>OX401914.1:2570000-3837500 GCA_947859195.1 Drymonia ruficornis
ACAACTTAAAATTCTAAATAACTGAAAACAAGAAAAATTGTTGACAACATCGGGTAATCTATACTATAATATTATAAAGAGAAAAGATTTGTATTTTTGTATGTTTGTATTATTGTATTTTTGTATGTTATGAATAAACTCAAAAACTACTGGACCGATTTCAAAAATTCTTTCACCAATAGAATGCTACATTATCGCTGAGTAACATAGGCTATATTTATTACTAGAAAAAATAGGGATCCCTACTAAAACTTCAATAATGTAACCCAAGGTGTAAAAAAATAGCCGTAAGATGCCTTTCATCGCATGCGCTAAGGAAACTATTGATGATAGAACAAAAAAATGTTCTACAATATTAAAGAACATATCAATATCTACAAAAAACTTCGCGATACCATATGCCCAACTATTGTAGTTACGTTACTATAACTACTTTTTTACATTTTAAAAGTTGATAGAAATGCCGACCAAAATCAGACCATGTTATCCATACCTTAGTATGAATCCTTATCCAAATAAATCATTTCGTATTTGAGACTATTTTAATACCTGTAGATTACTTTTTGAATTATTTAAATCGGACATTCCATTCAAAAGATATTACGAATTGAAAAAAGGGCGTTAAATCGGGGATTAAGGTTTATATGGAAGTTCGTCATTTTTGAATTTAGGATGATAAAAATTCGTCTGGAGGTTTCTTTTTATATAAAAGAAAGAAATATAAACTTCAGCGTGTTTGAAAATTTAACCCCTAAGGGGGTAAAATTGGGGGTTAAAGTTTGTATGGCGGTACCGATTCCGGCTAATCTCCGAAACGGCTGGACCGATTTTGAAGGGACTTTTACTAGCAAATACGATACGGGATCGGGAATCCGGACTGCGGGATCCGAGATCCGGGATCTGGGATACGGGATCCGGGATATACGGGACACGGAATACGGGATCCGGGATATCCCGAATACGGGAACCGGGATACGGGATCCGGCAAACAGGATCCAGGATCCGGTAAAAACGGGAAACGGGATCCGAGATACGGGATCCCGGATCTGGGATCAGAGATCCGATTTTTTTTTATTTAAATTCTACGCGGACGAAGTCGCGGGGGAAAGCTAGTAACTGAAATAAAAGTAGTACTAATCCTTATTAGTCACTAGCTGTGCCTGCGACCTAGTACGCGCACATTTTTGGAAAAGGTTACCCCTTATTTGACTGATGGATTGATGGAGGATGACGGACGGATGGAGTGGCAATGCAACGCATGCCGGGCATGCATGCAACCCTCATAAAATCACTGTTTTGCCCGTCAGTCTATCTGTCCGTCTGTCAAAACGTGCACAGCCTAAACCGCTTGGGTTATAAACATGAAATTTTAACTTTTTATAGCGTAGAAGAAGACCACAGGAAGGATTTTTGAGAATTCAACAATTAAGGGGAGAAAGTATCTATGGATAGTCCCAGTTTTTCTGAAGCTAGAGACATGAATATTTAATTGATGGAATCAGGCGTAACTTTGCGGAAATCCATTGTTAAACAATTATAGAGAGGGACAGGGACAGGGAGGGAGAGGGATACTCTCGACTGACAGGGAGTTAGGTCTTGTTGGCTTCTTCTATTATCGATCAATTCGTTTGGTTTATAATATTGGAGGTTGACAATTCCGAGGGTGAGTGGTGGGTCCCTCTCTATAATTGTTTAACATGAATATTTGTATTTGTAGGCTGAGTAGCCGAAATAGGTACTAATTTTCATGTAAGGTCAAGATTTTCAAGCCAGAGCCATGGGTCTGGAGCAGCTCCATGATAATAATAATATATGGTATAATTAAAAATAAAACACTTGCTCCACAAAACGCCTCGTTTTGTGAGTTTTTAGGGTTCCGTACCTCAGAAGGAAAAAACGGAACCCTTATAGAATCACTTTTTTGTCCGTCTGTCTATCTGTCCGTCCGTCAAAACGTGCACAGCCCAAACCGCTGGTGATACAAACATGAAATTTGGACAATAGGTACCTTTCATAGCGTAAAAGACGAGCAAAGGAAGGATTTTGGAAAATTCTTACCCTAAGGGGGTAAAATAAGGGGTGGAAGTTTGTATGGAATTCCCTCATTTCTGAAGTTAGAAACATGAAAATTTATATTTGGGCTACTAATACAAATACAAAATAGTAATTTCAGCGCTTTTGAAAATTCTACCCCCAAGAGGGTAAAATAAGGGGTGGAAGTTTATATGGGGGTTCCAATTTGTCTAAACCTAGGCACAAGAAAATTTGTATTTAGGCTTCTTATTTACTAAGAATAGTAATTTCAGCGTTTTTGATCATTTCACCTCTAACGGTGTAAAATAGGGGGTGCAAGTTTGTATAGGCGTCCCAATTTTTCTGAAGCTAGAGCCATGAAAATTTGTATTTGGGCTACTCATTACAAATTAAAACCGGACAAGTGCAAGTAGGACTCGTGCTCTAAGGGTTCCGTACAAATTTTATTATGTTTGTGTGTGCATCATATCTTTGGCGTGCAAATACAGGGCAATGAAGCAAGATGTGCTCCACTGTCTCGCTGGGGTTCTTCGAGCTTCCACTTTGCCAGTTTTCGGAACAATACATAATAACTACAACACCTAAGTGGGTATTGTTCCGAAAACAGGGAAAATCATGGAGACTCGAATCTCGGGATAACAACTGCACTGCAAGCGACTGTGGTGAACAGGTTGGGCTAACAATCAAAAGGTCCCAGGCTCGATCCCCGTTGGGGCATTCACCAATGGATGAATTTTCATCTTTGTGCATAATTTACAGTTCGCTGACGGCGAGAGAAAACATCGTGAGGAAACCTACCTATCCCTCGGGATTAGGTAATAGTCAGTTCCTGTATACACGGCGACAAGATTCACCACCTGTCACGTTGGGTTCTGACTATACAGGATGAATTTTTCAAGTGTGCGTGGATGGCCAAATCCGAAACTATGAGTGATATCGAAAGTACTCAAAAGAATCTCGGGGCTGATTTTGATGAAAATTGTAATTACTTCTCAAAATTCGTTTCTTATCAGCGACACTATCGCATGCTGTAATAATACAGTATTTGGTTTTTTATTCTAAATCAACTAGTTTGATTCCTGGCTACGAATATTGTTTTTACGGTAAACTTAAGGAAAGAGCTAATTTTAAACAAAATACTATTTTATTTCTCTTAAGCTACCTAACTATTAAACCTACACTGATTAATTGTTCAAAAATGATTGAAAATTTGTAATTAGAACATAATGTTGTGAAGATGACTGCGCTGCGAAGGTAAATAAATAAAAATATTGAGCATAATTTCGAACAAGGTAAAGGTAATGTACGTATGACTTATTACAGTCAACTTGAAAATATGCAGCAGTTTATTAAAAAACACAGTTTTTATTAAGTTTGCCGTATGTCATTACTTCCCAGAATTCGTTCCTTATCAGCGACACTATCGAATGGTGTAATAATACAGTAAGTGGTTTTTTCAACTAGTTCGAAATCAACTAGTTCGATTCCTGGCTACGAATTTAGTTTTTTTCAAAAATCCAATGATGCAGTTTTAGTTTTCACCAAAATCGGCCCCGAGACTTCTTTGAGTACCTTTCGATATTCCTTATAGTTTCGGATTTGGCCATCCACGCACACTTGAAAAATTCACCCTGTATAAACGTGGGCTTTGAGTTGGTTAATACCACTACAATGGGGTGGTGTATATCCACTCAAGCCTCTGACTACCCCCGAATGGGGATAGAAAGTGTGACGTTACATTTCTAAAAAAATATTTAACAGGTGATGACACTAAATAAATTTAGCACTGCAAATTTAGCTGCTTATTAAATTTGGACCCATCCCTAAGAAGCTGTGATGTTTATTTGATGTATGGTTTAGTAATGTCGAGCATTGAACTCCGGTCTCCCAACTTAATCCTGATGCTCAATAAAACTAAACATATAGTAAACATTGCCAACCTGAAGGGAAGGGGTAGGGGAGAAGGGGGGGGGGGGGGGGGGGTTGGGCTTACGGCTCTCTCACTCATCGTACGAAACGCAGCTATAATAGCTGCTTTACGCCGATCTTCTATGAGAGGGTGGTACTACCCCACCAAACGGTGGTTAGTCCAGCTTAAAAATAAGCAAACAAAAATAATTTCGTATCACTAATATTAAGTAGTATGAATAACATCAACTGAAACACGCTTAACATCAGGCGGGCCGTACGCATGTTTTTTTGTCTTGGCTTTTCTTGTCGCATATAGCCAGTGTCAAGTACCTACCTATAATAATATAGATTTTCAATGTTGCACTTCGCCACTTCCCGCCAAAAAAAAACAAGTTTGTGTAGCAACTCAGTGGTATAAAAAGATATCATAGGCAAGACAAAAACTATGAAAAAATTAAATGTAACGTCACGACTTTTATCCCCATTCGGGGGTAGTCAGAGGCGTGAGTGGCCATACACCACCACATTGTGGAGGGATTAACCAACTCAAAGCCCACGTTTCACCAGATAGTCAGAACCCAACGTGACAGGTGGTGAACCTTGTCGCCGTGTATACAGGAACTGACTATTACCTAATCCCGAGGGATAGGTAGGTTTCCTCACGATGTTTTCCCTCACCGTCAGCGAACTGTAAATTATGCACATAGATGAAAATTCATCCATTGGTGCATGCCCCACCGGTGATCGAACCTGGGACCTTCTGATTGTTAGCCCAACCTGTTGTTGTTGTTAGGCAAGACAATAAGATTAGAAAGTAGGTAAGCGGTTTTTAGAGGACGATTATGCTTTTTAATCATATACCTATTCATCATTCTATATTATTCATAATCTATGATGACAACAAAACGCGTCACTGACATAAATATTAATTTAAAAATATTTGTAAGCATATAATATTCTAAAAAATATGTTCAATATTATATTTAAACTATTTAAAACGTGATTTAATTCATAAAAAGCTAAGAAGACGTAACATTTTTACGAATTTCACGCAAAAATTTGCGCGCACGTCCAGCTTTCAACGGCGCCATTGCGCTACTGCCAGGAACATTTTGCCGGCCAAGTCATGATGACCCATGACGTTTGTCGCATATTTAAGGTTATTATTGATTATTTTTTAAATAAAATGACTAATATTAAATCTTGGATCCACGGATTCTTAGACAAGTCTTGACAATTTTTCTGGTATAGGTTTCACGTAAATCTGTTCAGTTGCTATGGAGAACATTTACGATTAAGGTTGACAATTTCATATTTTGAAATCGATTTCTACAAAATTTGGTAACATTTAAAGTAAATCGGCTAAGCCATTTTATTCCTGACCATATGAGGTTTAATGTTGTATACTTTATATTGCACATAAGCCAGCTGCTTCATCAAACCATTTACTTAGACCCACCCAGTTGAACATTTGTATCACCTTAATATACATATACACCCAGACTCGCTCGACTCGAAATGATACGTTCCGCTGAGTAAATAGCAGATGCATTCAATACTATTGTGTATATTATCATTTAAAATTTAAATAATAATATACCCAATTTAAATTTTAAATATGTTTGGTACAATTGTAGTATAATAATGTAGAACACGCCGATTAGTCGTGTATTATACAGATCATTAAATATTAATTCATTGTGACACGATATCCAACATGGAAACTAAGGTAGATTAAATCTATACTGTACATAATCCATTTTATTTGCCGACTGGCGAGAATAAATTCTAAAATCACAATCAGATTTTAGTATTGTTATACTTATTGGGATTATACTTATTATTCTACAGATATTAATTAAATACTTGTTTTTAATTAATTTAATGTATTTCGTCTCGCCAAAGGTCACTGTCGAACATCAACTATAGAGCGAAATTAAAATGTTGCACATCCAGTTGCAATATTAAGTAAACTGTTTAGTTTCGTGTCACTATTATAGCTGGGTAGTGCTATTTATTCAAAGGCACCCTACACTTTACGCAACTTTTGTCAGATGTTCCCGTCCAGATTGACCGTGCAGAAGCTCCGAGTCGCTTAGCCATTGAACTGCCACTGTAGCGTTTTGCTATTCTCAACCAACCAACCAAACAACCGACCAATCAGAGGATCGATCAGAATAGCAAAGCGATTCTGCGTCCTGTTATGTACATTAGTCCAAGTGCGAGTATTCTCCTAAGCTATATAGCTGTATACTTTACAGTACTCGTATTTGTCCACTCACCTCTATTTATTCAAATTTCTTTGGTCCACTCTGTATAAATAATCGAAAGGTCGCCGTCCGCTAGGGGCGCTTTTAAATTTGACACATAAATATACGCAGACTATTAAGTGTTTCGCTAACGCAGTTGGAGTACAGTACAGAGCAATAGTTCTTTTTAGTTCTTATGGTATGTTTAATGGCCAATCTAGTGTCTGAATTGTTTAAGCCGCCCAATGACCTCTGATTGACATGGCCTAACGAGTGCTCTCTAGACTCTAGATGACAGCCGGGACAGACTATTTACGTGCCCTCCGAGGCACGGCGACGCTCAGTTCTTCGGAATGCCACTAAATGATCATCCTCCTCCAACTGACCTTGAAGCGTTGCATAATTTCCGTTCGTTTACCGATCTGTGATCGCAGCTGGCTATGAACGCGTCAGAGTAAGAGCACTGCCCGTCTAGACAGGTGGCTTCGTTTACTAGAATTACTACAAATCGCTCGTCTAGAAGGGCAGCAGGCTTAGCATGGCGATTCACGACAAGAGATTTTGACACCTCCCGCGGGCTCTAGGAGTGACATAACCATGTTGTCTTATGGGCTAGCATGGCGCGCCGTGAAAAAACCAAGAGATGTCCAGGGCAGATAAGTATGTCGATAGGTGCTGGCCATATTTCATCTATGCTGGTGAAGTCTATCAACAATTCATTACATACATATCGCGGGTTCAAACGATTTCATAATAATATTGCCGCGGGTCGCGACCTCTGATAAGCCCCTGATATAAAAAATTACTCATTGCATTACTCAGTCGAGATCAGTTGTGATAAGGTTGACATATTGCCCGCATCCTGAGAGGGCACATGGGGGTCAGTGCCCACTGGCCAGGTTCCTAGAGTTGACGGATCGTACGTTTTCCCATTGTTCAGAAGTTCGGATTCGACAGTGTTGATTTGACGTTTCTTCTTTCGTGGAACTTAGTCCGAAAGAATCTGGGACACTTCCAAAGACTTTCGGAGTAGGATAATGTACGATCCGTTAGTCGAAGCATTTCGTTTCGTATTTCGGAGTACGCGCCATAGGCATTTAAATTACGGCCCAATACGATACTATTAAATCGGTAATTAACTGTTAAATCGGGTTTGACGCAGTAAACTGTGATACAAGGAAAATACGATCATTACTCGTCACATATTTAATTTGTAGTAAACCAACTGCACACAAAGTGAAATAACGGCGCGGTGGAAGGATTAAAATAAACACCGCGAAAACACAAAAGTCAGTATATAAAATAATTAATTTACATTTAACTCTTGATAAAGCTTTTGTTTTATTTAATGAATTTGGCGACGAACGTAGTCGCTATAATATAACTTTGCGCTGAGTCGGCCAGTGCTATCCATCCGGATACATGATGCACTTGTCGATAGTAAAGGGTAACTTGCATTGCGCATATTGCCGTAGCGCTTTGTTTTGATGCATTCTTAATTGTGGCCACACTTATAGCCTTTTAAAGTAGACAGTACCTGCTGCTTAACCCGCTTCCAACTTGCTTGTCAAAAGTTAAGGCTAACTTGTGTTGCGCCGAGTGCCGCTTGCTTGACGCACTCTCAACCCGGATCATGATTGTTGCCTTTTAAAGCTACCTTGCATTGCGCTCTCTCTCAATTTTCTTGCGCTATACCATCTATTATCTATTCATTATTATGGTTCTGCCCATAGACGAACCATATAAAGGACTGGGTCTAAGCTACCAGGCCGCGTTGCTATTACATCGCACAGCTCGGCCGGTGACGTCATCACAGTAGGCGTGGCTTAAGTCAGTGTGCTGTTGGCGTTCGTCCTGTGCAGACGTCTTGCCAACGTTCGCATCCCAAATATAATTCTATTCGACACTAGATGGCGACCCTCGGTACGTTTTTTATATGAACCTACACTTAGTGACATCTAGTGTGAAAAAGTTAAACTACGTACTAACATCGAAATAAAACGAACCCAGTAGTTATGCTATTTACCGGTAGATCGGGGAGGCGGAGCTTGTAAATTGCCCTCCCAGTTTTTAACCCCCACCACCCGCGCCACCCCGCGCAAAATTTCCACGCGTTGTTTCATAGGCAAATCTAATAAGGGCACCTCTATCTTTAGTCTTTACTCTATGGTTCTGCCCTACCGTGTCGGCATAGGTATACAAAATCCTCAGGGAGAGGCCTCCAGTTATCATACTGTTATATTATTTATTATGGTTCAAGGCACCGAGATAAGACTAATATGACTGTACTTGACTTAAACTTGACTAAGCCGCGTGGTTCGTACACAAAAGGTGCTTTGTTACAGATTAATAAGCTGCTATGAGTCTACAATGACCTGTACGTGTCTGATAAACTGGCTACAAATCATGCGGATATTGTGTAAATAACAATATTTTACAACAACCCGTAAATTGGACGTTGAGGTTTGGAAAATATAGTTTAAACTGGGATATCGCACGGTTCCAGTTGACATGTTATTGCGTATTGGTGTGTAACCTGATTCCGAAGATTCATTGATAACTTCATTGTTGCTATCACTGTGCATTAATTCACGAATCGAGGACGGTGATAAAATATTTAAATGCAATGAGATAAACATGTTTACACGCTGATTTCTTTGAAGATGATTTATTTTTGGGTCTCAAGACTCAAGCTGTAGGAATATGTACGTCTTATATTTATGTTACCTACTTAATAATAATGTTAATCTATATAAGTTATACAAATTGCAACGACAATAATAACTTGACGCGAGTGAAACATTTTTTACCCATCCCGTCTAACGAATTTTCGATCAGGTATTCCGTCTTACGAATTTTCCATCAAGTCACGTGTCCTGACGCGAGTTTAACTTTTTTTACCCATCCCAAGAAAAGTGCACAACGCCGCTAAAGAAGTTTTCACTTCAAAACATCAAGAAGGTAAACTGTTTTTATTTACTGATTATGAAAATTAATTCAAATTTCACACACATTGATTGAAATGATGTATCAATGTAAGAAATGTTTGTTAGTAGTTGGAAATTAATTAACATTTCAATTTTATCGGGTTTCACGCATCACCGAACGCGACTAACACAAAGAAGCGCCTAGAAGATTAACAATCTCTCAATCGAAACAATGTAGCCAATTACGAGACAATACGTTCAACGTCAACATGACAAAGATCATCTGTAGGCATGCGCCGGCGCAATGGGACGAATCGTGAATACAAATCGACGATAAAATTCTCGCAAAATTCCCTGAGTGTTCGCTATACGAAAATATGGAATTTTTGTTTTTTTTTATTCGTATGTACCTACATCAGTGAGAAACAGATAGCTATGCAATTCTAGTCATATACAGGATGAATTTGAAATCATGGGCATCCTTTTAAACGGTTATTCTACACATGATCCAGAATATTTAGGGAACTCAATTGACAACAATTTATTACCCGGGTAAGGTATAACAGTTAACTGGTTTGCTTATTTGCTTACTCGAGCAATATTTTTTTATTAATAGATTCTTTCATTTATTTTCCCAAAATATTCTGAATTATGTGTAGAGTCATAGTTTAAAAGGATGCCCATGATTTCAAATTCACCCTGTAGTACAGACACATGGACCAATTACTAGGGGACTGGCAACTCGGCCGAGTGGTCGGCCTAGTACTAACATCGACATAAAGCGAAGCGAGTAGTTCAACTATTTACCGGTAGGTAGAACAATGAAAATGAAAAAACAATGACCACGTATTTTTTTTATACATATATCTAATAAGGGCACCTCTTTCTTTAGTCTTTACTCTGTGTACAGACACCATTATGCTATCTCGCTCACTCTCGGGTAACATAACTATAACAACTACTGATTTTCATAAACGTCAGATACATAAACTATACTTATATTAGTGCTACACATATACAGTAGGTTAGGGCAGTAATACAGTAGGTTTGGCATGTCTTGACATGCATTCCTTTCGTTATATGTTATTGTATGTGTTTGTAAACTGCAGTAATTGCTTGCTATTCCCCCTCCTTTCTACTTAGCCCTTAGCCTTTTATCGTGAGAATCTCACCAATCATATTCGCTGCTAGCCGTACATGCGTATGGGCATAACCTCACTAACCTGATGCGGACGTGACGTGAATATATGCTAATTTATTGCATGTTGTTCAACATACTTCTGACTCGACTAACTAGAAAGAGCGTCTTCTCACCCATGTAACGAAGACAATAAATTTAACCTGTCTTAATATGTATTTTATGAATGCAGCCCATAAGAGGCTATGCACACGGAGCAACTTTAGTTGCCGAAACTAGCAACTTAGTTGCCGAAACTATCAACTTTTTAATAGCTTTTTGGCAGTTGCAGCAAACAATTGCTAGTTGCAGCAACAGTTGCCGCGATTGCCGCAACTGTTTCGCAATTGTTTTATATGAAAACAGCTAGTTGCGAGTTGCCAGTTGCCGCAAAAGTTGCCTGTGTGCATAGCCCCTTAGTTTCACGGTGGCAACTTCAGCATCAACCATAAGAATCGTTGCCGCCGCGTAAAATCACTCAGGCTCGTATTAAATAACGCATCACAAAGTTGAGTTCGATCTTAAGATACTATTTTAACAGATGTGCCATTCATTAAACGTCACAACTGCATCTTAAGATCGTTCTCAACTTTGTGATGCATTTGTTTTAACGAGGCTTAGAGGTGGTGGTATCTACAAAATGGACTTTATTACCTGTGCAGCAGCGACTCTGGTCTCCCAGGCGGGGGAGCGCAAGTGGGTCATGAGCCTGCTGAGCAGCCGGTGCAGCTCCTCGGGGTGGGCCTTCTGCACCTCGCCCAATTGCCGGGCGGCCGCCCGCCTGGTCGCAGGCCCCGCCCCCGCCTCCAGCAGCACGAACAGGCGGTCCAATCTGGTGGGCAAACTTGAGGTTGTACAATTCCCTTCCTTCGACGGCGCAGACTCGTACAAGAGCTGACACGTTCGAGTCGTACAACTCGTAACGTGACGTGTAAAGTGGGCCTGACCAGAGTTGGGCAAAATTTAATCGCAATTAATTAATTGCAGGTGGTGTCACAATTAACAATTAATTGTGATTTGTTCGCGATTGACCAACAAATCACAATTAATTGTTAATTGTGACACCACATGCAATTAATTAATTGCAATTAAATTTTGCCCAACTCTCGGCCTGTCACTTACATATGCCCAAAGGAAAAATTAAATGAGCCCGATAGTGATAGGTAGTATTAGAATAGTTAGTTTACTTAAAAACCCTTAACTTACACAATAATAACCGATCTCAAAACTATGTAAACTGTTCGTAAGAAGGTATACATAGTTTTGAGATTGCAAGAGCTTACGAGCAATGACTAGTAGGTACGTTCGGCTTAAACTCCATAAGTCGGAGTTTACCTTGATTGCATATTTCCTACAAAAATAGATTATTATTTGCTTTCATTATACTATCATTATTGGGATGACGCACGGTTGCAACATAGGAACAATTGCACATTAATCTCAATTTTTTGCAAAACTCTGCTAGCTCCAGAGCAATGACTAGACAGTTTAATGCTGTTCAAATAAATTCAAGAAATATTATTTTCGGAAGCAAAACAAACATTTGCTTCAGCACTGACACTATTGTACTCAAAGCAAACTGTACGGTTAACACCTGTTCTAACATGATGTAGACGTTAACAATAAATTATAGAAATACACTGTGTAGTTTATGATCCATAAAATTTTTAAACAATACACGAATTGTTTGATCAAGTGTAGTATTGTCTGCAGAGTTCAATATGCGGGGGAGCTGTTTTGTCCCTCATAATAAGTGAGTCTCTGATACAAATGAAATAATAATACGTCAGAACATTTGTTGGACGAAATTTGCTTGACCGGTTATCGCTTGACGTCAGACCAAGTTTGAAAGACTTAAGGTTGGCACTCATATATCAACTCGGCACCCGACCAGCACCGCTTCGCCGCTCGGCGTCCACTCGTAGTCGATAGGTGGTCCGCAGGCGGACGCTGCTTTTACACCATAAACGTAACGTGATCAACCAGTGGGCCGCGCGTGGTCAACGAGTGAACGCCGCGTGGTCAGCGCGTAGTCACTTATTTCTGGTTCAGTTAGTGGATGCCGACAGACGAGGCGGTGCTGGTCGGGTGCAGAGTTGATAGATGAGTGCCAACCTTTAAAATTAATATCGAAATATTATATGTATCATCTAAGAATCGATTTTATTGAATAGAAACTTTCACGGTATAAATCCGCACATTCATAAAATTTATTTAAGAATTCCGTTATCAACCAACCTCGTTAAAACCATGAACCAAACAATGTTTTTTTTTAATTGAAAGAGAAGCAATAAAGCTCGTAGTAGCACCTTCTAATCAATTACAGCTAATCTAATCGGCAAAATAAATTGCAAACAATTCAACGGCTGGATCCGATCGTTAAATAACAACGTAAAGCTTAGAATTGCGTAAGAAATAGACCGCTCACAATATCAGGTAATGTTATGCAATATGAAACACATTCTGATTAAAACTTGGTGGTACCTAGTTGCTATAATACGCGCTCGCAGACGTGCCACATACGAGACAAATGGTGCACATAACTATGAGACGAATGCAACATACATACATAAAAATGAAAGAACTAAATTTAAATTATCATATTTGGCAGGTGGCAAAACAACTAAATAAAATGTCCGAATGTTCATAGTACATTCTCCTGACAAACTCAATGTCTTAAGGCTATAAGCTATAAAGAAACATACTGGGCACAAATAACACTGACTGGCATGGCAACGTGTTACTAGTGCAAGGTTTTGCGATTGCCCAACCATGTAGCTAGTATTACCTAGCGCTATGCGTGCGACACTTAAAGTCAGGCTTACATAAACATCAAATACTAGGATGTAAATAATCTGAGAATGAAAGGATATTGCCAGCATACCCTTGCTGAGTAAGTGGACGTTTCAGATAAAAATACCATTCAACAGTACCTACCACTTGCACTAACGCATTATAACAACTAACAACTATACAAGCTAAACATTATACAATGATAATGTAATCAGTATTGACTAAGGTCATTTTGAACGGAAAGACAAATAATGGTAATGTGAGCGAGGAAAAGACACGTGACTTAGAAAAGATCAAGTTAAAGTCAGCAAGTACATTAATCTTGATCCTAACTTAGACATAATAATAGAAGATAATTTAAATAAACCGCTTAATAAATGTTGGTATTTCTGTAAAGGAGAAACAGAGGCTTACCGAATAGACTACTAATTGTTCTGGCACATAAATTTTGTTAGTCACTCTGCATTGTTTACCACGATTAATTTTCATAAATACAATAGTAATAATACTTAGTGACATTTGTAAATGCATTCTTGCTATGTCAAATGATAAATTATATGATAATGAGACCGCCAACAAATCCCCAGTATGTTACAGTTGTGAGATATATTTTTGTATGTTACTAAGGTGGCAACCAACGTACGGGTAAGGCCCGTCTCATGTTTAGTAGTTACCAAAGCAATACTTGAAGGAGAATGGGATAGAGGCCTCCCTCTTGGGTTAGGCTTCCGAATTTCTCACTCATCGTACGAAACGCAGCTGCAATAGCCACTGTACGCCAATATTATGTGAGAGGGTATGTTACCTCGGTCGAGCCAGCCCATATATGAGTTTGAAAACTATACGGGAAAACAGTGGAAGTGCAATAGAAATGCAAGTCAAACATCTGAACGAAAGTACTTACACAAAGAATCCGATTTTAGTGTAGGTAAAAGTCTTCAGAATTTTTCCCTCAATCAGCAGTAAATTGGATAGAGGTATAGAGGGCCGTTATTAGAATTTGAACTTACCGTGACGTCATTTTGATGAATCTTGATCAACCCAATTTGCGATTTATCTCCTGAAACAAGAGAATTTAAAATAACACAAAATCACATAGGCATCAAAACAAACAAGTATAATTTCATAGCGAGCTAAGTTCACTTTGCAGATGACCTATATTTCATGAGTCAGAGACAGACCTCTGAGAAATCGATAACTTATAAGATTCTCTCAACTGGAATATTCCATTTATGACATCGAATATCGACACTAAGGTATAGTCATGTTTGGATAGGTATAAATACATTTGCACTGAGCGTCTGACATCGATATGTCTTAACTAATTTTAGTCACGAACAAAGGAATTTATGGATTTCTTATTGGTATTAAATCTTAATTAACGTCGAGCGTGCAAGTCTTCTGCTAGTTATATTTGACGCCTTTCTTTTTTGTCCCCAATTATGAGTAGGAAGTTGAGACGTCGGAAGCGAATAAAATATCTTGAAGGATAACATCGTAATTATAGCATTATAATATCCAATAATTGGTGGCTACTGTGTCATTTATTGAATGTTCTTGTGCTCAGTATAATCTCAGAACACTGTACTGTTATATCATATTGTTATATCCACGTTCCATTATCAGGGTTAACATTGTTGCCCAAGAAATTACTGAAAAAGTTTTTGAACCTACTTAAGTACTTTTATTAGGGACACCGCATTTAGTCACTTCTAGCATCGAAGCAGTCGCTGCGTCCGACCGCAGAGTCGCCAAAACGCGATGCAGTCGCAAATTCGCCGAGCGCCGATGCAAAAAGTAGCATGTCTGCGGTGGCCCTTAGACTCACACAATTTCTTCGTCGACTGTAGCATTTGTTTGACCATTTATTTGATCACGTTAACTCATCACGTTTTTTTCGAAATTCGATCTTGTTGAGACTATTTTTCACAGTTTAGCAAAACTCTCAAAAAATCCGCGAACTGCGGGAATATGTCTTCTGACCAGATTGGTGATTTATGATAACCTAAGCTTGACGTGCTTTCGGAAACACTGAGACCAATGATATGACACCGGGATACAAATCATAGCATACCTAATTTGTTTACGTGATTCCACCATTTACGTCACCGCCATGCATAAGACGAGACAACGTATGATCAAAAAACAGATTTCATCCATAGCAAACCCTAGAAGTGTCAACAATGATTTTCGGGTCATGCTTATCGTCTTCACTGTAAGTGATCGCCCTAGTTCTATGTTACAGACATTTATCAAGCTTATCTTGTTCCGTGGATTATTAACAATTTGATGTTTTCTTTTATGGGTGCTGAAACTATGTCATCTAGGTAAGTAAGGCACTCGAGATTTGTTTAATTGAGGTGCTATCGATGAATTACATTTTTATGTAAATTAACATTGACCCTGTTATTTGAAAACCTCTCTATTACAATGTCTTTGTTTGAAAAGATTAGCACTTATGATCACTAAAACGTCCGCTGTAGGAAACAATTATGATGTCGATTGATTTAACCACGAGCGAAACTTACCCAGTCTGTAAGTTTAGCGACCTGTTTAAGTTATCCGACTGCCGACAATAATAAGAGTTATTGCGGTTTTATTCATATTTCTCAATTAATATTCACATTCAGACTCCATTATCGCCTACAGGAAGTTATGGCTGGAATATACATTAGTCACAAAGTGACTGAATGACGAAATAATAGTATTTATACATTGTTATATATTATATTTAGACGTAGAACATAAAAGCTCAATTCAGTCTAAAATAGTCCACTGATGGACGCAGGACTGCATATGCGTCACAGCACACATGGATGGCATGCCAGAGGTGAATTAAAAACTGGATAAAAATAATACAAAGATGATCACTTTTATACTACCTAGGTATAAAAGTAATCATCTTGGTAGATTAATTGGAAGTTTTTTCTCTTTAAGTATTTCTCTTTATTCCAACTCTTTTCTAGAAATCCGGAATCTGAAGACATTGGATTGGAATGTGTGTGACAGACGCTAAAATGAGTTAAGTCTATCAATCCACTTAACAGGTTCTAAATGGTAGGACGGCCATTTCCATCAGCCCCATTCCACTGCAGGACATATCCAGGCCTCCCCAAGGACTTGCACACGTCACTGGCATCATTACAGGACCAATTATCCCATTACCGCGAAAATGAAAGCCGCCAACAACAACAACAACAATCGATAAATATTTTGGCTCGACAGGTTCCAACAAAAGCATCTAAAGTATGTCGGAAATAGACACCTTGACCTAGTCGGCGGGCACACCGCCGACCTGCCTTGTAATGGCGCACAAAGGCAAACATGACGCGAAAGAGGGAAGTGTATTTTGGACACGACATTAAAAGCCCGCTTAAAGTCTAAAGCCAATTTACAAACTGACAAAATTTCCAGAACCACAAAGACTGCAGACTTGGAATTTGACGTAAGTATTTCTTATGACTTCTAGGTGCACGCTAAGGAAGGATTATTTTATTGGTCATTGGCTATTTAGTTGGTTGCCCGCTGCAAAAGTAGCCTAAACCATCGGCAATGTGCAAGGCACAATACTAATATCAGTTGCGAGTGTGATGCCTCCTCCCAGACAAGGGTTCACCTCACTATTAGCCCCATGTGCTCGACCATCCGAACGCGGGGTGATTCGGGAAGACTTTAGACTTATCAGACAAGCCAGACAGTGTATGCTACTTTTGGTTTATATTTTGTTCTCAAGCAGTGAGTATACCTCAAACCACTAGGAAATATTCAGGATATCTGTAAGATATCGTGTTCTAGAGACACGCTAAAGTGTGACGGGAACGTTTAACCGAAAAGTTAATTATAAAAGTATCGCCGTGACGATAATTTGCAGTGTTTATGTACCTAAATACATAATAATAACAGGTTAACCATGTAAATGTGTACATTATATTTTAACGTTGCATAACACATAGGTCGACACGGCAACGATAAGGTTGATAAGATATTGCAAGGTACGTTCAAGCTAGAAATTGTTGCTTTCAGGAGAGACCAAACTAAATCAGGTATGATTCATTATATCTTGTCCTCTTTCCCAATTCTATAATGGGAGTAATTTGCCTTAGTCTGGGTGTTTCCTAGATATTTGAGGAAATCGCTATCCCCTGGATTGATGGCAGAGTTGGGCAAAATTTAATTGCAATTAATTAATTGCAAATTGCATGTGGTGACACAATTATTAACAATTAATTTTGATTTGTCAATCGGGAACAAATCACAATTAATTGTTAATTGTGACATCACCTGCAATTAGCAATTAATTAATTGCAATTAAAATTTGCCCACCTCTGATTGATGGGCATCACTGCAGTATTCTGATTCGATTGCAACCGTAAAGCCTCGTAGACAATAATATGTGTGTTAAGTAAAAGGGAGGAAATGCTGTGATAGAGTTGAAGTTTGATTGTGTGTTGGATGTTTGTGTAAACTTTTATTGGTTCAATGTTTGGTACTATATGATTCGTGATTTTTTTGAGCGATGAGTGGTTTGCTTGTCTCGAAATTATAAATATCTATGACAATAATATTATGAAGATTGTGAAGAATTAAAAAGTTTTGAATATGTTTTGAACTTCCGGAGAAAGAAATACAGATATTACCAACTACGATGATAATAAACGATATCAAATTAGTTAAACATACCAAATTAAGATTACATCGAGACTTATGATGTTAAATCGTCGATGAAACAGCCGATAGCTTATCATATTATGACGGGCCCGTTGGCGTGGTTGTCGTGGAGCCGCCTTTCACGCTGCTGGTCGTAGGTTCGATTCCTACCCGGGACATGCATTTGTGTGCATGAACATGTCTGTATATTCCGACTCTGGGTGTATATGTATATTAAGTATGTTTTTACAAACAAAAAAGTAGTATATATAGTAATATCAGTTATCTGGTTTCCATAGTACAAGCTCTGTTGAGTTTGGGATCAGGTAGCCGTGTGTAAAAAAATGTCCCAGGATATTATTATTATATTTGTTATGGCGAACAGGTCATGTCTGTGGTGCACCACAACTATAACTGAGTGTTAAGACTATAGTCTGTAGGTTACTAGAGGACGATGCGGCCGTAGAAGGTGAACTTTTATTGCGGTCAGTCATCAGCGGTTCGTCTGTACCTATTAATAGACTTAAAATTACCAATGCACCAATGGATGAATTTTCATCAATGTGCATAATTTACAGTTCGCTGACGGTGAGGGAAAACATCGTGAGGAAACCTTCCTATCCCTCGGGATTAGGTAATAGTCAGTTCCTGTATACACGGCGACAAGGTTCACCACCTGTCTCGTTGGGTTCTGACTATCTGGTGAAACGTGGGCTTTGAGTTGGTTAATACCTCCACAATGTGGTGGTGTATGGCCACTCAAGCCTCTGACTACCCCCGAACGGGGATAAAAGTCGTGACGTTACATTAATTTTTTTATTTATTTTAAAATTACCATTACCAGGTGCGCTAAATGCGACTTAGATAGCTATAATTTGACAGCCGCTTGGCGCGGTGGTTTTAGCGTTAGCCGCTCGGCTCACCGCATCGGGTGGTAGCGGGTCCGATTCCCGCCAGAGGCAAATTTTGGAAACGGCCTTTTTGTAATTTTCCCTGGTCTGGGTGTCATTGTATGTATTGTTGTCTGGTGTGGGTCAGTCATTGTATGGTAGCCATAGTACAAGCGTTGCTTAGTTTGGGACCATACAGTTGGTGTGTTTGTCTGGCAATATTTATATATTTATACATTATCATGCATGTATTCCCCGAATGGGTAAGCAGGGGTACACTACAGTGCACCCACATTTCGTTGGAGTAGGCGCCTATAGCCGAAGGTTGGAGGATGGTAGAGCCAAGCTGTAGTCAATTGACTGCAGCTGATAAACCGGCTGGCTCGACCGGGGTAGTACCACCCTCTCACAGAAGATCAGCGTAAAGCAGCTATTACAGCTGCGTTTCGTAGGATGAGTGAGAGAGCCGAACGCCCAACCCCCCTTCCCCTCCCTCCATTCCTGTCCCCTTCAGGTCGGCAATGTATCATCTATAGGCTACGGTAACTGCTTAACATCAGGCGGGCCGAAAGCTTTTTTGCCACCGCAGTCCTATAAAAAAAAAATATATACAACTGCTTAGAGCAGCCTTTCCCAACCTTCATTGGCGTCAGACCCCTTAACGGTTATTGCCATGTACCCCATACTAAATTTTTTTTTTGTAATATCTAATTTTTTCATTTAGTCCATTTGACCTTTGAGGATCTATAGGTTTACGGACCCCAGATAGGAAAACCCTGACTTAGAGGAAAATACATGCGCAGGAAAGATGTGAATACATTTAGAGCCGAGTTGTCCAACACACTAGTGGCAGGGTAAGCAGTAAATGACCAGTATACCAAACAACTAGCTGGTGATAAAGTAGCATATATCCTTCTCCAAGGTCCTATCTATCTCTATACCAAAGTTTACCAAAATTGGTTTAGCGGTTTAGTCGTGTAAACTTTACAGACGATAGAGGGTGAGAGTAACTTTCGCATTTATAAGGTATTAGTATAGTCTAGATAGTGTGGATAAGCTACTGCTCTAACGGTCTGTTAAATGTTATTGAAATCAGACCTCAGATTGGTCATGTATTATGGATCAAGAGCAGACAAAAAGACCCCAATAGAGGACCCCAATAGACTAATCAATTCAATAGAAAATATGAATGATTGTCCTGTACATATGTTTGTTGACATTGTTCGGTACATTTAGTCCTGAGTCATTATAATTCGATAAGATGTAAATATGTTTTCTATTAGAACAAAAAAAAATTAGTAGTTAATGGATATGGAGGAACAATAATTTTATATATGGTAGTAAAGAGTCATCTGCTAATAATGGACTCCAGAATTAGACTCGTGGGTAGTGCAAAAAAGTAATGGCTTCTCAAGAACATCTCAATATGGACATGCAAATAGGTACATCAATTGAAAAAATAACAATAATATAAGGTAGTAAAATCTAAGTTCATTCAATCAACCTTTATAAACATTGCATTTTATGCAAAAATCTGTCCAACTATTTTGTTTATATTGAATAAAACATTTTTTGTTCCCATTGTAGCAGCTAGACGATCTGTTTATCATAAAAAAGTTGACAAACAATACATTCTAAATGGCATTCCATTCTAAAAGTGGGAGGGAGTCGAGTAGGTGTAAAAATCAATACTTGATATGAGAAATACACATGCTTGGGACCAACGCGTGGATTTATTTGAATGAATTTTGAATTCACCTAGAATGTTAAACATGTATACCTACCACAAACTTTTCCTTTTCGCTGGCATACAAATTCCACGTTCCACGGAAATCAACAATCGCGCAGATCAAAACATTGAGTCGAGAACGGTAACGGTATGTGTGTAACACTATCCTTTCTCGCATGTAACATATGGCCGTGGCAAGGCAACACAAACGTATTGATTACTCCAAATAATGCACTCGCGCTCACATTAAGACCTCACAGGGCGACCTTGAATTACCCAAATTAAATCGTGACGAAAGCCTCATACGTAGCGGGTTCCCGATTGATTTTTCTGGGCCACAATTTTTGCTCAGCTCGCTATGCAAACCGACGAATGTTATATTTATTTCATTGATAAACATTCAAATCACATATTTCGACACTCACCTTGCGTAACAAGGCAGATATCAGGTCACTGCACCCGAGGGTTTCCATAATTTCTGACACACAAAATCACACACGATATCATTTTCGTCAAAATGCACAAATAAAAAAAACCAACGTGACGAGAGGAAGCGCATCGTTCAAGCTTCAAATTTATACTGACAGCCATGCTGCTGATGAGTCCGTCTTTATTGTGGACTTGTGCGTTGATTGGTCGAGCAAAACCTAATAAAAAACATTAATTGCGCAAATCCTCCAATCACAAGCGAGTATTTCAAAGATTCTTGATATTTTGCCAAAAATTGGGTTACAAAAATGTAAAAAGTACATTACGATAAGCGACGCATTATTTGAAATTCAAGTTATTTTTATTTCACTAAATAAACATAAACAAATCAAAGTAGAACACGGGAACAATAGTTTTACGTACAACAGTGTAAATTTAGTTGAATTTTATTTATAGCACTAATTTAATAAACTCCTCTATTTGCATTCCTTTGTTTTCTTTCGATTAGGTTATTGGAAAACCATTATTACGCGCACTCAGCCGGTTCTTGATTGAGAATTTATTTTTTATTTTATGATTAATTTTGTGACGTTCCTGAACGAACGAACAAAGGTCACTTTTTCTTTTTTTTGGCAAGTCGATGACAGGTATTTGACAAATAGCAGAGCAGTGCTGCCAGCGTAGATCTTTTGTTCTAATTTTGGAACTTATTCAGCAAATATTATGGATTTTTATTTACATAGATTTAAATACTTACTAAAAAAAATAGGTTTTTTTTCCTTTTGCTGTTATACGATTTGCTTGTTTCAGATTTATGATTGAAAGAAATCTGAGGAAGTTTAAAGCTAATGTATATTTCAATATCATTGTATTATATTCGTTTACTCTATCAACGAAAAATCTTATCTCTTTAGACTTCCTAGGTCAGAGACCTTTTTATGGTGCGTTCCATTCACTGTTAATTTTGTTATTTTCGTCCACAAAAACTGTTAAAAACGATAATAATGATCACTTTCAGTACAAGTTGGTGCGAGTGGAACGAGATTTGTGATCAAAAATAACGAAATTAACAGTGAATGGAACGCACTATTAGTTAGACACACAGCGCAATTCATATGACCTGATCTGATAACGGACAAAGAGCTATGCCATACATCATGTCATCAGCTAACTGTATTTCCTATAGCTCTTCTAAATCGGCCGTCAGTGTTGTGGAACCTGTTTGGAAACTTTTCACTAGAGATGGGTTGGACTAGGTAAATTTGGGACTAGGTGCACCTATTCCTAGTATTTAAAAATACGTGATCCAAACACCTGTTCCACCTAGTCCACCTAGTCCGCCTTGTCCACCTAGTCCGCCTAGTCCACCTAGTCTCCAGTACTTAACGGCTATGGTTCGCGTACTTAGTCCTTAGATCCATAATAGTACTTGATACATGAGATCAAATGGGGACAAAAATTGACTTTTGCTCACTTCAGTTAGATGTCGCCTACTGCTTACTAATGATGATGACTTGATGATGACTTGATGAAGATGACGATGAAGAAGACGACGACGACGATGATGATGATGATGATGATGATGCGATGATGATGATGCAATGATGATGATGCGATGACGATGATGACGATGACGATGATGCGGTGATGATGATGCGATGACGATGATGATGATGATGACGATGACGATGATGGCGATGATGATGACGATGATGATAGTGATGATGATGATGGTGATGATGATGATGATGATGATGATGACGATGATGATGATGACGATGATGATGATGATGATGACGACGATGATGATGACGATGATGACAATGACGATGATGATGACGATGATGATGATTATGATGATGATGACGATGATGATGATGATGATGATGACGATGGTGATGATGATGATGATGACGATGATGATGACGATGATGATGACGATGATGATGATGATAATGATGACATCTTCCTTTTAGATACATTTTTGTTATAAAGACAAAAATAGGTTATCTCAACAATTTCACACAAAAATATGATAATACTACTTGGACTAGAAGACCAGTTACCTACTTGGACTAGAAGACTAGTTACCTACCATATACTATGAAGACTAAGCAGTTCGTAATACTCATAATAATACGCGATGTCCGCACGCAATCGAGAGAGCATCACGTCCGCTGGGACGTGTTGAGTGAAATACTAGGTGGACTAAGTACTCTTCAAATTGGAATAGGTGCCGCCTAGTCTCGTAAAATACCTGTTCTTCGCACCTGTTCTAGTAAATACGACTCATCTCTACTTTTCACTTTCGAGTGCCGGCAACACTGCTGCCAAGTTTGACAGTTCACTGACTTGACAGGAAAACAACAAAACAAATAATATTGAGGTTATGAAGTAAATGTAAATCGATCCACGTGATGTGACTATTTCCCTCCCGAAAATATGGGGAAAAAAGGTAGAAATCAAGACAAAAAGAAGAAAGTAAATCTGGTCTTCGACGAAACAAAGAGAAAGTAAATACAATCAGATATATATTCATGTGCAATGGACATGAGTTCATTATTTTTATAGTTAATGGTTTTTGTTTACAGAGATTTTCTATGTGGATTTCGTAAAAGGAAATTAGAGCGAAAGAAAAAGGCGCAAGATGACTTACAGCGCATGTTAAAAGAAGAGAGGAAACGAATTAAACAAGAGGTAAATACTCAACAATATTCAATACCTACTTAACAATATTCAATAATACTTAGTAGGTATTTTGTTAATTCGAAGGAACACAGGGAAACATGCACGTACTCTTAAGAACTTGAAAGGTATGTATTTTTTATTTATTTCAGAATAAAGAATCTTACAAAAAGCTTATAGTCTCCAGTCGCCCGATACCTGACATAGAGCAACTACTCCAAGATGAATATGAAGACGAGGATGTTAACGTCAAGATTGTGGAGCTCTCTTCAGATACATTACAGAAGAAAGACTTGGTTATAGGGGAAAACAAACCCAAGGAGAAAACAGAAAAGAAAGTTATTAAAAAGAAGGAGAATATAGTCCCAGAAGCTATTACCGGAATGGGTTCAGATGAGGAATCAGTACAAGAAGAAGAAGAAACAGAAAATGATGATAAATTGAAAACTAAAAAAGAAATAAAAAAAATGCTAAAGCATGAGGCAACAAAGAAAATACAGAAAAGCAAAGCGTACCAGATGAAAAATAAATTGGAAAGGATCAAGAATAGAAAGAAATCCATGCAGAAGAAAGGACACATGAAGGGTAAAGCAGATCCAAGGAAGGACAAGTCGAAAAAAGATCCAAGGAAGGAAAAGTCGAAAAAGATGTTTGGTAGAAGGAAACACTAGGATATTTTCAATTAACTTTAATTCAATAATAAAGTATTTCACTTTTTAAAATGAGATTTCACTTGTACCCGTAAACAATCGAGGTTTCTTAATATAACATCACATGCTTTAAAACATAATAGATAACAAACAGAATCAACTTTCAAATCTAAAACCCTATAAAATAGTAACATGATTTAAAATAATTCTGCTGAAATTATATTCAATTATGTTGTAATTTTATTTCTTGGAGACTTTCTAGTTACAATTGTCTTTGTTTTCCCTACATCATCTATTTTCAATTTCTTGTCGCCTTCAGTCTTAGTTCTAGTATTTCTTGATTTTTTCATAGATTTATTTTCTTCAAATTCCTCTTCACTTCCAGGTTCATTAAGTTTTACATTTGATGGTTTAACTTTTTTATTTGGTGACTTTTTAATTCCTTTTACAATGTTTTCATCATCACTAATCACCAAATTTAAATCTTTTTCCTTTTTAGGTGTTACCTTTCTTTTCCTTGGTGACTTATTTGTTACTGTTTGTAACAACTCAGTTTCTAACTTAACACTTTTTACCTTAAAATCATCCATATCGGAATTCTGTGGTTGATCTTTTAATTCTTTTCTGGGGGTTACTTTTCGGCTTTTGGGTTTAATGTCGTCTGATTCATCATTCTCTTGTTTCACATTCTTCATTGGAGATTTCTTTGGAGACTTCTTTCCCTTACCACTCGATGGGCAGATGTCTTTGTTCAGACATTCATAACATGTCGGGCCTATTGGCAGACATATTGTTTGGCCAAAGCCTACCATCAGATGGTTCACTTCGCTCCACAGTTCGAATGGTATCCAGGATTGGAGTGCTTTGCGGGTCTCTTCAGGGGTTGATGTAGGTTTCTTGACCCAGCCTATTCTGTTGCTGATTCTGTGGACGTGAGTGTCCACACCTGAAACAAAACCTCATTCTCAAGAAATTGCTTAATCACATCAGCAATGGCGTACAACAATATTTAAAGGGTTAGATTCAGCAAATTAATCCAAATTGTGTCACCACCGATAGTGAGTTAATTTCAAAAAAGTACATTAAAATCTATTGTCATACAAGCTGTCAAAAACCTCTCGCCTGTGTGCGTAACCTGCAGCTGTAGTGTGGTTTGTACAGGTAAGCGAGACGGGGTAACTGCGCGCGGAACAAGGATGACACAATGTCGCTAGGGACCTCTTGATGGCGAACAGTCGTGTACAATGTGATACACGGACTACCATAGTCGCAGTGTCGCATTTGAAAATATTTGAAGTATGAAGAGAGTTCTCCAAGTGATTCTTTGCTCGATGGTGGCATACATTTTGGTGGCTAAAATATCACAAATTCTACCTTTTAGTACCTGACTGATATTAGAATATTGTTGTCAAGTAGATAATGAGTTATATCATGTAGTTTTCGTATGTAAATTGAACTCACCAATCCCCGTGATTTTGTCCCAGGCCACCTTCATACAAATGTGCGCCATTTTAGGTCCAACACCGGTTAGCTTGCACAGTTTGTCCACTGAGTCTGGTATGTCGCCATTGTACTGGTCTTTGAGAGTTTGCGTTGTTTTCTTTATGTATTTGACTTTAGTCTAAAATATGAAGGACAATTAAAATTTTAATCAGATACCCAATGAAAGTTAGCAAACAAGCATTCTTAGTTAAACAGGGTACAGATGATACACAATTATTTTCAACGTCCAAGTGACCCAGATTGCCGCATCCCATATGAGGGCTAAAGAAAGGGGTTTAAGAAAAAGCATACAAAGAACTAGAGAAGAAAGTTATTCATTAGCTTGAGCTATATAACATACATTGTGAGCTTTTGATAATATTAGTAGTATTTGGTCACCTTCCAAAACCCTACTGGGTAAATCAGCTGGCCCAACTCTTCATCACTCATTTCAAGCACTTTATCAATGGTGAGCCCCTTAGCCCTAAGACGCTCCATCGCTGCAAATGTCACCTGGTCCTTGGTCTGGCTGGACAGCATCAGGGAGATCAAACACTGGTATCTGTAGACCTGCCAAGAAATTATTTACAGAAGAAAGTTGTATTACTGATATTTGATGAGCACTTGGCAAAGTGGTTTGATATAGGCTGCTTGGCTCAGTGGGTGGTGCCCTGGTCTGGGTGTCACTGGGATCACACCCAGTCCATTGTATGGTAGTCATAGTACAAGCGTTGCTTAGTTTCAGACTATACAGTTGATGTGTAAGTCTGGCAATATTTATTTGCTTCCTGATTTGGCTATTTACAATATTAAAATATTTATAGTATCTACAATATGAATTATACAGGGGTCCAGGCTAGGATATTTCCTGGTTAGATGACTGGAATAGTCAAAATCACCCTAACCTAACCACCACAAGAAGAATTAGCGCGTCGCGTTGCGTCGTCGCAAGATTTTGTACTGGCGCATCACCCTCCCCCGCTTCCGTCTCTCGTCCGTCGGCCCTTTGATCCATTGCGACGACGCAGCGCAACGCGCTAGTGGGGCCTCGCCCTAAGGCGCGGTACAGCGCTTGCGGTATACCTATACCTCTACCCCTGCCCTGCTTATTTTTTCGGAATCAGATTGACTATCAAGTTGTCGCTATAATGTGGAGTCTGTAGGGTGATTGGTCTCAGAGTACTCACTTGTGGTGGTGCATTCTCGTCCATGCTCATGTGGCATCCCATTGAATCCACGGGAGCATCATTGTTTGCTCTCATTATCCTCAAATTCACGAGAAAATCGCGCCAATTTGCTGGTTCCCATAATCCTTTTGATTCCTGTAATTTTGTGTTACTTAAGCGAATCTGGGTTGAGTGAGTAGGAAGTATTATTCTGAGTAATTACCAGGTCAGGCAGTTGAAGAAGTGAGTCTACAGCAAGCAATGCTTACCTCTTTAACAGGGGGATCTTTTTCGAATTCAATTTTCACATGCGGTTTCTTTTCAAACTTAAACTTGCTTAAGTCTATTGATTTATTGGGACTTGGTACTGGCACGGGTGCTTCCACGTTTTGGTATTCCGGTATTTCCAAGGGTTCTTCTTTAATTTCTACATCCTCAGGATTGCTCTTTTCGATAGTTTTTTTGATATTATTCTTTATTTTTAGAGCTCGGGTCCCTGTCGCTGTCGCATTAGTAGCTTTAGTTTTGGCGCGTGGCATTGTACGTATAAAAACGAGTAAATAATTAATGTTTTAAAATGAAAATTATTTCGAAAATCAACAAATCTAAACCAAGGCTTTCGCGTTTTTCAAAGACTTTTTTGTTTACATTTTTTTTTTTCTTAAATTGTATCTTGTCAAAAAAGCATAGAGTAAAATAAACTCAAATGGATACGAGTCTTTTGAAGTGACATTGTAATCGATTAGATACCTACCATAATAATCGACTAACATAGTAAATCTCATGTTTGTGAAACGTGGTGCGAACCCACCATAATTTTGACGTTTGTTTACAATCAATAATTCATTCGCCTTCATCATTCATTCATTAACTTCTGTCTGTTCTGTGAACTTCTGTGCTTCATCAAATAAATTTATTTCACTTATTTATTGGTGGTATGAAAATATAATTCGATTCTGTTTATTGTACAATAATTTTATATTATGGCGGAACTATTGTTAGATCCAAAAATACGGGTGTGGGTGTTCCTACCTATTGTTATCATCACATTCTTGGTAGGAATCGTGAGGCACTATGTTTCCATTATTTTGTCGTCACAGAAGAAGATTGAGCTTCTCCAGGTCCAGGACAGGTAACCCAGTGTGTTGCAGCACATTATTGGATCAATCTAATGTCTATATAAACAAACAAATTGAGTTATAACCTCAATAATGTCAATGAATCTTTTCAGTCAAGTGATGATCAGAGCTCGTTTGCTGCGTGAGAACGGCAAATACTTGCCGCGGCAGTCGTTTGCTATGCGTAGACACTGGTTCAATAATGAAGAAACAGGGTACTTCAAAAATCAAAAGAGAGCAGCCGCTTCCCAGGTAGGAATAAGCAAGTTACTGCCTTACATGGCTAATAATTATATATCATTTTTTGACCCACTTATAGGCACAGGCCTCTCCACAATGCGAGCGGAATTCAGGTCACCAATAATATAGATCCAATACTTTCCTACTATGCAATAGAATAAGCCAGCTATTGCCAATGGAAGCAGCACTACAAACCAGTGATAACACTAAAATATTTACAGTACAAGCTAGAAATGAAATGCATACATAAGTGCTTCCTTTAGCCCATATGAATAAAAGTATTTTGAGTTTGAATATGACCAGCCTAAGCCTATGGTCATAATACATGCAATAATCTGCTTCAGACAGTTGTTGAGCCTGAGATTTTTTATATTATAGCTGTAATATGGTCCTGAAATTGAGCATTTAACTTGTCTTTATGTACAGAACCCCATGACAGATCCTGGCATGATGACCGACATGCTGAAGGGCAACGTGACCAATGTGCTGCCGATGATTGTCATCGGAGGCTGGATCAACTGGATGTTCAGTGGTTTCCTCACTAGTGAGCATTACTATTCTGTTTTACATGCCTTCATATACAAGATTATTGTCATAAACCAAATTAAAAAACATATATACATACATATACTCACGCGTGTATCCAAAGGAGGTAGGCAGACACTATTGATTGCCACATGGTACGATTTTTGACACATCTCTTTTGCTTCATCCACGTTCATACATCTTCTCATGCACTACTGTCGGTTGAGGGTGCTACGGACTTGACCTTTCTGGAAGAGACCATTAATCTGGTTGTGAAAAGTTCTCCTTGGGCGCCCTCTTCCAACGCATCCACTTACTAAACAGTAACAGTATGCGAGAATGACCTTTAAAATCTTGCAATCAGTGGTTTTAATTGTATGGTTAGTGGCGAACCTGGTGTCTGAGCTGTCCAAAGGCCTCTGAATGTCTTAATGACTGCTATCTAGATGACAACAATGGAAACTGACTTTTTACATGCCCTCTGAAGCACAGAGACACTATTCCACTAAATGGTCAGCCATATCAGACCGGTCTGGTGGCCAACTATTGCTATTGCAACTATTTGTTTACCTATCAGTGATTGCAGCTGGCTTTAAGTGCCCCTTCTTCTTTTCGTGTTGAGTATTCTACAATTTGATTAGAGTTTAGACCTCATTTTCAAGGTATTTGGCCACATTAATAGCGCCTCTTAAAATAGATATTATTTTTTGCCTTCTTCAGCCAAGGTGCCATTCCCCCTGACTCTCCGCTTCAAGCCGATGTTACAGCGCGGTGTTGAGTTGGCGTACCTCGACGCGTCTTGGGTCTCATCAGCCTCCTGGTACTTCCTCAACGTGTTCGGCTTGAGAACCATCTATGCTCTGGTCTTGGGAGAGAACAATGGTAAGTTTATACTTTTAAAAGCAATGTAATAATAATAATATCCTAAGACATTTTTGTACACACAGTTACCTGATCCCAAACTAAGCAGAGCTTGTACTATGGAAACCAGATAACTGATATTACTACATATACTACTTTTTTATTTGTAAATACATACTTAATATACATATACACCCAGACTCCGGACATACAGACATGTTCATGCACACAAATGCATGTCCCGGGTAGGAATCGAACCTACGACCTGCAGCGTGAAAGGCGCCTCCACGCCAACCACGCTAACGGGCCGTCATGTGTATTGCCTAACTCAAAAACACACTGTCAGCAGAAAATATAACAATCTCCAGGCCTGCCCAAGTATAGTATATAGCTATCACTTTCTGAGCAATGAGGAGAAATTTACTATCAGCTAATATGTAATGCAGCTTCCCTTTATACATTTTTACGGTTCTATATAACTAGGAAATCATGGCTATTATTACTAGTGTAGTGATTTGGATGAATATTGTAAGTGTTAGTACCTACTTTATTTGTTGGTAAGAGTGTAGGGGCTGCATATGCATATGGGGGCGACCCCATCACGGTGCACGCTACGTACGAAAGACGTCAATGACGTCATTTCGTGGTGGGTTTCCCCGCCCTAACTCTAGGTCCTCGTACGTCAGCAATACCTTTCCTGTTACATGTTTTAGGTGGTATTTGATACTTTTGACCGCTGCTCCCCACAGCCAAGACTGACTAACCAGGAATAAAATGGCATTGTAAAATATAATTTTTTTCTTTTGTAGCTGCGGATCAATCCAAAATAATGCAAGAACAGATGTCGGGCGCGGCGATGGCGATGCCCCCCGACCCGAAGGCCGCGTTCAAGGCGGAGTGGGAGGCCCTCGAGATCACGGAACACAAGTGGGCGCTTGCCACTGTGGAAGCCGATATACTGGAGCACACAGAAGAAATAATTTCTTGAATAGTAAAGTTGGAGTGAATGGAGTGGTAGGAAAAGACATAATATATGGTGTTTATTGAAATAAATTATTATTTATTAAACATACATAACGTGTTATTTGCTTGGTCAATAAAAAAACTTTCCAATAACAGCGGCTGCAAACCTTCTAAAATGTCCTAATCGGGGATGAATTAAAAAATGTTCCTATGCAAAAACATTTTGTTCATATAAGTATTCTAACTAAAATTGGGGTTTAGGCAGTTTTTAAAAACCTAATTAAAACAAACACTGCATTTAGAAAAGTATTTTATTTCAATGCAAAAGTATAATGAATATATACAATGACCTTATATTCCTGTACAAATACAAACGCATCAATAACAACTTATTGCTTGTAGCTGTTCGGTTCGCCCAGCCAAAGGATTGAGGCACTGTTGTAATGGGAATTCTCTAAAGCGCACTACACATTAAAGCCGCCGACCCGGCGACGCATGTCGGCCGCTTCTGTGTGTAAAGCGCTAAAGCTCAGGGTTCCTCCAAAAGCGGTGCCGTCATATAACGGCCGCACTAGAACATTGGTTATGTAAAAAACGGTGTCCAATACCGCTCTCTAGGAAACCGCGCCATAGTTTACATAGCCAATGTTTTAGTGCGGCCGTTATATGACGGCACCGCTTTTGGAGGAAACCAGCACTTTAGCCTGCCGACTTTGGTGTGTAGCGCGCTTTATATTGGCATACATGAAATTTTAAACTATATTTTTTTTTTTCCCACTGAATTATTTTTAGAACTCAGTCTGATTTAATATGGTGTCTATTCATCTGTTGGGCACAAGCATTTTTTCAAGCCAGAAGGCATTGTTATTTTTAATGGCGCTTATACAAGGCCCGAATCTATACACAATCCAAATGCCGCAAATGCAGCCTGCACAATAAATAAATAAAATATTCTCATGAAAATGTTAAAAACTTCGACACTGGTACATAAATATTAACAATTTAACTTTGATAACTAGAAGAGAAGTACGCTAGGTTTATTGGCATTATAACAGAGTTAACAAACTTTAGAAAGATACTTTATAATGTCGATTATGGTCTCCAAGATACGTATTATAATGTAGAAATTAAAAAAGCAACCTTCATTTACCGGTGTAAAGATGTCACAAATCGACATAGGGTGAGACATATAAACCCATAGAAGCCAGGTCTTATAGCATAAATCCATGCCCACTAGTGTTAGCCAGTAACGATCGATCTGTCAGTGTGACCTTGTCCGTATCAATGAGCAATTTTGCATAGCAAATCTTATCATATGGATAGTTGGCCAACCTGGTGTTAAAGTTGTTCAACCGCCCGAATGAATAGATATTAAGCGTTTACAGGGTATAGGGTCGATGATAAAGACATTCGATCGCTCGACATCGGTATTTGAATACGTCGAAAATGTATACTAACCTCACCCCGGCTGTACACGCTCGTCGGAACACCACGAGGCAGGCCGAATAGGAGTGTGTACATGGTGCCCTCGTCGCGTCGCATCTCTCGTTCGCTCTCGGAATCGTGTCGGTTTGAGTCAAAGGGCTTCTTCTAGGTCCATCGTAATTTCAATTGATACAAGAGTGTGTATATGGTGGAGCCTCTACGCGACAATCCACGCGGGGCGACGAGACGAGCGTGTATAGCCAGGGTCACAGTGCACTTCATAAATCCATAAACTCATTTCAAACGTAACTATCTCAAACCAGAACACTACTTCTTGATGAGCTGCACCACGTCCTCGTCCTGCACGGTGTGGCCGACGCCGACCCGCTGCGGCGAGTACTTGGTGCTGGTGCCCCACACCAGCCCGTACTTCAGCTGCGCGGCCAGCGTGCGGTGGATCGAGTGGCACACGTGCTCTATGGTCACACCCTGGAACAAAGTATATTGGTGATGTGAGAAAAATAAACTGTAGAATATGGTGACCATGGACCAATTACTAAGGGGACTGGCCCTAAGCAACTTGGCCGAGTGGTCGGCCTAGTACTAACATCGATATAAAACGAAGCGAGTAGTTCAACTATTTACCGGTAGATAGAACAATGAAAATGAATAAACAATAACCACGTTTTTTTTCATACATATATCTAATAAGGGCACCTCTTATTTTATTCTTTACTCTGTGATGGTGACGAATCGACCAATGAGTCCGGAGCTTAATAGGCGTTGAATTTACAAAAAAATCCCTAAAAGTAAATTTTCAGGTGTACTAGTTACGTAGTAACTCCTACTACGATAACTAGGGGTTTACCTTGAAGGAAGGCGGACGGGAAGGTCCATCTGATGTCAGTGGCAACCGTCCTTAAACTGACAAGGTGCCTACCTTTTAGAGATCTGTAAACATGCCCTTTGAAGAAGCCCATGTTGTAGTGCAAAGGAAATACTTTAGGGAGGGTATCATTCCACAACTGCGCGGAAGGAAGGCTCGCAGTCAGTGATGGGATGTTCTCGAGAACATTCTCACCCTCGGAAACTTAATCGTGAGAATTTTCGAGAATTTATCTTCTGAAGCATGTTAAACTTGGCATAAAACTCATTAAACATGCAAGTATGGTGGTTTTAATTGTGTTTAAGATTGAAAGTTACGATAACGTCACCCAAAATATAAGATTCTCAAAAATTCTCACGAGTAAGTTTCCGAGGGTGAGAATGTTCTCCAGAACATTCCATCACTACTCGCAATGCACGTACACTAGTGGTATACCAGGTTCCAGCTTGTGCTTAGTGCAGAAGAAATATTTTGTTCTCATTGATTTTTTTCTGCAAAAATATACACTCGTACCTTCCTCAAGATGAGACCGTCGTCGAAATCTGGCGGCTGTCCTGGCTTCTTGGTGTACACTCGGATGAGGGAGAGGTACTCCCACAGCGTCTCCAACAGGTAATCTAAGTTGAGCTTCATGTTACAACTGGAAAAATAATATGTGAAAAATAATATTTCTGCGACTTGGTGCTAAAAGGGCCAAAGGACAGGACTTCTAAGACATGGATATTAGCTCGATATGGAAACCCCTCGTATGCAGCAATCGCAGACACGATAGGAAATCAATTGAGTCACGTCACGTCACGTCACGAGTACGTTTGACGGGCCCGTTAGCGTGGTTGGCGCGGAGGCGACTTTCACGCTGCAGGTCGTAGGTTCGATTCCTACCCGTGACATGCATTTGTGTGCATGAACATGTCTGTATGTCCGGAGTCTGGGTGTATATGTATATTAAGTATGTATTTACAAATAAAAAAGTAGTATATGTAGTATTATCAGTTATCTGGTTTCCATAGTACAAGCTCTGCTTAGTTTGGGATCAGGTAGCCGTGTGTAAAAAATGTCCCAGGAATTATTATTATTATAATTATTATTATATACAAAGGTTTAAGATTGCACCAAAAAGATTCTGCAGAGCTTTTCCTTGCGCACGCATCAATACACTCGAAAACATGCGAGTATTTCGTTCCATAACAAGCGCGCCAACTCGTTGGCTACTTCAATAATTTGACAGAACTATTTTATTTAGAATATTGCTGCTTAAACAGTACATTTAATACTACCAACAATGCTAATGCAATGCGATGCATGCAATGTGTGCTAATTGTTAGGGTCCATGACTCATGACAGACATACTCTCGACTGACAGGGAGTTAGGTCTTGTTGGCTTCTTCTATTATCGATCATTATTCATTCATTCTATTCTTCTATTATTTATTCATTTGGTTTATAATATTGGAGGTTGATAATTCCGAGGGTGAGTAGTGGGTCCCTCTCTACAATTGTTTAACTACCAACAGAATTACCACCTGCATTAGATTTGCGTGAACAATAATTCATACAAAAGTGATGAAATGTATTGTATAAAGGAAAAACTGCGTATGTAACGTGTATATGGCACGAACTATGTATGTATGAGGTGGTGACGAGAATCTTTACTTTCATAATTAATTTTTATGTTATTACTGATCTACTAAATTAATCTAAACCGCCACCGCCTTGTGCGGGTGACGTCACATTTGACAGGCGCCTAGTTGGCTTGGTGGAGTAGTACCTGACGACGACGGAGTGCGGCTGCCGGGCTATCCTGTCGACCTCCTGGATGGAGATCTGGTCGATCTTGTTGTACACGTACAGGCACGGCAGGTACACGCGGTTCGCCAGGATCACGTCGATCAGGTCGTCCGGCGTGCAGTCCTCGCGGAATAGCACCTGGAAAGTTTCTTTTTACTTATACAAAACTACTGCAATCACCGATCGGTAAACGTTCGGTGGTTAAGCAACGCTCGGCAAGGTCAGTCAGAGATGGGTGACCATTTAGTGGCATTTTAACTGAGCGTCTCCGTGTTTCGGAGGGCACGTTAAAAGTCGGTCCCGGTTGATGTCATCTGGCAGCAGTCGTTAAGCCTTGTCAGAGGCCTTCGGGTGGCTTGAACAACTCTGACACCAGGTTGGCCACTAACCATACGATAAGAAGAAGAAGTAGCTAACTTAGCTGAGTTTCGTACGATGACTGAGAGAGCTGGAAGCCCAAACCTCTCCCCCCACTATCCCAGTCCCCTTCAGGTCGGCAATCTGCGAGCGATGCCTTTGGTATTGCAAGCATCTATATCTATAGCCTATGGTAACTGTGTAACATCAGGCGAGCCATATGCTTCTTTGTCACCTTAGTTAAGATACCAATGTGGGGTTCTTTAAAAATGTACCGAGTGTGTACATGAATAATGTTTATTTTTACTTTGGCAATGAGGTCATCGCATTTATCCGCCAGTCGGTTGAAACCCTTCAACCTACCTCAGCATTAAATATTTTGTATTCATGCAGAATCATTTGCACCATCTTCTCGTCAACCTTCGTGAGTTGACACGTCGAGTTGAACGATAGTCCGCCGCCCTTCTTCACCTGCAAATGAAGTATATTATACATCGTAGGTCTTTGTCATTGTCGGCATAATATAAAAGAAAATAAAGATTAGAAGACACCCTCAAACTGGATTTCTTAACCAGGTTTTGAGATCGGCGTAAAGCAGCCATTACAGCTGCGTTTCGTTCGATGAGTGAGAGAGCCCATCCCCCCCTCCCCCTCCCTCCATCCCACTCCCCTTCAGGTCGGCAATGTGCGAGCAATGCCTTTGGTATTGTAAGCATCTATAGGCTACGGTAACTGCTTAACATCAGGCGGGCCGTGCCCTTTTTCGCCACCGCGGTCCTAAAAAAAAACCTCTATCGTCAAGGTGATAAGAGCGTTAAAGCTAACTCCTGTGGTTAAAGTACTTGCGGCGTCTGGTCAGCTGGGGGGCGGGGGGGTTATTACAAACAAAGACCATCTGTTTCGTTTTTTCATTCATTAATTTTCTACATAATTATGTCAAATTTCCAAGCCCGAACGAAACGCATTATTAGTTTCGTTACGGGGTCCTAATAGCAGCTCTGATATAAAAGTAATAACCCTTTTCGATTGGACTTATATTTTGAATTTTAACACATTTCCGTACAAAAGTGTTATGTGCAGTGTTATGACAAAATCACGAACGAAACATATGGTCTGGTTCTTAATTAGTCCCGAAGATTTTTTGAATGCCTGATACGAGGCGAATTCCTACTTTTTAACATAATCAAAGCACTCTGTGTCACCCTCTCACCTTAAAATAAATGTTGGGTTTGTTCCTATTGAGCCTGATGCCGACGCTCTCGAGCTCCTTCTCGAGCAGCTGCCGGTGCACGTACGGCTTGGTGGCGTCCAGCATCATCAGCACCAGGTCCGCGGTCCGAGCCACCGCTATCACCTGCACATTACATTTATTTTTATTTGTATAGCATTTTTAGGGTTCCGTACCCAAAGGGTGCCAACGGGACCCTATTACTAAGCCTACGCTGTCCGTCTGTCAGCGGGCTGTATCTCACGAACTGCAATAGGTAGAGAGTTGAAATTTTCACAGAATGCGTATTTCTGTTGCCGCTACAACAATAAATACTAAAAATATAATAAAATAACTAAAGGGGGTCCTTACAAGAAACTTGTTATTTCGATGGTTTTATTCTATGGTGGTAAAAAAAAATACGTGAGATTTGCCGAGACCCTCCTCTCCCCCACGTGAGATTAGGTGAGATTTTGCTCGACCCCCTCCCCCCCATAAATGCCTCACGTAATTTATGGACGCCCCCTAATAGAGTGTAATATGCCCAACCTGTCGGCCCCTGCCCTTGCCCTGCGCGGCGCCCTCAATGATCCCGGGCAGGTCCAGCAGCTGTATGTTGGCGCCGCGGTATTCGATCACGCCGGGGATGCATGTCAGCGTCGTGAACTCGTAGCTCGCCGCCTCCGAGTGTGTGTGCGTCAGCGTGGACAGCAGTGTCGACTGGAATTCAGTATTTAAATATCACTTAACATAAATGAGGGAAAAAAAAACCAAAGGGCCTTATTGGCATCGGCTTTGTAGTGAAACTGACATGAAGAAGGGAACTGAGCAGCGAGGTGACAGATAATGTTGGTTCAATCAAGGAATATCCAAAGAGCTGAACATTTTAGCCCTCAATGGTCCTTTCCAAATGTATTATCAATAATAACTATTACAAACAAATTCATAATAAGCCCATGATGAACCACTCCCGGGCACGATTTTCCCTTGATGGGGGGATTTAGGTCACAATCCCCCCACACATACAGACCACAGAGCAGTTTGGTGGATTTTTCAATAAAAAAACTCACTATTCATATTAAATAAAAAGTAACATTAATATTATAGTATTTCATTATTGCATGAGTCTAAATTATTTATTAATTTATAGCTAGGAAAAACAACAGCTTTTAAGTTCAGTGGTGGTAACAGTTATACAAATCACATAATAAGCCTTCTATGGCTAAATAAAAGAATTAAAGATTAAAAAATAATAAATAAAAAACTTTTGATTAAAATGTTCTGAGCAATTTAGTTCTTACTTGTACTTATACTGCAATAACATGAAATATCCAGATTCTCCATGTTCATTAACTGCTTACCTTACCCACTGATGGGAATCCTATAAGAGCCACTCTGGCATCTCCCGACTTGAGCACATCGAACCCTTCTCCCTTATCCCCCCCTTTCTTGGAGGGCTCCAGCAACTGTGACCGGTACTTGGCTAGTTTCGCCTTCAGAAGTCCCAAGTGATATTCAGTCGCTGTTGACAAGAGAAACATTTATTGAAGCCACATATCAATAAGCCAAGAAATTACATAGCTGAGCAAACGCTCCTGGCCTGACATATGTATTACAACTGCATGTGTGTGGCCATATCTGACGTTTTGATGTCTGTACAAGGCTTGAACTTGAGCAGACCAATCAAATTTGGAACCTTTACCGATACCCAGAGTTGGGCAAAATTTAAGTACAAATTGCAGGTGATGTCACAATTAACAATTAATTGTGATTTGTTCGAGATTGACAAACAAATCAAAATTAATTGTTAATTGTGACACCACATGCAATTTGTAATTAATTAATTGCAATTAAATTTTGCCCAACTCTGCCGATACCCCAACTTTTGACAATTACATAAAGTAAGTGGTGTTTAATACACAAAATGTTTAGCATAATAAAGAAAGGCATAACATATAAGGCATCTAACTGTAGAAGAATTATGATACAATATTTTTTATATCAGTTGTGGACCTTATTATAGGCCACCACAAGAATTTTAGTTAATTATTTAGGATTTTTATAAAGGATTTTAATTAGAATTGCTAGTGATGGCTAATAACCTAGGTCAAAATATGAAATATGTACTCGCGATTAAAGGCGCAGGCACAGCTAGAGGTAAGTAGGTAAAATGTTTTTTTTTGCTGAACGTTCTTTAAAAAACAAATGTTTCAAAAACTATCTTATAGCCACTTATCATGTTTCATAATATGTCTCCAAGGTCAATTTGATTATAATAACGATCACTGCATGAACATCGGTGAGGTGTCATCAGAAATTTATCAAAACAGAAGATACATTACAGAAGTTATAGGTACATACAACCGCACCGGTTTATACTCATTAGAAATAAAGTGTTGTGTAAAGAATAATCATCTATTCATGTATTTACCTTTATTCTTCTGAGTTCTTGCTATTTCCTTCTCGATTTCCGATATTTTTTCAAGAATACCCATGTTTCAACACCGTTTAACGACAACAAAAATCAACCACGTAACGCAAGCAAACGAGGAATTTCTATAAAATTACCATTAACAACTACTATAATCTATTAGAATGAAATCATTTCGCATTTAATTTAACTGTTTAAATGCAGTAAATAATCTATTATTTGCTTACTAATACGAAAAACCACAATGAAAAGGTTAGGATATTGGCGCGTTTCAGTAACAAGACACAAGTCGACAGAAAGGAAGATATTTTAAGCATTCTTTATTAAAGTAATCTTTATTGACAGTGACGTATTTGGCATAAATTACTCTGTCTCCTTTCAACTTAAGATATTAAAATAAGAGGGAGATAGTATTTTTATTTTAACGTAAGACCGCTTCATTCAAAGTATTGGCAACTTAATGCGCGTTTTCCACTGGCCGGCACGGCACCGGCACCGGCACGGCGCCGCAGCGTCACAGTTGTCGTCATTGGTCATTGGTTACTGACCAATGAAAACTCCGCAAATAGCTGTCACCGTGCCGGTGCCGGTGCCGCCGTGCCGGCGAATGGAAAATCGCGCAATGGGTGGGCCCTTGGGTGGGCCCCAAAGAGAATGTAATGGGCCCAATATTTGGCAAAATATTGGATCACACACAACCGTTTAATTATACCAATTTGACCAAATGGATGTCAAATAGGCTTTAGGGCTTTTCGTCCAAAAGCTTCCAGTCCAGTCAAATCGCGTCGTTTGCAATGGGCAGTAACTAGCCGTTTAATAAAGCAACTGATTTCACTATTTGCCTGCGACAGAAATATTAATCGCATCCAAAGAGAAATCGCATCCATGCGTATCGTATTATTGTATCCCAAAGATTGTATCCTTCTCATGAACGTAATAATCCTTCTCCAACAACTGACAAGTACTGACAACTGGAAGTGAAGTATTTGCAAAGTATTTGGTAGAATCGAAACCGGATGCAGATTTGGAATTAGAAAAAATATTATATTGGTACCCTAGCACCATCCTTATTTTTTTTGCTAAATTACTAATAGATTTTTAATTTTCATCTTATTATTTTCAGGGACAAAGAGAAAGTCAGGAACCAGGGATAACTACATGTGCAAAAGTCAATTTCACGACCTACTGGATTATCATTACAAAAGTGCCTAATAAAGTAATAATGATTACTACCTATTAATTATTAATAGGTTTAATAGGTAGCTATGTTATTATTTACAATACTCTTTTATTCGTTTACTATAAATAAGTAAGTGCTTTGTATATAATTTTATTTTAAATTTAACGGTATATAGGTAAACATAGCATGAACACGGTACCCTAGCACCATCCTTATTTTTTTTGCTAAATTACTAATAGATTTTTAATTTTCATCTTATTATTTTCAGGGACAAAGAGAAAGTCAGGAACCAGGGATAACTACATGTGCAAAAGTCAATTTCACGACCTACTGGATTATCATTACAAAAGTGCCTAATAAAGTAATAATGATTACTACCTATTAATTATTAATAGGTTTAATAGGTAGCTATGTTATTATTTACAATACTCTTTTATTCGTTTACTATAAATAAGTAAGTGCTTTGTATATAATTTTATTTTAAATTTAACGGTATATAGGTAAACATAGCATGAACAGAGTGTCGGCAATCCAATGATTTATTAATAATCTCATTGCGGCAATCCAATGATTTATATAATCTCATTGCGGCAATCTATGAATAAAATTATGGACAAAAGTAATTTCACAGTTATTTTTCGACGTGCAAATGCCATGAGGTGCTTAGCTCCACCGAGTCTATAGAAGAAATGGCAATGGAATATGAAGATGATAAGAATTCAATGATAGCTCTAACGGAAAGAGGCAAGTTTAGTATATTTTATTACAGTTATAATTTCGTAACACTTACAACTCGTCTGGTCTTCAGTTACGTGTGCAGTAAAAACAAACGATAAAAACCACAATGCAGACGGGAGGCTCACACCACTCATCCACCTCATAAAGAGCTAGTTATAAATTCCATAGGTCGAATTTTATAAAGATATCAGCAAACGTATAGCCGAGTGGAAAAGAATTGTCAGACAGAGACATATAGAATAATATTTTACTTATTTGTATTTTTACAGATAATCTGGATATCTACGATGATTTTTACGATGAATTAGACAACAGAATAAGAATAGAACAATCAATGAATATAATATACTTTGGACCACCCAGCTCTTTTTTGAGGATTGATCCGGAGACAATTTTGCACATCTTGACACATACGAAAAAACATTTGATTCCAATAACTCGCACTCTGTTGGCGTGGGATGTTGTAACTGGTGAGAAAATGAATGTCGTTTTTAGAGTTTCATACAAACATATCAAACTTGCTAAGGAGCTAATTAAAATATATGAGGTGAAATTGAATCATCAATATAGGAATTTCAATTGAATTCATTGGCCAAACTTCGATGTCTGAGGGCCTACTCTGTTTCAAACGAAAACGAAATTTCGGACGGAATTCGCGTATTACCTACTACGTTTCTCATTGATTCCGACATTTCTTACGAACGAAAATTGTTTGACGTTTAGATTCGACGACGACGAAGACGTCAAACTATTTTCGTTCGTTAGAAATGTCGGAATCAATGAGAAACGTAGTAGGAAATACGCGAATTTCGTCCGAAATTTTGTTTTCGTTTGACACAGAGTAGGCCTTCTGATCTGTCATGAATAGGAACATTATTACTTAGGTACTGTCGCTAACAATTTATTTTCCAGATGGCAAAACTGCAGCATTTTTACAAGGGCGAGAATTTCTGGCATTTGGGTCCCTTTTAAATGAGGTTCCTGAAGAAGATTTGTACTATGCCAATTTTGGCGACTACTCCGTACTGAAATATTTTGCAAACCATCGTATCGATTTGCATCCTCGCAAGGTGCGCTTGGTAATTTGCGTAGCTTCAGGAGTGTAAAAATATCGCGAATTTCTTAATAAGTACTTATACAATTTCATAAGTATACTAGCTGTGTCCCGCGGCTTCACCCGCGTGGAAATTGATAATATGTGATTAGCCTATGTCTTATTCCAGAGCCTACGCTATCTACGTTTCAAATTTCATTAAAATCGGTTTAGTAGCTATAGGGATACGCGGTAACAAAGATTCACAAACACTTACTTTCGCATTTATAATATTATAAAGTACAATAAGGTCTACCTATTTTGAAGGGCGTCAGTCTATTTACCATAGGTATTCAGTAAGTAGGTACCTAATGCGTAAGTACAATAGGTAAATTCAAATTAGACTACAGTTTTAAACCAGATTTGGTATTTTATGTTTTTATTTTTACCTACACGTAACACTTCTATTAATAGGTACAAGTATTGTTTTCAGTATGGTGTCCTAGCTGCGGCTTATAGACGCTATTACGGAGACGACTGGTATATGAATAGTACATATATCAATGAAATGGGATATTTGTTGTGTGGATTCCCATCATCCGACTTGGAAAAGATATCTCCAATGATATTCAAGGAACTGAGCATGGAAGTTTTCAAGAAATCGGAGCATTGTAAAACTAACCAAACCACTGTAATAATAATGTCAAATCTTCATTTCATTTTCATTTCTTGTTTTACATACTACTTCACCTAGCCAACTAGGCGCCCGGGTATAAATATAAAATGATAATGAATTCCTTGCAGACACTATATAATATTGCCACACATCGAGACGCGTATGGTGAACCGTATAAATGGTCATCTCATGAGATAATTAGGCTCAGCGGATTATTTATCTGTAAGATCATTGATACTAAGAACTAAATTTATGACTAAATATAAATATCGCCAGACGAACACACGAACTGTATGGTTTCAAACTAAGCAAGGCTCGTACTATGGCTATCAAACAATGGACTGGGGGCGCTACCAGTGACACTCAGCCCAGGGTATATTACGGAAAGGTTGTTCCCGAAATTTGCCGCTGCTTATATATATTAATAGATTGTTTTATTTATTTATTTATTTTCCCAAAATGTTTTGAATCATGTGTAGAGTCATAGTTTAAAGGGATGCTCATGATTTCAAATTCACCCTGAATTTGTTATTTTTTAAGGTATTCCGGAAGGCGATATAAGCGCAATCCGTTTAGAAGCAATTACAGCTATAACGCCTGCAGTGATGAAAATTATGAATCAAGATAAGCTTGAATACTTTACTAAGCAACAAATTTTGAGGATGAATCCTAAAACTCGTCGACTTTATATCTTAAGAATGCAATTGAGGACTAGTCTTGATATGACCGTTATAAGCAAACGCAGTAACCGCGCCAGTGCCAATGCGATTGCGATACTACCCTGTGTCCGAATTTTGTGTATAAATATTGTCACCCTTTTCCCTTTTTTGAACGTAATTTTAAATCATGGCTGATCTAGATGTAATTTAATTCATTAGTATTTTATAACATTGCATTGTGATGTTTTAGATTTTCACCTTTTGTAATAATATAGGTCTCATTCAATGCTAACCAATCTATTTTTTTTTTTATTTATAGTGTATGTAATACACAGCAATGAGGTATATGCTTCAAACTTAGCTCCAAATCTTGTAATATGGGTACGGTCAACAACATAAGTCGCTGAATTTCATTTTTTTTTTTTTCAAATTGCTTGCATACTTTTGTTTTGCATCGATTCCGTGATTTTTCTACATCCGTTTGATTTTGCTTTTGACAATGTTCACCAACGTTTTTTTTGCAAAATAAAGGGGTTACCGGTTAGAAAAATTGAAAATGTTCAGTGACTTATGTTGCTGACTGTACCGTACAATGGTCTGGTGGCGATCCCAGTGACACCTAGATCTGGGCAAATTACGAAAAGGCCGTTTCCTAAATTTACCTCTGGCAGAAATCAAACTGCAACCTGATGCAGTGAGCCGAACATTTGGCGGGAATGAAAATAGAAATACTCACATTGCAAAAACTAGTAAAGAAAAGTTCTTGTAAAATCAAGTAGTAAAAATTTAAACAGTTGCGAGATTTTACAAGAACTTTTCTTGTAAATTCCCACAACTGTTAAAATTTTCTTAATTTATGCCAGCAGCTCCACCTACGTACGTAACCAACCATCTGCAGAGCAGCTTTATCATAACGCAACATCCGGCCCGGCTATTCAACTTCACCGCGGATTTTTAGTAAATTTGATAAAACAAATAATATCTATAAATTGAAATTGAACTATATGAAACTATGTTATTAATTATTTTCGCAGTCATCATTATTTACAAATATTTATTTTGAACATTTCGCATGAATTGACTGCCAATACTCATATATTTCCAATTTTGAACTTTTAATTTACCGTATCCGGTCTAGGGACTTTTTGTGACGAAATAGGTAATTTACTAATACAATTCTATTCAATATAAATATTGTAGACATAGGTACATTATTTATAAAATTATAATTGTATTAATTCGTAATTTTAACGTTCTGCTCTTTTTACGTTTCTGTCTCTAATTTTCAAATAAAATAAATTTATTTTGACTGCTATGAGCTTTTCAAGGTCAAACGCAAATGACCCTCCATTTTGTTTATGAGGCGCCATTTTCTCTTTTCTTCGAAAATCAGCTCCGCTCTTTTCTTCTTTTGGGAAATCACGGAGAGCACGATCGTGTGTTAATAATATTTTCGTTAATATTAATATAAGATAAAATATTTATAGTGGCTGAAATGCCTCCTGTTAAGCATTATTCATCTAGTGAAGTGAATCAGTATGAATTATCATCAAGATTATTATCTCTTACTGAAAATAATACATCGTACACTCTTACACAAATTAACGGGCAGAGGATTTACAGGAAAGCTCCCCATGCTTGGAGTGGGCCAGAGCCTTCGAGGAACTGTGAGGTAAGTTAAATCATCAACACAAGCGTGGTATCCATATGGTTTGGTTACGGAAAATGTTTACCACATGGCAGCCTAAGCGGTTGCTTAGATATATACCTAGATAACCTACAGTACTAAGACGCGTCTGGTATCATCTTACGAATAATTCTTGCACTTTGCATTATTGCGAGGCGATTTTTTTCGTATCACCATGACGTAGCCACGATCAATGGGGCAAGTAGGTACTTATCTACCTGCAACTATCACCATAGGTCAGAAACGAATGTTAGGTAGGTACCTACTACCTACTTACGTAGCATTGTAAATAACGACTATAATCATCAATGATTACGTAACCCGTTTTTATTGTTTGTCAGGTGTTCATCGGTAGAATTCCGCACGATTGCTTCGAAGACACCCTAGTGCCGTTGTTTCGGCAGGCCGGCGAGCTGTTCGAGTTCCGGCTTATGATCAACTTCTCTGGCTGGAATAGAGGGTGAGTTTAGTCTTACTTTACCTGCCTATCGTGAAAGTTTGTCGATAGACCCCCAACCCCCACAATGGGCCTACCCAGCGTGGGGGGGGGGAGATTCAGGATAAAGGCCCTACCTAAGTCTGAGTCAGATATAACCAGAAAGAAAAACCGGAGGAAAATTCGGACTTCCTAATCATGTAGGTAGGTACTATGTCTAAATTATAGGTGGTTTTGGAGGCCTTAGCATGCCGCAAAACCTAATTTACCGGAAAATTCCGGACTTGAGACAAACCTACTCACCAAGCCAAGTAGGCGCTCGGGTGGAATGCGGCTTCCCCGCGCGCATACCGCCCCCACACCCGCAACGGCCTGCGGCTTCCCGCCCGCACGCTGCTCGTAAACCGCCACCGCCTTGTTGTGCGGGTGACGTCACATTTGACAGGCGCCTAGTTGGTGCGGTGGAGTAGTACCATGGACCAATTACTAAGGGGACTGGCCCTAAGCAAGTCGGCCGTGTGGTCGGCCTAGTACTAACATCGACTTAAACCGAAGCGAGTAGTTCAACTATTTACCGGTAGATAAAACAATGAAAATGAAAAAACAATGACCACGTTTTATTTCATACATATATCTAATAAGGGCACCTCTTTCTTTAGTCTTTACTCTGTGAGTAGTACCTGCCGTCCGTCGCGCTCGTAGCGCTCGCCCTAGTACCTAGGTAAGGAGGCGTTCATAAATTACGTGAGGCTATTTTGGTGAATTTTCGACCCCCCCTTGGTGAGATGCCGTGAGATTTGGCTCGACCCTCCCCATCCCCCTCCCCCTCTAATCTCACGTGAGATTTTTCAAAAGCCATATTCTAGTGGGGAAAACATGATTTGCCTACTTAATTTAACCCAGTTTTCTTGCAATATTTTTTACCCGATTTCTTGCGGTATAAAAATGCGTGATATTTGCCGAGACCCCCATCTCCCCCACGTGAGATTTGGCTCAACCCCCTCCCCCCTATATTATAAACGCCCCTGAATGGTACATGAAGTTCTATTGGTGTCATGTTGTCTGTTATATATAAAGCTCTAGCTATCTATAAAGTCTAATTTCGCACTATTAGATACGCGTTCGCGATGTACACGACGGACGCGGAAGCGGGCAACGCCATACGCATGTTCAACAACTACATGATCCGACCATCCTGGCAGCTCGGTGAGTAACATGACCAGCCGTAAATAAACAATTTATAAACACATGGTGTTCTTATTTCTCTTTAACCATTTCATTTTTGTTGACCCCTGGGCCCCAAATCGGCTAATTTTCAACGAATGAGGGCAAACACTCGCAGGGCGGCGCTACGTTGTCGTGGTCGTGTCAGTGTCACTGACAGGAGTGAAGTGACAATGATAGGCCATAATATTTATGACCAGTGCTTAAATGCTTTTCAATTGTGTGGAAATTAGCAGTCTTGAAGCCCTGCATTACGCATCTTTTTCGACCGTGTTTCAATTGGAAACAAATTTAATTTCAATTGGAAACCAATTGAAACATGCTTGGAAAAGTTACGTAATAGTCCTACTGGTCTAGAGGTCTGATTGGTGCCGTTTTTAGTTTTGCTGTGGCCTGGGTGTTTCTTGGCTGCCATACGATGTTGTCTGTCTATATTTATTTATTTAGGCGTGTGCCCGTCGATCAACAACTGCCGCATATTCATATCGCGCATACCGCCGACGACCCCTTCCGCGGAGATCGTGCGTCTCCTCTACGCCTTGACGGACGAAGTGCAAGAGGTCCGCATTCGGCGTTCCATTGCGTCGTGCGCGGCCATAGTGGAGTACAAGTCGCACCGCGGCGCGGCGATGGCGCGCAAGGCGCTGGTCGCGGCCGCCGCGGCCGCGTGGGGCTGCGGCGCCAGGCCCGCCGTGGATTGGTCGCTGCCGCAGTCCCCGCAACTGCTGAAGCAGTATCGTGAGGTGCGATTGATTACTACCTAACTACCTATAAATATTTGGATTGTTGAACTCTTGAGTACTTAGTACCGCTATCGTGTTCTTTTTCACAGTATGTTTTCACGAGCCATGTATCATAGAAATGCGGTGTATGTTTTCTTATGCTCCAAAGAATTGAAATACGCAAGGATCGACCAACGGAAACAGCATCAAAGCTTGCAGTGGAGCAAAAAAAAATATATATTAAATTACTTATTACTTTTGCTACTTCTGCCCTCATAGGGTTCCAGTTCAAACTGACCCATAGCATTCGAGCCAATATCGGCCCTTTTATTCCGAAGCGACCGAGCGAGTTCGCACGTTGCCTGCTCAACTTTGTGGTCTCAAACTGGCCAGCATGTGTATGTGCATGCGCTGTAACACGGAATCTAGTAAAACAATAATATGTAGTGATTGGACTATCTGTACTAGAACCCGATTGGCTGTCGTTGTTGCCGCGTCGTACAAATGTTATAGTTGGTTGATATGTAGTGTGGGGTAATGTGGTGTCAGGTGGGTCGGTGGACGCCGGAGCGCGGCGTGGAGCTGACGCGCGCGGCGGAAGAGCCGGCGGCCGCGCCCCCCGCCGCGCCCTCCTACACGCTGGAGCCGTGGTCGCAGGCGCGCCGCCTGCGCATGATACACGAGGCGCAGCGCAGCGCCGCCGCCGCCGCAGAGTCAGTACAACACAACACATCCCATAACAACATAGCACGTGGTCGCAGGCGCGCCGCCTGCGCATGATACACGAGGCGCAGCGCAGCGCCGCCGCCGCCGCAGAGTCAGTACAACACAACATATCCCATAACAACATAGCACGTGGTCGCAGGCGCGCCGCCTGCGCATGATACACGAGGCGCAGCGCAGCGCCGCCGCCGCCGCAGAGTCAGTACAACACAACATATCCCATAACAACATAGCACGTGGTCGCAGGCGCGCCGCCTGCGCATGATACACGAGGCGCAGCGCAGCGCCGCCGCCGCCGCAGAGTCAGTACAACACAACATATCCCATAACAACATAGCACGTGGTCGCAGGCGCGCCGCCTGCGCATGATACACGAGGCGCAGCGCAGCGCCGCCGCCGCCGCAGAGTCAGTACAACACAACATATCCCATAACAACATAGCACGTGGTCGCAGGCGCGCCGCCTGCGCATGATACACGAGGCGCAGCGCAGCGCCGCCGCCGCCGCAGAGTCAGTACAACACAACACATCCCATAACAACATAGCACGTGGTCGCAGGCGCGCCGCCTGCGCATGATACACGAGGCGCAGCGCAGCGCCGCCGCCGCCGCAGAGTCAGTACAACACAACACATCCCATAACAACATAGCACGTGGTCGCAGGCGCGCCGCCTGCGCATGATACACGAGGCGCAGCGCAGCGCCGCCGCCGCCGCAGAGTCAGTACAACACAACACATCCCATAACAACATAGCACGTGGTCGCAGGCGCGCCGCCTGCGCATGATACACGAGGCGCAGCGCAGCGCCGCCGCCGCCGCAGAGTCAGTACAACACAACACATCCCATAACAACATAGCACGTGGTCGCAGGCGCGCCGCCTGCGCATGATACACGAGGCGCAGCGCAGCGCCGCCGCCGCCGCAGAGTCAGTACAACACGACATATCCCATAACAACATAGCACGTGGTCGCAGGCGCGCCGCCTGCGCATGATACACGAGGCGCAGCGCAGCGCCGCCGCCGCCGCAGAGTCAGTACAACACAACATATCCCATAACAACATAGCACGTGGTCGCAGGCGCGCCGCCTGCGCATGATACACGAGGCGCAGCGCAGCGCCGCCGCCGCCGCAGAGTCAGTACAACACAACATATCCCATAACAACATAGCACGTGGTCGCAGGCGCGCCGCCTGCGCATGATACACGAGGCGCAGCGCAGCGCCGCCGCCGCCGCAGAGTCAGTACAACACAACATATCCCATAACAACATAGCACGTGGTCGCAGGCGCGCCGCCTGCGCATGATACACGAGGCGCAGCGCAGCGCCGCCGCCGCCGCAGAGTCAGTACAACACAACATATCCCATAACAACATAGCACGTGGTCGCAGGCGCGCCGCCTGCGCATGATACACGAGGCGCAGCGCAGCGCCGCCGCCGCCGCAGAGTCAGTACAACACAACACATCCCATAACAACATAGCACGTGGTCGCAGGCGCGCCGCCTGCGCATGATACACGAGGCGCAGCGCAGCGCCGCCGCCGCCGCAGAGTCAGTACAACACAACACATCCCATAACAACATAGCACGTGGTCGCAGGCGCGCCGCCTGCGCATGATACACGAGGCGCAGCGCAGCGCCGCCGCCGCCGCAGAGTCAGTACAACACAACATATCCCATAACAACATAGCACGTGGTCGCAGGCGCGCCGCCTGCGCATGATACACGAGGCGCAGCGCAGCGCCGCGTGGACATCTGGTACTCGTCCCGCTAGTTGGGTTTTAGAGGGATGACGGTATACAATCGCGTCGTGTATATCTTTAATCAATCAGTTATGACATTTTGTCTATGCATTCAGTCTTTAAAACTGACTGCTTGGGGCGGCAAACTCGCCACCCGCCCATCAAACAGTCCTATTCCTGCTGTTCCATCATACTATGATATCTAGTAAAGGTAGGAGTTCGATCAACGCGGCAAGATAGCACACGTCAGTCGGTCCATAGATATTGAATGCCGTCTGCCGTCGCGGCACATGTCATCGCCACAATTTGTATGAAATCGACTGACGTCTGCTGTCTGTCGCGGCCTGCGAAATCGCACCTTATCACAGCATTGTTCGCCCGTAGATGGTCGAACCGCATCAACACGGGCATGGAGTCGCTGATGTCGTCGATGTCGTCGCTGGGGCTGGGCGGCGCGCTGGGGCTGGCGGGGGAGGGCGTGTGGGCGCCGCCCGCCCACCCGCGCGCGCCGCCGCCCACCGACTTCAACCCGTGGACCGCGCGCCACCCGCTGCAGGAGTTCATCACCCCCGGCAAGGACTCGCAGTGAGTGGCCCACTTTACTATAATAATATATCATATGATACATGTATGTGCCCGGACAGTCCTGCAGTGCTTGGAAATTAATTGGACCTACTAGATTTTATTTCGTCTGACTGGTTTTGAGGTTATTGACGACGTAACTTTGCGTTTAACATAGTTTTGCTAAATATACAATGGTCAGGTTAAATATAATTAAAGGTTTGAGTGCTCATTAAATCTGCCAATGTTGTGTTTTTCTAAAAACATTAGGTATTTGCGCTAGCATTAACCAAATTTTCATGCGTAGTCATTTTATTTTAGTAACATGCTTATCGTCGCAGAAAATCGTAACTCACTTTTATCCCTAAAGGTAGGAGTTCGATACTAGCGGCAGACGGCAGACGTCAGTCGATCTCATAGAAATTATAATGCCGTCTGCCGTCGCGGCACATGTCATCGCCACAATTTGTAGGAGATCGACTGACGTCTGCCGTCTGCCGCTTGCATGGAACTCCTACCTTGACAAGTTGGTGATTCAGCCCAATCAAGGCTTTTCTCCCTACTAACCCTATCTTTCTTTGCTGTGTGATCATAATCAACAAAGTTGCTTTTACACTCTGTATGAACTACATTTTATCGTTTGATTGTTAACAATACACACTGCACGGCTGTCCCGCTATTTGATCGTTTTCGTTTCATTTTTGTTGTTGATTAATTTATTGCATGATTTAAGATTGCACAATGTTGTCTTGTTTGCACCGGAATGCGCTATTTCGGTGGAGTGTGAGGGGATCATGATAATACCACTAACACGCTTTGTATAAGGGCGGGAATATACGTTCGACTTTCAGTCTGAATGACTGTAGTCTAGTAGTCTGATCTGATCCATTATAAAATATTCCATACATATGTTTGAATCACAGAGTAAAGACTAAAGAAAGAGGTGCCCTTATTAGATATTTGTATGAAAAAAATCGTGGTCATTGTTTTTTCATTTTCATTTTACTATTTACCGGTAAATAGTTGAACTACTCGCTTCGCTATGTCGATGTTAGTACTAGGCCAACCACTCGGCCGACTTGCTTAGGCCCAGTCCCCTTAGTAATTGGTCCATGGTTTGAATACTCAATACGCGTTCGATCCGACAGCCGGGTCGGACGTCCGACAAGGAAAAAAGTGCTGAGGCGTTAAAACCTTATGGCCATCAAACAAACACGGTCTTTATGATCGTTTTAACAATCTGTCAATGTGTCTGTATCAGATTGTCTGATCAAACATTCAGACAGAAACTCGGACGTATATAACCGCCCTAAAATGCTGTTTTCAAATGTGCCATCAATAAGGTTCGATCGTAGTTTCAAAATAAAAAAAGCTATTGAGCATCATCACCTTTCTAAACTGCATTTTATTATGTTTTGGTGGGTTCGTTTTTTTACTAATTTTGTGTCGGCGTCGCGTTGTCGAAAATATCTCGCTATCTGCAAATCGAAGCACCAGTAAATCTAGAGCATCTTACTCATCGTATGATCTTGAGATGATTAGATACCTCGATATTTTAGACACGTGTGCTTCGGAGATATTGCTTGTGTATGATGTGTGTGGGTAAAAATGCGATTTAGGCACTGTTATCGTCGCTATCCTTACGATAGCAAAATTGCAATCGAAATACCTCGATGGGAATTAAGTCGCATTAGTATCCGTTTTTATGTGATGCTGTTTGATTGTCGCATCTTGTGTAGATTTCTCTTGCACTCCTTGTAAGACATAAGAGAGGTAAATTAGAATTTTAACTTTAGACATTATTTTAATTTAATCCTCAATGTATTTTAATTAAGAATCCAATTGAATGGCATAATTATTTATGTATTAAAATTTGCAGCTTTTATAAGACAGCATCGATATATTTTAAGCATGAGTCTACATTGTTTTAATGTTATAATATGAATTAAGGGCAACTGCGGGCGGGCCCGCCGCGGCGCGGCCTGCCCCGTTAGGATTATTGCACTACTGGCGATCTGCATTTTTAGATGTTTTTTCAACGAAATATTCATGTTATTGTAGTTTACTATTTCTGTGTGTGAATAAGTCTTATTAAAATCAGGTTTTAAGTAAATCAATTTGGAACTGTTTTCTCAGAGCAATGAATAACTCAGCATTATGAAATTATCTATCTATCTACATATGCGATTAACAAAATCTGAACATTTTGTAACGAGACCAGATGAATTTATCTCTCGATGTTTTATGAGATTTTTAATTAATATTGCATGCCAGTATAGATTAATAAATTTAAGTATAATGGTTTAATGTCCTTGCTGTTTTATTTCGTTGCGCACACCGGCACCGGCACTCCTAACACTTAGCTTGTTTGTCGCTTAATGTTTAGTAATGTTTTATTCTGTTCACGCTTCCAAACACTTGCACGTTCGCATCTTACACCATAACTGTGAAAATGTCTCTAAAACCGCACCAAGATTCATTCCTTAACGCATGAATGGTGCGAACAGCTGACGCGGTCTTCACGCTTAGCGCTCCAATCGAACGTGCAGTGAGCCTTCGCCCACCTTAACGCCAAGATTTCCTCCAATGTCATCCAAACGCACCGTGAAAATGGTCGTTTGCCTCAAACAAAACACGGCAGTCGTGTCGCGCGGATGTGTGTAGCTTACTATGAGCGTATTATGTCATTCGTGTAACTAGTGGAAGGTGTTGGACGTTGGTGCAACGCTCGCAGCATGGCGGTGTTCGACAAGTGGGTCGCCCTGAAGATAGTCGAGTTCGTAAGTACAACTTAGCATATTGCGACATGTGTTTGTGATGTAAACAGATTGGGTCACTATATTGGATGTTGGTGATTGGTTGCGGTTGGTTTATTGAGGACACTGGGGTTTTACTAACTTTAGTTGTAAGTAATCATACTTATATAAATGGATATTAACCCACATGACATAAGAAGTAAAGACATTACACGGCTGAATCAACATATTGTCACAACCCATAACTTGTATTCCTATTTGACGGGCCCGTTGGCGTGGTTGGCGTGATGGCGCCTTTCACGCTGCAGGTCGTAAGTTCGATTCCTGCCCGGGACATGCATTTGTGTGCATGAACATGTCTGTATGTCCTGAGTCTGGGTGTATATTAAGTATGTATTAACAAATAAAAAAGTAGTATATGTAGTAATATCAGTTATCAGGTTTCCATAGTACAAGCTCTGCTTAGTTTGGGATCAGGTAGCCGTGTGTAAAAAGAAATGTCCCAGGATATTTATTATTATTTACTTAAACTCGAACCTACTCTATATCTGCTGATATTACAGCCGCTATGTCATGTGCAGTATTTATTGCAAAATGATAATGGTAGTATTCTTGATAAGAATCCAAAAACATTGGTAAAGCGATAACATTTACAGATAAACAATAACTCGTAGTAATATTGCGGTATCAATGTCTCAATAAAAATAACACAAATGGTGAAAGAGAAATCTATTGTAGGGCCGTTGCATAAGTGCTGGCGTAAACTTATTGTAAGATATACGAAACTCATAAGTGTATTATCAGTCTTACTTACTAATTTGTCTAAGTACCACATACCAAAAAATATGAATTACTAGCTTCCGCCCGCGACTCCGTCCACGCATAATTAAAAAAAAAGTATGCTATGTGCTATTCCAGACTCTATCTCTGCGCCAAATTTCTTCCAGATCTGTTCAGCCGTTCTGGCGTGATTGAGTAACAAACATCCATTCATCCATCCAAACTTTCACATTTATAATATTAGTGGGAAGTAACTACTGCGTGCTTTTCCGTAGATCCATTGACTTTAAAAATCTAAGAACCCGAGTTACCAGCAATTCATTATTACAAAGAGAAGTCGCGACAGCCCAAATTAACAAACATACCCACCAATAAATACTTTCTTATACACCAGTATAGATCACATCCTACACATCTAAAACAATTTACACACGTAGGAGGTGATACAATACCTTCAACGCTAATACGACCTGTCCTAAAGCTGACAAATTGTAATTAGGACGGACGGTTCGACCTTTCGAAGCGTTTGTCAATGTGCTAACTGGAACACCATATATGACTCTCAATACACTGTTTAAAAGTGCAATACTTGCTAAGAATACTTGTGACTCAACGCGAGGCCATGGTTAGATCCACAGAGTAAAGACTAAAGAAAGAGGTGCCCTTATTAGATATTTGTACGAAAAAAAACGTGGTCATTGTTTTTTCATTTTACTATTTACCGGTAAATAGTTGAACTACTCGCTTCGTTTTATGTCGATGTTAGTACTAGGCCGACCACTCGGCCGCCTTGCTTAGGGCCAGTCCCCTTAGTAACTGGTCCATGGTTAGATCTTAGATCTTCGAAATGTAGTTGAGATATCTTCTGTAATAATGTCATTTTCTATGCGATGCTATCTTTATCTCGAAAAGGGCACGACCAATTTTCAAACGTTCATCTCAAAGATAACCACATTATTTCGCCGATAGCTATCTACCAAAAAACACGTTCAATTAGTTCTATCCGCACTGGGCCTACAAATACAGATAACTTCTTCAAACATTCGTTTCTGTGTTGCATACATAATATTTAGGAACACATGGGCCGCATCTAGTGACCTTGCATGAACGCAAATTCTAATGCAAAGGCTAATTCTAATAATAACTGAATACACTACACAGTAGTTGTTGTCAAAATTTGTTCTAACTTAATCGCTGCAATCTTACAACCTTACATCTCGTAGCAATGTATAATTACATAATAATAATAATTACAACTTTACGCCTCCCCGCAAGTTAATGCGTCAAGTGTCAAGTCTTGTTATTTATAACCAGAGCAATGTATACAGCTATTATTCAAGTAATTAGTAATCTTGGCTTACTTTGTGCTAAGAGATTTTGATGGCGTCCGTAGGTAAGTCATTTGGAGTTATCTGGAATCATGATTATAAACTTAATGTTACTGCTTAAGTAATGAGTTGCTAAAAGTACTTCCCCGTCATCATTTACTCGCTTTTAATTATTTCGTGGGAAGGCTATTACGACTACCAGTTTGGCTAGGTTTAATTTACATTAGATATGTGCTAAATTTACAAAGACTGAAGTTTAAACTAACTAGCATGCTTAAGTTAAGGAATTCCGTAATTTCGAAGTCAAGCTTTAATATTTTGTAACTGATTAATCGATACAAATCGATTTGTTTCTCATATTATTATCATATTTCATAATGATATGTAACTTGCATTAAACATGCATATGCTCACGACTGTATCACATGGTTATAGGCAGATAACATTGTTTGAAAGAAAACAAAGAAAGAAAAAATATTCGACACTTGCAAGACACTAAATAGACGAAGCAGGCAAAACCGGCCAAGTGCGTGTCGGACTCGCACATAAAGGGTTCCGTACCGTAGAATAAAAATATCAAGTTTCTTGTATGGGGACTCCCTTTATTTTTAAATTGTATTTTATTTTTAGTATTTGTTGTTGTAGCGGCAACAGAAATACACCTTCTATGAATATTTCAACTCTCTATCTATTACGGTTCATGAGATACAGCCTGGTGACAGACGGACAGCGTAGTCTTAGTAATAGGGTACCGTTGGCACCCTTAGGGTACGGAACCCTAAAAAAGAGGTCAGCGCGAACTGTGCCAAAAAGGTTGACGGATCTCGTGCAAAGGCTCAGCATGTGCTGGAGGGAAATGAGACTCCCCAGCGCTGATTTTCAGCCAAACCCCGCCTCAATGAGTCATACGTATTGATATATGCAACGATCGTCACTGCGTCCACATTCATACTTTCCTGCACTTCCTTGACCTTTAGGCAATAACATTAATCTGTTCGTAAGTTTATTTTTCTTGTCACGCAGGTTTCCATAAGTCACAAAACATTTTATTTGCGTGTAATTTACAATAATGTAGTGTTGCGTCTCCAATGTCGGTCCCACGCCGGTGACGTCACGCCGCGACAATCGGCCGAGGACCGACGACGCTGCTGCCCGCTCATTGTTGACGGGACAATGGTTATATTTCCTTTTGGGATGTACGTGAGACAAGGTCTACGCTTTTTGCTATTTTGTGACGAAGTCGACGAAGATTTATTTTTCCTAGAGTAAGATAAAAGGTTTGTCGATTTTGTTTTAATGTAATTTTGATTTAGTACTGTTAAATAATGATGAACTATGTGTCCGACTCCGGGTAAAGAAATAGGCTCACTTATTAAATCGATAGGGACCTCATCGGCGAAGTGTAACACTAGGGCCTCGAGTCTCTTACCAATTGTCCATTGCAAAACCATTCATAATATTAGGGACCAGTGGTTTCGGAATGGACAATTGTTAAGGAACTAGGTCCGAGGCCGAGCCTACCCCTATCGATATAAGCATTTAGCAGACGACCAGCACCTTTGTGCGTTAGGATCTACAGTAGTAAGACGATGTGAGGTTTAGCATTCGAGAAGTTCTTTTTAATCTTGGAACTCGCTAAGAAAATTCAAAACATTATCTTTTTATTAGAAAAAGGCCGTGCCCCGGGGCTTCGCCCGCGTGGAAATTGATGTGTAAGATTAGCCTATGTCTTAATCCGGAGCTCACACTATCTACGTTTCAAATTTCATTAAAATCGGTTTAGTAGTTTTAGAGATACGTGGTAACAAACATTCACACTCACTTTCGCATTTATAATACACTGGACCGCAAAGAAAAAGGGTAGGTTAGAAAATCTTCAATGTCTTCAAAAGTACCTGACCTAGCTTTATGAAATAACAGACTAAATTAAAGAATATTTTAATGTGCTTAAATGAAAAAAAAAAAAAAAGAATTCAAGGTTTTTATTAAAATGAAATGTAACGTCACGACTTTTATCCCCATTCGGGTGTAGTCAGAGGCTTGAGTGGCCATACACCACCACATAAATGGTTTTTATTAAATGTAAAATAAATAAAAATTCGATTGAAGATATTTAAGATTTTCTAACCGACCCTTTTACTTTGCGGTCCAGTGTATTAGATATTAGTAGGATTTGTATCAGAAAGAGTGTTCCACTGCAGTTGGTGTGCGTCGGCTGCCTGATCACGAAGCGCGTGTCGCAGGATGACGAGGCGCGGCTGGCGCTGCTGCTGCAGAAGTTCTCCCGCGAGTGGTCTCTCCTCACGTCCGTCACGTGGGACAGCGTGGGCGGCGCGTTCGCTGATGCCATATACGGAGGTATGGGTTTAAATTAAATAAATAAATATCGCAAGACTAACACACTAACTGTATGGTCCCAAACTAAGCAACGTTTGTACTATGGCTACCATACAATGGACGGGAGGCGATCCAAGTGACACCCAAACCAGGGCAAATGAATAAAACGCCGTTTCTGAAATTTGCCTCTGGCGGGAATCGAACCCGCAACAACACGATGCAGTGAGCCGAGCGGCCAACGCTCAAACCACTGCGCCAAGCGGTCGGCGAATGTTTTAAACATTCAATTCAAACTAAGAAGTTTCGTCGTAACACACCTTTTTATCTGCGCTCGTGACAGCCACATTTGCAAGCTTATCACAACTTTTACCGACACAGTTGGTACGCGAGGGTTACGCAACTATGCATGTGTGCTGCAAGGCCGTTCATGGTATTCATATTCATCGGGCGGGGGGCGCGCGTGTCATCGTTTAAATAATTAATAACAACGCAAAATATTTCTAAGCCTATGATAGCAACTATGTATTATGTGACAACGGATAATTCGCTTTTAGGCACGTATTAATAAATGCATCTCAAAGTTGAGAGCGAACCTGAGATGCTGTTTTTGACAGATGTTCCATACATTAAACGTCAAAACTGCATCTTAAAATCGATCTCAACTTTGAGATGCATTTATTAATACGGGCCTTAGTTTAACTGATAGTGGTCTAAGATACACTGAAGAGCGACCTTTACCCATCGACTTACCGGGTCAACCCTAGATTTTATCAAATAAAATATGTGTCTGAACATATACCAATAGGGTTGCCATAAAGAATTTGCTCAAGGATAAAAAAAGCAAAAAAAAAGTAAAAAGCATGCACGGCGTGCGTCGTCGCGCGCAGCTGTTGTACTGCGTCCTCCTGTATCACATCAAATAGAACGCGGATGCGCAATGCTTCTCTGTCATACATATTTGCTTGCTCCAATTATTTAATTTCAAAGCCCGGCTATCGTTTTTCTTGACTGGTTTTTCGCAAGCAACACTAAAATTGCCTTCATTTTGATATCATTTTCATTTGGCAAGCAAGTCGGTGAAAATTGTTAAAAAAAAATGGTTTTTATAATTTTAATTAATCATAGCCATGAGCATTTTTTTTATTTTTTTGTGTGTTTGAAACATATTTTATTTGATAAAATCTAGGGTTGATCCGGTAAGTCGAAGGGTGAAGGTCGTCCTTAAGCGTATCTCGTACTATAGGGAACATTCATTTTTCATCGAAATTCGATATAGGTACTTATGCAGAATCAACGACCGTTTGGCGCAGTGGTTTGAGTGATGGCCACTCTGCGCACTGCATCGGGTGGTTGCGGGTTCGATTCCCGCCAGAGGCAAATTTCGGAAACGTAATTTGCCCGGTCTGGGTGTCAGGAATGGGAAGCGGCGGCGGTAAAAGTGAAGTAGCCTATATTAAAAAAAATAAAAACCGCCTAGAGCTAAGTGTTTATTCCCGTGTTCATTCTCGTATTTGTTCACAGGTTACACGATTATCACATTCGGGTTGATAGTAGCGCGGATCTTCCAAGAGATTCCGAAGGGCCGGAGGATACTAGAGGGATGCTACCTCGGCTTCGGGATGCTGTTCTTTTTAGTTCTAGGTGAGTATTACTTTATCTTAGCCAGTTGATTATGCGTGTAAGCCCTTATCGCTGCTCGGTAGGACCCTCCCCCAAATGCGAGAGGGGATTTAGTCCACGACGCTGACATAAACTGGCTTGGCGGATACAAAGTACTATTTAAAACGGTTCATCATGTTTATGGTGTTGACGCCCTAATTTTGTCGGCACATAAACTATAGTTAAACTTCATTTGTTGACGTCCTTCTCGTGACCCTAATGTATGAGGAGGACAGCGATATTTTTTGGCAACCCTCAAATTACATTAAATTAACGCACAGTGTGTTACAACTTCGTGCAAGTTGTGGTATGAACTCCCTCCTGAGGTCTTTCCACTGATCTACAATATGGGTTTTTTTCTTACAAAGAGCATGTTTACAAGTCCTTAAAAGGTCCGCACCCCTTAATTTACAGATGGACAGTTTCCACTTACCACTTGTGTCTTCCTAGGCAATATAAAACAAGTTTATTATTATGTAACGTCACGAATTTTATTCCCCATTCGAGGGTGGTCAGAGGCTTGAGTGGCCATACACCACCACATTGTGGAGGTATTAAACAAAGCCCACGTTTCACCTGATAGTCAGAACCCAAAGTGACAGGTGGTGAACCTTGTCGCCATGTATACATGAACTGACTATTACCTAATCCCGAGGGATAGGTAGGTTTCCTCACGATGTTTTCCCTCACAAGATTTCATTTTGAAACCCAAAATTTCTGCATCAGGTGGACTAGAACTGGCGGCTCTGGACTCCGTACCGAGTTCGCTGTTCGTGAACGCGTCAGTCCTCGGCAGTCTCTCGCTGGTAGTAGCCGCCCTCTTCCTGATCGACCTCATGGGCCCTCGGATGTACACAGCCACACGCTTCTCACAAACAGACCCTATATCATCACCAAAACCTGAGAAAAAAGTGTCTATCCTATCCTCAAATACTAACGGTCACATACCGAACGAGAAATCCAACGGTCATATCCCCGAAAGGCCTAAAGATTTAGATTTGGAAAAGAATTCACAAGAAAAAGATGCCAAGAAGGAAGAAATGACGCTGTTCGAGCAAACGAAAGATGGGTACACGAGATTCGATAGTATAGAGAAAGACGAGTTACAACGGTCTAAATTCGGATCTATAAGAAACGGAATGGAAGGCGGTAACTATGTGCGGTTATCTGACCCGTTAGCGATTCCAGACAAACTTCACTACGAGCAAGAACTAGCCAAATTCAACGAGAGATACTTCAGAGACTATTTAGACACATTCACTGGTAAGTTATCAGTCAAAGAAGATTACTTACCGGAGCCCCAAACGCCGGTCTTCGCTAAAGTGAAGACAGGTCGATTGAAGGATCTATACGACGATATGTCGCCGAATTACGAACAGAAGCAGCGATCTAAATCGCCTAGCAAAGCTAAGACAGTACCGTCGCCGACTTTGCAGCAATTGGAGGATTATTTGAAGAGTTCGCAACGGTCTAGGAGGGGGGATACACCGGCGCTGTTTCCTATGGAGCCGATAGAGGAGAAGGAGACGACGGATACGGAAGGCAGGGCGTCGGGCACCCCCACTGACCCCGGATATGTGCAGTATACTGCAGGGCGATGGCCGGATAAGAACAGAGATCTGCGCACGCCCAGACATAGCCCTACGAAGTAAATTATTTATATCAAGAATGTTAAGACAATATGATTGGATTTACACCTAACAGACGAACCAATTTGGTCAGAGCTTTAGTTTTCGCCGGTCGAGAACGAGAACGCCCGAGAATATAAGTGTTGAAAAGGCGTCATTATACTTGCGTGCACTCTTGAAAAGTGCCCCGACCTCTATGGACACGGAGCAACTTTAGTTGCCGAAACTATCAACTTGTTAATAGTTTTTTGGAAGTTGCAGCCAACAATTGCCAGTAGCAGCGATAGTTGCCGCGGTTGCCGCGATTGTTTTATATGAAAACAGCTAGTTGCCAGTTGCTGCAAAAGTTGCCCGTGTGCATAGCCCCTTAAACTTCCATTATAATAAAAGAAAAATTGTCGTCAAATATTTGCCAAGAATTCTTGCTGATTATTCTTGGTACTTGTGTAAGAAAAGGTTCTTGCCATATATCTTTGTCCAAGTTGTCCATGACCAAGTTGGTTCTGTTAGTAGTTAGATGATTTACATTCGTCTGTTCCCTCTTCAAGGCTTGAACTGTGAATCATACGTGACGTTGTATTATAATGAACAATGACTGACGAACTTAAAATCCACCTATTCAAGTGTATGTAAGATAGGCTAATTCTGTCGGTACATAAACTAAATTTGACTAAACTAATTGTCCTTTTCATGTTCGTAATGAAATGTAAATAAATATCGCCAGTCCATCACACCAACTGTATGGTCCCAAACTAAGCAATCCTTGTATTATGATTATACAGTGGAGAGTTATACAGTGGACTGGGGGCGAACCCAGTGACACCCAAACCTGGGTAAAAAAAGTAACGGCCATTTTCGAAATTTGCCTCTGGCGGGAATCGAATCTGCATCCACCTGATGCAGTGAGCCGCGCGGCCTACACTTGAATCACTGCGCCAAGCAGTCGTTGTAATGCACGATCAAGACAGGAATATTTAAGTGGTCAGAGCACAATTTTTAGTTTTGATATTTTCAAATTAAACTTTATATGCCTCTCCTAAACACCACAGCGTTTTTAGTTGTGTCAAATTTAGTTTACTCGTTATTTGTAGCCAGCAGAATTATCGCCATTAATTAAGTAAATTAAGAATACCTACTAATATTTTTATAAATATATTTCGACGTCAAAACTGGTATTTTTAATGAATTCTCAGAATTTATGTTCCCACGTAAAAATTGCTGTGTTTGAAAACAAAAGAATTAACGACATACCAGCACCTATTGGTTGGCAGGAAGTTCGTTGATCCGGCAGCTAAGTGGTAGATTAGAGTTAATTTTAAAATAATGATCTTGTGACACATACATGGGTAATGTAATGACAGGCCGTACTGCACACATGACATTCCGCGCTCCACGTCCGCGTACACCAAGGATAAACATTTTAATAAACATTAAAATTGCGTGAGAAAATTATATCTACATGACAAAAACAATATCGTAGGCACCTAAATATGGCAAACTTAATATGAAAAATGTTAGGATATTTGTTAAACACGCAAAAACGACTGAACGGATTTAGATTATATTTCGCACACAGATATTTTATTACTTGGATACTTTTTATCACGGAAAATGTTTGGTTCCTGTGGATTATCAAATAATAATTATACATACAGGACTCTAGATTCTATAGTCAACGCGAACAAAGTCGCGGGCAGACGCTAGTTATTACTATTTATGACTGATACATCATCACACCAGTGTTCCCGAAAGGGTCGGCAGAGTTGGCGGTTGGTATTTTGGTCCCAATATGAAAGGGGTTGTGCCTTTTATTATCCTTATATCTAATACTAGCTGCCCCCGCGGATTCACCCGCGTATCAATTTGTCCTATGTCACTCTGGAATAATGTAGCTTTCGACTGGTGAAAGAATTTTCCAAATCGGTTTAGTAGTTCAAGAGATTACTTTTTACAAACAAACTGACAAACTTTACCTCTTTATAATATTACTAGCTTTTCCCCGCGAGTTCATCCGCGTAAAATATAAATTAAAAAAAAATCGGATCTCTGATCCCGGATCCCGTATCTCGGATCCCGTTTCCCGTTTCCCGTTTTTACCGTATCCCGGATCGCGTTTGCTGGATCCCGTAGCCTGGATATCCCAGATCTCGTATCCCGGATCCCGTATCCCGGATATCCCGGATCCCAAAAAATATAGCCTATGTTACTCAGGAATAATGTAGCATTCTAATGGTGAAAGAATTTTTTAAATCGGTACAGTAGTTTTTGAGTTTACTCATTACAAACATCCATACAAAAATACAAATCTCTCTTTATAATATTATATATAGTGTAGATAATTAAAAAATAGATAGCTCTTCTTCATAGCGTCGACATTTTTGTTAGCTTCGGCCCTACCCTCCTATTAAAAACTATCGTGTGCCAATCTACTACTATCCTTTGATTATTAACTTAGGTAATAGTCAGTCATTAATAAGTTCATGGTCAAAGGTACTATCATACATTTGTTAACCTGCGTAAGGACGTACCCGGTAGAATAATTACGGGCATGTTAAGACTAGATCCATAAATCAGCAACAAAAAAGCAGTGTCAAGAAAATAATTGCCACCACAACTGTAGTGAAGCCTTATTTATCATACTCCGTATTATTATATACCTAGTAGTTACGTGCAATCAATGTTATGATACTTTTAATCAATTACATGCTCTACGTACGCTATATTTCCGCCCTGCAGATTTTATTAGTGTGTACACGTCTTTATGGGCGGTCGTTAACGTTATCGAACTACATTTAGGTCGAGCTAAATAGTTGCAGTAGAAAATTACTAAGTAAAGTGTTGTATTATGCAAGCTTGTATCTTTCTACGTCAAGAATACATTTTTGTTGTTGTTAGTGACGTTAGTGTCTCTAGATTACAAGTTATTAAATATGTGTTTACCATTACTAGGCAAGCTATACTCCCCTCCCACCTTAGTCTTGTAAGCCAGGATCGACAATGATGTGAAATGTATAACGATGACGCCAAAATTTGACCCTCGATGAGTCCCGGGGAAAAGCTAAACAGCCTTTGAGCCCGCACGAATTTAATCAAGAAAATTAATAGTTGGATTATAATACGGTCCGAATTGAGAACCTCCTTTTTTTTGAAGTCTGTTTGAATTAAATAACAAACAACTTGTTCATTGGGACCGATATCGGTATTTAAAAGTTAAAGTGCCGCGATAGATACCTAATTTTTATTGGTAATTAAAGTGTTCCCGTTGTGGTACTTCAGTACAGTCGCCTGCACGTCTGTGCTATCATTCCCAACATAAATTGAGTTCTCTTAATTACGAGTGTTAATAATAAAGAGCGCTCTACTTATGTTAGAAATGAAAAGCGCTGTTATGCCATGGCAGACCATGCGAGAATTTAAATAAAATCTATTTAAGTATAAAATGCAATAACGGTAAAGTAAAATTGTTTCTATTGTCCACATCTTCTACAAACAAACATTAAAAACAACTTTTTTTTAAACTTTTTGCTCGCTACCATCTCCAAATAGACCTTGCCTTCTTTCAATGTTACGTCTTCATTCAGTTAGTTTCGCAACGCATCAGTTAACAGGCCTGTACCAAATGAACGCGTGTCTTTCAAACGCGATAATAGGAGGACCTCACTCAGTCATGGTTCATCGACGCTGCAGTGTTGAAATGAGTTAGTGGAATTAGCGAATGGCAAGAACATCGGAAGTATTTCAATTGGCGCTTTTTCTGGTCAACATGTTCACCAGCGCGCGTCACCAGGTTGCTGTTGGAGGGCTGCGTACTTGATTTCTACATGACATTAATATTTTTTAAATCTATTAATTAAAAAAAAAACCTTAGGCGATGGCTAACGAGAAGGGATACGAAATGGTAATAATGTATAAATTCATGTCGGTAACCACTGGGCTTGCCAACATTCGGGCGGCCAATGTAATGTTAATTAAAAATAAAGGAAGGCGAAACGTAGGTATACTCGTAATAACTTCATATAATACTTAATTACTCATTTTTGTATCGCTTTTAGTTGACCGTGTGGTATAGGTAAAGATTTATTCAACAAGTTAGTAGTCTCTCCTCGGCACAAATACTTACCTAATCGTCAAGTTGTGCATAACTACATTTTTAACAATTATAAGCGATTAAAGCAATTTATTCCAATCAAGCCACTCCTATTAATTATTTGCTATAGAATAAAATCGCTATTGTTGACCGATTGCACAAAGTCATTTATTCTATGTTATAATCATAGTTAAATTACATCATAGACCTGACCCAGCTTCGCATGGTTCTTCTCTACATTTATTAATTTCATTAGAATGTGTTATACATTTTAACCTACCGGAAAAAATATATAAATTATAGTAAAAACCGAATCAAATTTCGTTGCGTGGTTTAAAAAAACTAAGCGGACAGACAGACGCGGATATTATATTGACTTTAGAATAGATTTGGAGCTCAAATTAGTATCTCCTTAAGGGCCGGGCTCGTTGGGGGGCGTCCATAAATTACGTGAGGCATTTAGGGGGAGGGGGTCGAGCCAAATCTCACGTAGGGGAGAGGGGGGTCTCTAAAACATGTTTCTCCCCTATAATATGGCCTTTGAAAAATCTCACGTGTGATTATAGGGGGAGGGAGAAGGTTGAGCCAAATCTCACGATATCTCACCAAGAGGGGAGGGGGGGGTCGAAAAAACTCCAAAATCACCTCACGTAATTTATGGACGCCCCCTTGCGTTGCGTCGCGTCGTCGCAAGATTTTGTACTGGCGCATCACCTTCCCCCGCTTCGTCTCTCGCCCGTCGACCCTTTGATCCGTTGCGACGACGCTGCGCAGCGCACTAGTGGAGCCGCGCTCTAAGGTATCTTGTTCTCCATGTTTTGCTATAAACCCAACATAACATGTTAAATAACAGTCTATCCATAGACATTATTTACTTGTACTAATGACACGTGATTCTTTTTAACACGTGATTCTTTTTAAACGAACATGTTTCCAAAATTTGTTAGTCTAATTTCTGGGAAGACAGACTCATGGCGTCTTTTGTTGCGACAATAGTGAGACGGTTAGATGGTCATTGGACTCGGCACTTAGTTATTTTAGAATAGTGTTTACTATAATGTAATGTGTGTGTGTGTAATGGGCAGTCGAAAATGACTTCCTTCTCCAGTTTCAAATATGATATATTCTACTGCAGATTCTATAGTTAACATTATTTGGTTAAGGTGACAAACAAGCGTACAGCCCGCCTGATGTTAAGTAGTTACCGTAGCCTATAGATGCTTGCAATACTAAGACATAGCTCGCACGTTGCCGACCTGAAGGGAAGTGGGTCACAGGGAGGGAAAGAGAAAGGGGGTTGGTTCCGAATGTCTCAATCAGCGTATGCGCAGCTGTATTGGCTCGTTTACGCCGATCTTTTTTGAGAGGGTGGTCCTACCCCGGTTGAGCCAAGCTGTAGTCTTAGCTATAGCTTTGTTCTACCACCGATATTTGTATCAGACCCATTGTATTTGCAGGCGAGCCTATTTATTGCCATTACATCAGACTCCTTAAATAATCTTTATTGTAATTTCATAAACATGAAATAATAAGTAGGTAGGTACAGTAGTTAAGTTAATTCTTCGTTTCTTGCATCCGCCTGTACACCAAGTAATTATTATCAATCTGTTTTTATTAGCGTCTGTTGGCAGTGAACCAGTGATTCATCTTAATTGTTGTTGTGTTCATTATACGCAAATTAAATATTATTTGGGTACATTTTATTGCCGAGCGGATGGTCAGTTCTCACGAGCTTCAACCTCGGTAATTATGTGAGCGTAATTAATTTTACTTAAGATTTGTTTGTAAGTAATCATTATCATTAAAGCAGTGGTAGCCGATTGGTTAAGCACGCGTCTTGCGGGCTTAAGGTCTTGGGTTCAAACCCTGGCTCACACCTCTGGATTTTTCGAAATCTATGTGTGAATCATAACTTTAACATGATTATCACTTGCTTAGGGGGCGTCCATACATTACGTGAGGTGATTTTTGAGATTTTTCCCGCCATGGTGAGATTTCGTGAGATTTTGCTCGACCCCCTCCCTCCCCCTCTAATCTCACGTGAGATTTTTCTAAAGCTATATTCTAGAGGAGAAACATGTTTTACATAATTTAACCCATTTTTCTCCCCCACGTGAGATTTGGTGAGATTTTGTTCGACCCCCTCCCCCCTAAATGCCTCACGTAATTTATGGACGCCCCCTTACGGTGAAGGAAAACATCGCGAGGAAACCTGCATGGCTTTAGACATGTGAAATCTACCAACCCGCACTGGGCCAGCGTGGTGATTTATGGCCTGAATCCCCCTAGCATTGAGGGGAGGCCCGTGCCCAGCAGTGGGACGTTAAAAGGGCTAAATTATTATTATTATTTTATCATTATTATTCGTAAATCTTTGGTGAGAAAACCGAACCAATGTTGGCACACAAAATAAACAAGAATGAATGAACGCATACATAAGCCAACATACTTAATAAGCACCATTAACTAACCAAATGTAGGTATATTGTCCACAGTAGTCCTGCACTATTATCGTTTGCGCACGAACGAAGATGCGTCCTTATTTCTTTTTCTTGTAACAATTCTGCTTTAAATATTGTTTAGCATTTTATTTATGATTAATGTTTTTACTGTCAGGCCATATCCGGTAGAAGACTTCTTCTAAATACCTATCTATACCTAGTTTGCGACAGGTCGAGATGACATTCGGGTTATGAGCTTTTTGCATAATAAAATCCGAATCAAAATTAACAGGACCCGATAATCAATTAAAATAGCCCACAAAATTATTAAATTAAATTATTTTGTTGCGTTGCGGGTCCTGGTAATTTTGATTCGGATTTTATTCTGAAAAAAGCTCATAACCCGAATGTCATCTCGACCTGTCGCGAACTATACCTACTCAGTAGTTTTCTTGACAAGTGCAAGGGATCTAACGTAAGCACTTCACAAGCAATTTTAATGTGTTTAGGGGTCACACGTTAATGCCAGCCTCGGTAGCTCGTCGCACAAAGGACACTTTTTACCGGCGCGTGGGAACCGGCGCACGCGCAGCCTTCGCTCATCGCCGCCGGCGACGCTGCTTCCTCCTCTATTCTTCACATAGAATAGTGGTGTAACTATATTTGTTAAGTATGGTATACATTGGGACTAACACTTTGTACTTAGTACACCTACACTTTTTGCAGATTTCATGCCATCTTAGACGTAATACCTATTTACCTACCTACCTACTTTCTATACCTACTTATGAAATGGGCAGATTTCGAAAATAATCTAAATAAAACTTCATCAAACTTACTGGATCATAGGTATACTGGGTGAATTTGAAATCATGGGCATCCTTTTAAAGAGTGATTCCACATGATTCAGAATACTTATGGAATATTAATCAACAAATCAATTGATAAAAATGTATTGCCTAGGTAAGGAATAACAGTTAACGGGTTTGCTTATTTGCTTAATAAGCAATATTTTTCCATCAATAGATTTTTTAAATTTAATTTACCAAAATATTCTGATCACATGTGTAGTCTCATAGTTTAAAAGATGCCCATGATTTCAAATTCACCCTGTATAAAACAATCTGAACTCTACCGAACATGAGTGCGCTCTTGATGTTGTTATTTTCTAACAAGAACTAACTTAGTTAATAGTCAAAGCTCGCTAATTGAGATTAATTATGAATACTGCCTTCATGTTCAGAATGAAGAATGTTTCATGGATTCAACTAGCTCAAGGGCCTACAAAAGAATCATCGATTTAAAAATTCGCCTCTCAACAGCGTTGTACTTATCAGTATTGTTTTAAAGATTCTAATGAATGTAATATGACGCAGCAAAACTTAGTAGCCATATAATGAGATGCCTGCAAATTCTGTGGAGCGTTGATAAGAATCACTTGATACGCTGATTACAAACGGATGTCAGTTTTACGGTCAAGTAACAATTGCTTGGGTTTTTCATATCCTAATAAACAAAAATAAGATTTTTATTTTATATATATATTTTTTAAGCAGTGGTAGCCGATTGGTTGAGCACGCGTCTTGCGGGCTTAAGTTCATGGGTTCAAACCCTGGCTCACACCTCTGGATTTTTCGAAATCTATGTTTGAATCATAACTTTAATATGATTATCACTTGCTTACGGTGAAGGAAAACATCGTGAGGAAACCTGCATGTCTTTAGACATGTGAAATCCACCAACCCGCATTGGGCCAGCGTGGTGGATTATGGCCTGAATCCCCCTCGCATTGAGGGGAGGCCCGTGCCCAGCAGTGGGACGTTAAAAAAGGGCTAAATTATTGTTATTAAGATTTTATCATCAAATATATAATGATATTATTTTTGTGGTAATTTATAATTAAACATAGGACAAGGTGACAATATTAAAATACAATATCGAAAATATAACTTTTATTGTTATCTACAATATATTCTCATACATCAAATTCATTAAATATTTTACATGACAACGATTTATACCAGTAAATACATTAAACATGACTCCGACCTCACGGTCTTTGGATAATTTCATAATATATAGACATCATAATTAAATACAATCAATTTTATATAAGTAAATTAAATTTTACGCTAAAAATAGCACCTTTTGTTAGAATTCGAGAAAAGAATAAGGCACGTAGTATTTGAAAGTAGTAAGAAGACATCAAAATATTTGTCGATGGAAATATCGATACTATAGAAAACATAATACGAATTCCATTAACAACAAATAATCGATTTCACTACACACTAATCTAATGTCTAGAAATACCATGTACTATTTGATTACTTGACAACTTTATTTCGAGTTGAATACCAAACCAAAAAAGTTAAAATTAATCTATTGATGCATTAACATTGCAATATATTTTTTGGTGTATTTGGATAGAGCATATTATTATTCAGAATTATCATCGCTTTGTAACATAACGATTCGTTTATAACAATTAATAAAATATGTTTTTATTTTATAGTTGCCAAGTTTGAGCAGTCTTAACAATATTTTATATGGGTATGCAATAACATGAACAAATTCAGTTAAATCGTATAAAATGTTTAAAACTTCCGGGCGGTTCCATTTTGGTAACATTTTTACAGTTTAATTGATCAGCCGCCAAATTTATAGGGATTTGTCAGTTTCCAATGGTTTTACAAAACATTTTAAGAATAAAAGTGATTTGTAATGTCAGTGTAAGTCCGTCATTACTTTCTATAAATTTGGGGACAGGGAGACATCGTTAATATAATGAAATTGACCCTGGCTACGCAATAGATTTTTTTTTGATTCATTTATTTCTTTTGCAATACTTATTCCAGAACTTATTTTTTATGTAAATTGTAAAGCTGGTAGGTATAAAATACAATTAAAAACATATAGATTCATAATACACAACTAAAATTATATGATATTGATATTCTTATACTTTTTGGTTAAAAGTATTGGAATGTAATCTTAACATAGTTGCCCTTACATAAATACTCTGACTGAAATGAAAATAGAAGAACGATCCGACTACAGTGCGTACTGACGCGTTACAATTTGTGCCCTAAAAATCCTATTATCATTTCAATCGCCCTTAAAACTAGGATATTGGAAATTTCAGATCTGATATGGACGGATAAGGTTTTTGAGGTAAGTGCGTGACGGGTGGCATGCGAATGAATATTACATGATAATACACTGCACACACACACCAGCCCGCTGACTGTCGCGTTGCTCGTCTTATGTGTTGAATGCTGCAGAGAAAAAAAATATAATTTAATATAGGCTTATATTAGGGCCAAATAGACCTTAGCGCCGTTCGAGCTCAAAACGGTGACTTTACGCAAAATTGTTCCTAAGGCCGTGGTCTTCTATTAAATGCCATCGGCCGCTTACAGCGTCACGCGTACGCCGCGTCACAATAGAAACTACTACTACTTACTATAGAAATGTACTGTTGTGGTCTCCTTCACACGCGACGTCGCAAAATTGTGACGCGGCGTAAGAATAGACCACGGCCTAAGTGCTTTGTTGGTAAAACATGTTTAGGGAGGAGAGTTATGGATTGGTTTAAACCGGAGAAGGAATTATGGGTTCGATTTATGACGGCAACTCACGATGCAATTTATTATTCAATCCGTTGATTCAACTTGAGTTGATTTGACAGATGAGCGCGATGAGGAGGCAAATTGACGCCTATTTTCAGTACAGTCAGTCTCGACTTTGTATTGAATCGAATTGAATCGTGCGTGAGTAGCCGCGTTTAGGGCGAGCTTTGTTGGTGGGTATTTATCGAGCCATGTTGGTGGGTTGGCGTGTTGGTCCCAATGTTGGCGTGGTACCTGGCGAGTGTCGCTGGTTGCGTTGCAGCGCGATGTACTGGCGCACGAGATTGGAGGAGTAAGGGGATCTGTTTAGTGTTATCTAGCCATGTTGGTGGGTTGGCGTGTTGGTCCCAATGTTGGCGTGGTACCTGGCGAGTGCCGCTGGTCGCGTTGCAGCGCGATGTACTGGCGCACGAGGCGCGCCACCTCGTGCGCCTGCTCGGCCTGCAGCCGCGTCACGCGCTGCTGCAGCAGCGACCCGCACTTCACGTCCAGGAACAGCGTGCCGTCCTCCGACCGCACCTACAATACACATAATACTCGAGTTAATTAACAAACTCTGAACATACCACACACACCAAACACATACACCTAAGTAACCTTGACACAAACGACGTACCTATTTCAACAATACATTAAATATCCCCCATTGTGGGGGTATTTCGGTGGGGGTCGTATACGACGCACCCCGACACACCTCCAAAATAGGGCATAATCCTCTTATCGAATTTAGATATTTTTTATTAACGTGGCAATTATTTTTTGACCACCGACTTATACTTACGTACATACGTCTATATTACATACATACACGTTTATACGTATATATTACATACTTTATACATACGTCTATAATTACATTAATTAGTAAATTTTTCTTAACTTTAATGTCTGTATTTTGGCCAATTTTGAAGTTATTTCGAAAATTGTTTCACTGTTAGTAATCATATGACATACTTTATATATTTATACAGTAAATTATGCGAGAACAGATGACTATACATACATACATACTGGTCAAAATCATAACCCTCAGCTGTAGTCAGGTAAAAAAATGGCTTATTGTCTATTGCACCCCTGGGCCTGTGGTACTGACCTTCCTAGTGGATATGAGCTCTGCGTAGGGCCAGTGCGTGTCGGTCTCGTGCGTGGCGGGGTGCAGCAGGTGCACGCCGCGCCGGTTCAGCGCCAGCACGTGCTCGCGCCACTCGCCCGCACCCACCCCGCCCGCGCCTCCCCCGCCACCCCCGCCGCCCCCGCCGCCAGACACGCGACGCACCGCGAAGAACGACGAGCCGAACAATGCCCAGCGGGACAACACCTGGCAAATAAAACACTCATTTTAAAACACAAATAAAATTAAAATTAAATACCTTCAGGAGGCCTTTCGCAGTAGCCAGAGTGTAATTGGTGTTGCCATAAACAGGTTTCTACAGAATGTCGAATGTCTCAAGACAACGAGGGTCTATCAATATTAACAAAAAATATGAGGACTGGGCAAAATTTAATTGCAATTAATTAAATGCAAATTGCAGGTGGTGTCACAATTAACAATTAATTGTGATTTGTTCGCGATAGACAAACCAATCAAAATTAATTGTTCATTGTGACACCACATGCAATTTGCAATTAATTAATTGCATTTAAATTTTGCCCAACTCTGACGTAGGTAACGTGGCAATAAAGTTTGAACCTATAAAACTCTCGTAAAAGTCAATTATTGTAGAAAGAAAGTAACAATAGGTACATCGAAATCACTAATAAATGAAACACACCTGTAGAACTTTGGACTTAGCAGCTGCAGGGGTTAACCCCCTAACATGCTGCCACTCGGCCGCGAGCCAGGAGGCCCACTTGGCAGGCCTCGGCTCCCGCAAGGCCAGCAGCGGCTTGGGCAGCAGGAACTTTAGGTCCCTGGCCTGCGCGGCCTCGGCCAGGCCCGCCGCGCGGTGCAGCAGCGCCGCCACCAGCGCCACGTCGCGCAGCACCGGCGCTGGCGGGGCGCCGCCCCCGGGTAGCACTAGCAGGAGTCCTTCCAGGTAGTCTGGAGCCACCTGTATCAATGTTTTTATGGTAATCAAACAAAAGATGCGGCAACGAGGGTTATACCTTAAATTAGGTGTGTGTACCAAGACAGATGTGTAGTTTCATTATTACAAAAAATAAAAACAAGAAATATAATATGTTGTCTATGGTTGTGCAAAGAGGCATAAAAAACAACAAAGGACCCGGCAGTTTTGAGAAAAATAATACTTTCGAAATTAATGTTTTCCCAGGAATACCCCAATAACCCCAAGGCACGTAAAATTTTTTTCTTTTCCAGATTTAGTTGTTCCTGGGCATAAAATATTTAAATATTTTAACCGGTCGGTGCGCAGCGGGTGGTGCCAGACGGAGCGGCAGTAGATGAGGTAGAAGGGGTGGTGCGACAGTACGAGGGTGTTACCTGGTTGAAGAGTACTTCAGTGTAGAGCGGCGGCGCGTCGGTGCGCAGCGGGTGGTGCCAGACGGAGCGGCAGTAGATGAGGTAGAAGGGGTGGTGCGACAGTACGAGGGTGTTACCTGGTTGAAGAGTACTTCAGTGTAGAGCGGCGGCGCGTCGGTGCGCAGCGGGTGGTGCCAGACGGAGCGGCAGTAGATGAGGTAGAAGGGGTGGTGCGACAGTACGAGGGTGTTACCTGGTTGAAGAGTACTTCAGTGTAGAGCGGCGGCGCGTCGGTGCGCAGCGGGTGGTGCCAGACGGAGCGGCAGTAGATGAGGTAGAAGGGGTGGTGCGCGCGCTGCAGCTCGGTGGTGACGTCCAGCACGTACTCGTCGCCGGCCAGCGGCATGGTGAGCGCGTCGCCCGCCACGATGCAGTACAGCGAGAACTCCGCGCGCTCCGCCTCGCTCGTCACGCCGATCTACGAATACAATACACACGTTCAAATAAACAGACACGGCATTTTGTGATGCGCTTTCTAAAATATGCTTTGAAGAGTTGGAGAGATATTTTGGCCGGGAGACAAGAACTGTTGTCACAAAATTAGGTTAATTAAAATTTATTTTTAAATATAAAGTTTAAAGCTTTTTTAGTCATTATTACAAATATAACTGCGAATGATCAAACCAACCAACCAATGTGTTTTTGGAAAATTCCACCCCTAACGGGGTAAAATAAGGGGTGGAACTTATGGTCGACTCAATTTTCTGATGCTACAGCCATGATAATTATTATTTAGCTAGTCATTACATACAAAAGATACAATTTTTTGTTACACAATTTTATCGTTTTTTAAAATTCAGCCAGTAGTGTAAAATGTGAATATTTGTTTGAGAGTCCCAATTCTTCTGAAGCTAGAAACATAAAAAATTGTATTTTGGCTACTCATTACAAATAAAAAATATACTTTTGGGAGTATAAAAAATTCATCTAAAGTTCGTAAGGAACCCTCAGGGCGCCATTAGTCCAGGATTTTTTTCTAATTTTGAAGCGTGCCATCGTCGCTTGTCCTGTGGCGCATGGAAAAGTGTGTTGATAGGTCCTAAAGGGGTACTGTACCAGTTCGCAGAGCTCGTTGACGATGTCCTGCACGACGGTGGCGCAGCGCGTGTTGACGACGCGCTCGGCGCCGCCCGGCAGCCGGTACAGCTGCCGCCGCGCCGACCGACCCGCCGACACCGCCGTCACCTGCACCGATCATAAACGTGTTGCAATCGAAACTATTGACAGTAGGATTTTTTTACTGCAAGAAATAATGTTGACTATACATAGATCGAAAATCCTACTAATATTTAAATGCGAAAATGTGTGTGAATGTTTGTTACCACGTATCCATCCACGTATATATCCATAACTACTAAACCGATTTTAATGAAATTTTAAACGTAAATATTGTAGGCTTTGGAATAAGACACAGGCTAATCCAATTCCCACGCGGGCGAAGCCGCGGGGCATAGCTAGATATAAATAAAATTAATTATGATCCAGAGGACTTTCCTCGCACGATTAGGTTAGGTCTTAATAATAAAACACTCGACCATGCTTGTTTTATTCGTGATTTTTACTTTGTCCGTGGACCCCTTTCGGTTATTGGGTTCGTGGAACGCAGGTTTGAAAACCCTAAACTCTATCATGTGGTATTTTTTATCAAAAGCAAAGTACAACAGAGTTGTGCAAACTTTAATTGCGATTAATTAATTGCAAATTGCAGGTGATGTCACAATTAATAATTAATTGTGCTTTGTTCGCAATTGCAAACAAATCAAAATTAATTGTTAATTGTGACATCACATGCAATTAGAATTAATTAATTGCAATTAAATTTTGCCCAACTCTGAAGTACAATTCTCCGTCTTTGTAGTACAAATATGAGTGTGTGCTGACCTCCTCGACGCTGGGTACATTCTTCCTGCCGCCGCAGCGCAGCGTCTTGCGCAGGTTGGCGAGGCATACAACTGCCGTGCCCTGGCACGGCCGCCGCCGGTCCGCAGCCGCCGCCGACAGGTACTCTACCAGGAACGGCCTATGGAAACATTCACACTATTAGGCCCTTCATCTACAACACAACTCAAAACAAACTGGTTATAATAATAATAATATTAGCACTTTTAACGTCCCACTGCTGGGCTCGGGCCTCCCCTCAATGCGAGGGGGATTCAGGCCATAATCCACCACGCTGGCCCAGTGCGGGTTGGTGGATTTCACAAGACATGCAGGTTTCCTCACGATGTTTTCCTTCACCGTAAGCAAGTGATAATCATATTAAAGTTATGATTCAAACAGATTTCGAAAAATCCAGAGATGTGAGCCAGGGTTTGAACCCAAATTTAAATCACAAATGAGTTGCTTGAATGCTATAGTACAAGGGACACTATTAAGCTCAAATTATGCCCTCCGTCTAAATACAGCGTATCTCAAAAGAAACTGGTTACAAACTCAAATCACAAACGAATTGCTTTGAATGCAAGTACATATTTCAATGGCGGTCCGTACACGACGCTACTTAAAAGAAACTGGTTAGTAATTACACGAGACTCGACGTGCGACTGGTTTCGTGAGACTGCTGCGGTTAAAACCACTTAAAACACTTGCAAAACAACTCGTACTTGAATGACATTCTTCTGTTTTTTCTTGTATGGAGTTTGGGGAGTTACATTTGCGTTTCTTTTGAGTAGCGTCGTGAATGAATGGCCTTAGTCAATATGCCTTTGTCGCTAAAAACGAGTGAAGCAAGGCTCCATTCACATTCATTTTTCATTTCACTGCTTTTTGAAATGAGAATGTTTAAGAGCTGACCTAACGCGCTCAGTGTATGAAAAAAACAACCTTATTTCAATGACCCAAAACTCTATTTAAAATGCGATAAAAATGTGCTCTCCTCTCCGCGCCGGTCTGTGTGAACGGACGCCTATACGTCGTTTGAAATTATCTAGCAGTGGGTTGAACAGTATAGGACGGTTGGTCAGTACCTGAGCGTATCGGAGCACGTGAAGTAAGCAGCGAGGATGGACATGAGCCGCCAGGCGCGCTGGCAGGAGTCTTGTCCTGGGGAGCGGTTCGACGTGGTCTGCTTCATCAGCTGGCAGTACACCTCGTCGCGGAGCTCTGGCACTGAGTGGCAGTGCTGGGAATAACGATACATAATAAATAACATGGCAGTAAAACTCTTGTAGCACAGTGCGCAGTCTGGTAGCGTTTAACCAGTGAAAAACCAGTAGTGTCTAATATTATCTTCGTGAATTCTTCATTATTAATCGTAAATTCTTAGCGGACGACATGTCACCTTAGGTTATGTGTGTATGTTGTTGTTCTATGTTACCTTGATTCCCACAAGACAGGCTCAGCCTAGGAATCAACGCTAAAATATTATACAATATTCTTTTAATTTCTTTTACGGGCTGTGTCCACAAATCGACGTCTTTTGACGCCTATTTTGTGTGTTCTTTTAATTCTAAACAAATAATTTTCTTTCTTTCTTTTCTCCTCTTTCTTGGTAATCTAATGTCATTGTTACATGGCCTCTATTTTCGTTCGGGTTCCTGTTAGTACTACTTCGCCAAGGCAACTAGAGAGCTGTCAAATGTGACGTCACCCGCTCAACAAGGCGATGGCGGTGTGCGGGCGGGGGTGCCGCCGCGAAGCTGCAGGTGGTTTCGGGCACAGAGTAAAGACTAAAGAAAGAGGTGCCCTTATTTGATATTTGTATGAAAAAAAACGTGGTCATTGTTTTTTCATTTTCATTTTACTATTTACCGGTAAATAGTTGAACTACTCGCTTCGTTTTATGTCGATGTTAGTACTAGGCCGACTTACTTAGGGCCAGTCCCCTTAGTAACTGGTCCATGGTTTCGGGTGTGCGGGCGGGGAAGCTGCATTCCATCCGAGTGCCTAGTTGGCTTGGCAGAGTAGTAAATATGACTCACCATAAGTACAGTGTAGACACATTTCACTTCAGTCAAGTCCTGGTGCATCGGCCTCTCAGCGGGCTGCAGGTCGCCGCAGTACGCTCGAATGCAGGTGAAGCACTCGAGCGCGGGCGGCGCGAGCGCAGCGGGCAGTCGCAGTAGCGGCGCGCGCAGCGGCGTCGCTTGCCACTTCACCACGTCGGTCTGAGCCTTCCACGTCCATTCGTTGCGTTTAGCCTTGCTCTTGAGTGACGAGTCCGCTTTTAGGATCTCTAATCTGTGGGTGGAAATGTGTTTTGTTAATAAATAGATGTGTCCATATGTCTCGCATGCCTCACCCGAGCACTCATATTGTGACATTACGTCTATGCGTTCCGACGTCAAAAGTTAGTGCTCGCGCGAGGCATGCGCCTGATGAAGACGCCGCCAATTACTAATAGCGACAGATGATAGAATTTGCTAATGGACTACCTATCTTAGGGCCATAACACACCTAGTAGCCATGGCGACGTCGCAAACCCCGTAGCCAAGTGAAAATATGACAGGCAACATTATCTTGAACTGATCTTGGCCTCATCTGATTGATGATATACCGCTGCGAAATCGGGTTTATAAATTGGAAATGAAGAAAAATGCGGAAACGAATAATTTACAAAAACAGATGTGATTTATGCCTATCGTGCATGAATTATTATAATTTTATCGCTGGATGTGTACCGAAGCGATTTAAAATTCAAATACAAACAAATCGCTTTCTAATTGTATTTGCACAATCACGCTTTGAGAGAGTTTGGGTGCGTGAGATTGAACTTGTTACAAGGTCCATTCTAATGTCAAAATCTTCTTTTAACAATACGCTGGTAACGTAGATTATCCGGATATATTTTAGTTAGTAACGAACGCGGTCATCAAAACTGAATAAAAGATTATTACGCAGAAAACAAAATCCTATATTGTCTATGGTTAGAACACAGTGGTTCATAAAAATAATATTTTTTGTTATCATCCATCCACATCCATTAAATATTGAATTACGAAATAGACCTAAAAATGTTTAGAATTATGCAGGATATGACACAGTTATTTTTAAGCAGATATTTTGATTTGAATTATTATGTCGTTCGGTTTGATTTCTCGCTTGATTATAAATTATTCCTATACATTTATGGATGTACTGTTTTATACATTTCGAGTCCCACTGGCCGGAAATAACACTCGGCGCATTCGATGTAAATGAGGTGCGCGCGCGCCGACTCTACCGACCGCTTTACCGAAGCAGCTCAGACTTACAATAGGCTTTAGGGGTGTAGGCTCTGTATTAATTGTAGATACATTAATTAACAATTAGCAATTCCGCAAAATTTCTGTAAAATATTCGTACGCCGTGATCTTTTCATGGAAATTTAGCAGATTCTGCTAGAAAATCGGAAAAATGAATTGTATTGCCAATATTGCATAGTGGCGCTATTAGACCCCCTGATTTGATGTGGCGTAACTGAAAAAGGTGTTTAAACATCCGACATTATTGCCGACCGCTCGACGCAGTGGTTCGAGCGTAGGCCTGGCTCGTTGTATCGGGTGATTGCGGATTCGATTCCCGCCACAGACAAATTTCGGCAACGGCCTTTTAGTAATTTGCGCTGGTCTGGGTGTCGCTGGGATCGCCCCCAGCCCGTGGTACGGTAACCATAGTACAAGCATTGCTTAGTTTGGGACTATACAGTTGATCTGTAAGTCCGGCGATATTTATTTACATATTTATATTTTATCTCTGAAGTGGAGAAGGACATTGGAGTATCTTTAGGATATCCTTGAGTTTCTAAATCAGACATAACATAGAGAAGCATGACCCAAATTTGAATATGCTGTAAGTATATTAATTTCCAATAGTGCTGTTGCACTATTGGAAACCCTGCCAGTGCGCAGTGGACGTACTGTGTCCGCTACCAACCGTGACCAATTACTATTCGCAGTACTCTCGCCGGCCGATTACAACGGCGGAAATGGTCCTTCGGGCCTTTGTTTATTTATATTTCTAATGAAACATAAGCGGCAAACTACCTTACGGCACGCCTGATGTTAAGCAGTTACCGTAGCTAATATATGCTTGCAATACCAAAGGTATCGCTCGCAAGTTGCCGATCTGAAGGGGAGGGCTTCCGAATCTCTCATACATCGCTCGAAACGCAGCGATAATAGCTACTTTACGTCGATCATCTGAGAGAGGGTGGAACTACCCCAGTCGAGCCATATATGAGCTGCAGTCAATAAAGTACAGCATAAGAGCTTATTACACTTGGCTAAATTTAGAAGCCAAAATTCAGAAGCCTCTAAATATTTAAACCATTCTAGCTTCTGAATAGCTTGCTGAATGCGATTACACTTACCTAAATTCAGTAACGACTAAATTAAATAGCCTAAATTAAGTTTAGTGTAATAACCCCTTTAGCTCTACCTAGTACTCTATAGTTGTGTGTCCGCTTCCCATGTGTCGGCTGGCCCAATGGCTGGCCTACTTATCACATAGTACTAAGTACACGCCAGAGTACGTATTGGTCTGAACAGGCCCAAATTACGGCCGAAGCCAACCAAATACTTGGCAATCGACTTTTTCCCTGTTTCCAATGATACGGTACCTAATCGTGCACATCCGACTCTGTTGCCGGGAAACGCATAAGATTTATAGCTATGATAGTTTACTAGTGCATTTTAATACACAGTCAGTAAAATCACTCGCAAGTTGCAAGTCGTTGCTGTTAATTAGTCCCCGCTCCATGACGGTAGATTTAGAGGAGGAAAATGTACATGACTGCATCTCATTTCTTCGTATAGCTCTATCCCTAGCAGATCAGGGCTGCTATTACTACGAAAGCAATAATTCGTTTCGTGTGGGCTTCGAATTTTGAATTTTGACACATTTTCGTAATAAATTAGTGTCTAAATCACTAACGAACGAAACATATGGTCAAGCGGGTTTAGTTTCAAACAGAGTTGCAAAAAAACAGGAAATTTAAAATGAAAACTGTTTAAAACGTGTTTAAATAATTGTTTAAAACATTGATGTAAAACAGAAAGAAAAATCATTGTGTTTCAAATGTTTAAAACATGTTTTAAACACGGTGTAACAAGATAATTTTTTCGTAACAACCCTGGTTTCAAACAAAACAATGTAAGTGACATAATTATTTAAAACAAAAGAAGAAAGGTGTTAGCGGTAACACGGTGAGATCATCACGTGCTGAGTTGTGCTTGCACAAGCTAATCGCAATCGAATCGATCACGTAGCGTTGTTACGACATTCCAATAAAGCAATTTTAACATAAACACGGATTCAATTTAGCGAACTTCATGGATGGAATTGTCAAGAAAAGCTGTCTCTAACGACAGTAAAATACACGTCTTAATGTACTTTATCGAATATATGAAAGAACGTAGGTACCTATTCCTATTTGATAGTGCAATAACAAAAAGCACACCATCAGGATATAAGTTAAAGCGGTCGCCTTAACTAACATCGGTTGGATTGGCATCATCATAATAATTATCATCATCAAGATTCTGTAGGATTATTTTTAAAATTGACTTATTAACGACGCCTGAGTAATTAATGCAGTGATAACATGATTTAATGAACGCAATCCTTTGCAAATTACTGGCGCTGGGCATTAAGAAATAATTCGTATTTATGAACAACATGACAATGGGGCAAGAAAGCTGTCCATTTGCGAATTTGAAGAGGAAATCCGATAATACAGTAAGTTATTGCCAGTGCAGTGTTACATGCGGACAGTTTGTTGCTGAGAATGTTACAATATCGACGGATTAACAGAGCGCAACATTTTAATTCTATTTGAAAAGAAAATCCGATCTTAATAATATTTATGTCCAATAAATACTGCATTGTATGGAACTGTTTACCACTTTTTTATAAGACGCAACTTAGTGTTAGTAGAAGCAAAGAAAATATACATAAATTAAACAGAATTTAGTTTTATTTGGTTTTAATCGTGCACTAGATATGCTATCTGATACGTCTTCCAATAATAGGGGAGAGAGCCTCCAGTAAACATAATTACCGTACTTGCAAATAAGAACAATTTTTAAAAATCCGTGTCCATCGGTAAATAAAGAAGAAATACTTTTCGGTCTTGCCTTAGAATAGACAGAAACCATAGGTTTAAAAGGTATTACCAAAGAAATGGTTATTACGTTCATGGGTATTACCCAATGACCTATCTATGGTATTACCATAGGTATTTTAAAAGATCGTCTACCGAAGATATTTTAAAATTAGATCGCTAAAATGCATTCGAATGTTGTAAAATTCCAAAATGACTTCCATCTATGCACACATTTTTTTCAATACATTTTGACACATGGTTTGATGTAGCCAGCGCAAAAAATAACCCGATCACGTTCGAAAACCACACATCACTAAAATAAACACTATCACAAATTAATAACTATCCTCACAATATTTTGTTAACGCTCTCATCATCGCCGCAATGAGGTTCCTCAGTGGACAGGCTGTCATCGGACATGCCAGCTTCGGCATCACCGGTCGAATCGATCGACATCGTTCGGCGGTCGATCGCTGACTAAACTCGCGGTATCGGGGAAAGTGTACACTGAGGAAGCAATTTTTTTAAATAATTCAACGATTCATTTCGGCTTTCAAAATGATAGATCGCGATGTTGGTAACATTATCGATTATGGAGATCGAGGTGTTATACGTTTTTTATTTGCTGTTTTTAGGAAGTTATTTGTGATATAATAAGAATTACGCTGTAAGTCGGATAGTATGTTAATGTTTTCACTAATAATAACAAAAGAAGTATGTAAATAATGGATTAGTTCGAGTACTTATAGAAGTTTTAACGCGATTTGATAATGATTTATCCTCTTGAACTAGGTAGATATAATAAAAAAACCTTAAAAGAAAACACAATCACTGCACGCACGAAAATCTAAATGATACGAACGATTAAGAAACGATCGGATACTTGCACTCGACGTTTGATCCGTGAAGCGAGTGCACACGGCATGGTCGAAGGTTAAACTTCTTCTGGCGACGAATGGCCCGCGACCTCTCGTGCGGCAGCCGCGAACGATGATCATCAACTAACTAGGGCTGCTCCACTTTTACGAGAATTGTTTTTATGGCGCATTGTTTTTTTAAAATTGCATGTGTCAGACAATGTTGCCTAATGATGAAAATATTCTTTCTGAAAAAATGCCTTTGTTTTTTTGCATTGTTATTCAAACAACGATTATGTAAGTTGACATAATATTTTGTAAGATAAACCAATAAATTATTATAATGAAGTCTAGGATTGAATGTGATGATTTATTGTATAGAATATTTTTTTATGTGTAATTTTATTGTTGAATCTTCACAAGGAAGTGCAAATTAAAATATTTTCCGCAGCCCCGACTGGGTTTACCTTACCTTTTACATGATGATATAACAAAACAATCTCAAGTGAAACATGTACAATTGTTCCGTGGAAAGCAGAACGTATTATTGTAGTGTATATTTGGCAAGGAGCTAAGATTTCATAAGATAACTAAAATTTGTATGATTACAAGTTTCTTAAAACGTGTTATTAGAATAATTGCTTTTCTGTGAGCTTTTTTATGATCCATTGCTTGCTGCTAATAATGAGTGCAACCTAATAATTAGAAAGAAATAAAACAGAAACAGCGTGAAAGTAACTCAAATAAAAAATGTTGCAAGCATATTAATTACAATTTAGACTGTATACGTTGCAAATTCCTAGTGATTGATTATTGGTTGCGCTGGCTCTAATTAAGGACTCTTTTTTATTAAGTTGAGACTTTCTTATTGGATATTTTGCCTAATACACGAAGCCCAGTAACAGGGGGTAGGAAAATGGAGCCAAAGGAACTCACCATAAATTTTCACCACAGTCCATCTGCTCTGGGAGGCCTCCCGTTGACGATCCAACACCGCACAGCCAATATTTGAACACTGCACTAATGTAATTACAGGTCCTTTGGTGGTTTTCGATAATATTGTTATTTACACACGAATTTTATTATGCAGCATTTAGACGCCGCGCGCGCACCGACGAAGCAATTCGTTTCTTTTAAGGAATTTGTTTATTTTATTATAATTTAAATTGTACATATTTATTTATTTGAGTTCTCGCCTAAACATCTCCCCCGGCTTGACAGGATATGATCCTTCAACGCTATTTAAAGAGAAAAATATTTATTAAGGCAATTAAGTAATTATTTAAAGTTATTAATTATTTTTATGTTATTTATTTTATTTTATTAGTACGTAACAAATTTTACAGCGATACCATTTAGAAGTTAATGAAATTAATAGGTTATTAAATAATTTTTATTTAGGTTTAATTTTTATTGTAAGTAGGTATTTTTAATAATTTTAAGTTAACGATAATTGTGGACTGTATGCTTTATTGATTGGGTAGTGGAAAAACCTTTACGACAGGTCTCCGGTAGATTCCAGATTTAGTCCTGACATCTACAACGCGTATGACACCATCTTTTCCGGGAAACGTCCGTTCAATACTTCCTAACGGCCAATTTAAAGGGGCGCTATTTTCAGATTTCAGCAGAACAATAGCACCTTGCTGTATAGGTGTAGTGGGAGTCATCCATTTATTGCGCACTTGCATAGTGTTAAGGTATTCAACCCGCCAACGCTTCCAGAACGACTGTACTACATGGTCAACTATGCGTTTCCGTTGGAGAAGAGTGACCCTCTCGTCAGTTAAGTCTTCTGACGGAAGAGATTTTAATGGTGTCATCACCAGAAAATGAGCAGGGGTCAGTGCTAGGGGTTCTGAGGGATCGCTACTAAGTACCGACAATGGACGCGAGTTCAGTATTGCCTCAATTTGCGTAAGGACGGTTAGCATTTCCTCAAAGGTCAACAGCTGATTACCTACGATTTTCACAAGGTGAGTTTTGACACTTCTAATATTGCCTTCCCAGATTCCACCAAAATGTGGAGCTGAAGCTGGATTAAATTTCCATTCAATACGGTTATCTCTGAGCTCATTGGCAAATTTATCTTTGTATTGCTCAGACTCTAGCAATTTATACATTGTATCTAGGTAGGATTTCGCACCAATGAAATTTGTGCCATTATCCGAGTACATGACAGATATGGGACCGCGACGTGCTATAAACCGTTTAAGAGCATTCAAGAAGCATTCAGTACTCAAGTCAGAGGCCAATTCTATGTGAACTGCCTTAGTAACAAGACAAATGAACAGACATAAATACGCCTTCTGGCTGCGCACACCTCTACGACGATATGGCACTATAGATATTGGGCCTGCGTAATCCACGCCAGTATGGCAAAAAGCTTTGGCCTCGTGAACCCTACAAGCCGGTAAATCAGCCATAATAGGCTCTGTGTTTCTCGGATTGACCTTGAAACAAACGTGACATTTTTGTACACGATTACGAACGATATTACGCGCGGATAGTATCCAAAATTTCTGTCTTAATAAGGACATTAATAATTGTGGCCCTGTGTGAAGATATTTCTGATGGTAATAATCGATAATAAGATTTACGATGTGATCCTTTCGAGGTAGCAACAATGGGTGCCGACTATTATAATCCAAATCCGCATTATTTAACCTACCACCAACACGAAGGACCCCGTCTTTTACGAAAGCATTGAGCTTTAAAAAAGCTGGGGGTAATTTACCTCCATTTTGTGCAATTTTGATCTCACTGGAAAAATGTACCTCCTGAAGGTCCCTGATTACAACCTCTTCAGCTCGTTCCAGATGAGAAACTTCGAATTTTCTCGGCAGTTTCTTAATAAATCTGAGCACGTAAATCACTATTCGAAGCAACTTAGGCCAGGACGAAACTCGATTGGCGAGCTCGTAAAATAACGGCAACGACTGAGGTGAAGTGGCTGCAGACAGGACAGTAACTTTCATTTCTGGCATTTCGACATTTAGGCCAGTGGGATCAAATTGGTGAATTGGCCATTCCGGAACAGGCAACTGCGCGAATGAAGGCCCATTGAACCAGAGGGGGTGCACCAGCAATTGGGCCGGGGTCAGTCCTCGAGACAGGCAATCCGCGGGGTTGTCCTTTCCAGCAATGTGATGGAAGTGTCGTGGGTCCAATTCATTGTGAATCTTAGCCACCCTATTCGCGACAAACGTTTGCCATCGAGCCGGGGAGGAATTAATCCAAGCCAATGCCACCGTACTGTCAGTAAACGCAAGAGTATTTGCTAATTCACAGCGTTGTGAATACGTATCAATAACTATACGCATCAATTTAGCTAGTATTAGGTTAGCACACAACTCCATTCTAGCAAGACTGATAACGGTCTTCGACGGCGCTACTCTCGATTTGGCACATATTAAATTAACCATTGAACGATTTTCATTCGGTAAATATACGTGTAAATACACCACTCCGCCATAAGCGCGCTCAGAGGCGTCGGCGAAGCCCACGACTGAGACAACACAATCGTTATTCACGCCTATGTGTCGCGGTAATTTAATACATTGTAGTAGATGCAATTCAGACTCAATTTTTTGCCAAACAGATATTACGTCAGGTGGGGGGCACTCATCCCAATCTACGCCATTTTCCCACAACGATTTAATTATTAATTTGGACAAAAGAGTAACTGGGGCAACAAAACCCATTATATCCCATAGTCGGGCAATAGTGGACAAGATATTGCGCTTAGTACACGTTTTAGGATCGGAATTCACACTGAAAGTGAACACGTCGTCGGCCGGTACCCACTGCAAACCTAATATTTTAAGTTGATTATCGGGACTAAATTCGACCGCCTCGGCAACACGGTGTGCCACGGGAATACTCGACATTACTTCAGGTGAATTACTCGAAAACTTAACTAAATCAAATCCGCCCGCCGCAAATAACCGAATCAGCTGATTTGACAGCTCGATTGCTTTGGGTACGGATGAACAGCTGGTCGCCAAGTCGTCCATATAAATATCCGCCTCAGCCACTGAAGCCCCCGCGGGGTAACGTTCGCGCTCATCTTCCACCAACTGACGCACCGTTCGTATAGCTAGGTACGGACTGCAACAAAGCCCGAACGGCACGCGGGTCATTTCAAAAACAGTGATGGGACCATTAGGGTCGAACCTGTATAATAGCCGTTGGAATCTAGTGTCATTATTATCGACCAAAATTCGCAAATACATTTGACGTATATCGGCACTAAGTGCAATTGGTAGCAATCTAAATTTTAAAATTATTTGAAATAAATCATTTTGTAAATTCGGCCCAGTATAAAGTAAATCATTTAACGATTTGCCAGAACTAGTGGCATTACTAGCATCTAACACCACACGTAATTTGGTGGTACTTTTATCTTGGCGGACGACGGCGTGGTGCGGGATCACGTACTGATCATTATTATTACCTACCTCCGAACTAATACCGATTGGACGCATGTAATTTTTATGTAAATATTCTTCGAAAACTTTATCGTACTCCTCCTTTATTTTCGGATTCAATAGTAACTTACGCTCCAAAGATACATATCTACGCTCGGCCGAGTGCATCGAGTCTCCTAATAAAGAGGGCGTGCATTTAAACGGCAACGAGACGACATAACGCCCGCTCGAGTCGCGGCGTGTAGTATCACAATAATATTTCTCGCACTCTTGCTCGTCATTAGTGAGGCAATTGGGTACATTAGGTACCTCTTCCAATTCGAAAAATTTATTTAATGAATTTTCAAGCGGTACGTCAGTGGTTACGTAGGTATGAATGACATTACACGCGGGATTCAGTATCGGAGCCCGTCCGACTATCACGTACCCTAACAATGTTTCAATCGCGACCGGCTCATTCGCGGCGCGAGATATCGTATTCGGGCATAAAATTCGTGCGAACAAGTCTGTACCGATAATTAAGTCTACATTCGAGGGAGTATCAAAGTTGCCGTCAGCCAACGGGATATTATGTAGGTAATCCAGACGCGACGTGTCCACTTTCGCGGTAGGCAACGCGTTGGTGATACGGTCCACCACAATTGGTTGGATCGTGAACCGCACCGTATCCTTGTGGCGCGATCTAATAGTCAGGCAGGTAGTCCCCTCAACAGGATTACTGACATCACCTACACCCGACACAAATCTACTCTGCGGCTCGTATAATTTTAAATTCAAGCGCTGGCAACACTCCGTAGTAATTAAATCCCTCTGTGACGCACTATCCACTAACGCACGCAATACAAATATATTTCCCTGCTCATCTACCGCATTACACTGCGCGGTACCTAGCAACACGGACGAGGTGCGAACCGAACGCGGGGAAACAGCGGCCGCGCATTCACCTACTGCACACAACGAAACTGCAGGGCCGGACTCGGGCGCGAGATTCGAGCTCGCGGCCTCCGTCACTACGACTGTCGCTGTCTCATTCGAACGCGAATCGCCGTTTAACTTATTACGCGTATTCGCCGTGTTATTCGGGAAATGAAGCAAACTGTGATGCGATCGGCTGCATTCATTACAACGTTTCGTATCTTTGCAATTAGAAACAACATGTGTGTTTTCCAAACAATTAACACACAATTTATTTGCTTTACTAAATTTAAATCGATCCATAGGGGTCATTGACAGGTAATTGGGACACTGAGACATTTGAGAATGGTCACTCTTCCCACAACAAACGCAATTGTTGTTGTCCTGCACATTTACAAATGTTTTCACGTTATTATTAGAATTACGCGAATTAAAGGAATTGCCCGTCGGCGACGCGGTATTATTTCGACGTGGTTGAGTACTGCCCGCTTTCGTATTATTATTACTAGCATTTACGCTCGCGACGGAACTGTACGCGCGCTGCAAAATATGAGATTGATTCCTCACAAAGCTAATGAACTCCGAACACTTTGGGAAGCAATTGACATCATTATATTTGAGTTCAAATTCCTTCACCGTTTCTATACCTACCTTTTTACACGCAATATGTATAAAAAGGAAATCCTCCAGACTATCAAACTTTAATTGTTTCAGAGCTGAATACAACGACGAGAACTTATCAATGAAATCCTCCAAGTCAGTCGGCGAATTATTTTTCACTGTAGGTAGGTTCATTAGCTTATCTAGGTACGTAGCGGCCAATACTCGTTTGTCATTATATTTAGTTATTAGGGCATTCCAGACTACACTATAATTTTCGGCTGTGGGCTGAATACCTTGACACATAGCTAGGGCCTTATCTTTTAATTTTCCCATTAGATACTGAATTTTTTCCCCATTAGTGAGGTCAGTATTTTCATGGATTGTCGACTTAAACGTCTCGTAAAAGATGGGCCACGACTCATTATCGCCCTTAAATGAGCAGAGTTCTAACTTAGGTAATCGTGAAGGTCTTTCATATTTTACCCGTCGATCCGAGTCCTGACTCGCATTGTGAGCAGGTTGTAACTGGTTAACCTTATATTTTATTTTAGCAAATAATTGCTCGAAAGCAGTGAGGGAACTATACGTTGGAACGGGGCCTTCCGGCAATGACAATTGAACGTCATTTCGCTGCTCAATTGCAACTAGAAAATCTTGCCGCAATGTATCAATCGTAAAGCAATCCGCTAGAAAAGCCTCAATTTTTACCGTATCATTGCCTATCTGATTACTCGCATCATATAGGGTTTGGGCCCGCCCAAACAACGCTGCCAACTTATTGTTGAACTTTTGTAACTTACGCTCATTTTCACATTTATCCGTCATTTTTGCGAAGTTATTTAAAAGGTACTTATTTAAGATGGCGGCGTCCAACTATTTGACGATATTTGCAACACGAATTATTCGCGATCTGGCCTTTAAGGACCAAAATGGTTGCGCTGGCTCTAATTAAGGACTCTTTTTTATTAAGTTGAGACTTTCTTATTGGATATTTTGCCTAATACACGAAGCCCAGTAACAGGGGGTAGGAAAATGGAGCCAAAGGAACTCACCATAAATTTTCACCACAGTCCATCTGCTCTGGGAGGCCTCCCGTTGACGATCCAACACCGCACAGCCAATATTTGAACACTGCACTAATGTAATTACAGGTCCTTTGGTGGTTTTCGATAATATTGTTATTTACACACGAATTTTATTATGCAGCATTTAGACGCCGCGCGCGCACCGACGAAGCAATTCGTTTCTTTTAAGGAATTTGTTTATTTTATTATAATTTAAATTGTACATATTTATTTATTTGAGTTCTCGCCTAAACAATTATCATATACCTAAAATTAGTATGAATGTAAATTTTGTGGTTTGAGGAATTCAGGCCAGCCCTATAAATCCAATTAAATAAACACGAATAAAAACTTTCCTGATGATACCTGGAACACATAGGAATCCTTCATTCAATGTAAGAGGGATACCCACGGTTTTTTAGAAAGCATTGTAAGTATTTAAGTGTGGAAACATAACTACAGCTAACTTGCAAAAAATCGTTTCATCGCGCATAACGTGTGTCTTTAATTATAATTTTATTAAATCATAGACTAATTTTATGGCTGATGATTATAAGATTTGCGTCGCTTCCGAACAGTTCCTAAATTGAAGGGATACCCGTGGGAAAGATAATAAAAATAATCTAAATAATTTTACCTAGTAGGTACCTACCACAGAGTAAAGACTAAAGAAAGAGGTGCCCTTATTAGATATAGGTATGAAAAAAAACGTGGTCATTATTTTTTCATTTTCATTGTTCTATCTACCGGTAAATAGTTGAACTACTCGCTTCGTTTTATGTCGATGTTAGTACTAGGCCGACCACTCGGCCGAGTTGCTTAGGGCCAGTCCCCTTAGTAATTGGTCCATGGTACCTACCAATCGTATTGGTGCTAGTATTTGGCGACTTATTGAATTAGCTCTCATAACAAAAGTAAAATACTAATTTATCTCCACCAAACTTGTCAGACGAGTTCATTACAAACATTACAGTGAATGTAATACGCAGGTGTAACATTAACAATAGATCACGTAACGGTAACGAGACGAGGCTGTCAGCGTGACGATTTGCAAATCAATTTACAAATCTCTCCTATAAAAAGACTTTGTACCGTGTTCTACTAAAACGTTCCAACCATATTGTGTTTGAACGATTTTCCTTATACCCAAGTGTTTTAAAACGAGTCTGCATCCCTACTGATTATTTAGATAATTGTTATTACTAGGTTGTTACATAACATAGACGTCACAACTTTTATCCCCAATGGGGGGTAGTCAGAAGCTTGAGTGGCCATACACTAATTAAATAAATAAATATCCTGGGACATTATTTTTACACATTCGGATCTGATTCCAACCTGATCCCAAACTAAAACAAAGCTTGTACTATGGAAACCAGATAACTGATATTACTACATATACTACTTTTTGTTTGTAAATACATACATGATATACATAATTACACCCAGATTCGGGACATACCTACAGGCATGTGCATGTACATAAATGCATGTCCCGGGTAGGAATCGAACCTACGACCTGCAGCGTGAAAGGCGCCATCACGCCGCCACGCTAACGGGCCCGTCATCATCGTGGATAGTGAATAGATGAAATAGGATATGAAAAGGTACTCACTCTGGACTCTGCCTGAAGTGGTCGACAGCAAACTGCAGCAATGGATGCCTGCCATCGTGCTGCGGCGTCGACTGGTCCCTTTCTCTCCTCTCTTCCCTGATTTCCCTTTCCCTTTCTCTATCTCTATCTCTCTCCCGTTCCCTATCCCTTTCGCGTTCTCTCTCTCGCGGCACCGGCGATGTCGTCTGCGCTCTCCTCTCAATGTGTTCGATCTCTTCTCTGGACTCTCTAGTTTCGCGGATCTCGCGGATTTCCCGGATCTCCCTTGACTCTCTAGAGTCCCTCGATTCTCTATTCTCTCGACTATCTCTGCTTTCTCTGCTCTCGCGTTCTGACACACGTTCTTTTGCTACTCCATTTGTCGTTGGTTTAGGTTGAATCTGTAACAAACCAAATTCTACTGAGTACGGATAAAATTAAAGTAGAAATTTACCTATTTTGAATGGAAAAAGAATTTTATTCAAAATTCTAGATTTCCGTGAATTCGAGGACAATCGCGATTGGAAACTGACCATAATAACAAGTCAACGTCAACTCTATTGTAGTAGGTATAAGTGAGGAAAATACTACGTAGTAATGAAGAAGCAATTGTTTTAACTACTTCATTGCGTTGCATTGCGCGTGTACCGCGTTACACTTAATGGCATAAAGACATATCTGGATCAGGAAAGCGTGAATGTTGGCGCTCCGGCACACGATAGATAAATTGTGGTTTATTATCCATGCCGTTGCTTCGGCGATTTACGGTACATTTTGAATTACTTACAGATTATAAGAAAAGCATATTTTTTTGCTTAATACGGTGTTTGAGTAGAGATAAGAGACTAGATTTGTTATTTAGCGAGTCTATAATCATGGGAGCAGCACAGTTTAATGGCGAGAAATCTAAATGTTTTATGCTTGAGAGAATTCCAGAAATGTAGCATGTATTTGTACCAGGCGGTTTGTTGATCTGTTTCAGGCCTTTTATTGCATTGCACATCAAAAAATAATAAAGAAAGCACTTTATATTGATGATATAGGAGAGAATAGATTAAATTTTTTACCCGACTACGGAGGCGTTATGATTTTGACCGGTATGTATGTATGTATGTATGTATGTATGTATGTATGTGCATCTGTTCCCACCTAACTTCCAAACTACTTGTCGTAATTTGACAAATGAGGTATCGTCAGAAGCGGCTTAATGGCGCGCTGGTTATAGGCTATGTGACGTCACATAAAATTGCATATGGCGCCCTCTAGAGGACATAATGTCATGAACTAAAAAAAAAACATTTTTTAATGAAACCGTGTGGGGTATCAAATGAAAGAGCTTGATGAGCACATTTCAAAAATATATATATTGTTACCTATAACTCCAAAATAATTAAATAAAAAGTAAGTTTAGAAACTAAAACCCGACTACGGAAAAAACGCGCTCTAAAAAGTATGAAACAAGAAAATATTCTCATCTAGAGGATAGCCGTGGTCCGTGTTCATGTGCCATTTGGCCCTAAAAGACCTACACGGACCACGGCTATCCTCTAGATGAGAATATTTTCTTGTTTCATACTTTTTAGAGCGCGTTTTTTCCGTAGTCGGGTTTTAGTTTCTAAACTTACTTTTTTCCTTATTTTGTTCATAAAAGGCTGAGAGCGTTCAATTCAGTGGTGTTATTAAGCTACATCAAATGTATGTCATGGGGTTCCACAGGGCACCGTGTGAGGACCCAACTATTCTTTATTGAAATCACTTCAAAGTTAAATGCACAATTAATATTCTGTGCAAAAAAGATTATTGTGTGGAAATAACTCAGTCAAGCAGAAACTATTTGAACTAATTAGAAGGAAAATTAACTGAAATTAAATTACTTAGTTAACTGTACGTTTAAATGATTACCATTTATAGATAATTGAATCGAATTATTTACTTTAACATTAAGTAAATTAAGTGCAGCAATACAAACTTATCTAATACCTTTGGTTTCCTTTTCAAAGTTTTTCTACTCAGCGTCCTAATAACATCGTAAAAATTTTCCATTTTCCAGCAACACACACACTAGCACACACAGAACACAAATCGGTACCTCGTAAACTCGGTATCAACGATACATTGATTTTATTTTCGAGAACAATCTAGGCGAATCGTCTTTGCCACTTTCATAGCACAAAAATGAACACTATAAAATTTCTATTGTTTATTTAATCGATAGTGCAATTTCCGCACTGCATTCGCGAGGTGCAACGGCGGTATGCGCGCGCGCTTGCCCGCACCGTGCCTACTCCGCGGTACCATCTTTATAAATATTGATGCAATCTATGTGTGCTTGCTCCGATTAATCGCAAATTTCTTTCGTAACTCGAATTCTTCAGTGGCTTATGAACAATTAATTTATATTGGGTATACTTAATTTTTACCGCTAGGTACAAGGCTAACGCTATTTTTTGAGATGATTGAAATAAATCGAGAACTCTACAATGAACACTCAATACATTGTGTATCACTTATAGCAATTTTACCCAAAGTTGAGTAGGGTTTTAGATCGCTAAGAGCAATTTCTGATTTCATAACATAGATGTTGATCGTGACCAAAGTGATTAAAACAAAGGTGATGTACCAAACGTACCAGGTGTAAATTGGATGAAAAAATGACACGAAAATGCAATCTTATGTTACCGATTCCTTAGGATCACGTAATAGAAAACAACATTGAATTTAACTCTTTGTTGATGCAATATTGTCGCTAGCACTTTAATTTTTATTTTGAAGCCGAGACAACCGTTTCTGTTTCGAAATATTTACATTCTAACGACGCGACGGTTCGATATCGATGCATGATTTTCTGCCAATATTTGTGCAAACAACTGTGCTGTTATTTCTCTGCTCTAATTATAGGTACCAAATGAGGGGGGGGGGCACTATTTGTGTGGTATTTAATTAGAAGCTGACGCAAACTACTTCTTAAATGTTTCCCCCTACAACAAATTCTTATAATGCTTTATTTCTAAGTAGGTGTCTACTTTGCGTGATGGTGAGTACATCACTTGCATTTTTACAATCGAATAGTTCTCATTATAAAACAAACATTTCTAGTCCAGCAACAATAATGGCACCCTTTTGCAGTCCTGCATTGTAAACCTTATTAAGTCAGTACTGTATTTGAATAAATCAGAATATATCATACTTTGTAGCGTAAATAACATAAAGTTATGTAACTATAGTTAAGTCATCGACCGGTTAACCCTCGATACATCGTGTATGCTAATAAAATCGTTTCATGGGTGCTATTTGCAAGAAAGTGTTCAATTAACTGTTAAATTTTAGATAGAGGATTATAGTGAGAGCGACCTCTATCCGACATGCGTGAGTTATTTGCATTGACGACTTCATTACCACATAAATAGATGGCGCTACAGGTATAATTTGCCAAGAAAGTTTAATCATTGGAAATGTTGCTGTATTTCTTTCGTTACGTTTTAATGATTGGCAGGGGCGGATTTCCCTAAAGGACGAGTAGACCCGGGCTTAGGGCGCCAAAATTTCGGGGGCGGCCGAACTTGGCGAAATATATTATATTTTTTAAGTAGTAGCGCCCTAGCACCTCGCAAAAAAATATTGCAAATGCATCAGTATCTAAAGACACCAATTGAGATATTTTTTATCATTTACAGACTTTCGTTATTTTTAAATGTAATTCTTATAAATTAACATTCAACTTTTCGTGCATTACACGGATTAGGCGGGCGGCAATCGTATCAAATCCGACCCTGATGATTGGCAAGTTGGATTAACATTTGACTCACAGAGTAATTGTCATTCGTACAACACTACATTCCACTCATGAGATGATGAGATAAAGTTAAAGTGTAAATACATGTGATCTGCTGTACCTAATGAGCTTATCTATAGCTAAGTAACACATCAAGATACGGCTCCAGCTAGACATGCGGCCTAGACATGACAGCATTCAGTTCAATAGCACGGATGTGTCAGCTTAGGGCTACCACAATTAGTTTGCGATATGTTTAATTACAAATTAACTTAGGGCCACCGCACACATGCTACTTTTTGCATCGGCGATCGGCGATTTTGCGACTGCATCGCGTTTTGGCGACTCTCTGCGGTCGGACGCAGCGACTGCTACGATGCTAAAAGCGACTAAATCGCCGATCGCCGATTCAAAAAATAGCATATCTGCGGTGTCCCTTAGATCTACTAAGTGCTTACATTTGAAAAATCATTCCCAAGTTTAAGCAGTCCGTTAATGTCCGGAAAGCATTAATTTTGAGGGACTTTTGATACCTAGTTAGAATTTAAAAAAAAACTGTATTGTTGCTAATGATTTAGGTACCTACCTTATCTAAAACCTTAGTATTAGATAAGTGTTATGGAACATATTTACAGTTGGCAACCCTAACATCAAGTGTGGCGAGAGTGCCAGCTCTGCGAACCAAGATGCCATCTCTGAGAAATACGTGACGCATCGATCCTGTTTGTCGTCTATACAGAAACAGTTACAAGATACCGAGGGTGATATCTCATGAGTTGGATTGGAGCAAATATTAGGACGAGTAAGCTTTCTTTATCACTTATGTGGAGACACCTGAAGATAAAGCGATGCTCTGAAGTAGCCTGAAGGAGATATAAGACTAGGCCAGTCACACTACTGTTACTCATGTAAGCCGTCTTGACCCTCGACGAGTCCCAAGGAGAAGCTATATAAGGATAAGAAGAATAAGGAGGTTTTATTATAAAGCTATAACAAATGTAATTCATGTAATAGTAGCCTTAGCGACTCGCCATGAAGTACTAATAACACTTCCGGTGAGGTAGACCCAAGAAATACGAATGCTGAACTACATTTTACTAGGAAGAAAATATAAAACGTCAAATTAAGACGATACAAGAAAAAAATGAATTTTAGTTTCGGGGTGTGGCTAGCGTCGCGTGAGCTGCCGAAGGATATATCCCTCTCGCTTAGCTAGGACAGAACAGCTATGGAGTAGACTATAGTATAGTTATTTTTTGAAGGAACAATATTGTTTAATTCGTACAATTAAAATAATATGTCCCAGTGCACCTTTTAAAATAGATGAAATGGATGAAAATATTCAAATATATTTTTTTCGTTTTATATGGGATTTTTATGTCGAGTGTATTTGAAAAAAATAATTTAATTTCTATGTTGTTTTTATTGCTGAAGACAAAGTAAGTCAAAAGAAGACAAACGATACCTACAATATGCTGATAGATACGTATAACAATATTTCGATCGTATAATAGCCTATAACCAGCGGACGATCCAGACGCGTCCAACGATATCTCATTAGTCAAATTATTATGATAAAAATAGGTTGGACGTTATACGGGAGCAGATGAACATACATACATATCGGTCAAAATCATAACCCTCCGCCCACCGTAGTCGGGTAAAAATGTACATACTCTGTGTCAGTGACTGACTGCCGGATATGAGTATCTTTTTCATGTTTCGTAGGCAAAGGAATACTTTGGTACTTAACTTCGATGCCGATCATGAAGTCATCAGCGGTGTCATAATATTTATTTTTACCATATTTAATTTATTTTTTAATTTTATTTTCAGTTTTTATTAATTTTATTGATTTAACCATGCATTTATTTATTGTTTATCTTTTTATCTTTATTTTTTTATCTATCAAAATCACCCTTAGACTGGTTACCGCCACAGGTGACAAGAGGGCTGGCTCTTTCCTTGCTCAAAAAATTCGCTTGACAACAGGAACAGCTTGAATACAGGGAGGACATGCAGCCAGTATCCCACGCGGACGGTATTTGTTTAATTAGGGGTAGGTTTTTATGTTATTGTATTTTATTTTAATTTATGTTATATTATATTGTATTTTAATGATAAAACATGAAAAATAAAAAATATTTTTTTATTTTTTTTATTTTAATTTTACTTTTATTTATTGTTTTATATTTATTGTTTTATATTTATTGTGAAATTATAATAATTTTAATAATCAATATTGGACTATGTCTGAAACAAATACATTGAATTGAATAATTTAAATACAAAAATTATCACATTAACTCGTTAAATCACGGTTTACACCCGCTAGAACGAAAAAGATCCTAACATGGTAGGTAGGACCTGAGGGTTGGCCAGTTAATTACTTAAAATACACTATATTTATTTCAAGAAAACATTCACAAGATCTGAAGGCGTCGGACTCGCACATAAAGGGTTCCGTACCACCGTAGAATAAACACATCAAAAATATCAAGTTTGAGACTTGATATTTATTTTTAAATGTTATTATATTTTTAGTATTTGTTCTGCACCGGCAACAGAAATACACATTCAGTGAAAATTTCAACTCTCTACCTGTTACGGTTCGTGAGATACAGCCCGCGCTGACAGACGGACAGACAGACAGACGGACAGCGTAGGCCTAGTAATAGGGTCCCGTTAGCACCCTTTGGAACCCTAAAAAGTAGCCTATGTTCTCCGCCAAGACCCAGTCTATCTCCATACCAAAATTCATCAACATTGGTTCAGCGGTTTAGCCGTGAAAAGGTAACAGACAGAGTTACTTTCGTTTATAATATAATAGATTGAATAGGACGGACAAACATTTTCCTATCCATATCTGTAATGTTATTTTTTACGATAATTTATTGATGTATGATATATTTATTACTTGCCCATCCATACCTACAACAAACGCAATAAAGCGACTCCATTGTTTTGACAAGCAATGTATTCCCACTGTCGGCCCAAGACCATGCTGCAAGTATATAACAGTAAGCGAAATAGGGAGTTTTTACAGAAATGACACGAATAACTATGAAATGACAAGAGATGACACAAAATGACAAGAGATGACACAAAATGACAAGAGATGAAAAGAAATTACACAAGACAAGGAAAAGCAAACGAAAATCACGCTGCAGTGCAGGTCGTAGGTTCGATTCCTGCCCAGGACATGCATTTGTGTGCATGAACATGTCCGCATGTCCCGAGTCTAGGTGTAATTAAGTGTATATTTAGTTTGTATTTACAAACAAAAAGTAGTATATGTAGTAATATCAGTTATCTGGTTTCCATAGTACAAGCTCTGCTTAGTTTGGGATCAGGTAGTCATGTGTAAAAGAATTTCCAAGGATATTTATTTATTTATCATAGGCGTCGGCGGACTGTAAATACTGTACTGTACCTATAATGTGGCACGACCGTAATATTTTTTCGTAATATTTTTTAAAAAATCCTTCACAGGTCCGACGTCGAACAAGTCCGAGCGGACACTGACAATACAAAGTTAGAGAGAGACATGGTTAGTTCAAGTACTTAAAATGTGAGATGGCGATATTGTGCGCGCGCTCGGAAATAAACAACGTAAGCGCCAAACCACATTTACTTGAATAAAAAAAAACTACTTCATGAATTAAAATATGGTTAAAGGGTAGTTTAGATATCATTATTTGCTATGTTTTAGAAATAATTTCGTGATCTAAATCGTAAAAACATCGTGGTAGCAAGGAAAATTGTAAATAATTAGAGCTCATTTCATAAAAAAATTTTATCGAGAAAATTTCATCAAATCGTGATTTGGATTTAAAGATACTCAAGATAATATAGTCAAAAATCATACATCTAAATATAAGATTCCTAGTCCACATACTTACTTAAAGAAAAAGTAGAATAGAAAATCAACCAAATTTCGAACCCTCCTCTTAATGCTAAAATTATAGAGACCATAGCAGATGTCTTCCTCTTTAGCAATACATATATTCTCCTTGTAGGTAATATCAACAGTCAACACAGGTCGTACCAACCTACGTCCAATTCAACACAACTTACAATTTAGACACATCAGCGTCGGTAGAGCACATAATGAATAACCCAGTTGTTCGGTAGCGGCATGTGAAAGTGTAGAGGTTTTCCTTTGATCAATTAATGCATTTCCCCGAGGCGCACGTTACGCCACGCTGTATGTCAGTGCATTATTAACGACATTATGTGAGGCACTTGCTTTCATAATGATTTTTCGATACAACAGACCTAAGCCCAGACGTTTTGCAGCAATGCGTTTCATCGCTAGTGAGGTCGAAGAAATCAATGTCCCTAAAGTAAATAGCAACGAAATGTAATGCTATGTGGCAAAACAACATTTGTGACAAAATTAGTTTGCCTAGGTAGTTGTGATTTGAAGCCAAAGAATTATCACCGACTAACTAGTTTTGTTTTAAGTTTATAAGGTAATTTATCTAATGGGTCAGTAAATAAAATATCAGTCTATTTCCGGAACTCTATTCATCCGCAAACTGGCGCATTTTGAGAAAACAAGTTTTACAAATGTTTGTGCCAATATGAACTCAAACGTGACAGGTACACTATCAGCACCACATACAGCCTTCAGATACCACGACCGTGTCGAATTATACTTCAAACTATTAGTCACGATCCACATGCCTTGTTATTAGCGTGTCATTAGCGCTCCTGTGACGATACCCGATGCGATTAGTCGGTGAAATGTACTGACATTCGCCGAAATATCCCGCTTTTTAGTAGGTCATATTGCATTTCAGTTACTATATTTATTAGATGAATAATTATAACCTACGACGACGTAAGTACATATAACACTTGTTTAACATACAAAAGCACTGGTGTCGTGCTCATTCAGATCTCAATCACAGTTAGGGTTTACACCCTACTTTATTATAGTAGACTTCATCGAAGTGGGCATCGAATATTATATGTTTAAGTGCACAAGCTCAGTGAGTCAGGAAAAGGCACTGGTCTCCATCTACAATTTTTCTAAGTGGCCGAGCTTGAAACTACTATATTTGCACTAGAGAAAGGTGGCAACCCTAGCCCACTGCATTCCTGCGACCTGATATAACGCGGAACCGCGGCGCGGGCGCATGTTTTTCTATCGTCCCAACTAGTTTCTCAATGCTAACCCCGGTAGACAACTTCACTTTTCCTGGCCGTAAACTGTACACAAGATCTCTAGATAAAAGTTTAATAGCTTCGTTACTCATAAAATATTTGTAAGTAACTACCCAGTGATGTGCCAACTCCGGGAAGGTTAACGTTATGTTAACTACGACCTACGATAGTTTATTAAAATAAAATATTAGTTCAAGGGAAAATTAGGATATACCTACAGGGTTATTTGTGTGTACAGTGTTACCTAGTGTTTTTCTAATAACCCTGTATTCTAGGGAACGGCACATCACTAGTTTTCTTCCGGGAAAACTTGATTGGTAATAGAAATCGATGTCATTCTCAAAAATACTACATTCACTGTAGTTTAGGTAGACTTGAGTCCAAGGGTTAAAAAAAAAATGGTATTTGGCTACACTTTACTTTGAGCCATTTAGTTTTTTTTTTAAATTATCAGCATGGATCGCTTTTCTAACTAACCTGTATTTGTGTTGGCCGTGAATGTGTAATGAGTTTATTAGCCAAATTGCGCGGCTTTCACTGTCATACTCACTGTTATCTGAGATCGCACGCCGACCGTGAAATATGCACCACCTGTGTTCGTTATTATTATGTACATTCGTTATACGTGTAAATATACGTAGTGTGAAACCTACAGAACAATTAATTTAAAGACTTACAAATTATAGTGTACCTACTTACGGTCATCATATTATTCGCTTCACCCTTTGAGAATTAAATGAGACTTATTTTCTACATAGGTACCTTTAAGGTTCTATATACGGTCCCTCTAAGGGTTTACATAAGGTTCTTCTGAATATAATAGGTAGTTTTTTATGAGACTTAGATGGCCAAATAAGTGTACGGCCCGCTTGATGTTAAGTAGTTACCGTAGTCTATGGATGCTTGCAATACCAAGACCTAAAGGAGAGGGGGCATCGGCGAACTTCCGACTTTCTCACTCATCGTACGAAACGCAGTTGTAATTGCTACTTTTCGCCGATCTTCTGTGAGAAGGTGGTACTACCCCGCCGAGCTAGCTCATATATGAGCTGCATTCCATTGGCTACGGGATGGCTCTCCCACAAAAAAAAAGTTTTATAAGTAGGTACTAAAATTCTTAGATCTTGAGAGGTACACTGCACCTACAATTTACACCAGAGATTTATAACTTAGGTATAATAGTTTATCGTTGAGGATTACGCTGTCAAGGCAAACTCGATTATGAAGCTCGCATAAAGGTCGCTGGTATTTTGTTGTGAGATTCGTTGAATCACTGCAAGTACTTTAATAATACAGCATCGATTATTGTGAGGGCCTGTTTCCGAATTGACGGATAAATTTTTTTTTAATAGCCTGCTACTGTCCCACTGCTGGGCAAAGGCCTCCTCTTCTCTCCTCCATAACTGCCGATCCTGCGCCATTTGGCAGCAAATTTGGCCGCAAAGTTGTTCATATCGTTATATCATTGTGGATAACTTTTTTACGGAATTCCCTTTCGAAATATCGAATCGGGGATTCCGAACGCAGTAAATCTATCCAAATGTATGGACGTATCGCGTTCGGAAACCCCGATTCGATATTTCGAAAGGGAATTCCGTACGGAAATTCCGTATGTATGTGGCGGGCCTTATGCAAGAACTAAATTTGACGTTTTACAGATATTCTATGGGAATGCTGGCAAAACTTCCCTCTTGATTTTCTGACATAACTTCACCAGTATCATACCACATGAAGAAACCTTGAACTTTCAAAATAGCGACAGGCAGCTTAGGTCGCGTGATAAACGGATATCATACGACACATGCGAGTAATTTATTAATAATAAATAACTTCCTTTGACTGTGTTTAATGATGCAAAAAATGAATTGTTTTCCATGTCTGAGATAATTAAAGTAAATAAGCAGTAATACCGCAAAATTAGCTGTGCAACGTGAAGTAAATAAATACTACTTATTAAAATATATTATGAATTATTAATGTAATTATATTATTAGAATAAAATACCGCGTCCTCGTGATACAGGCTCGTGCACAGTTAGAGAACCATTGAACATTTTTTGAAATAAGATTATGAGAAATACATATATTTTTAGGTAAGTATGTTAATTTTGTAAGTAAATGTATAAAACATTTTCCAAGAACACTTGCGGAATAAATATTGACATCGGCTGCTATTTTATTATTGCTAGTGGTCGCCCGTGGTCGAAATTCGTCCATAATTAATTTAAATTTTAAGTTCGAATAGGTACTTCTTTTATTAACAAAAAGTACTGGCCTTTAAAAAACAAAGTGACGGAGTGTCAAAATACCAAAAAGCAAAATACACAATCTACGTCAGTATAGTGTGTGTATATACATATGTGAAACGAATGTAGTGTGTGTAAGATTTTCTTTTATTTATTTAGTGCATTTTAATGCATTTTTTATAAAAATATTAGGTTTCTGTAGGTACTCCATGTAATCTTTAACTGTGCCAAATTTTAAACTCCTCCATTCCGCGTAATTTTCGTAAAAAGGGTTCGTAAAAATATACTTCACGTATTAATAATAATAATAATTTATAGCCGGTCAATTTTTTTAAAATAGGTAAGGTACTGGAAAGCGACATAATAGACTTTTATAGAACAAAGTTTAGTCCAAACATGCTGATACTTATCAACAAACAAAATAAAACGCGTTGAAGTCGTTTCATCCGCACACATCACGCAAAAAGCAGTCAAATGAAACGATGTCTTACAATGCTGGTAACATAATATCTTGAGGAAGAGCTATTAGGGCTAGTTCAAACACTAGTCAGGTTGTATTTAGACCGCCAAGAATACGGAACCATATATATAAGCCTTTTGAATACCTGCGAAATTCAAGTTTTTCCCACTAATCAGATTTGATCACAAAATTAACCATGTTCTTATGTACATGTGGAAAGCGGGTGAGTGTGCCCAAGTCACGCTCTCTTTAGATCCCCGCAATTAGCCCGGCTGATATTGTCAATTATGGTGCCACGGGCAACTGGCCCGGGCACACCGAAAGTGGGCAATTATGGCTGGGCAACTGGCCCAAAGCCGCCGAAAGTGTAAAGAGAAACGACGTAGAGGCATATGACGGCAATAATGTCTGTACGTAATTTTGCGATGACTTGGATTTTTTATTAGGTACTTATAATTTATCGGTGGAGCGGCTCTTTTCGCTTTTCATGGTAAATAAATAAAGGTGGTTTTGTGTTTTATCAGCAATATTAAGAAGAATACTATGGGACTGTTTCAAAATCTTCGGTGAACTTTTATTCAACAAATAAACATGTCGTTTTGATAGATATTCTAAGACAAAACCATAGTAGAAAGATGGGTAGTAGTTTATCTTCATACAAACGCACCGCGCGCGGCTTGTATGTGTGCGCCATGCGTATCTATGCGTCGCGCACGCACACTCAAACATCACATGCATGGTTTCGCACTGATAACCTACTACTAAGATAACCTACTACCCATCTTTCTACTATGACAAAACTGTCTAAAGCAGATATTGTAGCTGCGTTTCTACGATGATCCGGAAGCCCTCCCCTTCTCTCCTCTCCTCTCCACTTGAGGTCGGCAATGTGTGAGTGATGCCTTTGGTATTGCAAGCATCTATCATCATTGCATAACATCATAAAAACACACCTTTTTTAGGGCAGTCGTGTAAAACACAGACTCAAAGTCAAACTGGTCGTTTTGACCCTTGAATAAGTATGTTGTATGTTGTTGTATTGTTGTATGTACTGCAACACATCCAAGTTGTGTTCCCACAATGCGTTGCCACAAACGTGACAACAAAACAAAAAGCAAGCCGACACACGAGCGGTCGCAATACATGTAACACCCCTACTCGTGAAAGAATGGTTCTAACCGACAGGAAGTGCGGACCAGTGCGCATAGTGCCCTTCGGAAAACAGGTGTCATCATTTACCATACATTTTTACAAATTTAGGCAATATAAGACCTTGATGTTTAGAAAATAGGCCGGTATTACATGCATTGATGATGGGCATATTTGTGGACATTAATTTCTATGGCTTTTTAGCGTATTTACACTCGTTCATACAAGCGTTGCTTAAATTTGGGATCATACAGTTGGTACACACCACTACAACTACAAGTCTAGCGATATTTATTTAAAAGATAAAACATTAATTTCGCAAAAACATCACAATCAGTGGTCTTTAGGGCGGAAGTTTGGGTGCATTGTGTGGTGAACGTAATCACAATACTGCGCCAAGATCGTGGGCGATCAAGAAATAGGAAAATTCATCATTAGGTAGCGATTTATGGAGGTATTTATAGGATTTTTGGTCTAATAACGGGTTACAACGGTACAATAAATGGTTTAGAAGTTGGCAGAATTGATTAATTTAAAATCATCACTAAATTTTGATAATATTGAATAACTATATTTTAGTTGATGGTAGGATTTCGCATCACTCATAAGTTGGCTTGAACGACTTGATCGCAAATCGCAGCCAATACACGATCAAAGACAATAACCTCACCACTTCTCAAGACAATACACTCATAAATAAAACAACAGCTGCCCCGACTTCAATAGTGCAGTGCAGCCAAACTGCAAAGTTGTTACAGAGTAATGCAAACCACCGTTATATCGATTAGGAGCGAAAACGATAGATCGATTTACCTCTCGATTCTCGGTATCCGAGACATTCGTGTCACAATAATACAAATATTTTAATAGTGGATTGTGGAGCACGTAGAATTGCGTGTGATGGCATCCGATTTCCACCAGATTACTAGAAATGAGTTTCAGAATGCCTCGCCGTATGCAATAACTCGTGGAATTTAGAAATGTGTTTTCAAATCCGATGACAACGTTAAAATTTCTTTAACTCATTGAAATTTGCTCGTTTGATGATTTGCACGACTATATTACTCTATATAAAAGTTATTTCTCAACAAAAAGACTGTCACGTGTCAGAAGAGAATGAAATCGGTCGATGGACCAGAGTCCTTCAGAGATTCCTCGAGATTAGAGACCAGGATTAGGATATTAGTGCTTAACGGAGTCCGTCTAGCAAGGGAATAAAAACAGATGCTAAAGGCAAAAGATCTGGCAATGCCTTGAAGACTAATATAGCCAAAACCTACACTAATATGGATCTTCAGATATGGATAAAGAAATAAGTCCTTTACAATACTGTTCTATGTATTTTTTTCCTCAGCGATGCAGTCTACACGTAAGATACGAAATACGTTTGACGAGCCGTTGGCGTGGTTGACGTGGAGGCGCCTTTCACGCTGCAGGTCGTAGGTTCGATTCCTACCCGGGACATGCATTTGTGTGCATGAACATGTCTGTATGTCCCGAGTCTGGGTGTATATGTATATTAAGTATGTATTTACAAACAAAAAAGTAGTATATGTAGTAATATCAGTTATCAGGTTTCCATAGTACAAGCTCTGCTTAGTTTGGGATCAGGTAGCCGTGTGTAAAAAATGTCCCAGGATATTATTATTATTAAAATATGCCTCTAGAGCACATTCTCACGGTGTCGCGAAATGGCGAATACGTGACGCGTGCGATGACCGGTCGGAAACGGAAGCACGCTCTGTTAGCCACACGATTGTCGTTGAAACCTCGATGGACGATTCGCTATCGGCTCATTGTTGATGATTAGATGTGCGAACATAGGTATCCTGTACGAAATTTGGCTAAAATTAATCAAAGTCTGAATGGCTTGAAAGAGTTGGTTCAGCATTGTTGGGTTCTAAACCAAAGTTGCAAGGTCGATATGTGTATAGCAAATTGTATAGCGTTCCTATGGCTGGAGGAACTAACAGTTGGCCATTCAAATCTTTTCCCTAGATACTACTGACTCCAGCTAATTAATATATCATGGATATAAGTTAAGCTACAGATTTGGAATATCCATTCTTCACAAGTGTTGAGCTAATAGTCGCAAACTAGCACTTCCTTTGATTGGTTTATGGAGGTAATCGGCTTTACGACATCTTTAGACTGAGAGGTGACACCATAGGAAGTATTTACTTGACAAAGCTTCATAAATCTTGATGTTACGATGTAGTATGACATGAATTACATTAGTATTACCTTTTTAATGCGCATCATAAAAAACTAAACGTAGATACTTTACTATCATATCACAGTATTACTAATTCCTCATCATGACGTTCTCGTTCAATCAAATAAAAAGTTATACCATTACAACTGATAGCCCTAGGAGATTCTTGGAGCGTGAATGAAACGCATTATGTGCGGCGCAATAAGTAGGTATTGACATAAGTGTAAAGTGATGCACCACGCGCATCGACTTTCCCTCGGCTGCGACTCAGGCGCTCATTGTGACGTTTCACTTTTTACGGCTGTCATGACAAGTATCGATTCCCAGTATCGATTATTACCTTTCGATTGCCGTGTTATGAACTCGTTAATTATTTACGCTAGTGTTGTTGGTTAGTCGGAAAGTTTTTTTTCTATTTCCGGATTACTCGATGCTGTAGCAAGTTATCGCTTGGCCGGCGAGTTTAACAATTACAGAAATATCTAGATACAAAAGTAGATTAATCATATTGGCATAACTACTCAAATTACGAACATAAGTAAAAAAAATGGAAGAAATAATAATTGGAATGACAGCTACTGGGGTTATTAAAGCAATTACTTATTGCAATTATCACTCCATTAAATCATTCAACTCCTGCGCAATCTAAACAAAGAAGATATTTATTACTATGACAAAATTATAGCTGTTATTACTGTCACTTTGGATTTCGTATGAGCAAAAAACTATGATACATTATGCGTCAATTACAAGATGGTTAAATAACAAACGATCAATTGTCTACCTCTGTTGAATTCCTTGATTACATTGAGTATTGGTTCCTCATATGTAAGAAAATCTAAACAGTAAGCTAAAGGAAAAGGTAGATATAAATTTGGAAATTGTAAGTTGAGGAAAAAGACCGAAGGATTAACACTGTCTTTGGCTGTACGCCTTAAGCGAGGCTGGGGCCCATAAGGGCTGGCTTGACGGTTGCAATCCAGCGTCCCAACAGAGCTGACCTTGGTGGGAACCTTGTTTCCATCCGTGGATTTGTGTTTAGTTTGGATTACATCTGCTGTCTACATGGATGGCAACAAGCAAGGTCACCCCTGTTGGAACGCTGGATTGCAACCGTCAAGCCAGGCCATTATTAACAAATTGAGGAATCGTTCCCATAGCTGACAAGCATGCAGCTAATCGCAATAATCCGCACCGACTAGCCTTGACTGGTGAAGGGTCATGTTCACGCCTGCCAGATACCTGCCGCATGCGATAATCATCTATTATAACTTAATAACGTTCTGGAAGTCTTTGAAGAGCTTTATGGGCTTACAAACATTCCTTGACTCCACTCAACAAGCAATGAAATCGATATAAAGGGGAGATACGTCTTTTAAATAATTTTAAGGTGTGTTACTCAAGTAGGCATCTATTTCTGTTTAGGTACTTTATGAAATTTCGGTAGGTATCTAACTTTATCACTAACTCTGCAGAATTACTATGATAGCTTTCAAGGCTTCAAATACATTTCAATAACGCACATTAAGTATTGGATTGTAGACTATGAAACTATTTTTGTTTTAAATCTGATTGATAAAGAGTGAACGTGAATAATTCAAATTCTATGCATTGAAATTCAACATTTGGTTGCGACTTTTTGCTTATATCTCCAACAGCTCTAGCAAAATTTATATCGTTAATGATTAGTCGTTAGATAATTACAGATACAAAAGATTTGCATATGCAATACGTATTGGGGCTGAATACGAAATGTTATTTAGAAAAGGTCAAAGCGATGATTTGCGAATTTGGAAACTATTAAGATAATTTCAGCGTTGTCAATAAGACGGTTACGAAAGCGTCTATAACCAATGAGATTAGGAGATGTTAAGGATAAGTATGTCGAATCGAATTACTGGCAAATGAAAGCTATTGTTGTTGGTCAAGTAGAGAAGTCTAGAGATAAAAAAAATAAATAATTTAAAAAATTAATAACACGACTGCCCTGCCAAAAAACGAACTAAAAAGTATAAAACAAGTGCAGTGTCATTGCAGTCGGGGGACCGTTCTGTGGAACATATTTAATCTAAGAGGGCCCCCGACTGCAATGACACTGCACTTGTTTTATACTTTTTAGTTCGTTTTTTGGCAGGGCAGTCGTGTTTTTAATTTTTTAAATTATTTATTTTTATTTTATGCATTTTAGTGACAGCAGCCAAAAATGATATATTTGTTTTGCATGTACACCCTACCTATGTTAAATTATGCCTATAAATTCTACAGTTTTGGACTGTGCTCATCAAGGCCTTCAATTTGATACCCATATTGTAATAATGGAAGGATTTTTTTTTTTCACATATTAAAGTTGAGCCATAATGCCGCCATACTGATTTTTTTCTAAAATAATATACCCAGTGTTACCCGGAATGATGTAAGGATTCTAACGATACCCCATACATCGAAATCCGTTCAGGCATTTATAAGTTATGGTGGAATAAAGAATCTCACATACAAACATACAAACATACATACATACATGAACCCTAAACACATATACACTCTTTTTTTTTTGGGCAGTCGTGTAATAACCCTATAAAATATGTATAAACACCGACAAAAGAAAAAAATCCGTCATCCAAATAGTAAAATGTGTAGACTGGATCGGTCAGTTTATGTAGGAGTAGATAAAAAACATAAAATAGGCTTCACGATTGTCTGACATCAGAACTTGATACTTGATAGGGACCTCGGTACTTCGTTGAAGAGTTGATATGCGATTAAGGACTCAAAGGATATGCAAGTGACTTCATACAACCTTGCAGCAAGTACTCTGAAGAATAATGGACGGCCTTCTACAGAAGAAATGTGGCCGTGGGCGTCGGATGTTTATGCACCTGCTTGCGGATCTATACACCCATTAGTATAGCTGACTAGTGTTTATTTAAATGCTAGACCTGCTTCACTAGATGTGGGTTATAACTGGGCAGGTATTGCCGTAAGCACCACTCTTTACATAGCTGTAGATGAATACAGAACACGGAAGTGTGTCAAAGTTGTAGACATAATTTAATATTAATAAGAATGTCGTAAATCAATGTCGATATTAGATATTACATGACGCTTTGATTGATTTATACAGGGTTATTGGTAAAACACTAACAACCTTGCAGGGGCGTATTACTGACATCAAAAACAACAACTTTTGTTCTATGACTTTTTACAAAACAAAAAAAAATAACAAAAAATCACTTTCTAAAATGTATGATTTTTTTTTGCCCTGAAGTACCTAAAAGGACCACGGCTATCCTTTAGATGAGAATTTTTTTTTGTTTCATACATTTTAGGGTGCGATTTTTTGTTATTTTTTTTTTGTTTTGTAAAAAGTCATAGAACAAATGTTGTTGTTTTTGATGGCAGTAATACGCCCCTGCAAGATTGTTAGTTTTTTACCAATAACCCTGTATATGAACGTATGAAATTATATGTATCAATACGGATTTTTAAAATATTTACGAAGAGATTTAACTGCGACAGTACAGTTATTTGTGTATTTGTTTACTTGACTATCAAGAATTTGATCCGTGAGCCTAGTCTTAAAAAATTGTTCAGGCGTGAAGACAAATACTACCGGATTGTCAAGTCATTAACACTTTTTATGTTATTGTCAAGCTAGATAACTATAGCAGTGGCATGTTTCATCATGGTTAACCCTTATTCAGCGATCATAGAAAGCGTAATTACGATACACAATGCCAAAAGAAGTAATTGATTCAGTAATTATCACGTTTAAAACACAATACAAACGTTTCGAAACATTCGTGCAAGGAGACAAGCGTTGACTAAACATTTTCGTAATGCGGTTTCGACATGTTTGTTTTCAAACAGCTGATTAAGAACTTCGTCGGCTATCGTTTGCATTTACCTCAAACTGGAGCACGTAGCTTATAATAAAGAAAATTACTTTCGAACCGGCTCACCCACTTTTCATCCGAGACACTACACAAACACTCATTACCTGCGTGTTATCAGTCAGATTCTCGAACCTCGCGAGAATTTCCTTCACAGACACTTTGGGTTCCGTGGTTTCCTCGTGGATCGTCTCCATGTGGCCGCTGGACGATGACGAGAAACTCTGGGGGCATTTCTTGATTCGTTCAGGGTTGGGGTGTGTTTTTCTGCGCGTCGGTTCGGGATCGGCGCGCGTGTCGGCGCCTGAGTCGGAGTCTTCGGGCGCGGAGGCGTCGGCGCTGGACAGCGCTCCTTCGGAGGAGTTGATGAGGGAATCTAGGCTGGGGGCGCGCCTCGGGGGCGAGATGTCATCGCAGTCGAGGTCGAGGCCGTAGAGGCGCTGCAGATGGCGCCAGTTGTCGCGCATCGCGAGCGAGAGGCGCGGGCGCTGCATGGTGCGCGCGCGTGCGCGGCTCCGGGCGGACTGCGCGAGCGCTGTCGCCGGCATCTCGCCCTCTCGATGGTGAACTATGGTGGACGCCTGCGTCGCCGGCGCCGGTGACATTGGATGACCTTGATTTTATTGTTTACCAAAACATTTATCGATCGCAGTAGTAATGAATTGGAACAACTGGAACACTTGTTTCCTCAACGATGACGAGTTCTTTGACTTGACAATGACAAGTTTATGTTGTACGATTTTTATTTGTAAGCGTATTAACTCCGGCCAAGTGCTTATTTATAACGATATTTTTATTTGTCACATGTTTATGTAGAAACAAATAGATCTGCTGACTATATTTATATGCTACGTGCTCAATTTACGAAAACAAAAACCTGTCGTGCCTATGTACCGAACGAAGCTCATCATACCAACCATCCAGAAGTTATATTACGTGTACAACCGTCCATAACCACACAGGGTGGTCATTGATTATTACCAGCAACCTCATCCATTCAATAAGTGAACATTATCCAATAACGCATTGAACAATAACATCAGTACTGCCAATTCAAACTTTAATCCATCGAAACTAAGTGCAAATTGCCATGGTATAGTCGGGGCAAAATAACACGTTATTGTACGATGAAACGTAACGTTACGTAAACGTAACGAACGTAATCAAAGGTAATGTTCGGTGGGAAACTGCACATTACGGTAATTGAGTGGTGACAGCGCGAGCCTTTCACGAAACCAGGAAATGGTGGACATCCGATGACTAAAGAAAGATGTTGGAAAAATATCTCACTGTTGCCAGTAAAATCTATGTATATATATTTTGGTTGTCCGTAACTTATCCTTGGTTGTAACTACTGCCCCCCTAGCCAAGCGACTTTTTCTACAAGCGTTTCTACAAAACGCTACGCTTCATCTATGGACATGACATATGTTACGTGGTCTACTTATAGACTTGTTATGTCATTTCCATACATTTAAGCGTAGCGTTTTGTAGAAACGCTTGTAGACAAAGCCACTTGGCTAGGGGGGCTGGTTGTAACCACTGACTGTACTTAAAAGGGACGTCCTCTTGGCTAAGCAAAGGATTTCTCTAAACCGACCATCAGGAAAAGAAAATTAAATAGTGTCTGCACAAACGGAGTCATAGTCAAGTGTATCCACTACTTTGCACGGGCCTTCAAGCCTAAATTCCCAAAACAACTCTTGAACTAGAACAAAACTGTTCTAAAAGTTGTCACGTAATACACGAAATTATACCCAACGGGACCTGCCAAGTTAATCTAGATTGAAACTGAGCATTTGAAGCAAGTGCCGCACATACCTCAGTGTACACCGTATAGGCGGAACTACCACCGTCATTTATCACAGCGCGCGTAGCGGAACAACCCGGCTAGGGTTGCCAAACATCAGGATGAGTCTTACTCCTAATATTTCAGGATCTTGTATCAAAATAAAGCAGGTGCACTGCGACGATGTATTCAATTACCTACTAAATACACATTTTTTAAAAATAAATATCGCCAGACTTACACACGAACTGTATGATCCCAAACTAAGCAATGCTTGTACTATGGCTACAGTACAATAGACTGGGGACGCTCCCAGTGACACCTAGACCGCGGCAAACTACGAAAAGGCAGTTCCCGAAATTTTCTTGTGGCAGGAATCGAACCCGCAACCACCCGATGCAGTGAGCCGAGCAGCCAACGCTCAAAACACTGCAATAAGCTGTACCTATTTCACTCAGTACAGATCCTTCCACAGAGTTTTCCACATAAAAGGACGGGCATACCATAGACGGAATAAAAAGGGGAACGGGAGACCTTTTCCCATTTGTGGAACAAGTCAGGCAAAATAATAAGGTGACGAAAAAAATATATGCCTTTTTATGAAAAGCAGGAATTTCAGTTTGTATGATAACCCTAATTTCCAACAGACAGATGCGGCGCGGGCGCAGAGCGGTCAGCGTAACGGATCCATCGCGGGCAGTTTAACGGGAGCCGGTGCTTACCGAGCGCGAGCAGACCGAACCATGGCTTGGGGTTTTGTTAATTAGGTGCTATGTGGCTTTGCATACAAGTAAATTACATTTTTAATTGCTTACGATAGGCCTGCAAAGGAGGGCTATTTACTCGGGGGCGGGGCAACAAAATAAGCTATTAACAATATAATGGATAAAATAAATTAAAACCGGGCATAGGTATCTATGTATTTTGTTAGCTAAAAATTAGAACTAAACTACATTTGTAATTTATTTTTTATAGGACTGAGGTGGCAAACAAGCGTACGGCCCGCCTGATGTTAAGCGGTTACCGTTGCCTATAGATGCTTGCAATAGCATTGCTCGCATTGCCGACCTGAAGGGGAGCGGGACGGAGGAAGGGGAAGGGGGATGGGCATTACTATCATGGTCATGGCTTCTTATGGTGGTAACGAATGATCAAGATGGAAACACTTTTAGATGTGTTTAGTTTAATTCTAGCATTTAATTTTAACAACATAATTGGCACCATCGTCGCACTTCGTTAATTCTGATTGAATAAAGAAACTGGTTTGAAACTTGTGCAACATTATATCTCTTATTCAATTCGCGTTCGATAACGTTCGATAACGATGGATCTATCCATCAATTCCTATTACATAGGTGGAAGTGCATTCCGATTGGATTATCACGTTTAACACTACGTAATGTAATGATAGGTGTTATAAGTTGCCATCCTTCTTACGACCATGAGAAGTATGGCAATACTGTTAATTTAAGCAAATTATGTTTGTGTACCAACAGAACCAACATTGCATTACATAAATTACATTGCAGGGGTACCTATCCTATAGTAGTGTCAATCCGGGGCCAGCTAATTACCATTTTATAAAAATAAAAAATTGAAATCAGATTAATTAATTATCTGCGGGTTGGAGTTCGAAATTCGAATGTTTTAAAATACGCTGAACTTTTTTCAAGCTCGGATCTTCTATCTTCTATTAAGGTTAACGTTAACTGTTACATGTTAAATTGCATTAACATTTTAATAACGTGGTTTGGATCCGTGGTTTGTAAACATAGTTAGGTACGCGGCGCGGCCCACTATTACGGCGATCATCTAACAGTAATTACGCGCTCATTAAGAAACCCGCTTGACTTGCAAATTAGAGGAGCATTACTATTTCTCTAGATAGGGCTACCGCGCAGTAACTTTTTTTTTAAATTGGCGGCAGAGTTGGGCATAATTTAATTGCAATTAATTAATTGCAAATTGCAGGTGGTGTCACAATTAACAATTAATTGCGATTTGTCCGCGATTGACAAACAAATCAAAATTAATTGTTAATTGTGACACCACATGCAATTTGCAATTAATTAATTGCAATTAAATTTTGCCCAACTCTGATTGGCGGAAACAAAATAATTGGAAAAAGAGAGTTTAAATTTCAATAAAAAATTATACCATTATATCCTAGTATTATTTCTCACTTTTGAAACATTCTGTATAAAGAAAAATATTATCCGGATTTATATTCCTCACCATGTCAACATGGAGTACCTACTTGCATAAAAAAAGGCTTTTGTCCGGTTTCTCCACAGGTTCCCAATTTTTTTATAGGAACCAATAGGCTAGCTTTGGCTCGCTTCGTGAGACAGCCCTATAAAAAGCATGTCAAGAATGATGTCAAGTATGTACGTATACCCTATGCGTATACCATACCGACTATAATCATGGGTACGGATAGATAATAAAGAATAATAGACAACAATTATATTTAACGAGTGATGCTTCCTGCATCGTGATTCGGTGCATTACGCATGTTAAGCATGGCGTTAATACGAAGGCATAGCTCATCACTTTAACATAGTATTAAATCTGGTAATCTGGTCTTTAGACCATAAGATTTGGAAAGCAAACCCTCGTACCGGAAGACAACTAGGTATACTTACTCTCTTTAAAAAAAAAAACGAATGGCTACATAAATAATTATTAATATTATATACAAAACAAACAATTCAAGCGGCCCCAATTCGCTTAAAAGCTATACGAAATAAGTACCGATCAATTTAACGAGTCACCGTTGTATAACAATACTTTTACCGACTCGAGTTGTATTAAATAATATACACAGTGTATTGGAAAGTGGGAGACATCCAGTGTTGCCAAAAGTGTACTATCATCATAGCTTACAGGATTTATGTTAATAACATCACATTTTTTTGCTAAACTTGAGTGAATGTAGCGTAGGTACATGAGGTAATTTAGTTGTTATATTTATTTAGAAAATCATTTAAGACATTATATTATTGCTGGTAAAATATTTGACTTTAATTTCAGAATCCTCGGAAAAACTTTATTTTGCCAGATATTATATTCTATTAAGGAGGTGTTACGGGGCGTAATGTAACGTGTTACAAATCGAGCATTCGTGCAGTCAGTACGTGGAAACGAGCACGAAAACGCGGTAGCGAGGGCGCTAATAGTTCGAGGGACCAATAATAAGTTACTTTAACCCGAGGTAAACACTGTGCTTTTCATCACGAATACAAGGAAAGTAAAAATAAAAACATAAATTAAGTAGCTAAAGAAAAAATGAGTGAGCTATACTTCTACAACTCTAAAAAATAAATGAAGATCGGATCGTCGCTTACCCGTCATTTTGTTTTTTTTGAGCGGTTGTAAGAAGGTTGGAACTATTACATTCTCTTTGCTTGGAACATGGTTCAATAAAAATGTGAAAATAGAACTCGTATTTTTTTATAATTTGACAGAATCGTTGACAGAGGGGGCACAATCGTATATCTGGATATACTATTGTACCTGTTCTGTCAACGAATTTGCCCGAACTAAAAAGTATCACCTTCTGTCGGCTCTTCAGGCACCTTTCGACCTACTTTCCGCGTATGAGTGATGAAAAACGATTTTAGGACACGGGGCGTAACGTTCATGTTACATGTTACATTACGCCCCGTAACACCGGTCAGTTCCCACCTTTACAATAGCGATTCTCGTGATAACCAACTTATGCCCATCGACTCATTATACCAGGTTATTGAAAATTATTACTGACATCATAAACAACTTTTGTTCTATGAGTTTTTACAAAACAATAAATTTAACAAAAAATCACTTTCTAAAATGTATGAAAAAAGAAAATATTCTCATCTAGAGGAAAGCCATGGTACATGGTTGTATTCCAATTTGCCCTAAAATACCTAAACGGACCACGGTTAATCTCTGGATGAGCATATTTGCTTGTTTCATACATTTTATAGTGTGATTTTTTGTTAAATTTATTATTGTTTTGTAAAAAGTCAAAGAACAAAAGTTGCTATTTTTGATGTCAGTAATACAGTCCTGCAAGGATGTTAATGTTTTCCCAATAACTCTGTATATTATTCTAATAGGTACTAGGTGCTCAAAAATAGATGACTGCTTGATTACTCTATTTTTGGTCGAGTTAAGTTTTTAATAATGTAATTGAATATATTAACATACTGGATTTGAATGTCAAGAGACAGCTCCGGACCGGTATCTTCAATTGATTCGGTTGTGTAATTATTATTATGAAATTCGGAACAAGGAAACTGGTTGGGTACTTATCAACAGATATATTTTTATCGGCTGGTGAAAATCTTTACAGTATTAATGTAATGTAATTTAAGATTTATGTAAAGGAGGTTTAAGTAGATTTTTTGTCAGACTGTAATGTAAGATATGATAACGGTTAGCTATAGGTCACATGGGATAAGTGATAGTGGCTCTAGGGTGATAGGTAGGTTACTATACAAATGTAAAAAAACAATTATAGAGAGGGACCGACCACTCACCCTCGGAATTGTCAACCTCCAAAATTATAAACCAAATGAATTGATCGATAATACATAGAAGAGGCCAACAAGACCTAACTCCCTGTGAGTCGAGAGTATGTCTGTCATGAGTCATGGACCCTAACAATTAGCAATTCTCCGCAGACAAAGCGAATCTAAAATATATTCTTATAAGAATTTATTGACTCATGACTCATGACAGACATACTCTCGACTGACAGGGAGTTAGGTCTTGTTGGCCTCTTCTATTATCGATCAATTCATTTGGTTTATAATTTTGGAGGTTGACAATTCCGAGGGTGAGCGGTGGGTACCTCTCTATAATTGTTTAACAATGGATTTCCGCAAAGTTACGGCTGATTCCATCAATTATCACAAATATAGAAAATACCGCCCTGCGTAATAGTTTCAATATTTGGCATTTTATCAAATAATAAAATTAGTAAACGTGGACCCAAACTTTGATAGCTAATGGTGTGTATGTGTTCTTTTTTTTGGTAATATCGAGTAATATTAACCGGGTATTTATTGACCTGTATATGCAATGACATAATAAGAAAAGAGGTAGATAGGTTACCTAGAGGACAAAAAGAGTTTACACATGGCACGAATAGCGCAACACACACGCGGCGTCATCGGCGGCGAACGTTGCTTGTTTCATATAATATTATTAATAATAATAAATGAATCATTTATTTCTTGTAAAAACTCATTTTAAACCTACATTATACTTTAGTTAAAATAGGCTAAAATAACATAAAAGGTGTGTACCCTGCCTCCTAAACTAGGTTTATATACCTGTGTCTTAGGAAGCAGATCATATTACCGACGTGTTAAGATCATCAATAACGTGCTAAAACAACACCATCGACGTCGACGTGTCCATCAGTGTCGCGAGACTGAGCTCAGGTTTGCCAATTACGAATGTTTTTATGTGCCACTTAGAGCCGGGCCCCACTAGCGCGCTGCGCTGCGTCGTCTTAACGGATAACGCATTGCATGCCACACCTGCGTTGCGACGACCCACGACGTCGCAACGCAAAAGGGCGACGCCACGCCGTCGTATACGTCATTTCGTAAATGCACGTCTCCCTCTAGCAGCGGAACGCACCGACAGTTCAGCGCATCACCCTCCCCCGCTTCGTCCCTGCGTTGAAACATCGCATGCGACGACGCAACGCATAAATGTGGCATGCCACTATAAAATATATGTAAAACGACGCAGCGACGACGCAACGCAACGTAACGCGGTAATGGAGCCTTGCCCTTACGGAACGCGTAGAACCTATCTGTAATGTAATGTAATGTAACGTCACGACTTTTATCCCCGTTCGGGGGTATTCAGAGGCTTGAGTGGCCATACACCACCACATTGTGGAGGTATTGACCAACTCAAAGCCCACGTTTCACTAGATAGTCAGAACCTATCTACACTATCTTTTTGTGTATCCCTGTAATGGTCACTGACCTGTGCGTACTGCGCCGCGTATTCGTTGATGAGCGCGTGCGCGTGGTGCGCGAGCGGCACGTGCAGCGTGAGCGGCGCGTCGCGCGCGCTCGCCAGCTGCAGCGAGTGCGGCGCCGGCGACGCCGCGCGCAGCCCCGCCAGCGACACGCTGCGACGGATCGTGAGACCCGCGGGACCTGACACAATACATACATACATAGGCTATTCCTCCACCGCGCTACAAAAGAAACTAAATAAATATCGCCAGACATAAACACCAACTGTATGGTCCCAAAAAATAAAAAATAACATTCATAGCCGAACATAGAACCTCCTCCTTTTTAGAAGTCGTTTAACTAAGCAACGCTTGTACTTTTATTGGTGGTGGAGCCAAGCTGTAGTCAATTGACTGCAGCTCATATACGGGCGGCTCGACCGGGGTAGTACCTCTCACGGAATATCGGCTTAAAGCTTTTACATCTGCGTTTTGTACGATTAGTGAGAGAGCCGGAAGCCCAACACCGGGGGGTGTACCGCATCCCCCCATATTTTTAGGGTTCTGTACACAAAGGGTGCCAACGGTTTCCATACAAAAGACTTCAACGTGTGACTCTAAATATCACCATTTTGGGGATGTTTGTCTACGGTGGTACGGAACCCTTTAAGTGCGAGTCCGACACGCTTTTGGCCGGTTTTTTAAATAGCATATCAGCTTACCTTTGACTCCAATAGTGACAGCGTTGTGTGAGACAGCGAGAACTGCATTCTCGCCGGGCGGCACTCTCGCCGAGAACAAACGCGCGAAGTAGAAGGGCCAGCTGCGCGCCAGCTCCACCGCCTGCCGCTTCACGTGCGCGCGCGCAGGTACACCGGCTTGTGACCGCAGCCACGCGGCGCCGGCGCGCCGCTCGCTCGCACTTATACGCAAGGATGCCATGTTCGAGTTTATGTCGTGGACGATCTGGTGGCAACATATGTACGGTTTTAATACGAATAAGAATTCATAAAGAGAAATATAGTAATAAAGTGCATATTATGGAAGTGGATAGAAAACAGAATGATATCCTACTTCCTACTAATCCTATTAATATTATAAATGCGAAAGTGTGTGTGTGTGTGAATGTTTGTTACCACGTATCTCAATAACTACTAAACCGATTTGAAATTTGAAACGTAGATAGTGTAGGCTCTGGAATAAGGCATAGGCTAATCTTACACATAAATTTCCACGCGAAGCCGCGGGGTACAGCTAGTTAATTCAGAAAGGGGATTCGTTATCAAAACAAGTATGATGGACATGTTAACCAACATGTGTCTTTAGATTCCAGACACAAGTGCCTTTTAGGAAATCCTATAATATAGTATACTGGGTGAAATCGAAATCGTCGGCAATATTTTAACCAGTGATTCTACACATGATTCAGAATATTTAGGGAATATTAATCAACAAATCAATTGATAAAAATTTATTACCCAGGTAAGGTATACCAGTTAAATGGTTTGCTTATTTGCTTACCCGATCAATATTTTTTTATCAATAGAATTTTTATTTGTTTTCCTAAAATATTTTGAATCATGTGTAGAATCACTGGTAAAAATATTGCCGACGATTTCGATTTCACACAGTATAATGAATTTTATTAAAAAGAGAGTCTGTCTTCACATAAACGGGTGACTTGTAGGAGAGCAGAAACAAACAAGAGCTCAACAAATAATTAAAGCAGCTGACAATTATTTGACGGGCCCGTTAGCGTGGTTGGCGCGGAGGCGACTTTCACGCTGCAGGTCGTAGGTTCGATTCCTACCCGTGACATGAATTTGTTTGCATGAACATGTCTGTATGTCCGGAGTCTGGGTCTATATGTATACAACATGTTAAGAAAACCCTGTCCGAGCCGAAACCGGTAATTAGGTTCCCCAATCACATGACCAAATAAAATAATAAAAAATAAAAAAACATGATAGTAAACATATTAATGAACATTTAAAGTGCCAATTTTTTTTGCCTTTTTTCCACATAATTTAGCTAATTTTAAAAATATGACAACACCGTTACCGGAAGTAATTATGTTAGATCGTGTGGCGTCACCTCAGACCACAAAGTATGTGATGACGTCATTTTATGTTTTTTTTTTTAATGTAAACGGGGTATTTGTATTACAAAAAAATATGGGAGGCCTTTGCCCAGCAGTGGGACACAAACTAAGCCAAAAAAATGAATTTTTTTTTTTTGAAAAATTAAAAAAAAAAATTTAAAAAAAAAAATTTTTTTTTTACAAAAATGGAATCTAAGCTCGATACCCAACAATACGTTTTCGGGTCGGACAGGGTTTTTTTAACATATTGTATTAAGTATGTATTTACAAATAAAAAAGTAGTATATCAGTTATCTGGTTTCCATAGTACAAGCTCTGCTTAGTTTGTGATCAGGTAGCCGTGTGTAAAAAAATGTCCCCGGATATTATAATTAAATGTAACCTTTTTGACATTGCGGTAATTAATCTTACTTGTGCATAAAGTAGATCCAATATAGCGGGATCGTTGTAAGTCTCCGCCGGGGAGAACACTTCCTTGCGCACGCGCAGCTTCCACGGCACGCGGCTGTATGTCAGGTACGAGCGGTCCGAGGGCAGGAACGCCGCTGGCGCGGGCACGTCGCCTATTGAAACAATTTCAAACTTAAAATATTTATAGGTAGGTGCAGGTTACCTTGTGACGTTTATGGCCCGCCTGATGTTACCGTAGCCTATAGATACTTGCAATACCAAAGTTATTGCTCGTACATTGCCGACCTGAAGGGGAGTGGGATGGGGGGGGAAGGGGTTGGGCTTTCGGCACTCTCACTCATCGTATGAAACAAAGCTGTAATAGCTGCTTTACGCCGATCTTCTGTGAGCGGGTGGTATTTCTCGGTCTCCGAGATATAGAAACTAGTCTCAGTCGGACCTTAGTAAACGGTTTTTAAGAAGTTTAAGAAGTTCGATACTCACGTTCAATATGTTCCGATCTATCCGTAACATGAGTAGACACAGAATTACGCCTCTCCGCTTCCATCTTTCTGTCTCTTTCTTTCTGCGCCATGTGCGTCTTGAACGTCGCTCTCTCCGTCCTCTTCACGCTATCCGTATGCTCTGGCGGGAACACAGCATCCGGCCTCGGACTCTCTCTAACGCGCCCGACCAGCATATCCCTAGAATTCTTCCTGCCATCGTATCTTTCGAAATCATCGTAAAACGGCGAACGTTTCCTTTCAAACGTGTTCTCCATTCCATTCTCTTTACGATGTTCGGTTCTCGTCGTGTGCACTTCGTAAATCTCCGACGCTTCTCGGCCCGAGAAGTCGTCCCTGTCGTCTCTTCTGCGACCAGTAGTGTCTATTCCGGATTCCGAGTCCCACTCATCTCGACTATTTTGACCTCTATCGTCGTTGAAGCTTTGGACTTCGGATTCGTCGCCCCAGTCGTCCCTGACGCGTCGCTCGCGACGGTCGGATGTTAGGAACCGTGTAGCTAAATCGTCATGGGGAGGTTCCGAATCCTCCCGCCGTCGGGAGTTCCAGTTAGCAAGGAACGCGTGACGGTCGTCCGCTTCTCTGTTCTGATGGACTCCGAAGGTGTCTCTATCGCGACGGAGTTGCGCGAAAGTCGATGATTGATCGATGGGTGCGGGGGGTGGGGGCGCGGGGCCGTCTGGAGGAGTCGGAGGTGATTTAGGCGGCGGAGGTGCGGGGCCGGGGGGCGCGGGGGGCAGCGGAGGAGGGGGAGCGTCCCATCGAGCTCCGCCACCTAGTTGCCGTTCTAGCATGAGTTTCCTGGTGTCTTCCAATTTGTTGATAGTGCGAGGTGTCTCCGCTGCGGATGATGTGCTGCGTACAGAGTGGTTTGCAGTCACGCGTTCGAGTCGTTGTCTCATCTCTGAGCTCAGCTTGAGTTTCCCGACGCTGCCCGGCGAGGGCCGCTGTGCTCCGATCTCGAAGCTCCTCCGCGCCGTCCGTTGACTCGGCGGCTCCCTACTCGGCGACACCACCGGTCCGTCCACTTCGAACTCTTCCCACTCCATCGCTGGAGACGTTTCAGATTTAGAACGACCTCTAGGCGGTTCATGCTCCATACCGTTCGTTTGCGCCTGAGGCGTGTGCCTCCTTTGTATCTGACGTAACTTGAACTTCGTGAAATCCTGCGTCGGGTCAGCCCCGACGGCGTCTTTTGGAGGGGGCCACCTCCACTTCCCGATGCGGACTGTTTTCGCTCTCCCGTACGGGTCTACGAAGCCTTTGATTTCAGAGGGGTCCGAGGAGTGCAGGGGAGGGGGCATGGGCGGCGGGGGCGGAGGGGGCGCGCCCGCAGACATGCTCTCATTGGACTCTCGCCGCAGTTTGACCGTATTCCGTGGTGGTGAGTGCACTTGAGCGTGGACTACAGTGGAAGCTCGGACCGGTGACGTAGGCTCGGATTCTGAGGGTTCAATGACCTGTCCAGCTAACAGCGACTGTAGAGCTTGGTTCTGTGCTAGAAGCTGCTGTTGTATTTGAAGGTTCTGCGCCATAGCGCTTTGTAGAAACGCCCGCTGTAGATTCTGATGGTACGCGTTGATGTCAACTGTTCCCGGTGGGGGTAGATGAAGGCCTAAAGCCGCGGCTAAAGCTTCAGGGGTGCTGGGCATCGTTGGGGGCAGAGGCATCGCACCGAAACTCAGAGCTGACGTGTTAGCTGACGCGGCTCGCGGTGTAGCCCCACCTCCCTTTATGGCACCTGATAACCCTTCCCCGTCCGTCAACCGCTTTAAGCTATCGTTCATAAAAATAGGGTCGAATAGGTTAGTGATGTAGTCATCGACAGAATCCGCACTGGACTCCTTTCTGCTGGTTCTGCCCTTTTCTTTGTCTTCTTTACCTCCACCTTTGATTAGGGCTTGCACTTCGGGACTGTTAAGTGCGTCTATAACAATAGAGAAAACTGTTATTCACAAGCGTTAGACTAGCCCGCACTTGTGTTATAATTACGTACAAGCAAGATTAAATTAATAAGTTACGTCACTAACTTTACGTTGTCCGAATTAAAGCTGTTAGCGCGCATGGTTTTTAAGTTTCCCTCTGACTGAGTATTGTCCTAGAAAATTGACCGGTCGAATACTCAAAGGCTACTCAAATGTTTAAGTCCCACTTAGCAGTTTGAGACGTCGCTATCTGTCATTTTTGTAGGGCGCGTCAAAGTTAAGCAGCTCTCAAATTTGAGTTGCGTAGTAGCGCTTAGGGGTCAGTTCAGACAGAGCGGAAAAATGTGCAAATAATTAACTGGTTCAATTGAAATGTCGTCGCCAGCAGGCACAGTCGCGAGCCTGCGCGAGCCGACTTTAGGCTATCGTAATACGGTCTTATTTTCAATGGAACCAGTAATTTCACGCATTTTTCCGCTCTGGCTGAACTGACCCTAAGTATTAAGTGGTAAGTGTTCAATAGTACATTGTTATCCGAGGGGAAAAGTAACTTATTAATTGGTCCCGAGACGGGGTTTAGCGCCCGAGCGTAGCGAGGGCGCTAATAGTTCGAGGGACCAATAATAAGTTACTTTAACCCGAGATTAACACTGTGCTTTTCATCACGTATACAAGGAAAGTAATAATAAAATAATTTAGTAGCTAAAGAAAAAAATAGTGAACATTTACACATACAAACACATGTATACTGACGTAGATTGCGTATTTTGCTTTTTGATATTTTGACGCTGTCACTTTGTTTTTTTTTAGAGGCCAGTATTTTTTCAAACATTATAAAAGGTTTTAGTCTGTGATTATAGATTCGGAGCAGGAACGATTTGTGATTGATTTAGGGAAAAACGGTAAATATTTTGCCCAAATGTATGTTATTTTAAAGAAATAGTTGAAAGTAAATTATAATAAAGTCATTTAAAAAAATATATTCTTTAATTAATACTTAACTTTATGTTATTTCAATTTTACATCGTGCTGTAATTGAGTGGATGTAAGAAGGTTGGAACTATTAAATTCTCTTTGGTTGGAACATAGTTCAATAGAAACTCGTATTTTTTTATAATTTGACAGAATCTTTGACAGAACGGGCCCAATCGTTTTCTGCATATACGGTTGAGCCCGTTCTGTCAACGATTTTGCCCGATCAGAAAAGTATCACCCTCTGTCGGCTCTTCAGGCACCTTTCGACCTACTTTCCGCGTATCAGTGATGAAAAATACATACCAATCTGTTCATTGTACTCGCAGTCGAGGATCGTGTCGATGAACTGGCTGTAGCCGCCTTTGATGCTGGCGGCGAGCGAGCGCGCGTCGGAGAGCTCGTCGATGTTCGGGTCGAGCACCGGCGAGAACAGGTCGTCCAGGAACTGGTCCACGTCGGACGCCTGGCTCGGCACGCGGACGCGCCGCACGTGCGACGCCAAGCTCGGCGCTTCCGACGTGTCCGACATCGCTGATGACCTGCGAGACAGTCACGTTCATAATGGACATGGTTAGATTACAAAGTAAGGATAAAAACAGAGGTACGAAAAAGAGGACCCGAGAAAGAAATCGCGCGGTGGTGTGTGCGAATATACATATTCAGATTTTTTAAACTGAAATGATGAAAGGTTGTGTTCGGATGGTGAACTGAAGCCAAAATTAAATTAGCCTGCTTGTCTACTCCTTTTTGGATAGTAAGACGGCCACAAAACCCGCAATATTAGAATGATTTTAGCGCATTTAGAACAGGATTTAATTGCTAAAGATTGGTCGCGTCCACTAGCCCAAGGCAAGATAATGACGTTATGTCTACGTAGTCATGACTTTTATCCCCATTCGGGGGTAGTCAGAGGCTTAAAAGTCGATAAAAAAATCGTAAGTAGTCTTTTTTTTTGTCTACGTAGTCAGACATCAAAACTTATTGCTTAAGCGCGCCGCCGCTTGTCTTACGTAGATGCACATATTAATAGTACCTTAGTAAAAGAAGCCACAGAGAGACGCAGTATTTCTAAATAAGACTTTTATAATGCTTACCTAACACCACCGAACTCCGAGCTCTTCTCAATATACGCACGGCTAGACTGCGAGCCGGCCGGCGCCCGCTTACCAGCGTACTGCGACTTTATATACCGGGACGGGAGCACGCGCGACCCTGTCCCATACTCCATTTCCATTGCGCCCTTACTACTGGTCACGCTCGGCGCCCCTCCCAACCTCTCCACCGAGTGATAACGATCATTTAGCCTCGATTGCGATAATCCCAAATCAGCCAATTTGTGCTGCTGCGGTGGAGGATTATCGCCTAGAAGGTTATCCAAAGATCTGCTTCGAACTTTATCGGATTGTTGGTCAAAGTATCGCTCATTCAATGCTGATTCTCTGGATAGGATGTCGTGGGACGTCTTCCTGGAATATTCGTTGGTGTTCTTCGAGCTGGTGCGCGACTCCTCGCGGGTTTCGATCTTCCAGTTGTATTCCGAGTCTTCGTCGATGATGGAGTCTTGAAGCATTCGAGGAATGCTCGGTGACCGGGATTTTGGTGGTTCCGGAGGTGGAATCTGGGGAAATTGATTATTCGGTAGTTTTTGATACTAAAAAAATATAAAGAAAGACCGGCCAAGTGCGTGTCGGACTCGTACATAAAGGGTTATGTACCTCCGTAGAATAAAAAGTCAAAAATATCATGTTTCTTGTATGGGACACCCTTTATTTTTAAACTTTTTTATTTTTAGTATTTGTTATTGTAGCGGCAACAGAAATACACATTCGGTTAAAATTTCAAGTCTCTACCTATTACAGTTCGTGAGATATGGCCCGCTGACAGACGGGCAGACAGACAGACAGACGGACAGCATAGGCTTAGTAATAGGGTCCCGTTGGCACCCTTTGTGTACAGAACCCTTAAAGAGATTACAGTAGGGTTCTCGGCGAAAGCGATAAATGACGACTTTCCTCGTCCGGAGCCGAAAATAAGGTTGCATACCTTCAGATAAAATTACTTACCCATGTTGCTACTTATCCACCTTAGTGATATTCCCTATAGCAATGTGAGTTGGCCTATTAGGGGGCGTCCATAAATTACGTGAAGTGATCTTTGATGTAGTGAGATTTGGCTCGAACCCCTCCCATCCCTCCTAATCTCACGTGAGATTTTTCAAAAGCAATATTTAGTGGAGAATCATATTTTACTTAATTTTACCCTAGGTTTATCGCAATTTCACACTATTTTTCATCATCATCATCATCATCCCAGCCGAAAGACATCCACTGCTGGACATAGGCCTCCCCAAGGTTCGCCACAATGACCGGTCTTGCGCTGCCCGCATCCAGCAGATTCCCGCGACCTTCACCAGGTCGTCGGTCCATCTTGTGGGAGGCCTACCCTTGGGTGAGATTCGGCTTAGTTTCCGCTATGGTGTAATGTTATACCTGTGGCCTGAGCGTCTTGTCGGTGTCTACAGAGGAGGCGCGCGGCGGCGGCGCGGGCGGCGCCAAGCGGTTGTGTGCGGGCGCGGCGCGCAGCGCGTCGGGCCGCGCGCTCGGCAGCGCCGCCCACGCCTCCACCTCGCCCACCGCGTCCAGCGCCCACTCGCACCCCGCCCACTCTACACAACACACACACATTATTAATACAAATATACATAAGATACACTCAGAACCTTTTATTCCCATTGAGAGAGTATTCATTACATTGTTGACCTGTATCACGATGCTGACTCATATAGAGATCAACAAGATTTTTAGACGATGTGAAATGGATACAAAAAAATATATACTTGTGATATTACCACAGATCAAATGATATTACTGACGATCACCCCACATTTATCACTACTTATGAGAAATAATACATTCAAAATACATGATTAATCACAATCTCAGTCGAGCTCGCGTTCAGATCCGTAGATCCATTTATAGATTTAAGGAATAAATTATAAAAGTAATGACAATTTCAGTGTTAGGTCTTATTATTTAACTTGTACAAAAAAGACCGACAAGTATGTCTCAAATTTGACTTCAACTTAAGTAGCGTTTCAGTATTCGACCATATGAGTGTCACTATCGTTGTACTACGGTGTATACTTGCCAGTGAGTTGTCCGTTGTGTTCCGTGGTGAGCGACCAGCCAGTAGCGCCGTGCGCGACGCCGGCGGCGGCCAGCGCGGCGGCCGCGGCGCGCTCGCACGACGTCCACGAGTCCACGCACACGTGGTGGACCGAGTCTAACAATTAATATGTCATTAACGCACTAGTCTTTGCACTATCGTAAACTTTTCTTTGCACGATCGTTGAGTAATATAAAATCTAAATAGAGGACATTTTGTTTCCTATAATCAGTTTTTTTGTGTTTCTTTCATACAACAAGATCGGATCAGAAATGAGGAGATACGTTTTTTTAATTTGGCAAAAAAGCGTACGGCCCGCCTGATGTTAAGAATGACGTAGAACTAAGGTCATCGACATAGACCTACGAGTTAGTAGGTGAAGTGGCAGTGGGTGGGGGATGTAACCCGAAGATCTGATGGCAAATGGGGCTGAAAGATTCTTGGGTGGCGACCACGTAACGGAAGTCTCAGGGGGCCTCCACAAGGTGGACCGACAACCTAATGAAGGTCGCATGAAACCGCGGGATACGAGCAGTATAGGTCCTGTCCTGTCGATTTTTTTATGCGACTGAGGTTGCAACAAGCGTACGGTTTGCCTGGAGAGGAAGGGGGGGGGATGTTGGGCTTCCGGCTCTCTTACTCATCGTACGAAACGCAGCTGTAATATCTACTTAACGCCGATCTTCTGTGAAAGGGTGGCACTACCCCGGTTGAGCAAACCGTTATATGAGCTGCAGTCAATTGGCTACCAAAAAACCATATAAAAACATTGTTCTGGAAAACCTAGGGGAGGCCTATGTCCAATGGACTTTTATCGGCTGAAATGATTATGACTTTAAGGAAGGAGTTATGACATACCATCGTAGAGTCTGAGCGGCAGCGCGGGCCTGGCGTCGGTCTTGGCGGCGCGCCACTCCAGCAGCGTGGGCGGGCAGCGCCGCGCCGCGCCTGCCGCGCGAGCCGCGCCCGCGCCGCTCGCGCACAGCTCGCGCAGCAGCAGCGCGCGCCACTGCGCCGGCGCACGCTCCGACACGAACCGTACTAGATATCTGAGGGACATTTCCTCACTTTACAAACTCGTGTCTCAAAAAGGATATATTGAAGAAACTTTTTTAAAATTTAATAGTATAGGAGACAATTTGAGATTAGATTTGGTATCCAAGGGAATATTCCCTTGGATATTGATTACTAAATTCTTCCACTTAAATTGACACCTACAGTCCGATTTTTAATTAAACGAAGTAGACTGACAGCTGAAAATGTCATTGTTCTATGAATTTGAACCTTATTTGTTCTATTTATATCACGGATGTATAATGAAGGATTTATGTATAATGAAGGATTTATCACTTGAGTTTTTGGTTAAGAAGAAATTCAACTTTATTATGCTGCCTTAAGGTCTATTATACCTTGACAATTCTTAGACAGAAAAAACGTATTTTAGTACTTAACGTGACCATTGTTTATATGATAAAACAATAGTCACGATAAATAATAAATTAATTTATTTGCTTGATTTAAAAACTAACAATCACTACCCAACGATAATATTATTTTGGCATGGCAACTCGAAATGACAGGGACACGGTCCCAACTAGGGCCTCTCGCTCGGCTCTTTTTTTGTGCAGTTGTGAACAGTCCAGGTATGTATTTACGTTCGTGATTTATATCGAAACGTAACATTTGCACCTGTCAGTTTACTTCGTCTAATTAAAAATCAGACTATACATAAATTACAAAAAAAAACATTTCTCAAAATCTGTCTTTTAAGATACGAGATTGAAAAAGTAAAGCGACGTTTGTTAATTATCTTTGGTTACAAAGTTAGCATTTTTATTAAAAGCTGGCTCCTATGTCTTTCACTTATCATTTTAAGACGGTATTATAAGGAAATTAAAGAGGAATCGGATGCACAATAGAAAAAAGTAATTTGGGAACTGCAAATAGGCATAAAAATATTTTTTACAAAATATTTCTCATAATATAACATAATTTTAGAAGAGCATGATTGATGCCAAAAATTGTAGTTTTTTTTTACTGATTGATGCAATTGATACTCCTACATATATTTCCTCATGAATTCCATTCAAAACGAGGAATCTTGTTCTTCTTATCGTATGGTTAGTGGCCAACCTGGTGTCAGAGTTTGTCAAGCCGCCCGAAGGCCCCTGACACGGCTTAACGACTGCTGCCTAGATGACAATAACCGGGACCGACTTTTAACGTGCAACGAGGAATTAAAATGAAGAAGTATTTTTTTTGAGGAAGAGGAGCTTCAACGCTAGTAAAAGGCGACTGACTTGTGCAGCGGCGGGCCCGGCTGGAAGGCGGCGAGGCAGTGCGCCAGCAGCTGCCACACGCGCTCGGCGGCCGGCGTGGCCGCGTCCCCACTGGCCTGGTTGCACATCTGCACCAGCACTTCATCCCGCAGCCCACGAGACGATAAACCTCGGGATGCTATGTAGTCGGCCAACACCTGACCAATATAGGGTTAAACTTTTATTATGAACAATATGAATTAAAATAATCCGCCAATTTTAAAGCGATTTTTTGCCAGTTTACAATCATTTTATTTTACCAAGCATTCCTAGGAACAAAAGTAATTTGTGTAAGTCCCTAATAATTTTATATTTTGGACTTTAATTATTTACACACACTCACCTAATACATATGAGCAAAATTTAAAAAAAAAAAAAAAAGGTTCAACTTCAACTCAAAACATTCTTCATAGTGTGAATGACTGGTTCCACGCAAAAATATAAATAAAAAATAAGCCAACGCTTACCTTCTGCCTAGCTTCATTGCCAGCGGCTGTTTCATCGCACCACCTCAATATCAATTTAAAAGTAGCCACCGCGTCATTGAAGTCTTGATCTCTAAATTACAGAAAAAAAATAAACAGAATTAGAAGCACTTTATTCGTAAGCACACTTCCATGTGGAAAGTTCAGGCACTGTCCTTTTTTGAAATAATAATACTTTGATGAGGAAAGTTATTGACAGAATACAGTGGATACGGCTTGAGAAGGCCTATGTGTCCAACGACACGCTAACGGACTAAATTGTACAACATCAACCTTGATTTTTATGTAAATTGTGAACTGAATGACAGTAATAAAAGGCGAGTATCCTAATATCGTCCAAATGCAGCCGAATATACAGGGTGAATTTGAAATCATGGGCATCCTTTTAAACAGTGATTCTACACATGATTCAGAATATTTAGGGAATATTAATCAACAAATCAATCAATAAAAATTATTGCCCAGGTAAGTACAACAGTTAATTAGTTTGCTTATTTGCTTACTTGAGCAATATTTTTTTATCATTAGATTTTTTATTTATTTTCCCAAAATATTCTGAATCATGTGATGGGTCATAGTTTAAAAGTATGCCCATGATTTCAAATTCACCCTGTAGATCCAATAAGCATCAGTAGAACACTGTGGCTAACCTGACAGCGGCTTTAGCCAGGAAGGGCCTGGTGATGGGGTGCTTCTTGGGGCTGAGGTGTCCACCGTCCGCGAAGTACACGGAGCTGAACTTGGAGAACGCGAACTGCTGCAGGTCGCGCGGCACTTGCACGCGCTCGTCCTCCGCGAATACGTCGCCAGATACCTGCACGACAGGCACTATTACTAGGTACCATACATAAGTACAAGTGTACTAGAAGAAGTTTTGATATATATCCTTAGGTATGCGAGGGGATGTGGGGAGTGGGCAACTAGGTATGCGCGGGGAGGAGGGGAGTGGATTCGCACCCCCCGTCTCGCCGCTCGCGTACCTAAGGAGTGGCACAGCGGTAGCGGTCAGACTATAGCACAAAGGTATAATTAAACATTGTGATATTTCTTATGTGTGGGATAGCATATAGGGTAAATGGCCTTGGTTTTGCTGGCACTTACACACTCTTTTAATAAAATTGATAGCCATTTTACTAAATTGGTTAGTGCAGTTGATTTAACCACATCGAAACTAAGCAACATAAATCGATGAACATTCAGAATTTTTCAAATCGCTTGCATACTCTTGTTATCCAAGAGATCGATAATTGACTTAATCGAGAGAATTTCTTCATGTTACCAACATTTGTAAAATAAAGCGTATTATCGATATGAAATATTGACAGTGTTAAGCGACTTGTTGCAGACTGTATAAACACACCAATTGTATGGTCCCAAGCTACAAAGCTTGTACTATTATACGGTATTGGACTGGCGATCCCAGTAAGGCAAACGCAGATTACAAGAAGATTGTGTCCGGAAGCCCTGACAGGAACCAACAATCATCTGACAGCGGCCAACATCTTAATTCCATACCGGTAAGCTTTAAAGCTTATTTATTTTTAAACCATACCTTTGCCAAGTTCCGTTCCGTGTGTGGAGGCTGCCACTCGTCTAATTTGGACAGTATGAACGCCAGCTCGGCGGGCACCTCCAGCACTTGTAAACTCTCCGCTTTCGCCTTCTGAGCCGCTTTCTGTTCCGCCTTCTGTTCCGCTTTCTGTTCGGCAGCGCGACGCCTGTACAAACAAAAACATTGAAGACTCTATAGCAGCGTTTCCCATTTGGTGGGTCGCGACCCGGTACCGGGCCATCAAAATAAAATACCGGGTCGCAGCATTCCCCGTCGTTTTAAAATAAGACAAAATAAATAGCCGATACCGAAATATAGTTGGACAAGTTATAGTAAAAACATTTTAAAACTCTTGAGGCTTTCGGCTCTCCCACTTGCCGTACGAAACGCAGCTGTAATGGCAGCTTTAGCCGATCTTTGAGAGGGTGGTACTACCCCAGTCGAGCCAGCCCGTTTATGAGCTGCAGTCAATTGGCTACAGCTGGACTCTACCACCTTATGTAATAGTTTATGTTGTCATAGTTTAAAAGGATGACCATGATTTCAAGTTCACTCTGTTAGCTCTTTCAAAAAAATTATAAACTAAGCTCTTAGGCCGCGCTCACTTTGGATGCGTTTTCATCCGAATTTTACTCGTGCGTACAAGTACGAACACGCAGAATGATCCCGACCTTTCAAGTACTATGGGAGTGCGCACATTGGGCGCGAGTTGGTACACGTACGACCAACTCGCACCCAGTGTGCGCACTCCCGTAGTACTTGGAAGGTCGGGATCATTCGTTTTGTTCGTACGTGTATGCACGTGTAAAATTCGGACGAAAACGCATGCAAAGTGAGCGCGGCCATACTTAGCGGCGGCTTGCTGCGCTTCGGCCCTGCGTCGGTGCTGTTCCTTGAGCAGTGCGAAGCGCTTGCGCGCGCGGCGGCCGCGCAGCAGCGCCTGCGCGCGCACCACGCCGCGCCGCGCCGTCACGAACTGCCGCCGGCGGGACGCGCCGCGCCACCACGCCTGCACACGCACCGCCGCGTACCGCACTTGCGAGTAACGCTTCCTGTTACACACGGAACACATAAGATGATTACCACAAGTATGAAATACACGAGCGAAGTCTACCTAGGCAGTCAATTTTTTTTTTTTTATTCATGTAAGCTAGATGTAGCATTTATAAATAGTCAAAAAACCATATTTTAGCGTTACCACCGGTTTCGTAATGTTGCTTCCACTGAGGAGAGCAAGAGGTAGGCACATGAATTGCACTGCATTAAATAAATAAATAACTCCAGACTTATACACCAACTGTATAGTCCCAAACTAAGCAACGCGTGTACTATGGGTACCGTACAATGGTCTGGGCGCGTTCCAGTGACACCCAGACCAGGGCAAATTACGAGAAGGCCGTTTCCAAAATTATTTTTCTGGCGGGAATCGAACCCGCAAACAACCACTGCGCCAAGCAGTCGTCAACCGGTGCAATGCAACCAAATTTCGTCAAAGGCACGTTAAGAGTTAGTCCCGGTTGTTGTCATCTAGGCAGCAGGTGTTAAGCCTAGTCAGAGGCCTTCGGGCGGCTTGAACAACTGACACCCGTTTGGCCACCAACCATTCTTTAAGAAGAAGATTAAATAAGTTACTCTAAGTAAAAAACAGTCGCGATTCGCAAATGTACAAAAGATGTTACCTGGCGAGATATCCTCGGATATGTGCCTGCAGCGTGGTGGCGGCTGCTCTGAGCTTGTCAGCTCGCGCCCTTTCCAGTGCCCGATGGAGCGCCTCCCTCAAGAACACACGCGCCGCGCCCAGCTGGTAGTCCACACCGACTGATACACAAACAAGAAATTATAATAATAATAATCATCATCATTTATTTTTATTAATAATAATCTTTTTTTTTTTTTAATAACAAATATTACAAAAAAAAGAGAATTTTGTTCCTTATTAGCGACACTATCGAATGGTGTAATAATGCAGTGTTTTTTTTTCAAAATGAACGGGTTCGATTACCGGCTAGGTATATTGATTTTTCGAAAATCCAATGATACAGTTTTAGTTTTGATCAAAATCGGGCCCGAAACTCCTATGAGTATTTTTCGCAATTCCTCATAGTTTCGGATTTGGCCATGCACGCTGACTTGAAAAATTTACCTGTATAGTAAAATTAAGAGTCTCTACTTAGTCCTAAAGTATTGGATGTAATCGGAATAAAATAGGTGAAAGCGCCTAATATGTTTTGCGTCTAGTGTGCTCAAGACATGTACTCACACAAAACCAGAGCTTCTAAAGTATCCCTCCGTTTTTTCACCTTTTTCCATATCTTACCCATTGCTACAACTATCACACTTCCACATCACACACTAAAATGACGGTAATACCAATCTAATATCGTCAGAGGCGACCACATCTTCGATAAGGGACAATAAAAATGATAAATAAACAATTTTGATGAAGAGATTGATAGAGTAATTAGAGAAGTCATTAGAAGCATATCGACATCTTTATATAGAACTAGCTTTTGCCCGCGACTTCGTCCGCGCAGGATATAAATTTAAAAAAATCCGTTTCCGTTTGCTGTTACCCAAATCCCGTATCCATATATCCCTGATTCTGTATCCCATATCCCATATTCCGTATCCCTTATCCTGTATCCCGTATCCCGTATCCCGTATCCCGTATCCCGTATCCCGTATCCCGTATCCCGTATCCCGTATCTTATCCCGTATCACGCATCCCACATCCCGTATCCCGTATCCCACATCCCGTATCTCGTAATCCGTATCCCGTATCCCATACCCCGTATCCCGTATCCCGTATCAGTATCCGTATCCCGTATCACGCACCCGTATCCCGTATCACGCATTCCACATCCCGTATCCCGTATCCCGCATCCGACATCTCGTATTTCGTAACCCGTATCCCGTATCCCGTACCCCGTATCCCGTATCCGTATCCGTATCCCGTATCCCATATCCCATATCCCAAATCCCGTATCCCATATCGCGTATCCCGTATCCCATACCCCGTATAATTTTCAAAAACGCATTTTTTTTAAAATTCCTATTTACCAATTTTCTACACTACAAAAATGACGAATTTACATTCAAACTTTCATCCCCTATTTTACCCCCTTAGGGGATGCATTTTGAAAAACCCTGATGTTAATTTAGTTGATCTTTTAAAAGTCACCTAATCACCGATTTTTATAATTCCAACTTCAAAAAATGACGAACTTCCATACAAACTTTCAACCCCTTAGGGTTTAAATTTTCAAATAAGCTGAAATTATTATTTTTAATACGTAAAAAGAAACCTTAACACAAATTTTCATTATGCTAACCTCAGAAATGACGAACTTCCATACAAACTTTCGTCCCCTATTTTACCCCCTTAGGGGTTGAATTTTCAAAAACGCAACAATTCAAGTTTTTTATTTTTAAAAAGGAACCTAAACACCAATTTTCATAATTCTAACTTCAAAAATGACGAACATCTATACAAACTTCCCAACTAACTTTCATCCCCTATTTTACCACCTTAGGGGTTGAATATTCAAAAACGCCGAAAACCATATTTTTTGTTTTTAAAAAGACACCTCAACACAAATTTTCATAATTCTAACTTGAAAAATGACGAACTTGCATACAAACTTTCATCCCCTTTTTAACCCCCTTAGGGGTTGAATTTTCCAAAATCGCTTCTTATTGCTTGCCTACGTCACAAAATATATATACTATCCAAATTTCATGTCTCTAACTTCAGTAGTTTCGGCTCGGCGTTGATGAGTCAGTCAGTCAGTCAGTCAGTCAGTCAGTCAGTCAGCATTTCCCTCTTTATATATTAGTATAGATAGTATAGATAAATAAATCATTATTAACTGTTTTAAAATGCCTACTTGTTTTGGTACAATACATAATACACTTACGAGTTTAGGATCCAAGTGCAGTCAACGATATTAGTCGGTGAACATTCTAGCTTTTCAAATTTCTTGCACACTTTTGTTGTGCATCAAATCGATTATTTTATGATCCAACAATATTTAAATATTTTCCTCATATTTTGTTTTCAAAGTTCACCAATGTTATGTAAAATAAAGAGTGTTAACGATTTGAAAAATTGAGAACGTTCAGACCATGGACCAATTACTAAGGGGACTGGCCCTAAGCAAGTCGGCCGAGTGGTCGGCCTAGTACTATCATCGACATAAAACGAAGCGAGTAGTTCAACTATTTACCGGTAGATAGAACAATGAAAATGAAAAAACAATGACCACTTTTTTTTTCATACACATATCTAATAAGGGCACCTCTTTCTTTAGTCTTTACTCTGTGGTTCAGACTTATGTCGCTAAGACATAAGACATACTGCACCGACCGGCCGAAATGGAAAGGTAAGGCTTATAATGATGAGAGACTTATGTCGCTAAATGTACTATAGGTAATTTGAAGCTATTCGCCAAAATATTGTCCATAATCATTATACCAATGCATCCATGACACATAGATGACCTTGTAAATACTTATGGGCACATTTTAATACATGTACTCATCTGAGATGTTATGTACTCAAATGATTGGCAGGTAAATATGATTAGTGTGCATACCGGCGCCAGTGGGCGGCATCTCAGCTAGTATGGAGTTGCAGATCTCGCGGTACGGCTTGGAGCGAGACGGCGTCGACTTTAGCAGGTACCTGGTGGATTACAAATATTAGTTAGACTTTTTTTTTGGACTAGGCTTGCCACACACTCCCACCACTGTTACTCCTGTAACCCAGGATCGACAATGATGTCCAACGATGACGCCAAGGTTTGACCCTCGACGAATCCCGGGGAAAAGCTAAGTTGTCTTGGAACCCGCACGAATTTAACCAAAAGAAAGGATAGGAGGAGTTGGAAGATTATCCACTTCCCTCCGTAGCAAAGGGGCCGTCCATACGTCACACGTAAAGGGGGGGGGGAGGGGGGTATTTTTTTTTCACGAGATTATGTCCTCTAGAGGTCGTCATATTCAATGAAATGTGACTTCACATAGCCTATAACTAGCGGACGATCAAGACGCTTCCAATGATACATCATTTGTCAAATTACGATAAGTAGTTTGGAAGTTATGCAGGAACTGATAAACATACATATCGGTCAAAATCATAAGTCTCCGTAGTCGGGTAAAACTGTACTACATAGTATTATTAGTATATACAGGGTTATTTGTAAAACACTAACAACCTTGCAGGGGCGTATTACTGACAAAAAAACAACAACTTTTGTTCTATGACTTTTTACAAAACATAAAAAATTACAAAACTTCACACTCTAAAATTTATGAAACAAGAAAATATGCTCATCTACAGAATAGCCGTGGTACGTTTAGGTACTTAAGGGCAAAGTGGAATACAACCACGAACCATGGCTTTCCTCTAGATGAGAAAAAAAATAATCATTCATTTTAGAAAGTGTTTTTTGTTATGTTTTTTTTGTTTTGTAAAAAGTCATAGAACAAAAGTTGTTGTTTTTGATGTCAGTAATACGCCCCTGCAAGGTTGTTAGTGTTTTACCAATAACCCTGTATTAGTATATAGTAGTAGTGTAGTAGTAATAGTAGTGTATTATAGTATTATTATTCAACACATGTTGAATAATAAAGAGTTATGTTTATACCCTCACCTGTACCGTTCCACGAAGTTCTGGAAGGGTATCCTGATAGGGTACCCGGTCTGTCTTATCTTGATGGTGTCCAGCATGCCGGTGTAGCGCAGCTGCGCGAGCACGCACGGCATGTCGAACTTCATCGGCGACTTGTCAGTGTTCGGCTTGATACAGCGCACGAACCACGGGTTGCAGCGGGACATCGACTCGACCAGCTGGTGCAGGCTGTCTGAGAACCTGGAGGAGGTGGAACGTGGTTAACAATTGAGGTGGTCATACGGTAGTACCCCCCTCTCATAGAATATCGGCGTAAATTGAGTACGATGAGTGAAAGAGCCGTAAGCCCAAACCGTCCCACTCCCTTACAGGTCGACAACGTGCGAGCGATGCCTTTGTTATTGCAAAAATCTATAGGCTACGGTAACTGCTTAACATCAGGCGGGCCGTACGCTTGTTTGCCACCTTTATATTTTTTTCTAACCCACATCGTCCCACTGCTGGGCAAAGGTCTCCCCAAAACTCTTCACTTTTTTCTGTCATTGGCCATTTTTGGCCAGTTGTTACAAAATGCTTCCAAGTCGTCACGCCAACGTTTCCTGGCACCCAATACGGGACGCCTCTTGTCCAACTCCCACTTTCTCACCTAGCTGCCACAGTGGGAGTCCTCGGCTTCATAGTAACAAATCGTCCATTGGCGCCTCTCGGCAACGTCTTGTTCGCGTCGTGTGTGGCTCTCAGTTGCGTTGACATCTCAGCCACGAGCGGCACCTCACTACTACACAGTAGCTCGAGGACATCAGCCCGTAACGCGTCACGGTTCTTGTCCAGGAAACCGTCCACGTTGTACCAGACTTGGCCGGCGTAGTGTTTGATCTGGAATGAGGGTCTCGGTAAAATGGGAGATTGAAAATTATTGGAAGATCAACAGCCAGAAATAAGGTGGGCACACCTTGAACAGGGTTATTCACAATAGAATCTATATCGGAAACGAATTCGAAAAGCTTAATCATCAGTAGATTTTCGAATTAGAATATTATTTAGATTTTTTTACTGTTATAAAACATATAATACGGGGTGAAATCGAAATCGTGGGCAATATTTTAAACGGTGATTCTACACATGATTCAGAATATTTAGGGAATATTAATTAACAAATCAATTGATAAAAATTTATTACCCAGGTAAGGTATAACAGTTAAATGGTTAGCTTATTTGTTTACCCGAGCAATGTTTTTTTATCAATAGATTTTTTTATTTGTTTTCCCAAAATATTCTGAATCATGTGTTGAGTCATATTTTAAAATATTGCCCACCCTGTATAATCAAATCATGTCTGAATAATTTCGATATTTTATGTCGCTAACAATATAATCAGATCATAAGGTCCTATATGTCTAGAGAACATAATTAGTTTTTTTTTCGAACTGTTTTGTACCTATTTCCTTATGAGATTGACCTACAAATAATGACGTATTAATGAAGTGTTCAGATGATAGATTAGTCGTTTCATCAAATTGAATAAGCATCACCTTGACCTATCACGAGCTCAGGCATTTACTGACTCACCCACTGATGTAGGCAATATTTGTATGGTTGTACAAATAAGTGAATATACCTATATCTATATTTATTATGTTAATCACTTTACTTGCCTTTTAGAAATATCTAAATATATAAGAATCAAAGTCCTGACTGACTGACAGACAACGCACAGCCTAAACCGCTGGTCGTAGGGACTTGAAATTTGGCGGGTGTGTTTGTCTTGACGGGTAGAGGTGTATTAAGAATGGTTTTTTTAAAATTCAACCCCCAAGGGCGTTAAATAGGGGATATAAGTTTGTATGGAAGTTCGATCTTGAATTCTGCGTGGACGAAGTCGCAGGCAAAAGCTAGTACTAAATAATTTAGATGCAAGACAACCGACAACTCAAACCAATAAAAAAATAAAGTTTTTTCAAACATCTTTGCATGACGTGTAAAACTAGCAAGGACCTTTAGTAATGGCTAGGAACCTATTTGGCAATGGACCATTCTATCCTTAACGGCAAAGTACCATCCTAACTTTCCCGCCTACCCAGCTAAACCAACCGCTTCGGGCCCTAGGCACTAGCGCCTTTAGTCTTCGGACTGTACTTAACAATTGCCAATAAATATGCCTTGCAAAGCCTTCAATGATGCAGTCCGAAGTAAGCTCATGAAAGGTTACACTCACCCCAAACTCGCTGGCTCCCAACCTTGGTCGAGAGTATAATTCGTTGAGGGCATGGTTATAATGGCACTTTTCAAGGAACGACGCGTCCGACGCGCGCGGGAAGTTGCTCTCGTCGTCCAAGAGATGCAAGATACCAACCGGTTTCTTGCTTAGCAGCTGGATTACTGTAAATAAACGAAGAATTTAAGACCTTTCCTTTTACAGTTAAGGTCTAATTAGCAATAAATAAATTGACTTGACTTGATTGGACTGCGACTCTAGCCTAGGGGTGAACAGGTTGGGCTAGCAATCAGAAGGTCCCCAGTTCGATCCCCGGTGGGGCATGCACCAATGGATGAATTTTCATCTATGTGCATAATTTACAGTTCGCTGACGGTGAGGGAAAACATCGTGAGGAAACCTACCTATCTCTCGGGATTAGGTAATAGTCAGTTCCTGTATACACGGCGACAAGGTTCACCACCTGTCACGTTGGGTTCTGACTATTTGGTGAAACGTGGGCTTTGAGTTGGTTAATACCTCCACAATGTGGTGGTGTATGGCCACTCAAGCCTTTGACTACCCCCGAATGGGGATAAGATCGTGACGTTACATAAATTGAAGATGATGTACGAACCTGGAGAGTTATCATTCCACGTCAAATTGGACCACTCCAAACGCTCCTTCTGATACTCCTGCTGCTCCAATTTAAATATATGCTTATTGAAATAATGTTGTAGCGTTTCGTTAGCGTAGTTTATACAAAGCTGCTCGAAGGAATTCTCTTCCAAGTCTTCAAAACCGAAGATGTCCAGGAGAGAGATCCTGTGAGCGTCGTGTAGACCGGCGCGGTGGACTATCGAGTTGATCCGGAGAACTAGCCAGCTGAACAGTGACGAGTAGAGCGCTTTAGCGAACGCGTCTCTGGCATCCAAAGCCTGATCTATGGGCAGTGGTGACCTCATGCGCTCCGCTCGCGCTGCTGTCACCCGCGTGGTCAGAGCCCTAGCCATAGCTTCAGCGGGCACCTTCAACAAATGCGCCGCCCATCGCACTTCCGCGCCCCCACCTAATTGAACACCTTCCTGCCCGTGCCGCAGCTGTCTCCTATGAAAATAAACGTTGCCCAAGTGCAAAACAGCTGATAGAACTCTAATTATGTCTTCTCTTTCAGCGTCTCCAATTCCCAGTACTTGCATAGCGCCGCATAACGCGGACCAGTCGGCCCCGGCGCCAGCGCCGCCCGAATCACCTCCTTGATTCAAATAGAAGTAATGTTCTGCTGTGAGAAGACCTCGGGAACGTCTTTGCTCTTCATCCAGTCCTGCCAATAATTCGTAGAAGACGTGGTAGTTCCTTTCTCCCGGAGACTGTGTCACAATCCTGGATTTCTCTAGCAGGTAATGCGCTACTCTAGCTCCCGCTAAAGAGCCATCTTTGAAGTATAATTCTAGGAGTTTTCCGAAGCGACTAGAGTTGTGATTTTTTGGTGTCCTCGCGTTTCCGAAGGCTTCGAGGAGGGGGGCTGCTTCGAGAATCTGTTCGGAGACGGGGGCGCGGCCGGGGGGCGCGGGGGCGACCGCGGCGAGGAACTGCACGGCCAGCTTGGTGGACTCGGTCTTGCCGGCGCCGGACTCGCCCGAGATGAGGATGGCCTGCGGCTGCGGCAGGGACGCGCGCGCGGCGGCCGCTATGGCGAACAGGTGTGGTGGGAGATCGCCAAGGGCCTCTGCTGCGTGGTACCTGAAAAACGGATTGTATTTACTCAAATCATGCCTCATAATCCTAAACTTTGTAAAGAGAATACAGAGCTTAATGACATTTCATTTTATCGTCACTGACAAAAATATCTTATTAATCAGTGTCCAAAGTTAATATTCCGTTCATTGATTGAATGATCAACTTATACTTTTGTATACCGCAACGTAGATCCACGCAAAACGTAATTGAGATTAAAGCAGTTAACTAGACCGTAACACTACAGACCCTAAGTCTGCTAACTCTAACCATCGGAAAACCACTAGTCTCAAAATAATCTTCGGGAATTCTGCTTTGTAAATCGTAAATTCTTAGTGGACGACATACGTTATCGAGACGGGTTTCCAATGGTGAAAAGTTAGCAGAGTAAATGCCCCGGGAGCGGCCGTATTTCTTACCTCCTCGCAGTCTGCAGTCCATACAAAGCGTCGACAGGCCGATACGGGTTTACAGCCACCAGAATCGACCCAGCATACGTGTATATCAGGCCCTGTTCGTATCTGAGCTTGAGGTTCCAGAGCAGGGCCGCCTCGTGCAGGTCGTGGAGCCGGGTCATGTCGTCCACGCCGGTGGGGCCCAGCTCCTCGCGCGGCCACACCGGGTCACCCTCGTCTTCGCCGTTCCCTATTTGGAGAGCGAAGGTTTGGGGCTGTAACGGAAGAAAGGTGATTAGACTCCTAATACTGTTGTTTAGTGTTGAATTCGGCTTTATACATATAAGTTTCTCATTCTATAAATACCAAAGATGTGCCCTGCCCACTACCACTTAAGTCTAGCAATCCTGCGGGCTATGTCAGTTACTTTGGTCCTTCTGCGTATCTCCCCATTCCTGATATAATCACGCAGGGAAACTCCGAGCATAGTCCTCTCCATTACCCTTTGAGTGACTTTGAGCTTCCTAATGAGGCCCATTGTGAGCGGCCATGTCTCGACGACGTCATGCTGAATAGGTGCAATGATTTGTAGCCATCTCTTTCGTGGTTTATAAACAAACGAACTGGTAGGTTTGGTTGCATTCATCTGGCATTGTGCAAATCTGGCCTAAACCGGTTCAACGATGGTGGAAATCGGGAAAAAATACATTAAATTCACTAAACAAAGTAGGCTTTGATTGATGACGAAAATATAGTCGGTCAAATAAAATGCTGAGTCAAAGAGTCTAAGGAAACATTCACTTACACAACTAATTGGGGTTTATACTTCGCGAGTATTATTAATTGCTATTACTACTGGCTTACTTACATTAAAAAAAAAAAACCGACTTCAAAAAAACCTGATGCACTAAAAAGCCTGAAATAATATTTCTATTACCACCTCTGCCTACCCCTTCGGGAAAACCAGACGTGATGGTGTGTTATCGAGTATTTGGGGTCGGTGCCAATCTATCTTCTTACTTTTATAGTAGGTAGACTTGGCATACCAAGATTGGCACCGACTTCAAATACTCGATAACACACCATCACGTCTGGTTTTCCCGAAGGGGTAGGCAGAGGTGGTAATATAAATATTATTTCAGGCTTTTTAGTGCATCAGGTTTTTTTGAAGTCGGTTTTTTTTTTTTTATAAAAATAATTTTATTTCACGATTTTTAGTGGCGCCATACCAATGAAAATTTTGGCATATTGAATCTTATGAAGTAAGCCCAACAAAAGGTAACTGCTGTAAATCGTTGAAGAATTCCCTCGACTGTCTATGGTCTCCATCATCAGACCTGTAATGGCACTTATAAACGATATGGGTGCAAAGTTCTCATCAATAGAAATGAATTAAGTCCAAACACAAGGTAGCTACTGTAAAACGTTGAGGAGTTCCCTTGACTGTCCTACGTCTTCATCATCAGACCCCTAATGACAGTCACAACCCATCTAGGTGTAAAGTTCTCATCAATACAAATTAATCAAGCCCAAACACCAGGTAATTGCTGTAAATCGTGGAGGAGTTCCCTTGACTGTCCTACGTCTTCATCATCAGACCCCTAATGACAGTCACAACCCATCTAGGTGTAAAGTTCTCATCAATACAAATTAATCAAGTCCAAACACCAGGTAATTGCTGTAAATCGTTGAGGAGTTCCCTTGACTGTCCTACGTCTTCATCATCAGACCCCTAATGACAGTCACAACCCATCTAGGTGTAAAGTTCTCATCAATACAAATTAATCAAGCCCAACAAAAGGTAACTGCTGTAAATCGTTGAAGAATTCCCTCGACTGTCTATGGTCTCCATCATCAGACCTGTAATGGCACTTATAAACGATATGGGTGCAAAGTTCTCATCAATAGAAATGAATTAAGTCCAAACACAAGGTAGCTACTGTAAAACATTGAGGAGTTCCCTTGACTGTCCTACGTCTTCATCATCAGACCTCTAATGACAGTCACAACCCATCTAGGTGTAAAGTTCTCATCAATACAAATTAATCAAGCCCAAACACAAGGTAGCTACTGTAAAACGTTGAGGAGTTCCCTTGACTGTCCTACGTCTTCATCATCAGACCCCTAATGACAGTCACAACCCATCTAGGTGTAAAGTTCTCATCAATACAAATTAATCAAGCCCAAACACCAGGTAATTGCTGTAAATCGTTGAGGAGTTCCCTTGACTGTCCTACGTCTTCATCATCAGACCCCTAATGACAGTCACAACCCATCTAGGTGTAAAGTTCTCATCAATACAAATTAATCAAGCCCAAACACCAGGTAATTGCTGTAAATCGTTGAGGAGTTCCCTCGACTGTGTTTCGGCTCCATCATCAGATCGACTCCAGACCTTCATAAAATAGTAGTGCTTTAAAATAGTTAATGAAAAAAATTACAAACGCACTAGTCGCCCCTACGATTTTCGAAGGTTCCCCTCGATTTCTCTGGGATGCCATCATCAGATCCTGGTTTCCTTATCATGGTACCACCGCTGGAATATCTCCTTTCCAACAAAAAAAGATTCATCAAAATCGGTTCATAAACGACGAAGTTATCCGCGAACACACATAAAAAAAAAAAAAAAAAAAAAATATATACGGTCGAATTGAGAAACCTCCTCCTTTTTTGAAGTCGGTTTAAAAAGGAACGATGAAATGGCACAGAAAATTATAACGTCCGGGCCGCCAGCCGTAACTGTGACATAACATAATGACTGCTCACAATGCTATCAGACCATCATCCGCGACCTGTGGGGCTAACTCGATCACAAAAATGAATCACTTTATGATCATAATATGATTCACCGAAATCGTAAGATGGTTACTCCCAAGCAATTCATATTATGAATCGCAATTCATCTATTTGACAGTTATATGAAATTGGTAATATGGTCCACGAAGAAAGATGAATTGCAATGTTGCAAATTGTCAATGTCAATTTAATGACAAATAGGTCAGAGAGAAACTTATATATAGGAAATAGGTACCATACCTATTTATCATAACCTATGAAGATGTTTATTGTTTTTTATGTATTACGAAATATTACTTAACATGAACATCAAGAGTCTCCACGACGACCCCTCAACATGCCAACGCAGGTGCCTAAGAATCCGGCACCGCTGGGAGAAAAGCACGAGCTTTCGCGAGTTTATCCGCGGGATTACAAGCCATCGGGTCCACGAAAACTCCAGTGCAACAAGGAGAGCTTCATCACGGTGGAGGAACGAGGAAGCCAGCTAGTCTAAACAATGTGGCATCGCGTCAACGAAACCCTACCAGCTGCGCGCTGCCATGTGCTGAATTTTAACCGGAGGGTGGTTTGTTTCGACGCTTCAAAGGTCGGTTGCAGGGCACGAACAGCGTCATGACACCGACTAGTTATAGCTACGTGTTAATCGTTATGACCGTGAATGTGTAATATTGTTATGTAGGTATATGTTTGGTTTCCCGAATTATAAATAAATAAAATGACTGAATTTCTTAAGTATCTCGAATACCTACCCTCACTATAAGCAAGAACATGAAGATTGTAACAGTGGCTCATACTAAACAATTACCATCTTGTGAAGGAAGTTTATCACAAACAAACTTTCGGGAAGAACATACCTACCTAATGTAATTTCATTTCATAGGTATTAATTTTATTTTCAGGTAGGTAAATAACACTGCTTTTCAATAATTTTAAAGATGTTACTATACCTTATAATGTATTTTATGTACGTATCTAATTAATGTTTTTACAAAAGCAATTATTCTTAATAAAATAAGATCAAAATAAATTCAACCATAACTTTATGGATTTTATCGTTTTTCTATAGCAACCTTGAATACCATGGCTCTAAAGGGCTTGTATCTAGGGCAGTAAAACAAATTTAAAAAAAAAAGGATTCAGATATGAAATTGTCTATGGAGCAGAATTGCTCGTGAATCGCGGTTCATCTGTGCCCATATTACCGAAATTAGATGAAATGCAAAACGGTTCATTTGATGAATTGGAATTGCAATTCATAAGCAATATTGCATAGTGACGCAGTTAGACCCGCTGATCTACTTAGATCGTTTCGCTATCAAGCTCACTCAAACTCGGTTCAATTCATTACTCGCCAACTTCACGCGTTACTTTTCTTTTACTTAAGACAACACGTAATGGACTGTAAACAGATTTGATAGCGTCATACGATACGATATATTCATGTTGTTGCGGTATCGTGGTGAAAGATCGTGTGTAATTTGCATAGGGTAGGATTATACGTTACGTAGCGTCGCCCCAGTCGAGTAAACATAAGCGATCAAGGCAGTTGATTAGCACGGTACTGTTAACTGACCCCATATTTATGTACTGAAGACACGTTGGCGAATAATAATAGCTGTGATAGAAAATAAAATATGCGCGACGAGCGCCAGTCGTTAAATGAATAAAACCAGTTGTATCAGTGATAAACATGGCAACAACAGAGATATTCTGGCGACACGAAACTATACTTTCGCAAAACACTAAACATTACATTTCTCAAAGCATGTGAATGACGGCTAAATATATTTCAAGAATAAGAATCAACGCCGTTATATGTATACAATTCTTTAGAAGTCAAATTAGCGTGACAAAAACAGAATAAATATTCCTATTATACAAGCTGATTCGTGTACAGAAAAAAATGAGTTCTAGGTCCGCTTTAGTCTGCAGTCAGACAAAATGTATTACCTAGTTTCAAATATAATATAATAGACGAGAAAAAAATGAAACATGTATTACATTGTTTACGAGAACATCCAAGCACAAATCCTTTAGCAACGGTACAGATATTGGTCTTCGTCTCCTCGCGATTTTGTCGGAATTTGGCAATTTCATGCTCAATGACCTTGACAGACTTTGCACTTTCTTCATGATTGATTTTGTCAACTTCGGCGCGCTGTTGGCGACTTGTCGTCGAGACGCAGCGCATAGTCTGCAAGACGGATTGCAAGAATCGCAAGAACAGGTCGGGAGATCGCAAGACTCGCAAGATTCCAGGGATTCCGGCGAGCTGCAGGGTGTCGGCGCGAAGCGGACGCGCATCGGCCACCAGCAATTCTACCAAAACGATCACGGCATTCCTCGGTTATCTTAACTTCATATCACATTTTTGGCTGCACTTATCGTAATTTGATCCCCTGTTTGTAGTTCATGGTTAGCAACGCTTAAATTTACTGTTTCATCTGGTTTATCTGATGATTTATCTTTGTATCCGTTTAGCAGATTAGCATCTATCTCTGCACCCATGAGAGTACTTTAAGACCACTTTATTATTCCAACATAACACTTTTTCCGTGAACACATTGCACTCAAAATCTAAATAGTAACCACAACACGTTGGGAATTAAGTGTATTCCGCAAAACTGCGTAGTGCAGTGGTCCGCAAGCCACAGTTAACTGATTGTACCACATACCACAACCTGCAGGCTAAGATGATAGCCGAGAACTGTTATGGAGACTCTTAGGATAACGGCCAGACTGGACTGGTTAGACATTAAGTAATCGGTTAAGATCACTTGTTGGTGCTACTTTCATCTCTGCGGAATCAGTTTGGACATCTTATGCATTCATTTGCATGATTTAATGAAACTGCATTAAGTATTTTCTGGTATTATTAGAGTCGTTTCTTATTAAATTATTAAGTCTTGGAGTGCATTATTGTATCATTCAGTGTTAGATGAGGTTAAATGAACGATAGACCTAGTTTTCTTCAAACTGTAACATATTTTCCAATTATTTTTGAAATTGCAAAATGATCCTAGGAATTATTATCGATTGGTAACGAAGGTTGCAAAGCAATAGATACCACGTAAACGTATTGTTATTGCCTACGTGTTTTACGCTGATTCAAGAAAATTAATGAGTTCCGACTGTTGTTACATCAGCAAATTATTTGCAACAATGTTTGTTTCAACGAACATTTTATGGACCATTTAAATCCGGCCAATTGCCCGCCAACATTGGCAGCCAAATGATGTGCTAACTTATCAAACATTGGCATAATATTTCCAGGATCTGCTGCCTTTGTTTGCCGTAACAAGTTCATTGGTGCTAAATACTCTTTCGCTAGCTGTTGCGTCCATAGCCTCCGTGGTGCATAGATACTGAACAGACGCTAAACAAAATAAACACAATTGTGTGTAGGTACACTCAAATTCAAAGATTTGGTAATGTCCCCAAATTCTGTATATAAATGTTCCTGCAGGAAGTCCTTAATTGCTTTGTTTAGAAAACGAGGCGTCAATAATCACGGACAAGGTCCAGTGGACACGTACAATTTAGATTTGTTACGGTAATTAAACTTATAGCGAAGTATTACGTTTTGTAATTGACGTAACTAAGAAAAGAAACTTAGAATTCAGTTATAGATTACGCTGATAGAAATTTGATGATAGCCTTGAGATATCCAAAACCTGCCACAATTTGAAAGCTGGCTAATTTTAATAGTATTATCGAACAGACTAGAAGAGTAAAGCAGCTAGTACTAAATCCAAACGTATATTACTTGGTTTTTTTTTTCTTAGCGAATATCTCTGACCATTTTGCTATGAAATAAACAAGAAAAAAACTGTTTTCCACCAGAGACAAATTCAGTATGTTTTCTGTATAAAAATCCAGTCAGAAGTACCAGGCGAGCATAAATTAACAGCAGCGTTGAGTCAACTCTCTATCAACATTCCATCGACGGCCTTGCGATCAGCCGGCCGAGTGCCTTTTCTCGCCAATCACCGTGTAACAATGTACCCTACCCTGCCTTTGTTGGAACGTCTATTTGCTTTGTATTTTCGAAGAATGGTGTATCCGTCAAAGGTTTTAAGTGGAAAATCTTGGAATCTATCAGAGGTCGTCTGTCCACCTTGACCTTCAGCGGTCGCTCTGAGTGCATTCGGTGCAACATCGCTCGCGTAATATGACAAAAGGAAAAAATATCGATTGTTTATTTTCACCTACACCTCGCGAGCTGCTTTGATTGGACGATGTGACTTGGAAGGACATTCAAGAATATTTTCATCAAGATTTAAAAACGTTAATGAAACGTTACTAATAATACTTCCAAAGACGTTTTTCAATTAAAATACTAATAACATCGATAATAAGTTGGAAATAGTAAATGTTACATCAGAAACAACAGTCTCACTTGCATTGCACGTTGTACGTGATTCTATTCGTCTTGCATGTTGACGTAACCGAATTAACTGGATCGTTTCATGCCTGCGATAATAACGTTGCAATTGCATAGTTTTCAGCTGATAATGGCATACCGATTGAATATTCTGCGTGCTTGGAAATTGCCAAAATTCCCGTTGAAATCTTTTCTACGGTCGACTGACTTTTCTTGCGAACATAGAAGTTGCAAATGGGTAGGTATATCTTCTTATAAGGTACCTACTTTGCCCGCCAGTCACCGTTGTATTGTTTGCTTTGAGCCACCATGGAGCAACAGCATAAAGCGTACCTATCATTTTAAAACCGTTTATCATAGATTCCCTTGCTTTCCAGAACTGGATGGTGGACGATTTGTACTTCAGCATGTGTCCAAGAAAGGTTCCAAGTGGTTGACATTCCACCCATTCGCACGAAATTATTTTCTCCCACCGTCTATTTCCTGAGAGGTATAACTTCGTTCTCGTCCAATCAAGAGTAAACCGACTGTTACTGAGTCAGCGAGCTTCCATCAGGTGAGATAGGGGTCAATGGCTGACCAGTGCATAATAAAAAACTACTATAAGGGCATTTCGAGGGAGATCGTCCTCGACCTTGAGAGCATCGGAGATGATTTTAACCTTTGTTAAGACGGCCCGTATTAATAAATCAATCTCAAAGTTGAGATCCATATTAAGATGCAGTTTTGACGTTTAATGTATCGATCTCAACTTTGAGAAACATTTAAATTAGAGCCTTAGATACGTTCTCTATTCTGTGCCTTAGAGGACTATAGTCTGACCGCTACTGCTGTGCCACTCCTTAGGTATGCGCGAAGAATGCGCGGGGAGGTGGGGTGTGAATTCGCACCCCCCGCCTCGCCGCTCGCGTACCTAAGGAGTGGCACTGCGATAGCGGTCAGACTATAGGTAATGTGTCTAGTTATTGGACACTCATGTTCGTTCCCTAACGGAAGGCCTCCAGCAGTTGACTGGCACCCTTACCTGTCCATTAAGCTGTGCGCTGACTAGCAGCACCCTGGCAGCCCGGTGCACCTCCACCAGCTCGCCGGGCAGCGGCGCGGGCGCACCGGGCGGCTGGAACCACACCGCTGCGCCCTCCGACCACTCCGCGAGCCCTCCGGACCCCGCCATGCTGTTGACGGAAAGAAAGGGTGATTATTGTACACCAGTGGAAACAAATGCATAAACAACAATGACAAACAAAACAAGAAACAAACAACAGTGTACAGTGGGCGGCTTTATCGCAAGCTGCGATCTCTTCCAGACAACCTTTTGAGGGAGAGCATTCCGTGTTTTAAACAGGGTAAAATAATCAGTAAAATACTCAATGGTTGTTATGTTAGAGACGAATTCGGACACTGGCTGACGACGTCAATAATGACGGTTACTCATTGGCTTACCAGCAAAACTACAAATTTCTAATTGGGTCGCTACTGTTAAAATGTATGGAAAGATACGATACGTCATTTTTTTTGTCCATACTTGTATACATTGTTTCCCGCTATCCAGGCTTAGTAGTAGACATGAGAAAAAAAAGTCATATACTTCCCGAATGAGTAGACGTTTCATGCACCAACAACAGTTATTTATTTACATGGTAGTAGGTAAAGAATATGATGTGGACTACAGAACACATGGATAACGAATAACGATAATCCAGATATCCGTCCGTATCAGTCAACACGTTAAGAAAAAAATGTTCTCAATAGATTCATACAGACATTTTGCTTCGACTTTTGATGACTTGTTTTGTTTTGATCCAGTGTATTAAGTTAATACAGTTATTTAGGAGCTCCATGCGCTTGCGCATCTGTTTAACATTCAAACCACATCTATGATGCCTCGGTGCAAATAATTTATTGCTGCATTGTCTCACAGAAATGTTGCTGTTGTCCTCAATGTCAATTAAATAGGAAATGAAAAATATTTTTTAAATAATTTCTTTTATTAATTAAAACATTAAATAATAAACATACAACTATTGTGATAATAGGTTAAGGATCTATTAATGCTACAGATAAATTGGGGTTGGTGATGCACAACTGCAGGGCGAGGGTCCGGTCTGGAAGCAGATGGGTGACGGGGGCGGTGGTTGGACACAGAAGGGATCTAAAGGAGGAGGTTGGATGCACATCGGTGGCGGCGGAGGCGGCTGAACACACAGAGGAGGTAATGGCGGTGGTTGAAGACTGACAGGAGCCGGTGGCGGTGGTTGGATGCACAGAGATGGCGGACAAGGCGGCTGCACGCTGAATGGCGGCAGCGGCGGTAACTCTATCATCATCGGTGGCGGAGCCGGTGGCTGCACCATCATCGGAGATAACGGCGGCGGCTGAACTGGCATCGGCGGTAACTGTGGCATCTGAATCATGATCTGTCCTAATGGCGGAGGTTGGACTATAATTGGCGGTGGCGCAGGCATCTCAATCACGATTGGCGGAGGTAACGGCAAGTCCAGTATCATTGGCGGAAAGCAAGGCGGATTGACGTACATTGGCGGGGGAATTGGCGGTGTCACACACATAGGTGGCGGTGGCGGAGGACTGACACAGATTGGAGGGATCGGTGGCGGAGTTACAGTCAATGGGGGTAATGGCGGAGGTGACACCATCAGGGGCGGAGAAGGAGGTGGAGTGAAAGTTAATGGCGGAGGTAAAGGCAACTCTATTATCATGGGCGGGAGTGGCGGTGGTGTGACGCAGAGGGGAGGTGGTGGAGGGAGAGTGACGTAGACCGGGCATGATGGTGGGGCTGGGATCTGGAGCGGGGGGGAGCAGCACGCACACATCTGCCCTGGAGGGGCATAAGGAGGCGGCATTGCTGGCGGCGCGTACGGCGACATGTAGTACTGGGCGTTTGCATACTGGAATAGAGAATAATGTGGTCAGACAAAAAACATCGAGAATTTAACTTCTTGAATATCTCACTACTAGTAGCACCGCACTGTCAGTGTGCAGACATTGCAGAAATTAGTACGAGGGAAGTTCCGGTCATAAGTCCAATGCGCTAGACCCCGCTAGTCCAGCGTGAGTTCTGACATGTTACATGCCTTAGACTGCTAGCTTCTTCGCCATGTTTGCCTTAAACGTACTCATAGAAATATCGGAAAATAAAATACAACACTTACTTGGGTTACTGCTGCTAATATTAACAGGATCATCTTTCTAGCCACCTTCATAGGCGACTGATTTACAACTTGTCAAACCCTACCACTTTCCCTTATTATATACAAAATGATTACCCCATTTTAGTATATTACCCCATATGCAATCTTGATTACAATAATGATTGTAGCGATATCAAGTTTGTAATAAACAAATAATTAAAGCATCGATAAGTCACGTTATAAACAACAGATACCCAACTAAAGTTTGATTATGTAATTAGTTGTATTAAATATCGATAGGTGTTGATTTAAAGCTCATTTTGTTAGGAAGTCTGATGACGTGGATAGAGCAAGAACAAAGCCAAGTCAACAATAGTCTCTTTCTGGTCCTAATCTGTACAAAATTCGTATAAATAAAGCGAAGTTCGGTAGAGCAAATATTCTCGTTTTCTCCGTAATTAATTAACACAGCATCGTCAATCAGATGATTCAGAATAAATAGAAATGTCTACTTTCGCTTATAGGTATCATTGTAAATCATAGAATACTTTTGACTCGATGTCTAATAGATTTATTATCGACCTCTCGATTATAACGCATCTTATTAGCCGAAGACGAACGTCAATCGAGAAGCGTTCCACTGATCGATTTCAATTGTTTTTTATTGGCCCAGCAAGATAATCTCGTTGACTGGGTAACATACTTGCATACATATTCATTCTTTATGGGTATTTAAAGGGTTTATTGTGGTATACAATACCTACAGTCAAGAAAATTTAAAATCAAGTAGGTATAGACTACCTATCTGAATTTAGAAGTAGAGGCTGCAAACAGGTCAGTTTTAAATAAACAATAACTTCTCATTTATTGCCAGAATATTTCAACACAGTGTCGATTTCATAATAGATAACTTTCTCCATTTATTGCACCTTTTAATCAACTAACAAAGCAAATCTCTAAATATTAGGCATGTAAATAGCTAAGGTACACACCATCCATCACCTTTCGAGACTAAAGAAATTCCATTCGGAATGTTTTCTCTGCCTTTTCATAACACAGCAGCTGATTCAACAACGAGCTTTTCTAATATCGCTCCTCATCTTTATAAAATCGAACGCACCCATATCGACCTAAAAAAAGTTCAATGGATCCGGGAAACAATGGCTGCGGAGGCACTTCCGCCTGCCGAAGACGTGGAACCACAGACCTCCAGTGAATAACAATCGAGGCAACCCGGTGAAATGTGAAAGGCGTGGCATCGTATAGGGCACGTGTGAATAGTAATACGTTTGAACTTGGTCGGGTTGGTGGTTTGGTTTGTTGTGTATTCTGGCTTCGCTCGACCTCGGCCGAGGCTTTCTAGACGCACGTTTGCTGCGTATATTATTATTGATCTCAAGTGTCCAGAGTAAATAATTAATGGCGACGGACTCTGCTTGACATGGAAAAGGTGGAATTGTGGGTTTATGTGTCGTTTGAAAAGAAAACGAAATTTTTAATGTTTCCCGAATGGAAGATGAAAGTCGGATTTTGTTGGCCATTTGAATAATGTTTCAAACAAGTATCGAATTTAATGCCACATAGAATTAATAAAATGGTGATAAATAGGCGATTGCTTCACCGTAAAGCCATAGCAATGACATAAGTAATAAACGATATAAAAATTAATAAAAATGTAATTAAATAAACATACTTACAAACTTTACAGTCAAACAATAAATCAAAACTAAAGTATTATTTTAAAGTACCTACTGAATTTTCATTGCGTCGTAATAGAAAATAGAAAGTCTTAATTAAAACATATAGTAAACATTACGTCCGATATTAGTGGACAATAATATCTACGTATTATCAAGCTAGAACCATAAAGGGACGGCCGCTTGCGCACAATAGAAGTGCTTCTGTGAATGTATAACGTCTCGTTATACGTTTTATTATAGTAGAAATGGCTATCAGGTGTATTTATGGCCAGATATACACTTTTTAATGAATCATTACAAAAACTGTCTTAGATTAACAACATTGGCACTTGGATAAAATTAAGTAGACATGTCATTTATGAACACACGGACATGTTTTGTCTAGTAATAGTAAAGAAGGGGAAGGTGATTCTGTTACCGTAACATTTTTCTTCAAAAATGTAACGTAATGCTTATAATAAGAAAGCATTTTAACCCGACTTGGCCTACAGAAGCGATACCACCTAGCGACATAAAACACATTTTTAATACTAAATTACTGTGATCTGTTTCATTTAATAGCTGGATCACGATCTTAAATCAGAATTAAAAAAATACAAAGCAGGACACTGATGGTAAAAAAATAATATCAAAACTTGACATTGACGAACCCACAATCAAAAGAGTCGTCGTAGAATTCGCACGGAGATTTTATTATAAAAACGCCATCATTCTAACAATGGAGTAATTTAATTTAAATTAAAATCATTTGAAGTGTTACGCTTCGATGATCTGAACGGGATGCTTTTGAAAATGTTTTTTTTTTACAACTTTTAACTGCTTCAACAATAACTGGCTACCTAGGGGCACGTAGTATGGTATGGTAGTCGTTAATTTGCAAAACTTCATTGAATTGAATTCATTTGGTATTATGGTCAAGTTCAATGCTCGATATAACGCTTATAATGAGGAAGAAACTAATTTAAGATTCATAGATTTATAAGCTTGAATATAAATTTTGTAATCATTTCAGTTTTGATAGAATTCCCATTACAAACGACATTATTCTTAATTCAAATATTTATTTAATAATGAGCACTGACACAATGCACAAAATGTTGTGGCTATAAATGAAAAAGACAAAAAGTCATGGCCGTCGCCCACGATTTCGACCAGGAAAGAAGTTTTTTGGTTAATTATAAGTTGCCTAACATAACTGTAATTAGCGATCGTTACGGCGCAGCTCCCCAAGAAAGGAATTTAACTATTATTGCGAATTGTTACATCACGATTTCACGGTATTTAAACAAATAGAGGACTTTTACAGGAGGGCTATGGCTATGGCTATGGCTATGGCTATGGCTATTTTAAATATGGAAATGTCAGATTACAAACGTGAAATGTCAAAGTTGATATCGAATACCGGATGACAGGATAGCCCTTTTATCTCTACAATTCCACAAACGTGTTGTGATCCATAGATTAATTTTGGTATGCGTGCGCGCGCGAAACTTTTATAATATATGCTGTAATCTTAATGTGAAACACAACTTCTATATGTATATAATAAGAGATGGAGCAATCCATTATTCCAAAATACTAATTTCTAGCTGTTTGACGGAAATATTATAGGTAACATGAGTTCATGAGTCACTTCGCGAACATAAAATTTTTACCCGTCTTTAAAAGACGACTCAATTCTTTTTAATTTGAACTACTGTGACTTCCCATTTTTTACAGCTCTAGTGAAACAATCAGAAACAATGGTTAGCGCTTTAGTTTACGTAACTCGAGACTTCTAGCATCGCTTTGGCATCGTCAGAATTATTTTTTGCTGTTTGTGGTCATCGTCAATTCGCAACTATTCGGTGACATAATCCCTGGGCGGCCTTCACCTTCAGGCGAAGAAGCATTTTTCTTAGATTACTAAGACTACCGCGATGTTGTTTGAAGTAAGGTTCAGCTCACCAGATGCCGCTTGATAGGACTAACCTGTCGTTATCCTTTTTATATTAACACAGGAAAGTCTTTGGCTAGCGGCTAGGCCTATAATACCCTCCAAACCCTATTAATAAAATGGCAGATATATTACTGACTTACCAGAACCCTTGGGGAACCGGAAAATCATGGTCCCTTATCTGTCATTTCGCTTCTGTCAGTGGCAATACAACAACGGTCACATCGGCGCCGCGCTGCACTTAGGTATACCTATGACATGTTTTTACCCTAGACGACTGTTTATAATCAGCAGATAATGAACCATAAAATCATCCATTTAATGAACCTTGTTTCGAAACTAAATTCTCTTGTTCGTATTCATAGATAAAACTTACATAATCTTAATAACCATTAAAGCGTATCTTTATTAAATAATTAAAGTGCAACATTAATTGTGAAGCGTGGCATATCTGATATGATTAGATTGCATAAGAGATGGCTCTGTGTGGGATCGGGGCCAGAGACAGAGCAGCGCCCGCGCAACCGTGTCAGTGGAACAATAGTACATGCACGCAGGCGCAGACGGGCAGGGGGAGGAAGTGACGATAATTAATAGAAAATAACCCGTTTCGATTTGCGCAATGCTTTCAAAAATGAAACTGATTAGTAAACTAAATAAACTGATCTGACGCACACTCCGCACACAGCCAAGATTTTATATACAACGATAGTAAAAAAACTTCTTTTCAATGGCAAGCTACATCATTTGGAATCGGAGGGTAAAATGAGTAGCCTTTAAAATACTATGAAACTTGTAAATGCGTAATGCTTGTGGTATTCATAAACTATACTAGAGGGAGTAGACAATTTTTAGAAGGGTTATGATCTTATAGGAAAAGTCCAGGAGTAAGCACTACATGAAATCGGATGCAGTTTGCTCGAAATAAATACTCCAACGCGTTTCCTCTGTTTTCCTTGTCAGGAAATCAGAGTTGCAAAAAAACAGGAAATTTAAAATGAAAACTGTTTAAAACGTGTTTAAATAATTGATTTAAAACAGGAGGAAAAAAATCATTGTTTTTAAATGTTTAAAACATGTTTTAAACACGGTGTTTAAAACAAGATGATTTTTTCGTAACAACCCTGCAGGAAATAGACCCTATAATAAATTTACAATAGCCTACAAAAATTAATGAAATGAAGTAAAAGTTGTGGTTGTGCTCATACTGACATAACCTACCCGACAACTTAACCTTCACAAGCGGGCCATTTTCAGAAATAAAACAAATTGTAAATGTTGTAATTAAATAACCGGCATTACAATGGAGGCGCAACAGGCGTGAAAACGTTGCGTTGGTTTGTCGCGGGCCAAACTGTCATGGTGCAGTGCCGCTGGTTTGAGCAATACGTATTACACAGGTACTTGTGGTTCAAAGAATAATTGAGTAAATCTGCTATAGGTACAAGAAAATATGGTGAGCGCTGGACAATGCCCGATGCGATACAGAACATAAAACGTGTTGAAAAAGGGTAATCTTGCCAGAAGCAATGAAACACACATGCTTGCCAATATTAGTAGTATATTAGTCATGAAGACTAAAAGATTTCAAAATATAATCGCAAACATCACTAAAACATAACAAAAGGATAATATAATATCAGTAATGAAGTTAAATGTATGCCAAATGAAGACGTTACAGAGTCACTTAATAAAATAAAAACAATCGAAAGTAATTGTTATGAGGACAATCAAATCGAGTAAACACCTGCAATTGAATATGAACTTTTCAGCGAACAGCTGTTGCATAATGTACCAAATAGCAAATCGGAGTAAAATTGAAATTCGTGTAACACTTAAGTTATGAGTTACCTTTTTCAAACTTGACAATTGCCTCGTTAATAACTTCATGCTATTCCTAGATTCATAGACAGGTTAATTGTTAACGTTTAAAACGAACATAAAATTGTAATGAAAGTAATTCAACTTAACTTGAACAAGGACAACATTTAAATGGAATTAACGTTCGTAGTAACTCTGCGTAAGATTGACAGGCTGCTAGCAATAATTTAATTTATATGAACAAATTTATCATTTACATTTGACTAAGACGTTTCAATGGTTTCATACGTAATTTAAACCAAATTTTAGCTCTAATAATACAATTTTAGTGTTCCTGATTTCACAAAAACTTATTTTACTTTTTAGATACCATCCCTTTCAAACATCGACGTAGCTTTTAAATCATCAAATATTATTTATTTATGTGTACCAAGCTGATTTGTATTTCTTTATAGGATTTCCTTTCATTCTTTCGTCTTTTCTCTAGTACCTGATACGCCCTGTGCCAATGAATTTCATAACACTCAAGTAACTCCAGTTAATAATGCGATCAAACCGGTAGCGCCACCTAACATTCGGAACAAGTTATTGCTAAATTATTTGCTTGTGAAATGATCTCAAGCAGCAATTGTAATGAGAACTTGACCAGTTGTAACAGGAATGCTAATTAGGTGAAGCTATTAATATTATAATGAGTTGGTTTGAGAGAGGTGAAAAACATATTTTGCGAGATGAATTCAAAGGGTGAAATTTTATGGAATTACAACCGGAGTAAATGTTTATATGCTGAAACGGTAGCTGACGTAATTTTGTTACATATAAATTCTGTAATTAAATGTTATGTATCACGAGCATTGAGAAATTGGAGCACTGAATATAATCAAATCATACATTTCGTTAAAGAATACTGCTTTATACTGCACAGGCAAGACTAATTATGTACTTAATTATAGTTTCGCGGAAGGGTCCAGCAATAAATTAATTGTGCAATTTCGCGCCTGCCTCTCGTGGGCGTAAATAAATATATACGCGAGAAAACAATAGGCTGTGGGATGAACACGTAAGAACACACCACAATGGCGCATTAAGAGTCGAATGTCGTACCGGCAACAAAGTTAGCAGCAAGAACTGAAATCAAGAAAAATAAACCTCAACGCAAGAACAATAAGGTTCCAGTAACTGATACAATACAACCAGCCCAGTAAGACCCTCGACAAGTAATTGAATACATCCATTGCAACTACCGTTCGAACCGTGACGATAGCAGGAGAAGGTCAAGTTAAAGCGGACGATCAAGTTTAGAAGTCAACAAAGCCGAGACAATGACTAATTGGCGACTCTTCGCACCGTAATCTTATAAAGGCGGAGGAATGGCCAACGAGAGGTGCGGTAAAAACAAGCAAATGAATGCATTTTTTATTTAGGGTCACGATTTACATTTAGTTAAGAGCAACAATAAAGAGTTAATTGAACAATGAAGTTCTAATTAAATTACGTTTACTAAAAACGTTCATAAAATTTCGCACACAAATGAATGCACACGCTGCAAGCAAACGTAATACAATACTCTATTCGATTGCTAGATTGATTGAATATTTGAATCTGTAATGATGCTACGCACTGATTGGTTCATAATATCACTATAAATAGTGTGCAATGAATGTGAATTAAAAAGGTTTTATGCAAACGGAAAAAACTACAGATTGGAGCTGAAATTCAGAAAACAGTCACAAGTGACGAATGAAGCTTACTCAATATTTTAGCACTCTTTACAAGTTATAATAGCCCGCAACAATATGCGCAATACGTAAACGGGACAAGGTCAATTTCAAGTGTGAGAACAAAGTATATTAATGGAAAAAATCACAAGTGATTATCTTTTTCTCACCAATCATACGTATAAGGTTATTAAAGTGTACGTACATTTATTAGTCAATCGGATTTGTGATTGATCGTGAGTTTTCCCAGGGCAAGTCAATCTTAACTTTCTATAAATTTGGGGGTTAAAGTCTAGTAAAATGCATTCCTTATTGCAAATTGTTCACAGAAATTGTCGACATGCGTGGTTTATGTAATAAATGCAATCACTTTGGCTTAACATTTTAAATAAACTATAAACCAGGCACCTGAAAATAACCTCGGTTTAGATGACTCAGCGTTTGATGAGCCGATGACAGGCGATTTATCTGTTTTTAAACTTGCAAGAGATGCTTCCGTTTATTTGGACTCGCAGACTTGCGTAAAACAGAACTGCAATTGAAGATGCAAAAGTATTGTTAGTGCTCAAATATAATGCAAACCCTGTCATAATCGCCGCATAGTTGAATTGATGAACAATTGACATTCACATACAGTCTCCGCGTACATCCGTAACTTTCCTGCACTTCCGCGAAGCTAGGCGTTGACGAGAGAAAGAAAGTTGTCGTTACCGCGCCCTCCGGTACCGTTACATGATGGATTGCTTCATCACCAGCCAAGAAACAGGCCAACCACTATATTGAGTAACCGACCTTTACATTCGGATTTTTTTCTTGACAAATATGCTCGTTAATATTCGCAAGTGTTGTGAAAACAACTAAAGTAATGAGGTGTCCCACAGGGAATGTTTATAGGACCCACATTATATCGTACTGATCGACCAGTTAAAAAAATATATGCTTAAAGTTTTGTGAAATAATTGTCACATAGATATACTTACCAACTTATTTATTTACTTACTTTATGTTAATTTGAAAATATTGCTTGCCGCAAAATTATATAATTTTACATGGTACAAAATCTGTTAAATTATCAGATAAAATCAATTTCAAACAATCATAAATAAAGATTCGAAATTGTCAAGTGAAATTGAAACCGCTAATTCCAAGGTATTCGGCAACATGAAGATAACAAAACTCTCGTCGACAAATTAGAAAATTACGCCAGATGTTCGCAGACTTTCTAACCGTTGGTCGCTAACTGCGTAACCGTTTCCCTATTATATTAACAACTGCATTACGTACAGCATAGACAGACATTCAATAAAATCGCTCCAAATTATGATCGTTCATTTCAAAGGGGTCCGGACACCGGTTTCAAGAACATAAATTTCTGCAAAGCTGTTATTAATATCTGTAGATGATAAACTAATGTTGAGTCAGCTCGCATATACTGTCTGAATGCTGGAATTATTAGAAAACGTAAGTATCAATATCTGCATTAGCCATACGGATTTCATGTTACAACAACAACTAAGTTTCCATTCCAAAACCTTTTCCAATATTTACACCATTTTTTTTTTGTGTACGCATCAAGTACAGCATGTACCATCGAGAGAGCTGCAAGATGCGCGGGCGCAAACATCATTGGCGGCGTGTGTGTCCGGGCGTGGCCACCTGCCACTTTCATCGGCAATTTCGGTTACGCACCTTCATTCAACTTTTTCCTTTTACGCCGATGCCGCCTCCGCCGACATATTTATATTTTTCATCATTTATATCTTTCCCTCGGCTTGTTTTTATTTTACGGTTTCTTGAAAGAAACTTTTTACTGGCTAAATGATGAATCGGGTTATTGTACTGCATTTGGTGGTTCCAACATTATATTTGGACCCTGGGCGTGGTCCAAAAATTTCAGCTGAATCGAGCAATTAAGTATTTTATAGGGACCACGAAATAAATAATCCGATGAATTATGAATTGATGCGTGCCTTGCGTACCGCTATGGAGTGGGATTCGGTCCCACCGCTCTGTCCATGTTTCCAGAAAGGGGCCATCAATTAATTACGTCACACGTAAAGGGGGGAGGGGGTCGACGAAATGTGACATTGTGTGACAAGGGGGTGGGAGGGGTCCTAAGTTTTGTGACGTCACATTTAAACATCTAATATATCTAAGTATTAAAACCGAAATTTGATTTTAAACGAAAAATTTTGAAAATTTCTGAAAATTATAAAAAAATATGTGACGTCACACAGGAAGGGGGGGGGGGGGTGTCGCAAATGTGACCAGCTGTGACAAGGGGGGAGGGGTCTCAAAATCATAAAATTCGTGTGACCTAATTAATGGATGGCCCCAAAGGTATAATTGGGTCTCTTCAAATCTAAAGTTAACAGGCTGTTACCGAGACACCGAGCTACATCTTCGATTTCATCGTCACTTTTCTTTAAACGTGATTGATGACATTAAATTCAACTTGACTAATTCTTGAATAAACTTATCAATGATTGACCAAGCCAGTGTGAGTTCGCTCCACAGAGTAAAGACTAAAGAAAGAGGTGCCCTTATTAGATACATGTATGAAAAAAAAAACGTGGTCATTGTTTTTTCATTTTCATTGTTCTTTCTACCGAAAGAAGAGAGATACCGAGTAGATATATGTATATTTTTATTAGTCCTTTTCTCTTGGGTAGCCAGTGGCCTTTTCTCTTGGGTTTGGCTGAAAATCAGCGCTGGTGGAGTCTCGTACCCCCCAGCACATGCTGAGCCAAATACCTTTTCGGCACAGTTCGCGCTGACCCCTTTTTTTCTGTTTCCTCTGTCTATGTGTTGCGAGTGTGTCGAATAAATGTTTTCTTTCTTTCTTTTTTCTTTTACCGGTAAATAGTTGAACTACTCGCTTCGTTTTATGTCGATGTTAGTACTAGGCCGACCACTCGGCCAAGTTGCTTAGGGCCAGTCCCCTTAGTAATTGGTCCATGGTTCGCTCACACGCGGTTTCTATTCCATTTCTTACTTTATCACCGTGTAATGTTAGCCACTTGACATGATTCTCACTGACCGTCAAGCTCATCGATGGTTAATATAGACTTGTCGTCAACGCCAGACCGCAAGTTTTTACCATGCCAGTCTGTACAGTCAGCAACAAAGTCGCTGAACATTCTCAGTTTTTCAAATTGCTTGCACACTTTTGTTTTGCATCAGACTTATTATCTTTCTTCATCGTCAACAAAATATAGACATGTTGCTAATGTTTGATTCTAATAACCTGTAGGCTAAGGCCCCACCTGTCCGCTGCGCTGCGTCGTCGCAAGATTTTGTACTGGCACATCACCCTCCCCAGCTTCGTCTCTCGCCCGCTGACACTTTGATCCGTTACGACGACGCAGCGCAGCGGACAAGTGGGGCCCGGATCGTAATGTGTTCACCAACGTTTGTAAAATAAAAAGAATTACCGATTTGAAAAAATGAGAATGTCGCTGACTGTACCAACATAACAGTACCGTTGACATAATTCGCAGTTGTGCGGGTATCGGCATCATTAACATGTTGGCTATGAAAGTTTGCAGAAAAAGTGTTGCGTGACGCTGAAAAAATCGATTGACATACAGTTTGTAGGGCTTTTGTAGATTGCGTTACCACAATTCATCACAATCTACAATCTACTACCAGTGTGCTCCCAGGCCTCGAGTGTAGTACCTAGCTAAAAAAAAAACCGACTTCAAAAAAACCTGGAGCACTAAAAAGCCTGAAATAATATTTCTATTACCACCACTGCCTAACCCATCGTGAAAATCAGGCTTGATGGTGTGTTATCGAGTATTTGGGGTCGGTGCCAATTTATCTTCTTAATTTTATAGTAGGTAAACTTGGCATACTAAGATTAGCACCGACCCCGGTCGAGCCAGTCCGAATATGAGCTGCAGAGTGCAGTCTATTTGGCCATAGCTTGCCTCTACCACCTCACTGGTACTGACTGGTACAAATAAATTGGTACAGAAAGACAGCTACGGACGGATTCAGACGGACGTAAAGGGCTAATATTATTATTATTAAAATCGATTTTGAGTCTATTCCAATTTCTTTGGTTTTGAGCAATATATCCTACAACCTCACCCGCTCGCAGCCTCGCACGTTTCAGTCAGTCAAATGTTGATTGATTTAGATTAAACAATATCTGTAACTTCGAATTAAAAAGCTGGATTTTAAGTTAATTATATTTTCGAGGTTCTTTGGGATTCAATATTAGGGTTAGAAAAATTACAGCAATTACCATTTTATACCTATTTTTCCAAAATAAATTATTTTAAACGAGTCAGCAAATAGGCATGAGCACCCACGAGAATGTCTAAAAGCCGGCGCCCCTGGACGTAATACAGATTAGATGATAGGCAGAATTATATTTAAAGGCTTCACCGACTATTAATAAAACAAAAGAGAAGTTAACACGTTCAACGTCCTCTGTCAGCTCGAGTGGTCACAGTGCAGTGGTCACCTTGACCGCCGCGGGCCGCGGGCCGGTCAACTGGACCGAGTTTGCTCGCTTCGAATCACTGACCACCGCGCAAGTGTTACGTGTGACAAGCTGCAAGTGTTCAAATGTACATGTACTTAGAAAGTAGGTAAATCATGATAGAAGTGTCCCAAGGGTTAATAAAGGTGTGGTGTGTCAACTTATAATACCTAGGTACTTTATGGTATAGTAGATACATCTAAATTATCTAGTTTTAATTTTAATTGTTGATGGTTGAAATATACTCAGGTAGGGTGTGTCCGGATTAACCTGTCATTAAAAGTGCGTACCTAAATAAGTACATAATAATAAATTAATCAATTTTAATAGTTTTTTTAGGGTCCTTTGACTTAAGACAAAGGTTTATTTAAATGTTATTTTTAAGTCACGTTTTTAGTGTTTTTACGTCACGTTTCAGAGTCGTCGACGTCACGAAATAAACTCCTGTGAAAATAATCGTAATCAGGAACTCGGATCAAAACATCGAAATGTGGGGCGAAATTGCGCATGGAAGCTGCGTACGAGAAAGCATTGCCCGACTACCTGTGTATGCCTGCACAGTGGGCTAAGTGCGACTACGGTCGTCTCGTTTGACATTTCGTCAGCTGACACGTGATGGCATGCAATCCGCGCGAAATTGGCGCAAGAATTTTTGGCCCGAAACAATAGAACTTCAAACAGCGGGCCTTGAACGATGGGAGTGTGAAGAGTTTTTTGTTTTAATCTTGTATAATGAATGAATGAATGTAACGTCACGAGTTTTATCCCCATTCGGGGGTAGTCAGAGTCTTGAGTGGCCATACACCACCACATTGTGGAGGTATTAACCAACTCAAAGCCCACGTTTCACCAGATAGTCAGAACCCAACGTGGCAGGTGGTGAACCTTGTCGCCGTGTATACAGGAACTGACTATTACCTAATCCCGAGGGATAGGTAGGTTTCCTCACGATGTTGTACTTGTATAAGTAAATAAAATAAAAAAGATGTTTTGTTAGTAAGGTTGTACTAGACCTAATGTACATTTTTAGAATCATGATACATTTAAGGCACAAAACAAAACAAGAAGCAGATTGACTTTATAACTTTACATTTAATTTGCCTACTGTTGCCTACCTCTACCTTCGCTAAACTTGACCAGTTTTCTTAAACAGTTTTGCCATTATAAATTCATGAGATTCATCAGACGAAACTGGGTACCGTTATAGCTGTCATATTCTCAAATCTATCGCCATAGATGACGCCCACCACACTAATACGACGTATGAATTTCATGATAATAGTTATATCTATAGTACGTTTTTTTTATACTTGTCCTATTTGGTAAGCAAAGATGGCGTCCAGCGGGGCGACTGCGTAACTTTTTTGTCAATGTTTCAATTGGTTTCGTTCATCCTGTATAATTATATACGAAACCAATTGAAACATTGACAAAAAGTTACGCAATCGCCCCGCTGGACGCCACCTTTGCTTACCAAATAGGACAAGTATAAAAAAAACGTACTATATTTACCCATGTATACGAGTAAGTAAGCGAATAAGTAGGTAGGTTACGAGCTCCATCGTGCATCGAATCACTGTGGAGGATATAACAGCTATTGTGTGTCTGTTCTTTCCGACTCCTTTAAGTACAGTCAATAGATAAACCCGAGAAAAAAATGGTTGAATATTTATTTCGCTTTGGCGAAGGTAAAGCTTTAGGAAAATGTCATGAGTAATGACAAACTAGGTATAAAAATTGAGCTAATCCTGTGCAGCATAGATAACAACTTGATTAAACTAACAGTGGAATTCTTTTCATTGCAATAATGTTTGAAGTCGGAACACCTCCAAAAGTTTCAACGTAAATTTGCATCTGTCTTATTTATTCGCATAGCCATAGAGAACATAGCCATAGAGAAAGGCCAAGAATGTACGATTTAAAATGAAGAATTCACGATGATGATAATAGAGACTAGTCGTTTTCTAATCGACTATTTTTAAGAAACTCGAGGGCCAGGTCATGTGTGTGAAGGTTTGTCTACCAACCTCTACCACTAGGTCTTAGGAGAGAAAGCTTAAGTTTTGCATTATCTTTACGATAGCAGGAATGAGCTACTTGTTCCTTATCTACCCCCACACGACTTACCTTTTCCCAGTATCTGGGTCGGCGCAGTATGCCTTTTCCTTCCAAACAAGAATAGCCCCATATTGTATAATAAAATAAAATCGGCGCATAAATATTGCAACTGACTGTACCGCCATGTACGGAGTGTCGCGGCGGCCCACGTACTTCCGATGCGCAAACGCTTCTAGCCCCACTTTTCCAACCACCTACATTAGGTAGTACCTACTGAGGAACTCATTAATCAATCATCACTGAACTGTAATTAATAGCGGATTAATTACAATATTAATAGTTGTCTAAACTAAGAATATCTGTTGTTGATATTTTGGATTGGACAAAGACTATTTTTTTGATTTTATACCTATCCCAAAAGGAAGGAGTAGGGGTCTTCCGGCTCTCTCTCACTCTTCGTACGAAACGCTGCTAGCCACTTTACGCCGATCTTCTTAAGGGCCTCCGCAGACTTGCTACTTTTAGCATCGGCGATCGGCGATTTTGATGCTGCGTCTCGCTCGTTCGCGCTCGAAGAAACGTGACGCAGCATCGATACAGTCGCAAAATCGCCGGTCGCCGATGCTAAAAGGAGCAAGTCTGCGGTGGCCCTAAGAGGGTGGTACTACTCTGGTCGAACTAGCCCGTAGGTACTTATATGAGTTGCACTCAATTGACTACTGCGTTGTTCTACCACCAATAAAAGATACACAATACAGAAATATTTTTCTAGGTGCAGTGCGATTTTTTCATAGTCGTATCACAGGTCGTATGTAAGTAGGTAAATTAGCTAACAACAACTAAGGAAACGTGTCGAAGGCAGGCAGCATTTCTGCATTCCTTTCGATCAGTGTGTCCCTAATGCGAATCCGTTCGTGCGATGTCGCAAGTGTGTTCACCATCTATTGCGGACTCTATAGGATAAGTCCTAATTTTGTAGTAAAAGCACGTAGAAGTTGTTTATCTTATTTTTTGTTTTGGACATAACATTTTCAATTTCAAAAGCTTGTTTAACTCATCATAAGTAGAGCATGGTTCGCAAATGGGTAAATTATGTTTTTTCTTTACTTTTATTACTGTTTTGCGTGAATATTTACACAAATCGAGAGGAACAACTTATGTTTGTCTCAATAGCATAGATACACAATTTGCAAATACATAGGCACTAAATATTCTCCTAGCATATTTCCAAACAGTACTTAGTTGTACAATATTCGCGGTTGTCTCGGCTCCTATTTATGAAATAGTGAGCGTCTTTAAGTCTGCAATGGTGTACAAGTATGTATGATTGCAAAACCAGTTAGCGCACAGGCCACAACCATTTATTGCGAATAAACATGTAATCGAACGATTTTTAAGAGACATATATTTTGTTGCGCAAGGTGTAATTCTTTTTGGGACTTATGTATAAAGCACTGGCCATTACTGGCTAATGGCATTTATTTTCGCAAGCTACATTATTCTTGTGATATTTATGTTATGACCATTATTGTACCCCTATTAAAGGCTCATCATTTAGCTAACTTACAGCAAGATCATTGCTCTGTTTTATCTAATGGCCAAGCGAGAGCTCTAAAATAGTTATTGTACTTTTTACCCCCTTTGCGCACAATTTGTAGAATTTTGCAAAGTTGTTTAGGTTCGATGTGCACTTAATGACCGCATTACCAGGCCAAGCCTCCACCACTGAAGTTACGCACACGGGAGGTAATTGGCGTAATCAACATCTTGCGCATTAATTTTGGATATTCATTATAAGGAGTATATGCCGACATTTTGAGGTCAAGGATTTACAGGTAATTGTTACAAATATAAGATACACATCAACTAAGCATATTTACAACTTAAGAAAAATAATAATGTGGATGACATCACGCGTTAATTATTAAAAATAAGTCGGAACGGACCAGACGTGAGCAAAAAGTTCAAATAAAAAGCTTGTGAGGTCACGTTGAGATTCTATTTATCAGCGTAGACGTTTCTCATGTATATCATTCGCAGCATCCACCGGAACTAATTTCTGTCTCTGCAAAATGTATCTGACTGAATGCTTTAAAATTAGATTTTGAATATTACAAAACACATTGTTGTGTTTCACGTGTAATGAATGTAATGTCCTGTATGATTTGTCTTGAAACTGTTGTTTTAATATAAAGATCGTTAACGGTATCCAAGAATGCACTTAAATTCTTAAATTTAATAGCTCATGCGTGCGTACGTCCAATAGTTGGAATTAACGTCGGATCATCTCAGAGTCAAAGATATCGGTGAAATCCGTTAGAATGATCCAACGTCCACCGCGAGACTAGCGCTTTCTCTAACAAGCTATTGAGCACGACACATCACGTTTGAATTACTTAACACTGCTTTATTGTGCGCTTCGTATGATAAGATCTGGAGAGAAACATTACAACTGGTTAATTTCTAGCGTAGTCTTACTATAACAGTATGAGATAAACGCAAGCAGACATACGCCAAAGAATTTTGACGCGATCTCCATATTTTTTGATAAAAATATTTGCCAAAAAAGAATGAAAAACAGCTAGGCCTAGGCTGCAGAAGAATACTTATGAGTATGCCTTATACAGTCTATGAATGAGTAATATTAGCGTAGGCTTAATATTATAATTGCGCATTCATGTCATTCAATGCCGCGGGCTTCTCTCAGAAAAGAATAATTGCATATCTTTAGTATTCAATGGATAATAGCATTTATATGTAGGTAAGAAGGTCAATTAGATGCTTAGACAGATTGTTAAATACATCCTATTGTTTTAGACTACAAGTAAAAAAATATACTAAACTAGGCAATTCAATGGCCCCAACACAACAACCCTTTATTTCTATCCTGGAATAAATTTTGTCAATTCAGGACTTTTGATGAGGAACTGTAAGGTAGTCCTCCGAGTCGGCTATGCGGCCTTGCATCAGCTGTAAAAATAATTCTTGCATACAACACAAGCTTAGCAAACCGTGAACTTTATACCTACTTCTGACGTCAGGAAAGGCTTCAAATGGTTTCTTTGAATCACGACGACCAGGTTTCAAGTAAACGTGAATGAATTGAAAAACGTGAGGTGACGTCACCATCCAATCCTCGTGCAGCGGCTTAATCAACAAGCAATAAAGTCTATGTAAGAAACTGGACTTATCTACGATCGTAAAATCAATCGTGACCGCTGCGGTGTTTGTGTCCAAGTCATCGACAAGCACAATGAAAATGTTGCGGCAGATACTGTTGAATTCGTTAAAATTATTTATATAATATTAGTACGATCTGTGACCAGTTACACCAATTTATCAATAAAAGAAATTGAAAAATAATTAACTAAAAATAATTATTTTTTATTGCAAAATAGTCTCACGAGAAGGAGATTTCCAAGCTGAAGGAGGAGTAATTGAATAAATTTGTTGATGCAGTTGTTCTAGTAACTTTAGCTCAGTTTTAGGCTTTCATTAACCTAGGTACATCAACGTTGATTTTCTTTTACGTCTCAAGCAACTTATTTACTGTATTTGGATTCTTCTTTCATGATTCTAGTTTCGTGTATCTGTTTCACTGAATTAAACGGGTCAGTCTTCAAATACGTTGTCAACTTCCCAAAATCCTCATAGAAACTCTATAAGTATTGGTTTAAAAAACCTATGCATAGTGAGTGTAATTTCACTGGCCTTCCATGCCTCACTATCGGTATTTTCTCAGTGACTTGGTGAGAACGCCAGTAGCGCTTAATAGTTTTAAATGTCACAGCTTAACTGATAAAAAGTGTATGTTATTAGATCGTAAATGTCTCGTACATGGAATCGAAAGCGACTGGTTGTAAAGTGTAGGCTTGTTAACTAGTTCTCGCCTTGATGTGTTCTTGTTACCATTTACTGTTTGGAATCCGTCGAAAGGCTTCGAAATACCAATTACCTACCTATTTATGCGTATTTCAAGGAAGATTTATCTTCATTCGCTCTTGTTGCTAATATTTGATTTGATTCAATCTATACCTACCTACCAAGTGTACCTACATCAATCGAGATATGTTAAATATAATTAATCATTACAATAATAATAAACTAATATTTTTATATCCGAATTGTATTCTAGAAATATATTACCTAGGTATAAAATCCTAGTTTGAGCTTATAACACGTTTTTTATTTCAAGGTCAATGACCGGACTTTAGGTCAAAACTCGGAGGTCCCTTTCGTAAAACTATGATTAAGTACGTATTTATTAAGAACCTACTTGGGGTAGGTACCCAACTAGTACCTACCAAAGTAGGTTTAGGTATAACTTTATTTTTTTTTCTAATCGATCTCCGGGAAGACGGAATAAATAAAATTGATTGAATAAAAAAAAACGCAATCGTGATAAACAACGATTTCCGATGAATCCTCCGCAGACCGGACGGACATCCTAGAAATCGGGACGTGTCCGCCGTTTCAACGACGGATGGTTACATTACTCCCGAACAAGTTGAGGTAACTTACCTACTTATCAAAATATTTCGTAAAAAGCGGGTAAGTGGGTAATTAAAATTTCGCAACAGTTTATAAAGTACGTACGGAAGAACACTAAGGTGTTGTTAATTTATTATTAGATACATAGGTGAGTAAGCACCATGTAGGTAGGTATTGTTCGATTATAATAATAAGGTGGGTCTCAGGTAGTAGGTACTATTGCAAGCAAGAATAACATAGTAAATAAGTAGGTACCGAAGGCTATAACGCGAAATCCAACGTCACCCAGACACGTACACCTTTGGAAGTTGACTTACAGGTAAATAAGCGACGAACACCCGAGTTCCTTGAAAACCTCCGTCAACTTTCACTAAACTTCATAACACAAGTGTTGTACACAACTGTCACAATATTATTCACTTATCTATAACAGAAAAACACTGGTATAACGGTTTTTCACACATATTTTGATTACACGGTAAGTTTTCATGCGGTATCTGCTCGCGGCCACCACAATGCTCTTGGGGGCGAATGAAATGACTGGTCCGGAGTTCGCCCGGTTGCGCGAACGCACACCGCATTCCACGAGTGCTAATCGAGCTTCTATCCGTCTCCTTCTCGCGCTGTCACCGCGGCTTAGCGCGATAAGGATAGACGCTCAAGTCAATACGTCTACAATCAACTTGTATAGGTAGGTAGCCCCGTTATTCATAGTAGACGCGGTAATATTAAAATAATAAAATCGTTTTAAGTTTCTTAATAGACTAATTAGAAGCTTATTAAGTTTTTTTTACCAATAATATAATTTCCAGGTAACTTACCTACTATCTACTTTGTTTCATTGATAGATGCTTTGCCGCCTGCCTACCCATATCGTAGGATGTGTCGTGAAGCAACGCAAGTAGAGCGGAATCACACAAGTTTTTGCGAACAATTAACGATGATGTTAAATAATAAACATGCTCTGCTCTAAGATTTAGAAATTGTGAATGTTTGCTCATAAAAGTGAAAGCATGATGGGAGATTTATTTTTATCGTTTGTGTAATAACATGATATACCTACCTGCCTATGTGTTATATAACTATTAAATTAATGGCTAATGTATAAGTTCCTTAACAATAATAATTCATCTAACTAAAGTACTAATTAGCTGATATTTTTTCATGGACGTAGGTTTACTATAGGTAATAATAATAATATCCTGAGACATTTTCTACACACGGCTACCTGATCCCAAACTAAGCAGAGCTTGTACTATGGAAACCAGATAACTAACATGCATGAGACTATGCATGTCCCGGGTAGGAATCGAACCTACGGCCTGCAGCGTGAAAGCCATCACGCCAATCACGCCAACGAGCACTAGACTAACTAACCGGGACTAGAGTTTCTTAAAACGCTTAGTAATTTCACCCCACATCCATTACCCCAAGGGTGGTACTACTCTTTGAGTGCTACCTACTAGTATTCTACCCTCTATCTAATACTCTTTTCGTATTTCGGGGCGATCGGCGCATGCCCCGAAACCCGCAATATAGTAGAAAAAAAAACGACAACGCAAAGGAAATACACCTATTTTTGCCTTCTTTTACCGATTTACTCATACGCATGCTGATTTTCATGTTTTTAAACTACGTTTAGTTAATTTCATGACAAGATACCCTAACTCTATTGGTCGTCTATGGTCAACCAATAACAAATCGCAACTGTCAAAAATACCAACCGAGCGTTGTTGTGTTGTGGCTGCTTACGAAAATATTTCTTTTGCAAATTTCACACAATGCCAAAAGTTCGTCGCAGTCGTAAATCACCACCAGAAGGATGGGAACTCATCGAGCCTACTCTGGAAGAATTGGAGCAGAAGATGCGAGAAGGTAAATAACCTCCATTACTTTTTGTTGTGAAACGTAATGATCACCTATTTTCGTTATTTTGTCTGTATCACAATGTAAATATAAAACTGAGGCTATTCCTACACTCACATTTGATAAATCTCTCATTACAGCCGAAACCGAGCCACATGAAGGCAAACGCAAGCAAGAATCTTTATGGCCGATATTCAAAATACACCATCAGAAGTCTCGCTATATCTATGACCTGTTCTACAGACGAAAAGCGATTAGCAGGGAGTTATACCAGTACTGTCTGGACGAGAAGATAGCCGATGCTAACTTGATAGCGAAGTGGAAGAAGGTTGGCTACGAGAACTTGTGTTGCTTGCGTTGTATCCAGACGAGAGACACGAATTTCGCAACAAATTGTATTTGCAGAGTCCCAAAGAGCAAGTTGGAGGAAGGTAGGATAGTTGAATGTGTGCATTGCGGTTGCAGGGGTTGCTCTGGTTAAGATTTATTGTTCATTTTAATGCATTAGTAAATTAAGTACCTTAGTTTAAGTTCAGGTTGTACATAAGCAGAACAACTAAAGTAATGCTAATAAAGAACAGAATAATAATTGATAATTTCAAATTTGTATGTGACAACTTTTGTAGCATTCATATTTAAAATCTTCAGTGTCGTTTATCATTGAAATGATGACTGAATATCCATATTATTATTATTTCTATTGAAGTTGTATTTTGGTTTGTTTGTACCAAATATTTGTGCACTAACAAGCTGTTCATTCATCTGAAAAATGATCTAAATTGTATTAATTGTAGGTATTGGAATTAAAGTGAAACACAATATTTTATTACATATTTTATTATGATTACTTTCTTGAACATAAACAAGTGTTATTGCAAAAAAGTTAAACACGTTTTAAACACATTTCCTCTCAAACCCTCTGAAAATGTACAGACACATGTTTATGAGTATTTTTTTTGTAATAACACCAAAAGAGATCACAATGAAGGAATTAAGTAGAAAACAATAATTAAACAAATTGAGATCTTAACACAAGAAACATTTTTTAACAAAAAACTTAACATTTTCTTAATCTTCAAAATTTACTTACAAAGAAACTTTGGTTACTTTGACAGTTTGTTTTCCATATCTACAAAGATCACAACAAAAGAAAATTCACTCTCAATTTCCAGAAATTCAAAAATACTTAATTATTTATAGTTATTTCTTTCCCTACGGAAATAATTAACTTTATAATAGTATAAATAATAGCATAAAGATTAATTAAATCAATATTAATTACCGAGCTAGTAAAGGCACTTTATCTTATGCAGATTAATAAATCTAAATTTAACAATACTTTGTACTGTTTTTGAGCAATATTAATCACAACCTTTGTTTGGAATTTTAGCGGACTGAGTAACTTTTTGATACAAAATATACATACATCTAAATTCTTATAAATAAATATTTATACTAGTAATTTTGTGCATCAAATTCTATTGATGCAGTTCACAGTCCACTAAAACATTCTCTTACAAATAATACTACACCATAACAGTCCTATGCTCCATATCTTTAGACAGTTCAATCAACAAATCCTTGTAAATGATTGGGTTCATGTTTTTGCCCAGCAAATACAGAATGAACCAATCTCCGTAACCCAAACGTTTAACGATGCGAGATACCAAGCTCCTCTTTACATATCTTAGTTGACCAGTGATCATTAACGTGCGAAGAGGACGGAGAGAGAGCACCATGAGACGGAATAATACAGAAAGCATGGACACAAAGGCAAGAATTATCAACCAGAACCATAGGATAACGAATATTTTCTCATTCACGATATTTAGCGGTAGAACACACAAGCGATCTTTAACTTGAATTGATCCCGAAGGTCCGTAGCTCCTGAGCCAACATTTGGTGAGTTTGGGGAAGAACTGGTCCATGGGGTTGACGCCGGCGAAGTCCAACATGTCGGCGGGCACCCGGGGGATGTGGGTGAACGATGCCACCGCTGCACCATAGTTACGAAACGCGCCGCCCAAGAATAAGTCCAGTAGGAATATTTGGCCAACCTAGAAAAATAATTATAACTATTTATTTTTTGTGACTTTGTTAGGCATTGGGTTAGAAGGAATATTGAAAACTAGTAATAATTGCTTAATGCTTTAGATGTGCATGTTTTTCATGGCTTGAATCTATCTAATCTAATAATTTTGGTACAAATAATTTAATGCCCTGTATGAAACATGATGCCTAAAGATAGGAGTTCGATGGACGCGGCAGACGGCAGACGTCAGTCGGTCTCATAGAAATTGTAATACCGTCTGCCGTTGCGGTACATGTCATCGCCACAATTTTTATGAGACCGACTGACGTCGGCCGTCTGCCGCGTCTATGGAAATCGCACCTTAATAGAGAAGAACAGACATATAGGACAAAATGGGCAGATGTTTTTTTTTTGCCTTTTTATAGCCTATTATGTTTCCCAATGTTGGGAAAAGGCCTCACCTTTTTCTTCCACGGCAATACCTATCTTATTTGAATGTTTAATCATTATGGATGTTATAGGGCAGACTTACCACATTGGCAAGGTTGAGCAACTCGCAGAAGGCGTAGCGCAGGGCATATATGTTGTGCGTGTGTATGTTGGTGTAGCTCAGGTAGGACACCAGCTCGCCGCGGCGGAACTCCGACCAGTCTTTGTTGACCATTGGGCTGCCTGGAAGCGACCAATTGTTAGACGAGTTTTAAAAAGTGTAGGAGTGGGCTGCTACTGGGGATTTGAGAGTGTAATGCGGGATTTATATGGGTTCATTACCGCCACATAGCTAGGAACTTAATCCTGGATTTAATTATCTTAAGATATGAATTTTGAATAATCCTGTCCCATCAAGCACTCGAAACCAAGAGAATAAGAGATACACCACTACTCTGACTTCTAAAGGTAGACAGCAGACGTCAGTCGGTCTCATACAAATTGTGGCGATGACATATGCCGCGACGGCAGACGGCATTCAATTTCTATAGACCGACTGACGTCTGCTGTCTTGCCGCGTTGACCAAACTCCCACCTTAAGAAACAAGTTTTTGCTTAGTTTGAAATCCACATTAAATATTATTTTATTATTATCATCATCATCTCAGCCGAAAGACATCCACTGCTGGACATAGGTCTCCCCCAAGGTTCGCCACAATCATGGACCAATTACTAAGGGGACTGGCCCTAAGCAACTCGGCCGAGTGGTTGGCCTAGTACTAACATCGACATAAAACGAAGCGAGTAGGTCAACTATTTACCGTAGATAGAACAATGAAAATGAAAAAACAATGACCACGTTTTTTTTCATACATATATCTAATAAGGGCACCTTTTTCTTTAGTCTTTACTCTGTGGCCACAATCTTATCTTTATGTAATTCAAATGATCTCTTGTACTGGTTTTGTCCTTTATTTAAAATTAAGTAAATATATTCAGTCACTCGAAAAGATGGTTGATACAAACTCAGGTCAGCTGCTAATGCCTTCAGGCGGCCGCTCTCCCAGATCTTCCACAAGTAGCGCGGTGTGTAGAACATGACAGACTGGCCAAGCAGCACGAAGCACACCCACTGGTAGTACGTGTGCTTGATTTGTTCGTCATTATCGCCCTTGATGGGCCCCACACCTGGATACGCCATGTGTTCACCTTCTACACCTGTGGACATATTACAAGAATCATAAACTAAGTAGCTATATTTTCTACTTTTTTTTTCTGAGGTGGCTAACAAGCGTATGTCCTGCCTGGTGTTAAGCCTATAGTTGCTTGCAATACCAAAGGTATTACTCACACATTGTCGACCTAAAGGGGAGAGTGACGGAGGGAGGGGAGGGGGGTTGGGCTTCCAGCTCTCTCATCATACGAAACGCAGCTGTAATAGCTGCTTAATGCTGATTTTCTGTAAGAGGGAGCTACTACCCTGGTCGAGTCAGCCCGTATATGAGCTGCAGTCAATTGGCTACAGCTTGGCTCTACCACCAATAAAAAGTGAGAAGTCTTTATTTAGTGATGGTAATAGTTTGCTAATAAATTATTTAGTAATGGAAAAACTGTAATGCTTGGATTGTCTCACTCTAGTACAATTACTGGAAAATCTATACTAATATTATAAAGAGAGAAGATTTGTATGTATGTTTGTGATGAGTTAACTCGAAAACTACTGGACCGATTTCAAAAATTCTTTCACCATTAGAATGCTACATTATCCCTGAGTAACATAGGCTATATTTTTGGGATCCGGGATCAGAGATCCGATTTTTTAAAATTTAATTTCTACGTATGCGCATCGCGGGGAAAAGCTAATCTAGTATAAAGCCTGGATGAGATGCATGGCTCTAGCATAAATTCTGGGAACAGATTTAGCTATCCTGTGGTCAGGATGCCATATGCACTCCATAGATAGATAAATAATATGGGTTAGCTATTTGTGAAATCTTGAATTTTGTTCAGTATTCAGGGTAGGTAAGTACTAGATAGGTCACTCTTTAGTGTACTTCCATGACTATTTAGCCAACTATAGGTATACCGCCGGAGCCGTACTGCGCCTTAGGTACGCGAGCGGCGAGACGGGGGGGCTCATCGCTCTCGCCATCCCACTCCCCCACCCGTCATCGCTCTCGCCGTCCTACCCTCCCACCTCCCCGCGCATACCCAAGACGCGGCACAGCACTTGTGGTATACGGGATACCAGAAGTGCTATGCCGCGTTTTGGGCTATACTATAGGTATACCGTATACCTATAGTACCTACCTATCTGGGACAGACCCATTATAATAATAATAATTTAGCCCTTTTAACGTCCCACTGCTGGACACGGGCCTCCCCTCAATGCGAGGGGGATTCAGGCCATAATTATACCATTAATTTATAAAATTAAGTGATAATAGGTATAGACTGGATTTAGTAGCTGATACATTTACTGATACAGTTTGACATAGCATTTCAAACTGAACGCAATACATACCAACAAACCGGCTTTTCAACGTGTAAGTGCCGTAGATCCAGCAGTAGCTGTTGATGGCGTCTTTGTCGCCGTCCTTGTCGCTGTCGCTCATGCAGTGTATCGGCTCGCCGAAGAACTGCTTCGAAGTCACCAGCAGAGTGAACACAAGCAACATGATCACGGTCACTTTGTAATGCATGCGGAAAACATTGTTGTCCGTGCACACGTTCTCGAATTTCAAAAATGCCCGAAAGGGCATGAATAGGTCGATCATTTTTAACTATTTCTTCAACCACGCTGCTGCCTCGTTTCAGTTCGAACGGAGAAAAAAATAATAATTCACCTACCCGCGAAACGCAAAAACTAAATAGACAAAACAAATCGGAACCGTCAATCCGACAGAAAAGTCAAAAATTGCAATTGCAAAAAATGCACCGGAAATGAAATACTTTTTCTTTTTATCTTTATAATTAAGGCCCACCCAGGTAAATATTACGCCAGTGTCAAGTAGAAATATCAAACAAGTATTTATTTACTTCGAATGGACCAACGACGGTTAGTAGTTTTGTTGAATATTTCTGCCTATCCCTTTGAGAATATTCAGTCGTGATGGTGCAAGTGTACTTATTACTCATTTCCTTGTTCGTAAATGATTCTTCTACTCTCCCACTTGTCGAGGTTACAATAAAAACAAAATATATAAGGGATTGGTAACACAGCTTTATTTGAAAGGCATTATAATACACATGTCTCTATTTTCACAAACACCGTGCTTATCGCTTATAATAAGTAAATCGAAATCTTAAAGGAATGTAAGTAAACTAATATTATATTATGATATAAATTAAGTAATGATATAAATGGCTGAATTTTATATTAATTTTCCCCATTATACTAGAATTGAGCAATTCCATATTCCATAGCTATATTCTAGACATAACAACACGGTAAGACATAATTGAATGATAATTTTGTCAGTATGTTTGAAAATGGATAAAACTTTACTGTTCTGTTTGTTTATGTGTATTTATGTTTACTTAAATAGATGTGCTCAAAAGTTAACTAAACGGCAACTACAACTTATAGTATAAATAAAATTAACTTGTTTGGTGTTCCGGTAACCACTTTGTTGAATATATAAAAGTACCTGCGTTACTCTAGCTTAATAACATAGTGCAATACAAATAAAGACACCTTATGCCGTGTGTCCACTGGCAAGTAACTTCCGCAATTTCTTGCAGAAGTCACTTGCCGACGTGTTTCCACTGACTGCAATTTTACACAACCGTGTACATGTGGGACTTGCAGCAAGTTCGGCAAGTCGCAGAAGTCCACTTGCGTGAGTGTTGACACATTGGAAGTCGCTTGCGCAAGTAAACTTGTGCAAGTTTTCTTGCCAGTGGACACTCGGCATAATAAGGTAATCACAAAAACGTTGATAACACATTACTATCATTTGATTCGCAAATATAGCTTAGGTAGGTATATCCTATTTCAGGCTGAATTTCAATAACCAACAAGTGATAAACTAAAGATACCTTCCGCAATGTTAAGTGCTAAAAGCTACAACTCACCATCACAGTTCCCCTTAGTTATGGTATAAAAAATGACGACAATATTTACAAAAATATTCTAACTATTCTAATTAAATAAGCACATGCACATGTATAATCCCCGACACAACACAATGAGAGGATAAATTTTACACCTTTGTCCGTCTGTCTGTAGCATCGCAGCTTCAGAACGGATGAACCGATTTCGGATAGAATCGGTTCTCCCGTTTTTAAGACACACATATTGGCTTTTTTCAAATAAAACACGAAAGCCCTTATAATTTGCTTTTCACTGTCGCTTTTATGTGTTCCTCGTCGTCAAACGCCATGTTACCTAAAGCGAAAATATTGTCTGGATCTAAAGCTTTCTTTGCGGCCAGCAATAACTGTCTTCCAGGCTCGCTCACCGTGTCGGTGTACCATTTCTTTCGTAGTTTACCAACGCCATGGTGGTGCGATATTGATCCTGTAAAACCAAAATAAATATTTATTAAAGTTGGTAAAAAAACACACACCTTGGTAAATTTTTTAATAAAAAACATTATCGACCAAAAACAATGAAATATGCTACAACAATCGATATTCGTTCTTATTTTAAATTTTGCCGCCAAAATTGAACAGTGCTGCCAACATGAACGTACCACCGGAAGCGATGATCTCGTCGCGCGCGGCCTCCTCGATCTCCTCGTACGTCGACACGGGATCCTTGCATTGGCTTGCGTTGTGCGCGAAGTAGAAATAAATGCAGCAGCCGGCGTCGTAGCTACATGAAAATTAAAAATAAAATATTTATTTATTTATTTATAAATTACAAATAATGTTGTTATAATTTAGCAATACTTAATGTTTGAAACATGTACTATAATAGCGGCAAGCTATGATGGCCGTTTTGACATGTGGGGGGGGGGGGGGGGGGGGGGGATAAAGAACCTTATTATAACGGAATAAGACTGGCCGTATCAAAAAATAAGAACGTCAAAAAATGCGTTATGAATCTTATTCTGTTATAATAAGGTTCATCCTCTCCCCCTCCCACATGTCAAAACGGCAATCATAGCGTGCCGCTATTATAGCCATAGCCTTTGTAGCTGTCACATTGATTGTGGTATACCCCAGCCAGTGTGTGGCTATGGGAGTGAGCAGGTACTATAGAGGTGTATGTATGTATACTGACGTCTGCGTGAGCCGGCAGGAGATGAGGTACTTGGCGATGCCCCTCGCGTCGCACTCGCTGCGCACGCGCCGCTTGACGTTGTCGCAGAGCGCCAGCGTGCGGTCCCACGGCACCGACGTCTCGAACGACTCCGCCACCACGTCGTACTCCATCGCCACGTCCTTTACACACAAATAATCATAAATAATACTATCCCACATGTAGGGGTAGGCTGATGTACGTTCTTCTTCTTATTATCGTATGGTTAGTGGCCAACCTGGTGTCAGAGTCGTGGAACCCGCCCGAAGGCCTCTGACATGACTTAACGACTGCTAAAACAACCGGTACCGACGTTTTACGTGCCGTCCGAAGTACGGAGATGCTCAGTTGAAATGCCGCTAAATGGTCACCCATCTCTGACTGACCTTGCCAAGCGTTACTTAACCTCTACGTGATTGCAGCTAGCTATGAGCGCATTGAGAAGTCAATACTTTACGCCGATCTTCTATGAGAGGATAGTACTACCGTTCGAGGCAGCCCATGAGCTGCAGTCAATTGACTACAAGGATCTTGTATTCTTGATTAGCAGTGGTTAATGACTGATAAGAACTCACTCTAAGATAAGCAATCACGAAGGTAAGGGTATATCCATTCTCTCCGTTAGTGGCGCCCGCGGGGATACCCCCGTACTGCGCGGCTATACTGTTTAGTATCTTCTCTCTAGCAGCGACGTCTTCAGCCGAGCCCTCCATGAGCAGCGTCACTACACACAGCTTCTGAGGGTCGAAGCCCTTGATCCGGGTGATGTAGAGACGCTTCAGGCCGTCCAGGATGACTCCGCCCCACGTGTTTGGCGTTTTCAGAGCTTGCCCGAAACGGAACTGTGGACAATTGAGTTGTAAGTGGAGATTTTAATGGCACACACCGAACAAAAGGTTTAACATAATACGTGATAAGTCTTGTCTTGGGGCGTTTGGCTACCCCTGCAAAAAATATAACCCTTCCTTTTTGCTTTGCTGGAGTAGGGTGAAGAGAACTTTAGAGGCTGATTGGCACACGTTGGTGGGTAGTGTATGCCGGCATGTCGTACTGCCCCCCCCCCCGACCCACACACCGCTCTCCTCGACACGGATGCCGAGGAGACCGGAGATCTCACCAGCGGTAATATGTGCGTCTACGCGCCTAGAGGGCCCTAGACGCACCTAGACATTCGACAAGCCCGCGGAGTTTCTTGCCAGAGCTTCTCAATTGATGGAATCAGGCGTAACTTTGCGGAAATCCATTGTTAAACAACTTTAGAGAGGGACCCACCACTCACCCTGGAATTGTCAGCCTCCAAAATTATAAACCAAATGAATTGATCGATAATATAAGAGGCCAACAAGACCTAACTCCCTGTCAGTCGAGAGTATGTCTGTCATGAGTCATAGACCCTAACAATCAGCAATTCTCCGCAGACAAAAAAATCTAAAATAATTTCGACACGTGTTTCGCCTCTAAACGAGGCATCCTCAGGATGGTTGGGCTGCGACTGAGACTGATCTGACTGTTGACGGATCTTCTCAATGAGGTCGCGTAGTGATCCGTTGGTAATTTTAGCCCCGTTCTCTCGAACAGACAGCAGCCCGCACCGAGGCCGTGCTCTATGTGGCGCCTTTGAGTCAGCTGTCCCCCTGCCCCTCTGGCTGGAGCGCACTTTAGGTTCGCCCTCTGCCCAGTGTAGTTGTAAGAGCGACTTTGACCAACAACGCATAGTCCATTAAAAAAAAGAAAAATAGTACATACAAATACAAATACATACAATAGTAAATACATTATATTAGATTAAAAACCATATTTCCTCATGAAAAATAGTTGGTGAGAATATATGTTGTGATTATTGTTTTTTTTAAATTTTAGTTTTTAATTGACAAGTTTACTTTTTAATGTGTATTTTTACAAGCTTTTTTTAATTATAAATAAAACTCTGTGTTTTTAATTTATTTCAATGAAAGACTGTCGAAAAAATTATTATAATTTGAAGCTGCATGTCTGCATGTAAAATGCATGTCAGTGGGAGATCGCGGGCCGGGCCAAAAGCGTCCGGACATAAAAAAAAATGTTGTGTGGTGTGTTGTACCTGTTCGTTGTCCATGAGCCGTATGCTGGCGGGCTGCAGGCGGCGCGCGGCCACGTCCCGCTCGAAGGCCACGCCAGCCGCCCAGTGCGGGAACACCAGCGACCCGTACCGCACCACACCCGGCAGCGGACGGACCTTGATCGTCACCTGCACAACAACAGTGCTTAGTGGTGGAGCCACGCTGTAGCCAAGTGACTGCAGCTCATATACGGGCTCGACCAGGGTAGCACCATAGAAGCAATAATAACAACAGTGAAATGGATGCTTTTTAGTGGTAGAGCCACGCTGTAGCCAGTTGACTGCAGCTCATATACGGGCTGGCTCGACCAGGGTAGCACCATAAAAGAGCGGCGTAAAGTAGCCATTACAGCTGCGTTTCGTACGATGAGTTGGAGAGCAGCAAGCCCAGCCAGGGAGGGTTCTATTCTTCTCTTCCTCTGTCCCACTCCCCTTGCGATCACGTGCGAGCGATCCCTTGGGTATTGCTAACATCTATAGGCTACGATAACTGCTTAAAACCAGTAGGACCGTCAGCTTGTTTGCCACTTTAGTGACTTTCTAACAAAATGACGGAAAATTAAGAAAAAACATTTTTGTCTTTTAGGAAGATCACCGCAAAGGCCTAACGACCTACTACTAGTAGAACAAAACATTCTAAATGTCTAATGGTCGTGCTAGTATAAAACGTCTGCATTAATAAACGCCTATTAAAAATGCAATAGCTTTCATATGGGGCCTGCAACAATGTACAAAGATAAACTAGTCGCGATAATACCTATTCGCCGAGTTAGAGTATTTGACTTGGCTAAGGGGGGACACACACACATTGCAGTATAAACGAGCGTGTATATTACCTCAGTGACGACGCCGAAGCATCCCTCGGAGCCCATGACCACGTGGTCCCACTCCGGGCCGCACGACACGCGCGGCACGCGGCAGCTCTTCTCCAGCACACCCGCCGGCGTCACCACCTACCACATACATACAGTTTAGTCCACAGAGTAAAGGGTCCATGGTTTAGTCCCAGTTAGTGATGCTTCCCAACACAAGTCCCCTCCAGGGGGAGTAATAACCGCGGCAGCAAAATCACAACAATATCAGGTTTTGAAAATACTTTCACGATATATCAAAAAATAATTGGTACTTAAGAGTTAATATAAATAGTATACTCAATTTGGTATGAGAATTATCCCCTATTGGACTCTGCATCGTGATAGCTACTCGTAATGGCAGTCAAGAGAAAAACGCCTGAATTAAAATTACTAGCATAAATCGATGTACAATAATCAGGCGCGCAGTACAGTGAGGCTGTTCAACGCCATATAGAGCTAGTGTGAACTAAACCTATATTAATAAATGCATCTCAAAGTTAAGATCGATCTTAAGATGCAGTTTTGACGTTTGATGTATGGAACAGCTATCAAAAACAGCATCTCAAGTTTGATCTCAATCTTGAGATCGATTTATTACTACGGGTCTAAGTGTGTGAGCAGTGGCGTAGCTTACCATAGAGGGGTCTTGTATCAAAATTTGTAGTGGGCCCAAATGAAGAGCAAAGATTTTCAAAAGTGAAGGATTTAGATTTTTCCCACACGTTAGGGGCCTCTGTAGCCCGGGGGCCCCGGGTCATTGATACGGGGTAGCTACGCGCCTGTGTGTATACAGGGTGAATTTTTCAAGTGTGCGTGGATGGCCAAATCCGAAACTATGAGGAATAGCGAAAAGTACTCAAAGGAGTCTCGGGGCCGATTTTGATGAAAACTAAAATTGCATCATTGGATTTTGAAAAAACAAAATTTGTAGCAAGGTTTCGAACTAATTGATTTTGAAAAAAAAAAAAACACATACTATTATTACATCATTCGACAATGTCGCTGATAAGGAACCAAATCTGGGAAGTAATGACATACCTTAATCTGCACGATGAGGTCCTCAATATTGCCGTAGGTGTTCTTCTTCATGCCGCTGGCGCGCGTGGCCACCCAGCCGCCGAGCGTGGAGAATTCGTACGAGTCCGGCTCGTGGCCCACCGTGTAGCCGCGGGACCGCATCGACCGCTCCAGGTCCTGACCCACTATACCCGCCTGCGGGGAGAGGGGGGGGGGGGGGATATAACTACACCACCACGCCAGTGAAGGGGTAGGCAAAGGTATGTTGTTCCCATGGACCAATTACTAAGGGGACTGGCCCTAAGCAACTCGGCCGAGTGGTCGGCCTAGTACTAACATCGACATAAAACGAAGCGAGTAGTTCAACTATTTACCGGTAGATAGAACAATGAAAATGAAAAAACAATGACCACGTTTTTTTTCATACATATATCTAATAAGGGCACCTCTTTCTTTAGTCTTTACTCTGTGGTTGTTCCTAATTCGCCGACATTTGACGACCCCGTGGCGCAGTGGTTCGAGCGTAAGCCGTTCTTCCTAATACATCTGGTTGCGGGTTCGATTCCCAACAGACGCAAATTTCGGAAACGGCCTTTTCGTAATTTTCTCTGGTCTGGGTGTCAATGGGATCACCCTCAGTCTATTGTACGATACCCATAGTACAAGCTTTGCTTAGTTTGGGACCATACAGTTGGTGTGCTTAGTCAGGCAATATTTATTTATTTTATTTGGGATATTTTTTTTATTTTAACTCTGAAGTATACCCCCCAAATTCATAGAAAGTTATGATCGATTTGCAGTGGAATTACAAATGACATTTGTTCCTAAAAATGCTTTTAAAAACCATTGTAAACTGGCTAAAATCAATATGAATTTGGGGGTACAACTCTATAGCCTGTATAACCATCGTAATGTTACCTGTACTCTAGCCAAGAGTTGTTCCTTGTCCAGCCACAGTATGGAGTTCATGTCGCTGGTGTCCAGCGCGAGGATGGGGCGCGGCTCGTGCGCCGGGCACGTGACGGCGCCGGACACCGACGTGCCGCCGCCGAACGGGATGATCACGAGCCGGTGCCGAGACGCGAGCGACACTATTTCTACCACCTGGAATAAACGAGTAACACGCCATTACGCATGTATTCATTGGCACACTGCAGTTCATCCATATTTTGACGATGGTATATTGGTCTCAATGTAATTTTTTGGCGGTAGAGCCAAGCTCTAGCCGACATATACATATACGGGCTCGACCGAGGTAGTACCACCCTTTCACAGAAGATCGGCGTATAGCAGCTATTACAGCTGCGTTTCGTGTGGGAGGTACCATATCTGCTAAAATAATACATCACTGGTAACATCGGTATTTGGCGATGTAACACTGTAATGCTCGTTTAAATACACAACTTGTTAGCACCTCTTCGGTTCACTTAAGAATAGTACACTAGTGATCCACCCCGGCTTCGCACGGCTATTCCCTATCCTTTGTAATAGAGGTGAGTCGTATTTACTAGAACAGGTGCGAAGACTAGGTATTTTACGAGACTAGGTGGCACCTTGTCCAATTTTGACAGTACTTAGTGCACCTAGTATTAGCGCTCAACACGTCCGCTGACGCACCAAGTACCAAGTATTGTACCGTACCTACTGCGAAAGCGTGACGACGCAATTAATATATTATGGGATAATTTTAATCTAAACAAGTTTGTTTACATAATTACTATGGAGAATGACATATTGTAAGCAGTAGTGAGCATCTGAAGTGAGCAAAAGGCAGTTTTTGTCTCCATTTTATCTCATTTATCGAGTCCTATTATGTATCTAAGGACTAAGTACGCGAACCATAGCCGATAAGTACTTGAGACTAGGTGGAATAGGTGGAACACGTGTTTGGATCACGTATTTTTAAATACTAGGAATAGGTGCACCTAGTCCCAAATTTACCTAGTACAACCCATCTCTACTTTGTAAATTTAATGACAATTTATTACATACAAGCTTCTGCCCGCGACTTCGACCGCGTTGACTAACACCCTGTATATACAATTTCCGGACAAAATTCTCTAAATTATTGAGAAACCGCATCAAATTCCGTTGCGTAGTTTAGTAGAACTAGCTGACGAACAGATAGACGCGAATGGCGGACTATGTTTATGTTATGTTGCACACATAGGTACTAACGTGCGTTCAATGTAGACGTTGATATTATTGACACATCTAAAATTGGCTACTTTAGCCATCACTAATGTGACATTAAGGTCTAAGGCAATTCGTCCACGGTGCTATTCAAAAGAAACTCGTTACCAACTTAAATAAATCCCATCCCACTAATATCATAAATCTTGAAAGTTTGGATGGATGAATGAATGGATGGATGTTTGTTACTCTTTCACGCCAGAACGGCTGAACGGATCTGTATGAAATTTGGCACAGAGATAGATTATAGTCTGTAATAGCTCATAGTGTATAGCACTTTTTATCCCGATAGTATATTCCCGTGGGACAAATGCGCGGACGAAGTCGCGGGCAAAAGCTAGTTTCCAAGTTGCTAGAATATAATAGTAGGATTCTCATGGCGACTCATAGACGACGCTTCTCAAAAGAAACTGGTTAGTGATTTACGTGACACGATATGCTGGTCTCGCGCGACTGGTTTCGAGAAACTTTTCTGCACCGCGTACTTGAGTGATTGTGTTTTATAAATGTAAAATGTAACGTCACGACTTTTATCCCCATTTGGGGGTAGTCAGAGGCTTGAGTGGCCATACACCACCACATTGTGGAGGTATTAACCAACTTAAAGCCCACTTTTCACCAGATAGTCAGAACCCAACGTGACAGGTGGTGAACCTTGTCGCCGTGTATACAGGAACTGACTATTACCTAATCCTGAGGGATAGGTAGGTTTCCTCACGATGTTTCCCCTCACCGTCAGCGAACTGTAATTTATGCACATAGATGAAAATTCATCCATTGGTGCATGCCCCACCGGGGATCGAACCTGGGACATTCTGATTGCTAGCCCAACCTGTTCACCCCTAGGCTACAGTCGCTTATTGTGTTTTGTATTTTTTTTTGTATGGAGCTTGTGGAGTTACTAACCGGTTCCGTTCGTTTTGAGTATCTCCGTGGACGAACCACGTGCGACTTGTGTTATTTAGTAATTTTAATTACTAATCAGTTCAGTTTCTTTTGAGTAGCGTCGTGGACGAATGGCTTTAGTTTTACTTTCGGTAGTCGTTAGCGTCTACGTAAAATAGTTATCGGTTAAATTTCCACACAACTATTTGCGCTGCGCCCATATCGGTCACGCAAGGAACTATCAATTTGTTGTACAAATGATAAACATAAACGCTACCTTAGCGACTCTACTCGAACGTACAAACTTATAGAGCTACTGAAGATACTAGCTTCCCATGAAAAATCGCGCTCTAAAAAGTATGAAACAAGAAAATATTCTCATCTACAGGATAGCCGTGGTCCGTGGTCATATGCCACTTTGACCTAAAGGGCCTAAACGGAAAACGGCTATCCTCTAGATGAGAATATTTTCTTGTTTCATACTTTTTAGAGCGCGATTATTCAGTAGTCGGGTTTTAGTTTTTAAACTTACTTTTTATTTAATTATTTTGGAGTTATAGGTAACATTATATATATTTATGAAATGTGCTCATCAAGTTATTTCATTTGATACCCCACACGGTATAGTTAAAAAATGTTTTTTTTTAATTCATGACATTATGTCCTCTAGAGGGCGCCATATGCAATTTTATGTGACGTCATATAGCCTATAACCAGCGTGCCATTAAGCCGCTTCTAACGATACCTCATTTGTCAAATTACGACAAGTAGTTTGGAAGTTAGGCGGGAACAGATGCACATACATACATACATACCGGTCAAAATCATAACCCTCCGCCGTAGTCGGGTAAAAATAGAGTCCATTTACAAGGGCTACAAGAAAATGTCTTTAAAGGATCATCAGACTCAGAACGAAATAACATAAATTTACATATTTTATCGATAACCCACTATTTCTAGGTCGCACTTTAAAATCAATGTGAGAAATTAGAATAACGTTGGACATGACTTTGGCCTTTCGAAATTAATAATAATAATTTAGCTCTTTCCCACTGATGGGCACGGGCCTCCCCTCAATGCGAGGGGGATTCAGGCCATAATCCACCACGCTGGCCAAGTGCGGTTGGTGGATTTCACATGTCTAAAGACATGCAGGTTTCCGCACGATGTTTTCCTTCAACGCAAGCAAGTGATAATCATATCAAAGTTATGATTCACACATAGATTTCGAAAAATCCAGAGGTGTGTGCCAGGGTTTGAACTCAAGACCTTAGCCCCAAGCCTGCAAGACGCGTGCTTAACCAATCGGCTACCACCGCTATTCAAATTAGCCGCTTATTAATTCACCGCTTTCGAAATTAGCGTAGTAAAATTATAGTGTTGCGACATGGATGTCTATCGAGTGATCTGATATGTCATGGTCAGACATGTTTGATCCGAAGCACGGGCAAAACAATGAATTTTGATTAAAACCACATCTGATTGGGAAACATGTTTAAATAGTATGTGGATCTGTCTGTGGTCGGTCTTCGTCATTAGACTCGTCAATACGAACGTAAGCGCGATATCGCACGAGGCAACCATGGCGGCGACACCAGTGGGTGATTCGGTAGCCGACACCGAATTGGTTGCGCTACCAAGCGGACACCAGGTGCGATATCCTCAATACAGCTCTGTACATTTTGTTGGTGGAGCGACTGGTTGTGCTACCACAGGTGTCCTCGTGCGATATAGCCCTAAGGATCACATTGATGTATTATTTTAGCAGATATGGTACCTTCTCTATAACATCGCAATCACAAAACTTCACACATTGGTTATCACACTCGCAATTTGACTAGGTATTCACTATTAAATACTACTACTTATCAAATACTTAAGAAGACATTAGGTATGCACCAGAAACTGAGCAGTATTGGCATTACCGACATGTTTTCAACGTTTATTCCACGAGCGAGTGAGTCGTACTTGGTCCATGGATTCCGTTTAGTATGGCAAATTATTTTGGACAGTCACATTTTTTTTTTATAGGACTGCGGTGGCAAAAATGCGTACGGCCCGCCTGATGTTAAGCAGTTACCGTAGCCTATGGATGCTTGCAATACCAAAATTCTCCTTACTCTTCCCATTTGGTCTAGAAAAATAATGATATGATGCAAAAAAAAAATTATTGCATTTTTTTATTTTTTTTATTTTTTATTATTGTAAATTTTATATTCTTGATTAAGTATGGACCATGTCTGATATAAATAAATGAATTGAATTGAAAAATAAAAGTGTGCAAGCGATTTGAAAAACTGAAAATGTTCAGCAACTTATATCGCTGTCATGCAGTACCCTTTAACTAAGTAGCTCACCTGTTCATGACTCTCCGGCCATATCACAGCGTCAGGGATCCTGGGGAAGCTGTTCGTCCGCAGCTGAGCCATGTCTTTGAGGGTCTGTCCGTGCGCCCTGATCAGACGGTCCATCCCGTCCACACTGATCTGTGCCACCTTCTCCAGTTCCTCCCTGACTTCAGGAGGCAGCCGGCTCTCGGGGAAGTTCGTGGGCAGCTCGGGTATCTTCGGCTCCACGTTCGGGTCTATTCCGAAATTGTCGACGGCCCATTGCCCTAAGTGCGGTAGGGTCTTGCCACCGATTGAGTACCTGGAAATTACATAATTTTATTCTAATTTAGGTAGCCTCATGTTATTTTTCGGATAAGGTTTCACTCCTGGGCACGGGCCTCGCCTCAATGCGAGGGGGATTCAGGCCATAGGCATAATCCACCACGCTGGCCCAGTGCGGTTTGGTGGATTTCACATGTCCTTCGATTTGTTGGACTTTCTATGACATGCAGGTTTCATCACGATTTTTCCTTCGCAAGCAAGTGATAATCATATCAAAGTTATGATTCGTAAATAGATTTTGAAATCCAGAGGTTCGAGCCGGGGTTTATCCCTGGACCTTAAGCCCGAAAGACGCGTGCTTAACCAATTAGTTATAGTATTAAATTAATTGAAACGTTATCTAACGAATAACAAAACAAAACAAATGATGTACGAGATGACCAAACAACAATGATTGTACCATCGTGTTTGTAGTGACTGGTTGCGAATGACAAACACGCAAACATGTGGATATTTGTTCACGCATTACTGCGTAGTGCTGGGCACCTGGTGGAGGTCTTCTTTCATAATGCTAAGGGCCATGGCTTGGGCATATAGAAATACCCTCTCAAGGCGAATTTATTTATGAAATTGTACATCTGAGAAAATAATGAGAACAGCCAAGAATAGAGAGAGGTCGATGAAACAGTTAAGTTTACAGCGGGACTTCTATAATCCCGGACTATCTGTTTCGCTAGTTCGTGATTTTTACACACATTTATTACGAAAATGTGTCCGAACGAAACGCATCACTTATTGCTTTCGTAACGGGTTTGTTTTTAGCAGCTCTGGATAACGTTTCTATAAATAGGGACCCAAAACTGTTGAGCAGTTCTGAGATCAGTTGCGCACGTGCACGCATTAAAAAAAACTTATGTACCTACCTATCTACTTCCAAGTAATGATGTAGGTATATTTGGTTTCATTACGACGCTGATACCAGACAGTTTGTAAGAATTGTCCTTCTTATAACTTTGATTATGTATATAGCCAAGGATATCTATCCTAGAACTGACGTATCTTTGTTTAACTATCCACTTGGCGATCAGTCATCACTTAAGAATATAAATAAACAAGTCGTATATCGCCAGCATCAGACCAACTGTACCTATGGTCCAAAACTAAGCAACACTCGTACTACGGCTACGATAATAGAATATGTCAATTTCTAACATAGATCAAACGATATTCCAAAGTCTAGGCAAACATTAGACACTAGTGTAAAGATAATTTAAGATGTAGTATAACCATTATAGATGGGGAGCCGTAGACGGGTTTTCTGGATTTACTCCAGCGCGTCAGATTAAGATAAGGGGACCACCACACCACCACCACTATGAGCACTTAATATTGGTGGGCACGCTCAGGGGACAAAAAAATAGACCATCTTAAAATACTCGAACTCGTCAGATTAAGATAAGGGGGATTCATTAATAGCTAAGAAGTGTAAAAAGTGTCAATTTTGCTAATTTCAATTCTTCTTTTAATTCTTCCTATCATCTAATGATTAGATGATAGGAAGATTAAATGGTTCTAGATGTTTCCACTTTCAGCGGTGGGGGAAGCGTCTACATGATAATTTCAAAATTGAGTATGAGTATGAGACATTCTGTAGATTAGATTCTAATCTACCGAATCTAATAGGTTTGGGCGACGCTAGAGTAAATCCACAGTTTGCATCATGGGCTCCCGGTCCATTACCTAACACTTATATTCGGCGATGATATTTATGACGACGGACAATATTGACAATTGTATCCCTGCTGTTACATCTTGCATGGTGTCACTGTTTGATTGGGTTGGGTTAATGTTTGCTGACAAGGTTGAGTAGTACTGCTCCACCAAGCCAACTAGGAACCTGTCGAATGTGACGTCACCCGCACAAAAAGGCGGTGGCGGAGTGCGGGAGGTGCGGTGGGCGGGAAGTGCAGGCGGTGGCGGGTGTGCGGGCGGAGAAGCCGCATTCCATCCGAGTTCCTAGTTGGCTTGGTGGAGTAGTCGGCCTGCTCTTCCAATCGTGTCTCAATTATTCTAGGTCTGGGTGTTACTTGGGATCGCCCCCAGTCCATTCTACGGTACTATAGTACGGTCAGCAACGAAAGTCGCTGAACATTCTCAGTTTTTCAGATAGCTTGCACACTTTTGTTTTGCAACAAATCCATAATTTTTCTTTATCGAAACAAAATGTAGACATGTTGCTAGTATTTGGTTTTATAAAGGTTTACCAACGTTTGTAGAATAAAGATTATAAACAATTTGAAAATTTCAGAATGTTCAGCGACTTTCGTTGTTGACTGTACAAGCTTTGCTTAGTTTGGGACCAACTGGTATATTTGTTTGGCGATATAATTTACTAAGAGGAGATTTTATGATGATTGTAATTAGCTTTCCTCTCTAAGCATAGTTTTTTTAAACACTGAATTTCCTTTATGGGGAGGAAACACATAGCTCTGCCCTTCATTTTCCGTAATGTTCATGGTGATCTATGACTTCATTTGCCATCCAGAACCTATATATCTGTTACGGAATTTACATTGCGCTATTTACCATGCCGCCACATATTGTCATTAGAAGGACTATTGACAATATTGTACGTTCAATACCATTGATCCAATACCATTGAACTTTATTACTGTTGATAAATTATTACGTTAATATGATTGGGAATTAACTTAGGATCCACTGTAATGAGCTATTGTTGAAGGCTTGTGTATTAATATACAGGGTGAATTTTTCAAGTGTGCGTGGATGGCCAAATCCGAAATTGAGGAATAGCGAAAAGTACTCAAAGGAGTCTCGGGGCCGAATTTGATGAAAAGCAAAACTGCATTATTTGATTTTAAAAAATTATATTAGTAGCCAGGAATCGAACTAGTTGATTTTGAAAAAAAAAAAAACAATTCACTGTATTATTACACTATGCGATAGTGTCGCTGATAAGGAACGAATTCTGGGAAGCAATGGCATACGGCAAACTTGAGGCAAATTTGAGACTTGAACTTCGCTATTCCTCATAGTTTCGGATTTGGCCATCCACGCACACTTGAAATATTCACCCTGTATACGCTCCGGTCTACCAGGGAGGTACACCTCTACCTAGACCTTATATCTTGACTTATTCTTTTTCTTCTTATCGTATGGTTAGTAGTCGGTTGAGAGAAAAAAAAAAAAAGAAAAAATAACTAGGCAATAAGTAAATATAAAGATTCGGAGCCTGTTACAGAATTGACAAATAACTTGTATCCATCAGATAAATACATATAACATCTTGACGGATACACCATGGATCTAACACTGAAACTGCCAACTCTACAAAATTTTGTCGATAATAGTTATCTGTCGCTTCTGAAACAAGCCCTTAGGGTTTAGGGTTAGCAGTATAGTTTCCAAAAGTAATTTCACCTAGAAATGATCTGAGAGACACCACCAGATGAACAGGTAAAAACTATAGAACATGTAAGTTTCAAGATGATACAACGAACGCATTGAAAGTTGTATTTTTAGAGTCTGACCGAGAAACCCGCTGAATATAAAACGTAATGTAGATCTTGACTAATGCCATAAATGTGTTTTGGATCTCCGCACTTGTTGTGCATTCCCGTTGAGATTACGCAACTGATTCGGCGTACACAATGGATTTGGATTACATTATACAGGGTTATTAGTAAAACACTAACAACCTTGCAGGGGCTTATTACTGACATCAAAAACAACAACTTTTGTTCTATGACTTTTTACAAAACAAAAAAAATATAACAAAAAATCACACTCTAAAATGTAGGAAACAAGAAAATATGCTCATCTAGAGAATAGCCGTGGTACGTTTAGGTACTTTAGGGCAAAGTGGAATACAACCATGTACCATGGCTTTCCTAGGGATGAGAAAAAAAAAATTATCATACATTTTAGAAAGTGATTTTTTATTAATTTATTTTTGTTTAGTAAAAAGTCATAGAACAAAAGTTGTTGTTTTGATGTCAGTAATACGCCCCTGCAAGGTTGTTAGTGTTTTACCGATAACCCTGTATACCTTGAAGGGGTAAGCAGAGGTGGCAATTACGTCGATGATATTTCCGTCCAAGTTAGAGACTGGAGTAGAAAGGTTCAGGAATGAAATCATTCCAAACCTTTTGCTTCATTACTGTTATTATTAACATGTATCAAACAGCGACGTTGATCAGCGGTGTCAGATGGCACGCGCCAGGCGAATTAACGGGAAGTGCCAATTTAACCGCCGCCCACGATCCAGGCACCATTCGGAATGGACTAGTCATAGCTCGTTGACACCACTTTCTTTAGGTCTGATACCGCCCGCTAGTCGGAACAGCGTGCGAACAGCTCAATATTGTTTTGATCAGGGTCCCTACCACCACCTCTTATAGCAGTTTTGTTTTAACGTTTCAGCGGCCATTTGTGCACTGACGTTTCTTATTGTCATGACAATAAGGTACGTTAGGTAGGTTCATTGCACAAAAAGTCGCTGAAACGTTAAAAAGTTCCTATAATTGAATCGCGATAAGAGGTCATGGTAAGCCCCCAGGACTAAAAAAACCGCTGTCACGTTGGGTTCTGACTATCTAGTGAAACGTGGGCTTTGAGTTGGTTAATACCTCCACAATGTGGTGGTGTATGGCCACTCAAGCCTCTGACTACCCCCGAACGGGGATAAAAGTCGTGACGTTACATTACATTACATTACATATTTTGTTTTTAAACAAAATAAAGATTTATTATAACAAACCTGGTTTGATCCTAGTTCGATAATTTGAGAAGTAGCTTAAGAAAAAGTTTTTAATACGACTAGCTTATAGATTTTTGAAAGGGATTCTTTAAAAGGACGAGGGAGAAAGCTAGACAAAACCATACAGAAATCAGCAAAAATAGTACTAGAAACTCACCTGTTCCCAGTGAAGGATGCGTTTAGGCCGTCCAACTTGAACATCGAGTCCTTGTATCCCCAGCCGTACCATTTTAGTAGCTCCTGTCTGAAAAACAAAATGAAACCTGTGTGTCTGAGAAGTAAAACATAGTCCCATTAGCTTCGTTCGGGCTTTGAATTTAGACACATTGACAAAATCACGAACGAAATAGATGGTCCGGGTTCGTAATATGGCCCCTGTGCATAGGCCAATATTCTAGCCCCCAAATTTATTACAAATCACTTATGTTACAAGAGATGCTTAGTAAAACCATTGCTAACAATGTATAGATACTATACGGTTTAGATAATCTGTAGCGGTTGACTTGATTCAATATACAATATGTTAAAAAAACCCTGTCCCAGCCGAAACCGGTATTTAGGTTTCCCAATTACATGACCAAATAAAATAAAATAAATTAAATATTCATGATAGTAAACATATTAATGACAATTTAAAATGCCAATTTTTTTGCCATTTTCCCTCAAAATGTAGCAAATTTTAAAAATATGACAACACCGTTACCGGAAGTAATTGTGTTAGATCGTGTGGCGGCACCTCTGACCACAAAGTATGTGATGACGTCATTTTATGTTTTTTTTTTTAATGTAAACGGGGTATTTGTTTTCCAAAAAAATATGTGAGGCCTTTGCCCAGCAGTGGGACACTTGCTACGCTAAAAAGAATATTATTTTTTTTCAAAAAATTAAAAAAAAAAAAAAAAAAGTTATTTTTTACAAAAATAGAATCTAATCTCGATACCCAACAACACGTTTTCGGGTCGGACAGGGTTTTCTTAACATGTTGTAGTTAAACACAAATACCATCAAGCCCATATTCCCCGAGCGCTAATGGTTGGTAGGGTTGATCTCTCGATAATGATAATGAAGATTAGGTAGAATATTTGTAATCGAACGTTATTCATTACTGCTGATTAGTGAAATTATATTAACAATAGTGTCCCATTGTGCTGAGCACGCAGTTGTTGTTGATCTGGGGGCCTACTCGCTTACAAACGAAAACGAAATTTCGGACGAAAATCGCGTATTTCCTACTACGTTTCTCATTGATTCCGACATTTCTTACGAACAAAAATTGTTTAACGTTTAGATTCGACGACGACGAAGACGTCAAACAATTTTCGTTCGTAAGAAATGTCGAAATCAATGAGAAACATAGTAGGAAATACGCGAATTTCGTCCGCAATATCGTTTTCGTTTGTAAGCGAGTAGGCGCCCAGTAATGTAATGTTCGTTCAATCTAACTTTGGTCAATATCATTACGCAGACTTGATCATTTGGAAGCCGCACCTTCTTCAGGGTGTTACTGGCTATAAATAAACACTATCAGTATAACAATGTTGATAGCTACGTCTATGGGTACGTGGTACGATAACAATTGTAAAATATCGGTCAGCTCGCTCTCTTATCGTATAGTAACCTATTTTTTGTTATCCTAATACTACTATTTCGGTACTAGGTTCAAAATTGTTGATTCGAAGTATCAAATGCTTATGTTATGCTTACCTTGTTTTGATCCACTTTCTTTACACAATATAAGCTATCAAAAGTATCTAGGTATATCGGTATCTATTAAGTAAATGTTGTAAGTAACACTTGAATAATAATTATTAGATTAAAATATAAAATAAGGATCTAAATTAAATATTCATGAGTTTAAAGTTCTAATTCGATTACATAGTACGTTACCTAAACGTAAACCTATGGTATGTGCATCTAAATGCAAGAATAATTTAATTTAAAATTAAGAGTCGTCCTATATAGCTTGTGTTACTTACATTTTATCTTATAATTATACCTATTATTACTGTTATTACTCCATCCTATGATTGATATCAGCACTTGGGTTTTGCTCAGTCTGAAAATCGAATAAAAACTTAACGTCCTCTTCTAGACCTCATCACTGTATACCTAGTTGTAACAGAAATACCGACTGCGATTCTAGTTATTGCAAAATTATAGTACAAGGTATCTTACAAATTATATTTGAAAACTAATTAAGTATTTTGAACAATTTATATGGTGTTTCACCTTAACCTATTTAAATCATATACGTGCGTAAGTTGTCCTAAACCCGACACGCATTCGGCTTACATGAATAAAATTATGTTTATTTTGAACCACGTGTACCTAATTAATGTATTCCGAATAATTAGAATACAATAAAAGTGGCCAAATGTGAGTTCCCTGTGGGACACCAAAACGAAAATAAGTTCAACATTTTGAATTGAAACATATAGAGGGGCTAGGTGTGCTGGATGTAAATAATGCAACTAAACATGAAAGGCTATATGAAAACTGCTTCACAATGAAAGAACAAAAACAGGACAAGCTTTCGTTGAAATGATTTGTTGTTCATATAAAATTCAAAGGCCTGACTGATAGTCTTAACAACGCACAGCCTAAACCGCTGGCCCCAGAGACATGCAAGGAGGGTGTGTTCTTTGTGAAGTGTAGGTATCAAATTAGAAAGTGTTTTTTGAAATTCCACCCCTATGGGCGTTAATGGGATGAAAGTTTGTATGGAAGTTCAATTTTGAGTTCAGCGCGGATGAAGTCGCGGGCAAAAGCTGAATCTTGTATAAGCTACCAACAAAATATATGGCCAAGTCGCTTACAACGGATTCGAGCGCGAAGCTCGTTTACCATGAGTTAGGTCAATTTAGTTTCAATCTGTCTATTGCCAAATTAAGTGGTCAAGGCTTTTGATGTTATCGGTGTGAATTCATTCCATATAGACTAGGAACATTTTATGAATTCTTTTGGCATTTGCTTGTTCAGTACATGTATAGTGTTTATATTTATTTGGCGACCGCTTTTTTAGTTCATGACATTATGTCCTCTAGAGGGCGCCATATGCAATTTTATCTGACGTCACATAGCCTATAACCAGCGCGCCATTAAGCCGCTTCTAACAATACCTCATTTGTCAAATTACGACAAGTAGTTTGGAAGTTAGGCGGGTAGTACAGATGCACATACATACATACATACCGGTCAAAATCATAACCCTCCGCCGTAGTCGGGTAATAATGTTGAAAACACGTCGGGATTGCCAATACGGCTCATCTTCTGATGAAATAACACGCATCAAAATGCCTTGCCTTGCAAAAGTTGATTGTCGAATTGTAAGTGCGATAACAGCCCCCCTAGCTAAGTGGCTTCATCTACAAATCCCTACGCTTAAATGTATGGAAATGACATTACAAGTCGATAAGTAGATCACGTGACTTATGTCATTTCCATATATGAAGCGTAGTGATTTATAGAAACGCTTCTAGACAAAGCCACTTGGCTAGAGGGAAAGATGTCTAAACGCTGCATGAGAGTGTATTGATTACAACAGGGGTTCCTAAACTTTAGAGATAACGGAACACCAACCAAATAACTTTTATTTTATGGAACCCATTTCAAATGATTACAAATCAACACTGAAATTAATATAAGATAATTTTTTTTAAAGAAATGAGTAATATAATTGAAACACATTATTCTTAACTTAAAGTTTTAATGTGAAGAATGAAATTGTTTTATAGTTCGGTATTATGTCCGACAAATTTTATTGTGAGGTGACGGTGAGGGAAAACATCGTGAGGAAACCTACCTATCCCTCGAGATTAGGTAATAGTCAGTTCCTGTATACACGGCGACAAGGTTCACCACCTGTCACGTTAGGTTCTGACTATCTGGTGAAACGTGGGCTTTGAGTTGGTTAATATCAATGTGGTGGTGTATGGCCACTCAAGCCTCTGACTACCCCCGAATGGGGATAAAAGTCGTGACGTTACATTTACAAATTTTATTGTATGCGTATAGGTATCTGGGGTAGCATCCAATCTTGACCTTTATTTGTTTTTTGTACATATAAACGTAGGCTGAAAAGCCTGTTTCACAATGATACGTTGTGACGAATGGGAGCAATTTTAAGATAGCCTTTTTGGCTATTTCAGGGTATTCACTCCTAACACCAACTGAATGCTTGCTAACTACCTACCTATTTACATAAAAGTAATGAGTCCTTCTCATCACCTTTGCTCATCACATATTTTGCGCTATTTCAAAATAATATTAGTAACCGTGGTATTATTTATAACTAATAATAAATAATTTTGGCGGAACCCTGATGACTATTCTACGGAAATCCTAGGTTCCGTGGAACCCAGTTTGGGAATCCCTGGATTATAATACAAGGAGGTCCTACACTGAGAAAAAAATTATGACAACAAAATGGTTTTTGTAATTTCTAGTAGTGTTTTCAATATTTTTTACTAAACGTTTTGTATTTACAACAAATGTTATATGTAATGTCTCACATTTATAAAACATTTGCTGTAAATACAAAACGTTTAGTAAAACATACTAAAAAGACTACTAGGAACTACAAAAACCATTTTGTTGTCATTTTTTTTTTCTCAGTGTATATCTGCTAAGATAATACATCTATGACACCAACCTAAGAGTTCAGACGGTGGACCAAACCTATCTTCATCTCTTGAATAAGGCGTAGATATAGCGATAGTGATCTGTGTCAAGTTCAATGGAACTAACAGTATGCAGTGGGTGGAGTTTATTTTAGATCAAGGTCTTCCCAATTCGCGTAGATTAGGTCGCCGACTATCCGCTGGTATTTTGTTGTGTTAGGCAATCGTTCTCGATTAACATATCGAATCGGTTGTTTATGTTTTATGTTTATACCTGGGGGCTTACCACGACCTCTCATCGCGATTCAATTATATAAACGTTTTAACGTTTCAGCGACTTTTTGTGCAATGACGTACCTTATTGTCATGACAATAAGAAACGTCATTGCACAAAAAGTCGCTGAAACGTTAAAACAATACTGCTATAAGAGGTGGTGGTAGGGCCCCACCTATAGATTATGTTGCAGGTACTTAGCGGGCGTCCATAAATTACGTGAGGCATTTAAGGGGGAGGGGGTCGAGCAAAATCACACCAAATCTCCCGTGGGGAGAGGGGGGTCTCGGCAAATCTCACGTAATTTTTTTTTACCGCAAGAAACAGGGTAAAATTGCAAGAAAACTGGGTTAAATTAAGTAAAACATGTTTCTCCTCTAGATTATACCTTTTTAGACATCTCACGTGAGATTAGAGGGAGAGGGAGAGGGTCGAGCAAAATCTCACGAAATCTCACCAAGGGGGGAGGGGGTAGAAAAATCTCAATAATCACCAGACGTAATTTATGGACGCCCTCTTATTGAAAGTCCACGGGTACAAGGGCAACTGTTGCAGATTTTACGAATTTTGGAGATTCTTCAAGATCTCTATCATATTATAATAAGTGTTATAACCGCTACGAAGTAGGTAGGTATACATTTCAGTTTAAATAATTCAAGTAATTTATATTAGGTGGTTTGTTTGTAACTTGCCTTGATCTGTCTAGACTCTGATGGTGCATAGGTATCCAATTAAATTTAATTCGATTTATCGGCATAGAATATCGCAGTGCATGTATAGTTCGCGACAGGTCGAGATAACATTCGGGTTATGAGCTTTTTGCAGAATAAAATCCGAATCAAAATTAGCAGGACCTGCAACGCAGAATAATTTAATTTAATTATTTTGTGTGCGCTTTTAATTGTTTATCGAGTCCTGCTAATTTGATTCGGATTTTATTCTGCAAAAAGCTCATAACCGGAATGTCATCTCGACCTGTCGCGAACTATATATTTGTATGTATACATTGTTGTCACATTCATACAGACAGACTGATTAAGGAGACAGTCTTGTTTAATAGCTTATGTCCCTGAGACTGTTCTTAGCTGTTGTTGACAGAAATCAGTTTTGCCTTCAAATACATTCCATTGGGGTTTTTAACTTCCATAGCAGCTTACGCAGTATTTTGTTGTTAAGACCATGAGCCAATAGGTACATTCAACCGTATAAGGGTATCACAAATGTCTTCTCCATGGTATCACATCACCCGATATTTAGGATCAGGGAGGTTAGTAAGAGTTCGACCCTCTTTTTAGAGTTAAAGAGTTAGGGACCCATAATATTGGGCCCTAATTATCGGGTACACCCTTTTCAGACTGGCATGCAACATTATAAGGAGATATAAGTAAATAAATATATCTGTTATAAGCCTATATGTTTTAGAACTACTTTGAATACCTATTACCTTTTTATTTTTTGATTTCGAAAATAACCTATTTCGGTCTTCCTGGGTTATATTCGTAATGGTTAGCGTGTTAACGAGTCCCATTGCGTTTTAATAGTTACGGGAGTGTTATTAGCTAGTGTTAGGGCTAATTAGTTAATTAGAAAGAAGCTCATGATAGTACGATATTATTGGGCTCCATTTTTTGCTGGTTCTTGCTTGGTGAGCTTACAGAAATTTCTTTACAGGATAATTTATTAAAAAAAACACCTACTGTTATCATAACTCTGCTTGGAACAGGAAAAACTTTTTATATTAACAATCAGATAGGTATTGGGTCCTATATTAGATTGATTAAGCAATAAGGTAAGGATCATGGTATTGCTAATATAATTATTACTACCCCTATGGAACCCATACAATAGGGTATGTATAGTCCGCGACAGGTCGAGATGACATTCGGGTTATGAGCTTTTTGCAGAATAAAATCCGAATCAAAATTAGCAGGATCCGATAAACAATTAAAATCGCACATAAAATTATTAAATTAAATTATTCTGTTGCGTTGCGGGACTTGCGGGTCCCGCTAATTTTGATTCGGATTTTATTCTGCTAAAAGCTCGACCTGTCGCGGACTATAGATAGGTAAGTAAAGGTACATAATGTAATTACCTAAGTTACTATAATATGTTTAACCTACAGTAGGTACTCATACCTAATACTTATTGGAATATAACATTTATCAGTTTAAAGGAAATTCGTCTTATCAGATAAACATTATGTTATCTATGATACGACTCAACATCGGTACGCAAGTTTATAGGCCAGCTCTATTTTCAACAGCGGCGGGAAAACGGCAAAATAAATCTTATGAGCTTTAATTTTGAGTAACATTCAATAGGTAAATGGTCTAGTGGTAATCCCAGATATTTTTAGATGGACGCTTGTTAATTATATCTAGGAAAGTAGGACAAGCTAGCCGGTCGTCGCGTGTAAGGTGCCACATGAAATTATTTTTATTAAAAATTAATAATGATTACTTATGAAATAGGTCAAGTCCTGTCTTGACTTAGTTAGTAGATGCTCAGCACTGAATATTTTACAGCAAATCAATAAATAAAGCTCACCTTCGTCTAGGAATAGCACTCTTAACTTTTATAACCGTAGAAATATTAGCGTTCACGTCGCTCTTTTTAATTTTATCACTGAAACTTTTCTTTTTAACACTGTCCACTGTCCTGTTTTTACTGTTAATATTTTCCTCATTCTGCATATTATTTTCCGAGCTGCTCGCGAGCGCAGCTGACATTTTTTGCAATGGGCGACGATTATGGATTTGTGACGGATAGCATTTGGAAGGATTTTTATAAATCGCGCAGCTTGCCGCGCATGTGGTGACATCCATGGTCGATAAGGTAGATTGATACAAACGCCCTCTATATTTGATAGTGATAACGAAATAGTGCCTACCTTTGCCGCCTACTCAGCCATTTCCTTGCTTGCTATTATTACTCATACTGATTTGTGGGCGATTTCATAGATGGCGCTGATATCAAGTTTCATTACTAGTACTATACGTACTCTAATAAATTCCAATTTCTTTGATACGTACACATAGTTTATACCTACTAGCTTCTGCCCGCGAAATCATTACGTTATCTTTAAAACGTCATGTAGTTAGTTTTTTAATAATACCCAAAATCCTAACATTTTTTCGGGGTAAAAAGTAGCCTATGTATGTCCTTCTCCAAGGCCCTGTATACCAAAAGTCATCGAAATTGGTTTAGCGCTTTAGTCGTGAAAACGCAACAGATTGACAAACAGACAGAGATACTTTCGCATTTATAATACCTTTTATAAGTATAGATTTCAGTAGTAGGTCAGTAGCGATGGTCATTTAGGTATCTGATAAATAAAATAATGTTATCATGTAATAAAATTTAATAAACTAGGTAGTTTACATTAAGTAGGTATGATGTACAAAATATACTTAGCTATAGAATAAGAATAATAACTTAAATAATTAAGTAAACAAAACATATTACGTTTAAAGCAATGGCTTTGCCGTGGCCTTAATATTCTGGAAATTGATATTTTGGAACAAAAAACAAGTCTTAAATTATATTTCGTTGTTTCTAAATGCAGTAACTTACATCTAAATAATAATTTAAATTCGTGATGCAGTCTTACTATAACATCTAAGCACCTATCGATTACTTAACAATTAATAGCGTGAAGCTAAACTTTATGTACAATGCGAACAATTAACACATTACAATATAGAGTTATTACTAGCCTCGAAACTTTTATAAACTTCCGAATATATTTTATTATCCTTGAGAATCCTATTCGTATAGATAGTTACGAATATTTTTATTCTGCAGTAGGTACACCTCTGCGTAGGTATACTTCGGGAAACAAGCAATATAATATTGTTCGTAATAATGCTTTATAAAGCGATTGTTAACTGGCTTAAAATCTTTATAAACTTGGTTGTAGGAGTGTTCAATAAAGATCCTACGTAATATTAATAAAAAACCGGCGAAGTGCGTGTCGGACTCGCACATAAAGGGTTCCGTACCACCGTAGAATAAAAACGTCAAAAATATCAAGTTTCTTGTATGGGGACCTCCATTACTTTTAAATTTTATTTTATTTTTATTATTTGTTGTTGTAGCGGCAACAGAAATACACATTCTGTGAAAATTTTAAGTCTCTACCTATTGCGGTTCGTAAGATACAGCCCGCTGACTGGCGGACAGATGGACAGACGCACAAACGGACGGACAGTGTAGGCTTAGTAATAAGGTCCCGTTGGCACCCTTTTGGTACGGAATCCTAATAAAATAGCTCTGCCATGAAAACATTTGTAGAGTGGAGTCGCTAGCGTGTCTATGTAAAACATTCTATGGCAAACTGTTCGTTCCTTGTGTGACTGAAAGGGGTGCCGAACATTGACATACAAGTATTTTACGTATATACGCCATCGTCTCACGACCGTAAAGGCGTAAAACTTATGGTAGAGCTACCGAGCTAAAGATCTGTTTTTTAGATACGGTTAATAAAGTAAGGCATAACATTATTTGTGACATTCATGATGAGCAGTTAGGGAATTTAATTCTCGGTCTATTTCTAGATATCTCGTGCGTCAGAATCACGAAAGCGAATATTGAATACCTATTGGAATACACACTAAATTAACCGTTTGTGATTCAGAGCAATTCATTAGAACATACACTTTCAGGCATCACTTTCAGGATATTTATGACATAGGTATACCACATGTTGGACATTGGTGTATAAGGTAAACGCAGGTATTAACGACCCATCGAAAATCTGCAGGTTTTACCGACCCATTTATTAAATCGCATTTCTTACGCTTCTGAAACTATTTCTGCTAAAGATATTAATGATAATACGCGTGTTTATTCATTGGGTATCGTATAAATTTACATTAGTATACGTGGCAGTCCGGAAAAGACATAAAATACGCAATTTCTGTGACAACAGCGGTATCTAGTACTGGCCCTTGTTCTTTTAGGTAAGTACGTCAATTTTTTTCTTAAGACATTTTATAAGTATTAACAAATCTTATATGTATTCTGTATTGTTAAATGTATTCATTGAAGTGTAAATTATTTATTTCGTGTCACATTTCATTTAAAAAATGCTTATTTATAGGATAAAACCTTAAATATAAATAAAACGGTAATAGATTCACTGATTTTATTAGTTGCAGCTATTAACGATCCGTGGGTCGGTAATAGCTGTATGGTTATGTTTTGTATTTCTCAAATTTTTCCTTGAACTGTTCAATTAAATAGATATTTTAGTAAATCATTATAATCACCAACAATCAACCTTTTTAGAAATCTATTAGCGACCTACTCTTTTTTGTCTACTTCACCCTATTTACCGTTATGTGTTTATCCTGTAATATGAGATTATTCAAAGTTTGTTGTTGAAGTAAACATTTTTAAATTACCTTTATTAGTGTAAATATGCATTCATTTATAATTACTAATTGATATATCAATCAGTTATAGTCTGTGTTAGGGTTAGGAAAGCCAATTTAATCAATATTACGTACTTTTTAAGAGTCGGTAAAACATTTTTATATGTTGTACACACAACCTATTACCGACCCATATTACTTCCATACAAATTATTTTATTTTCCTTATGAGTCGGTAATGGCAACACATCGAACCTATCACCGACTCTAATAAATTATTTGATTTTACTATAGACGGTAATAGCTTCATAAAAATCGTTAATAGCTTCATAGCCGTTGCTATGGGGTCGGTAATAGAAACATTCGACTTGTTCACTTTATTAATTATTTTTTATAAGATATTCTTCCATATTAAATGATTTAAGGTAATTAATATAAACTATATATTCTATATTTACAAATAAAAAATTAATATTGAGTCTAAAGGCAACCACTACTCTTAATATTTGACATCGAATTCAAAAATCTCTTAAGGGGGTCGTTAATACCTGCGTTTACCTTAATTGTTGAAAATTAAACTCTATGACAGCGCGTAAAATATTTCAAAATGATTCTAAACCAACCACATTATAAGCTTTATTAGTTTTTAAGCTTACTCAGAATTTGTAATGGTGGTGACAGACATGAAGTGAACTGCGAGCAGAACAGAATATTCACTAATAGGTAAGTAGGTAGCTAATAGGTCCCTATAAATTATTATTTTTTGTGATTTTTATTGAAAATATTCGATGATTTGTTCGTTCGGCTCAATTCTGTCATCACCACAATGCGTAGTAAGCACCTGTATGTTTTTATTTAATTACAAATCCATATTCATTAAGAAAAAAATCAGTCATTCTTCAATTTCATATTTTAAACCTTAAACAATACGAGCTAAAGATTAAATATCTTACGGCAACAACCTATGATACTCCGCGGATTTCTTATTCTTTTCGATGACGTAAAAAGACTTGGGTTTCCCGTTGCCAGAGAAGTATTTCCTGAACGATGTCTTCTTCGCCGGCACGTAGTACGCTAACGCGTCCAAAGCATTCGGATGGTCATTCCCTTTGGGCCATGTAGGAGTGCTTTCGACATCGACAATATCATCGTCGAACCTCGCTTGGGGGCGATTCTTCGCGAATTTGTGGAGGACAGGGATGTTCCAATGGTACACTCGTGCTGGTTTCCCGTTACCCTTCATTTGTAGAGGCAAGGTCCTGGCCGCAGGGGGGGCGGGTTCCGCGTGGCTGTAATAGCTGGTGTTTGGGGGGAGCTTGATGACATACATCCTGGAGTCTCCGGTGGCATGCCTCCTGCCTTGTTCGGCTAGACGTTTGCGGTGGTGCGCGGCCGGTATCCTGAGTTTCTTGAGGCCTAAAGAACTGAGGAGTTCGTGCGTGGAAGGTTCTTTGTTGTTGAGTGTTAGATTGTTGTCGGAGCTCGCGCTGGATGCTGGTGATGGAGCGGCTAGGGTCGTCGTGATGGTGAGGAGAAGGAGCGTCGATCTGTAACAACGGAAAACTTAGCGTAAGACATTTGTGTAAGACATAAATAGACGTATCTACTGCCAAATTTTGTTTTTTAGCCAGTTTACAATGGTATTAAAAAGCATTTCTAAAAACAAAAGCGATTTGTAATGCCAGTTTAAGTCCATCATAACTTTCTATACATTGGGGATATTGTTTGCAAAATGGCGGAAACCCACCGCGGCGCACGCTGTGCACGCTACGCACGAAATGACGTAATTGACGTCATGAACCCACGGAGCTAGTGGAAGCCACGTCATTTCGTGCGTAGCGTGAACAGCATGCGCCGCGGTGGGTTTCCGCCCTAAGTCTTTTTAAAACAGGCTGTAATTAGTACTGATACTAGGCTTCCAGGGTTGTATAGTATTTGCAGTGACTGACATAAGTGAACTGACAGCTAACGTCATCCCAGTCCAATTAAGCGACATCTGGGCGTCGAGTCTCTTAACAATTGTCCATTGCAAAACCACAAGTATCTTCGATATCTTCATGAATTCTTCAACATGTCGACAGCCAAGAATTTACGATGTATAATAAAGAATTCACGAAGATAAAATATTAGAGGCCAATGGTTTTGCAACCAGTGGTTTGCCATTGGTACACAAATCAACCTTGATCACTATTTTTTGTCGTAATTTGTACTCAGAATTAGCACCATAAATGGTCACCATTATTTACTTATATAATTTATCACTGGCTGTATATGGTTAAGACGATACAAGAAAAAAATGAATTTTAGTTTCGGGGTGTGGCTAGCGTCGCGTGAGCTGCCGATGGATATATCCCTCTCGCTTAGCTAGGACAGAACAGCTATGGAGTAGACTATAGTATAGTTATTTTTTGAAGGAACAATATTGTTTAATTCGTACAATTAAAATAATATGTCCCAGTGCACCTTTTAAAATAGATGAAATGGATGAAAATATTCAAATATTTTTTTTTCGTTTTATATGGGATTTCTATGTTGTTTTTATTGCTGAAGACAAATTAAGTCAAAAGAAGACAAACGATACCTACAATATGCTGATAGATACGTATAACAATATTTCGATCGTATAATAGCCTATAACCAGCGGACGATCCAGACGCGTCCAACGATATCTCATTAGTCAAATTATTATGATATAAAAATAGTTTGGACGTTATACGGGAGCAGATGAACATACATACATATCGGTCAAAATCATAACCCTCCGCCCACCGTAGTCGGGTAAAAATGTACATACTCTGTGTCAGTGACTGACTGCCGGATAAGAGTATCTTTTTCATGTTTCGTAGGCAAAGGAATACTTTGGTACTTAACTTCGATGCCGATCATGAAGTCATCAGCGGTGTCATAATATTTTTTTTTACCATATTTAATTTATTTTTTAATTTAATTTTCAGTTTTTATTAATTTTATTGATTTAACCATGCATTTATTTTTTGTTTATCTTTTTATCTTTATTTTTTTATCTATCAAAATCACCCTTAGACTGGTTACCGCCACAGGTGACAAGAGGGCTGGGTCTTTCCTTGCTCAAAAAATTCGCTTGACAACAGGAACAGCTTGAATACAGGGAGGACATGCAGCCAGTATCCCACGCGGACGGTATTTGTTTAATTAGGGGTAGGTTTTTATTTTATTGTATTTTATTTTAATTTATGTTATTATTATATTGTATTTTAATGATAAAACATGAAAAATAATTTTTTTTTTTTTTTTTTAATTTAATTTAACTTTTATTTATTGTTTTATATTTATTGTGAAATTATAATAATTTTAATAATCAATATTGGACTATGTCTGAAACAAATACATTGAATTGAATAATTTAAATACAAAAATTATCACATTAACTCGTTAAATCACGGTTTACACCCGCTAGAACGAAAAAGATCCTAACATGGTAGGTAGGACCTGAGGGTTGGCCAGTTAATTACTTAAAATACACTATATTTATTTCAAGAAAACATTCATAAGATCTGAAGGCGTCGGACTCGCACATAAAGGGTTCCGTACCACCGTAGAATAAACACATCAAAAATATCAAGTTTGAGACTTGATATTTATTTTTAAATGTTATTATATTTTTAGTATTTGTTCTGCACCGGCAACAGAAATACACATTCAGTGAAAATTTCAACTCTCTACCTGTTACGGTTCGTGAGATACAGCCCGCGCTGACAGACGGACAGACAGACAGACGGACAGCGTAGGCCTAGTAATAGGGTCCCGTTAGCACCCTTTGGAACCCTAAAAAGTAGCCTATGTTCTCCGCCAAGACCCAGTCTATCTCCATACCAAAATTCATCAACATTGGTTCAGCGGTTTAGCCGTGAAAAGGTAACAGACAGAGTTACTTTCGTTTATAATATAATAGATTGAATAGGACGGACAAACATTTTCCTATCCATATCTGTAATGTTATTTTTACGATAATTTATTGATGTATGATATATTTATTACTTGCCCATCCATACCTACAACAAACGCAATAAAGCGACTCCATTGTTTTGACAAGCAATGTATTCCCACTGTCGGCCCAAGACCATGCTGCAAGTATATAACAGTAAGCGAAATAGGGAGTTTTTACAGAAATGACACGAATAACTACGAAATGACAAGAGATGACACAAAATGACAAGAGATGACACAAAATGACAAGAGATGAAAAGAAATTACACAAGACAAGGAAAAGCAAACGAAAATCACGCTGCAGTGCAGGTCGTAGGTTCGATTCCTGCCCAGGACATGCATTTGTGTGCATGAACATGTCCGCATGTCCCGAGTCTAGGTGTAATTAAGTGTATATTTAGTTTGTATTTACAAACAAAAAGTAGTATATGTAGTAATATCAGTTATCTGGTTTCCATAGTACAAGCTGTGCTTAGTTTGGGATCAGGTAGTCATGTGTAAAAGAATTTCCAAGGATATTTATTTATTTTTCATAGGCGTCGGCGGACTGTAAATACTGTACTGTACCTGTAATGTGGCACGACCGTAATATTTTTTCGTAATATTTTTTAAAAAATCCTTCACAGGTCCGACGTCGAACAAGTCCGGGCGGACACTGACAATACAAAGTTAGAGAGAGACATGGTTAGTTCAAGTACTTAAAATGTGAGATGGCGATATTGTGCGCGTGCTCGGAAATAAACAACGTAAGCGCCAAACCACATTTTCTTGAATTAAAAAAAAACTACTTCATGAATTAAAATATGGTTGAAGGGTAGTTTAGATATCATTATTTGCTATGTTTTAGAAATAATTTCGTGATCTAAATCGTAAAAACATCGTGGTAGCAAGGAAAATTGTAAATAATTAGAGCTCATTTCATAATTTTTTTTTATCGAGAAAATTTCATCAAATCGTGATTTGGATTTAAAGATACTCAAGATAATATAGTCAAAAATCATACATCTAAACATAAGATTCCTAGTCCACATACTTACTTAAAGAAAAAGTAGAATAGCAAAATCAACCAAATTTCGAACCCTCGTCTTAAAAAATAACTGTAGTTTTCTAAATATTTAATGGCATTAATTTATCTCTCTACATAATAAATTCTGGTCCAGTTAGGTTTTAAAAAATCTTATGTTAGAAGAATGGCGACCATATTTCTTAGCTTTCTTTTTCTATTAGAAAGTTTGCCGCACCTACAACAACTAGGGATTATTAATATTATATCAACATCCAATATTGGTATTTCGTAAAACAAGTTGTCAAGGAATTAAATATCACATTCCTCTTACGAATGTCTGCGAACTTCCTTGGACATTTCGAAAGCTTAAAATTGTTTGCCAACTTCGTATGAAACTTGAAAAGACAAATAAGCGAGTACTAAGACTTACTCGCTGTCGGATATTTCTTCAAATACAATTACCATAGGTACGGTAGTTAGATGCTGGGTACACAGAGAGCTTTTAAAGATATTCAATATTATTAATGTACAGCAAACGACTTTTCTTTGGTAAAACGTTATTTCGCTGCTATAAAACAAAAACGTTTTTTTTTTTTTGTATTCAACAAGTAACTTGGATTGCTGATTGTCTGATAAGTGGATACGGATATGCAACTTTTAAAGAGTTTTATCTGGATATAGAGTAAATCATCATCATCATCATCATCATCTCAGCTGAAAGACGTCCACTGCTGGTCATAGGCCTCCCCCAAGGTTCGCCACAATGACCGGTCTTGCGCTGCCCGCATCCAGCGGATTCCCGCGACTTTCACCAGGTCGTCGGTCCACCTTCAATAATAGAGCATATTTTATCTAGGACTCTACTTGAGCAAGAGTTTATACTTATGCTGAACCACGAAATTAAAGCAATCCGTTTAATCATGACTCTAAAATCTCTACATGCTCAAATTGTAAGCTAATTGTAACTAACAAACTTAATAGGAATATATTGTCAAAAGAAATTGTGCAATTATTTCACGAAGTCCTCATAACATCCCTAGCTTAACCATATCACACGACTCCGGCGCACGTAATAACAGAATAACTTAGCGTTCTTTAGCGATATGTTTTGTTTCTCAGAACCGGACAATGTGTCATTAGGTGGACAGCCTATGTGGGTTTATGTCTGCCTGCTAGGAGTGCCATACGAAACCCGGTTACTACGGTCAACAAAGTGTAGGCACTAAAATGGACGACTCTAGGTAGAGTTAGCCTCAATAACATTTTGCTTTATCACTGTAAAGTATTAGCTTTGATGCTTTGTAGAATGTATTTTAAGAAAATAGAACGAACGTTTTAGGGCCACCGCAGACTTGCTACTTCTAGCATCGGCGATCGGCGATTTTGATGCTGCGTCTCGCTCGTTCGCGCTCGAAAAAACGCGACGCAGCATCGATACGTCACAAAATCGCCGGTCGCCGATGCTAAAAGTAGCAAGTCTGCGGAGGCCCTTAGGCCTAACATAAAACATTGGCATGCGGTGTCTATGACTATACGATACTATGGACGTGGTAACCAAATAAAACTGTCCCAGCAGAGGTAAAATAGGTATATTGCGCAACGGACGGAAGTCATAAAATGAACAAGTAACGAAATTGCAAACGCGATTTATAGCCCTTTGACCACGAACTACTTTATAACCTTGGCGTCATCGTTGGACACTGGACGTTGTCGATCCTGGCTTCAGTGGTGGGCCTATAGTCAAATAAAATTATAAAAAATACTGGAGATCCTTTTGTTCAAATAAATATAGGCAGATCCTAGTTTACAAATGATGACATTCCTCTTCGAAACGTACGTAAAAACTATGTAAGTGCATGTTGATGGCAGGTATGTCGTCGGAAGGCGGTGGACGGACCGGGCGGCCCGTTTCTCTATTTGGCGAGGACCCATCGCTGCCTCGGGGGTCCTCACACATCCGCATACGTAACTCGTATTATCATTAGGTCGCGGCTTCACATGAGTGTACGATTGTATGACTCTTGTACGACTCTTATACGACAAATGACCGATGGATAAGGAAGTTCCTGAGAAATTACTGTAGATAAATATCAATCGACAATATCGAGTGTTCTGGAGCACTCGATATTGAGTCGAATTGATCCCGGAATTGTTCGAGGAATAGCTTAAACGTAGATAGAACCCATTCTGTTCATAGCAGATAAAATAGGTAGTAAAACTGCAAACTGCTTCACTCATGAGACCTATAGTTTACTGAGGGTTTACAATCACTTCATTAAGTAAAACAGGCCTGGTTTTAATTGACTGGCTTGCTGTTTTCTAATCGTAAGCCCATAAAAACTACTGACAAGTTGGTATGAAAAGAGATTAGCTAGATGTGATTCAAAATACGATGCAATTAAGGCAGCTTTGCTTGAGATATCTAGTTCTTAATCTGTAGATGCAAATAGGTACCATTCTAATATTCTAATAGCTGTCGTGAAATCAATACAGTAGAAATATACTCGGTGACATTTATGACGTCTTACAAAAGCAAACCAGTTAAAGTATCCAACATTTACTGGTCAATGGTTGCGTCTATATCAGGTGCATGCCGCGCCCGAGCACTTAGTTTTGTCGTCGGAACGCTCAGACATAATGACATAACATTAGTGCTCTGAAAAGCTATGCGCCTCATGTATATGCACGCACCCATTGGTAAAAAAAATTGAGATCTACTATTTATTAGATTTAACCACAAAATTACATCAACTTTCGTCAAAAACTGTAGTAGTTACGGCACTGTGACATACTGGGACGGACGCAGGGACAATCTTACAACGGTTCCTCGTAAGGTCTACGGAACCCTAAAAACGGTCACTTGGCACCAGCCAATGTTCCATTGCTCCATTTGGCCGACTCACCGGCGTACTCGTACCACATACGTAAACATGGGCCGTTTACTAACTGTTTGTTGTGACTTTGTGACCATTTACAGCAAATTGCTAGATTTATATTGCCCTGTGTGTAAGTTATTGCCACTCCGCAATGGGCTGGCCTATAAATATTCTGAACTATTGGCTATATGGCTGGCAATATCCTGAACTTTTCGTTGCCTCACGCATATCGCCAGAAAACAACAAACAGCAACGCTATGTACTGTGGCTACTGGGGCGATCCCAGTAATACCCAGACTAGGGCTAAAATACTGTTTATACCACTTTCATTTACCCCGATGGATCGAACCCGCAACCACGCGTCGCAAGCCTCACGGCTTACGCTCAAACCACTAGACTCTAGAGCACCCTAAACTATCCTAAACTTTTAAAATAACGGAACACTAACCAAATACCTTTTATTTTATGGAACCCCATATCAAATTATTACAAATCCACTGAAATTCATATAAGAACATAATTTTTTAAGAAATGTGTAATATGTACCTATTGAAACACATACTTAGAAGAATGAAGTAGTTTTACTATTTCATGAATAATTGTTTTATAGTTTGGTATTATGTCCGACAATTGTAGTGGTAGCATCCAATCTTGACCTGCATTTGTTTTTTGTATAAACGTAGGCTGAAAATCCTGTTTCACATCGATACGTTGTAACGAATAGGAGCAATGTTAAGATAGCCTTTTTGGTTATTTCAGGGTATTCACTCCTAATACCAACCCAAAACTCATTCAGAGATACAGATTCAAATGTGTGTTTTAATGTGGATGAACTTTGAAGATCTATCAATGCTTCATAATCCAGGACCAGCACCGCTGGTTTTGGCGGATTTTGGCGGAACCCTGATGACTATTCCACGGAACCCCTAGGTTCCGCGGAACCCAGTTTGGGACTGCTCTAGAGGACTCTAGAGGACTTGTACTTATAACGGCAGAATACTCGAAGTCTTCTCAAATATTTAAGTCCCACTTAGCAGTTTGAGACGTCGTTTAACTGACATTTATTTATGGCGCGTCAAAGTTAACGCACAGGCTGCGCGGACCAATTTTTATTCGCAAAACGACCCATACATTTTAATACAAATAGTTGGCTACGGTGGCTGGCGACGTCGCCATGGCTACCCGGTGTGTTATGGCCCTAAAAGGCTCCACGCAGCCTGCCGTGTTAAGCAGTTCTCAAGTTTGAGTTGCGTTCGGCGATAAGTCCACTGCCTTCTGACGACAACATTAATCCATAATTTCTTTCACAACCCTTACTTACGAGTGTACACTTGCCGACAGCTTTCAATTACCAGCGTCAATACTGAGTTGAAACCGGTAGCACTCGGTATTTGTCCATGAAGGCGCTATCACTCGGTCATTACGGGATTACAGACTACAAATAATACGTCTCTCGGCGGACGGTTCCCGAGACGCGCGGATTTGTTGTAAACTGTAATTTGTCGTTGATCGTTGGTTTTCATTGGCTAGTTTTACGACAGAATTATCCAAGTCTTTTTTTATGGACTGAGGTGACAAACAAGCGTACGGCCCGCTTGATGTTAAGCAGTTACCGTAGCCTATATATGATTATAATGGCATTGTTCGCACGTTGCCGACCTGTAGGGAAGTGGGATGGGGGGGGGCTTTCGGCTCTCACTCATCGTACGAAACGCAGCTGTAATAGCTATACGCCGATCTTCTGTGAGGCGGTGGTACTACCCCGGTCGAGCCAGTCCGTAAATGAGCTGCAGTCAATTGGCTACAGCTTAGCTCTACCACCATCCTAATAAATTTATTCAAAAACCAGGTATTCTGTGGTCATAGGCTAATTATACACGTGCGTCATTTGGTCACAAGCGTGACGCACGTACGAACGCACGCATAATTAGCATTCCAGCGAAGGTAGGTAAAGTATTATACCAAGACCTTATTTTATTAGTTTATTGTCGAATGGTCATCGAAAATATTGGCTCAGTTATTTCAAATTGAACCGTTTTTTGTGCTAAAATACCAATATGACAGGTCTTTATATAAAATCTGTCATATTAACAACAACAATATCTACCTACTTAGTAAAAATATAGCCCAATATTGTTTTCAACATCCCGCTAACCCCATCCCAATTTATAAAAAATATACTATTTGTTTTTCAATGAAATACCTACCTCTTACAATATAAATATTAGCGCAACTCTTGACATTCCGTATTGGTCGCGCGCGACGCCGACGTAAACTAGCTGCCGTAAATCTGCTAAAGCCCCTCCACACGCCGCGCCGCACGGTAGCGTATGTGATTGCGATTACGCGGCACGCACGCGTCGCGATTGCGATACCCACAGAGTAAAGACTAAAGAAAGAGGTGCCCTTATTAGATATATGTATGAAAAAAAACGTGGTCATTGTTTTTTCATTTTCATTGTTCTATCTACCGGTAAATAGTTGAACTACTCGCTTTGGTTTATGTCGATGTTAGTACTAGGCCGACCACTCGGCCGAGTTGCTTAGGGCCAGTCCCCTTAGTAATTGGTCCATGGTGATACCGAACCAATTTGCAGTTAACCGTGTCGGCGATCGCTAGTTAGTTGACGGCTTGATAAATTTATGGACCAGTGCGTATCTTAATGAATGTAATGGGGTAATTTCTGCACTTAACTGGCCTAAGTAGTGTAATTCAGATGAATGATGCAATTGAGATTTTCATTATTTTATAAGACAGGTACAGTAAAACCCGGAAAGGAATGCAAATGCAATTTCCTTTATTATTTGTAATAGCAAGTCTATAAACCTAACTCATCCGCTTATCAATAGGGTCTGTATATTTAATGAGATTGTCAAATAAAATATTATTCTAATTTAAAGGTACTCTAAACGTTATCGTAAGAAAACTCAATAAGCATAACTCGAGAGCGTATCATCTTCGCTCACGATCGAAACGTGCAACGGCAATCCCGTTCACACGAGCATTCCCACAACAAGCGGGGCTCGCCGGCCGCCCCGGGTAGCCGCGGGCTATCAGCAGCGCGGTGTGGGCGTGCCCTAACACCGCTGACCGCTTGACCTCGACTCCCGGGTCACGCCGCGCGGTCAACGCACTGCGCTAAGCTCCGTCCGCGTGCGATGCACATTGTCGCCTGCACTTTCGTAAGCTTGACAGCCTGCCATTTTGGAATTTTCAATTTGGAATGCGGCGTTCGCTACTCTATGGTTGTTGCGTCATACTTTTTACTTTTTCATTGAGAATTTAACCTCTATTGATTGCTTTTGTTTTTTAGGTAGGTCCCTATCCCTACTCGGTACAAGTAACAATTAAATTTGATTATCACAATGCTGATAATAGAGCAACTTTACCGCTTCAATTTAAGTAAAAATTCTCAGAATATATAAATAAACTCCATAAATAAGACGGCACGGCAATTATTAAAATGGTTTAAAGCCTTATGAAGTGGTATTATAGTAATTATTCATAATTTTATCTGCGACTTTTCTTGGCACGGAGACCTAGAGGACAGACGGCATTCTTTCATGTCTCGTCTACTAATCGCTAGTAATAAATTAAGGTTTAATAGAATGTGCGCAGTTTACCAAAGTAGTGGGTGGTGCGTAACTAGTTATGAAAAAACTGGTTTTTAGTATCAATGAGTTGCAAGAGATTGTAAAAAGCAAGTAAATATCTAATATTTAGTGATTATAGAGCTTAGTAGAGAACTGACCAATGATATGTCATAATAATAATAATATCCTGAGATATTTTTGTACACACGGTTACCTGATCCCAAACTAAGCAGAGCTTGTACTATGGAAACCAGATAACTGATATTACTACATATACTACTTTTTTATTTGTGAATACATACTTAATATACATATACACCAAGACTCCGGACATACAGGCATGTTCATGCACACAAATGCATGTCCCGGGTAGGAATCGAACCTACGACCTGCAGCGTGAGAGGCGCCTCCGCGCCAACCACGCTAACGGGCCCGTCAACTCTACAAATACGCGTATGAGTCTACAAACTTTAAATTCAGTAAATTAAACTGTAAATGCAGCCCAAAACGCTTGTAAGATAGGTAGTTACCATTGCAATTAATATTATCGTGTGGCCCTTTTAATTAAGTTTAACTCCTTTAAGGAAAGAATTTTCAAAAATCTTAGGGCTCACCTAAGTTATGTTATTATAAGGAACTCGTGAAAATTTTCATGCTTTTAGACCCATTAGTTTAGGCTGTAAGTTATCCTGTCAGTCATTATAAATGTTATAGTAAGATGTATAATTAAATACATCCCTAAACCATAAACCTACCTATCCCTCGGGATTAGGTAATAGTCAGTTCCTGTATACACGGCGACAAGGTTCACCACCTGTCACGTTGGGTTCTGACTATCAGGTGAAACGTGGGCTTTGAGTTGGTTAATACCTCCACAATGTGGTGGTGTATGGCCACTGAAAAACCTCTGACTACCCCCGAATGGGGATAAAAGTCGTGACGTTACATTTTTTACATTTACATATAATTAAATAAGACCACTGATTCTCCAAGACTTTAAAGCGAAGACCGCTTATCGCGGGTTCGAGTCCCGCCAGAGGTAAATCTCAAAAACGACCTTCCGCATTTGCCCTGGTCTGGCTGTCACTGGGGTCGTCCCCAGTCCACGTACCATAGTACATTGCTTAGTTTGGGACCATACAGTAAATATGATAGTCTGACGATATTTTAACTAGGATGATCCAACACGCATTCTCTATGCTCATAGTTTTTGCTCTCAATATGCTAATGTGTTCAGAGACAATGTTGTCGTCGCACGCGCACGCGATCCTCGCTCGCTTTGTCTAATGACAATTAACTCGATATTTTTTTTATTTAGAGCATAATAATCACATGAAACGGGTCATGCGAACGGATTGGGGCTTGAATCGTACTTGGAATTACTGAGCGTGATTTTATGATTAATGTCATTCACGCAGCATAACAAGTATAAATACATATTGCCAGAGTAACATCTGTATTTTTTTTTTTTTTTTTTAGTACTGCGGTGGCAAAAAAACGTACGGGCCGCCTGATGTTAAGCAGTTACCGTAGCCTATATATGCTTACAATACCAAAGGCATTGCTCGCACATTGCCGACCTGAAGGGGACTGGGATGGAGGGAGGGGGAGGGGGGGTGGGCTTACGGCTCTCTCACTCATCGAATGAAACGCGGCTGTAATAGCTACTTTACGCCGATCTTCTGTGAGAGGGTGGTACTACCCCTGTATGGTCCTAAACGAAGCAACGATTGTATCATGGCTACCGTGGCTCTAGGGGCGATCCTAGTGACAACACCAGCCTCGAGTCTCTTAACCATTGTCCATTGCGAAACCACTGACCTCTAATAATATTCGTGAATTCTTCATTGTAAATCGCAAATTCCTGGCGGTTGGCATGTTTTATTTATTTATTTATTTCATAAAACAACAACAACAACAACAAGCGACAAGGCGACAAGGTTCACCACCTGTCACGTTGGGTTCTGACTATCTGGTGAAACGTGGGCTTTGAGTTGGTTAATACCTCCACAATGTGGTGGTGTATGGCCACTCAAGCCTCTGACTACCCCCGAATGGGGATAAAAGTCGTGACGTTACATTTCATAAAAAATACAATTACAATAGAGCATAGTACATACTCGCACAAAACTGAGCAGTCCGTTTGACTGTGGGATCGAAATTAATTAAGTTAATTATTAATTAATTAAATTAAATTAATTAAGTTAATTACTAATTAATTTAATTAAGTTAATTATTAATTAATTTAATTAGGTATTAATGAGTTTAATTAATTGATTGAAATTAGTTAAAAGAAAATAGGAAAAAATAAATAAATAGGCCTGCTAAATGTCCGAAGGGCTGAAGAGCCTGAAGGGGAGAGTAACAGAGGATAGAGAAGGATGGGTTTGGACTTCCGGATCTCTCATTTATCGTACGAAACGCAGCTGTGATAGCAATTTTATTTATTTTATACTTTTTGGAAAGCTTCCAGCTAGCATATACAATAGAAGAAAGTGAACAATAAGGAGTAAGGCCAATTATGAGCTTACATATAGAATTTACTCCGATCTTCTGTGAGAGGGTGGTACTACCCCTGTCGAGCCCGTATATGAATGCGTCAATTGACTACAGCTTGGCTTACCACCAATAAAACATTCAACATCAAACAACTAAATCCTTTGATTCAATAACGTTCTAATTATTCCACGAGCAGCCTCCGGTGTTTCAGGTATGCTAACGATGTGTGAGGAGCCTCCACACTGAGGATCACGCCTCCCTCGCTGGCGCCGGCGCCAATTACACATTTATCCAGCACCTTCGCACGGAATGAGGGACGGAATGTGGGAGTATTTTATTCCTATTTTAAGACCCGCCACATACATGCGGAATTTCCGTACGGAATTCCCTTTCGAAATATCGAATCGGGGATTCCGAACGCAGTAAATCCATCCAAATGTATGGACGTATCGCGTTCGGAAACCCCGATTCGATATTTCGAAAGAGAATTCCGTACGGAAATTCCGCATGTATGTTGCGGGCCTAAATGTTGTGATGGAAATAGACTTCATTTGTTTTTCCCACTAATATTATAAATGTGAAAGTTTGGATGGATGTATGTTTGTTACTCAATCACGCCAGAACGGCTGAACGGATCTGTATGAAATTTGTCACAGAGATAGATTATAGTCTGGAATAGTACATAGGCTACTTTTATCCCGGTAAAATGTATGGTTCCCGTGGGGTAAATTATGCGCGGACGAAGTCGCGGGCAGAAGCTAGTGCTGCATACAAGGACTAAAATTGCCCTTGGAGAAGTTTATACATTAATTAGCCAGGTAGATACTTATACAGTGATATGCATCAGTAAATTAAAACAACAAAGATAACGCGTCGTTATGCAGTACGCCGGAGTAATTTTATTATGTAAAAAATTACATGTCTATGTGTTCACATGTCAAAACTGATTGCTCGGACGCACCGCTGGCGTCATGACGCACCCAATAATGAAATAAAATACCTGTCAGTTTACTTAACTCAGTGGTTATAAATCACAGCTCTACCTACGTAATTAATAATTACAAGAAAATAGGTAAGTGCTCAGGTATTTTACAATGATAATAATAATAATAATATCCTGGGACATTTTTGCACACGGTTACCTGATCCCAAACTAAGCAGAGCTTGTACTATGGAAACCAGATAACTGATATTACTACATATACTTAACTCAGTGGTTAAAAATCACAGGTCTACCTACGTAATTAATAATTACAAGAAAATAGGTAAGTGCTCAGGTATTTTACAATGATAATAATAATAATAATATCCTGGGACATTTTTGCACACGGTTACCTGATCCCAAACTAAGCAGAGCTTGTACTATGGAAACCAGATAACTGATATTACTACATATACTAAACTCAGTGGTTAAAAATCACAGGTCTACCTACGTAATTAATAATTACAAGAAAATAGGTAAGTGCTCAGGTATTTTACAATGATAATAATAATAATAATATCCTGGGACATTTTTGCACACGGTTACCTGATCCCAAACTAAGCAGAGCTTGTACTATGGAAACCAGATAACTGATATTACTACATATACTTAACTCAGTGGTTAAAAATCACAGGTCTACCTACGTAATTAATAATTACAAGAAAATAGGTAAGTGCTCAGGTATTTTACAATGATAATAATAATAATAATATCCTGGGACATTTTTTACACACAGCTACCTGATCCCAAACTAAGCAAAGCTTGTACTATGGAAACCAGATAACTGATATTACTACATATAATAATAATAACGACTACTACTACTTTTGACGATAACGTAACTTATTAAGGGCCGAGATCACCAACACACTAATGGACCGTTAGAGCAGTAGTCGACTATTACCAATACATCAAACAATCCGTTACTGCTCTAACTGTCCGTTAGTTTGGTGAACCCAACTCCAAAACTCTCTAAAAGACTCTACATCTTATCCGTAGAAAGACTATACAAATTAAATATTTCAATAAACGCAATGCTGCACGTAAGAACAATTTAATCAAAATTAAGCTGTCTATCAGCCCACGATACTGTTATTACCTTATCCGGTTAAACAAAAAGAGGTTTGAAAGAAGTATACATTCCCATGTCTGTGCGCCCGCGCCGCCCGGCGCCTTGTAGGCTGGTACTGTATTCTATCAATGATTATTCCAATACAAATCGTATTACGTACAGTTATCGCCAATATGGCATCTTAAAAAACGGTAGTCGTGATCTATGGTCGCTTGAGTGTTTCTTCTGCCGGCTAGCGTTTTGTCAATCGTAAATCAAATCAAATATAAACCCGATGCTGTCGGCGAGTGTACACATCACGACAGTTTTATTAGGGACACCGCAGACATGCTACTTTTTTCTACGGCGGTCGGCGATTTTTAGCATCGGAGCAGTCGCTGCTTCCGACCGCAGATAGTCGCCAAAACGCGATGCAGTCGCAAAATCGCCGATCGGCGCGCCGATGAAAAAAGTAGCATGTCTGCGGTGGCCCTTAAAGTCTTAAGATTTATTTTGTGTTTCAAATCATTTATCAAGAGAAACTTTAATAAAAACCGGACAAGGGCTAGTAGGGCTCGCGCCCTAAGGGTTCCGTATAAAATTATTAGGGTTGAATGTTCAAAAACGCCATACAAAATTTTACACCCTTGCGTGGAATAAAAATGCTGAAATTAATATTAGTATTCGGCCCTGTATGTACCGTAAAATGTATGGAAAACGTGTCGTCATCACAATGTGCACGACCACTAATTCTATCTGTCCCTGTTGATTTATTTAAACTGTTGTTTATTACAGTTCAGTTCTGTGGATTAACATAAAAATGCAACCGTAGTTCTCGCCATAGGACTCCATGTGACTATCGGTGGGGCCTATAACTGCCAATTAGCACTCTATCATCGCGCCGACTTATACACAAAGTTGTTAGGCAGGATTGTTTTATGCGACTTTTTTGTAGATGAAGTACCTACAGAAATAGCGAAATCGGAAATACCGCATTACAATTTAGTATCTAAATAATTAAACATCAAAATCATGACCATTTGCAGTAATTTTGCGGAATTGCTAAGGATTCTGCTAGACTAGAGAACCTGAAAAAAAGAATTGTTTTACAGAATTGCTCAGTGGCCTTTTTAGCCCCGCCCGCGCCGTATGTTAAGAAATAATAGGAATTAAAATGCTTGCATGTTCTTTTATAAAAAAAAACATACCTACCTAGTTAGATTTTTTTTTACAACTTAACGTTAATAATTAGAAGCGCCGAGTAATCGTATAAGTACAGACTTTACATGCCTACATGATGTCTAAAAACTACACTTACGATTATTTATAAGATTACTCACTTTACAAGTAAAAGCAAGACCGTTGCACTTTTTATAACCTGTTTTACTTGAAGTAATTGGGCTACAAAACGTGTTAAATTATACGCTAATACCGGTGTCGGTACTTTCAAGCTCTTAGATCAAATTAATCTGATACGAGAGGGAATTATAGCACTCGGAACTGGCCATTAATAAAAAGCCAGCAAAGTAAAATTAAATAAAACTTCGATGAGGCGGAAATAGCATATTTTTTTGCCTACTCACGCCACTATTCGTGTATAGCTAGCGTCAAATATAAATACTACCGAGCCCTAAAAATACAGTCTACAAAAACAAGTTACTTTTGCCCTGGAACTGAGGGCCTACTCTTTTACAAACGAAAAAGAAAATTCGGACGAAATTTTCCGTATTTCCTACTACGTTTCTCATTCATTCTGACATTTCTTACGAACGAAAATTGTTTGACGTTTAGATTCGACGACGACAAAGACGTCAAACAATTTTCGTGAGAAACGTAGTAGGAAAATTCGTCGGGAAATTTCGTCCGAAATTTCGTTTTCGTTTGTAAAAGAGTAGGCCCTCTGGATCGGGAGGTTGCGGGTTCGATTCCCACTAAAGGCAAATTTCGGAAACAGCCTTTTCGTTATATCCCTGTACTCGGTGTCACTGACACTGGTGTCAGTTGGTGTGTAAGTCTGGCGATATTTATTTATAAACATCGCGAAGTCAATCAGGTTCTGTTAATGTTAATTACCGTCCTTGCTCATTTAATTAATTTATTTACTTACATCTAATTGCCTTCGGACTGTGCGTCTGTCCTATCACTTATGTCTGCGAATTCCTGGCAGCCTGACGATTCCACACGTTTTAATTGAGATAAGAACTTGCTGATAAAATTGTTTAATGCTCGTTTTTTCCGACTGATATTAATTTGGAATGTTAAACTGCGGAGTGTGGTAAGATTTTATTATGATGCAGTTTTTGTTAGCGAGCGGTTAATTATTATGAAAGTGTTATTAAGTAAAAGATTACGTACGTTTGCAGTAATATAAATAATAAACACGGAAAAGTGATTTTTATTTGGATTCCGTTCCGTTGTATTTCTTTTTGAGTACCTACGGTGTATCCCTTAAAATATTTATGAAGCAGTCCTTAAGCATTTAGCATAGAACTAAGCTGTTTCAGAATCAGATAACTTTTATCCACCAAATAAAAATGGATAGATATTATATCGATATTATATAGATGAAGATATTATATCGAGAATCTGTCAAAAAGCCAAATTTATTAAGTGGATATAAGTTATCCATCGATTCTTAAACAGGCGCTTAAATATCGCCAATTCTGTTAACTAAATTAAATTTGAGACTACTAAAATGTCGCGGTCTCGCACGTGCGTTACGTTCATGAGAAGGACGGCAGTAGATTTAATTTAGTTTAGTCAAGTTTTTGCGTGCAAACAGAATTAGCACCAGTATCTCGAAGTACTATTTTTCTATGTTCAGAATCCAGATAGTACAGATTGTAACCAGTTCTCGATATAAATAATGCAGATAACAATTTTAATGAACCATCTATCATGTCGCGATAAACGTATGCGGTTAAACCATGTTGTTAAATGACTTTACTCTTTTTATTATACGCCTTCAATATCATGTTTTTATAGAAAATTATGTGAGAAAATTGATATTAAGAAAAAAGAAAGGTTTTATAAAGGTAAAGTTATTTATGATGATTGAATACGACGGTAAAGAGACTCCGTTTTGACGCATGAATTACGCAAAACGGACATCATTTTGATGCGTTCATAAAAATAAAATAGGTACAGTCAGAAGCAAAAATATGTATACACTTGGGATTTAAGAATCCGTATAGCGCGCCAACCAGAAATAGTAATTGATCGTTCTAATTATTTGCTCTTCATCTTATCGTATATTTAGTGGCCAATCTGAGGGCCTACTCATTACAAACGTAAACAAAATTTCGGACGAAATTTCGCGTATTTCCGTTACGTTTATATTCGACGACGGCAAAAACGTCAAACAATTTTCGTTCGTAAGAAATGTCGGAATTAATGAGAAACTTAGTAGGAAATACGACGTTTTCGTTTGTAAAAGAGTAGGCCCTAGGTGTTCAAGCCGCCCGAATGCCTTTGACAAGGCTTAACGACTGCTTCCTAGATAACTGCTCCAAAGCACAGAAATGCTCAGTTCAAATGCAACTAAATGTTTATCTATCTCTAACTGACCTTGCCAAGCGTTGCTTAACCTCTGATAATTTACCGATCTGTGATTGCAGCTGGCTCTGAGCGCCTCATTATTATTTGATGGGCTCACCATTCAGAACTTCTATTTCTTGCCTTTTATAAAGTATTAAAATAAGTGTATGCCGACATATTTTGCCTATGACTGTACAAGCTAGCAGTAATGAATTTTCCTCTCATAAACCCGTCTGAAATTCACTTTCAATGCTGCAATTAAGTGCGTTAATTGAACTTAATTCAGCAGAACGTACGATGTATTTTTTAATTTCCTCTAACTGTTAAATTATTTAACAGATACGATCGATCGTTTAGTAACATGAATGGGTGAAGATAGGTTAGCTATAGGTCGTAATTTAAGAATATAGTAAAGTCATTTCATGACATCATTTTTTGACATCGTTTTGGGTGAATAACATGTTTCCGGAATCATGAACAAAATTCTGTACTACATTTGATTTAGTATCGGTTTTATAGATTTCTTAAATAGTTGAAATTATAGGCTGCATTTCGTGTGGACATGCGATCCATCATTCCACATCTCGGCTGATGATGATAAATGGTTTAAGAACTTCACGAATTCCTCATTCCGTTTCTATCAAAACATCGTAGAAAATATTGTACAATGTTTGCAATACGCAATGCACTTTAAAATAAAATAGTATTTTTTTTAAATTAGTAATAGGTACGTTTCAGAGATAATATCAGGTAGTAGTCGTCTAAAACTATAGTATTAATTTCAAAATACGGTACGGTTAATTTAGAAGCGATCCGTTTTTAAATTTTAAATTAAGAATTAATTTAAATATTAAACTAAATTAAGACTTATCTCAAAGAAATTTAAATTTGGAATAACATTACAACGGGTTTTCAATATTTTTGTGTTGGTGACTTAAGGACAGGGCCAAACCAGCGACCAGGGGTCGGCGACCGCGGCTAGCGGGAACGCAACTATACGACCGCAACCACTTAGCGTTGAGTGTACACGGTGCGACGCGACCAAACGCCTCATTACCGCGAAATGTGTGGACCTGGCCTAATAAAGAACTGGGGCATACCGCACTAGATAATTAGCTAGGTAGGGTGTATTCGAAACTCAAACAGATATCTAGTTACACACTAGTTTTTATTTATAGCTTTCCCTTCGTTTACTGGCCCGATCGGAATTTCCGGTATTTTCCTATTACTTCAACAGGAACGTTTCAGTTAATGATCTCTACAAGTATAAGTGACAGCAATCAGTTGCCTGCCATTATGGCAAGGCGAGTTATCCAAAGAGTTTCGCCACGTTAGAGCGGGTATTTGAATCACACCCAATCTGGATATTTTAATTAACTGTACAATTATTGCAAGATTTTCATAAACAACTTAGGTATACGTGTATTCAGTTAGGGCCACCGCAGACATGCTACTTTTTGCATCGGCGATCGGCGATTTTTTGTCATTCTATTGAACTTGTATAGTCATTAAAGTTCACTGAGACTTTCAAATAAGCCTAGCAGCACTGTGTTATTAGCTTAGCTATAACATTGTTATCATACAGAGTTCAAGTCATTTACCTATTTATAATTTTATGCTACTGGGGTTATTGCATGGGGTGGTTGCAGGTTGAAGCAAATTTCGGAAACGGTCTTTACGTAATTTGGCCTGGTCTGGGTGTCACGGGCCGCCCCAAGACCATTGTATGGTAGCCATAGTACCCTTTGCTTAGGTTGAGACCATGGACCAATTACTAAGGGGACTGGCCCTAAGCAAGTCGGCCGAGTGGTCGGCCTAGTACTAACATCGACATAAAACGAAACAAGTAGTTCAACTATTTACCGGTAGATAGAACAATGAAAATGAAAAAACAATGACCACGTTTTTTTTCATACATATATCTAATAAGGGCACCTCTTTCTTTAGTCTTTACTCTGTGGTTGAGACCACCCAGTTGGTGTGTCAGTCTGGCGATATTTATTTAATTATTACTTATCACAGATTGGGCCTGCACTTCGTAAAGATAGTAGCGAAGCCGTTTCCTGATCAGAAATTGATGGCACTGCACATTAATTTCTCCCGCATTACAATTTACAAAATGCAAGTCCCTGAATACATTTGATGCATGCCAAGATACTGCATTGTTTATGAAGTCTAGCGCCGTTGTCTGGATGGGTGATGGGCGGCCGATAGCGACCACATTGCAACGTGTTTTATGCGTCTGCATGCATGTATATTCATATTTTTGTTTTTAAAACAACGTATTTTAAACACCCATTACTCTACCGAACAATGGCGGACGGAACAATGGCATTGATCGAAAATTATTTATGGTTTTATGAAATTTCCAGTTACCTATACTAACGGCCGAATACTCGTACGTAACTTAAATTTGAGAGCTGCTTAACTTTGACGCGCCATACAAAAAATGACAGTTAACGACGTCTCAAACTGCTAAGTGGGCCTTAAATATTTTAGCCTTTGAGTATTCGGCCGTAAATGCCTCAAAAGTACGAAATAATGATTAAACTACATATACGGTAGCTGATATGTAGATGCCTAGTGAAGACAGACTATACGTAACTAAGTACAATAGTTTCTGAGTTACAAGCCTTCGAATATTTGTGAACACTTCCATGTTGCGGCCTTATCGTGCGTTTCCACTGCACTAAAACATGTTGACCAACATATTGTTATCTTTATTAAATGACAGTAAAAAAACAGAGACAACAGTATGTTATGTCATCATGTTTTAGTGCAGTGGAAACGCACGTTTAGAACACATCAAATGGCGAAAGAACCAGTGTAAACAGCATTCACGCCTATAGCGCCAGAGGGCGCTATAGGCGCTATAGGCGCTAGTGCAGAGGCACTAGAGTTATTTTAGCACCTAAAGGTAGGTAATTAATGATAGAGGTAAGGTATTTACAGTCGTATGCACGTATATGGTAACATTTCCAACATAAGCTTACTATCTTTAGACGGATGTTAATAGCTTATGTTGGAAAAATTACCCTAGACTTGCGCAGGCGACCGTACCAAAGATTCATTCACAGATTAAAGTAGGTATTTATAAGATTAATAGGCATGCGTTTATTTTTAGTCCATTCGTGCGACATGCATGATCGATAGTCAGACAGTCAGGCAAATGCAATGTCTACATAGCAGACTAATTAATTTGATCATATTGATTCATTACCTATAGCAACGTTGTGCAGATATTTTTTTATGATTCATATCGTGAGTAAGCGAAGGGTATAAGAAAAGAGAGGTTGCGATGAATCCAAACATGGAAAATGATGAATGAAAGAAAATTATATCGTGCGACCCCACAAATGTGAAGAAAATGATGACATAATTCTAAAGATATCTTCCAGCTATGCTATGGACATGCTTGAACATGTGCATTACATATTTGATTATTTTAGTCCGAGTCCAAAGAATGTAATGTCAGTTAGGCCCACCACATACATACGATATTTCTGTACGGAATTCCGTTTTGAAATATCGAATCGGGGTTTCCAAATGTATGATACGTCCATACATTTGGATGGATTTACTGCGTTCGGAATCCCCGATTCGGTATTTGGAAACGGAATTCCGTATGGAATATTCCGTATGTATGTGGCGGGCCTTAAAGTTGAAGAAACTAAAAGATATAAGTATGGATAATAATAAAGTAAAGTATAAAAATTACATGAAGGAAGCTGTACATTTTAGAAACCTATTTTTACAGTATCTAAGAACGAGACTATTAATTTGAATTTATCTAGACAAATAGATTGCTTCATTAGTAGCAACCACTTAAATTACAGTCGGATACCGGACTGGTTGTTATTACAATTAACGTAATTGATTCGACAGAACTAGATCTACTTGTTACAGTGGCGAAATGAGACAGCTTTCGCTGTATGTTTTATTTTTGGAGACAAATTAGTATCCCGTCCGCTCCGTCTAAAAAATTTACTTATCTCTCCTTCCTTGCATTCCTTATAGTTTCGTTGCTCCTGGCTGTGGCTACATTAGGCCCGCCACATACATACGGAATTTCCGTACGGAATTCCCTTTCGAAATATCGAATCGGGGATTCCGAACGCGATACGTCCATACATTTGGATGGATTTACTGCGTTCGGAATCCCCGATTCGATATTTCAAAAGGGAATTCCGTACGGAAATTCCGTATATATGTGGCGGGCCCTAGGGGCATGCCGCGGCTGAGCACTCATTTGAACGTCGGAATGCATCTAGACATAATGTCATAACACGAGTGCTCGTGCGAGGCATGCGCGGCATTTGGACGCACCAATAGAGCTTCTCCTTGATAAATGTTTGTTTGTTGTTAAATAAAAACTTAATTTATTTTATTATAGTTGGCTTTTAATTGTGATAATTAAATAGGTAATGCTGTAAATAAAATATCTAGACATTACGTCTTGCAAAAAATTAATCAGTTAAAAAAATAAAACGGAAACGATCAGTCTATTTCAGCTGCGTTCAATACCTATAATTTCTTTAAGGAAAAAATACAATAATTGATAGTTTCAATTGAAAGGTAAGCATAACAAGCTTCGATAACAAGATGTAATCAAATTCCGTCACAATTTCACAAGAGAAATTGTGAGTGACAAGCGACAGTGGACCCATTCAAACAATTTTAATTCACGAAAAAAGTCAACGTGATAATGTTTAGCTCGTGAAATCGATCTTGTTTCCTCAGACAATGAGGCTAAACTGACGAGGCGTAACCATAGGCGATTCGCATACGAGACAAGTAACAAAACTAGTTAACATTCATTTTGGACGTGTCAATCGTAAGCGCGCGGTTGTGTGGGTCATTGTATTGTCGCTTGGATGATTGCTAGTTGCTTATAAAATCATTTGGTTTAACTATCTATACCACTGGCACCAGATGTGCTTGAACTTCGTAGGGAAGCTAAGAGAACGACCATAGCACCGCTTCAATAACTCGTGATTTTCCAATCTTATTATGAAGCTCATCTCTTCGACGGCCGCTGTTCACTAGCTTCAGTAGCTATCTACTCGATGTCGTAACTGGCTCGTGTGTAAGCGTCCTTATACATCCGGGCTACAAAAAAGTGTTGGTCCGCAAATTTAATTGTGGCTCGTTGATGTTTGACTATGTGCTGTGAAATCGATGCAATCATGTTACGTAAAGGTCGAATTTTGTTTTGGTTGTTCAAATCACTTTCTCCAGTGAAAGGTTCACAGTTACACAGGAACAAGTACTGTGAACACATGCGTATTTTCAGAGTAGTTTAGTGAGGCATTAATTGCAACGCTCACGCGACAAGTGAGGCGTAAGCACCTTAACTTTTATACCAGGCAAGAGGGAGACAGGAGTTTGTCCAAAATAGTTTGTACTACTTACTAAACGAAGTCTTAAACTCAGTACGACTCAGTCGCTTGCATCTTATGTATTGAATAAATTAATTGTTGAATTGCGAGTGCGATAACAGATGTGTGAATTTCGCTGCGTGTAGTGGTGCGCTGAGCACAAGTTTGTGATTGCGATGTTAGCGTCGCCATACACGCGACTGCACACGACAGCTCTAGAGCTGTTGGTTGCAGCAGACAGCTCGCGACTGCAAGGCGTCAAGCAGTCGTCGGGCTGTCGCGAGCTGTCGGTTGCAGTCGAACTGCAACCGACAGCTCGCGACTGCAACGCTTAGAAGGTAATCGTTGGACACCATTGTCGATTCTGGCTTACAGGAGTAACCGTAGTGTGAGTGTATGGCCGGCCTAGTCTTATAAAAAATAGAGGAAGTCAAAGAATCTCCCAAAGAATTACTAATAGTTAGATTAATACTATGGGTTCCCGCAAAGTAACGCCTGTAGCCTTATTCACGTAATAAAAACCGTAACGATATCGTTACCGACATAGTCGTTGATAGCCTTTTCATTATGGCAACAAGTCGTTGAGTAACAGTTTTTCGTTGAGTAAACGTTTGAGTTGAAGTCCCATCGAACTGCGTTCAAGGAACACGTGAATACCAACTTTTGATAGGATTTCGATCGGATGACTTTCGAACTTATTTATTATTTTTATTAATTATTAATAATTGGATTATTAATAATTAATAATTATTATTTGGATTGTTTGTTTTTACGTCAATCGGGCTGGGCTTGAATCAATCAATTTGTAGTAATTTGGTAATTACAATTACTGTTATTTGAAGTTACGTCCAACCAAGTGAGACCATGGTATACTACGGTCAGTATCACCCACACCCCATGGCCGCCCACACAGTGGTCACTCAACTTTGTTAGGGTTCCGTACCCAAAGAGTGCCAACGGGACCCTATTACTAAGCCTAGACTGTCCGTCCGTCTGTCCGTCTGTCTGTCAGCGGGCTGTATCTTACGAACCGTAATAGGTAGAGACTTGAAATTTTCACAGAATGTGTATTTCTGTTGCCGCTACAACAGCAATTACTAAAAATAAAAAATAGTTTAAAAATAAAGGGGGTCCCTACAAGAAACATGATATTTTTTACTTTTTATTCTACGGTGGTACGGAACCCTTTATGTGCGAGTCCGACACGCACTTGGCCGGTTTTTTTCTACTTAGAACACAAACACCATTCTGCCTGGTTGATTTTCTCAAGGGTTCGGTTTACTATACAGGTTTGAACAACACAGACAAGGGGGAATTGTGGATATTGTTATTGTCTTGGTCATTCCGATATCTGAATTATGGTAATAATCTCCGTATTCATGGGTTATTGGATTGTGTACGAGCGCATTATAACATCTGGGACTAGGGCGAAGTACCCCACCTACGACCACTTGGAATACAATTGAAACACTGCTGTCTTGTTTAGGAGTCTTCAAATTTAATGGGCCATACAGCATGGGCATACAGTTACAATATATTTATTTTTAACATGACGGATATCAAGAGTGAGACGAATGTATTAGGTACAAATGTCCATCACTTTCAGCACTGATCGTGACGTAGGCTTGGAAAATCGTGAGAAGTTTTATAGTCGCCTATTGGTAACATTTACACCCGTAAATAAAATAAGTTGTACCTAGTAATAAAGATTTTCTTTCTTTCTTTTTTTCTAAATAAGAGAGCTCAGATCATGTTGGAAATGTTTCCAAAACGTGAGGCGACTGACCATGGTTTGTACCTGACTTATCAAAAATAACATGCGCCTGCGACGACATTCCATCTAAAAATAGCAACCGCTATACATACATAAATTAAACGGAACAGTCCCGCCGATATCGGAATCACTGATAACGATCGGAATCCTGTATCACGTAGGACCGACGGAGCCGCTGCTTTTAACATGCTAAACATACTTACGAAGAATTCTGCAGCATTAAAATGTTCGCAAGTATGTGCGGCGGGCTCTCTAAACAGTCTCTACGTTTTATTTTCGTACTATTAGTAGTAGCTAGGGTTGTCACCTCACCTCATCATGGAAAATAACTATTGGCCGAATCATGTGGTGTTTCGTCGCTTCCGCTGCGCGTGACACGACGGTGACAAGTGTTTTATTGGTGGTAGAGCCAAGTTGTAGCCAATTGACTACAGCTCAAATACGGGCTGGCTCGACCGGGGTAGTACCACCCTCTCACGGAAGATCGGCGTAACGTCGGAAGCGCAGCCCCCGCTCCCCTCTGTCTCTGCCCACTCCCTTCAGTTCGGCAACGTGCGAGCGATGCCTCTGGCATTACAAGCATCTGAAGGCTACGGTAACTGCTTAACATTAGGCGGGCCGTACGCTTGTTTGCCACCTTAGTCACACCAAGAAAGCTCTTTAAGACTTTGGTAAAACTTAACCTGCTTATTTCAAAAAGCCTTGCCTATTATGCAGTAGTCTCTTATCAACGTAAAAGTCGACAACCCTATTCGTAAGCTATGTGTGAATGGTTTTTCAAAAAGGCCATTAGAATTCATAGCGTCGAGGGTAATGCAGAAACATACAAATGAACGCTGTTCGCACACTATTTTATAGATTTTATCTTTGCGGATTTTTAGACGATTTTGCATAGTGTCAAGTACCGTTGGGGGAAAAGATTTAGGTATAACTATTGGGATGCTAAAGTATTTTTGCTAACAACAGCCGTCACGTAATTCCCTGGAATAAACGTGGATTATTTTCGCAGACGTGGTGCCTTCTAAGGCTGCGTCTACATCAGGCGCATGCCTCGCCCGAGCATTTTAGTTTTGACGTTGAAATACATGGACATAATGTCAGATGAGTGCTCGAGTGAGCCATGCGCGGCATAAGGGCAAGCCATCACTAGACTTTCACTCAGCGTACATGCAGCAAAATTCATACCTGAGGCCCTACTCTTTTACAAACGAAAACGAAATTTCGGACGAAATTCGCGTATTTCCTACTACGTTTCACATTGATTCCGACATTTCTTACGAACGAAAATTGTTTGACGTCTTCATCAACGTCGATCTAAACGTCAAACAATTTTCGTTCGTAAGAAATATCGGAATCAATGAGAAACGTAGTAGGAAATACGCGAATTTCGTCCGAAATTTCGTTATCGTTTGTAAAAAAGTAGGCCCTCTGATATCGCACTCGCAATCCGACAATTAACTTATTAAATACATCAGAAGGTTTTATTCACCAGAAGATGAGCCGTGTGGATAATACCGACATGTTTTGAACATTATTTTCCGCGAGCGACTGAGCCGTACTGTGTCCATGGACTCAGTTTAGTAGGACAAACAATTTTGGAGCCTTTTCGTAATTTGCCACTGCATTGGGATCGTCCCCTAGTCCATTGTATGGAATAGTACAAACAAGCATTGCTTAGTTTGGGACCATAGAGTTGGTCTGCAAGTCTGGCGATATTTATTTATTTATAACAAGTAATCACGATTCCTTAGTTACATAACCTCGTGATCACGATTCCCAAACAACTTTGATTACATACGCACAGCTTTTTACACTTGTTCAAATTGTCATTCCAAACGAGTCATTTCCGTTGCTATCCATTAGCGCTTAATTGTGGTTTAACAAGGTGACAATGTTAAACAACATACCTACAAAAAATTTACAACTACATCAGCAGTTTTATTCTACAAAAGTTTCGTGTAATGGGTCCTTTAGTTTAATCACAATCCTTATAAAAATCTTTATTTAGCACTCAGTAACGAGTACGAAGACTTATTATGTTATTATACAGCTGCAATCACTGATCGTTAAACGATCGGAGCAGTCGGTCCCGGTTGTTGTCGTCTAGGCAGCAGTCGTTAAGCTTTGGTTGAGGCTTCCGGGCGGCTTGAACAACTCTGACACCAGGTTGTCCACTAACCATACGATACGAAGATAAGAAGGCAATACTTATACAGGCCAAATTCCATGTTTTTGTATTCATATTCATTCAGTTATTTTTCGTCCATGATTTTGTGATAAAATCTTTTGAATTCAAGGTGCGTTTGCTAATGTTTCACAAGAGTTTTTCTTTATTTTCTAGGAAGGCACACTGAAACACGGTCCACCTGATTGTACCGCCTCTCAGGACATCTACAACTTTAGGGGAGCAGACGCGGCGCCGACCTTATAGGGACCTGTAAACATGCTCTTTGAAGAACCCCATGTTGTACTGCAAAGGAGAGACTCCAGGAGGGAGATCATTCCACAAGTTATCTCTAAAATAGTCATGCACTATCTTTAAAATCTGCTTTTACTATAGCTATGATGGCGGTGGTTACAGAAGTTATAATTAAACAAATAACATGAAATAAAACCATCGAGACATTAAATGAACCAAGCGAAAGCGATTTGACAGACACGATTTAATGGTAATCGTAGTAACACCTCCAATTTGTAATTAGTCACCCCCAAGTTAATTTAACACGCTACCGACCACACTTTCGCGACATTAATATATCACTCAAAGACAATGTTCTGGCAGTTGACAAAAAACTAATTTGAATAGTGATTGATAAGAAAGAATCGATACAGTATAACATACAAATCGATATTCGCTAGTGCATGTTCCTCAGACTTATACAGGTATTTATTTAACTAATCATCAAATATAAAGATATTTACGTTCTATTTCGTTTACACTCGGCATCCGATTAGAACGAATCGATTTTGCACACAAATCGATCATAGACGGCCCACAAACCTCTGCACTGTATTTTTTGCTAAGATGCAGTGGCAGGTACTAATATTTTGAATTTTAGTAAAAAAATCGTATTTTTTCATATTAGCTACACCGTTAGGTAAATAAAGTTGGATTTGCCTGTTTTTATATATGCTAGTTGCTAAGTTATTGACCTTTGCGAGTTCTGAATCACCCAATCTGTTAAATATTCTATTTTATCGGCTACATCATTAGTATCTCTATTTGCAATTTATATCTAACAGATAACGGAATTACATCGTCTGTTTGATTTGAATTTCAAGAATGTAATATTTGTTTTATTTATTTACCTCTTTTTTTCTGTTTCCTATGTTTATGTTCTGCGTCTTGCGAGTGTTGAATTAATGTTTTTCTTTCTTTCTTTCCTTGCTTATTTTATTTTTAGCACCAAAGAATGTTTTCCTATTTTGATATACGGTAACAATGTTGTATCTGGTTATGGTCGTTCTCTTCAATCGCATTTTGTGATTACGCGCATTAATCAATCCGCCGCCACATACATTGCGGTATAGCGAGCTAATGGAGGCACTAACTTACAATTCAGCCCTGATAGACCACGACATAGAGAGGAAATGTAGCCTCCGTCTTTAGCAGATAGAAGCCTGTTATCGCTTGGGAGCCGAGTGTGTAATCTTTATTATTTATTACCTGTATACTTTTACATTTATCGTTTAGACCTTTTACTTTGATTCAGTGTTAGTTATCTTAGGGTCGATCCTGAGTAAGCTTCTTCGAAATAATTTGTTTATTAATTGAGCAACTAGCATCATGAATTTGTGACAGCATGTTCTGGGTTTTGGGAACCAAACAGTTTCGTATTATCTTCATTTAAAGTAAGACATAAAATTTGCAATTTTTTATGAATACCCGACAGCTAAATATAAATATTTTAGAATTCGAATAAGCAGAAGGTACCCCAGTAAGTAAACCACTAATATTAGCGGCACACTACGAAGGCCGGTTTGACATGTGAGAGGGGGAAAGGATGAACCTTATTATAACAGAATAAGATTCATTTTCGCATTCATTTTTTGACATTCTTATTTTTTTAAACGGCCAGTCTTATTCCGTTATAATAAGGTTCATTTTCTTCCCCCCACCAAATGTCAAACCGGCCATTATAACGTGCCGCTACTGTAGTAGAACCACAGCACAAAAATAATATAGGTAAAGAGCATAGTAAAACTTGTCAGTAAACAAAACGGGTCAAGAAAGCCTTGTAAACGTACACGTAAATGAGAGCAACTCTAAAAGGACAAACCGCTTTTTATGTGGAGACACCACACCGTTATGAGGGCGGGAACTGAACCTCGACCGGTTGAGCTTTGCATCGCATACGCTGCCTGAATTGATTACAACCAAGGTCGAGTTACGCAACGGAAACTTTACAACTGGTTTTGGCAGAATAAGGGTCAGTGTATTCATAACTTGCTCCTATAGCCGGAAACCCACCGCGGTGCACGGAGAGGCCACGCACACGGCCACGGCTACGTTTTGAAAGAAAATGTATGGATGACGTCATTTCGCGCGTAGCCTCTCCGTGCGCCGCGGTGGACACGGTGACCTACATCTTCGTGCAAAGCGAAGCTTGACCCACGTGTGTAGCGTGTGCGTGGCCTCTCCGTGCGGCGCGGTGGGGTCTCCCCCTAATGTTGGGAGCAATGAGGAGGTATATTGTTATTGCCAGACACGGGACGTAGAGACGTCTTAGGCCCGTATTAATAAATCGACCTCAAGATTCGAGATCGAACTTAAGTTGCTGTTTTTGACAGATTTTCCATACATTAAACTTCAAAACTGCATCTTAAAATCGATCTCAGATTTGAGATGAAAAAAATAATTAATGAAATATACGTCACGGCTTGTATCCCCATTCGGGGGTAGTCAGAGGCTTGAGTGGCCATATACTACCACATTGTGGAGGTATTAAAGCCAGGTATTAAGGCAGGTATTAAGGCCAACTCAAAGCCCACGTTTCACCAGATAGTCAGAACCCAACGTGACAGGTGGTGAACCTTGTCGCCGTGTATATAGGAACTGATTAGGTATTACCTAATCCCGAGGGATAGGTAGGTTTCCTCACCGTAAGCGAACTGTAAATTATGCGCATAGATGAAAATACATTCATTGGTGCATGCCCCACCGGGTATCGAACCTAGGACCTTTGACCCTTTGAGATGTATTTATTAATACGAGCCTTATTCATAGGATAGGACATAGGTACTTAAATCTTTTTGGTGTTAGACAAAACATTTCAAAAATCTTCAGCTTTACAAGTTCATGAAAAGTTTTCTGAAAAAGTTTAGTCTCAAAGTCAAATCAGCAGTTGGAGAATTGCATATTATCTACTAATAAATACACGTTGATTTAAAAGTTAATCTAGTAGGCCGCGGTATAAAACCTCAATCAGTCATCGATTTTCCTCAATGTGTATATTCGCGGTAAGAGATCATTAGGTAAATAATTGTTTGGACAATCAGGAAATGATTTAAACTATACAAATATAGCAAAAGATTACTCGATGGTATAATTATGTAGTAATTTCAGATTCCGACTTCCCATATTCCGCACAAATTACAAGTTTTTTCAAATGTTTTTTTTTTTTTCATCACAAATCGTGGTGATTATTCTAATCACGGTTTTCTTACGGCTTCTTGTTTATTATAAACCGTAATAATAATGATTTTGTGGTGGCATGTTTTCTTCCTTAATTAAGTAGGTACATGTAAATTACAAAATCTGAAACGGTTCAAATAGAACAGCTGAAAATCAGTGTGTTCTAAATCATATCATCGGTTTGAATGACTGAACATCGGAACACCTAAAACTTTCAACTAAAGAGTCCTGTGTTAGTATTTAGCCCGAACTGTGGCCTGTGGGGTTAATACCGTCACAAAGATGAATTGCGGCAATTCTGCTAAAGCAATTCATTTTTCCAACCCTCCAGCAGAATCCCCTAAATTTCCGTGAAACTGTCACGAATGGCGTGAAATGTGTCACTATTCTACAGAAATTCAGCGGAATTGCTAAGGATTCCTCAGAAAATCAGAAAAATGAATTGCAATGCAATTCATTAGCAATATTGCATAAGGACCGTATTAGGTCCGCTGAAATGAGATGTATCAGAGCTAGAACAGATGTTTGCTACCCTTTGAAAGAATGAAAGACCTTCTTTCAGCATAACTTTGCAGTAATGTAACCAGTGAATCGTCAATATTCTCAATTAATTCAATTTGAAATTAAAGTAACGGTAGACAGATTGAGTACACTTTTACAGCGAACACGACAAGTAACAAGCGGCGCTAGGAATTAGAAATGGAATTATCGGAACGATATTGTAACTGCGTTCTTCCTTAACGAGAACTTGTTATGTGTCTCGCGCCAATATCCACACATCACTGCGACATGTATCTATCTAGTTTCTTGTAGAAAAGACAATTTCATTGAACGCGACATGTTTAATTTGTGTTAAGGTACGATTTCGCGGGACGCGGCGGACAGCAAACGTCAGTCGGTCTCACAGAGTAGACTAAGGGTGCGTTTCCATTGAAGCGGAGCTGGACGGAGTGGAGCGGAGCGGACTGTGAATTGACCAATCACAGTGCTCGAAATCTGCACTCCGCTCTTAGCACGTCACAGTTGGCCAATGACAGTCCGCCGCTCCGCTCCACTCCGCCCAGCTCCGCGTTAATGGAAATGCACCCTTAAGAAAGAGGTGCGTTTAGATATATGTATGAAAAAAACGTGGTCATTGTTTTTTCATTTTCATTGTTCTATCTACCGGTAAATAGTTGAACTACTCGCTTCGTTTTATGTCGATGTTAGTACTAGGCCGACCACTCGGCCGAGGGCCAGTCCCCTTAGTAATGGGTCCATGGTCGGTCTCATACAAATTGTAATGCCGTCTGCCGTCGCGGCACATGTCATCGCCGACCGACTGACATCTGCTGTCTGCCGCGTTCGTCGGAATCGTTCCTTTAGGGTTACTTTCAACGGGAATTTTGATGAAAGCTATAAAACTAGGAAAGATCTGCGGTCGTCTTAATGACAGGCAATTGTAACTATTGCACTTCTTATCCGCTCCTAACCCTTTGTGGCTGATGATTGTGTTGTTATATATATATATAACGTCACGACTTTTATCCCCATTCGGGGGTAGTCAGAGGCTTGAGTGGCCATACACCACCACATTGTGGAGGTATTAAGCCAACTCAAAGCCCACGTTTCACCAGATAGTCAGAACCCAACGTGACAGGTGGTGAACCTTGTCGCCTTGTCTTGTTGTTGGTTGTGTTGTGTTGTTGTTGTGTTGTATGATTGTGGTGTTTATGTTTGTAATTCTCTTATAGGCCTCCATAATGACTAAATCCCCAAACCCATAAAACAACCGTTTCCTTATACCGTATTTAAGTATTTTATTACGAATTTTTTCTTGATCATCAATCTTCGTGTTATTTTTAATAACATTATCACGAAACCTTAATGACCCTTTGTTAGAGTGGACAAATGGAATAAAAATGTAGGCGTGTGAATTAGAGCCGTCTATTACGAACCCGAACCATATGCTTCGTTCGTTCGTGATTTTGATTCTAATTTTCTACGAAATGTGTCGAACGAAATTAAAAATTCGAAGTCCGAACGAAACGAATTATTGCTTTCGTACCCAGTGTGTAATAACAGCCCAAGGGCTACGTGCCTACGTCTCGTTATGTGCAGTCAGAGTACCTATATGCAATTAAATTCTTTGTGGACGTCGCCTAATGAAGTTCGAAAAACGTAAAAAATGTTCACGCCGTATTTTGTAACAAAAATGTAATTGCAGAAATACCTTCTTTACTAGCCGTGATTTTAAAGCTAATAGCGGCAATAAGTGCTGTTGTAGCACTACTATTTTTGATTTGCATAATTTTAGCATAGGTTAATGTATCTTTATAGGTATGGGGAAAATTCTAGCAATGTGCTCTACAACCTAATCAACCCATTATCGTTTCGAAGTTATCTTTTACGGGTTCCTATCATAATGCTTTGCTGTTCGTTATAGGAATAATAGTTTTACCTAAAACTGTATGCGATGATTCATGTTTTCCTACAATTTGTGCACCGTTAGTCTAGTCATATTGTTTGTGTATGACAGCTCATGTGGGTCGCTTAACGCAGGTCACATTTGTATAAATGAAAATAAATATCGCCAGACTAACACACCAATTGTATGGTCCCAAACCAAGCATCGCTTGTACTATGGGTACCTTACAATGGAATAGGGGCGAAAAGGCAATTTCTGAAGATTGACCTCTCTCTGACCTGATTGACCCTCTGACCTTTCTCATACAAAAATATCAAAATATATTCAAAGGTATAGACCACGGGGGGCTTTTTTACTTCTACCATTTTAACTTTACGCCTACAAATGCACCGCCAAATACACCGACACCGAAGCGATTTTGCCACCCTTGTACCTTCAGGTCAGTCGATGAGGTCTAGACGATTATAAAGCAGCGTGTCACGTTTAGGTTATTTCCGCATTAATTTTGTGTGAAAATGTCATTTTTACAAATTTGATGTAAACCTTAATTTGACAATTTTAAAGTATTGTGATTGACTAGTAGGGATGGTGTTTAAATTTATTGTCGTGATGTCGTCACCACCCTGTATATTTTATTTATTAGTCATGTTCTATTTAATATTCTAAGGGCCGAGTTCATCAGCACCTTCACGGTCCGTTAGAGCACTTATCGAATGGCACCAGTAGGTATATAAAACAATTAGTTATTGCTGGTCCATTAATGTGTTGGTTAAGATATCTCTAAGCCATTTTTATTCATAAAGTACTTAGGCTCTATTCTTCCAGCGGGTTAACCCACAGTTTACGGGTCAAACAGATTCAATCGTGGAGAGAATGCGAAGTTTGACATTAATACGATTGAATATTCCCACTGGAACGAAAACTATGCGATTGGAAATTCCAATTGTCTTTCTAATTTCTTTAATTTGCTTAATTCGATTTGACCCTGAATGTATGCATGGATAGTCAGCGGGCCTTAGCTTAATTACCTACAAAGCCTACCTGGGACCCGAGTCTGTTAGCTAAGAACCAATGGAAAAGTGGTCCAGTGGTGGGGACCAGTGGTTTCGCAATGGTTAATTGTTATGGAAGAATTTTCATCTATGTGCATAATTTACAGTTCGCTGACGGTGAGGGAAAACATCGTGAGGAAACCTACCTATCCCTCGGGATTAGGTAATAGTTAGTTCCTGTATACACGGCGACAAGGTTCACCACCTCTCACGTTGGGTTCTGACTGTCTGGTGAAACGTGGGCTTTGTGTTGGTTAATACCTCCACAATGTGGTGGTGTATGGCCACTCAAGCCTCTGACTACTCCCGAATGGGGATAAAAGTCGTGACGTTACATTTACATACATACATAATTGTTAAGAGACTCGACGCCCTGGAGTTAAGTTAAAAGGAACGTCAGAGATTACGAATTGTTCCTATTCAGTTATAGATCTCTGAAAAATAGGTAGGTAGGTTTTCATAGGCTTATTCGGTTCTGCAAATGCTACTTGAACATTGGCCATAAGATAAAATAGGTATGTGAAATAGAGATTAATGTAACATTTGATTTTTACATATACATAACAGTGTCTAGATACCCTCAGATCACTAGAAATAAATTGTTTCCTTATAAACATGATAATTTTATAAGGAAACGTATGATCGCTAAACACGCAACATAGTCTAGCAAGAATCTAGACTAGGCAATAAATATAGACTTCAAACAATAGCTGACATGACATTGACATTCCAGGATTGCACCATTGATATTTCGGTGCAATACTGTTGCTAAATCCAATTTCAAGACTGGATTCAGCCCGTCTGTCTCTCTATTATAACGAAGTTCATCTTCTTGTTATAAATAGAAGTCAAATGTTAAAGCAGACGCCGGGCGCAAACTTTAAGACAACCCCCTCGAGTTAAGATGAAACTTTTGTCAGAATTCTCTATGCCGTTTTCAGTAATAGCGGAATACTGAAATGTTAGGTATGCAAGTGTCTGTGCTGCGTCGGAGAATGACTCAAAACAAATGAAAATATAAAAATAATCGAAGGTATATTATATAAACCCGGGACGAAAGCAATAATTCATTTCTTTTGGACTTCCAATTTTGACACATTTCCGTAATAAATTAGTGCCAAAATTCCGAACGAACGCACGAACTATACATAAATTTTGGGTAATTGTTACCTTCAGGTTATAATAAAATGGTCACACAATTTTCTTGTTTGTTTCCATTGCTTCCTAAGCCATTATTATACAGATAACACTCGCGTGTATATTTTACAATGTACGAAATTTTCTTGAATGTGTATTGGTGTTGCTCTTTCATGTTCCAATCGCGTGGCGCGTCCACCGCTCGAGATAATTGTGGAGAAAATTATCGATATTTGATTTATATGCGTCGTGCATGTGGATGCTGATTATTTAAGATTAACCAGATTAGCAACATATTTATCTGTTTGTTAATGTAGCTACATCATTTTTATGAGGGAGGTTTAAGCCGAAATCATAAAGGAACTATTCCTTTATGATTTCGGAAAAATTGACGTTGAGCTATAAGTTCATAGTTGAAATTTAGATTAAATATAGTTAATTGCTGCAATTAATTTTAAAATATAGGTACCTACTTCTGTCATAAGTTATCTGATGCCGGTATCAATGAAATAGCCGAAAGTGCTTCTAAGAATTGTTTAGAATAATATAGAGTCAGTAATAATGTAAATAAATAGTTTTGTTTTTATCACAGAATAACTACTTTAACAAAATACCTACTTCTATACATCCCAAGTTAGACATCCTATAAGTAATTGCCACGAGTCGTAAACTGGCCAAGTGTAGTAAACTTTAATAGAATGAAACCTCCTAGGATGTCCCGTTATCCGTTTACACTACTTGTTTAAAGTATTTAGAGGCTCTGTCGGCGTAAATCACTGAACACGCACTATCCTGGATAACGATAGAGACCGTTAAGCATACTTCATACCGTAAGGTTGACGCGTAGAGCTGTGTAAAGATGGACGCAGTGCAGAAGATCCGAAAAAACAAAAGTAATAGGGAAATTTCCTAAATCAAATCAAGTTTATGTGGAAAGTAAAATTTATTTTCATATTTCAACATGGGATAAGGAAATTACTTACCTAAAATAGTTGTATTTCATCAGCAAAATCGCCATTTCATTAATACAACGGCTTGTAGGTACTAGGTTGACAGAACTGCATCGTAGCTTAGTCAAACTATCCCTCGCAATAAAACTGCGTATAACCTATAACTCTGCAGTTTTACGCTCCAACTTTGCCTGCAATTTTCTCCGTACACTTGAATGGACCCGTTTGAGTTATTGCCAAGTTTTACGATTATTGAGGACTGTGAGACTTGGCGTAACTTCCAAAGTTTTATATTGTTGTATTAAGTCGTGCAAGGATCGGGTTTTGTTGTTGAGGTAAGATATAAAAGGCATAAATATTTTGAAGTATCTTCATCTTCCAAGTCAATTTATTCCGACAATCAGCCATGTTTTGAACTCACTAGCGCGGCACGACGTCTTCTGTGTGCTCGCCTAGTATCGACTAATGAATGGATTTAATTAAATACTGCTTCACGTAACGATGTGTTGCACTTTAATCAATCAATTCTTAAATGTAAAGTTAAGATATTAAATTAGAAAGTGTTGCTACATATACAAATAAACTCAAAACTGAATTAACAGTCCATGTTCCGACATCACGACTGATATCATCAATCTCTTATACGATGTGCGGAATCATCGCGTGCGTTCGACGCGGCCAACACGTCCCGGTTCCGTTCCCGGGCCGTCCCGGGTCCCACGATTCATCCCGGCTTCGCAGAACCCCGGCCACACGCAACACTGGCCACAAACAATAATTCTTGAATAAAAAAAGTGTGTTGACATGACATGACAGTTCGTCTTGGTTTCGTGACGCGCGCGGCGCGATCAAAGTCTGTCATTTGGATTTAGTCTTATTTGAGCTTATTTTTTACTAATTGGTGTTTTCATTTCAGAGCCAATGACTAATTGCCTAATTGGTCATTAAATCGTTCTAAATTGAGGACACGCAATCGAAATCTTTGAAAGTGGTTAAATGCAGACTAGCGCAATATGAAATGCCTCCTGCATGGTGCCTTTTGGTTAATAATTAATATTTATTCAGATAAAAAACGAGTAAGCTTTCATACTGCTATCTAATAATATCGCAAGACCGGCTTTTCTACTTAAAGATCATACTACCTTCGCGTATCATGATCGTAGAACGCACATACAATTATAATACAAATGTTTTGCAAGCTCGTATGTGACACTGGTTATGATTTAAAAACTGGCATGCAATTATGCGTAAAAAAAAAGAAACAGCAATATACTTGAAGCACACTTGAAGTTAGTAGGATACCTATACCACACTAAGTAGGTAAAACTGGTCCCCCCAAATGATAGATAATACACCATCACTCCTAAATTCCTGGACCAAAAGGGTAGTCACTGTAGTCAGAAAACCGCCTTTGCACTAGGTCTTCTTTTATCAAATAGAATGTATTCTTTCTGACCTTTTAGTACTCTATGGTTTTAAAATCAGTTGTTGTTTTTTCTGTATTTTTTTAATGTAAGCTCTAACGTAATGTTAACGACAATCCGCGGGAAAAAATCGAATTACACAGAACTCGTGCAATTTTTTAAATTACTTTAAAGCTGCTAAGGGGTGTTCTGATAAGATCTTCACGCTAAACTTAGGGGGTCGACCAGTTAATATTTCATTCATCGCGATGATTACAGGGTAGCGGGTATTACGGAGCGTGTTGGTAAATCCTGAACGTGTGCAATATATCCTGCGCCTTTGATGGATCATCGGATTCTGATCATCGGATCACTTCTGGGATAGTAGTAAACTTCTTTTTGTTTTTAATTTCGTCGCTCAAATAAAATTTCGCCCTAGCTTGCGTCTAGTAGACAATTTCTTTTTGTTTTTAACTTCGTCGCTTAAAAATGCTTAACTCTAGTTTGGGCTTTTTGGCGGGAAGTGGAAAAGTGATGTTGTCATTTTTGTTTCTATTTCCAAAACTTGTGTTTCCTTGTATTATAATGTGTAATGTTGTTGCGTAACGTTGTTGCGTAATGTTGTTGTGGAATATTAACCATTTTATGTTCATAAATGAGCGTGAGTGTGGGCAATTATAAAAAAAGTGGTAAAACACGATTTTCGGGTTCCTCCAAAAAGTCTAGTAATTCGTCAGTAAAGTATCCGCCACTTTACTGATAGGGTTTGGGGGGGTATTTTAGGCCTAGCCAAAGGTCTTCCGGTGCTTGACGCAGCTAACAAATTGTAATATTATATTTCACTTTACACTGGCATATGCGAAAAGCGACGCCATAACGAAGAAAAAAAAACTCTAGTTTGCATCGCGCCATCGTCATTCGATACTACTAGACCCGTTGATGATTCTGATACGATTGTTGATTTTCCATGCATTACCAAACGGTTAATTTAAACAAATTAGTTAGACGGTTAATCATAAAGGCACGACGAATATGTTCGAATATTTTTCCTGGTTTACAAGTGTTTTTTAGTAGCGCGGTTACAGCGAAAGGTGCCTATTCATTCTCAAACCGTCTAATTTATCTGAATAAACTTAGAAATAAACTAAACATTCGGACACCAAATGAATTATCACCTTATATTGTTTTACTGCGGAGCCCTAAATATAACTTAGAAATTGTCAGTTGGACCCTTCAAAATCACATCTGCTAATAGTAATTATTATAAATTCAATGAAACCGGCAGTTAGGTAGCAAGTAGCAAGTTCCAAAATATTTTGTCATTCGACGCATTTTACTTTCTTTGTCATCTTGCGATTATAAGTCAGACTGCTTCAAAAGTAACGTGCTGAATGTCTCTTCAAAAGTTTAAAAAGTTCCAGGGCCTATACCACCACCTCTTATAGCAGTATTATTTTAACCTTACAGCGAATGACGTTTCTTATTGTCATGACAATAAGGTACGACATTGCACAAAAAATCGCTATAAGGTTAAAATAATACTGCAATAAGAGGTGGTGGTAGGGCCTCAGGAGTTTAATTAAATTCTTTCTTATAGCAATTTTATCGCAATATAAAATAGTTTACAGCATTCCTCACGATGCATTTCGTGAAGTATTTTCATTACTTTCCCCGACAATAAAATGTTTTGCCATCATTAAAGACCCCGAAAGTGCTTATAACATACTCGCAACGTTTTTTTATCACCGTGTGAAATCTCTCGTATTGTTTTTCTGTCCCCACAAAACCCGTTAAGTACAAGATAAAAGCATAACGCAAAATATTTGCGGCCTTTCTTTCACTGATAATTCACAGCAAACTGTTCGTTTACACATAAAGTTAGCACGGTTTTATTTATTTGTAAACATGGCCCAATTTGAGTCATCTTCCGCCGTCCGCGCGGCTCACACAAAAGATTTCTTTATTCCCCTTTAAAACAGTAATTAAACACATGTATAAAAATTTATGGTTGCGGAAACTTTTTTTTAACTCCGATGGCAAAGTGCGATAGCCGGCAATAACCTTTGGAGGGTATTAAAAACTAAAAACAGGGTTACTCACCGTACGAGGTTCCGCATCGTTGCTTCACCAACTGATTACTTATTTAAAAATTGCACTTCGATTTTCGAATATTTCAAACACTCGATCGCGATGCGCTCGCCGTTTACGTCGGCGTGTGCTCCGTACGAAAGCTGCGACGTTTCTGGCCGTTGTAGAGACGGGTGGCTGTTCTTGAACTTGCGACTTGACAGTGCAACCTGCATCGCTTGCACGTAATAACTTGACTTTGAGTGCGTCGAGGTGTGCCACCCCTGTCATCAGTCAATCAACGAGAAAGGACTCAGGTACTTACCTAATATTTTGCTCATCTAAGCAAAGAATGCATTTTCTGAATGTGCAATTTTTATGCGAGTTGGTTGTGCAATGAAAGATGATAGTGATAAATTTCTGCAGTAGACAGCCCTAAAACGATGGGCAATAGGCTATTTATTTACGTTGCTCAAATGACCAGTTGGTTGTTCCGTTATTTTTAGCACATTGAAATGAAAGAACGCAACGCCTTGTTTTGGTACGCATGGCCTGGGCTGCTACTTCGAACCCGGCAATAATAAGCAATAATCCGTTTCGTTCGGACTTCGAATTTTGAATTTTGACACATTTCCGTAGTAGATTTTATGTCAAAATCACGAACAAACGAAACAGACAGTACAAGTTCGTAATAGGGCCCCCGGTAGGGCCCCCGGAGAAACTAACCAATAAAATTATAGATAGTTATGATGGACTTACACTGGCATTACATTGGTATTGTAAAGCCATTGTAAACTGACTAAAAATCTCTATAAATTTTGCGGTAAGCGGTAAGTATAATATTGGGTGAATTTGAAATCATGGGCATCCTTTTAAACGGTGATTGAAAAACATGATTCAGAATACTTAGGGAATATTAATCAACAAGTCAATTGATAAAAATTGCGCAGGTAAGGTATAACAGTTAACTGGTTTGCTTATTTGCTTACTCGAGAAATATTTGTTTATCAATAGAATTTCCTAATCATTTTCTCAAAATATTCTGAATCATGTGTAGAGTCATAGTTTAAAAGGAGGTCAATGATTTAAAATTTAGCATGTAGAACTTTTGTAGGTATGAATAATTAAACCTATAAGTACGATATCAGACTGCATATATTTAACTCTGCTCCTTACTTCACTTTTAGTTAACAAGCAAAAAATGCGTTCAAATCAGTTCAGTCTCTCTGATTCTCAGCCTCAGACAGAAACATCCTTGTAACCTCTTTTAATTCAAACCTCAAAGAAAACCTACGGATTCCCTATAGTTACACCAAATTTGGTTTAAAATCGCCCCACTTCTGACACGTGTAGCGAGCACCGTAATAACAGAGCAGCACTAATCACCGAAAATGATAAAATGCACCCAACAGTAGTCGCCATTAGGGTGTTATGGCAATTTAAACAAATTATACCGAATTAGAAATGCTTATGAATAGTATTAACGTTTACAAACTGTTATTACCGCATTAAATATACATTAGCACACATACTTGGTGTTTACGAACACCTAAACCGGGGAAAGTGCATTTTAAAATTGATTTTTCAAAATCACAATAGGTGTTTTGTATAATGCGTCTACATTAACATTCAATATGTCGGAGGATAGGCCAGAGCTACATCTTAAGGCTCAGACATCTTCGGAATATCTTACGGGTCAGTTGCAATCGGAAGTACAAGGGGCCAAAGACATCAACTACCTATAGCCTGCTTATCACCACGGCCGACAAATATAGTATACACTAGATAGTTTATAAAATATACCAATGTGTGTAAAAGATAATTAACATCAAATGAGTAAGGTGAAGGTATAGATAACCCAATAAAGTGCATTTTAACTGTTTTAATGTTACGCAAATGTTACATTAACTATTGCAAAAGTAATTATGTTACCGATGAGAAATTCTAAAATAAATATGTTAAGTACGTAAATTATAATTTTGCACGCGACTCTCAGTGCTCTCTGTGCATAATTTGCGCAATAATTAGAGTTAATGCCTAATTTATTATTAACAAGAGTTCGTTGTGTAACTACACTTTATATTTTTTGTATAGAAGATAGTTTTAATTAAAATTAACGAAGCTAAGATAATACATATAATTACGTATTTTCTTTATGGTACCTATCCTTTTTTATTTAAATGGCTGTGTCTATATCAGGCGCATAGGTACTGCGCCCTAGCACTTAATTTTGACATCGGAATGCATAGATATAATTTATTTCATTTATTTATTTAATTTTATGTTATTTAAATTTTAAATTAAATAATATCATAACATGAGTGCTCGGGAAAGGCATGCGAGGCATCTGAACGCACCAAATTACTTATTTGTGTTCCAAATACATCAGTTTGTTTTGAGAACGCATTGTTATTATTATGTTCGAAATTTGAATCGATTGTTGTTTGAGGAAATATGGTGGTTACACGGATTGATTTGAGTGTGGGAGTTATAATTTGTCAATAAGTTCAAAAGCGTGTCATTAATCATTTTAGTACCATATTTGGATTATAATTATCGGCTTTTGTTGGTATCTCCTAATGATCCAGTCTTGGACTATCGCTTTCACTAAAAATCAAGATTATTTTTAAAAGAGAAACATTTCGCTGATTTAAAATTAAGATTTTCGTTATAAAACTTCTACAAATGAATTAATTCAACATCACGAAGATTGCATAGAATGAACAAATTATAAACGAACGAGCGATAGTTCCTAATATTAAAATAGCTTTTGAAAAAAAATATGATATTTAATTAATTAAACATTACATGAAGCGTACAAGCATGCTGTAAATAAAATAAAACTTCAGCGTCTATGATATCCAATCTCTTCGACGGGTTTTTCAACATGGTGCTTCTTATACTGACTCTACGACCTTCCTTTGCGTAAGTTTAGTTTCATTTAAATTACATCACAAGTAATTTTAGCAATTTTGCAACTTGCAAATTTTTGCAATTTTTGTCATTTTTTAAGCAAAACTAGCTCTATCGCTACAGTCACACGCCATGACGTTGGTCCACTGTACCTATAGTACGATTAAAAAATCATCAGTATGTAAAGGGCGATATATTTTTTTCGACGGTTAAAATGCGTACTTAGTAACTAGTTACTGATAGTGGCCAGTTACACGTAATTTTACACTATTTTCTCATTTGTTGTATTCTATCACAGATACATCACATCACAATTCCTACAGCATCGGTGAACTTAAGACGGTACAGGCACCTAACGAGGCATGTTTGGAGGCTATCTCCTCTTAGACGAGTGGAGTAAATATTTTGAAAAAAATATCACCGTATTTATAGAACCCTCATCTTTAAATTTTAAGCAGGAAAAAAGTGCTACATGCTCATTTACTATGTGAAAAAAAAATACCAAAGTCTAGCAGTTTTCAAATTTAAATTTGTATCTTCTTCCAGACGGCTCGGAATTCCTAAATTTTTATTTCACCAAAAGTTGGTAAAAGATAATACCTAAAAAAATTTAGTTCGATTTTGGTGATGCAATAGTTTTTCAATTCACAATTAATGATATTCGATATATTCGCAAAAAAGTGGGCGGGGTTATTGCGCTCTCGACCAATCCAGACGGCGAAAACAACCGGAAGCGGGGCCTTAAATACCAAATTACCTACTAATGCTTCGAAATTCGCAAGCGAGGCAGCTGTGACTGGCGGTCTGCCAGGCTGGCTGCAATTCGAGGGTAGTCCGCTATGGCACGCCAACTGGGAACTAATTAACACTCCATGACAGCTGGACCTGGCAACTTGGCATAGTTCGAAGCACTTAGTGAATATTGGCTTGGTTTTGGACATTGGTTCTATGTACTCGCCTGCACCTCTGTGGTAACACTTCGAACATAAGCTCTTGTGTCAATAATAAAGAGAGCTCAGGTTATGTTGGAAATTCACCATAGACGTACAGGCGACCGTAGAAATCCCACAAAAAATTGTTTATCTGTCTGTCTGTTCCGGCTAGTCTCCGAAACGTCTGGACTGATTTTAACGGGACTTTAACTGACAGATAGCTGATTTTATAAGGATTAACTTAGGCTACCTTTATTTTAACAAAACAGGCTAGTTGCTCATAAAGATAACAGCTAACAAATTGTTGCTCAAACGAGAATTCTCGCAATTTTAAAAGACGAAATGTCAATATACCCAAATAAGACGAAACAGTTGTTAGATGAAACTCGAAATATTATTTCTGGACCGTATGAAAGGTGTTATCTTGCCCTAAAAGCTATACAAATTGCACTTTCTATGAAAACACAATTAATGCATAGCTTGACCTACTGATCTGAAACGAAATGGAATGTATGCGTTGCCTCGAACGAATTTAAGAAAAAAGTAAAGACAATATCAAAATGTGTTATATTACATTTACATTTCCGTGTAATGCATTCCATTATTCTAAGTGACTTTCTGTAAATTAAATAGTATGTTTTTTCTTCAAGAGATTTACAAGATGATTCACTTCGCATTCACCTTTCACTTCCATTATAAATAAACTCTGGAATCCTGAGTGTGAAGTCTTAATGATTCATCCAAAGACATTACTAAGAAAGAGGGAGATGTTCCTGTCCAAAAAAGTTTACTAAACGAAGTCCATGAACAGAGAATATTTACTAATCCACCAAGCCAACTAGACACTCGGGTATAGATATCAAACGATAATATGTCAATGATTCCGCGGTTCGTCTACAATGTAGTGAGCCTGGGCCAATGCCTGGGCATTCCCGTGGCAGTAGCTCCCACAACGTGGTATAAGGACCGCGGAATCATAGACTTATTATCATTTGATATTTATACCCATGTGTCTAGTTGGCTTGGTGGAGTAGTACCTCCCGAATCGTTCGCGGAAATTAATGTCGAAAACATGTCGGTTTGTCAATACGGCTCATCTTCTGGTAAAAAAAAACATGCGTCAAAATGTCTCTAAGCATGTTGATTGTGGAATTGCGATTACGATAACATATGACGTGTGAATTTCGCGGCATGTAGAATTGCGTTGAGCAGAAATCTAGTGATTGTAATGTAAGGAGGTAACATATCTACTAAAATAATACATCAATGGATTCATCCTTATTAAATGAATCATGGACAATATCTGGTTATTGACATGGCGGTGGTAAGTACCTGTTCCAGTGAGCAGAGACTAACGTACTTTTACTGCCATCTTTCAAAGAATTAACTGCTTTGCATGTAAAGAAAGTGAAAATGAATAATGGCAAAGCGTATATTTTTACAGGGGCTATGCACACGGAGCAACTTTAGTTGAAGAAAATATCAACTTAGTTGCCGAAACTATCAACTTTTTAATGGTTTTTTGTTAAAGGTTGCCAGTTGCAGCAACAGTTGCCCGTGTGCATAGCCCCTGTAAAAATAGTGCCATACGTGTTTCGTAAATGTTTTTTTTTAATAAACGCAAAACGAATTGCAACGCCTTTCATATTGTTTAAATTTACGAACAGAATACCTATCTCAGTACTTATTGTTGCGACGAAGACACCTTTGTGGGTATAACGTGGCCACAACAAGCCCAAGAGGGCATGTGGATAAATAGGGAACGCCTTTGCCCAACAGTGGGTATAAAATACTTACTTCGACAGCTAATTCTCAACACAAGTACTTAAATGAACTTTGTCATCCGTTTCTAAATACAGAATTCCTTCAGGAAGCTTACTATCTGTGGCTTGATGACAACTACATTAGTAAGCATTTCATTCATGGAATTAACAAGCCTAGTCCAGCTCCCTAGCCAAGTAGTTTCGTCTACAAGCGTTTCTACAAAACGCTACGCTTAAATATATGGAAATGACATTACAAGTCGATAAGTAGATCACGTGACTTATTTCATTTCCATACATGAATGGTAGCATTTTGTAGAAACGCTTGTAGATAAAGCCTTTTGGCTAGGGGGGCAGGAGGGCTAATACAAAACCGGTATGAAAGCAATAATCCGTTTCCTTCAGGCTTTAAATTTTGAATGCTGACTCAATTCCGTAGTAAATTAGTGTCAAAATCACGAACGAACGAAACAGATGATCCGGGTTTGGAATAGCACTAATAACCCCGCAGTACCATCGTCACAACCATCATTAATCATCGCACCCACCGGAAGACACAGTCCAAGCCGTGTGTACTAAACAGCAAGCAAAGTTTCGCGTCTCTAGTTAATTATACAGTTAACAGGTTAAATTAACGGTAGACGAACCTCAATAGTTTATAGGTCCGAAGCAGGATATGTAAAGACGAATTCCAACTGTAGTATAGTCTTAATGTGTGGACCTATCCGCCCTTTTCATATCATTAAGTCCGCAAATATACAGGTTCAAAAGCAAAATGACCGATATAGAAGTATCCCATTAATAAATCGACCCATACAGCAGTAACATATTAACAGAACAACCCATACAGCAGAAAACCTTTAACAAAATGACCCATACAGCAGTAACTCATTAACAAAATGACCCATACAGCAGTAACTCATTGACAAAATGACCCATACAGCAGTAACTCATTAACAAAATGACCCATACAGCAGTAACTCATTAACAAAATGACCCATACAGCAGTAACTCATTAACAAAATGACCCATACAGCAGTAACTCGTTAACAAAATGACCCATACAGCAGTAACTCATTAACAAAATGACCCATACAGCAGTAACTCATTAACAAAATGACCCATACAGCAGTATCCCAGTTACAGAACAACCCATACAGCAGTATCTTATTAACAAAAATACCAATACAGCGGTAACCCATTTACAAAACGACTCATACAGTAATATCCCAATAACAAAACGACCCATACAGCAGTATCCCATTAACGAAACGACCATAGACAAAACCCATTCACAAAACGACATGCATACATACAGAAGTATCCAAGTCGCATAATAAACTTGTGACTATGGGCAAAATGATCTAAAATAGAAAGGTGTAGTTTTTAAGTATTTGATATTTTCCCTGATTTAAAAACTACTGCCCTAATCAAGGGTTGTTTTAAGATCATGGGGAGGTACGATTATTGCGTTTGTATCGCGTTATTTTTGTTTATAACTTGTTAATGCTTTTAATAATGTTTGCCAAGTTAATTCACACTACAGCACTGATCGATCACCCGACGCTTGATGTTAATTTGCGATAGTTTCATCTTTATGTACTCGTATTTTAAAGTGCATTTGCTAGTATTTATCCCACAGATCCATCATTAGTTACATCTTAATGGTTCGTACTGTCGCCGACTGAAATGCTATCATTACTTATTCGATGCTCATAGTTTTATCGCTACGAATTATCAGTTAAATTCAACTTATTTAACTATAGGTTATTTTTTCTTTCTTTTTGTTTTCTTTTTATTATTTTGTTAACTGATCAATCGTGAGGAAATTATCAATTTTATTTTTACAATATTATAGAACTTGATAAGTTGCAATTTAAATTATTTGTGTGTCCAATAATACACAGCAATCTGCTATACACACAGGATGCACAAGACAACTAAATTATACATTTCGTGTTCCCAATTATAAGTTCAGGCGTCCCTGCAACGGCCTATTATTACTATTTAAATAAATAAAAACATTAAAGGGACCGTATGTGCTTGCTTGTAGCGTCTGTATCTATTAGTATTAATGATAGCAGCTGGAGTATTGAGCGTGTCAGTCGAAGCGTGAATGATAATAGAGGTGCGACTCACTCGCCTGCCATCACTATTTATTTGTGATGCTTGGTCGAGTGACATGAGTACTTCTAGGCTATTCTGTAACGTCATACTCACTTCGCATGCGTAAATTTTCTAGTGAAATGTCAAATTTCAATACAAAATTTGACATATCACCTGCAAATTCACGCGTGCGAAGTGAGTTCGTCGTTACAGAATAGCCTAGCTGTGCTCATCAGATGTACACTCAGCAAATCGTTGCTGATAAAAGTATCAAAAATAGGTAATTTTATTTACCTACTATTGAGTAGGTAACATTACCTATTTGTGGTAGTTTTTAGCTCAAATTATCATCGTGTGACTAACCTTTATGAGGAGCTTGGATATAGTATAGGTACCACATTCTTAAGGTGGGAACTGACCGGTGTTACGGGGTGATCAGTACGTGGAAACGAGCACGAACACGCGAGCAACTAGAACGATTTTATGTTACATGTTACATTACGCCCCGCAACACCGGTCAGAACCCACTTTTAGATTACCTATATTATTTATTTATTTATTTATGTAGGCCGAACGGCCATAGGCCAATTACACGGACTTCTAACCAACTACTAACTAACAACTATATAATAACCAGTCATGCATCTTTCTCGCAAAACTTCAAACACACTATCAAAATTCTCGCCCATTCATCCGCAAACAAAGCTATCCTTGCGTCCGAATACGAATTATGTGCCCGCGAGATCGCTACGCGCGCGCGGAACTATCGTAAATCTTAGAACACATTGTTCTATAATAATCATCAATTTATTAGATCGTTTATTGCGGCGTCCGTTCCACCAGTAGCGCCATTACGCTATTACCTTACATAGTTGACGCAAAAAGTGCATTTTCTTTGAGGTCTAGCTCGGCTCTAGCGGCGTCTAATGCTACCCATTGAGCTGGTATAATATACGAATAAATAAAAAGTGCAAGTGCCCGGCGGCGGCAGCGCTGGGAGACGGCGATGATGCATCTTTTTATTTTTACTTATGCCATTTACTTGTAATTGTAATGAATAATAATAAATATTGCCACACTTACACACTAACTGTATAGTGCCAAACTAAGTAACGCTTGTACTATGGGTTCCATACAATACAATAGACTGGAGCGATGCCAGTGACACCCAGACCAGGGTAAGTTCGGAAAAGGTGCTTTCTGTATTTGTCTCTGGCGGGAATCGAACTCGCAACCACTCAATGTCACGGCATTGCTGCCCTTGCTGGCCGCGCATTTTAGCTTGTCCATCAAGGGTTGCAATGCTGACCGCGCTTTGGAGACCTGGAGCTGCGCTGCGCCGCGCTTTCGGCCATCAACAACGCGGTCAACAACACACTCATTAAGAGACCGCGGCAGTAATGTACTATTGTGCTTGTGTTTATGTTATCGATCTATTTAAACGATTTGTGTAGGAACCTTAATTCTTTGTACTCCCAAGCGATCGTTCGCCCATATGTAGAAATCTGACTGATTACAGAGATGTGTCTAATACAGAGAGATGCGTCGGTTCGAAATGCGCTTATCCCAATTACCCGGGCATTCTAATTTAATTAAACAAAAGCTTTCTCGATGCTCAAAGAGACGCCGACATCGTCTAGTCATCATTACACGATGCATAATAAGTGGATGTTATAATAGTCTGCTTCCGAGCTGTCAACTTGACATCATGTTTCAATTACCAGCTATTCAGGACACAACGACTCATTGTGGGAATGGAGCAAAAAATATACACACTACGATTCCTAGAAGACAGCGTAGAGCCGTGTTCACCAACACACTAATGGACAGCTAGAGCAATAACCAATTGTTTGATGTATTGGTAACAGACGTTTGCTGCCCTAATGGTACGTTAATGTTGTTGATAAACTCCGCCCTGAGTTCTTATAATTTCTTTGCACAAACGTAATTATGTAGAGAAGCCTATTGTCTATAGGTATGTATCTGTGTTATAAGCTCTATGATCAATGATTGAGCATTATTAGCAAAATAGCTAATTAATAATTACTTTATAGAAAGTTTACCATGTGTGTGTGTAAGTGTAATGTGTGTCTGGGTGTGTGTTACTTAAATAATGTCAAATCACAGATCTGGGGGCTTACCACAAGCTCTTATTGCGATTCAATTACAGGAACGTATTAACGTTTCAGCGACTTTTTGTGCAATGACGTACCTTATTGCCATGACAATAAGAAACGTCATTAAAACGTCGTTAAAACGTTCCTATAATTGAATCGCAATAAGAGCTTGTGGTAAGCCCCCTGGGTCTCAGAGTGATTTACTTTCATAACACGCTGGTAGAGTTTGTGTATAGTGTTTTATTTTATCCATGGTATAGAGCTAAAGTATCGATATATATTTTAATTTATTTATTTTATTTATTTATTTGGCAACAGACGGTCATTTATAAAAAAAAAAAAAAAAACTTATATTGATGCGCTAGAGCCCCAGAATGCTGCGACTCATTCCCCGCTCAATTTCCGTCGGGGTTAAACATGGGTGATCTCGGGTACTTCCCAACACACGTCCGTACAGTGTATTTCCAGGATGTGGAACACGGGAAATTACCCCGCTAATGTGATCGTAATCAAGACAGATATAAGGTATATATCTGTTGATTTGATTCCGTTCCGGTGTTCTATTTCCAATCGACCGGAGGAGATTTTCTTATCTGTACTAACTCGTATTAATTTTACAGTTCCTATTAGCCCTACATTTTCAAGAATTGACTGCAAATACCAAAACATCATGGTCTGTACAAGTTTCAACTAATTTGGCAGGTTCTGAGAGAATCTGTTTGAGTTATTCGAACTCTAACAAGAGACAGTTTCTAACTAGATAGGTACATATTTCGCTGGAATACTCAAGATGAAGATTGAAGGTTTCGATGATTTTTCAATAGTTTACAATCTAACTTAGTTTTATTAAAATAAATATTTAATTCTTTAAAAAGTACACATATCATAGTTTAAAATAATTTAACTTTGTACTTATATTATTGCCAGTGAAAAGGCCCTAATTACGTTCTTCCATCTCAACTCCACGTAATAAACCTGGCCGTTTTAAGGCCTCTCAATGAATGAAGTTTTCTTTTATCTAAACGGATATCTTCTATGATACGAAGTTAAGAAAGCAGTGGTCCACTGGACGACTTTACCGTACCTAGTTTAATCGGTTCGGATGTAAGAGGACTAGGTAATTTAAACTGCTGTCATAATATCTCTACTTCGGCACTGGCGCATGGCGGTATACATTTAAATTATAAACCGAAATGAAACGAGCGTTTAGTTCCTAACCATGTTTAATCAATAACTAAGGGTCTCCGCAGACTTGCTACTTTTATCATCGGCGACCGGCGATTTTATGACGTATCGATGCTGCTTCGCGTTTCTTCGAGCGCGAACGAGCGAGACGCAGCATCAAAATCGCGATTGCAAAATTATTATCTTTTAATGATATGGTACTTAAGCAGTACGTAGCGGAATAATAATAATAATATCCTGGGACATTTTTGTACACACGGTTACCTGATCCCAAATTAAGCAGAGCTTGTACTATGGAAACCAGATAACTGATAATACTACATATACTACTTTTTATTTGTAAATACATACTTAATATACATATAAACCCAGACTCCGGACATACAGACATGTTCATGCACACAAATGCATGTCCCGGGTAGGAATCGAACCTACGACCTGCAGCGTGAAAGGCGCCTCCGCGCCAACCACGCTAACGGACCCGTCAAATAACTTAAGTCTTGATTGACTCTTGTTAAATTAGTTAGGTAACGATTATATAAACAAACAATTCCGATTGGATTCGGACTGGAATGATAATTGCACAGTGATAGTGTAGAAGTATGCACTTAGGCACCAAAACAAATGAAAGTGTTTGGGAAATCCACTGCGGCCACGCTTGATGCCCGTACCTATCTGAAGAATTTATCTCAAATATTCGGTTTTTTATTATGTTTGGCTTTTAGAATTTACTTTTTTTATGTTTCGTTTCACTTCGATGGGTAGCTCTAGCTACCTAAAAACAAGGATTATAAAGTGTGTTCAACGGTAGCTACGGTATATGGAGGGGCTTTTAATCAAAGGAATTTTCGCACAGTTTATTATATTTCCCGTGTAAAATTTTCTCGAGACATAATTAGGAATCTCTCGCTAAATCAAGTAGAATTAAGTTTCTATTAGGTTGTTCAGTTCGTACGTGACGGGCCGGCCGCTACGTAATTACGGAAAGCCTGGTCCAATTTTCCGATATTACCATAAACTGTGGGCTGGGCATCGGACCATCGCATTACTTTTTTTTAAGTAGATTCTACTTTTTATTAGTGGACCGCGAATAAACGGAATAATCCATTGTCGCTAGCCGCAACTATAGTTTTATTATTACGTTACACTGGTTTAAGGTAACGGTTTTATATTCGTTTATAGATAATTATATCAATAATTAATTACCTGTAACAGAAGACTCATCTGCTTATTACTAATCACTAATATAACATTTCTGGAAAATATGTTGCATTGGTTGGAAATGTTACAAATAACATCGAGATTCGTACCTACGCTACGTCATATTATCTTTTTGGTACAGCTCAGAAAAATGAATTGAGTTCCCTGAGGGTTGAAAGCTATGTAACCGCCAATACCTGGTTTAGTAACAGCAGCCATCATATCAGTAATGCCATACATTAGCATCATTACATGGTGGATATTAGCTGGACGTCGGCGTAAGCTACCAAACAACTAACAACTCTCTCGCTCCTTACTTATAAATAGCATTCAGTACCTACTACGCATTCATAATAAGGAATATACAATAGGATTATACTATTGTTTAATAAGACGCGCGAAGGATAAAAAAAATCGTTTGGTTGATATGAAATCCCAAAAGTAGAGCTAACATGTCAGGGCCTCATTTTAGTTAGCACTCCTCTAGCCGACATCGTGCCGACCGCCAAGAATTTAAGATTTGTATAGCAGTGATAGCGCGTCTTGCGGGCTTAAGGTCCTGGGTTCAAACCCTGGCTCACACCTCTGGATTTTTCGAAATATATGTGTGAATCATAACTTTAATATGATTATCACTTGCTTACGGTGAAGGAAAACATCGTGAGGAAATCGTGAGGGAATCTTAGACATGTGAAATCCACCAACCCGCACTGGGCCAGCGTGGTGGATTATGGCCTGAATCCCCCTCGCATTGAGGGGAGGCCCGTGCCCAGCAGTGGGACGTTAAAAGGGCTAAATTATTATATTTTTAGAATTGACGAAAATAATATTAGGGAACAGTGGTTTCGCAATGGATAATTTTTAAGAGACTCGAGGCCAGAACACATCATAATCCTGTTCAATTAACTACTTACAAAATATTTGAAAACATGCTTTACTGGCCGGGGCATGTTTTAAATTGCCCTACTTACGCAAAGCGTAAAGCAAGTACCTATCTCATCCCACTAATATTGGGTTTAGATGGATAGGTGGTGGATGGATGTTTGTTACTCAATCACGCCAGAACGGCTGAACGGATCTGGATGAAATTTGGCACAGAGATAGATTATAGTCTGGATAGTCTTTTTATCCGGATAGTATGTTAGGTAGGCAGAAGCTAGTGTACCTACATAAATAAGTTTCTTCTAAGTTATACACACTTCTCTTCTCTCACACCACATACAAATAAAATGCAATATACTGCAACGAATAGTAGTTACGATAGGTAAGTAATTAAAATCTTATAAATCGTAGAGTAGTGTTGCTAACCACAAATCGGATTTTCCTACAAATCGAACAGTGTTTGGGAAACACAAAGTATTATTAAGAAAGTCGTTAAGACTCAATTAAGGCTCACTATAAATGAGTAATGCGTGAGTTTATTAAACAGTTAACATCGTGCCATCAAAATGAAAACATTATGTTTGGTAAGTAAACATACTTATAATTTGTATATATGTAAAACAATAGTAGGTACCACAGAGTAGACTAAAGAAAGAGGTGCCCTTATTAGATATATGTATGAAAAAAAAACGTGGTCATTGTTTTTTCATTTTCATTGTTCTATCTACCGGTAAATAGTTGAACTACTCGCTTCGTTTTATGTCGATGTTAGTACTAGGCCGACCACTCGGCCGACTTGCTTAGGGCCAGTCCCTTTAGTAATTGGTCCATGGTAGGTACTGACTGCTTCCATTATCCATTTAATGTTACGCATAGTAAAATTATGAAAATAACTTCCTACCAGCTATGTTCCTATTTACATAGGACACGAAATTTGTATAGTATTACTACTATACAAATTTCGTGCGAAACAGTCTATTGAGATAATGCTGCTTATTTTGATGCTACACACACTTAACTTGACTGAACTAAGTGTATTGCCGTCCATCTCACATCATCATGCATGAGTAAAACAGAGACATATTTAGTCGTGTGACATGTCAAATTTAGTTTTGTCGCATTTTGTAGCCAAAAAAATAAGCACCATTGTTAATGTATTTTTAGGAATTATTCGTATTAAGCGACGGATTTTCAAGCGTGTTTGGTACTACTTAATCCTTAAGTGATGAACACGCTGTGCTAGGAGTCTGTGAATGACAAAGAAGTACTCATAACCATTATTGTATTCATAACCAGGGTTGTTACGAAAAAATCACCTTGTTTTAAAAACCGTGTTTAAAACATGTTTTAATCATATAAAACATGTTTTAAACACGGTGATTTATTCCTTCTGATTTAAATCAATGTTTTAAAAAATTATTTAAACACGTTTTAAACAGTTTTCATTTAAAATTTCCTGTTTTTTTGCAACTCTGTTCATAACTATTAAATTTCCCCAGACTGTAATCGTGCAAGCCGTCATCTTCACACACGGGCTGCCGATGCCTGGTGAGCGGGACAGGACTCGTGACAATATAGTGACGGGTGTATTTATCCCCGCTGACACCCTTAACAACCTTCAGGGCAACCCCAATTCCAACCAGAACCCACCAAATCAACCTAGCACTAACCTGGGAAATAAAAACCAGAATGGACAGAACCCACCAACAGCTTACCCATCTACGAACCAACAACCTAATAACCAGCAACACTCGTATCATCAACAACTGGGTAACTATCAACAAGCTGCTCAACAACCGGTTTTAACAAATCATCAAGTAACTAACCCACAATCAACCAATCGCCAGCCTTCAAATCAACGAATTCAGTCGAATCAACAAAACCAAGTAGAACAGAAACGTGATCCAAACTCAGGAAATCCACAAACCGTTGTACTGGCAAATCAACCAAGTGGACAACCTATTGTGTTGGTTCAGCAACCATCGAGTCAACAACCCAATGGACAACCTAATCAACAAATTCTATATGTTCAACAACCAACGCAGAATCAACAACAAAATGGGCCTAATCAACCTATATTATTTGTACAACAACCATCCAGTCAACAACCAAACGGACAACCTAACAAACCTATCGTATTAGTTCAACAACCTTCGCAGAGTCAAAAACCTAACCAACCAATTTACATGGTTCAACAACCGGGACAAAATCAACAACCGATCCTTGTTCAACCTAATCAACAACCAATATATTTGCAACAACCCAACCAACAACCTTTATACGTGACACAATCGAATGGACAACCAACTCAAGTTGTAATTGGTTCGTCCAATGGAAACCAAGTGGTTTTAAAACCGGTTCAAAATCAACCGGGCAACCAAGATGGTGTATTGTATACCCTGGTACCGTTAAATGGACAAAATTCCAATGGTGGGTGGACATTGGTACCTGTGCAATCAGGATCTTCTAATCCAATCGTTTTGAGCAACGGAAATAAATGATAAATATTTATTGTATTTCTTTAAACAAAAAGTGCCAATTATGGACTGTAATATAACTTGTTATAATTTTGTCTTTGGTTTGATTATTGTATGGCCCATGTTTAATTTCATCCCCCTTCAACTCCCTTTCCCCCATCACAAAACACAAGTTATAACACCTTTTATATCCCTCTATGACATCGTAGCCCAAGAAAGGATGAACCAATCTCATCGCTGTTTTGTTTGATAACTGTTTCATAGTTTATTTTGGTATCGGCTTATTTAGCAGTTTGATGAGATTCGTGTCTGCCTTTTTAAAATACATGTTGTATTTAGGATTTTATCAAGCCAATTTTTATGCTGGACTTTGAAAACGTTGATAAGATGAGAGCCAGATAAAAAATTATCTACTTTTTTGGTGCTAGGTTTTCTTGCATTATTAGGTCGTGTCGTCAGGTAACTTGCATATAGGCAACATAAAACGTCTTAATAATGCAAGTAAACCTAGCACCTGCCTCATTATAATCCCTACCATTACGGTAAACGTAAAACACAAGTTCTGTGTGTGGGAAAAATGCCGAGTTTAGTCATCATTAGCGTCCGTATGTATTCCCAGGACACGAGGCCTAGTTTTTGTTTAATCTATGTTTTACACCAAGCAGAGTAGTAAACAAATAGCATGAAATACCAAACCCTTCGTGTGTGGTCCTTATCTGCTTTAAATGGGAATTATACCTACATCTAATGATAAAGTAAGAAATTAACTACTTATTATGACTGCCTAGTGACTAATATGTCGGCGCTACAGCTCTACCACAGGCTCTACAATGAGCTTTACGCTCGGTAATAGCTAGCGTCGTCTACAAACATTTTATACATGCTACGGTCTATTGGAGAGTCTACTCCGGTGTACGGAGCGGTCTTCAAAAGAATTGATTTTCGAACTTGTTCCGATCGCCTGCGCAGGTTTAAAAAACTGCACAGGTCTATTCCCATACCTGCACAGGTAGACCTCTCCGGTACACCGTAGCGTGAATGGCCAGCCTAACTCATTGCAGAGCTCTACGATGTCGGTATAGAGCTACTGAAAGTAAAAATAGTGGTATTTACTCTATTCAAAAAACGTTAGTCGCAGCTTACACCATCCTAACATAACCTAATCTGATTCTCTACATACCATAATGTCGGTGAACTTAATAGATAGTAAGTAGGAACCTACCTCAATCACTAGTCCGATTTTTAATTAAACGAAGTAAACTGACAGCTGAAAATGTCATTGTTCTATGAATTTGAACCTTATTTGTTCTATTTATATCGAAACGTGACATTTGCACCTGTCAGTTTTCTTCGTCTAATTAAAAATCAGAATTATAGTATCTAAACTGTACCAAGCACACCAGTTGACTATGCATGCATCTTTCTTATATGCAGACGTATGCCTAACCTACCAGAGGTACAAATTATCTTTTATGACCCATTACATTATAAACCTATCATCATTTATATGTGTACAAAAATACCGTTCATGGTGCGTTTATGCGTTGCCTACATTCCACTTTACTTAATTACATAAATAAAAAATCAGGGTAACGTTTTTAATGAATACAACGTTTTTAATGAATACGCACCGACAGAGTCAGAAAAATCGTGTAAAAAAACACAAGCATCAATAACATTTTGTTCACGGATTTAGTGTTCTTGATTGCGGCGGACTGCGGAGTCGTGCACATTTTTCTAATTAACTAAGTAGGTAACTTACGTAGGAAGTATGTACCGATTTGCCCGGAATTATTATAAATTAAAAAGCGCTAGTCAATGTTATCTTAAGAATTATCACCCGTAAATACTGCTCATTAAAACAAGATGAGCACGTTTAATTAGACAACAACTTTTATTCTAACCAAAGACTACTATATTCTAACTTCCCGCCTTAATGAGTTCTGGGTTTCCCGCCAACCGCCAATAGCGTTTTGCGTCTTGACATCACCAACGATTGGTAGCCCTGGAGCCTAGAGGAATGGCGAATGAAAATCTAGAAACCATAGACCAATTTACTTTTATTCTTTAGTAATACTAATGTCTATGCACTTTTCACTGCATTCTAGATTTTTTATCGATGTTCAAGTGAAAACTACAGACTTTTATTAATATTACGGTAAATACCGAAAGAAAGACTAAACGGTACATCACTAGTGTTTAAGCCAACATGGTGGTTGCGGCGCGAGTTGTCAATCTCAACAAGATTATTGTTTATTATTAGGAGGAAAACATTAAAAACAACGCGAAAATGTCTTCGACGGAGCCTTCGCAGAATAAAACATGGGAACTTTCCCTTTACGAGCTCCACCGTACGCCGCAGGAGGTGATAACGGACGCCACTGAAATCGCCGTGTCCCCACGGAGTCTGCACAGCGAATTGATGTGTCCAATTTGTTTAGATATGCTCAAGAAGACCATGACTACAAAGGAATGCCTCCACAGGTTCTGCAACGATTGCATTATAACAGCCCTGCGCTCCGGCAACAAGGAATGCCCGACATGTCGCAAGAAGTTGGTGTCAAAGCGGTCCCTCCGACCTGATCCCAACTTCGATTTGTTGATATCGAAGATTTATCCGAGCAGGGACGAGTATGAGGCGCACCAGGAGCGGGTGTTGGCGAAACTGAGCATGTCACAGTCGCAGGTTTCTTTAGTGAACTCTATAACAGAGGGGATCAAGTTGCAATCTCAGAATAGGCCCCAGAGGTCTCGAAAGAACCATGACGATAGTAGCAACACTTCGAATTCGAATGGCAACGCGGAGAACGTAGCCACGAATGGCAGTAGTACATCGGTGCCTAAAGATGGGGCTTCATCTGTGGTGGGGGCTGTTAATCCGCCCCCCTCCGGCCAGTCCACGTCGAACCCCGCGTCGGTCCGCAGCACGCCGTCCCCAGTGCCATCTAATTTGAGTTCGGTGTCAAAAAACACGAGCACCACTAAGAGGGCAAAGTCAATTTTGACCTCGGAACGCAGCGAGGAGAGTGAATCCAGTGATGGCAGGTGAGTTTATGCTTTCATCAATTTTGAGGACAATAATAATTTAAAAAAATCGGGGTTTGCTAACAAGCAATGTAATAAATAATTTGATGAATTTCTGTGTAATTTGTTTATTGAGTTTACTGACATTATCATGCTTGTATTCCACAAAGGAGTAGGGATAGGTGCACAGTAGTGTACATTTCGTGTGAGCCTATTGTCATTATAGTGGGCACAATCCCTGTTAATACGACTACAAGGGAAATTTGGATCACAGCCCATATAACTCGCACCTTCGTTGGTTTTATTTGGTCCTTCATCATGGAACAGAGTTTGTCAAAGTGGCTATTAATAGAGAAATTCTGACCCCCTTAAAATTAGGGGGACCCTCTGGGGGTCAGCAACCTTGCAAGTAAGCAAGCTGCTGTTTTAAGTAATATTTTTGATTTCAGAACTGAAGGTGAGAACTCAATGGACACAGAGGGCGAGGGGGAGCCATTAAACCCCAACGAGATTGAGTTGGTGTTCAAGCCGCATCCCACTGAGATGGCTGGGGATAACCACCTGATGCGCGCGCTGCGGGACAGCTCCGTACGATACCTGAAGACAACTGCCAATGCTTCCGGTAATTACATATTAATTGCTGATTGATGTCTAGTCTGGCTATTATTGTATAATTCTGGTGCGTTTCCTTTGATGCGGAGCTGGGCGGAGTGGCGGACTGTGATGGGCCAAGGGCGGAGTGGAGATTTCGAGCACTGTTATTCACGGTCCGCTCCGCTCCGCGTGAGTGGAAACGCACCCTTAGGGTACAGCCTATTATGCTTGGTATCCTCTTGACCAGTTTCTTCATGATAAGAAAAGAAACTACCATGCAGTTGTTGCGCCATTGTCTTGTGACATTAATATACTACTGTAGCTATGATTCCAGCCTCAATAGAAAATCGATTGTATCTCACGTATAATAGATCTGCATACCTATAAGAGGTTAAATAACTTGTTGCAGTGGACCACCTGAGCAAGTACCTAGCGATGCGTCTCACCCTGGACCTGGACGCCGAACTGCCGGAAGCGTACCGTCTGCTCAACTTCTGCATCTACGCGGCGCCCGCGCCCGGCCAGTTCGTGCCGCTCGCTGGCTCGCAGACCTTGCGGCAGATCAACGACAAGTTCTGGAAGGTGATTATGGCACAGGCACGTGACAGTGATCCAACATGACTTGTCACTCGCAATGGTGCAACGCTGATATCATTGGCTACGTCTAAATGTGGCGAGCGACGACGCGCCCAAGCAATCTGTTCGACCACGTAGACATAATGTCGATGTGAGCGCCCCGCTCGCATCTTTTGGACGCACGCGAACCCCTTCAATTGGATTTCATATGAAAAGTTCAGATGAGTGACAAGTCATGTGTCTAATCACTGTCATTTTACGTATATAGACACCATGGATACAAGAAATTCTATTACTATTCTATTACTATTTCTTCAACTCTCTAGTAGACAGATCAGAGTCTAACCCCCAAATTTATAGAGATTTTAGCCAGTTTACAGTGGTTTTGAAAAGCATTTTAAGGAACAAATGTGATTTGTAATTCCACTGCAAGTCAATCATAAGTTTCTATGAATTTGGGGGTAAGCTTTTTTTATTATATTGAGAATTTATTTGGAACTTGTTTTACAGGTAAACAAGCCATTGGAAATGTACTACTCATGGAAGAAAACCTAGAAATAAATTACATTTTAGTTATGTCTTCACATAGCTAAAATGGCGACGGGAAGTGATAATGTATTAAAATTAATTTTAAACGAATCTATATGCTTACTTATACAAGTGATTTTAACACCGAGATATGGACTCTTATAATTGTGATAGGATATTGATGGAATTTATCTCGAAAATGTGAAATTTTATTATTTATGTATGATTTATAACTATATTCAACAATATATGATGTTTAAATTGATTTAAAAAAAAATGATATCCAGGGAAAACTTCCAAAATGTAAATATTTCGATTGCAAGGCAGAATTTTACAGTGTGACACAGTTTTTTTTATGAAAGTAAAAACAAAATTTCTAGTATTATACGACAACTATTATTAATCACGCGAGATGGCTAGCTAACGAGTTATATTATTGTTATATCACCTGGTTCAACTAATCCATTAAATCTGAATCTTGATGGATACATTTTAAGATGAAAATATAGGTATTTCTAGTATCAAACATGTATTTTACTCTGGTTTTAGTTAAGATTTTAATATGGATAGGTAATAAAAATATGTAAGTAGTATTTTATGCTACAGAACCATGCTTTTAGCAAAGGTATGTTATCCAATTCAGCTCTAAATAGAGCTTTCATATCTTAATAATATTTTACTACAATGTAATAATTATTGTGCAATTTTAATAAATGGCAGTTGAAATGGTTTGTTTGTTATTTATTCATTATAGCGTTCTTTTTTGTAGCAGGTAAAATACCGTTACGTCGATAACGTTTATTAATGTATAAGTATACCTACAGGGAAAAGATAAAACTTTATTAATAATTTAAATAATTTATTTTTCATTTGCCTATTGTACTAAAGCATATCACTGGCAACGTAATGTTCTCATGTAGGCACATAAAATAACGCGATAATTAATTATATTCATTAACCCAGCTATCTACTGTACATACATTGAATGCCTATTGCCTACACAAAGGATTATAGGCTCCATACTTATTATAATATTCTGTGTTTATTATACAAGAAACAATGTACTTATGTAATAGGTATCTAAATTATGTGAACTGATGACAAATGTTTGTCTCACAATAAATTAACATTCGGTATCAAATCGAATTTGGGTAGTGTATATATATCTACTTAGCGACAAATTATAAACATCTGTTTTTTATAAGCTGGCGCGAAATTTAAATTTATTAGCCGAGTATAAAGTATAGTGTGATGTGATCGCAAATTTATTCTATGGATGTTTATCTTTATTTCGCCATACACTCTACGAAATGCCGGCGAAATACATTGTATTCTCTTCGAAGTGCTTTAGTTGCTTCTACTTTTAATAAATGCAGTGCTTCAGTTATTGCTTCCTTTTGTTCCTGAGACCGTGCCTCACTAAGCTTCTCCATTGTAGCGAAATCCAGTTCATCTATTCTTTCAGCCTCTATTAACAAATTGTCGATGTCTTTGAGATACCTGCTGTATGAATTACTCTCAGCATCATCTTCGTAACTAAGAAGTCTTTCGACGAGTTCCCAGAAGTTGAGTGTTCGCCGTCCGTCCCTCAATTTGCAGGTGTGCATAAAATTTCTAAATAGTTTTCTACCTCTTTCATCGTTCAGGACGTTTTCAATTTTATCAGTAAACCGGTCGAAGTCCGATTTACTTATTCCCTCATAAATATCACAGCTGCAGCTAGCAAAACATTGGGCCATCTTATCATCCGTCAAACAGGGTTTCCATCGTCTGATATCGATTCCATGTAGGTAGCCGTATCAATAGCTCGCCTGACTTACATTTTTTTAAATAAATGTGCCACTTTCCGCTTCAATACAAGAACACAACTTCTAATTATTCAGCTTACTACACTGTCTACCTGTGATGATTCACTAAACTTGTGGTTAAAGTGAGGTTAACATCAAAAATAGGTTTCTTCGCATCGCCCCGAGTAGCGGCGTAAATAAACTGCGCTTGTGTGCGATGAGAAGTCGGTATTGTACGCACGAGTCACGAACTTCATGGATTTGTGATAACGCGTTGCGCACGCTCGGCTTTCTTTACGTTCAAAAACTCCCGCCACCTACTCGCCATAAACACTAAATCACTGTAGGTACTAAACGCAAATCACAATAAACTTAATTTTAGCAAAGTAGGTAAATACCTATACCTACTTTATTTGCATCAATAACACACGCTCAACCGGAGGTGAGAATGTGACTTGTATAAAAACGCGAAGCATTACATCACGACAGGTAAAAAATTGGTGTGACCTCGGTCGATGACTGGCGTTGTTCATTCATGGGAAATAATATCACCGAGGTGTAGCGAAGACAATGGTCTTACGCGGATTGCCGCGCCTTTTATTAGACCGGTTGGTTTGTTCCCGTTTCTTACCGAGCAACAGGCATATGGTATTAGATTACCTTGCTACTTCAGGTACCTACCCATGTAGGTATTCTTGCCATTGCCTATACATGAATAGGTCATTTATAGCTTACTGTATCTTACGAAGATACATAGGGTACTATTCTTATAATAAAAACTGGATAGGATCTCCGTCCAAACAAAGCATGGAGTGAATATGTTCCTATGAGTGTGTTACTTTAGTATCTACCTATATCTAATAAAACAATTCCTACGATCAATAATTGATCAAAAGCTTCTAATATGAAATTTTACGGATACCAAGCCGGGATTCAAACCTGTGAGAGCGCGAAGCGCGCCCCCCTCCCTGTTACCAAGGTGCATCGATCAACTATGTATGAGTTACTAAGCTAGTCCTTAATATTTTTGATCATTGATCAAACAGAAACAACTCAAGGTTATTACATTAATTATTAAAGTTTGCTATTAATAAAAAAACATTCTCTAAAATATCAAGATACTGGCTAAATGCACAATACGTAGAGGTCTATGAAAATCATGTAATCTATCTATGCCCGTAGAACTATAGAGAATTCAATGATACCAATAAATATATGTTCAATAAAACATGAATAACATTCAAAGGAATACAAAGGATAGGTGGATATTTGATAAAATCATACGAAATAACCTTGTTATTGCGCCGCTTCACCACTTGATTATCCAATAATTGGCCATCTGTCTGACTGACCGTTTTTTGTTTCGTTCGAACGTTTCGTCCAATGCAGTAGCGTGTATGAGTGGCATAGAATTATTACTATGGCAAGCAATTATTTCCGTTCTACCAACCTAATAAAAAAATGACGTTTAAGTCGGCCATTTTGCAGTTTTTACGGTAGCTGCTATACACGTGTTTGGTAGGTTATTCAATAAAATATGGTAAAATACGTGTAAATTTTATTAGATTTCGTGTTATAAATAGACAACGAACATTTCAGGTTGCCGAGATGGTAGTTGCAAAGAAGCCCGTGGCTAAAAAAGCCCAATTGCACCAAAAGAGCGGTAAGAAGGGTGTCAAAGGTGGCAAAATCCGTGGTAAAGGCATCAAACGGAAGATCAACCTCAAGTTCTTGATCGACTGCACACATCCCGCTGAAGACAGCATCCTCGATGTCGGCAATTTCGAGAAATACCTGAAGGAACGTGTCAAAGTTGAGGGCAAAACAAATAACCTCGGCAATCACGTTGTCATCGCTAGGGACAAGACCAAGATCTCCATCAGTGCAGGTTTGTGACAATATTTATTCAGAAAACCTTGAATAGTGTCATCCTAAACGTATCCTTTACGTACTTGCGCTATATTTATTGACATTCCTGTTAAAAACTAACCCCCTTATTCATAGAGATTTTAGCCAGTTTACAATAGTTTTGAAAAGCATTTTAAGGAACAAATGTGATTTGTAATTCCACTGCAAGTCGATCAAAACTTTCTATGAATAAGGGGGCTAGTCTATATTTTCCAGATTCATGGTAACAGAAAAATACAGTTTTATCTCTATAAAGCGTTTATATCGTGCTATAAAATAGACAGAGTTAACAGATTTAGTAATAAACACAAGAGTCTTGCTGTAATATACACTGCAACAGCAAAAAAATTGTTTGTCCACCCATTAGCAGTAAATAATAAAATACTTCCATCTTTTATGTTCTTGTATACCTTCAAGTAATCTCCATTCATTTGATTTTATAAATTGCCAAGTGCTCAATGTGATGCCCTCTTTTGTAGAGTTCTGTACCCAAAGGGTGCCAACGGAACCCTAATACTAAGCCTCCGCTGTCCGTCTAACTGTATGATATGCTGTATCTCACGAAACCGTAATAGGTAGAGTTGAAATTTTCACAGAATGTGTATTTCTGTTGCCGCTACAATAACAAATACTAAAAATAAATTAAATTTTAAAGATAAAGGGGGTCCCCATACAATATACTTGATTTTTTTACTTATTGTTTTATGATTGGTTTCCATTCAAAAGATTTCAATGTGTGACTCTAAATATCAACATGTTTGGGGAAGTTTCTTTATATTCTATGGTGGTACAGAACCCTTTATTTGCGAGTCTGACACACACTTGGCCGGTTTTTTCAGTAACTATTTAGAATTTTGGAGTTTTATTACTAATGCTTCATACCTTCTCTAGTGCAATGTCACAGAGTGGTATTTGTTAGCAACAGGGCTCAACAGGCTCACCCTCAGTTACACTGGGACCTGACTGACACCATCAGTGAAGTGGGATTGCAGTCAGTAGTGCACTCTTGTAGAGAATATAGGCACCAAGGGTTTTTTTTTAAATGACAAAGTAGGTATAATAAAAAGTAGGAATATTTTTTTCATACTGTACTTTGCCAAAGTATTTTTTTGTAATTGTTAGCCTAAAGGGCTGTCCCACTCCGGGCAAAGGCCTCCCCTTTTTCTTCCACCACGCTGTCCATGGCAATTTCTGGCCACATCTTTACCACAAAAGTGTCCAGTGGGGCGATTGTGTAACTTTTTCGTCAATGTTTCAATTGGTTTCGTTCATCCTGTGTTGTTTTATCATTTGAAATTTATTGAAATCAGGAAGAGTGAACTCCAGACTCATCCGGATTTCAATTAATTTCAACTGAAAATGCAATACTGGATGAACGAAACTGATTGAAACATTGACGAAAAAGTTACGCAATCGCCCCGCAGGTCATCTCGCCACCTTCTCCTGGGTCAAACAAAGTGACAAAGTATATGTATAAAATGTCTAATTCTCCTTGCAGACATTCCCTTCTCCAAGAGGTACCTGAAGTACCTGACGAAGCGGTATCTCAAGAAGAACAACCTTCGTGACTGGCTCCGAGTGGTGGCCTCTGCCCACGACTCGTACGAGCTTCGCTACTTCAACATCAACGCTGACAGCGACAATGAAGACAATGAGGATTAAGCTGTTGCCACAATAAATAGTTTTATATTCCATTCTTTTGTTTATTCTTATGCGATCATAAGCTTTTCAATTCATAGATTTTACTACATCAAGATTTAACTGCACAATAGTAAAGATTAAGAGCCACTATTAGTCTAACTGCTTAGAGCAGTCGAGACTAACTGCTCGAGAGCAGTCGTGTTGAAGTTGGAGTCAATTTCAACACAACTGCTCCAAGCAGTCCTTGTGCAGTTGGCGTCAACCGGACGCCGTCTGCATTTTTAAAGCTGCGACTGCAAACGAACTGCTTGAGCAGTCCGTGTATTGCGTATGTCAATTTTGTATTGAAACTGCAGATTGCCCAACGGCGACTGGAAGCTGAAGGCACTGACTGCTCGTCTATATTGGCCCTAAGATTTCCTATTTAGACATTTAGGATTCTATACTCAATCTTTGGTTCTTTTTTGTATGAAACATTATATGCATGAGAAACCATTTCAGATTCTTGATGTTGAGGTCATACTGTAGTACAGAGTTGGGCAAAATTTTATTACAAATTATTAATTAGTAATTGGATGTGGTGAAACAATTAATTTTGATTTGTTTGCAATCGCGAACAAATCACAATTAATTGTTAATTGTGACATCACCTGCAATTTGCAATTAATTAATCACAATTAAATTTTGCCCAACTCTGCTGTAGTACACTTAGCAATGACAACAGAATAGGTTGCTGTGTTAACTTTGAACTACATAACACTCACTGGCGCCAGTGATGTTAAAATCTGGATTGGGGAGTTCTGACGATGATCATCAAAGTCAGTAATTGAAATAATACAAATAACATAATAATTAATATTTTATTACTCGAGTTTGGTATATTTACATACATAAATTAAATCAAATGATAAATATGACTTGATCGCAGGACAAAATAATTACTGAAACTTATTAACTAACTTCATCTAAATATTTTGTACTACATCTAATTTTTAAGATTCATCACCGTGTGACAATATTGTCAGATTAATGAGAAATGAGCGTTAAATAATACATTTCTAAAATGGTAACAGCTTGCTTGCACCGGGCTTGAAGGCAAAGTTGACAACCGAATTTCATATCAATAGTCCTAAGTACTCGCTAAACGAGTTGATACTCGCGTTAGGTTATTGATACTATATTTATGTGCCAAAACGGTGGTACTACAAATAAACGCGACCAAACCGCAGTGGGAACGAAAGCGAACTATCAAATTTTGTCAGTCTTTCTACACTAATTTTACTCTGGCGTCGTCCAGTGCAAGTTCTAGTGCAAACTTATCTGTTCAGGTGGCCGAAACTGGTACTATCATTGCCCGTAAGCACATGTCCTCAATTTTGACAGTTTAACAAAGACAGTAGCGACACCGTAACATGAACAGATATGTTGGCACAAAATGTACTACGAGCTATGGCGAGGGCGTTCACTTGCCGGCCGCGATCTCCTTCATCCTGTTGAGCGCGGAGCCGGCCCTGAACCAGGAGATCTGTTGTGCGTTCAGCGAGTGGTTCAACTTGATGCGTTCAGTTTTGCCGTCTTTGTGCTTGATCTCACAATCGACGGGCTGTAAAAAAATATTGCAATGGTTCATGATCGCAGCTAAAGATTTGCAGAATCAAGTATTGGTATATCTCTAAAAGAGGCATGACGAAATAATTGTGGGCCTTAAAATCAAATTAAAGGCTGTGCAAAAATAATAATTGAATGCAGTTTTATAAAATTCAGCCACTCTGCCAAGAGACATGGTTTCACATAGTATTTCTAGAAACAAACCTGATTTGTAATCTCAGTGTAAGTAATAATAATAATAATATCCTGGGACATTCTTTTACACACGGCTACCTGATCCCAAACTCAGCAGAGCTTGTACTATGGAAACCAGATAACTGATATTATTACATATACTACTTTTTGTTTGTAAATACATACTTAATATACATAATTACACCCAGACTCGGACCTGCTCATGCACACAAATGCATGTCCCGGGTAGGAATCGAACCTACGACCTGCAGCGTCAAAGGCGGAATCTTAGCCAACCACGCCAACGGGCCTGTCAACTTCTAGTCGAGTCCATCATAACTTTCTACTGGGGGTTTATGTTTACTGGACTTTATGTAACTATTTTTTTTTTGTTGTTGTTGTAATTAGAAGTTACCTTGCCCGGTGCGAGGTCCTTGAGTCCGAGCAGCGAGATCTTATCCGTGGGCTGGATCTTATCGTAGTCGGCGGGGTCGGCGAACGTGAGCGGCAGCATACCCTGCTTCTTCAAGTTGGTCTCGTGAATCCTGCGGCAAGTACACAAGTTATGCTAAGTTGAACATCGAGTTATTAGACAAATATTGGAACATTTTTAGGCTAACTCCATGTTAACTTTAACATCCAATAACGTCTGCGATCTATAGAGAAAATAACCCCTAATCTAGTTTATCTTTTGGCCGTCAAATAAACTAAGTCATGGTTTTATAGTCGTTTTTGAAACTGTCTATAAATAAAACCGATGGAGTGTATCAGATCCGATAGTGTGATCAGACAGTCGGAAGCAAAATCGGAGCCCATTGTCGTCCTAACTCTCGTGACAAATAGCTAGCATTACTATACATTCTAGATAGATGATAGTTTATTGTATACCACACTGAACACACATACAGAACAAAAATTACAAAAAATACAAGAATTAAACAACAGTGCGGTGTCTTTTTTTAATTGGAACTAGGCCCGCCACACACTCCCACCACTGTTACTCCAGCCAGGATCGTCAATAGTCTCCAACGATGACGCCATGGTTTGATCCTCGACGAGTCCCGGGGAAAAGTCGAAGTGGTGGTGGGAAGTGGGCGGTCTTATCGCAAGCTGCGATCTTGCATTCTACTACAGTTTCAAGTTAATCAAGTCACCCTCCAAAATTATAAACCAAATGAATTAATCGATAATAAAAGAGGCCAACAAGACCGAACTCCCTGTCACTCGAGTGTCTGTCATGAGTCATGGACCCTAACAATTAGCAATTCTCCGCAGACAAAGCGAATCTAAATAAATTCGACACGTGTTTCGCCTGTAAACGAGGCATCCTCAGGCTGGTTGGGCTGCGACTGAGCGACGAAGCACCTTATAATGTGTCGTACCTAGCGAAGGACTTGACAATGATGGCGCGGCCGCCGAGGTGGCGCGGCTCGAGCGCGGCGTGCTCGCGGCTGGAGCCCTCGCCGTAGTTCTCGTCGCCGACGACGACCCAGGGCACGCCGGCCGCCTTGTACGCACGCGCCGTGGCTGGTACGGGACCCCACTCGCCCGTCTGCTGGTTGCGGACCTTGTTCAGCTCGCCGTTCTCGGCGTTGGTAGCGCTGAAATAAAAGGAATGGGGGTCAATTACATTTATACCCAGATCTATAGTACTATCGCGACCGCTGTGCCGCGCCTTAGGTATGCTCGGGGAGGTGGGAGGTGGGAGGGTTGGACGGCGTGAGCGATGACGGGGGGGGGGGGGGGGAGTGGGACGGCGAGAGCGATGAGCCCCCCGTCTCGCCGCTCGCGTACTTAAGGCGCGGTACAGAGCTTGCGGTATACCTATAGGCAAATTACGAAAAGGCCATATATATATATATATATATATAACGTCACGACTTTTATCCCCATTCGGGAGGTAGTCAGAGGCTTGAGTGGCCATACACCACCACATTGTGGAGGTATTAAGCCAACTCAAAGCCCACGTTTCACCAGATAGTCAGAACCCAACGTGACAGGTGGTGAACCTTGTCGCCGTGTATACAGGAACTGACTATTACCTAATCCCGAGGGATAGGTAGGTTTCCTCACGATGTTTTCCCTCACCGTTAGCGAACTGTAAATTATACACATAGATGAAAATTCATCCATTGGTGCATGCCCCACCGGGGATCGAACCTGGGACCTTCTGATTGAGCCCAACGTGTTCGCCCCTAGGCTACAGTCGCTATAGCGCGAAAAGGCCATGTCCGTAAAATAATCGTGTCGGATCTCGTTCGCCTAGGAGTAAGTATGTCGCTGTTCACATTATGTCGGATGTCGGGCCGGCCCTCTCCCCGCTCCCCCTTCTTCCGCTCGTCGCTAGCTGTTCTTTGCCGCAGTTTGAATGTGATTTGATGAATGGCTCACGCTTTGATCGGGTCTAACAACCGACTAGTGTGAACAGAGGTTAAAATACGGCACCTGTCACCCGACAAGTGGTAACGAGCTCTTAGGCCCGTATTAATAAATCGATCTCAAGATTGATATCAAACTTAAGATGCTGTTATTGACAGATGTTTCATACATTAACATATACGCCACGACTTTTATCCTCATTCGGGGGTAGTCAGAGGCTTGAATGGCCATACACAACCACATTGTGGAGGTTATTAAGCCCACTCAAAGCCCACGTTTCACCTGATAGTTAAAACCCAACGTAACAGGTGGTGAACTTTGTCGCCGTGTATACAGGAACTGACTATTACCTAACCCGAGGGATAGGTAGGTTTCCTCACGATATTTTCTCTCACCGTAAGCGATATTATACTCACGTGATGAACATGTTGTTGGAGATGTTGTCGAGATGCCCTCTATACTTGAGCCAGGGCCCGGCGGCGGAGATGTGGTCGGTGGTGCACTTGCCCTTCACCTTTATGAGGATGGTGAGGTCGGTCAGGTCCTTGCCGCTCCACTTGTCGAAGGGCTGCAGCAGCTGCAGGCGGTCAGAGGTGGGGGCCACGTCTACCTTCACGCCTGACGGTTTTTTGGGTTAATTAAGTATTGCATTATCAAGTGCGCTTTACGGAAATTAATAGGATAGATTAATGGCCGGCGCAGACTGGGGACAGCAGGGCATGGCATTTAATTTCGAATACTTATTGAAATAAGGTCTATATTTCAATGCTCGGTGATCGACATCGGAGCAAGAGAAAAAGTCGGATCTCTGATCCCGGATCCCGTTTCCCGTTTTTACCGGATCCCGAGTCCCGTTTGCTGGATCCCGTAGCCCAGATATCCCGGATCCCAAAAATATAGCCTATGGTACTCAGGGGTAATGTAGCATTCTAATGGTGGAAAGAATTTTTGAAATCGGTCCAGTAGTTTTTGAGTTTACTCATTACAAACATACAAATCTTTTCTCTTTATAATATTATTATAATATTATAATATGATAAATAATAAATTATAATAATAATTAAAATTAATGTAGATAACTCACTGCTGCCGTCAGAGGGCGGGTGCTGGTAGGTGTCCTGGCCGGGGTCGAAGCCCTTGGCGGGCAGCTCGTCGGCGAACGGGTCCGACAACCTAAACTTCTTGCCGTCCTTGCCGGTCAGCTCGTCCGTCAATGGGTTGAAGTCCAGACGACCTGTTGGATGATCAATAATTATAACCAGCTTTTGTCCGCGACTTCGTCCGCGCATAATTTATCCCACGGGAACATACTATCGGGATAAAATAGCCTATGTGCTATTCCAGACTATAATCTATCTCTGTGCCAAATTTCATCCAAATCCGTTCAGTAGTTTTTGCGTGAAAGAGTAACAAACATCCATCCAAACTTTCCCATTTATAATATTAGTGGGTAGTGGGATAACAAGTCAAAGTAAGCATGTACAAGAAGGTATGGAGTTACGTCCTCTTCTGATGTTGGTGGTGGTAAGGAATACCATTTTTTTCCTCAATAAGAAAATATGAGTTATTCCTTTTACTCATTATTATGTTTTTTCTTTATTGTACCGCACTATGTTTTTTGTTATTTGGGGCCATCCATAAATTGCGTCACACGTAAGGGTGTCGACGAAATGTGACATTGTGTGACAAGGGGTGGGAGGGGGTACTAAGTTTCGTGACGTCACATTTAAAAATCGAACATATCTTAGTATTAAACCGAAATTTGAATTTTTAACGAAAAAACATTAACATTTCTGAAAATTGTAAAAATGTGTGACGTCACACTAGGGATGGTGAGTCTCACAAATGTGACCAGCTGTGACAAGTAGGAGGAGGGGAAAAAAAATAATGAAATTCGTGTGACGTACTTTAGGGGTGGACCCTTTCTTAAAAAAAACCCCACAAGACAGGCTTTGCCTAGCGTGGCGTGTTTTGCTTTTTCTGTACTCAAATTGTGACGTATTTTTTTGTTTTTTTATTTTTTGTATGGACAGTGTAGTGGTAGTATCTGACCGGCGAGCGAGAGCGCGGTGACGAGCTCGGGGCTGGTGACGAAGCAGTGCGTGGCGGGGTTGGCGTCGTTGCGGCCGGTGAAGTTCCTGTTGTATGACGTCACGATCGTGTTCTTCTCGCCCTTCTTCACGTCCTTGCGGTCCCACTGGCCGATGCACGGCCCGCACGCGTTCGCTAACACCTGGTGGATTGTTAACAGACTCCTAAATAAGGAAGGTGTAGTTTCTTAGGACACTACAAGTTTTTTATGATTCTTTCACTGGGTCAAGGAAGGTGTGAGTATATACAACATATTAAGAAAACCCTGTCCGACCCGAAAACGTATTGTTGGGTATCGAGATTAGATTCTATTTTTATATAAAAAAAATTTTTTTTCATATTTTTAGCATAGTAAGTGTCCCATGGCTGGGCAAAGGCCTCCCATATTTTTTTGGAAAACAAAATACCCCGTTCACTTAAAAAAAAAAAACATAAAATGACGTCATCACATACTTTGTGGTCTGAGGTGCCGCCAAACGATCTAACATAATTACTTCCGGTAACGGTGTTGTCATATTTTTAAAATTTGCTACATTTTGAGGGAAAAAGGCAAAAAAAATTGGCATTTTAAATTGTCATTAATATGTTTACTATAATTAATATTTTTTATTTTTTTTATTTGGTCATGTGATTGGGAAACCTAAATACCGGTTTCGGCTCGGACAGGGTTTTTTTAACATATTGTAGAAACCAACTCTAAAAGCAATTCAGAAGTGTAATTTATATGTATAATGCAAAAAATATCCATATATGTTCTAGGATTGCTTTAGGAGTCGGTGTTTCGGGCTATTTTTAAGCACACATGTAACGTTCTATGCGTTATATGAAGTGATATCTAGTAATTTTAGTCATAATTTACAGAATTTAAGGTTTATTTATTTATTGTTTTTGGCTCACAGAACAAGTTACAATCTATAAAGGTTTTGTATATAAGAATTTTATTTAAAACTAGATTATAACTCTAAAAAAGTGGGCACAGAAAGTTCCAAATGTTTATAAAAATGTGAGGGTTAGTAATAATGTACTTAAATTAAGTGTTAGTAATTTAGAGTATTGAATTAGTGTAAATTAAGTGTTAGGGTTACCACTGAAAATGAATGTGAAAATGCTCTGAACTATATTTTAAAATTTAGGAAGCTTCGACCTAAAACGGTTCTTTGAATTATAATGAAATGGCCTTGATTGATACATTAAATACCTATAATACATATAGACACTTACAAATTTATTATACTGGACACTGGCAAAATACACACTAATGATGCCATATACCAACCGCGAAAATTATAAAGATTTTAGCCAATTTACAATCCTTTTAAAAAGCATATCTAGGAACCAAAGTGGTTTGTAATACCAGTGCAAGTTAATCCTAAATTTAAAAAAAAGGGGTTATGTGTATGCAGGGTGTCTCAAATGTACGAAATAATACTTGGGGGTTTGGATAAGTATCGCGAACAGAATTGGATGGTATAAATATTTTATTGAAATTCGAACACTTTTTTTCAAATAATGTACAATTATACTTTTTCTTTTGAAAATAGTAACCATTGAGTAACTTGCATTTCTTCTCAATGGAAGCAACATTACGAACCGGTGGTAACTCTAGAATATTGTTTTTGACTATTTATATATGCTACATCTAGCTTACAAGAATGAAAAAAAAAATGACTTTTGACTTATTATTTCGTACTTCTGAAACACTCGGTATAAAAAAAGGTGGTATACTAACGGTGCCGCCGAAGTCCCTGAGCGTCTGCGCGATGCCGTCGCGCTCGATGGTGGCGCGCACCTGCTCGGAGCCGGGCGTCACGTTGAACGGGATCTTGGACTTCACGCCGTGACTCAGCGCCTGCGCACATACAACACATGCTTATGTAGCGATACCAGTAGCTTTAAGTTGCCTATTCATCATATATTAAATACAGGTTCAAAGATAAGGGGGCGTCCACAAATTACGTGAGGCATTTATGGGGGGGAGGGGGTCGAGCAAAATCTCAACAAATCTCACGTGGGGGAGAGGGGGGGTCTCGGCAAATCTCACGTATTTTTTTTTACCGCAAGGAACAGTGTAAAATTGTAAGAAAATTGGTTATAAGTTTTTTTTTAAAAACGATACTTATCTTAACTTTAACTTTTTTTGGTAAATTAAGTAAAACATGTTTCTCCTCTAGAATATAGCTTTTGAAAAATCTCACGTGAGATTAGAGGGGGAGGGAGGGGGTCGAGCAAAATCTCAGCAAGGGGGAGGGGGGGACGAAAAATCTCAAAAATCACCTCACGTAATTTATGGACTAAATGGTCAAATGGTCAAATTGTATAAAAAAAAAACTGACTGAATCGACATAGGCACTATTTTTTTATTAGTATATTTTTGTGTCCCACTCCTGAGTAAAGGCCTCTCCTTGACTTCTCCACATAGCACGATTTTGAGCGGTCAAAGACCATGTAAAGTACTTTTTAAAAACTATTGAACATTTTCAATTCGCTCATGTAGACAGTGGGATTTTTTTTTCGTCTGTCATGTCTGGGCCGGGCCAGATACAGAATTCAAAGAGAAGGAAGTTCTCAATTCGGTCCATATGTTTTTCTATAATAGTACATTACTGCCGCGGTCTTTGATGACCAAGCTTGGAGGCCGAGAGCGTAGCGAAGCTTAGCTTGAGGGCAGAATAGCGTGGTCAGCAGTACACTCATTAGAGACCAAGGCTTGTATAGTGTTTTACTCAAAAATGCGACTATTAGTTTAAACAAAACTAGCTAAGTAGGTATAAAAATTAATACAATTATATTTATATTTTTACGAACTATATCTATAGTTGTGTATTTTCTCTGTTTACGTTTCCATGGCAACGGCACGACCTACTCGTTTTTAACCTTCAATCAGTTTTTTTACGAACCATAAACATACCTGTTTGTTACGTTTCCATGGTAACGGTCAAATAACAAATATAATGACGATAATACCGTGTAATAATACATTGTATGTCTAGTAGCTCTTGCAGTACGACAAATCCGATTTTGCTCGAAGAAGGTTTGTGAAATAATGACAACATTATAAACTTTTTTGAGTAAAAATCTTAACTATAGTTGCTATTCGTATGAAACACGTTTTCCAGCTAGTAGCCAAGTTTTGCATCATTGGGGATAAGTGAAATGATGAACTGTCTGAACGCTTAAAAACCCGAACAAAAGTAATAGTAGCGTAAGCGTGTGCTTTTTAAAATCATTACAATGAATAAATCACTTGGCTAACAATATTTATTTATTTATTAATATTTGTTTATGCCAAGTTCCGCCTAATATTAACAGCTTCTATAATAATAATAATATCCTGGGACATTTTTTAGACACAGCTACCTGATCCCAAACTAAGCAGAGCTTGTACTATGGAAACCAGATAACTGATATTACTACATATACTACTTTTTTATTTGTAAATACATACTTAATACACATATACACCCAGACTCGGGACATACAGACATGTTCATGCACACAAATGCATATCCCGGGTAGGAATCGAACCTACGACCTGCAGCGTGAAAGGCGCCTCCGCGCCAACCACGCTAACGGGCTCGTCATCTCTAAGCAACTTGGCTTATCGCCAAGTATTTGCCAAGACCTACCTTGGCCAAGAATCTCAACTCACCTCCTTAACGATGCTGGCGCAGCGTCCCATGTCTTCGTATGAGGAGTTGGTGCAAGAGCCGATGAGACCCACTTTGATGTCCAGGGGCCAGGAGTTCTTCTTGGCCGCGTCGCCAAGTTGCGAGATGGGGTTCGCCAAGTCGGGGGTGAAGGGGCCGTTGACGTGGGGCTCCAGGGTTGTCAGGTCGATTTCGACGAGCTGGTCATGATATATCATTAATAAATAATCATTTTTTTTTAAAGGACTGCGGTGGCAAAAAAGCGCACGGCTTGCCTGATGTTAAGCAGTTACCGTAGCCTATAGATGCTTACAATACCAAAGGCATTGCTCGCACATTGCCGACATGAAGGGGAGTGGGATAGAGGGAGGGGTAGGGGGGGAGGGCTTTCAGCTCTCTCTCTCACTCTCTCCCTCATCTCATATCCAAGAAAGAATCCTCCGTGGCAAAATGTTATACACAATGGGCGACCCTAAGTGCCGCCATAGACGGACTGCTTGGATCAGTCAGTTCCGACCGCAGTGACTGCTTCACGTAGTCCGTCTATGGCGGCGCTAACTAAATTTTAAACATCTGCATCTTTTCGATGATTTACCTAATAATTTTGACAACCCTAATCTGAACAAGAAACATTAAAAATAACTTATGCTTAAAATAAATACCGTTACTATCAACAAATTTCACGCATAACTTCACTTACCTGTCACCGAATTAAAAAAAACAGAACCCAGTTCATTGACCCGAGAAAAAATCAAACCGAACATGTCACGGTGAATTGTGCTCTATTACCTGGTCATAAGGTGCCTTGGCGTCGGGCGTGAGGAGGTGTTTGTAGGAGTTGGCTGCGTTGGCGATGTCTTGGCGGCCGGTGGACTTGAGGTACGCTGCCATGCGCGAGTTGAACGGGAACACCTGCGTATTCAACATTGCTGTGACGTCACAAATTGCTATCGTAACTGGGGAGCTAAGAGCGCCACATAGCAATTGTCACGAATGCTGTTGTTGTGTTGTAGCGATTGTGTACGAATGACGTAAAATGTGTGACTGACTTATTATTACGGAAATTTTTCGGAATTGCTAAGGATTCTGGTAGAAAACCAGAAAAATGAAATTGCTTTTGTAGAATTGCTATGAGGCGCTCTTAGCCTCCTGCTCTTGATGTAGTTCACCCTTGGTAGTAAAAAAAAAGAGAATCGTCAATTCTGGCAAAAAGGCCCGCTAAGGGCCGGGCCCCATTAGCGTGTTGCGTTGCGTCGTCGCAAGATTTTGTACTGGCCCATCACCCTCCCCGCTTCGTCTCTCGCCCGTCGACCCTTTGATACGTTGCGACGACGCAGCGCAACGCGCTAGTGGGGGCCTCGCCCTAAGTCGACTCAAAAGGTGACCCTTTTTACAAAGCCACGATTCTTTATTTTCCACAACCACCAACCACAACTTTAGTCTGTTTGAATTTCCCATGGCTCTGACCATACACTATAAATGCATCTCAAAGTTGAGATCAATCTTTACTTACAGTTTTGACGTTTAATGTATGGGACATCAGTCAAAAACGGCATCTTAAAATCGATCTCAACTTTGAGATGCATTTATTAACACAAGCCTATAAGGTCCAAGATGTTTGGCGACGTCAAGAAGCTGGGGAACTTCCGGGTAGAGCTGGGATGGCTGGAGTAACCGGCCCACCACCCTCCAATACACAAAACAGGCGCACTCAAGACGTCGATTTGAGGAGACCGCCCGTAGAAGAAGAAGAAGAAGGTCCAAGACTGGGCACCTCTGCCTATCCCCTCGAGAAATACAGTCGTGATGGTGTACTCACGCTGGTGGTGGCTCCGATCTCGGCGCCCATGTTGCAGATGGTCGCCATGCCGGTGCACGAGATGGAGTCGACGCCGGGCCCGTGGTACTCCACGATGGCGCCGGTGCCGCCCTTCACGGTCAGGATGCCGGCCACCTTCAGGATCACGTCCTTGGGGCTCGTCCAGCCCTTCAGCTTGCCTGGTGGGGGGAGAAGGAGGGTCAGAGGGCCTCAACTTACATTGGACTCCGTATTCTAGGACAAGTCTCCGAAACGAATACGCTAAATAAGGCGAAGGGTAAAACTGAGTGTGAGTAGCCACTGACAGAAAGTGCTATATCGCACGAGGACAACAGTGGTAGCGCAACCAGTCGCTCCACCAACAAAATGTATAGGGCTGTATGAAGGGGAATCGCACCAGGTTTCCGCTTGGTAGCGCAACTAATTCGGTGTCGGCTATCGAATCACCCGCTGGTGGCGTAACCATGGTTGCCTCGTGCGATATCGCACTTCCCAGCTATTACATCTTTCAACCGTTTGAAAAAGAATTTTATTCAAAAAACGCCTATTTAGTATGCCAAGTCTACCTACAAAAAGTACGAAGATTAGATAGATAGTATTTGGCACCGGCCCCAAGTACTCGATAACACGCCATCACGCCTGATTTTCCCAAAGGTGTAGGTAGAGGTGGTAATCGAAATATTTTTTCAGACTTTTTAGTGCTCCAGGGTTTTTGGAGTCGGTTTTATTGTATATACAAGGCATGTGATCGATCTCATCTTTGCCCCTGCGGCAAGTTGAGGTCAAGAGCAAACCCATTTATAATAAAAAAAAAAAAAAAAATGAGAATTTTTGGTACATTTGGCTGTCAAGAGTAGCGATGACGAATATATAGGTTCCAACATTCGCGAACAATGAAGTATGAATATAAAACATTAGAATATTCACTATCGCGAACTTGATAAAAGAATCGTGACGTAGCTTTAGTAGGTATAGCAATTCAAGACTAGCTACGTCAATGCAGAAGTTACGTCAAACATTTCACGATATCATCACTATCGCTGTTGATCAAGAGATTATTAAACAAACACAAGGAGCGTTTGTTTCGAAATTGTCACTGCTGTAAAAACCTTAAGAAAATTATCGTCTTGGCATTAAAGTGGGAAATAATAAATAATGTATCAATAAAATATTAGTTCCATTTTTATTGTTTCAGAGAAATGACAAAAAAGAAAACATTTAAGGTGTTAACAAGGATGAAAACGTTGGGTTTACGCAAAATTATTGATCCAGCAATCCAGAATGATTTAGCCAATGGACAAACCATTAATCTGAACATATAAAATTCAAAGTCCTGACTGACTGATATATCAACGCACAGCCTAAACCGCTGGTCCTAGAGACATGAAATTTGCAGGGTGTGTTCTTTGTGAAGTGTAGATATCCACTAAGAAAGGGATTTTCGAAATTCCACCCCTAAGGGTGTAAAAAGAGGATGAAAGTTTTTTGTTAGTTTGAATTCTGCGCGGACGAAGTCGCGGGCAGAAGCTAGTTTGGTATATAAAATATACAACATTAAACTTCAAACCGCCACTAATAAATTGTGCGCGTTTAATTTATTTTTAAATGATGTCAATAGTTTGTATAAAAGGACATGAATTGACAAATTTGATAATAGTAATTTAATTTAAAAAATCCTTGATAAAAATAGTGAGATCGCTAAAAGGCTAGGAGCGTCATCGTACGTCCAGTACCGTAGCTATATCAGCAGCATAGCCCCCTTAAATCATTTAGATGACCGTTGCATACATCACGCCATTATTAATGCAAATTGAGCTCGACAGCGGGATGCACATAGCTTCGTATAGCTGTACGCAGTCGCATTCCGCCCTCACGTGATCCGAGCCGCCTACTAATCTGCGCAGGAGTTCAACAGTACAAGTCGTTTGAATAACTCTACTAATAATATTATTGAGTAAGATAGTCCATTAATTAGTTCGTTCCCTTGAAGTTTTACTTCAATGCTATCTGTTTTTTTTTATTGGTTTGTTCCCCGTTGGCTTATCTGTGTACTCTTTTTAGTTGTTAAGAACATCCACTGCTGGTTAGAAGTGTCATAGACCTCACAAATATCGCCAGACAAACACACCAACTGTATGGTCCCAAACCAAGCAACACTTGTACTATGGCTACCATAAAATGGACTGGGGGCGATATCACTGACACCCAGACTATTGTAAATTACGAAAAGGCCATTTCCGAAATTTGCCAATGCCGGGAATCGAACCCGCAACCACCCGATGCAGTGAGCCGAGCGGCCAACGCTTAAACCACTACGCCAAGCGGTCGTCAATGACATCACACATTCAGATCTCGCTTAATTTGGACTGCTAAACGGTAGCTAGGTAACAAGTTGATGCTATCGCCCGGTAGCCTACTATCGCCATTTCTTACAACTTACGCGATTAGACAAGACTACGATAATCCAACGGCCTTATATTCCAAATACAAGATGTTATCTTAAAATGTAATATTATGGCGCTAAAATATAACTTAGATTCTTTCTAGCAGCTCGATGACGATACTATTACGTAAGGGGGCGTCCAGAAATTACGTGAGGTGATTTTTGAGATTTTTCGACCCCCCCTCGCCCCTTGGTGAGATTTAGTGAGATTTTGCTCGACCCCCTCCCTCCCCCTCTAATCTCACGTGAGATTTTTCAAAAGCTATATTCTAGAGGAGAAACATGTTTTACTTAATTTAACTCAGCTTTCTTGCAATTTTATACTGTTTCTTGCGGTGTAAAATATACGTGAGATTTGCCGAGACCCCCTGTCTCCCCCACGTGAGATTTTGGTGGACCCCCTCCCCCCCTTAAATGCCTCAAGTAATTTATGGACGCCCCCTAAGGAGTTATTACGGTGAAGACAATAAATCACACCAAGTAGTAGCGACATTATCGAATTGTTGATAATGCCAATAGTATACAAAGTAAACCATTGATAAAGACGTCACTGAATTCTTGATTGTAACAAGATAAACACGCCCACATTCGCACGAAAATAACGGGCAAGCGTGAATCAATTTGCATAGTCACGTCCTATACAAATCGTAGATAATAAAATCAATTTGTGGCTATCGATAGTACACTATATCGATAAGACGAACGTAGATGCTAAAATTGCATACATCTTATCTGTAAAGTACATGCTGCAATTCTTAAAACACCTTTTTTTTTTCGTTTCGCTATCTTATTCATTCATATTAAAAATAAAAACAAAAGAGCGCGTAAGAAGCAAAACGTATCATGAGATAAACACATGGACCAATTACTAAGGGGACTGGCCCTAAGCAACTCGGCCGAGTGGTCGGCCTAGTACTAACATCGACATAAAACGAAGCGAGTAGTTCAACTATTTACCGGTAGATAGAACAATGAAAATGAAAAAACAATGACCACATTTTTTTTTCATACATATATCTAATAAGTGCATCTCTTTCTTTAGTCTTTACTCTGTGGATAAACATCATAGTATTTTGTTTACTTTTATTAACATTATACTTTATGCGAATTTCTGGATTTGATTAATATAAAACAGCTTTGCATAGCGGTTCGAGCGTAGGCCGCTCGACTCACTGTATCGGATGATTGCGGGTTCGACTCCCGCCAGAGGCAAACTTCGGAAATTACCTTTTCGTAATTTGCCCTTGTCTGGGTGTCACTGGGATCGCCCCCAGTCCACTGTATGGCATCCATAGTACATGCGTTGCTTAGTTTGGGACAATACAGTTGGTGTGTGAGTTTTTTGAATACATACGTATAGTTCGCGACAGGTCGAGATGACATTCGGGTTATGAGCTTTTTGCAGAATAAAATCCGAATCAAAATTACCAGGACCCGCAACGCAACAAAATAATTTAATTTAATGCTTTTGTGGGCGATTTTAATTGTTTATCGGGTCCTACTAATTTTGATTCGGATTTTATTCTGCAAAAAGCTCATAACCCGAATGTCATCTCGACCTGTCGCGAACTATAGTTACTTAACAAAATAACGTTTTCCAAGAGATCCTAAGGAACCCTATAGAGTTCGTGTATTCGGCGCACATTGACAGTTTGGCGCCCTGCCACGCAGAATATATCGCGCTATTAATATACTTCTACATAAGCATGTTATCTCATGTGCACTGTAGGATCCCATTAGATCAATTTAATTACCTGTCTGTCAGAGGAAAGTATTTACAGTATGAAAAGAATGTAAATACGTATTGTTTCATAAAAAGCGCATGGTTAATTCAATTAATTTTTTTAGAAATGTTGCATAGGCATAGGTATACTCTTTTAACATAAAATTTGTTTATAACACATGCTAGAACGTATTGCGCTCTGTTTTTAATAAATAAACAAATAGTAGACCTTTTGACATGAAAAGAAGATTAAATAAACATCTTGCGAGATATTTTCGTGGTAGCATTTCGAGCGCGCTTGTAGTTAGTACTCCCTTAACAGTTTACTATGTACATTGAGTAACTGACTATTTTAGAATGTTTTATATAAACGTTATCTTTAGTTTAAGACTATTTATGGATTTTTTTACAATGCCTACACATTGAGAAAAAGAATATTATTTTTCTAAGATAACTGTATTGCAAGGTATTTAGTTTGAAACTATCACCGTAAAAAAGTTTACCAATAACTATCATTGATTTTAAAAAAAATACAACTTTTTTCAATTGCAAAGAGTTCAGTGAGTTTCCTGTCGGCTTCGGCAGCAGTAGCAGTCGAGGCAGCATTCCTAAGCGGTGGTTATTTTTTAGGGTTCCGTACCCAAAGGGTACCAACGGGACCCTCTATTACTAAGCCTACGCTGTCCGTCTGTCAGTGGGCTGTATCTTACGAACCGATTACGGTTCATAAGATACAGCCTACCTATTAATGTAGAGACTTGAAATTTTCACAGAATGTGTATTTCTGTTGCCACTACAACAACAAATACAAAACAAAAAAATTAAATTAAAAAATAAAGAGGGACCCCATACAAGAAACTTGATATTTTTGACGTTTTTATTCTACGGTGGTACGGAACCCTTTATGTGCGAGTCCCACATGCACTTGGCCAGTTTTTTAATTTAGATTATTCCACAGGTATTCCTAAAAACTATAACATAATCCACGAACCGATTACGGTTCATAAGATACAGCCTACCTATTAATGTAGAGACTTGAAATTTTCACAGAATGTGTATTTCTGTTGCCGCTACAACAACAAATACAAAACAAAAAAATTAAATTACAAAATAAAGAGGGACCCCATACAAGAAACTTGATATTTTTGACGTTTTTATTCTACGGTGGTACGGAACCCTTTATGTGCGAGTCCGACACGCACATGGCCGGTTTATTTAATTTAGATTTTTCCGCAGGTATTTATAAAAACAATAATATAATCAACGGTGTCCACGTAATCTCGGTACATACTCTAATACTTTAGTATCTACTATTGTGAATAGATGGTAAAACAGCTGTGTAAACAAGAACCGAGAACTCACCAGTAAGCTTGACACCGATGACCTTCGGGCACTTGAGCTCCCAGGGGATGTCGGCCATCACGTCCACGGCGTCAGCGCCGCCCACACCTGAACAAAACAAACACAACATTATATACTTTGAGCAAAAACAGATATTTGCTAAAATGTATCAATTGCACTTGTTCATTAGAAATTCGCGGAAAGATCAACCTTGACAATACATTATGGATACGTTTTTTTTTGAGACTTGAAGTGGCGTAGAAACCAGTTTAAACTGCATTTAGGAGTAGCAACCTCTAATATTCAAAATTATTTTTTGTGTAAAGGACAATGCCCTGTTGGGCATTCTCCTTTCACATAGTTTTTGAGATATTGCAATTTTTCGAAATTGACGGGAACATAATATTTCAAAATAAGTGTTCGAATTTCAATAAAAAATATAAGTACCAATTTAAGGTCGGAACTCATCTATCAACTCGGCACCCGACCACCACCACTTCGCCGCTCGGCGTCCACTCGTTGTCGACAAGTGGTCCGCGGGCGGACGCTGCTTTTACTCCATAAACGTCATATGATCAACCAGTGGACCGCGCGTGGTCAACGAGTGAATGCCGCGTGGTCCACTTATTTCCGGTTCAATTAGTGGATTGCGACCGACGAGGCGGTGCTGGTCGGGTGCCGAGTTGATAGATGAGTGCCAACCTTTAATCTACTCCAGATACACACCCAAACTACAAGTACTATTTCACACGTTTGAAACAGTAGAAGTCCTGTAATTTCGCACTTTTAAAACATTCTGTAGAAGTAAGTGTAGATATTCTCACCAATGCACAGTCCGCCGAGACCGCCGCCATTGGGCGTGTGGGAGTCGGTACCGATCATGAGCAGGCCGGGGAACGCGTAGTTCTCCAGGATGATCTGGTGGATGATGCCGGAGCCCGGCTTCCAGAACCCGACGCCGTACTTAGCGCCCGCCGTCTCCAGGAACTTGTACACTTCCTTGTTGAGGTCCTAGACGGGGGTGACAAAGGGCTCAAGTTCATCATCATCATCATCATCAGCAAAAAGACGCCCAGTGATGGAAAATTACAAAAATAATATAATTCACATATGGTCCACTCTAGCTTCATGGATATTTTGTCATTTCTTAGTTTTTCTTATTAAAGTTATATTAATTACGTGAAGCGTTTAGAGGGAGGGAGAGGGACGAGATGAATCTCACTCAATCTCACGTGGGGGAGAGGGGGGTCTCTGCAAATATCATTTTTTTTTTTCCGCTAGAAACAGTCCAAAATTGCGTGAAAACTGGGTCGAAAAATCGCCAAAATCGCCACACGTAATGAATACTCTCTAGGAGAGGTTTTATAGTTTGTTGTAAGTTTTATATAGAGTTGATTTTATAAGAGTCTTGCTACAGCTATAGAGTACAGATATGTTGTATCTAACAAGGTCAATTATATTAAACAGTTGTTTTCTGTCGTCTCTCGTTTTCAATCAAGATAACGAGGCCGCGCATACGTGCTGCGATAATTGAAAAGTATCGACGATCTTCTATTGATAAATGTAACAAAGTTTCGAAACATGTGAAATCCACCAACCCGCACAGGTACAGTGTTGTGGATTATGGCCTGAATCCCCTTTGCAATGAGGGGAGGCCCATGCCCAGGAGTGGGATGTTAAAAAGGCTAATATTATATTTATTATTTACAAACGTAATCCGAGAAGTCTGCGACATAAATAACTCTGAGAATTACATGAATGTTGGCATACAAAAAAAAGGAATATCCAGTGTGACATAATACTGAACTAAGACATACTACTCCACCAAGCCAATTAGGCGCCTGTGAAATGTGACGTCACCCGCACAACAAGGCGGTAGCGGTGTGCGGTAGGTGTGGCGGGCGGGAAGACGCGGGCGGTGGCGGGTGTGCGGGCGGGGAAGCCGCATTCATCAGAGCGCCTAGTTGGCTTGGTCAAGTCAAATTCAAAGTCTAACCCCCAAGTTCATAGAGATTTTAGCCAGTTTACAATGGTTTTGAAAAGCATTTTAAGGAACAAATTTCATTTGTAATTCCACTGCAAGTTGATCATAACTTTCTATGAATTTGGGGGAAGGTGTTTATGTTGTTTAGGCCTACGGGGGCGCTTACAAATTGTCATTAGAAGAATCAGAATCAGAATGGCAGAATCTGTGTATGAATTTGTTACATTTTTTATTTTATAATTTTTCTGCTAGCCGTAATAACGTTTTTCTTTCTTTTCATTTTACATTTTTTTACATTATTGGAGTGGAGTGGTATGGTCAGCAACGAAAGTCGCTGAACATTCTCAGTTTTTCAAATAGCTTGCACACTTTTGTTTTGCATCAAATCCATAATTTTTCTTTATCGAAACAAAATGTAGACATGTTGCTAATGTTTGGTTTTATAAAGGTTTACCAACGATTGTAGAGTAAAGAGTATAACCGATTTGAAAAATTCAGAATGTTCACCGACTTTCGTTGCTGACTGTACATACCTTAGCTCTAGCCAAGTCCTTTACACCGCCGACTTGCGCCTCGATCAAGTGGTCGCAGTGGATGGTGGAGGGGACCGCGACGCGGGGGAGCCCCGACGAGATGAACTGCAGCATCGCCATCTGCGCGGTGGCGTCCTGCATCGCCACCCTGTCGGGCCGCAGCCGCAGGTAACTGGTGCCGCGCTCGATTTCCTAGTTATAAAAAAATAAATAATCCCACTTCCCACTAATATTATAAATGTGAAAGTTTGGATGGATGGATGTTGGTTACTCTTTCACGCAAAAACTACTGAACGGATTTGGATAAAATTTGGAACACAGATAGTTTATAACCTGGATTAACACATAGGATAATTTTTATCCCAGAAAAATGTCAGGTTCCTGTGGGATTTAAAGTTAACGCGGACGAAGTCTCGAATCCTATGAGCATCTCGCACAGCAGCAGTAGTTTAGCACTCTGCAAATTGGATAATGTAATGCCTGCTTAAAAGTAGTAAAGAGAGATATGGTCATTTTTACTTAGGTACCTATAGGTAAATAATAAACACCAATAAACACTACCCATATTTCAAGAGATTCTATAAATATGTAGTACTTATAAAACAAGTCATGTAAGTAGGTACATTTATTTCATATAGCTTTATGTTCCGGTTTAACTATCAATGTAAATAAACTGTAAGGACAGTAGTCACCATGCTAATTTACCGTGCAAACAAAACCATTTATATGAAAAAGAATACTTACTAAATAAAACAGACTATAGCAGCTATGATCAGATTAATAAATCTCATTTCAATGGTGTTTGTTTACTTATTTCATAAGTTTGTGTTAACACGTCAGAAACAGCCTATTTGGTGAATTGATATGTGGGAACTTCCATATATTTTCCGTTAAAATCAATACATAACTATAACCACTTCAATCACAATATGAATATGAAAAGAGTATCCTCATAAAAAGGTCATACAGGCAAGGATATCAGTGTCTATAAATGTCCTTAAAATGTAAATGAGTATTTATGCTATAGTTTACCTGTCCTTTAGGGTCATCCAAGTGCGAGTACAGCACCTTCTCAGACAAGGTCAAGTCACGGCCCAGCCGTTTCTTGACCACCTCCAGATTCTTGCTCAACTTCTCGTAGGGCAGCGGCGCCTTGTCGAACTTCGACATCGCGACCTACAACACATCGTACACCACTTAAAACACGCGAACATTCAAGCAAAAGTCCAATTTTCCGACACTTCAATGGTTACATAACAGTTTCTTGTGATCACTGAAACACTGTCAAAATCACTTTTTTCGCAGTTTCCGTGTACCTGGGCCGCGGCAGCCGTTAGCGGGGACACGCTGAAGCATCTCTGCTGGATCTCCGAGAGCACCAGCCTCGTCCTGCCACCCTAAAATCAAGATCACAAATTCATCACACTCCTGCTACAAAGAACTTCAGATAATACCTTTCATATCTCACACACGTAGTAAACATGGGGATTTCTGGTCACGATACGAGTATTAACCCATTGACCTTACGTTTATTTTACTTGACCTGACCCGACCTGTTCATTCAGATGAATTATCGCGAATTCGTAAGTCGTCCACGGCGCCGATAATAAAGTAAACATACGAATTTATCGTATACTTACAGAATTATCGTTGAATGATTGTAATTTATTAAACAGTTGGGATAAAACGTGGAATTACGAAACTTACCTGGCCATGCAAAACTCTCATACAGTGTGCCATGGTCGCCGGACCTCAGAATATTCACAGGGGAAATAAATATATTTAGAAAATAATTTGGACTAGGGCAACATGGATTTTCTAGTAAAATATACCACTCGATTAATTTTAAGAGGCAGTATAAAAGAATATTCGACGAATCACACTCGCCTCCAATACGTCGTATCGTAAAATTGGCAGTTTTGGCAAGTGCCTTGTAGGGATGGGTCCAAATTTAATAAGCTGCTAAATTAGCAGTGCTAAATTTATTTAGTGTCAACACCTGTTAAATAATTTCTAAGAAAGGTGTTTAATATAGCAGTCACAAGTACCTATATTTACGTGTTACGTTATCTAGGTAAAGAGTAAAGTGAGTAAAATTTCAATTGTTTGTGTAGTGTTGTTTACATTTTATAAAGAAATACTCCAAAAGTACTCTAAAATGGATATTCAACGGCAAAAAAAGTGAAATATGGAACATTTTTACCATAGTGATACCGTAAAAAAATGGAATGAATTAATGATGGTAACAATCTGCATGTTTTTAAATTTAGCAGTTGCTAAAAATAGCTGTTAATTATTTTTAGCATTAGCATTTAGCAGTGTTATTTTTCTTAACGGTTTAGCTTATCCCTAGTGCCTTGTGCTTGTGCCGTGCTCTATTGACAGTTCTTTTATCAGGGGCTGCCACTTTATATTCATTTGCTAGATTGTAGGGAAACAATGTTTATTATGAAGTTTCAATTACAACTCATTGAATCCGCTAAAATGACAATAAAACTTTTCTTAAAATGATTTGTCTGTAATTAATAATCCCACCAAATAATTTTTCATGCTGCATTAATATTGCAGACATTCCATAATATTTTAAATGATGTACCTACTATTAAATTTGTGCACCTCTGTCTACTTCTTTCGGAAATATAGGCGTGATGGTGAATTATTATTATAATTTTTTATAAAGAAGAAGGTATGCAAACTGAAATCATGAAAGAAAATTTAAGGCAAGCTACAGCATCCGATTTCTTAATATTTTGATTGCAAACTGTTGGTTGACAATATTTAAAAATAGAAGTGAGTTTAGTAACTTTATTACCATATTAATATGCTGTGATCAATCTTACTATACCCTGCCCATTTCTTTATTTTTTTTTTGACATTTTAGAATGTCAAAGAAAAACAAATGTTACTTTATTTATTATGGTTCATGGACCATGGTTCACATCTAGGTTTGACAGATAAGCATACGAAATAAGATTTATATTTCACTGACATTCATATTTTATAATGTAAAAATTATACAGTAGGTATTGATTGATATCTTTATGGGGAGAAGAAACAAATGCTTAGAACTAGCAGCCCTAAACGTACGTTTTGTTTTCTTGTTGGCTATTAATAAAATACAGAATTTTCAAGCGGCAATTTACAAAACCGTGTTGAAATAGCAGGCGCTATTTTGAATCCAGAGCGGAGTGAAAATCATTGGGAGTGAAACTCTAGATTAGTATGCTGAGCGCAGCGAGTGATTCTCAAGTAGAATCCTGGGGTGCTACCACGGTTTGCGAAACGCAACTTACGTTAACGAACGATATTCAATCCGAAATTTTGCTAATTTGCTACTCTTGTTCTTTTGCGGATGGGCCCACGAAGTACGGATCCATAGACAATTTTCGTGAACGAATGGGACGAGCAAAATAGTGTGGTTGCTTTTTGACGTCAACTTCGGTAAATTACGGTTTTTACTTTATCTTGAAATAATTAAACTAGGTAGCTTTATTTTTAAATTTTACGTATAGTATGTGGTAAATCAAGCATTACTTGTAATATTCATGCAGAAAATATTAATATATGGGTAAAAAATTATATTTTGAACAAAAAATACCACAGACAGTATAATTCTCTATAGTGTTTATGGTGTTCCCTTTTACGGACATTGTTAACCAACTAAATTGAAGAGTACTATTTCTTGCGAACGATTGGTAGTAACGTATGACAATCATAATTATCCGTATATTCACACTCTGTCAGTCAATGTTTATGTTGTGAGATTTTTCGTTTGAATTAATTGATGTTTTCTGAAGTTAGTTTCTCAAGTGTTGTATTAATAAATGATGTTTCCAAGTGCTTCTTACATACTTCGGAATCGTGATACACATTCCGTATAAAAGCTTCAAGCCATTTTGTCGGCATTTTGGGTCTCCAAAAGTTTGTCTTCCAAAACATGTAAGTAAACATTATAAATATACATAGTAATTAGTTATTTCACTAAATATATCTCATTTCCTTAATAATAACAATGCATATCTACATCTTTTCAGTTTAAAATGGCTACACAAACGGGTTATGGGGAATGTAGAAATCCGCCACGAAACCACGAGCCACTTAGAACCCCCGAGTCTACCACCGATGTGACAAGAATCCCGGACCTCCAGAAGTTGTGAGTATTTGTTAATGTTATTTTCAGTAATGCTATCATAAATATTTTAGTACATGATGGATTTGTATGAAATATCTTTCATAAGTCATTTCAGCCAAAGGCCGTCCACTGCTGGACATAGTAGGTACCCTTAAGCATAATCAGGGCAACTATTTAACTTAGTAAAAAGTGTCCATATAGTTAAAATTATTTTTCTAAACCCGTTAAGTGTCCGAGGCATTTTTTGTTGAAGTATTTAAATTGGAATGTTGTTTTGCAGACTCACAACCTACACATACCAGAAGGAAAAGGCAATCAACTGCTGGCTGTGATGTCAGAAGCTTGATACAATTGGAAGAGGACCGTGCAGAGAGATAAACAGTCAGGAACACCGAGCTCGCAGGCATCAGGGGCTGCCCTATTACAGCTGCGTGGACTTCTTAGAGAATAGTAATTAAGATACTTAGAATTAGATGAGTTACATTCAGCAATTAAGTCCTGTCTATCATGGGAGATGGGTTTGTTGGACGCCTTACTATAGCCAGAGTGTCAGCCTTTAGTGAGGAAGTCATTCTTCAAATCTCATCAAATAATTCTACATCTTTGTTGTTAAAATATTTCTTCAACGATAATTGATTTCATTATAAAGATGAATTTTTATGTAAGAATTTAAATCTATTTTAAATTAAATCCATCAAATCTCATTTGATTACAATATGTCATGATTCTATTAGCTATTAAATTTGCTTTATTTTCAGACCAATCAACCAACGCCATCCACATCCAGTCAAACAAGCCAACCACCGAGCTTCCCACAGCCTCAGTTTGTTTCAAGATTTGCCTGAAGTCATGTAGTTTGCCGTATACAGCCAGGAAGCGTCTAGTCACTCCACACAGCATGTAGACTGTTATTGTTATTTACCATGACGTTTGTAGGTAGGGGTTGGAATAAATAAAACTATTATAATAAGGGTTTTTTTTTATTTTACCTTAAGGTACCGATTTCCCTAGCTATGCATAAATATTGTACCTAGTAATATGTAATGCTGAATAGAGAAAATAAAATCGTAGAAATTCCTACGTCAATTGATATAGGTACAAACTTCTATACATGCTTAGGGCAGTAATTACTGTTATTTACCATGAACTTTGTAGGTAGGGGTTAGAATAAATAAAACTATTATAATAAGGCATTTATTTTTATTTTACCTTAAAGTACAACTTTTTATAAGTTTGAAAGGTGTAGCTGTTGAAAAGAAACGGGGCAGGAAGCGCTTGGCATTTTTTTCACATCTCCTAAAACAAAGTAAAAATAAATTAAAGCAAATGAATTATACATAACTTATGTAAAACACAGCAGGCTATTATAATTTTACCTGCTGTTTCAGGACAGTAATGTAGTGCGAGCTGCCGAGCTGCCAAAAGACATCTCCATCGACCTTTCAATATGCCAAATGTGCGTTCTATGGTGGTGCGTGCACTCTTTTGGACAGAGTTGTATCTTCCCTCAGGAGAGTCTTCAACAGCATTATCTATAGGTATCATCATATGCTCCCTTTGAGCGTAACGAGAATCGCCTAAAATTTTAAAATAAATATTAATGTGAGTTACATTACATACATTATTATATTATATTTTTACACAAATAAATCAATTCAAACATGCCTAATAGATAAACTATTTCACTCTGGAGACCCTCCATGTGGGTTCTTATGTCACACTCTCTCCAAATATATGCATCATGTGTTGCTCCACAAAATGAAGCGTCCACATTAGTTATAAGTATAGCACCCACTGTCGCATATCTAGAAAAGAAAGTTATTCAATGTAATATACATAAATAGAAGGTAAGTATAGAGATTAATGGGAATCATATACAACAGTACCTAGATCTTACACCAACAACATTCATACAATAATTAATATTTGGTCTTATACTCAAAACTTGAGTATTAATTGAATGAAAATGTTTTCGATTAAAATATTTTCCCTCTTCCTGCGAAGGTGCAACAATAATTGCAATATGAGTGCAATCAATGCACCCAATCACACCCGGAAGCCCATATTTTTCATTAAATATGGAACATTATGATATCACATTTATTCAAAATACACTAAGCCAATATTAATAATAAAACTTAGATACATGTTAGCTAGGTACTCACCGCCGCTTAATGAGATGCCTTTCATTAATATTTTGCGGGAATTTTATGTATTTCCTTAGTATATGGAGTGCATTGAGGGCAGTCGTAACCTCCTGCAAACAACAAGACACAGTCTGTTGTGCAAGGGGCCCGTCTAGGTTTTGTCCCACAGATCCTTGGTAACTGCCTCAGGCATAAAAATTCAAAGCCGTAAGGACCTGAAAAAAAGATGAGGATTATGAACAGAGAAATGCCAATATTTATTTAAGAAAACGATAAAAAATATACACCACCAAAATATATTGTGAGGTCGATTCCATAACACCTCCGAAGTGGAGGTAACAACGGCACTATTTCCTTACACAACTCCTCAAATTATTGCCGACTGAGTCTGTAATTTCCCACAAACTCTTTGAGTCAAGAATTTGGCTAACATTTAATTGATTCCGCAGGCGACGCCGACTTCTTCTACGCTCTAAACGTTCCTTACGTAGAGCAGCCTCGATTAAAACTAATCTTGCAGCCATTTTAATACAATTTTCTAATAAAATTAACACAAACGATAATCAAACGATAACACTTTTGGTTTCGTCGATTTTGAGGTTAATATCGCGAAAATCATCTGTCAAAATCAAATTTTCGTTCGGAACATTTACCAATTAGAGTAGGTTTAGAGAAACGATCCGTCAAACAATTTGCGTTCGGAAGAAATTTCGGAACGGATGAGAACCGTGGTAGGAAACACGCGAAATATCGTCCGCAATATCGTTTTCGTTTGAAAGCGAGTAGCACCCCTGAGCGTAGCGAGGGAATCAAGGTGCGTCGCCCGAGGTATTATAAAAATTATCTTGCGACCGAGTGATACACTCTGCTTTTCAGACCTCCAGAATTAAAAATAACATAGCTCGCGCGTCGCGTATCATTCATTTGTTTTCTTTTTTAAAAGGCAGCGCGGCGGCACACCATGTCATCGTCCATCTTACCGGCCAGTAACTTTATTAATATATAAGGTTGCGTTCGCATGTACAAAATTCAAAACTCATTACGGCCCCTCTGAAATTCGAGTGCAGAAAGGACCATCTCTGCTCACATTTTTTGAGGAATAAAGCCTAGTTTCGATAATATGATAGGGTGAAAAAGTGATTTAATTTGCCACGACGTAGGAACAAAACGTAGTTTGTGACAAGCAGGCTAATTTAAAAAAAACTGCCACTGTCAAAGATAATGTAATAGAATCACTGTCACTTATCACACTCACTTGGTGCGTTCCATTCACTGTTAATTTTGTTATTTTCGTTATTTTTGTCCACAATTCACGTTCCACTCGCACCAACTTGTACTGAAAGTATCGTTTTTAACACTTTTTGTGGACGAAAATAACAAAAATTACGGTGAATGGAACGCAGCAAGAATTGTCAGTTTTTACTTGTTTGTTATCCGTACTTGCCTTGGGAATTTTTTATATTTAAATTGATTAAAATTCGCTTACAGTTTTAATTTTATTATAATACATCGTGTAAAGTTATAGTCATAAGCAGTAAACCACTATAAACAATGACTAACGCAACGATACAGGTAACTTTACGCCCCTCTTATTTCAGTATTATCTTGTAAATAAACCCATTTTTTAGACGTTTCATAGTAAAAACATTATCTTATAACGCTCTAAATTAATGAAAATGGTTATTATGGTATTATGAATCTAAAGTAATGGCTTTATAACATGACTAAATAGCTTTTGCCCGCCACTTCGTCCGCGCAGAATTCAGAATCAAACTTACATACGAACTTTCATGCCCTATCCAACGCTCTTAGGAGTGGAATTAAGAAAAACTCTTTCTTAGTGGACACCTACACTTCACATTTCACGTCTCCAGGAAAATCGGTTTAGGCTGTGCATTGATATATCAGTCAGTCAGTTAGGACTTAATTTTATATATAGGGTTTTATATAGATTTGTGTGACATTTCCTTCTTCAGGAGATCGAAGGTATAGACGACTACTGGGGTCCAGCATTCCGTTCTATTTACGAAGGTGAAGGCCACGAAGCATTTGTGCAGCAACTCGATGAGCGCATCAAGCAACACGACAAGGAGATCGAGAAACTATGTAATTTCCATTACCAGGTGTGTATTGGTTGCCTTTAACGTTAGGTGACTAAAGACAGCAATGGATTATGAACTAAAATAAGAATAATTTTATTTCAAAATAAACTGACATGAGAAATTCCTCATCATCATCATCATCATCATAGTCGAAAGATGTCCACTGTTGGACATAGGCCTCCCCCAAGGTTCGCCACAATGACTGGTCTTGCGTTGCCCGTATGGATGAGAAATTCTTGAGAATACCAAACTAGACAGTGAGTCTATCTCTTATAGTATAGACTAATGTTGTATGGTGTGTTTTAGGGCTTCATAGACTCAATCCGTGAGCTATTGCAAGTGAGGTCACACGCTGAGGAGTTGCACGCTGATATATCCAATGTGGACGCTAATGTTAAGGAGACTACTGAAAGTAAGTTTAATTAGCAATATTTTATTAGTAGCGCAAAGCTGTAGCCATTTGACTAGCTCATGATATAGGGGCTGGTTGTACCACCCCCACGCAACGCAACGCGCTAATGGGGCCTCACCGTAACATAGATCAGTGTATAGTAGCTATTACAGCTGCATTTTGTATGATGAGTGAGAGAGCCGGAAGCTCTAACACCCCACCCCTCTCACCTCTTCACCTCCCTCTCACTCCCCTTCAGGTCGGCGATGTGGGAGCGATGCCTTTAGTACTGCAAGCATTTATATTCTGCTAGTCACTTCTTAACATAATGCTTGTTTGCCACATTGGTCATACAAAAAAAATAGTAATAATTTAGGCTACACAGATGGCAACACCTCAAATGGACTAGATTGTCTGCAGCTAACGGCCGAATACTCAAAGGTTACTTAAACATTTAAGTCCCACTTAGCAGTTTGAGACGTTAACTGTCATTTTTTGTATGGCGCGTCAAAGTTAATCAGCCCTCAAATTTAAGTTGCGTACGTGTATTCGGCCGTAAGACATTTGTTCAGTTCAAATGCACAGAGGTTTTAAGCTTTATCTAATTAAAACATGAACTGTGCAATTTGCTAAAGATGTTTTAACCCACCAAATGCATTTAGTTCTCATTAGACATATTTATGTCCTTGTCTCAGGTCTATGTGTGAAAGCTGAAGAGCTGATTGGAGCGCGTCGGGTGGAGCTCAACATTGCTGCTACTATTGAGAAGATGGAGCTATGCCTGCCGCTGCTCACTACATACTCCAAACTGAAGTCGCAGGTGGACGCCAAAAGGTATCCTACATCAACTTTAAGGCGTTTGTGGTGCAAACACCTACGTGTTACCTGCACCTCGTCATGAAGGAGAACTTCTGGCCAAATTACATTGTGTTCCATCACTTTTGTGGACAAGTGCCACAAGACCACACTGATAGTGTGTACAAAAAAATGTAACGTCACGACTTTTTATCCCCATTCGGGGGTAGTCAGAGGCGTGAGTGGCTATACACCACCACATTGTGGAGGTATTAACCAACTCAAAGCCCACGTTTCAACTGATAGTCAGTACCCAACGTGACAGGTGGTGAACCTTGTCGCCGTGTATACAGGAACTGACTATTACCTAATCCCGAGGGATAGGTAGGTTTCCTCACGATGTTTTCCCTCAGTGTGTGCAAAAACGGAGTTTTATATGTTAACAACTTTTGTATTTATGTTAGATTGTAAGGTATTTGTCTATCGACCAAGGTTGCCTGAAAATATATGATTTGATTGATTGATACTTATCCAGTTTTCAATCATCCCACAAGACTTAGGGGAAGATTGTCAATATCATAACATGTTTGTTGAGTTAGAAGAGGCTTTTCTACTCTGTGGGTTGGGTTATGAAAGCATTCCCATGATGAGAAAATTACGAAAACTGCCTTTTATAAATGTATAGTAAAATGCATCTCAAAGTTGAGATCGATCTTAAGACGCTGTTTTTAACAGATGTTTCATACATTAAACGTCAAATCTGCATCTTAAGATCAATCTCAACTTTTAGATGCATTTATTAATACGAGCATGTTTGTCCTTCCTAGATACTACCCAGCACTGAAGACCCTGGAACAGCTGGAGCATGTGCTGCTGCCTCGAGTGGGCCCGTACAAGTGGTGCGCGCAGATCTCCGCCGACATCCCGCGGCTACGACAGGCTATACAAGACGCCTCCATGGCGGATCTGAGGGACTTCCTCGAGAACATACGCCGGCTTAGCCCACAGGTGAGGATGTACCACTCCGCCAAGCCAACTAGACACTCGGATGGAATGCGGCTTCCCCGCCCGCACACCGCCACCGCCTTGTGACGTCACATTTGACAGGTCTCTAGTTGGATTGGTGGACTAGCATAACTGGGCATCCACATGCTTGGTTGGCCTTGTCAGGGTTGCTGACTGGGTCATCCACATATTGGCCATCTTAACTTTGACTTATGGCAACACACAGCCACACGGCCACTGCAGACATGCTACTTTTAGTATCGGCGATCGGCGATTTTGCGACTGTTTAGAGAGAGAGAGAGAGAGACAGGGAGTCGCCAAAACGCGACGCAGCATCGATACAGTCGCAAAATCGCCGATCGCCGATCGCTTATGCTAAAAGTAGCATGTCTGCTGTGGCCCTTAGTTGTCATTTAATTTTGCCAAATAGTAGAGTGATTTTGTATGTTAATGTTGGTCTACATTTGGTTTGTATCAGTGTTTTTATTGGCGTAGGTAGGTGCAATGGCTCTGAAACAAACGCAAGACATGCTGGGGAGGAGTTTGGCCAGCATAGTTAAAAATAAGAAAGGTGAGTGAGTACCTATAAATTGAAAATTCAAAAAATACTATGGCCCAAAAATAATCTATTTTGAATACACAATATGTTAAAAACCGGCTAAGTGCGTGTCGGACTCGCACATAAAGGGTTCCGAACCACCATAGAATAAACACGTCAAAAATATCAAGTTTCTTGTATGGGGCCCCTTTATTCTTTTTTTTTTTTATGTTCAGTATTTGTTGTAGCGGCAACAGAAATATACATTCTGTATAAATTTCAATTCTACCTATTACGGTTCGTGCGATCCAGCCCGCTGACAGACAGACGGACAGCGGAGTCTTAGTAATAGGGTCAGGACCCTTTGGGCACAGAACCCTAAAAGTCGTCAAATCTCATCACTTCCTTAAAAATATGGACAGATACGGTGGTAGTTGGTGGTTCGGCCGAGGACAGCGGCCCTCAATGCCCGCACGAGCTGGTAGACTTCAGTCCACTCCACAGATGCTTGCACATCCACACTGTACTCGGCGCTAAGAACGACTTCATACAATACTATAGGTGAGTAGTAGGCAAAGTCATGCTTTCCTTACCTTTAGAGCCTGGCCGCATGGCGAATAAAAACCGCGCGGTTTTTATTCGCGTGGTTTATGTACCGCACCGCACCTTGTCAAATTGCGCGGTTTGAAAACCGCAAGCACGGACACATTCATAATGATTCCATGGGTTACGGAATTGCGGGAATAAAACCGCGCGGTTTTTATTCGCAATGCGGGCTAAGCCTTGTGTCATTGTTATTTATGTCACTAATGTGGTAAACAGTGTTGCCAGATGACCATGTTAGATTCCCCCCATTTTTTTTTCAAAAACCCCCTGAAAATTAGCTTTTTGAGAAAAAATCTCCCAATACAGTTTTTACTCATTTGAAATTTCAATTAGTATTTTTTTTATATTTCAATTTTTATTTTTTATATAAAAACAAAAATAGGTACTCTTTCCTAATAACTTCGTCATAAAACGATAACGAACTAATTGAATTAATAGATAGAATTTATTACTGATCCCCCTAAAGAATCCGTCCCCCCGAATCTCCCCCCAAAGGCGAAAAAAGCCCCCGAATTTACAGGGAATCCTCCCCCATCTGGCAACACTGGTGGCAAACAAGAGAGAAATCATGAGATTTTTATTTGGTGCGATAAATTACTCTTGTCAAAAAGTGTTCGAATTTCAATAAAAAATTATATAATTCAATTCTTTTCCCGATCCAGACCCCCAAGTATTATTTCGCACTTTTGTAACACCTCTATAAATCTTATTCGTCACATGTGCAATATATTTGAACCTTTCTCACACATATCTTAAAGGTAAACACGACGACACTACACTCAGTGTATCGACACAGCAACTACAACTGCAACAAGGTGCCGCGGTGGTAGACAAACACATACTCGAGGTCTATACTGATCGTCTAATGTCTAGTGTCGTGTATCCTTACCTTTAGCCCGTCTTTTGATGTCCCGGGTTACGTTTTCGCTGAGTAGGCCATACATCCACAGGGCACAACGCAAACAGCAGGCGCGTCTCGTCCTAATCCCCGCGTCAGTAAACCTGCACGACTCCATCGCGGGCGTGCGGGACTACCTGAACGCTGTTCTCGGCTTCTTCATCTTAGAAGAGCATCTGGTGGGCGGCGGGGGTGGGGGCGGGGGGGCGACGGGCGCGGGGCTGGTGTCGCGTGATTGGCTGCTGGACACGTGGGCCATGGCCGTGGCGCGCGTAGCCTCTACACTCAGGACGAACACTTCCCTCATCACTGACCCTACACTGATGCTCACCATCAAACATCAGATCGTGCTCTTTATTAATACTTTGAAGTGAGTATAGTCGTTGTAACGAGTAATGTAAGCCTATGTCACTCAGGATAAATGTAGCTTTCTACTGGTGAAATAATTTTCAAAATTGCTTCAGTGGTTCAAGAGATTATTTCCTGGAAATAAACTCACAAACTTTACCTCTTTATAATATTAGTGTTAATAAAATAGTATTGCAATTTTTTTATTTAATTTTATTGTTGTAGGACTTGCAGTGAACTTGTCAAAAATGTTTTCTTGATTCCAAATTGTCTTGTTTTTAAATTGCCAATACATGTTTACTAACTACCATGTATAGTACCATGTAGTTTCGCCATCTAAGCCCACCCCAATCTGCTTGATTAGAATCAAATGTTAAAATTTTTGAACTTTGAACTTGTATAAAGGGCCACCATATAAATTAGATTTTTTGTCAAGTAGTCTTTATTTGATGGATAAAAGTTATCTGTCGGTTCCGAAAATGTATGTAGCTTAGCTAATGCAATTATGAAAGTGCATCATGAATGACCCTATTTTAAGTTAAGAAAAAATAAATTATTTAAAGTAGTAAGTATAAAATAATCTTAGATGCTACGGTCTCCCGACGGATCCCTTACCATTGCTGTTGCAAGAGTTAGCAGAGCACTACACAGAGGTACTGATGCAGCGATGGGTGGGCATCTTCAGGGATATCATCGACAACGCACCGTTCTCACCTATACAGGTAAAATATTGTGCAATATATTTGAATTTTAGGTCGAGGAGCTACATTGATTTAAATTTATAAAAAAAATAAAACAAGTGTTTATTTCGATAAAAAATATTTTCTTTACAATAGTAGGTGATAGGAGCCTCATTTTAAGCATATAATGTTTGTTAATATTAGAATTTGTGTTTACGCCAATTTATGGCGGGCGAACTAAGTTTACTATCGGCATCGAAAACTTTCGGTCTGTCATATTGGGATCGATTGGAAGCTCATGGTCGATTTTATTCGAGTTTACTCTATTCGCGTTTCCACTAGAAGCGCTGGTGTGCAATGTAACACTAGCTATGTGTACAACTCATCGCTCGATTGGTATTTGACATCGATGTCGACCCGCACTAGACCTGCCGAGACTTTTCTAAGTCGTTAAAACATATATCTGTCTGATTGTAGAACTTATATTGTTCGGAACATTTTTGTATACGTTACACCAGAATACACTCTGCTGTCCTTGTAAGAATATCCAATTCTGCTAGGTGGAGACTCAGGAGCAGTACGACGGTGTGATGGACACATTCCCTTACGATGGCGATGAATTGGAGACACAACCTTTCCCGAGGAGGTAAGCAAACTAAAATTCCATAAGTTCCATTCTCTGAGCGCTTGAAGCTCTCTCTTTCCAACCTCGCTACAAGTATTTTTTGTAGTTACTCCGACAGAACTGCTGTGAATGGCTTGAACAAAGTAACAAAATGGACTCGCAACACGCATAATTCAACGAACAAAATGTTCTGTCAATTCTTGGGGGAGGGGAGGTAACCACTACATTAAAATTGACGCACACTTACTCAAAATATTTTGTGTCATTATAAACGCACACGTAAAGAAATGTGCAACACTAGTATATTTTACGCACACTAAAAGATCTAATACGTCAACATACAAAATTTTACTACCGTAGGACCATCGGTGTAATAGGGTGAATACCACTATCGATATTTCTAATTAGCTATATCGATAGTTTCATATACTCATTATTACATTTATAGCTGTCATTATAATCTACTGAATTATACTGAATTATCTCTACTGAAACAGCTGAACAAGAAATAATGAGTAACTCACGAGGCGTAAATATTCAACGGAAACAAGATGATTCCGGGTACATCCCAATTCAGTTCCTTGAAAATGAGATTATCTAAAAAATAAGTACCTAATGTTCCCAAATAAGCTGTTTCATCCCCCCCCACTCCCACTCGACCAGCGCCATCTGCTGCCACTGGCCTGGCTGATATCTTTTGTTAGGTAGGTACCTACGTATAAACGTAATAGGTATTATTATACTAATGTCATCATCATAATCATTTCAGCCAAAAGACGTCCACTGTTGGACATAGGCCTCTCCCAAGGTTTATTATACACTATATATATTATATTTTTATCGATACCGGTCTGCAATCATAAATAAACAATACTACAACACTGTTCAAATCAAAAAGTTCATAGTAAAAAATCATTCTTGCAACATTCACTAATACGACTGAATAATTTTGATACTTGATTTATTATTTTCCATATTATTTATTATTCATAATGCAAGCGCAAGCACTTTTAAGTTTTCTTTGATGTTGGTCAATAAGATAATATTTGTTATACATATATTTATGCCATATGTGATTCATCGCCTCAGTAGCAGACGCTGCCTGCTTCTGGGTCATATGGACCCGGAGCAGTGTCAGGTTCGATTCCGTTTATCAAGATCAAGAATTTATCGAGATCGTATTTATCTGAATTGTTTCGATAGTGGGTGTTTTTGTTTCAACATGAGTTAGTTATTTTTTTTTGTATTTTAGGAAAATAAAACAAACATATCATAGCTACTGCGTTTTTTAATTATTTTTTTATTTTAATCTTGGTCTAAATATTCCACTCCTGATAAATCCATATATTGGCGTGGGCCTGCCGCTGCCTCATCAACTCATCATCATCAGTCTCCACAGCATTGCTGTCATCTTGAAGATTTATTATTAATCGATTAATGTCATCGTAAAGAGCAATTTTCGACTATTCTTCTAACGGTACCTGAAAAATAAAATAATTCAATAAAAGATAATTTCTTTAATGCTTTAAGATTATTTGTTTATTTAGTAATTAAGTAACGATGTTAACTGACAAGCAAACATAGAAAAATAAAGCAACCTTAGTTTATGTATTGGTCGAGATGAAAGCAACACATAAAAATAATACCAAGTATCAAGTGTGTTCAATCGAATGTACCTCTAAGCGATCAATGTATATTTACTGAAAAACCTGTAAACTGAAGCTTTGAGCCTGCCTTTGTATACAATAAACACATTATTTAACTTAAAAACTGTAAAATAAACTGCTTATATACCTATAATATCAGCGGTTCTTTGGTAAACATGGTCGAGTTCTGACAAAATATTTTGCACCTCAAATTCCGCGAGACACCGCCTGTAAACTTTGTGAATCACCTCTCTTGTTGAATTACTAATGATTTATTCATTGTAAATCGTTTTTAACGTCCTGCGACTGGTTTATCACCGCGTAATTCAGTATTTATCCGTTTGTTTACAAAGTTCAAATACTTGACAATTATTTGACAAATAAAAAATACAGTTGCCAGGGTAGAAAAGATTCGTCTATGGTCACAGTAGACTATTCGATTAATTCGTACTCGATTAATTGTATCGATAATGTTTTCGATTCTTATGACATTTAATATTTTAATGAATTTAATAGAAAAATTGCATTAATTACATCAAAAATACTTACATATGAAATGTTACCCCATCTTTTTGTATATTACTATTTTTTGTAATTTCTTTGCACATGTTTAATGGGACAATTCGGCATTTTTCACGGAGCACCTTACACCGCGAAAACGATACTTACTCTGATCAAATCGATTTCGAAAACAGTTTTTATATACGTGTCAGAGATTTTTGGTCTAGTACCTATAAAAAAAAGCTAGAGGGGAAGATCATGCGATGCGCATCCTGAGTTAATACATCCATGGTGAATGGTAATCTAAAAAAAAAAAAAAAATACCTCATATTTATTTTAACTTAGGCGGCGATCAAGTTACTTCGTTACTCTTACGTTTCCGACCTGAGAAGAAAGAAAGAAAAAAATGTTTATTTCCCAAAAAAAAAAATTAAGCTGATAGAGACAGGTGTTGGTTTTCCTGCTCTCTCACTCATCGTACGAAGCGCAGAATGACTACTTTATGCCGGTCTTCTGTAAGAGGTGCAGTCTATTAGCTACAGCTTTGTTCTACCACCGATGCCATTGTGGCAATTGTCCAAATCGACCAAGTATGTGATGGCAGGTTCCCGTTCTCGTCAGTGGTGCCGGCGGTGTACATGGAGGTGAAGGAGTTCATCTACGCGTGGCTCAAGTACAGCGCGGGACTGGGGATGGGCGCGGCGAGGCGCGCGGCGGCTGCCCGCCTCTCCGCCTCGCTGCTGCTCAGCAGATCCTTCGCCGGCTGCCTCTCCGCGCTCTTCCGCCGCCCTCTGCCGCTCGAGCAACTCGTGCAGGTTTGATTATACTGCCGAACAAACGCACCGCAGCACAATTCGAAGAAACGATTATTTTGTTCGCAAAGTATCGGCACAGTGGTCAGGCAAACGGCGAAATTAAAACACAGAAATGCGGTATAAACGTCACTGGAATTCAACAATTCCATGTGGCTTTTATAAGACACAAGATGAACACGGAATTATAATTAACTCACACAAAAACACCTTGACGTCGCAATAGCCAAAGGAAGAAGGAATAGACAACGGAACTGTCATAGATCCATAATCTAATCCATAGACAAAGTATCGATTAATATCATGTAAGAAAATAATATACTAGTCGATTTATTTCAACATATTTCACACACTCATAATAATAATATAATAATAATAATATCCTGGGACATTTTTTACACTCGGCTACCTGATCCCAAACTAAGGAGAGCTTGTACTATGGAAAACAGATAATTGATATTACTACATATACACTCGGGACATACAGAAATGTTCATGCACACAAATGCATGTCCCGGGTAGGAATCGAACCTACGACCTGCAGCGTGAAAGGCGCCATCACGCCAACCACAAACGATTATGTGACAAAAATTAAATATCGATTTGTTTCAGATAATCGTGGACACGCAGTATTTGGAGGACGCCACACTGTGCCTCTACGAGTTTATTAGCAACATCACCGGTTCAGAAATCGTCACTACACAGGTAATTCACACTTTCATATACGCTCTATAATTTGGAGTATATACCAATGTAATCTACATTTTATTTAATAAATAAATAAATAAGAGACCGCTCCAAACTTCCTTTTTGAGGTCGTTTAAAAATACATTCCAGCCGAGTAATGAGCGTTTTATGTGTCAATTCCAGTTCTTAGAGCGCTATCCCACTGGCGATTGTCGCCTTTACTGCTAGCGAGATAAGGGGGTCTAATAGCGCCACACAGCAACATTGTCTATGCAATTCATTTTTCTGATTTTCTAGCAGAATCCGCTAAATTGCCGTGAAATGGTCACAAAGGGCATAAAATGTGTATCTATTTTTCAGACATTTTGCGGAATTGCTAAGAATTCTGCTAGAAAATATCCTCCTAGAAATGTCCTTATTGCGCCGAGTGTATTACCCATTGCTTGTATGTTCAGCCCGCTGGTAGTATGTTCCAAGCAGCGCGCGACGACGCCGAGAAACAGATCTGCGATAAACTGGAGAAGAAAGTCGATGCCTTCCTGGAATTGGAGAACTACGACTGGTTATTAGGTAAGGATTGTACACAATAAAACAATGAAAATGGCCGAGTTTTGCATTTTTGATCGCATAAAATAAGTGACAGAAATAAAGTACGAAATTGAAACGTGCTATTTAAATAAGGCAGTGTATAAAGTGCCGGTAGCGGCACTCGAGTGGTTAAGGCCCGTATTAATAAATCGATCTCAAGATTGAGATCGAACTTGAGATGTTGTTTTTGACAGATGTTCCATACATTAAACGTTCTTAAGATCCATCTCAACTTTGAGATGCATATTAATACGGGCCTTAGTCTTCCGTAAAGTACACTTTACGGCGTACAGTGTTTACGGCAAATTAAATTTCTGGTTGATAGATAAAGACATATTGTTCATCCAGTTACCGGACGGCTAGACACTTATAGTCCGCGACAGGTCGAGATGACATTCGGGTTATGAGCTTTTTGCAGAATAAAATCCGAATCAAAATTAGCAGGACCCGATAAACAATTAATATCGCCCACAAAATTATTAAATTAAATTATTCTGTTGCGTTGCGGGTCCTGCTAATTTTGACTCGGATTTTATTCTACAAAAAGCTCATAACCCGAATGTCATCTCGACCTGTCGCGGACTATACGTTTATGGCTTTTTAACCGATAGCGATACAGTGCCGACTCTAAATACTTCCTGATAGTGTCCGACCGAAACAGGATTTTCTGCCGAAACCGAAACCGAAACCGAATCTTCGGCATCTGTTTTAGGTTCGGCCGAAACCGAAACCGAAACCGAACCTTTTTCAGACAAGTTAAAAATCATTTTTTTACTGAAATTTGGCTTATTTTATACCCTTATATTGACAGTTAGAAATGTTAGAATGTGTTAAATGAAATAAAAAACAATAATTGGAGTATGTGAAAACAATTATTCATAATAATATTATTATTATATATTTTTTTTTAATATTACTGTTCTGATTAAAATAAACACAAAATAACAATCAGGTTAACACTTCTTGGAAAAAAAAAATCTCAATAATAAACACTTACATTATAAAAAAAGGACCTCATTAATTGAGTATTTCGATTGCGTTTATAATCACAACGTGTTTAAGACTAAATTTAACATTAATTGAGATCATTTTAAACTTTAATTGCATTTGGTAATGTAGGGTTTTTGTGGGATTTTCATATTTTTTTTATAATTTAGGGTGGCAATCGTGATTGTAATCGTTGTCATTTTCTACTTAAGTAGATAGGTATGTCACGTTCAGATCGATTCACAAAAAAAAAAACGGACAACAGGAAATTTAATCAAATTAATAATTTAGCCCTTTTAATGTCCCACTGCAGGGCACGGGCCTCCCCTCAATGCGAGGGGGATTCGGGCCATAATCCACCACACTGGCCCAGTGCGGGTTGGTGGATTTCACATGTCTAAGACATGCAGGTTTCCTAACGATGTTTTCCTTCACCGCAAGCAAGTGATAATCATATTAAAGTTATGATTCACACATAGATTTCGAAAAATTCAGAGGTGTGAGCCAGGGTTTGAACCCAGGACCTTAGGCCCGCAACACGCGTGCTTAACCGATCGGCTACCACTGCTCTAACAGGAAATTATTTTACTAATAAAAAATTATGTATCTGAAGGTGACACACAGCTAAATCATAGCTGGTAGTTGTTTGGGTAATTTAAAACCTCATCCAACAACAATAACCTAAAACAAATGTGCCGTAACATAAGTAATAAATAAATGATGAATGTGTGAATTAAATATAATATAATAAGTATAACCTCTTTCTTTTACATACTTAATTCTCATCATTCATAAATCCGAGTGAATAACTCAACGGAAGAACTTCAATGCTTAATAAAGTCCAATAAAGCGAGAAATAACACTAAACTCACAAAACAATCACGCCGGACCGGCCGGCGATCTGACAGCTGACGATGGGCGATGGCGGAAGCAACGCGAGACACGAACTCTCCCGAAATCAACCGAGTGACGCGCGATAATTCACGAACGCAGAGTTTCGGCGCGGCCGAAAGGTTCGGTGGGTTTTCAGCCGAAACCGAAACTGGTGCCGAAACTAGATTTTTGAGCCGAAACTGGCCGAAACCGAAACCGAAACCGAATCTTCGGTCGGACACTACTTCCTGATTAATTTAGCTTTTACTCATCTTCCCTAACTATGAGTACTTGAAATGCATGATAGTGTTAATTTGTTGTTGATCACAGTGGAGCCCACGGGTCAGGCGTCAGCGTTCGTCACGGACATGCTCAGCTATCTGTCGGGGGTCCCGACATTACTTGAACAACTGCCTGCACGAGCGAGGTAATTCACTTATTTTACTTTTATTATTCTCATTTTAATATTTTAGAAATAAGTAGGTAGGTACTTTTAGATAATTACTACTACTTAATACTGCCCTATACAAAAATATAAATTAGTACTTCTATCATCGATATATCGAAAAGTCGATATTTTTGTCTGCTGTTTGTAAATATCGACGTAATATCGGCTGACGTACATAATTTTCACTTATATGAAAATATAATGTACGTCAGCCGAAACGTTCCTTATTTCGGAGTACTACCTATAATAATAGCCATATGCTCCCCTAGGTATGGGCAAGTGAAAAAAATCATATCGATATTTTAATATCGATGATATTACTACTATAATCGATATTATTGTATAAGGCCAGGTATCTAAAACTATTTCCACTGGCATTTTACCCCTCAAACCGGGGGGGTATTAATGAATAGTTGTGATGTGTACCAGGGTGGCAGCACTGAAAGCGGCTACGAAGCGCATCGCGTCTCGCCTGCGCGGGCTGCTGCTGGAGGCGGGCCCGCGCGCCGTGTCCGCGGGCGCGCTGGACCAGCTCAACCTGGACGTGATCCAGTGCGAGCAGTTCGCGGCCGCCGAGCCCGTGCCCGGGTTAGCGGAGGGCGAGCTGCTCGAACACTTCGCCGGACTCAGGTAATAATACAAAGCAAAAAAAAGGAGGATATTTGGATGGAAAGTACCATAAGGATATAGCAAATTTTACTAAAAAGGAAATATTCCTTTATTAACAGACTTAAAAAAGGAGGAGGTTCTCAATTCGAGTGTATGTTTTTTAAAATAAGTAGAACTGCATTCAAAGATTTTTTTGTAAAATCACTTGGTTGAAGCGGGATTCGAACCGTGGAAATGTAAAAACAAAACTGTATTTTATGGGTCAATCATAAGGATTAATTATCCTAAATCACATCTTTAAGTCAAGGAAGACCATAAAATTTATGAGTCCAAAGCTAAATAGTAAGTCAGGCGATGAAATTGCTTTAAAACTTATCAATTAATCTATTACTTATCAAAATGAGACCATTTTTACGAACGCAATGATGACCTGGGCGGTGGCTTCCACTTACCATCAAGGTGACCATCTGCCAGTGAAACGCTAGGCTATTAAAAAAAACGCCAATTTATTCTTCGATTCGTGTCGCCTTTTGTATCACAATTTCTTGGTCTTCCTTAATTTTAAACATTCAGAGGTGAAGTTATGGACGCCAGCGTTTGTATTATCTAACTAAAACCCCAACAAAAAAATATATCGCAACCTTATTATAATAATAATAATATCCTGGGACATTTTTGTCCACACGGTTACCTGATCCCAAACTAAGCAGAGCTTGTACTATGGAAACCAGATAACTGATATTACTACATATCACATTATTTTTACGTTGTACCAATTGGAGCACTTCCGTCCCAGACAACTCCTGGACCTCATCACCGGTTGGGACTGGTCCTCCTACCTCCACGACGTCGGTATAGAGGGCGGTAAGTACGCACTCGTCACACCGCGAGACGCCGCCACACTCCTCGAGAAACTCAAGGAAGCGGAACAAAAGTCTTCCGTCTTCTCTGTACTGAAGAAGAACGAAAGAGACAGAAGGAAACTTCTCGACACCGTCTTGAAACAGTTGAAGCAATTGCAGAACCAGGACGGATCGTAAAAGTAAGCCTTAATATGTAGACAGTTTGGTTGAATTTTCTTTGCCTGTAAAATATAATACTACGGCGGAATTAACCGCTGTAATGGCATACAATGTCATGCAGGTTAGGGGCCATCCATAAATTATGTCACAGGATTTTCATGATTTTTAGACCCCTCCCCCCATGTCACAGCTGGTCACATTTGCGAGACTCCCCCCCTCCCTGTGACGTCACATATTTTTACAATTTTCGGAAATTTTCAAAAATTTTCCTTTACAATTCAAATTTCGGTTTTAATACTCAGATATATTAGATTTTTAAATGTGACGTCACAAAACTTGGGACCTCTCCCACCCCCTTGTCACACAATGTCACATTTCGTCGACCCCCTCCCCCCTTTACGTGTGACGTAATTTATGGATACCCCTTATGTATACGTATAAATAAATAAAATATCCCACCATTGCTCATAAATTGGTGTCAAAGTCTTTAAGACTTAAATACTTGTTATTAATTATATTCACACCAAAATTGTGGCCCAATAAGTTACTGTATAGAGGTTATTGTATATTCATGTATGGACTAAAAGCGGCTACTCACGATTCAATTTTTTATTCAATCCGATGATTCAACTTGAGTTGATTTGACAGATTGCGCGGTGAGGAGGCAAATTGACGCCTAATTTAAGTACAGTCAGTGTTGAGGTCATGGACCAGTTACTAAGGGGACTGGCCCTAAGCAACTCGGCCGAGTGGTCGGCCTAGTACTAACATCGACATAAAACGAAGCGAGTAGTTCAACTATTTACCGGTAGATAGAACAATGAAAATGAAAAAACCATGACCACGTTTTTTTTCATACATATATCTAATAAGGGCACCTCTTTCTTTAGTCTTTACTCTGTGGTTGAGGTCGACTTCAACAAATTGAATCGACAGATTGAATACGAAATTGCATCGTGAGTGGCCTTTATGAAATGTGACAGATAACCACAGAATACGTAAGTCGTTACAGAATATTAAAAATTAAAAGCTAATCTGGACAAGAATAAGGTGCAAACTCGATTCGAGTGCCCTCGAGGGGGCAGGCCTTAGACATTTTAACCAAGTGACCCTTGGTACAAAGGCGTGCATACAAATTAGGCCACTTTTAAAACCTTAATTCTGTTGTAAATAAAATTGAAAGGATATAAACTGATGTGGGTCGTGTCTCTATATTTTTATTGGGTTTTAATACTCATACTAATTGTACAATATAAATTATCAGCGTAGTGATAGCGGCATTTACAATAGTTATTTAAATATTATAATCAAAAGAAATGTATATTAATTAATTATGTACGCAATAAATTATTTATTAACATTTTTATTAAGTGTTCTTAATTATCTGGTCGACCTTTAAGTGTAAATCATATTAAAATGCTGAATAATTAATTTAAATTATTTGAATAATTCATTTATACATTCTTATCTCACATATTTTCTTTCTATCTCTATATTTAATTGCTTTTAGTCATTGATATAAACTATTAAAAAGGTGAAAACAGGACTCTAAAAAGAGTATTAGGTACTGTAGTAGGTATAGTAGGCGACAGGTCGAGATGACATTCGGGTTATGAGCTTTTTGCACAATAAAATCCGAATCAAAATTACCAGGACCGGCAACGCAACAAAATAATTTAATTTAATAATTTTGTGGGCGATTTTAATTGTTTATCGGGTCCTGCTAATTTTGATTCGGATTTTATTCTGCAAAAAGCTCATAACCCGAATGTCATCTCGACCTGTCGCGAACAGCTATACATTGATTACTAGATGATGCTGATTGAATTCAATTAATGATGCTGAATGCTGAAAATGACGATTAAACTACCTAAACATCTACATCATTTTAGTGCCACCCTCTCACAGAAGATCGGTGTAAAGTAGCTATTGCAGCTGCGTTTCTTACGATAAGTGAAAGTCGGAAGCCCAACAAACCCCCCTTCCCCTGCCTCTGTCCCACTACCCTTCAGGGGCTTCAGGTCGGCAACGTGCGAGCGATGCATTTGGTATTGCAAGCATCTATAGGACTATAGGCTACGGTAACTGCATAACATCAAGCGGGCCGTAAGCCTATTTGCCACCGTACTCACATAAAAAAATGTATGTCTATAACTACACACTGACTAATCCTATCATTACGAAACCTAGCCACACCAATAACCTAGCCAGCCAATAGAAATTAAAACGGTTGTCCGCTTAAAAAGTAACAATAGCGCGACTCCTGCGCCGATAGCATCGGGGTATTAATAAAACAAATGAACTGCGGGCACATAATAAATGTGTGTTTCGCAACGAGGTGTCTATGGCCCGTATCTAGATCGGCAGATCGTATCGCCGCTTATCGTGCGGTGTTGCCGAGCTCCACACTTTCAATTTCAACCATAGAGAAGTGAGATTATTTTTTATTGTGATTCCAACTTGGTTAAAGTTGGTCAGTCGGGCAATTGAGGTTTTTGTCGTATTATTGTTGCAGCCTATAGTAGCGGCATTCTACGATGGCCGGTTTGACATGGGGGGGGGGGGGAAGAAAATGAACCTTATTATAACGGAATAAGACTGGCCGTTTTACAAAATAAGAATGTCAAAAATGAATGCGAAAATGAATCTTATTCCGTTACAATAAGGTTCATCCTTTCCCCCTCCCACATGTGAAACCGGCCATCATAGCGTGCCGCTACTATAGTGAAGGCGGCTGTGACAAGATAAATTGTGATATAAATAATGAATGAATTAATGAATGATAAATGATTGTTTATTAATATGACAAAGGCGGCACACAAGGGTGATGAGATGATGTTATGTACGTTGGTTTGTCACACTCTCCCCTATGCATTCGGAAAGCGAGAGGGACTCGTTATGTCATAATCTGTGACAAGTTTAGTCTTGCAAGTCGCGCTAAAGATTGTACTGAAAATAATAAGTACACGGTTAGAAATCCATAATTAGAAATTACAGAGCTCCCATAGTTGGCTGCAGCAACCATAAAGTTCCGCTTCCGATGTGACCCAAGAATGCAATCCCACATATTATAAATGTGAAAGTTTGGATGAATGGATGTTTGTTACTCTTTCACGCAAAAACTACTAAACGGATTTGGATGAAATTTGGAACACAGATAGTTTTTAACCTGGATTAACACAGGATACTTTTTATCCCGATAGTATGTTCTCGTTGGACAATTTATGCGCGGATGAAGTCGCGGGCAAAAGCTCGTTAGGTATTAATCTCAAAAAGATTCCTATCAAAGAATGCCACTAGTGGACACATAAAAAACCAATATATTTTACCTATTCTTTTATTTCGACTTTTTATTAAATGAGTTGTTCCAATTTCTCGCTGCAGCTGGCAACACTGTGCGCACGCGCAGCGGCAGCGGTGGCAAGGTCCCGCGCATGCTCGCGGCTGACCTTCGGGTCGGGTCACATACATTACCCGCACATAGCCGCGACACTAGCGAAGCTATATTTATCGCCGCACATTCGCGCTGTCTGTTTATTTTTGACAAGTGATTTATTGCTGATCCGATTTTCGTGAGGGTTTATTCTGTGAGCTATTCACCATGGCTTTAGTTGCAAAAACTATAACAGGGCGTTACGTTTTGTATAAAATAAGACCGACCGACCGATCGGTGGCATCGATCGATTCCCCGATCAATTGTAGCACCACGGATAGTAATTGGACTAGGTAATTTTAAATAAATAAATATCACCAGACTTTCACACCAACTGTACTCTATGATCCCCAAACTGAGATTTTTCGACCCTCCTCCCCCCTCTCTAATCTCACGTGAGATTTTTCAAAAGCTATATTCTAGAGGAGAAACATGTTTTACTTAATTTAAGCCACTTTACTTGCAATTTTATACTGTTTCTTGCGGTAAAAAACAATTACGAGAGATTTGCCGAGATCCCCCCTCTCCCCCACGTGTGATTTGGTGAGATTTTGATTTATGGACGCCCCCTAAACAACGCTTGTACTATGGCTACCGTACAATGGACCGGGGCGATCACGATGACACCCAGACCAGGGAAAATTACGAAAAGGCCGTTTCCGAAATTTGCGTCCGGCGGGAATTGAACCTGCAATCACTAGATGCACTGAGCCGAGCAGCCTATTTTGTATGGAAACCGACCATAAGACAAATAAGTTTAAAATATTAAGTTTTTTATACAAACCCCCCTCCCCCAACACCAGATTACCCCTTTATTTTTAAGTTTTATTATATTTTTAGTATTTGTTGTTGTAGCGGCAACTGAAATACACATTCTGTGAAAATTTCAAGTCTCTAGCTATTACGGTTCGTGAGATACAGCCCGCTGACAGACAGACGGACGGACAGCGTAGGCTTAGTAATAGGGTCCCGTTGGCAACCTTTGGGTACGGAACCCTAAAAATAATTCGTCATGACAACTAACTTGTCTCTGCCACGTGCATTCCGAGGTTGGCAAATGGAATCTCTAATGAAAAGTGTTATCAGATATCGCAGCCTTGGCGCGGCGTGACCTGCCCACAGCTGAGCTGTGCTTAGCCCCTAACTCCTAGGTCGCGGCTTAGATAGATAGCTGTTTTAAGAACATAATGCCACCTTATTATCAATTGTTACTTTTTACACAGTGAAGGAAACCTGCAAACCTGTAAACCTATTGCTTCTCTCGCGGAAACATATTAGATTTTGTAGATTAGATTATAAGAAGAATAAATGGTCCTAGATGTTTCCATTACATATTAATTTCAAAATAGTAAAAAAAAACAATAACATGGAAATTCTCAAGCGTGTCAGCTATTGATAATTTTCATACTCCATGATAAATTGAAATTAAAAAAAAATACTCGAGCGCGTCAGATTTTCAGAGGGGGTGTTCAGTGAACCTTATAGATGCTCCCATTTCTTAGACTGAGGAGACGATCATATTAGCAAAATTGACACTTCGACACTTCTTACCTAGTAATGAATGCCCCTTATCTTAATCTGACGCGCTCGAGTAGGTAGTTCAGATGGTCGATTATTATTTTTTGGTTCCCCTGACCGTACCCCCCTAACTTATATGTTATCAATATGTAAGGTTTCTCCCTTATCTTAATCTGACGCGCTCGAGTAAATCCAGAAATCCCTTCTACGGCTCCGCATCTATAAGTTTAGACTGGTGACAATACTTGACTTCGACTCCCGCAATTAATTGATCCTACTCAAGTGAGCTTTCCTCGTTTGTTTATGGGGTAGGAATAGCTTGCGGTATTCAGTCAACTTTTGAAAGTTTTTTTTCTATAGTCTATTCTTAGCTTAGAGCCAATCTCTTGTCGGTGGAGATTTTTCCAGTTCTCTCTTGTTGCTAGCTCCTTGGCGGTGCTTCTTGGCGGCTTCTTCGGAGCGTGGTGGATCGTCCGGTGTGGACGCGGCTATTTACATTTTCCTTTATCTGATTGGTAGCTTCTAACTATATTGGGACCGACATAACATCGGCGAAACGTGAGTGCCTACCCCTTTGGGATGAATTACAGGCATAATGGTGTATAATATAGGTATCTATTTTAAGAAAACGTGCAAGAGAATCGTGTGCGGTTCACAAACAGTTAAAAGTAGAATAATGTATAGGCCGTTCGATATCAAGTCTATGACGTCACTGCTAAATCTAGATAATCTAGCGATATCGCGACTGGATTTCACAGATGGCGCCTCTGTCTAAATGTTATCAGAGCAACCTTGCTTTGGAGTTCGGCGTGACTTGTTCGCTATTGTTTGAACTTAGCAATAGTTGCCATTTTTGAGGGAGGTTTTAGCTATCGATATTTGAGGTCACGTCGAACACCTATAGGTATACATTGATCATGATTGATGAGGCAAGAGCAAATCATTATTTGAAAGTAACAAACAGCTTACTGGGGGACAGGTAGAGTTTAATTTGCATAAGGACATTTTTAAAATGATAAATTTTCAAAACGAGATTTTCACAAGGGCAGAGTACTACACATACGGCCGAATACTCAAAGGCCACTTAAATATTTAAGTTCCACTTAGCAGTTTGAGACGTCGGTAACTGTCATTTTTTGTATGGCGCGTCAAAGTTAAGCAGCTCTCAAATTTAATTGGCGTACGAGTATTCGGCCGATAGCTGGAAAAATCTAATATTTGCTCTATCTCGTCACTCTATCATCTACCCTTAATCATGTCCAATCCATTGTATGTTAAGTACATCGTGTCTAGTAATCTTTGGATAGCCGGGCAAGTATACATTAAAGGACTCGAAACTATACCAGGTACTATAACGGTGTAATAGGTGTAATATTATAGTTCATGTTGTATAAGTAGTATTACAGTCTCTATTTGCAACCGATATTAGCATTTAAATACAGGTAAGTGGTTTGTAGTTGAACAACATTTAATACAAAATAATTATATTCAAGCCGATCAATTTATAATTTATTTGGAACACGTGAGTGCAGTTAATTGGTACCACATGTAATTTTAATAATATAACGAAATAATGTTATGCTTAAGTCACATGGTCGTCTAGTCCACATAATAAAGGCTACTTTTCTGCACGCCTACGCTTTGAGATAAAATCTTAAACTTCGCGTATTTCTGTTACCCTGGTACCACTACAAACTTGATTATAAAATTGTTATCCGTTTTGTCAAAACAAACATTGATCGCTTGATATGTCATTCTCTGAGATATGACTAATTAAAGATTGGTGTCGAAATTGAAATAAATAAATAAATATCGCCAGACTGACACGCCAACTGTATGGTCCCAAACTAAGCAGCGCTTGTACTATGGCTACCATACAATGGACTGGGGGCGTTCCAGTGACACCCAGACCAGGGGGCTTACCACAAGCTCTTATTGCGATTCAATTATAGGAACGTTTTAATGACGTTTCTTATTGTCATGACAATACGGTACGTCATTGCACAAAAAGTCGCTGAAACGTTAATACGTTCCTGTAATTGAATCGCAATTAGAGCTTGTGGTAAGCCCCCAGGGCAAATTACGAAAATGCCGTTCGGAAATTTGCCTCTGATGGGAATCGAACCCGCAACCACCCGATGCAGTGAGCCGAGCAGCCTACGCTCAAACCACTGCGCCAAGCGGTTGTACTGTAAGGCCTGTATTAATAAATGCATCTCAAAGTTGAGATCGATCTTAAGATGCAGTTTTGACGTTTCATGTATGGTGCAACTGTCAAAAACAGCGTTTCAAGTTCGATCTCAATCTTGAGATCGATATATTAATATGGGCCTAAAACTTGTACAATTAATATTGTGGTCACTTACTGAAAATTAAGGCTGTATTAATAACATATCTTTATTATGACTTAAGTAAATGAAGGTAATGAATCAATACTGACCTTTTAATTATGTTCACTCGTATTAAAAACTGAAAACTCAATATGCCATAACAGGAGATAAGTAAAGTATGGATATCATAACAGAAATACCGAGATGAGTTACTTACGCATCGAAACTAGTGTCCGACCGAAACAGGATTTTCTGCCGAAACCGAAACCGAAACCGAATCTTCGGCATCTGTTTTAGGTTCGGCCGAAACCGAAACCGAAACCGAACCTTCTTCAGACAAGTTAAAAATCTTTTGTTTACTGAAATTTGGCTTACTTATATTGACAGTTCGAAATGTTAGAATGTGTTAAATGAAATAAAAAACAATAATTGAAGTATGTGAAAATGTAATTATTTATAATAATATTATTTTATATTATTATTATTATTTTTTATATTACTGCTCTGATTAAAATAAACACAAAATAACAATCATGTTAACACTTCTTGGAACAAAAATTTGTCAATAATTACTTACATTATAAAAAAGGACCTCATTAATTGAGTATTTCGATTGCGTTTATAATCACAAATTGTTTAAGACTAAATTTAACATTAATTGAGAACATTTTAAATTTTAATTGCAGTTGGTAATTTAGGGTTTTTGTGGGATTTTCATATTTTTTTTTTATAATTTACGGTGGCAATCGTATTTGTAATATATTAAACCCACGTTTTCATTTTCTACTTAAGTAGATAGGTATGTATGTCACGTTCAGATCGATTCTCAAAAATTTACGGACAACAGGAAATTATTTTACCAATAAAAAATATGTATCTGAAGGTCACACAGCTAAATCATAGCTGGTAGTTGTTTGGGTACTTTAAAACCTCATCCAACAACAATAACCTAAAACAAATAATAATAATATCCTGGGACATTTTTGTACACATGGTTACCTGATCCCAAACTAAGCAGAGCTTGTACTATGGAAACCAGATAACTGATATTACTACATATACTTAATATACATGTACACCCAGACTCCGGACATACAGACAAGTTCATGCACACAAATGCATGTCCTGGGTAGGAATCGAACCTACGACCTGCAGCGTGAAAGGCGCCTCCGCGCCAACCACGCTAACGGGCCCGTCAAAATGTGCCGTAACATAAGTAATAAATAAATGATGAATGTGTGAATCAAATATAATATAACCTCTTTCTTTTACATACTTAATTCTCATCATTCATAAATCCGAGTGAATAACTCAACGGAAAGAACTTCAATGCTTAATAAAGGCCAATAAAGCGAGAAATAACACTAAACGACGACGCCCGATAATTCACGAACGCAGAGTTTCGGCGCGGCCGAAAGGTTCGGTGGGTTTTCTGCCGTAACCGAAACTGGTGCCGAAACTAGATTTTTGAGCCGAAACTGGCCGAAACCGAAACCGAAACCGAATCTTCGGTCGGACACTAATCGAAACTGCTGGCCTACTCCGAAATACGAACCTAACGTTTCGGCTGACGGATTGTCGTGATTTGACATTTCTTCTTTCGTTTTTCTCTACGATTTGATATTGTTTTGATCGTAAATCGAATCCGTACTTCGGACGATCCGTCAGCGACGTATTTCGGAGTAACCCCCCTGGTCTTAATAAGCGGAAAAAATATTCCGACGGGACACCTTTTACTGAAGTTGAAAGGTCCATAAAAGCCTTCATGAATGTAAGTATGTAATGCACCTAAGGCCAGAGTTTTGAAATTAATTTAAACCGTATTTTATAACGAGGACTACAAAAATGATTGCGTCACAAATAAGTTTATGTGACTATGTTGGGCAACAAGCGTACGGCCCACCTGATGTTAAGCATTTACTATAGCCTATAGATGCTTGCAATACCAAAGGCATCGCTCGCTCGTTGCCGACCTGAATAGGACAGAGAGGGGGGGGGGGTTGGGATTCTGGCTCTCTCATCGTACGAAACGCAGCTGTTATAGTTACTTTACGCCGATCTTCTGTGTGAGGGCGGTACTACCCTGGTCAAGCCAGCCCGTATACGAGCAGCAGTATACGAGCGTGCAGTCAATTGGCTACAGCTTGGCTCTATCACCAATTAAACTTATTTTACTTTTCATTAAACCTCACCTACTGTAGTCGCGTACATAGGTACGGTCTGCATGTATAAGGTAATATTTCCAATATAGGCTGAGCTCTTTATTATTGAAAATCCGTAATTAAGAGAGCTCCACTTATATTTGTAATGTTACCCAACGTGCAGGCCTGTACCCAGTGTGATTTATTACAACTGATGACTTATAGAACTCGAACAATAAAAGCTCATAAGATGCGATAAGATTGTCATCTGTGATGGCCACGTTAGAACGCTCGCCTTGGATACAAGGTATGTAGGTTCAAACTCCGGCTCTACTACTGAGATTTTAGGATATCATTAACAAATCTTATAGGATACATAGTGATAGTTCCCGGATCCTTCCTTGAAAGTACCGGCCGTATCATATACTGGGTGTTTGGCAAGACGAAGGACGTATTGAAAGAGGTTATTCGGTAATCGATTTGCATTACAAATAGGTATGTAAGAAAAATATTACCTTAATTTTTGATCTAATTATCCAATAAAATACGAATTAATTAATCAAATGAAGAATGAAGGGAAAATAGGTGTAAAATAGGTAAATAGGTGTCGTGTAAATAATAATTTACACGAGTAAATGCCTTTTGATAAGACAGCTCATAGTCGCTCGCTAGCGTCAGGGCGGCTCACGGTGCGAAACTTATTACAATATTTTTAATAGCCTATTAACTGCCTTCCTGCTGGGCAAAGGCCTCCCCTTTTCTCTTCCACAACTCCCGATCCTGAGCCATTCGCTGCCACGTTCCGCCCGCAAAGTTAACCATATCGTCTCTCCACCTTCGCCTCGATCGACGTCTGCGACCCTTCTGGCGTCCTGGTTATTTATTAGTGTTTTTTTTAGTTAGGTACTTTGCTTACACAGCATGAATTATGATGGACTTGAATACGTCTAACCTTACACCTTGTGTAAGTTCGTTCTTTTCTTCTGTTACATTTTATTTCCTCAAGGCCCGCCGCCCACATCCGTCTTGCCGCCGTGGGAATAGTTTCTATTGTACAGCGATTATGTTATGGTGTATGTGGTATTAACTATATTGTGCTCACATTCAATAAGCCATCATCAACCTGTTTATTTGTATAAGAGCTTACAGAACCATTTGACGACCTCTTGACGCAGTGGTTGGAGCGTATTCTGCCCGGTTCAGCTCGCTACATTGGTTGTTTGCGGGTTTATTACCCGCCAGGGGAAGATGTCAGAAACGGCCTTTTCATAATTTGCCCTCGTCTGGGTGTCACTGGGATCGAACCCAGTCTATTGTACGGTACCTTTAATACAAGCAATGCTTAGTTTGGAACCATACAGTTGGTGTATGCTGGCGATATTTATCATTCACTAGCTGTGCTCGCGACTCAGTCCGCGTCCAGTAGGTGAAGCCCTTAAATTAAATTCTTTCTATCGTCTAATCTGTATTACGTCTGTCTGAATCTGCTGTCTGTCTGTACCAGTAAGGTGGTGGAGCCACGCTGTGGCCAATAGACTGGCGATTCTTGGCATCTTATTTTTATTCGTCAAAAGTACAACTCGTTTAGGGGTTGAGATACCTAATACAAAAAACACGCCAAAGAACCTGTTGGTCAAAATAATCCACTTTTGGCAACGTAGCAACAACATGGTAACAGTCTGTTTAAGTAATCAAGAATTAAGTCATCATTAAAATTATAGAACAATTTATAATGTTAAGTATTGATCTGGTTCGAACGTAGGCGGCCGTCGGCCAATCAAACCTGACCAAGGTCGGCAGTTAATTCGGAATCAAGACGATGTTAGATAAATGCAAGGTAGGGCAGTTCGCCTTTATTATGTGGGACCATTTAAAAGTGGGTTTGTGTAATAATATAGTGCTATTTATGGTGACTACTTTAGTTTTTCAGTCAGTGTAGGCTGTTGGCATTTCTATATAGGGTGTTGGTAAAACGAGGGACGTATTGAAGGAGGGTTATTCAGTATTCGATTCTCATACCGAATATGTAAAAAATATATTATCTTAATTTTTGATCTTATTGTTATTTGATTCGATATTTGACTAAGCAACGTTTGTACTATACCTAACTATCATACAATGGTCTGGGTGCGATCCCACTAACACAGACCAGGGAAAATTACGAAAATCCCGTTTCCAAAATTTGCCTCTGACGGGATTCGAACCCGTAACCATGCGATACAGTGAGCCTAGTGATCTACGCTCGAACTACGGTGCCAAGCGGTATTTATTTGAGTCCTTTGAGTATAAGACCGTATTTCTAATGAAAAGTGGTTCTAGTTTTAGACAGCATCTACATCATGGAAGCCTACCAATATCCTCCGAGCCTAAAGTTCATAGAAAGTTATAATCAACTTGTAGTGGAATTACAAATCACATTTGTTCCTAAAAATTTCAAAACCATTGTAAAATCAAAAATCTCTATGAATTCGGGGGTTTATATTACGGTTTAATCTCGCGTGCCAAAGCCCAGCCCATACGTGACATTTCCCGTGCCGTGTCGACACGCGGGCCGCGTCGGCGCCGGCGCACACCCTGCGATCCTGTCAACATACTTTTATTTGCGTAATTTATAGTTATGTGACTTTTATTTACCAATTTCAATTATACTTTATCACTTGAAGCTGAAAATCTAGGGCAGCAGTTACACTAGATGTCAAGGATTTAATTCATACTCTTTGAAGTTTAAAAAAGCAGAGAACCGTGTGTCAACAGCTCGGTTATTCCCCCCTCTTTCTTATGCTTCGACCGAAGTTTCATAGTTTGACGACCACTATAGGGTCATACGTTGGTGTTATCATAATATAAATAGGTATTTAAGTAGTATTTTTCTGGAGATAATCTGTTTTTTTTAAAGTAATAAATGCTTATCTTTCATCAACTTCAACATCTTGACTTTTGTTGAAAACAAAACAAAAGCAATACTCGTAAAGGATTCTTATTATATCTTTCATCAACTTCAAATTCCAACTCTTTCTCGCTCATTGTAATTGTCAAAGTATTTCAATCACGGCGTAACAGATTTCCATCAATGCTAAGAAAAAAGCTGATTCCCAGCGAGGCGAGGGAGCGAGGGTCTTGAAGTACCACGCGGGCGGAGCCGCGTGTAAATGCTATGTAGTGTTAGTTATATGTTAGGTGCATTTAAATAGCTAATGGGTGTCAAATTTCACCATGTAGGTACATTGAAACAAAAGCGTTACTGAATCCTCGTCGAGCTCACCCGACCTTGATGCTCTAACAGCCGCTCTAATTACCTGCGCTTACACTCTAGTACTAGAATTAACTAAATCTTGATCGGTGGATCATGTCATACGCGTCTTCAAATAAAAAAATACGCTGTAATATTTTGGAATTTGGGTTTGACCAGAGTTTTCACCACTTTTCTCTCAGTTACATATGAATAGTTTCAGAATAAGATCTCTACTGGAGAAGGAAGAGTGCTTTTCAACTCTATATTTTATTGCATTACATAGAGTTTTCAGGTACGATCGTCTAGTGGTTGGAGCGAAGGTCACTCGGGGTCACGGCACCGGGTCATTGCGGTTTCAATTTCCGTTGAGGAAAATTTCGGAAATGATGCTCTGAGTGTTACTGGGAATGTCCTTAGCCATCCGTCTTTATCCATAGTGCCTACAGGTGTCTTTAAGTACTTACCTACCTTTTTTGTTTTGGCCTAGCGTCATAAAAGGTTTCCTAAATAAATAGCTGCGTTCACAAGCGTCGCATCCGAGTAGTTAGTTTTGACGTTTGATCACGTAGATATTAATATCATAACTGATGACTCAGCCACGGTAAACACACATTACAAATTAAGTAAAATAAGTAACCCAACTGATTAGTATTCAATATCTCTGAAAGGATTGTGCGTTATGTCCATGGACCAATTACTAAGGGGACTGGCCCTAAGCAAGTCGGCCGAGTGGTCGGCCTAGTACTAACATCGACATAAAACGAAGCGAGTAGTTCAACTATTTACCGGTAGATAGAACAATGAAAATGAAAAAACAATGACCACGTTTTTTTTCATACATATATCTAATAAGGGCACCTCTTTCTTTAGTCTTTACTCTGTGGTTATGTCGAAAACGCTTCACAAGCTGCCTTGCACCAAACGCTCCCCAAACCGGATAGCCGACAGAGCACACCTGCCACATTTGCACAACACCGTTCCACTTAACGTGACAAGATCGCTCAAAGAAACGTTATCTATTTGAGAAATTCATAACATGTGCGCTTGCGACACGCGGTGCCGACTCTGTGCAGAAACATTGCGGGTTCGGCGACGCTTGTTAGGGTGCCACTTCACTTGGCGTATTTGCACAAATATTTGCGTAATTCGGCCAAAACCAACTAACTAACCTTCGTAGGGGTTTTTATATGGCATGATAACGCAAATATTTGTACAAATACACCATGTGAAGTGGTAGCATTAGGGCGAGATGCCACTCGCCAAATTACTTTGTCCAATTTGGAAGCCCAACATTTGATCAAATTCCTTTGACGGATGCCCATTCCACTCGTCAAATATCTTTGTCCAAGATTTCTTTGTAATTTGCGTATATAGTTGAGAAAAGCATTCTTGATTTGAATTTTCTTGCGTAGCTGAAAATCTTTGATCAAATATCGGTGTAAATTGGCTGAAGTCATCCAATTTATTTGATCAAATGTACACTGGAAACTGTACAGTGGAATACCAGCCTTAGAAGGCTAACATAGGCTATGTATGTACTTACTAGGCAGGCAATAAATCTGAAGTAGAGTTCCGCGTGTTTTGCAATGTATTTCATTTTCTAATGTAGAGTATTGAGACAGGCCCTAATGGGGTTCATGTAGGGCCCCCACAGGCATAAATAATAAGTAGAGGAAGAAATGTAAGGTAGGTATTTTCCCGGTAGTGGGGAGGACTGACAAAATGTAGAGTAACTTTAGATGAATATGTGTATTTATTATAGTCTAATTTTTAATTAGACGAAGTAAACTGACAGGTGCTAATGTCATTTTTCGATATAAATAGAACAAATAAGGTTCAAATTCATAGAACAGTGACATTTTTAGCTGTCAGTTTGCTTCGTCTAATTAAAAATCAGACTATAGTTTTCTTTTAAGGATTTATATAAAATGAATGAAATATTGCGACCGGATTACAACGATCGATAGTGATTGATGATATCTAACAATCTAAAACATGATGAAAATACTGCAGAGTTAAGAAAAGTAGAGACGAATTTGTTAATTTTATATGGTATTGTTTAACGAAACGTTTGGAAACTACACCTTGGAGTTGCACAAAACGCACAAATATTGCACTATGGCTTGTTCCTTTCATATTAAATGAGATACAACATATTACGAACAGTGTTGCAAAATGTTACATCCTGCATTAGTTTCGGTTGAAGTCGGCAAATGTGTCTCAAACACATCAAAATCCTACTGTACCTACCATAAGTTCATCTGGGGCGTTCGCAGTGTCGCTACTGCTACAAAGCTATCAAAAACGTTACGTATTCCTTGAGGAAAATTTAGTTCCAATTATTGTGGTCAAGTTTGTGGCACTTGCATGCTCATGGCATTGCTCGCACGTTGCCGACCTGAAGGGGAGTGGGAGAGAGTGAGGGGAAGGAGGGTTGGGATTCCGGCTCTCCCACTCATCGTACGAATCACAGCTGTAATACTCGTAGCTACTTTGCGCCAATCTTCTGTGAGTGGGTGGTACTACCCCGGTCGATCCAGCCCGTAGGAGCTGCAGTCATTTGGCTACGGTTCTACCAACAATAAAATATAAATTTTATGTTTACGGAATGCAGCAATGAGTTTGTGCGGGCGTCCTTACAATTCTATTCACGTGAACATCCTGTTTGTCATGATTCAGCGTGAATCAGAGATTCGGCATGAAATTATACTACATACAGTGCATGTTTTATGGATATAGATCAATTCCATTACGGATATTAGCTGTTCTTTTGCAGGAAACTTTGAGGTAAATTAAATTCAGTTGAGTAGGTAGCAGTGTCCCTGATAGACACTAAATCAAATCAAATCAAAAGTTTTATTCATGTAAGCTCAATAAAGCGTTTATAAATAGTCAAGATAAACAATATTTTAGCATTACCACCGGTTCGTAATGTTGCTTCCATTGAGAAGAGCCGGCAAGAAACTCAATGGTTACTCTTTTCAAAAGAATAATAAAATGTCTAAAGAATCTAGAATCAGAAGAGGATGAATTGCAATTTCCATTGTCGTCTATGACGCTTCGAAACTGACTATGATTCTTTGAAATTCATTTTACCTACAATACCTGACACTTTTTCTGTTGTATCCGCTGAAACTTCTCCGTAGCTGAAAGACGTTCTTGATATTAAGATTTGGCAAGTAATCGGTGATTCGTAACTGACTCATAGCAGTTCCGGTAACCGTATCGAGAGTATTACAAGAAACATGACTTCAGCGCGGTACTTGGCATATTTCTAGCTGTGACGAAACAAAGGTGCCGCATCAACAGACAATAAACAGTAGTTTAACTCAATTACGCTGTTAAAGAGATAAACACACCAACTTCGCGCCTTTCACGCTGCAGGTCGTAGGTTCGATTCCTACCCGGGACATGCATTTGTGTGCATGAACATGTCTGTATGTCCGGAGTCTGGGTGTATATGTATATTAAGTATGTATTTACAAATAAAAAAGTAGTATATGTAGTAATATCAGTTATCTGGTTTCCATAGTACAAGCTCTGCTTAGTTTGGGATCAGGTAACCGTGTGTACAAAAATGTCCCAGGATATTATTATTATTATTATTCCATTTATTCCTTATATATCGTATAATTTACATTTTTAAATATAAATACAAAAAATACATTTAAAAATATAAAAAATAGATCCCCACCGGCATCGGGAACAGGGTCCTAGTTGCCGGTGGTCAAGGCTCCAGGGAAAGGAACTTCCTCACAATGCGAGCCGTTTCGAGAAGGACTGCCTTCTGGATCTGACCCCTGATCCAGCCGCCTAACGCGAGCCTCTTAAGATGTTTATCGAGGCTCTTGGCTATTAGGCCATGGGCAGAAACGACAATCGGTACAATGGTAGCCGCGTCAATGTCCCACATGTCGACAACCTCGTGAACCAGATCAAGATATTTACATTCTTTATCTTTCTCGGCCTTCACGAGGTTCTCGTCATGGGGGACAGTGACATCGACGAGCATTGCACGACGCTCTTGGCGATCTATCAACACAATGTCAGGTCTATTGGCAACAATAGTCCTGTCAGTGATGATAGATCGATCCCAGTATAATGTGATATGGCCATCGTCGAGAACTGGTTCTGGTACATACCTATAGTACGGCACCTCAGACGCAACAAGGCGGTATTTCAGAGCAAGTTGCTGATGGATTATCTTGGCCACTTGGTTGTGTCTGTGCAAGTACTCACCGTTTGCAAGACGCGAACACCCGGAGATGATATGCCTGAGTGATTCACCAGGGCGGTGACATGCCCGACAGATGTCAATAGTGCCATCACGCAGGATAAATCTCCGGTAGTTCTTCGTCATCACAACCTCGTCCATAATTGCACAAACAAACCCTTCGGTTTCCCCAAAGAGGTCACCGAATTGTAGCCAAGCCACGGAAGCTGCGAGGTCCACATCAGGCCCATGAAGGGCCCGATAGTACCTTCCGTGAAGCTCCTTACTCTGCCACACCGCCCTGCGGTCGTCCGTAGTGAGCACTACAGGCCTGCGCCAGTTCTCTCTAGCTAAAGATAGAGGGGTAAGTCCATTGTCCACTGCTACTACATCCGCATGCATCTCCCCGGCGGCATGGAGGAAATACTCCCTGAGGTTATATACCTCGCGGTTGTGTAGGGTCTTGGCATTTAAAAAGCCACGACCACCACATTTCCGCGGGATATAGAACCTCATTACCGAGGACCGTGGATGATGCATGCGATGTGCAGTCAGCAATGTACGAACTTTTCTGTCCAGGGTGTCTAATTCAGTCTGAGACCACTTAAGTATGCCACAGGAGCAGGTCAAGACCGGCATGACCCAGCCATTGTAGGCCCTCGTCTTGTTTCCGCCTGACAAAAGACTTCTCAGTACTTTTGTCAGGCGCCCCAAGAACCGGTCCCGCACTGACTGTTTCATGTCGGCCTCACTAATACCTAATGCCTGTGACATACCCAAATATCTATAGGTCTCGGTCTCGGAGAGCGATCGCAGTTGGGTGGAATCTGATAGCCTGATGCTCTCAGATTCCACGATTCTCCCCCGCTTGACATGCATGACCGCACATTTATCCACACCAAACTCCATACTGATTGATTATTATTATTATTAACTGTATGGTCCCAAACTAAGCAACGTTTGTAATCATGGTACCTTACAATGGACTGGGGGCGATCCCAGTGTCACCCAAACCAGAGCAAACAACGAACAGGCCTTTTCCGAAATTTGCCTCTGGCGGGAATCGAACCCGTAACTACCCGATGTAGTGTGTGCGGCCTACGCTAAAACCACTGCGTCCAGCGGTTGTCAAGCCGAGTTACCCTTCTTAGCTCTATCTCTTCTGGTTCTGACTGTCCCAATAATTAAATAGGTACACGTAGAGCTTACGAGAGTTATGGCGTGCTGACACAGTCGCCGTTTATGGCATAAGCCGTATTATTATCACGCAGAAGGCAACTATTACCTTATCAGTCATAAGAAATGTATCCAGGTTCAGTAAAACCAATTAGCAAAAAGGAGAGATTACTGATAGAATTAGCAACGCAAAATTAGCTTTAACTTATCATCAGGGGCTAGAGTCTCTTAACAATTGTCCATTGCAAAACCATTGGTCTCTAATATTATTCTCGAGGCCCGAGTCTCGTCAAGTGTCAAACCTCGGCGTCTTAATAGGACAGCACTGTCGGTCCTAGCTTTAAGGATTGATAGTAAAAATAGGTCATAGGTACATAATATTGTTAAAGTCCATCCTTAGGGTGCGTTTCCACTCATGCGGAGCGGAGCGGACCGTGAATTGGCCAATCACAGTGCTCGTAATCTACACTCCGCTCTTGGCCCGTCACAGTTGGTCAATCACAGTCCGCCGCTCCGCCCAGCTCCGCATCAAAGGAAACGCACCCTAAAGCATGGATCCGTCCAGACATTAGAGGTCTACTGCTGTAGCCTATTTCACACAACGATCTTTCGCCGCTCCCATTCCATACAGCTCACTTGTTGCGTAGCCGTACGACCTCACCTACCTGCCTACCTCTTTCGCCTCACGGTCGTCATTCGAGATATTTTTTCCCAAGGACTCTCTAACGGCCCGGCCACGACTTCGCGCGACGGCGACGGGTGCAAGCGTATTTTGCTAAAATGTTGCATCGCGCGCGTTGCCGCCGAGAGCGGTGCGGTGGCTCGTGGCGTCATGCAACATTTTAGCAAAAAACGCTTGCGCCTGTCGCCGTCTCGCGAAGTCGTGGCCAGGCCGTAAAGTTTGTGTATCCCAGCCACTGTTAGGGCCTCCGCAGACTTGCTAGTTTTAGCATCGGCGACCGGCGATTTGTGACGTATCGATGCTGCGTAGCGTTTCTTCGAGCGCCAACGAGCGAGACGCTGCATCAAAATCGCCGATCGCCGATGCTAAAAGTAGCAAGTCTGCGGTGGCCCTTACTTCACAAATCGATGTCCGGTAAGCTATGAAGCTTCGTATTTACAAAATCCATTCGGAGAAAAATAAGCACAAAAATGAATTTACATAAAACTACTAAAGAGCATCTGGTGTTGTTAAACCTACATGAGTATCGCCTCAAGGCGTAACAATTAAGTAAATTAAATTAAGCACACGCCATATTTATTTTGCAAGATTCTTCAACACCGCTATGGTCAACTTATCTCGAGTTAATTGATTTCGCACTTTTATCTCGGGTGCAGGTTATACGTAAGAAAATTATGAAATTAATAGCCGAGCATTGATGTATTATTTTAGCAGATATGGTCCCTCCTAACATTGTAATACATTATTAGTTTGATACACGTCGCGGGCGACAGAAACCGGTGGAGGAAGATTGCCCTCCAGAAGTAGAGTATTATTGTACATAATCGTCACGATCCTCAGAATTGAGGTACCGATTGGGGAGGAAGAACAGTGCAATTACTAGATTATGTGTGTGCTTAGCGCACCACTACATGCAGCGAAACTCACACATCTCTTATCGCACTCACAATCAACTGAAAGGCATTTTGATGCGTATTATTATCATCTATGTGCATAATTTACAGTTCGCTGACGGTGAGGCAAAACATCGTAAGGAAACCTACATATCCCTCGGGATTAGGTAATAGTCAGTTCCTGTATACACGGCGACAAGGTTCACCACCTGACACGTTGGGTTCTGACTATCTGGTGAAACGTGAGCTTTAAGTTGGTTAATACCTCCACAATGTGGTGGTGTATGGCCACTCAAGCCTCTGACTACCCCCGAATGGGGATAAAAGTCGTGACGTTACACACACATTATTATCAGAAGTCGTATTGCCAATAATTTTCCTCGGACGATTGAGTTGTCGTACTGTGTGTATGTACTCCGTTTAGTAAGACGTACTATTTTGGACAATCGCATGTCTCCCTCTGTCTTGTTAATATCTTTGGGCAAGCATTAGGCATATTATGTGTGGTGCAATATCAGGACTGGTTAATGTAAGAAATGGCAACGCGACATGATACATGTGCGTACTTTAATGCTTTAATCTAGTTACGCGACATGTGATATAGTTACAAAATATTAATACCTAGTTATGAAATGACTAGCTAAGTAGGTACATTAGCTGAATAAATTTAAACATAAATATATTCATAACATAATAGTCAGTTAAACGAAACCGCAATTCAAAACAATTATAACACATGCGGTTCCCTTCAGAGGCAAATTTCGGAAACGGCCTTTTACGAAATCCGTCCGGGTGTCACTGGGATCGCCCAGTCTATTGTACGGTACTCATAATACAAGCGTTGCATAGTCTGGGACCATACAGTTGGTGAATTCGTTTGGCAATATTACTTTTTTTTTACTTCCCAGCCCGTTCCATTGATATGATTAAATAAGTACCTACTTATCTGATGAACCATTTATTTGTCGTGGCTGGTTTACTCTATGGAATGATCTCCCTCCCGAAGTCTTTTCTTTGCACTTTGGCATGTTTACAGGTATCTAAAAGGTCGGCGCCTCATCTGCTCCCCTTAAGTTGCAAATATCCTGGGCGGCGGCTTCCACTTACCATCAGGTGGACGGACCGTATGCCAGTGTGCCTGCCATCCTTGGCAATAATAAAAAAATACTCAGAATGTTACTTCTTGTTACCATTCCGATGCAGGATTATGTATAAAACGTACCACTCTTTGGTAACAAAAATGCAAAAAAGCAACAGCTTTTAGTTACAAAGATCTTTGTAATTAAAAGCTGTTGATTTTTTCCAAGCTTTAAATAGTAGAAGTTCAAGCGTTTGATTAAAAGGCGCCTCGCCGGAGGCCGACACGTTCGCGAAGTTCGAATAAAATAAAGTGGACCATGCACTCATATTGATTTACATTTCGCGTCAGATGCTAAAATTTGGGTCAGCTCACGTTTTCGAAAGTAGTCCATCCAGATTCCGCGACGGAAAACAAAATAAAGGCCGAGTGGTGTACTGGCGTAACCTCCAATGTTGGAGGGTGGTCACCATTGATGTATTATTTTAGCGGATATGGCACCTCCTTACATTGAAATCACTAGACTTGTGCTCAGCGCACCACTACATGCAGCGAAATTTACACATCTGTTATCGCACTCGCAATTCGACAGTGAAATTAAAGGCATTTTGATGCATTTTATTCAACAGAAGATGAGCCATATTGGCAATACCGACATGATTTTCAACATTATTTTTATGCGAACGACTGAGTCGTACTGTGTATTTTATTTTGGACAGTCTCATGTATCCCTCTTTCTTGGCAATGTCTTTGGTGGTCACGTAATATTACTTATAAGGTTATATGGCTTGGGGATACCCGGCAGCATGATGCAAGAGCAAGGTAGCTAGGCACCTCAAGGTACCTTTGTCAGTGTCACCATTTTTTTTTAATAAATATGTTTTTATTTTTTATTTGTACCTACTGAAATTTGATTTCAATTTACCTTGTTTAGCTATTACAGCTGCGTTTCATACGATGAGTGAGAGATCCGAAAGCCCAACCCCCCTCCCCCTCCCTCCATCCCACGCCCCTTCGGATCGCCAACGTGCGAGCAATGCCTTTGGTATTGCAAATATCTATAGGCTACGGTAACTGCTTAACATCAGGCTGGCCGTACGCTTTTTTGCCACCGCAGTCCTATGTTTTTTTTAAATTGCACTTATGATCAAAAATGAGTTTACGGAAGTCTAATGAGTGACCCAACTTAAAGCCTAGATAACTTAAGTTTTCGACTTGGAAATAAAGCACTGGGCAGGTTGCAGAAGAAATATCTTCGATCGTTAAGATCTAACTTGAACCACCCACAAGTCAAGTGTCTGTTACGTAATGCATTCATATGTGACAATAAGTAAGTTAGGATTAAGTTATTTACTATGCGATTATAATTAAGCAATGAGGAGATAAAGCTACTTATGAGTTATAAATGGAAGTATTAAATAATAGTAGTGAGCTACTTCGAATTATATGCTAATGCTTACGCAACGATAAGAAAGGGTTAAAGCTTTGTTTACAGCTGCTGTAGAGATGTCAGAGCAGTTGTTCTCCCATGCGTTCTTTGGTAGCAAACAATACGGTAACAAAAAAAAACCAATACTCTTTTACAAACGAAAACGAAATTTCGGACGAAGTTTCGCGTATTTACTACGTTTCTCATCCGACATTTCTTACGAACGAAAATTGTTTGACGTTTAGATTCGACGACGACGATCACGTCAAAAAATTTTCGTTCATAAGAAATGTCGGAATGAATGAGAAACGTAGTAGGAAATACGGGAAATTTCGTTTTCGTTTGTAAAAGAGTTGGCCCTCTGGTGTTAGGCTGGCCACTAACCTCAATATAAACTATACAACCGTTGAATGAGCTGAAAGAAGCTTTAAATTGTTGCGTTGTTTGAGCATTGTAGGCGTTTGACTCATTGGATTATTTCGGATTTAAAATGATGTAAAAACATTTATAAATTACAATTTTAAAGTACCCCGTAGGTAGGCAATAAACTATTTGAATTTAAATCAAATGTCATGACTTACCAGATATGGCGTAAGCAACTCTCCTACGAATGCATTAATTATTCCTATCTGTACTTTACCTACTGTACCTAACTACCACCTACTTGTGCAACAAAACTGTTCCAAAATATACCAATCCGGTAATTTAATATCTGTTAATTTGCTCGAGTTATTGATTTATTTGGTCAAGGGTCGCCCTTGATACTGCCAGACATCACGGTCAATGCCACTCCAGCTTGGAACTACCGGCGGCCTTACCTTCCTTGTCTTATGAGGTGGCTGAAATTCCAGTTCTTACATTTTTATTTATCTGTATACGACTTTGTCAGCTTACTGGAGTAGCCACGGTAAGCAATCTATGTCCTACATTTTTTCCTCAGTGTATTGGAATCGGTTTTTATTCTAACCCCAACCTTAAAATGGTTGGTTTTCAGAAATTTTACAGAATTATTCTGGTTTCTGACAAATGAAGAGTGAGAGTCATCTCGCTTTTATTACCTCTATGCGGAGCATAATATGATTTCTTCCTCGCTTTTAGAGGCTATGCACAAGGAGCAACTTTAGTTGCCGAAACTAGAAACTTAGTTGCCGAAACTATCAACTTTTTAATAGTTTTTTGGCAGTTGTAGCAAACAATTGCCAGTTGCAGCAACAGTTGCCGCGATTGCCGCAATTGTTTGCAATGAAAACAGCTAGCTGCGAGTTGCCAGTTGCCGCAAAAGTTGCCCGTGTGCATAGCCCCTAAAGTATTCCCTTGTGGCGATCTGCTTGTAATTCTGCCTTCCTCATTTAAATTCACAAGTGAGAAACGCAATGCACGCGTAACATGCTTTAGTTTAATGTATGTAGCTTACTTAAATCTGCATAAGCAACTCATGTTTAAGGTATGCGGTCGCCCTAACTAAACGGCGTGAAAATACATTTAAGGGGTAGGTAACATGTTACTGATGACTGCTACTATACTGGCGATGTCGGCTATGGAATTTACGATTTTTATTGAAAATATTTTAATTGAATGACTAATGTCTAAATCTGTCAAATACATATAGTCATAAAGGTTTTTCTGGTATAGGTTTCACATATAGCAGGTAGTTATATGTGCCTAAGCCGTTCTAGAGAGAATTTACAATTTAGGTTGATTTTAATAACAACATATTTTTAAGTTGCTTTCTTCAAAATTCGGTAGGTAACATTACAAAATAAATAAAAAATTATATCTAATTTTTGACGATCTAAAGTGTTTTATATGTTACATAGCAAATGCAGCAAATGGTCAAACGGATTCATCAACAAGTTTGCTTCAAGCCTACGTTTTGGCCCTTGTTAAGCCCTTACACGTTCTCCACAACAGGTGGCGTGGCTGTGACGTAATCGGAATGACGCAAGCTGTAATCCGGAATCCGGATTATGCATTGTTAATTCGACGGTGCGGTGTCACAAGGGCTTAGCGGCTTTCTACGCAAGTGCAAGTGTGTGGTCGGGGGAAACTGGGCCGGCTTATGTGCAAACATGTAGGAAGGTATTAAATTAAAAAAAAAAAAAACCTTTAGATGGGACTTACCGCATATATTTTGGCAATATGAATAATAATAATAACTGTATGGTCCCAAACTAAGCAACGCTTGTACTATGGCTACCATACAATGGACTGGGGGCGATCCCAGTGACACCCAGATCAGGGTAATTTACGTAAACACCGTTTCCGAAATTTGCCTCTGGCGGGAGTCGAACCCACAACCACCCGATGCAGTGAGCCGAGCGCCCAACGCTCAAACCACTGTGCCAAGTGGTCGTCGAATGCAAGGTAACTACCCGATATCCACTTAGTCACGCGGCATCATTAACATCATAGGTACAGTCGCCTGCACGTCTATGGTAATAATTCCAACATAAGCTGGGCTGTCTTAACTACCGGTGTCTATAATATAGAAAGCTCAGCATATGTTGGAAATATCACGTACTTAGTAAATCGTATTTTAAACTATGCTATGTGACCTACAATTCGAGCTACTATAAAATTAACTTCATTATATCATAGCTTAGAGGCAAATAGTACAAAGTGGTGCTAACTTATTACAAATAACTTGATCGTTGGATATTAAGTTATATAACATACTAGCTTTTGCCCGCGACTTCGTCCGCGTAGACTTCAAAATAAAAAAAAACCGGGCAAGTGACTTAAGACTATTTAGTACTTTTTAGTGCGCCAGGGTTTTTAAAGTCAGTATTTGCTTTTTTATAAAAATAATTTTATTTCACGATTTTTATTGGAGCCATACAAACTTTATCACGGTACCTAATTCGGCGAATGCGTGTTTTGGTAGGTAGGTATATAGAGCCAAAATCCCAAATCCCCCTCCCTTCTCCACCCCTTTTCCTCCCCTCTCTTCCTTCTGCTCCCTCCCCCTCCATTTTCCTTTCCCTTTCCCCTCCCCCTTCCACTTCCCCCTACCTTACGTATTCCCCTTCCTCCCTCACCTACCCTATGCATACTAAGTTTCAAGTCAATCGGGTACAAACATATTTTTCTGCCGTACTTTTCTACCTTTAGTTTCCCCCTTTTGGGTGTTGATTTCCGAAATGATTTTTTATGGGATCAAACTGAAGTAGTACCTACCATATTCAGCTCAGCTTATACCCCAATTATTTAAAATGAATAATCATAACCAATCTCGAGATATGGATGACTAAACATTCGCTGACCCCGCTCTCCCCTTTTCCTTCAAAATATTAAAAACGCTGAAACCCCAGTTTGATTATTTAAAATGAACAATCATAACCAATTTCGAGATATGGATGACTAAACATTCACTGACCCCGCTCTCCCCCTTTCCTTCAAAATATTAAAAACGCTGAAACCCCAGTCTGATTATTTAAAATGAACAATCATAACCAATTTCGAGATATGGATGACTAAACATTCACTGACCCCGCTCTCCCCCTTTCCTTCAAAATATTAAAAACGCTGAAACCCCAGTCTGATTATATAAAATGAACAATCATAACCAATCTCGAGATATGGATGACTAAACATTCGCTGACCCCGCTCTCCCCTTTTCCTTCAAAATATTAAAAACGCTGAAACCCCAGTCTGATTATTTAAAATGAACAATCATAACGAATTTCGAGATATGGATGACTAAAAATTCGCTGACCCCGCTCTCCCCTTTTCCTTCAAAATATTAAAAACGCTGAAACCCCAGTCTGATTATTTAAAATGAACAATCATTACCAATTTCGAGATATGGATGACTAAACATTCGCTGACCCCGCTCTCCCCTTTTCCTTCAAAATATTGAAAACGCCGAATCCCCAGTTTGATTATTTAAAATGAACAATCATAACCAATTTCGAGATATGGATGACTAAAAATTCGCTGACCCCGCTCTCCCCTTTTCCTTCAAAATATTAAAAACGCCGAAACCCCAGTTTGATTATTTAAAATGAACAATCATAACCAATTTCGAGATATGGATGACTAAACATTCGCTGACCCCGCTCTCCCCTTTTCCTTCAAAAGATTAAAAACGCTGAAACCCCAGTCTGATTATTTAAAATGAACAATCATAACCAATTTCGAGATATGGATGACTAAACATTCGCTGACCCCGCTCTCCCCTTTTCCTTCAAAATATTAAAAACGCTGAAACCCCAGTCTGATTATTTAAAATGAACAATCATAACCAATTTCGAGATATGGATGACTAAAAATTCGCTGACCCCGCTCTCCCCTTTTCCTTCAAAATATTAAAAACGCTGAAACCCCAGTCTGATTATTTAAAATGCACAATCATAACCAATTTCGAGATATGGATGACTAAAAATTCGCTGACCCCGCTCTCCCCTTTTCCTTCAAAATATTAAAAACGCCGAAACCCCAGTTTGATTATTTAAAATGAACAATCATAACCAATTTCGAGATATGGATGACTAAACATTCGCTGACCCCGCTCTCCCCTTTTCCTTCAAAAGATTAAAAACGCTGAAACCCCAGTCTGATTATTTAAAATGAACAATCATAACCAATTTCGAGATATGGATGACTAAACATTCGCTGACCCCGCTCTCCCCTTTTCCTTCAAAATATTAAAAACGCTGAAACCCCAGTCTGATTATTTAAAATGAACAATCATAACCAATTTCGAGATATGGATGACTAAAAATTCGCTGACCCCGCTCTCCCCTTTTCCTTCAAAATATTAAAAACGCTGAAACCCCAGTCTGATTATTTAAAATGAACAATCATAAAAAATTTCGAGATATGGATGACTAAACATTCGCTGACCCCGCTCTCCCCTTTTCCTTCAAAATATTAAAAACGCTGAAACCCCAGTCTGATTATTTAAAATGAACAATCATAACGAATCTCGAGATATGGATGACTAAACATTCGCTGACCCCGCTCTCCCCTTTTCCTTCAAAATATTAAAAACGCTGAAACCCCAGTCTGATTACTTAAAATGAACAATCATAACCAATTTTGAGATATGGATGACTAAACATGCGCTGACCCCGCTCTCCCCTTTCTCGTCAAAATGATTAAAAATACGGAAACCCCAGTCTGATTAATTCAAATAAGCAATCATAACCAATATCGAGATATGGATGACTTATTAAAACATCCCTTGACCCCGTTTTCCCCTTTCCCGTCAAAATAACAAAACTCGACCACCCCTATACAAACTTTCACTCCACATTTCACCCCTTAGGGGTTGAATTTCCAAAAACACGAAAGAAATCTAAACACAAACTTTCATTACCCTATTTTACCCCCTTAGGGGTTGAATTTTCAAAAACCCTGAAATTACTCTTTTTTATGTTTGAAAAGACACCTAATCACCAATTTAAGTAATTCTAACTTCAAAAATGACGGAACTTCCATACAAACTTTTATCCCCTATTTTACCCCCTTAGGGGTCGAATTTTCAAAAACCCTGAAACCCATATTTTTTTATTTTTCAAAAGACACCTAATCAGCAATGTTCATAATTCTAACTTCAAAAATGACGAACTTCCATACAAACTTTCATCCCTTATTTTACCCCCTTAGGGGTTGAATTTCAAAAAACCCTTTCTTAGTACACCTCTACACATCAAAACAAACCCACCCTCCAAATTTCAAGTCTCTACGATCAGCGGTTTAGGCTGTGCGTTGTCTGTCAGTCAGTCAGTCAGTCAGTCAGTCAGTCAATCAGGACTTTGATTCTTATATATTTAGATTGACATTACGGCGGATTAAACCAATTTATTGACTACAATTTTACGGCGATCGCACCTACATACGATCACAACCATATGGAGTGTACAAAGATATAGTTTCAACATTATTGGTAGGTATAGTATAAGTTATCGTTATCGTGTTACGCCATGGACGAATAAAAACTGAGAGGACTTCGTCATAGTGGAATTTTTAAGAACGATTTTTTTTTAAAATTTTGTTTATTATGACATTGTTCCCTAATGGTGGATTCAAACTTTTTGGCGGATGTGGAGCTATCCGCGAGTCACTGCGCAATAGCAAATATTAGAGCGCGCAGGCGTTGGAAGAGAAGAGGGGGAGGGGGTAGAGGGCGGGGGTGTAACTACTCTTAAGGTGGGAGTTCGCTCAACGCGGCAGACGTCAGTCGGTCTCATATAAATTGTGGCGATGACATGTGCCGCGACGCCAGACGGCATTCAATTTCTATGGACTGACTGACGTCTGCCGTCTGCCCCTTGTATCGAACTTCTACCTTTAGTCGTGCTCGCAGCGCGATTCACAGCCGCCATTAAGTTTAACTCCATCTTCTAATTCAATATGACATAGGGTGTCTAGAGCGGTAGAGTCAAATTGTAGCCAAATGACTGCAGCTCATACGGGCTGGTCGACCGGCGTGCTACCACTTTTAAGAGAGTGGTACTCTACCATCTTCTAGCTTCATGCATGCATGCTTCATGTAGCTATTTTAGCTGCGTTTTGTATGATAAGTGAGTGAGCTGGAAACCCTTCCCTTCCCCCGTCCCAATTTCCAGCTTTGCCTTTGGAAAGTATCTAGGTTTCATAACTTACCTCTGCTTCGCATCAGACGGGCCATACTTACGCTTGTTTGCCGCAATAGAAAAAAAAATACGAATAAAAAAGAACGTAGATAGAACTTCATAGAACGTAGATATTTTTTTCGGATTTCGATATCAAGGCTTTTGAATGATTTGCTTGTTCTAATTGAGAAAAGGGCTAGAAATACACCGACTCTACATGAAGTGTTCTTGTTTTCCCTCGTCTATGATCCCACTATAATAATCCTAACATATCGTTAGCGAGTCTGAATATGTAAACCGTTTTGCGCAACACATATCGTATCGTATCGTATCGCGAGCGGGCGCGAGTCACTCTGTTGTTTATGTAGCTGTGCAGGCGCACCTTCACTGCAACTTCATTTATCTGAGGTATTAACATATTGTGTGCTTGGTAAGAACTGGTTCAATTACTTTAAGTGGATTTCAATGATATAAAAAATTGGGTTAAATTAAACTCCGCAAAGTATCTACGCATGTAAATAGAAATACTTTTTAATAGAGTACGAAAGTATTATTAACGTAAACTAAAGATATACTAAGTCCGGCTTTCGACCTCGATTAGTTAACTAACCTTTTTTCACCGTTCTCCAAATAAACTGTAGGTGGTGAAAAGAAGTAAGCAGAGTTGCAAAAAAACAGGAAATTTAAAATGAAAACTGATTATAACGTGTTTAAATCATTGTTTAAAACATTGATTTGAATCAGAAGGATTAAATCACCGTGTTTAAAACATGTTTTAAATGATTAAAACATGTTTTAAACACGGTGTTTAAAACAAGGTGATTTTTTCGTAACAACCCTGGAATGGATGGACCCTGGAGTCGTTATGGACTATATTTCCTAGCATTTTTCTTTGTCGGTAGAGTTGTCAGCTGTTTACTAAAATACACACGAGATCCAGACTATCTAACGTAATATGTATATAGACATCCCTAACATATTCCTGACGAGATCATTATTCTACTCACTAATAACCTCCAAATGTGAAGAAATTATTTGCAATAGAGCCATTGCAAATAATTTCCAAGGATATTCCAAAATAAATATGCTTTGTAATGACATTATATATTTAAATACTCGTTACAATATCTTTACATAAAGGGTGTTAAGCTAAAACATATTAAATTTAAATTGTTTCTTTGAACGACGGATATCCTGTACCTATGCGTCATTCGAATATTAATAATCACAATTATTAAATAGGTAACCTTTAAGCGTTTATCAATAGGTATGCACTTAATCATATCTCATGTTCGGCATTGTTGGTTAAGGTTAATGCCACGGTGTGACATAACGATTGTACATAAGAATGTATGTATGTTGGTACTACTGTCGGCGCGAGCACAGTTCATTAAGGTACCTCCGCTCGCAGCCCCGAAAGGTAAAGCTTGTGACCTACATTGATCAGTCTGAGTGTTGCATTGAATCATGCTGTATGTATAATATAAAAGTAATGTAATGTATGAGTCATATAATGAACAGAGTAATAGGTATTTTTATAAATAATTAAATATCACTAGATACGTTGTATGGTCCCAAACTAGGCAACGTTTATATACTATGGGGTGCTATGGGTATCGTGTAGACTGGGGGCGATCCCATTGTTAGCATCGCATTCGTGTGTGTAACACCGTCGCCTGCGCAGGTCTTTTAATGGCTAGCACAAGCGGCAAGACAAAAATTTTGTCACGAATTACGTCGCACTGAGTCGCTCTATCTCTTACTTAATGCATAGGAGAGAATGAGTCGCAATCGATTTATCTCGCGATTTGTCTTGTCACGGCTGGCTGGCTTGGCCCGCCTGGATAAGTGGCATGAACGCTAATCGAATAGAATAGACTTCACTATGTTTGGAAATGTCAAACGTCGCTATGTAGATCAACAACAAGGTGCGTTTACGGTTATTTTACCTCTGACATTTAACTTATTTATTTATTTTTGAAAAATGTAGTCTATATTAAGTTTTTATAAGTCATGTAGCCTGTAGAATAAAGCCTAATCTACAGTTCATGGTCTCAAAGGCCAAGTTCAAAGGCTGACTATGCGTTTTACAAAAATAAAATGAGAAACGTCAGAGGTAAAATAACTGTGAACGGAGACTAGATGCTAGATAGTAGATGTAGATGCGTCGCTATGTAGATCACGTGACTTATGTCATTTCCATACATGAAGCGTAGCGATTTGAAGGAACGCTTGTAGACGTCAGCCACTTGTCTAGCCCTTCAGATGCTTCTGATAAAGCCGCCTTCAGACAACAGGATGTGATATCTTGTTATTTCATGTTAAATGTACATACTTAATATTGTTAACTCAAGCGAATTTATATATCGTACAGCACATAAGAAATGGATCATAGGCTAGGGGTGGTCCATATAATAAACCAGTTTCTGTATGTGTGAAGCAATTATGTTAATGCATGGTTTTATGCGACCGTTTCGGAACGACACGTGTTTAGCGAGTTATGGTGCATAAATTAGAATATATTATCAATTTACGGTGGGAGAAATGTGAGTTATTAATTACAAACTTATGTTATGAGCTATTGGCAAAATATTCTTATAAGTCTGAGCGTAAAGTACTAGCTAGCTACAACAGCTGCGTTTAGTACGATGAGTGAGAGAGCCCCCACTCCCCCCCTCTACCCCCTCTCTGTCTCACTCCCCTTCAGGTCGGCAAATCCGAGCGATGTCTTTGGTATTGCAAGCATCTATAGGCTATGGTCAATGCTTACCATCAGGCGTACCGTACGCTTGTTTGTCACCTTAGTAAAATAAAAAACATAGTCCTGGTACCAAGTGAAATCGATTATAGAAATAATAATACCTCCTACTTATTGACAATTTAATTATGTACAGAATAAAATTTCTTATTTGCAGTATGACAATGTCGCACACATTGATGACATTAATACTGATTACAAACTAATCACTTGATAATTAGATGCGCAAGCGCAGGTATCTACCATGCACGCGTCTAAATTAGTTGAGTATTGGCGTTAAGGACTATCCACACATACCTATCAGACCCTTAGCCAAGTGGCTTGGTCAACAAGCGATTCCACAAATCGCTACGCTTAAATTACGGAAATGACAGTACAAGTCGATGAGTAGATCACTAGACGGAGCAACTTGGCTAGGGGGCTGGGCCGTGCCCGGGAAGTAGATGGAGCGTGCTCCGTCAGGGACTCAAACAAATATCGGTGTGTATATGTTATATGAACTCGTTCACGTCCCGGGTGCGGCCCTGATATTGTGGACAGACCTTTATTCAATCACTTCGTAGTACACTGTCGCTTGGACGTCTGTACCCTCCATCGTTATAGTCTGGAAATAACGGAAAATACTCTTATGTGGCAGGTAATATTAACCAAAATCCCGTGTAAAGAATTTTCGACGAAGTGTAATTTTTTGGTGTAACACCCTATGACATTATTGTAATGTGTTTAAACTTGAGCCCCCAAATTGAGATTTTTGCCAGTTTACAAAGGTTTATGGTTTTACAAAGTATTTCTAGGACAAAAGTGATTTAATGTCAGGACAAAAGTCCATCCTAAATTTCTATGAATTTGTAAATTGGCTAAAAAATCTCTATCACTTTAGCGGTAAGGCTTTAGTCTAAAAATAGACAAGAGAAATCATCGGGTCTTTTGATAATAGAGTCCATCTGTCTTTGTTAATGCTTCATTAAATAGGTAGGTAAGTATTTAAAAATGAAACTGTACATGCCTTCAGGCGGTGTTACCAAAAAGAATACAAGTTCCAAATCACAATCGTACGGAAGTAATTACGATGATTAATTATGACTTTTATCCGACCACTGCCCACATCGGAGCTTTGCATAAAAGGCTCTGTATTAAAACTGCCAATTGTCGGTAGCTATCTATTATGTATTATGTAATTTAGTCTAGTTATCTCAATTACTGTGTCAGTATTTGAAATAGCAATACACGTAATCTTTTTGGACTTATTGTTTCTGATGGAATTCGTATCTGTCTAGCCCGCGTCTGGGTTAAATTATGAACAGACTGGGTTAGGTAAGTAGGAATAATATTATTTTTTTTGGGACTAAGCCCGCCACACTTTCCCACCACTGTTACTCCTGTAAGCCAGGATCGACAATGGTGTCCAACTATGACGTCAAGGTTTGACCCTCGACGAGTCCCGGGGAAAAGCTAAGTTGTCTTGGAACCCGCACGAATTTAATCAAAAGAAAGGATAGGAGGAGTTGGAAGTAGGAATCATATTATTTTATTTTATTTGGGGAGCTCACGGACAATTTCACGGAATAGGTATGATTAAACATAAGCAAATGCCAATTACAAGCTTCCACATATAGATGAAAAACATAATAACTTATAAAGAATAGTAAAGAAAACTTAATGCTAAACTTAAATTGTGGTCAACAATCGTACGACAATAATATTTTTTGCTTGGAAAACATATTTTTTATTATGTTCCTAATGAATGATTTCATGAGGCCAATTATTGTTATATTGTAACTGACAAGTGTTTTATGTCCGGTATAGGAAGGGTAAGCCCAGGGTATGACAAAGCAATGGCCTCCATGCCCAGTTCGAGGGAAATTCTGGCCATTGACCCAGTGCGAATTTGCGGGCTTTACAAGACTTTTGAAAAGGTTTTCTCGGACATGCAGGTTTCCTCACGATATGCCTTCACCGTTTAGCAAGTGAAAATTGCAAATTTCAAAAGACTTAATTAGTGATCCATGTTTTGTGTTGTGTGAAAGCAGTGGTAGCCGATTGGTTAAGCACGCGTCTTGCGGGCTTAAGGTTCTGGGCTCAAACCCTGGCTCACACCTCTGGATTTTTCGAAATCTATTTGTGAATCATAACTTTAATATGATTATCACTTGCTTACGGTGAAGGAAAACATCGTGAGGAAACCTGCTTGTCTTTAGACATGTGAAATCCACCAACCCGCACTGGGCCAGCGTGGTGGATTATGGCCTGAATCCCCCTCGCATTTAGGGGAGGCCCGTGCCCAGTAGTGGGACGTTAAAAGGGCTAAATTATTATTATTATTATTATAGTGATCCATGTTTACCATCTTAGTTTCCTTGTCTCCGAATTCCCTCCTGAAGTACGCTATCTTTCCGTCTGGCTGTTTGATTATTTGTTTCAATACGTTATCGTTTTCTAATATGTACGTCACTCTAACCTGCAACAAGGAGTTCCTTCTTGAGATGCTAGGTCCCTATAATTGACCCTTTTAATGGTAAATTACAGATCGTTCTTCTTATATTTCACGAGTTTTATTTTAAACTGAAGCAGGTGATTGAACAAAAATATCGAAATTCAGTTTTAATATGAAAATAAAGAAATGTTGCCTTTCAGTACAATCAGCTATCATCAGTATTTAGGGTACTTTCCATCAAACAAAAATCTTGTTTTTGCACCCTGTAGGTAATTCTCTGATTGTCCTCCTGGACGAATTTCGGTCACGGCGATCAATCTCTATACTATGCAATTGGGTGCGCATGCACAGGGGCACTCTCTCTTCTCGCACTCACACGTCCGATGGGACGGCAATCCGACACGACCGGAGAGGTCAGGCGCAGGACCGCTGGCCTTCAGATGAGATTTTCCAAAACCAAGAGGGGTATTTAATAACACTCGAATCAATATCGTAAACGTATTCGGAAACTATAAACGTCTGTATTTTTGCAAAGTTTATAATTATTTTGAAGTTTTATTTTATTGTGAATATTTGATTTATGTCGAATAGTGGGACTCCACGGTGCCGGTGCGGTGTCCGTCCGCGAAATCGCGCACCGTGGAGCCCCTCTGTAACAGTGGAAACATTTGAAAACTTTTTTTTAGCTAGCAAAAATAAGTAAGTACGTTAAATTCGAGTGTTTTAAATGCACCCCTGCAGAAAACCCAAAGGTTTCCAACGTGTTGTAGTTCTATCAACTGAAACATAGTAGAAAACTGGGTAGTAAGTTATCTTCATAGAAACGCACCGCGCGCGGCTTGTATGTGTGCGCCATGCGTATCTATGAAGATAACCTACTATCCATCTTGCTACTATGACTGAAAGCTGAGGGTGTACCTTGGAGCCATCCCTCCTCTCCATCTGGTGCTCCTCCCCCAGCGTGAAGCTGTGCGTCATCACCCTGTGTTCCATCTGCAGCGTGAAGTTGAACGTGTGAGCGTCTAGCTGAGTGAACGAGAACGTCGGGGCGTGGCACTTCAACATCTGGATTACATTTTCGTTGGCGTCTGCATAAAACAAATGAAACTTTACTTTATCATCGCCTTTGTGGGGATGAGGCAGATAGATTTACTACCGATTACGGAAATTGAACTCATCTACTCAAATATTTGTTTATTCTTAACCTCAACTGTTGGACACGTGTGTAATTTTTTTTTGTACAGCGCGCCAATTTAAGGCCTGCCCCACATTATAAGAAACTTATTGTCAGAAAAACGCCGAAAGTTGCTCCGTGCATATATTTTGTACTGCATACTATCAGACATTTGCCGGATCGGTTGGGTGCTTTATGTGAACTGCATAAAGTCGTCCATAAAATGTCTGTCAGAATATTTCTGATGATGTGCGGCCGGCCTTATAACTGTTCTAAAAAGCGGTTATACTTATCATAGTATCAGAAGGGCTAGACAAGTGGCTGACGTCTACAAATTCGGTGCGCTTCAAATTTCTTTGCTTCATCTATGGAAATGACATAAGTGACGGATCTTAAGCGTGATCTTCATAGCAACTTGTTGTTGATTTACATAGCGACGTTTGACATTCCCATACATTGTGAAGTTTTGTTCTTTTCTATTCGATTAGCGTTCATGCCACTTGGCTAGCCCCTCAGATCAGCTGGGCTATTCTGTAACGACAAACTCACTTCGCACGTGTGAATTTGCAGGTGATATGCCAAATTTTGTATTGAAATTTGACATTTCACTAGAAAATTCACGCGTGCGAAGTGAGTATGACGTTACAGAATAGCCTAGCTGCTCTATACATGGATTTGACATATAATTATGAGTACCTAGTCTCAAAACATAAGCCACTTTTGTATGGTTCTCAAACAAACCATTCACGCTTTCGCATCTATAATTAGTAGTTAGGATATTAACATTAAAATTGCGTTTTTCTAAAGAGATAATAGCGTGGTGACTGTTTTGAAACTGGTAACTACAAGTTCTTTTGTTAGGAAACTACACTAATGCAGTTTTCGAATATGCTAAAGATGAAACATTAGTAATGGAATTAGGTAATCGGCCATTTAAGAAACATTTTCCAGTTGACGTCTAATAGTACCTTGAAACAAGGTAAGGTATTTTCAGACATCATTTCATAATAAAAGATAAATATTGGTATTATTTTGAATTTCAGGAAACCGAACACTAAATACTAATAAAATATTTGCTTGCTGTAATATTGAAATCTTAGTAAAAAACAATTCAAATAATGAAGTTCAACAATAAATGACATCACACAGATACATAACACTGAAATACAAAGACCGCTACAATACAAACACAACACAACACAATACAATACAAATACGACACTCACTCGACGCACGCACTAACTCCTCTATATTCTCACATCGAGTCCTTCTGAACTTTTTACCGGAGAACGACATTTTTAATAACAATTCGTTATTGTATGTTATATTATATTATGTAATGAATTCATAGTTCTTGTTTGACGGGCAGTCGGAACAGAAGTGCGAGTATGTATTACAATATATCTTTATTACGTAGTCATTGTTGATAAGGCGAAAGTGCCGTATCATTTAGGATCGAATTTTATAGTATTTTATCAGTATGATTATGTTTGTATGTCTGTTGCTTTTATATATGTTCTGTAGCTAAAGTGATACAGTTTTGCAGAGAAAACAAAGACACTACCAAGAGGGAGTGATGTAACTCTCCTAAATAGTATGTCGTATTAAATAGAGTACATGGACACAGTACGACTCAATTGTTCGCGGAAAATAATGTTAAAAACAGAGTTGGGCAAAATTTAATTGCAATTAATTAATTACTAATTGCATGTGGTGTCACAATTAACAATTAATTTAGATTTGTTTGTCAATCGCGAACAAACCACAATTAATTGTTAATTGTGACATGACCTGCAATTTCCAATTAATTAATCGCAATTAAATTTTGCCCAACTCTGGTTAATATCATGTCGGTATTGCCAATACGGCTCATCTTCTGGTGAATGATTATTATTTTAATAAGTTAATTGTTGAATTGCGAGTGCGATAAAAAATGTATTAATCGCTGCATGTGGTGCGCTGAGCACAAGTCTTGGGCATTCCGATGTTAGTAGCTACCATATCTGCTAAAATAATACATCAATGCTTATTTATGAAACAATAATGTTTCACAATTTCGACATTTCATAAAGTTAACGGACACAGACACAGCAATATAAAACATAATAAGTAATAAGATTATATGCTCTTATCATTGAGATTATAAACGCTTCAGATTTGCGTGCGTGCGTATTTTTTGTATTTTATTTTTATCGTCGCTGGCTTAACAGAGATTTTTCATGTTTTAAATGACAGAATAACATTTCAGATGCATAATACTAAATTTATGGTGTGATATTGCGTATTTATAAATATTGCAAAGTGACCTAGAAACAATTTTGTTATCAAGCGTTAATAATTTTTAAACCATCTGGGTGGTATAATTTATAATAACAAAAACATGGTATTCTATTCAGTAGTATGTGTTAATACCCTACTTTCGATGTCTTGAGACCATTGCTATTCCACCAAGCCAACTAGGCACTCGGGTATAAATATCAAATAATAATAAGTCAATGATTCCGCGGTCCTTCCACCACGTAGTGGGAGCTTCTGCCACAAGAGTACCCAGGCATTGGCCCAGGCTCACTACGTTGTGGACGGACCGCAGAATCATTGACTTATTATCATTTGATATTTATAGCCGAGTGCCTAGTTAGCTTGGTAGTGTAGTAGGGCGTGGTACACACTCATTTGTTTTGTTTTATCCGAGCAATAACTTTTTAATTTATTCATTTGAGTGACACACATTAACTAAGTCAAGTAGACGTATCTATGTATCTACTTACTACATAATGATGTACGTACACGATCGTGAAATTAAGTAATTCAAACTTAAGTTGCGTATAATTACATCAAGGAAATTACAGTTATGAACGTAAGAATGCATAAGTTGTTTGTTGATTTGTAAACAGAGTGTAAAATTGTGGCAGAGACATAAAAAATATCTTTCATAACTAAGTTTTGAAATTTATTTGCCCTTAATGCCAAGCAGAACACGTCACACATATCTTTTAAACGTTGACCAACCTATGTTTGTATTTTAAAATTATTAAGATTATTTCCTACTACAAGTAATATTTAAGTAGGTATACATAAAATCTGAATATTTATATTACCACGATAATACCTACCTAACAATAACTCAAGATGAAATAAGTACCTCATTGGGAATGCTAGTCCAAACCTTTACATTAAACTTGAAATAAACCATTTCTGTATTATTGTCATTAAGAAGATATGGTGCCTCCTAACATTGCAATCAGTAGACTTGTGCTGAGCGCACCACTACATGCAGCGCAATTCACACATCTATCGAAATCGCAATTCAACAATCATTTTGATGCGTATTATTCACCAACGGGGCGCGTAACTTTTTCGTCAATGTTTCAATTGGTTTTGTTTATCCTGTGTTGCTTTATCAATTGAAATTTATTGAAAGCGGGAAGAGTGTACTCCAGACTCATCCGGATTTGATTTAATTTCAACTGAAAATGCAATACGGGCTGAACGAAACCAACTGAAACATTGACGAAAAAGTTACGCATTCGCCCCGCAGAAGATGAGCTGTATTGACAATACCGCCATGTTTTCAACATTATTTTGTCGAACGACTGGGTGGTACTGTGTCCATGGGCTCCTTTTAGTAGAACATACAATTTTGGACTGTCACATGTCTCCCTTTTTCTTGGTATGTCTTTATTCTGAGGTAATTTCTTGATTTAGTTCTGTGCAAGCCCCATCCAAGTCAAAAGTCCTGGCGTATTGCCAGTGCGAAGTGCGTTGCGGCCACCATTACGTCACTGGGTGTCTTACCTACTTATTTTATTGTTTTTGAAGTGGAAACACCATTTTGTAACTGCATTGTTCCAATGCTTGTTTAGTTTCCAATTCAACAATACACAATAGTATGTAGAGCAAAGCAATGGGTGCGTCGGTATGGTGAGCGGCGCGCCCGAGCTGTTTTGACGTCGGAACACATAGACATACTACTCCACCAAGCCAACTAGGAACCTGTCAAATGTGACGTCGCCCGCACAAAAAGGCGGTGGCGGTGTGCGGGAGGTATGGCGGGCGGGGAAACCGCATTCCATCCGAGTTCCATTTGGCTTGGCGGAGTAGGTACCTAGTAATGTCATATAACTGATGGCTCAGGTGCGGCGGCTCGCCTCATGTAGACGCACCCATAGTTACATTTCTCCTAATGAGATATAACGATGACACTAGTTTCATAATTCTAACATTGAATGCGATATCAATTCAGTTGATCATTCTGTAAGTTCTAGATCTGGACATCGAAAATACAATAGGTTACCTAATATTAGGTAGGTGTACACCTAACATTAGGTAATACAAGCGACGGTTACTGATAGTGCAAAGCACTGTCGGATAAACGAAACAAAACCGAAACCCTGTCAAAAAATTTGTGGTTCGGATGTTTCGGACACAATTCGGTGACAAGTTTTTCGGGTTAGGACTTACTTACACTGCTATTGATAATATGTACCTATCTGGAAATAGTAATTGTTTTGAAGCACAAAGAAAAAATATCGCTGTGATGCTTGCAAAAAGTCAAAATAGTTTTTTCAAAGTTGAAGATTCCACCTTTCGTATTATAAGTAATGTCAATACATGGGAGGATGTGATTTTAAGCATTGGTAGCCGATTGGTTAAGCACGCGTCTTGCGGGCTTAAGGTCATGGGTTCAAACCCTGGCTCACACCCCTGGATTTTTCGAAATCTATGTGTGAATCATAATTTTAATATGATTATCACTTGCTTACGGTGAAGGAAAACATCGTGAGGAAACCTGCATGTCTTTAGACATGTGAAATCCACCAACCCGCACTGGGCCAGCGTGGTGGATTATGGCCTGAATCCCCCTCGCATTGAGGGGAGGCCCGTGCCCAGCAATGGGACGCTAAAAGGGCTAAATTATTAATTATTTTAAGTACATTAGGTACCTACTAGGTTCTAGGTTATTTAAAATGGATATTATTCAAGTAGGTAACTTATTCGGACCAGTTTTTTTTTACGTTTCACGGCAGGATATCCTTAAGGATGTGATTTTAAATTGAGTTAATTTAACATAAGTATTGACGTCATTTTAACCTATAAGCATATTTTTTGCTCGATAACGGAACTTGAACTAGATGATAATGATAATCAAGTCTTTGTGCTGAACTTCATCGCGCTAGCTGAGGGTAAAGTCAGGGACAGGCATAGTCACAGGTGAGCGATCAGGCAGACCGCTTTTTATAATGTAGGTATGTTTTTATACACACCGGGGCTTCTTGACTTTTATATTCATAGACAGGGAGTGATTATCCAAAATAGTCTGTCCTACTAAACTAAGTCTAAGTCCATGGACGTAGTTCGACTCAGTTGTTCGCGAAAAATAATGTTGAATAATACGCATCAAAATGCCTTCGAGTCTACTAACTTCTAGCATAATATAATTAAATGACTCTTTATTGTTTAATTATAATCTCGTACTCTGTTCTTATGAGATAAATAAAACCACTTTAAACCCAAATAAATTACAGTTTAAACACATACCTATTTATGCTATAAAGTATGACGATTCTGAAACAGGAACTTACTGAGTTTTTTTTCATACCAGTTGTGTCAGTTCATAGCACACACGCCAAGACAAAACTTTTGTCACACATTATGTCACACCCAGTCGCTCTATCTATTTTTAATGCATATGGGAGTATGAGACAAAAACTATTTATCTCGCGTTTTGTCTTGTCACGGCTATGCTACAAGTGCAGGGCGTGTGGATCCTCTAGCAGAGCCAACACAGATGGTAGATATAGCGCCATCGTCGTTTGTAAACACATTTTAAATTCAACTGTACTGTATCGCAGTACCGAGGTCATCTTGAGAGGTTAAAAGCTATTGATGTATATTAAATGAGTATGAGACCCTGTAACAAGACATGTGTTATATACAAAATAACAATAGCAACATGTATTACACAAACAATGGACGAAAACTATATTAAACTGTATGATTCCCAAGATACGGAACTGAGACGTAACAATAGATTTATAGTAGGATATCGTCTACGTAAATACTGTTCGGTATATGCACGCATAGGCACGCAAAGGAAATTTAATGATTCGGTAACTCGTGGAAATAGGTACATAATTCTTACATAACTTTTATTACTTTTTTTCAGATGTAATGTGGATGTAGAGACGGGTGTGATGCCCTTTTTATGAAGCTATAAACGTTTAAAGGATTGTCTTAAGAATTACATAAGTACCTATACACTAGATATCTTTATATTTTATTTTTATCTATCTAGGTATAATGTGTAAAAATTTAAAGTACATGTGTCATTTTCTATCGCGATAACAACATTTACAAGATAATAGAACAGATAACTAAAGACAGTTCAATTGATAAATGCGACTGTATATTTGCAACCAATCACAAATGTCGTTCAAGGTACACCATCAGGCCGGAGACCAGTAGCGTCAACATTAATTGCATCGCTCAAAACATGTGCCCAAACTCAAAGCCTCCATTCAAACAATGACAAAATGAACCGACAGTCAGACCGACCGAACCACTCGAAAAGATTAATTTATTGTTCTAACATTCTCCGAGGATCAGTCGCTATTAATCACAAGTATAGCAATGTCACTGTATGTCACATACATGACACGCTACATACCAGCCGCGAATGAAATGTAGCGGAGGCTGCGCGCGCGCCGCGCCGCACGGTGCGGTAAGCTCGGCCGGGTGATCGCGCGACCTTGCGCCGGCCACCACCGCCAGGGCGGGGGCGCCTATGACTGCGGCCGGACTCACAGCCTCCGCCACTCGTACTGTGCCTACGATACGACCAACGCGCTCCCAAATACGATAAAAAAACGATTAAAATATTCGAAAATCGAACACCAAATTCGTTTTTTGACAGCCGCGTTCGGAATGACAGTTTGATTTTTAAAATGTGGGGTTGGTTGTTTTACGTCGCCGCGGCGGCGGTGCTGTCGGGCGCCAGCGGCGCGGGCGCGGGCGCCGCCCGCCTCGTCTGTTACGTGGAAAGCGCGAGCGCGACCGCAGGTTTTTCCGAGTGCACACATCTCGTCTACACGGGCGACGCGAGAGGAGACAAGCTCGACGGTATTTTGAAGGAATATCGGAAGAACAACCCTAGACTGAAAATCGTGTTGAGAATCGCTGATACCGATAAGGTAAGTTTTACTCAATTTCTTTGCATATTACGTAAAGGTTGCGTTTCAACCGGTAGAGTTAGACAACACTTCCTCGGTGTCCCGCCCATATTGATGAGCTAGTTAATATTCTTTTGTTTAATGTAAGCGGCGGACCCGTACGTCGTGAGAAAAGTAAAACCAGCGCTAATGAGGTGTACCGAGTGTTCGCTGTTGCATAACATACGCTAATTGTTCTACATGTTAGCAACCATTTCGGAAGTCGACCGTGGTTTATGAATCCTGTGAAATGGTTCAATTGAGGTTTCTAAACGGTTGAGAAAAACAATAGTTTAAAATCGAGTTAAAAACTGATATTTTATTCATACAGCTATTTGAATTTTTAATCTACTTAAGTTTAGCAAAATGTCAACAAATATTCACCAGTTAAAATCAGAGTACGAATCGGGAAGTTACGATTTCCTGAACTTAACCAGCATTAGATAGCAGCATAGATACTTAGCTAGCTAAAATTAAAAGTCTTAATCATACTATAGGCAAGCAAGAAATTGATTTATAGCTATATCTACGCGTCTATAGCAATCTAAACTTAGATAAACTTATAGGAAAACGGACCAATAAAAATTCAATACTAGTCCTTCTAAAAAGGAATTTTCTTAGACCTAGGCGTGGTTATCAGTCAACACATTAGTCAAGTTAGTTTAGTTCCCACGGTTATAATAAATGTATATTATTATCATAATGTACGTACGTCATACACTGTCAGGCAAATGTATGGGTCTGTATGACTTCATATGTTTTTTGTGGTCATTGCTACGAGCGTTATTGTTTGGATGTCAGGCTATAATAGACATGTCAGGATCATGACAGATTCGTGGTTCATTGAATTGAAATAAGAACCTAGACTATGTGGAAACCAGACTAGACTATTTTATTAAAATTGGTACCTTTTATAGGCTGACTGGTTAAACACTTTACATATTTAAGGACATGATAATTTATGGTAACATGAAACCTTTAAAAAATACCAATGAACTACAGAGAAAACCTTAATTAAATTAATGTGCTAAAACTCGGAAATTGTGGACACCGCTATCGCTAGTACGCGTGTTCTGCGCGAACGGAGTTAATGACACTTGATAGGTACGTCAAAGCAAGGAGGTACGATCCTGACCACGCTTATTGTTTTGAGTGGATAATTAAAGATCAATTAGGCAAATATTAGGCACCTATTTTTTACATAAATAGAACGAGAATCGAGTACTGAGCACTCTATATCAATATGTAAAGAGTTCAACCAGTCAGCCTGTATAATAATTAATTTACCTTTAACATAAATATGTGGGTATCCCAAAAAGTAGCCTTCCTCTGCTTTCGTGCAGTCGGGTAAAAAATGTGTTATTGGTTTCTAATTCAAATTACCTTACAGGTTAAGTATCTGTAGAATAGGACGCTTGGATATTGTTTTTGAACTTTACTTAAAAGCTTTATTTAACTGTATGAGTTACATTTGATTACTATCGTATTTTTTTTTAATTTATACCTTTTTGGTTCAAACAAAGAAAACATTTGGTGGTACGTTAGTTCCCAAAGCGGTAAGTTTCCTGCCTGCTCCATTCAATGCGCTATGATTGGAGCGTTTAATGACATCCGGCCAATCCGGATTCCGTATTAATTCGAACTCTACAACGCCCTATTAGAACCCGGACCATCTGTTTCGTTGGTTCGTGATTTTCGCACAAATGCACTATGAAAATGTGTCAAAATTCGAAGCCCCACTGAAACGGATTATTGCTTTAGTATCGGTTTTTAACATCCATGTTTCCAAAACAATACTGAAAAAATATTTTTTTAATTATTAAATAAACCTAAATGGATGTGTATAGTGTGTATGTATACAGTTGTTCTGTATGGTCTGGATACTATATGTAGGTATGTTAATTACATATTAGGTAGGTATGTTAAGTGACTTTTTAATTAAAAATAAAAATTATACGTCTCATTAAAATAATAAATGTTTTTCTCAGAACATGATTCTTCATAAATTATATAACTTCTTGCAGCATCCTTTGTGCTTCACCGAGTGCACGAAAAACTTTATTGACCTGTCATGTGTCATGACATGAGGCCGCCATGCGCCTGCGCAACGTATGTAATAACTTATATTTGGAGCACGGTGGCGCGGTGCGAATTACTTGGAATTGCTTCAGTAGGTTCTATGGGTAACGGGGATCTGGATGTCAGCAACTGAAGCGTCGCTGCGACAAATCCTAAGTAAACAGGTTCTTTCAGTATTATGAAAATTAATAGACCTCAATAAATCCTCAAAAATACATAACTAGCCAACAATCCAATTACTTTTACTTACTTTTATAGCCTATTAAATGTCCCACTGCTGGGTAAAGGCCTCCCCTTTCTGTCTCCACAGGTCCCTATCCTGGCCTTGTAATGGCCACGTTTTACCCGCAAAGGTGTTCAAATCGTCACACCATCTTCGCCGTGGTCTGCCACGACGTCGGTGACCATCATTGGGCGTCCAGGTATTGATGCGATTTGCCCACCTTTGCGGATCCATTCGTGATACGTGGCCGGCCCAATCCCACAATCCAATTACAATTTTTAAAACGTCATACTTTCCAAACCTTTCAAATTCGATATCATCTTCACGCCTAACCCCCGAAAAGGTTGGCAGGGGTGCACTAGGGATAATAGTTTTTTACAATAGGGGCGATGAGCCTAGCCTATGGCCATTATACTAGGTAAACTTCCCTTCAATTCAAGATTCAAGATTCAAAACGTTTATTTTGTTTAGGCCTACGGGGGCACTTACAAATTGTCATTTTACATTTGCGACGGAGATTCGGGCCATATTCCAACACACTGGCCTAGTGCAGATTGGCGAACTTCACACGTTTCTCGCAAGACGTGCAGGGCCCCGAGTCTCTCAACAATTGTCTATTGCGAAACCAGTCTCTAATATTTTCTTCGACAGCAATTCGATAGCCAAGAATTTGCGATAAACAATGAAGAATACACGAGGATAATATAAGATACCAGTGGTTACGATATTGACAATTGTCAAGAGATTCGAGGCCCTGGTTTCTTTACAATGTTTACGTTCACAGTACAGTAAGCACCGCTATACACGGACTGCGTTTTGCAGTCGCTTCCGACTGCAAAATGCAGTCCGTTTGCAGTCGCGTGCCGTCGACTGCAACCATGGACCAATTACTAAGGGGACTGGCCCTAAGCAACTCGGCCGAGTGGTCGGCCTAGTACTTACATCTACATAAAACGAAGCGAGTAGTTCAACTATTTACCGGTAGATAGAACAATGAAAATGAAAAAACAATGACCACGTTTTTTTTCATACATATATCTAATAAGGGCACCTCTTTCTTTAGTCTTTACTCTGTGACTGCAACCAACTGCAATAGAGCTGTCACTTCCGACTGCAAAATGCAGTCCGTGTGCAGTCGCGTGCCGTCGACTGCAACCAAACTGCAAAATGCAGTCCGTGTATGTTAGGGCTTAGTTAACAAAATTCGATAGTATTACGTATATCACATGAGTCATAAACATTACGTTTACCTGATACGCAATGTTACGGGAACAGAGACGCCCCAGAACGCACCGCGTGTGAATTCTCACGTGCGCGAGCGCAACCTCGCAAGAAGGCTGCATCTGTCAAGAGTATCGAGAACTGGGTGATTGAACATTGCGAAAACATTGCGACGAACGTTGAAAATAATCGTCATTGAGAAACACTGACGCTACCCTTTGAGGTACATTCATGCCATATTACAAGGATATGGGATGGAAAATAAACTATAAAACCCATTGATTGCATCTACAGGGTGTAAGGATAGAAATAAAAATAAATATGTACAAATAAATTACAGAGAAAACTTATCGCTACGCTTCATGTATGGAAATGACATAAGTCACGTGATCTATATAGAAACTTGTTCTTGATCTACATAGCGACGTTTGACATTTCCATACATTGTGAAGTCTATTCTATTCTATTAGATTAGCGTTCATGCCACTTGTCTAGGGGGGCAGAAATCGCTTACGCTCGCTCGAAGGAGCGGGATAAAAGTGATTTATAATGCCATTGTAAGTCTATCATAACTGTCTATACCTTTGGGCGTTATCCTTTACATAAGGTCGTATTAATAAATGCATCTCAAAGTTGAGATCGATCTTAAGATGCAATTTTGACGTTTAATGTATATGGAACATCTATCAAAAACAGCATGTTAAGATCGTTCTTAAATTTGAGACGAGCCTCAGTTAAGTATTTATTGTGAACACGGCCGAGTCTTATTTTTCACATAAGCACAGGCATCGCTGACTAGATCCTTCACGTAACTTACTGTTCATTTTCGTAACTATAAAATCCAGTCCATTTAACTAAACTGGTTAAATATCAACAATTTGTCCTGCCGTCGGTAAACGCTTCAAGTCAGCCATCCAAGGCCGTTCCAAGTAGGGTGTGTTAATTACCAAACATGTTAATAAGTTGCCACTTAAAGTTCAGGGAAATTGTGTTGGAATTAAGAGCATGGGCTCATCTGACACGGAGAAGGGTTGCGAAGAAACGACTTTATGCCATCGACCTTTGGACAGATTGGTTTTGCAATAGCCAGGACCTTATCTATATAATGTTATATTTCTCTCGATTAAATATAATTTAGGCGACATCACACCAAAAAGACGGTAACGGTAACTATTTATTTAATAGACTCTGACCGTATGGGTGGAAATTAGTCATTACCATTGATTTAAAGATGGCATGTTATTTAATATCATTATAAATAATAGACGTCACGTTGGGTGCAGACTATCTGGTGAAACGTGGGCTTTGACTTAATACCTCCACAATGTGGTAGTGTATGGCCACTCAAGCCTCTGACTACCCCCGAATGGGGATAAAAGTCGTGACGTTATATATATATTTATTTTATAATAACCAGTGATAGTGTTTCTCTTGGAATCTAAGTATTGTAAAAGTAAGGAAAGTTTTACCTCAGACGAAAAAACAAATCACAAGGTCTAAATAATTACTTATATCGCATTCAAAGATCATCTCAGGTGCAAAAATAAACAGACCTATTAAAAGCGATTAGCTTAGCTTCTTAAATTAATGTAAGCTGACCCTGCTCATATTTGTAATGTTGTTTGACGTTAACCACGTTACAATTATTATCGAGGTTAATTGTATGTTACGTAAAAGTCGACATACGTCGGAAATCAATTTAAGGTCGCAAGCTTTAGGTGTTACGATACCAATGATTTAATGTTAAGACTTATTAAATATTAAATCTATATCTATAAGGCTAAGATCGTGTTGTCACAACATTCATCTTGTTAATTTTGACAGTGATACCTTGAGTCATTTTGCCATATAAGGTATAATTGTGAAAAGATTAGAAATTGTTTTGCAAACATTGTAATTTAATTCTAACCTTTTCGAAGTTGTCAAATTCGAAATTAGATTACAAAATGTTATAGTCCTTTCCGTATTGCTGATATGTATATTGGGTGCGTCTATATGAGGCGAGCTGCCGCGCCCGAACCATCAGCTGGAGTCGTAGATATTATCTAATAAACACCATATGCACTCATATGGTGTTTATTAGATAATATAGAGTTGTTAAAAAAAACTAAACACGCATATTAAGTGGGTACTTACCAACATTTTATGAGGACGTAAGATATTTTATTATTTTTCTTTTCAAAAGCTTCGCGCTTTTGTAATGTAATCTCAGATTCCTAAAAGATTTTAATGTTAGCGCAGCCTATCTCTTAATCTTAAGTGTGAAGTTCTTTTTATTAATCGTTACATAATTGAGACAAAAAGCTAAATTCTTACATCTATTTTGGGAAATAAACTTAAGAAAAAGTTAAGTAGATTAGGTAATCTGTAAACTTTTTAGTTACCGGGTTAATTTATCTTTTTTTTAATAAACAGTGGACCTTCATAACTATACTGTTATCGCTAGTACACTTAGCGACATAAGTCATTTGATATTCTCAGTTTTTCTAATCTCTTTCACAATTTTGTTTTGCATCAAAACAATAATTTTTCTTAATCTAAAAATATCTAAATATGTTGCTAATATTTAGTTTTGTAAATTTTCACGAACGTTTGTCAAATAAAGCGTAAGCGCACAGTTACACCTGATTCCATCAATTAAATAAAGCGAATTACCAATTTGAAAAATTGAGAATGTTCAGCAACTTTTGTCGCTGAGTGTACCTACCTAATTCCTTTCATCGCGTTATTACTTTTCCTTTCGCTTGTCGATAACGATCACTGATTACATCTAACTATACTATGCTATACTTTCGTTATCTGTGCTAAAACTATTTATATAATTTCCGATGGTAAATATCTCCTTTATTCAACTTTTGATAAAAATATTAATAAGTAGGTATACTACCACTGCTAACATAAAACTAGACCATAATGAACCAAGTCCAAAAACGAATACATCGCCCACTGAGTACATGCCTTTATTACCGATCGATTTAGAATAAATTGTATCAACCTCCTCAATGTACTTAGCTATTAGTACTGGCAGTAAGTGATCGCATATAGATGTGGTGGGCGTTCCACTTGACTTGTCAATGCCGAGGCGCCGGTGGCTCACTCGCCCACCTACTTGTACTTGCTCGCCTGCTTGGCCACTAATCCATCAAACAAACTTTCTATTAGATCAGTAGTCATTAGGATAGTTTGTCTGTTTAGAATATCTTTTTTTATAGCCGTTTACGTCCCACTCCTGGGCAAAGGCCTCCCGACTTCTCCACATGTCTCTGCTTTGGGCCATTTCCTGTCATGATGTTCCCGCAAAGGTGGTCAAATCATCTTGCCATCTCTTCCTTGGTCGACCTCTTTGTCGGCGGCCTCCATCGGGGATCCAATTGGTAATGATGTTTGCAAACCTTTGAATATCTACATGGATTTAAATTTGGAATTATTTGCTTTACTTCGATATGCACGTGACATGATTAGGGATCCACAGATACAGGGTGTAGATTGAGATATGTTTCTCTTGTTCCATTAAGAACATCCATAAGATTACTCAGGAGAAAAAGTCTCACAAGATCCATGGAACAAATTAACAGTGGAACTAGTGAGAAAGAAGCAGGTTATATATAAAAAATATCACAATTTGTTTACAATACTTTGCATATTTTTACATATTGCTCTATTATTTATTGAATTCTTGCGCAGATTTAATAGGTTCATTAACATTTTATTTTAATTTTATATCCTTTTCTCTACTATAATATTTTAAATACCTGTCGAATTATAATAATTTGCTTTATGCAAAATAGATGCTAGCTTCCACTGTCTTTGGAGTTGATCTGCCTTGTCGTAACAATTGTATAATCTCTTGACTGTTTTAACTGCTTATCGAAGCATAGGGAGGTCAGATTCAATGTTGTCTTAATGGTAGAATGGTGATGACCTCTGACAACATAACATATCATTTCAACTCAACTGTCTCACGTCAATCTTTTAAACGCGAGCAAAGCCGTGTTAGCCAACTAGCTCCAAAACAATCTTGACCTACAGAATTCTTTTCATACAAGCGCATACGTTATCACAATTACAAATCGTATTGTCATTCAAAACGGTATCGTACGAGCAACTTATTCGATCGTTCATTCGTGAATGTCGGAATGAATCAGCGGCGCTCTCGTTCTTGACCTTGGATTGACAGATCAGGTCAAGGTCATGCGATTGCGGCTTTTGTGGCTATTGTCAATTTTGACAGGTCTGTCAAGTTTAGAGTGTGGAATGCAGAGGGTATTAAGGAGCCGTCAGTGTGTTTATCGGTTTGTTTGCGTGATGTGTGGACTAGAGTGGTAGCTTGTTTTGTAATAAGGGTCACCGCAGACGGAGCTCGGACTACTTGCATAAATTACTGACAATTGTAAAGACTAGTCACTAAACAGGTCATATCAAGATGCGAGAGGAGGACTGAGATATACGATGAAATAAGATAGAATACGGTAGCTAACGAATATGATCGTAGGTATAATGATAATGGTCCCTAGCGCGATTGCATTTTGAAATGCAATCGCGCATGTGAAAAATCAAGACGGAAAACAGCATATGTAAAACATTTAGCTTAAAGATCCGATAACAATATTATATCCATTTACAATAGCATTGCAAAGTATTTTTCAGAACAAAAATTCTTTTTTCATTAGCCTGCACCTCTCAGAGATGTTATCCAGCATAAGCTGCGCTCTCTTTGTTATTGACAGCCATGATAAACAAAGCTCACCATAGCTCAGCTCAGCTCAGCTAATGCCGGTTATTGCTTGCGATGTGCAGGCGACCGTTGTTAAATAGATCATAATTTTTCATCATCGTGGAAGAAAGTGTTCCTATTGTAAATTAGAACCTTCTACATGTGGTGTGCATACTCAAACAGCTACAAGATGATCTCATGTTTGTCGTGCCAACAACATTACCGTGAATGCATGTTAACTGGCAACAAGTTCAAGTCGCACGTAACACGGGTGTGACGTCGCAGTTGCCAAGTGCACATTTCCTGGTATATCAAGTAGGAGATACAAATAAGGTATTACGGTTAAATGTGAATGAAGTTATATTTGGGAGTGGTTATGGAATTTGTTCCGCCTTTCCTTTCATATCTGGGCGCCTATTCCGAAATACGAAACGAAATACTTTGGCTGACGTATCGTATGTTTTCCTACTACGAAAGTGTTTTGGAAGTGTTCCGGATTCTTTCGGAGTAGGGTCTTGGCCCTTCTAACATCTGACGGTTAGCTTAGAACACTGAATTTTTAACCGCAGTTAACGGTAGTCCCTCTACATGACTCAGATGAGCAGACAGCATAGCAACCAGCCTTTACAAGAGCCTTATACAATTCCATACATTTGGCTTTGGCTCCATGGTTATAACTATTTGATCTCCAGACAGTTGATATACTGTCGACTATAGTTTTTTCAACAAGTTAAGTTATTTTTGATACGATATGGCTTATCTGTCATCGTCCGAACCGATAGCATCAGAGACATGGAAGAAATTTCACTAGATAGCATAGGTACCTATCGAGCCCCCCGAAGAAGTTCTCTTCTCCATCGTTACACTCTTGGCAGAATGGTCTCGGTCAACACTTACTTGGGCCTTAGTAGTACGTTTGACAACTCGTCACCAATCCTCACGCACTGCTGCTATTCTGGTACCTTTATGAAAGTGATCCCCAACTATTACATATACAGGGTTGTTGGTAAAACACTAACAACCTTGCAGGGGCGTATTACTGACATCAAAATCAACAACTTTTGTTCTAAGACTTAAAAAAAAAAACAAAAAAAAAAACATTTAAGTATCTAGCCAAATTAATTTCGTAACACTGCACCTACCTAATTAATTACGTCTATTCAATTCCGATCTAAATTCACGTCAAATCAGATCTGTTGACCTTTACGTTAAAGTAAAAACTTGAATTAACCTTACTTTGTGCACATGCAGAGATTAATTACATCAAACTGAATGCCCACTCGTATGCTAATCATGCGCAGATAACTAAAAAACGCAAGGATCAGTGAAAGGCGTTCATTATACTTGTCACGATTGACATGCATTAGCCGATCGGTTCGGTATCGGACGGCATTGAACGCGTGAGGTCTGTGAAGATTTATGATCTGAAAGCTTTTTAAATACAATTAGAGAGATGTTAAAGCGAGAATAAAGAGAGATTCAATTGTCATTAAACTCGTATAGGTATTGAAATAAAATAATAATAATATAACGTCACGACTTTTTATCCCCATTCGGGGGTAGTCAGTTTGAGTGGCCATACACCACTACATTGTGGAGGTATTAAGTCAACTCAAAGCCCACGTTTCACCAGATAGTCAGAACCCAACGTGACAGGTGGTGAACCTTTTCGGCGTATACACAGGAACTGACTATTACCTAGTCCCAAGGGATAGGTAGGTTTCCTCACGATGTTTTTCCCTCACCGTAAGCCAACTGTAAATGATTCACATAGATGAAAATTCATCCATTGGTGCATGCCCCACCGGGGATCGAACCTGGGACCTTCTGATTGCTAGCCCAACGTGTTCGCCCCTGGGCTACAGTCGCTAGTCGTATAGGTATTTAGAGAGTACAATTCTTAGATCGTCATCGTCATCGTGAGGAAACCTACCTATCCCTCGGGATCAGGTAATAGTCAGTTCCTGTATACACGGCGACAAGGTTCACCACGGGACACTTTGGGTTCTGACTATCTGGTGCAACGTGGGCTTTTAGTTAGTTAATACCTCCACAATGCGGTGGTGTATGGCCACTCAAGCTGACTACCCCCGAATGGGGATAAAAGTCGTGACGTTACATTTACAATTTTACATTCAATTCTTAGATCCATTTATTTAAGCGAGAATGAAGTGATTCCATTGTCATTACCGATATTATTTCAATAGTCTATGACGATATGGATGAATAGAAATGTCACTAAAACCTATCAGACCTGGCTCGAACGAATACTTCTTTTCGTTGACGCTGCAAGAAATTGAATAAAAGAAGATGGATGCTCTATGGTTCTGAAGAAGAAAGCTGGGTGTATCGTGGGCCTAGTTCCGTATCAATGCTCAAAACGGGAACATGACTCTATAGAAGGTCTTGTAGAACAAAAAAGAGGGCATCAGGCCACGAGGACCCTGAAAAAAACAGGATCTAGAGTCTAGACCATTAGATCAAAAATGTAGTAGTCGTAAAATATGTTTTAACTCGTGCGCATGTAAGTACTGAGCCTTACTTTTAAAGTTCATTTTGTGGGCAGTTTTTATTATTTTTTGTATCGAACAGCCTTCAACACCTGGATCGCCTGCGGTTATTTGAATCGAGAGATTTATGGTATTATTCGCTATTCGTAATGTAGGTATCGATCTGTGTAATCGATTATATGTGGCGTTAAAAAGGAGCAGCCTACGATGGCCTACTCTATATTTTTAAGTGAACGTTTGAATAGCGAACTCAGATTCTAAATTTAAAATATCAGGAATTTATGCTATTCGAAAAACCCAGACGTTGTAAAGAGCACGCATCTAAATCTCTTCGGTTGTGTACCTTGACCTAATGCTAGAAGTAGGTACTTACCTATAAATTCATGTGTCCTGCCAGCCAATACACAAGTTTGTTAACAAGTTTAGGTGCCAAGCAGGGACAAACATAAAAAAATAGAGCACGTATTTATGGTAAAACATGAAGCATTTAATACATAATAATATCTGAGGTCAGCCTTCAACACCCGTCCTGCCTGAGGCTAATAAAAAAGATTTACAATTATGTTACTGTACCAACTACGCAATGTTAAATTGTACTATAATCTGATTGCTGGAAGGAATAATTTTTAAATTAATAGCCTTGAACAATTAATTTTATTTTAATACATGTATTTTTGTAATTATCGTTGTAAAATAATACTAAATAAATGTTTATGGGTGGCTGTTGGCGGTGTAGTGAGCAAAAGTTGCCAAATAAATGCAATAAAAATAAAAACAATACAAACTTACGGTTATTTTTCGTAAGTTGATTGAAGATTGCATTGTAAACGGTTGTTGTTATTCACTGGCAATTTAAATTAATGCTTAACGTCGTCTTTGAAATTTAGATTAATTTATTTTATTATGCGCGCCGAAAATGAACAGAATCCACTTTTTTCACTCGAATAAACGACGAAGTTATCCGCGAACACAAATAAAAAAATATGTATATATATACGGTCGAATTGAGAAACCTCCTCCCTTTTTTGAAGTCGGTTTAAAAAAGTTTGTATTTTAGACTTTTAGTTTAGGATATTCTGAAGGTAACGATTTATTTCCTATTTAAGGATGGCAGGTAGGTAGGTATTTATTTGTATTCCCTGTTTTTAAAATATATTATTTTTAAATACCCTATCTCTACATATTTCATACTGGCGATATTCCAGGAAAAAATGTTTGATAGCCATAAAACAGCAGAAGAAAAATACATGTTTTGTTTACAATTTAAAATGGCCTCAATCCTCACATTATTTTTTTCGATAAATGCAGCGATTTTTTTAAATTCATAAATAATATTTAATTTTCAGGATAACCTCGGTGAATCATTTTTACTTTTTCTTAAATTTCGTGCCGTATGTAGATAATAGTACGAATGTATCATATTTTCAAGAATTGTTCATTACTGGAGGGCGCAACATGTCCATTTAACTTGTGCAAGATGGCACAGTGATCTCAATATGGGACCTGTAGGGCGCCATGTTTTATTAACCGTTTTATGGCTCGTTGCGCAACAATGGCCGACATTTGGAGTATGCACTTATCTCTGCTGTAAAGGCCTACACGGGTTTCGTTTTAAGTGCAAGTGTTATACCTACACGTAACATGTTTACTTAAACTTGGTGTGCTACCGTCTGCGTAACATGTTTACTTAAATATGGTGTTCTACCGTCTGCGGCCTCCTCTTTTTACACGACTGCCCAAAAAAAGGAGTGTATATGTGTTTAGGGTTCATGTATGTATGTATGTTTGTATGTGAGATTCTTTATTCCACCATAACTTATAAATGCCTGAACGGATTTCGATGTATGGGGTATCGTTAGAATCCTTACATCATTCCGGGTAACACTGGGTATATTATTTTTGAAAAAAATCAATATGGCGGCATTATGGCTCAACTTTAATATGTGAAAAAAATAATATTTTCTTCCATTATTGCAATATGGGTATCAAATTAAAGGCCTTGATGAGCACAGTCCAAAACTGTAGAATTTATAGGCATAATTTAACATAGGTAGGGTGTACATGCAAAACAAATATATCATTTTTGGCTGCTGTCACTAAAATGCATAAAATAAATATGTGCCACAGAACGGTCCCCCGACTGCAATGACACTGCACTTGTTTTATACTTTTTAGTTCGTTTTTTGGCAGGGTAGTCGTGTTTTTATTTTTTTAAATTATTTATTTTCCATGACCTTATTCGAATTCCTCCCCGATGCAGGTATTGGCAATACTGACATGTTTTCAACATTAATTCTCGCGAAAGACTGGATCGTACTGTGCCATGGACCCCGTTTTGCAGGACATACTATTTTGGACAGTCGCATGTCCTTCTCATTCTTGCTGCTAACTTAAAACATAAATATTCAAGGGAAAAAATTCCAATGCTACTACTCCACCAAGCCAACTAGGAGCTCGGATGGAATGCGTTTTCCCCGCCCGCACACCCGCCGCGGCCTGCGGGTTCCCGCCCGCACACCCGCCGCGGCCTGCGGGTTCCCGCCCGCACACCCGCCGCGGCCTGCGGGTTCCCGCCCGCACTACCGCCGCGGCCTGCGGGTTCCCGCCCGCACACCGCCCCCACCCTTTTGTCCGGATGACGTCATATTTGACAGACGCCTATTTGGCTTGGTGGAGTAGGTAGTAGGTACCTATGGTAGCTACTCTTCGTAAACAACTTTCAATCCACGTGTTTCCAATCTCCGCCTACCAGGCCTATATTATCGAAATCCATTTAAACTAAATCTAGATTGCATGCGTGACTAAAGGACCCATATATCACCGCTGCATGCATATGCATGCGTGCATAAATCACGCACTTTATGTGCTATGAACTAAGTACAATATGGAGTAACGCCTAACCACGCCTTGTACCAGTGCCCTTTTCAATGTGTAGCCAAGGGAATGGTCTGATATTGCATAATTGATAAAATCATTAGCGCAGACAAACCTAAATGGTTAAAATAATTATCATAAGGAGAGGGGAGCAACGTAGACCGACAAGCTGCTCTAAAATATATACATCATAAACTCTTAATATAAAAAATACTTATAAATAAAAAAAAACAAAACACATGCAAAACGCGCATATTATGTTCTTTTTATCTATGATAAAAAAATAAAAACTTTGATTCTAAATCATGGATGTTCTTAATTTAAATAATTTTCAAAACAAATGAAAATCTTTTTTCTGTCGCTCCAAAAGTTTAAAAATGTTTTCATCCATTCACGCGCTAAACTACTTTTTGGCGGGAAGTGGATAATGTTTTGTAATAAGATAGAACGGTATTTACCGTCTTAATGGAACTAAATTAGTTGGAGATTTCGAGCTATTCACAATGACTGCACTAATCGGTATGTAAGTACTAATTTAACAACCTAATAGTATTTTATTATGTATAATTGAATGCAATACTTTAACACAGTTTATTTATTGCATAACTATATTGCAAGCAAGCTTTCAACGAAATATATGCTCCAATATGACATACGAGTATGATAATGACAGTATGAGATCCGTTCACACTTAACGTATGCACATAAATTACATTTAAACACATTTAAACACTCAGCCCTTACCGTCATACGAATAAGATTCGTTTCAGATACTGGGTATTTAAGTACTGCAGACCAACCTTTTTCACACTGAACTATAATATAAACCTTAATAAAGGTAGAGCAGGGTCTATATTCATTACCCTTTCTGATTACTTTGTCATAATTAACAGCTATAATTTAATTATGCGTCTAATTTACGGTGCGTTTAAGTAGTTAGCATTATTCGTTCGAGGTAGTCTGACCTAATTGACAAATATATACTGACTATTCATTCTTTTAGTTCACAAACTAATCTTGACTAAACTATGATGGACTTACACTGGCATTACAAATCACTTTTGTTCCTAGAAATGCTTTGCACTATCATTGTAAACCAGCTAAAAATCAATCAATTAGTAATTAATACTAAACAGTACAAGCGAGGTATAGTTTGGGTGCTTTCAGATGGTGTAATTCTCGAGTAAAATTATTTATAGGCCGTGGCTTTAAGCCATATTATTCTCCCTAAATTTAAATAGATCTGCACTCCTTATTGGAACTCCTAAACTGGTTGGACCCCAAAAGTCTTGAAAGACAGATGGCAGACACTCCGAGTAAATATCAGTAAGCCGTCAATTTAGTCTGTGTTAGTCTGATAATAAATGAATTATTATTTATTATTAATATTATTATTAGGGTAGACTGGAAACATACCTCACATAGGAAAGAGACAAGGAACAAGATATTGGTATTCTTCTTGTCACGAGAGGATTCTACCTAATGTAGAGCCAATAACGAGTCTGTACTGTTTGTGATTGACAAACAAATTACAATTAATTGTTAATTGTGACTCCACAATTGCAATTAATTTTTGCCCAACTCTGCTGTCGAGTACTGTATGAAAAGACAAGAAACAGTTTCTACTGTACCAAAATATGTCGATTTATTGTCGGCGCAGACTGGGGACGGCAGGGGAAGGCATTTTAATTCTATCAATCGAATTTAATACTTATCCAATCGAAATAAGGTAGGTATATATTTCAACGTTCGGTGATCGACCCTGGAGCATCTCGGAGCAGTTTTCTCGATGTACCGAAGAGCACGCTGGAGCACCTTATTTCGATTGGATAAGTATTAAATTCGATTAATAAAAATTAAAATGCCTCCCCTGCCGTCCCCAGTCTGCGCCGGCCATTATTGAGCCGTAGCTTTATTGTAACATATTGATTATTGTAACACAATGTAATAAGCATGATTACAAACAGATCACAATCACTAAATGTCAGCTAGTTAGGTATGATTGATCATCGTAAGCTCCAGAATTTAGGCCCGCTACAGATCACCTTGGTTAATCAAACGATGTGGTTCGCGATCCATCAATGTATTGCGAAATATTATTTGTGACAGTTAGATACTATTTATAGATATCTTCTTTCCAGTCGTTACCTCAATTCTGAGGATCGTGACGATAATGTATGTAGGTAGGTACATTCTTCTTCTGGAGGGCAATTTTCCTCCAACAGCTTCTGTCGCCTGCGGCGTGTATTGCTTTTTGCAGTTGCAGTTGCGTAAAATCAGTGATCTACGAGCTGCACCTAGCGGGAGATCTGCCTCGAGATCTATTGCTCTCCACTGCTCCTGTCATAATAAGCCTTTCCAGGCTATCGGAGCTCCTTCGCGCGATATGCCCAAATAAGGACAAGAGGCGGACTCTACTCGTAGCTGAGAGGCGCTCCTTAATCCTTAATTTATAGATATAGTTAAGAACTAGTTAAAACCTCCGAGGAATTGGGTAAAATTGGACTCATGCTTCGTTGCAAAATTCTATATAGGTACATAGGTATAGGTATAGGTAGGTATATAGGTACGAAGCAGTGTAAAAGCATATTGCAACGAAATCCAGAATACGAAAGTAATGGATTCCTTGAGGCTAACTCAGTTGAGTCGAGGACCTTTTAATTTCTTAAAAGATTCTAATAATTTCTTGTTAGAATATATGAGTGTACCTTTTTTATTGCATTTTTTGGGTATATGTACCTAAATGACACTGGATCGAAATTCTGTTCTATCTTGAATTTAAGTAGGTACCTATGTGTAGTGTAATAATTTCGTGCTTGAGAATCTCGTCTGCCTTATTTTAGTAATAATCAAATTGATTCATTTGGAATGTCCTGAACCAGCGTATGTTTGGTTTCCTCGTGTCAATTTCAAGATTTTACTCATAATGTAGATAGCAATGAACCTGGAGATTTTTTTACCAATTGCTGTGACTAAACAAAGGACCGAGTTCCGTGTTCTAATTGATGCTTGACCATTAGTTAGTGAGACAAATGATGGTCATTTTCAAAGCGTCGGTGTGTCGGTAGCTCCGGTTTGTTTTGGACTGGTTAATTACCATGTCCTACTGTAGACTCCAGACGATGTCAATTAAATTACTTTGTTATCTTTAACATCAAGAAATTCTTAGAAATATATACTAACATTAGTTTTTATCAGGGTGAATACCCCATGCATATTTTACAGTCAATTTGCCTAAATAGTACAAGCGTAGGTATGTGACCGGTAGAGCTAAGTTTTTTCATGCCAAAATGCCCAGAAAGTAATGGCCCATGTACACTACGCATATTTCTCAATGATGACTTAATTCGCGTATAATATCCTGGGACATTCTTTTACACACTGCTACCTGATCCCAAACTAACCATAGCTTGTATTATGGAAACCAGATTACTGATATTACTACATATACTACTTTTTGTTTGTAAATACATACTTAATATACATATACACCCAGACTCGGGACATACAGACATGTTCATGCACACAAATGCATGTCCCGGGTAGGAATCGAACCTACGGCCTGCAGCGTGATAGACGGAATCTTACCAACCACGCTACCGTTAAACGGAAAACCTAATTATCTTCAACCATAGTGAGCTCATTACTTCCATCGTCTAATTGATTCATTTGGAATGTCCTGAACCATATGCTTTCTTTCCTCGTGTCAAGTAAAATTTCAAGATTTTACTCATAATGTAGTAACACTAGAGATTTATGAATGAATGAACAGTAGAGTCTATTGCTAGGTTTACGTTCGCCAGTTATACCGGGTAGAGTTAGAGAATGCCTTGGTAGAACTACAGAATCCAGCTACTGTAACAGATACGTGTATCGATAACTTACACCTGTTAATTGTGCAATGTGATACTCGCAACACCTCGGATACTTACTCGTAGACTTACATTATAATCAGCAGTTATTGTCAATTTGTTCTGCCAAGTACTGATTTAATAAAGTACAGTGGCCATCAAAAGGGTTTTAACAAAAACCAATTGGCGCGTCCAGAAGCCTCGCATGCCTCGACTGAGCACTCACGTAATGACATTATGTCTATGCGTTCCGACGTCAAAGCTGAGTGCTCAGGCGAGGCATGTGCCTGATGTAGACGTATCCAATCAAATGCATTTCTGATGGTGCATCACTGACAGCTCGAACGTGACACAGTTGCATTAAACACCTTTTCCAGAGAACGAAACTAATATCTTTGTGCGTGTGTTTTAAATATACCTACGGTGTAGTAGAAGCATATGGAGAAACGAATGTGTTTTTCATATAAAAAAATACCTATAAAGAGAGCAATCAATACAACACAAACAAACGATGTCCTATATAAAAAATATCATTTATAAACTTTAAAGCTTGCCTTTAAACATCATTGACTTTTCTAGTCGTGTGTACATGTTTATTAGACCAGTCTGCTGAGCCTCTTTGTACGGCGCCGTGATAGTAATCTGATATGAGATAACAACACAATGGAGTTACAAAATGTCAGCCGTGACGTTTGGACTTGACGTATTTATGTGGTACATTATGTTGAGATCTAGAGATAGGTCTTGTTTTGATTTATGATGCGTGAAGAACACTATATGCAGTATAAAGCTACCTTAATTATGGCTCGATCACAACATATTATATGTGGCTTTTGGTCTCAAGCCTGTGAAATGGAAACACTCGCGGTAATCGACTTGTTGAGCAGTACAAATACAACCAGTTGTAGGACTACAGATCCCAAAATTAATTTTCACTTTCCACAATTTATACAAGATCCACACGTAGGTAACGGCACCCAATATTGGCACCCCCCCAATTATTGGCACTTTTGAAGTTATCTTTAAAAAATAAGAAAACTAAACATGGAAATAGTGTTTTTTTGTTAAAAGTCATAAATTAAACAGTTTTTCACACCTACCTACTATTCTATCCGCTGAACTAAGAAATCCCATAGAAATATGTATGGACAATAATTGGGTCCACCGGTGCCAATAATTGGGGGTTTTACCCTAATACTTGAGAAACTATTGATAGCATACCCTTATTAAATACTTAAGATTTGTAAGAACTATCGTTACAGGATCACACCCAATGTACTAGTGTACAACTAAAACCTGATGAATCTGAAAATATCTATTGTTTCCCTTACCTTAATTACTACTTAATGTTAAAAGTTTAAAGTCAACTATGACGCAACACACTATAAAACAATCTAGTTTAGGCCTAAATAAGCACAGACATCAAGCAAATGTGGGTAGGTACTACTCGGCTGCGCGGGCGCTCCCGTATTACGACACGACATAAAACGCATAAATCTGTTTTTTGCTGGCTGACTCACACACTGAATTGAACCGCTTCGTAATGAATGAACTTAGGTACAAATATACAAAATAGTTTGTTTTGTAAGAATGAATTTTATTCGATTACCTTAGGTATATGCTTACTTTGTTATATGTTGTTTCTAAGATGTCCAGCACTTGGAAGTTAACATGCATAGAGACCATGACAAGGCTTTTGTTACGGATTTTGTCGCACCAGCAGGGCTAGTACACGCGCCGAGACAAGACTTTTGTCACGCATTATGTTACACCGAGCCGTTTTCTCTCATTCTTAATGCTTTCCTTCCTGAGAATGAGACATCGATTTACCTCGCGTTTCTTTTTTCACGGCCAGCTGTGCTAGTCACTCATTCTATTAGTAGAAAATGGAACAAAATTAATCTATCTCATATTTTGCATTGTAACAAGTGGTCGTGTTAAGCCTGCACTAAGAATTTTAATTTAACTTTAAGACTACTTAAGCAACTTCATAAAATAACTTGCTTTACAAAGCCTCCTAAAGCCAGTACTTTATTGCATACCTATAGGTTTTATTATGCAGGTGGCGAAATCTAGATAAACTTCGACACGACACACGTAGAGCGCGGCAGTTACGAAATAAATTTAACGGTCTCTCCGACATATCTCTACGATAAATCAGTTACGTATTCTGACAGGTTAATTGATACAGTTCAAACGGATATACTGTCTACAATTTAATGAGGTACTGGAACACATGTCCTGTAGCTCTACCATAAACTTTACTCGAGTTTCTAGCGTCTACATAAAATAGTTTTATGAATTGTTGAGCGCTCCCGTAAGTCACCCGAGGAGCGAACAAGTTGCCGTACAAATATTTTACAAATACTCTATCGACTTTAGCGAATGTCTAAAATAAAGTAATAGTAGAGTTGCCAGAGACTATTGATATAGTTTCGGTAAGAGTTGTTTTTTTTTAACCATTTCTATCTTAACTTGCTAATAATAAATTTACTAGGTATCGAAATAGCCACGAAACCCTACATTGCGTGCATGACACACACTTGGCCGGTTTTCTGATCTCATATTACGAACCAGACCTATTAGTATTATTTACGAGTTTTGCAACGCGTTTGCATTGTGCCGTTGTCCTTCAGATTTTATAATCAGTTCTCATTTTATAAAGTGACATAAATATGTAAATTAACTACTATCATAAACCTACCACGGGAGCTAAGTAAGAACTTATTTTTAATTGCCAAAACATACAAAGTTAAATAACGAATACATACGTAAGGAGTTAGATTCTTGTAATTTTCTTTCTTTATATCAGTTTTTCCATAACTAGCAAATCGTCGGTGAAGTTCTAACTAAGTAAAGAATAGCTACTTTACAGGATAACAAAAAAAACAAAATAAAACAATGGTTACCTATGCCTTAAGTAGTGTTACTAATTTTCAAATAACGCATCATTATTGGTCTATTGTGTGGTCCGCGCCATCCTACTTTATCCAATAGCATTAAAATATCAAATTAGTCTTGTAACACCTTAGTCACATAAAAATAGGGAAAAGTAAGGCGGGTGATAAAGGCTCCCTCTACTGCGTTGAGTTGGACGTATGGATATAATGCAAATACTTCTTAAGGCCCCGCTTCCCCACCGCGCGTTTCCGCCGTCTGGATTGGTTGAGAGCGCACTAGCCCCGCCCACTTTTTTGCGAAAATATCGAAAATCATTAATTGTGACGTGAAAAACTATTGCATCACCAAAATCGATCTTAATTTTTTTAGGTATTATCTTTCTCCATCTTTTGGCGAAAAAAATAATAAAAAATTCCAAGCCGTTTAGAAGGAGATAGAAATTTTAAGACGAAAACAGCTTCATTTAGATAATTTTTTTCACATAGAAAAAGAGCATAAAGCACTTTTTTCCTGCTTATTTTTTAAAGATGAGGGTTCAGTTAATACGGTGATATTTTTCTCAAAATTTTACTCCACTCGTCTAAGAGGAGATAGCCTCCAAAAATGCCTCGTTAGCTGCTGTCCCCGTCTTAAAATCTATTTTAACAACGAAAAGTCATCAATAAATCGTTCACCCGCTAATTACAAGTTTCTCGGCGTGAAATCCTTCGCGTACCAAATCGCACTACCCATATACCGCACGACTTCGACCTAATCGTTATTCATGTGCACTGATAACAGGGTACCTTATGTGCCTAAGTTGTCAGGATATAAGACCTAGATACGCGCCGGAACTAGCTATGTTGGTATATGGGCATAACCGTTTTGTGCAACGCACAAATTGATTATTCTTGTAACGGCTAAAATGGGTTTTAGGCGGTAAAGTACGGATGTGGTTGGCATTTTTTAGGCTTTGGTTTTTACAATATTTGGGACTTAAAACCAAAGAAAAGTAACAAGGTTTCGACATCATGTTTTTGTAGGTCCCCGACTGCGGCAAGAAGTCTATTCAGACTTAGGCCCGTATTAATAAATCGATCTGAAGATTGAGATCGAACCTGAGATGCTGTTTTTGACAGATGTTCCATACATTAAACGTCAAAACTATAATCGATCTCAACTTTGAGATGCATTTATTAACACGGGCCTTAGTCACAACATGCGCTTAAGCTATCTCCATCCATAAATTAATCCAACATTTCCTCTTTCCAGGATCTCCGCACTCTTCTCAAGTCGAAGCACATCCAAGGTCTCGAGATCCACAATGCCCACAAGGGTCTCAACAAGACGAAGGTCTCTGAGACCGTTGAGGCCGCCCGCTCCGCCGTCAAGTCCTCCGGTGGGCCCCTCTTCCTGGCGCTTCCAGCGCACCCTGAACTCCTCGCGAAGTACTACGACTTGAGGGAATTGGTGAAGAAAGCTGACCTGATGATGGTGCAGACCCACGCGTTGGGGATGGTGAAGAAGATGACTTATCACCCGAGCAGGTTGAGCGGAGTTTGGGATATGATGAACACTGTAAGTAGTTGGAAATTCTAGCTGTTGGGCGGAAATTTTATAGCGGTAGCTCCGCTAGCCCACCAGCTTTTCGAACATCATTAAAAAACGCCCTAATTTTATTATGTTTTAACTGAAAATTTGTTGATTAACTCGTGGTTCGGCTCGAGTCTTCCACCGCCTGGTTAAGATCTCTTAATAGTAAGTACAAAAGTCCCTATTCGCATCTGTATGTTTGTCCGCTAACTTCTTCTAAACTACTTAACGGTTTTTGATGCGGCTTTTGACTATAATTTGGAAAATGTAATCCGGAAGGTTGATATGTATGATACATTATGATTCAATTTATAAATAGTAGAGAAAGGGGTGCGATGCGAGGGCGAAGGCTTAGTACCAGATAAATTACAATAATTAACAAAACAATGGAATAGATAGATAAATCATTGATAGCTAATCAGCTGATTACTTTAACAATGTCAGCTGCGTGTCAGAAAAGAAATTCAATACAGATCGTAACATGATATGGCATTGCGCGATCCTAGTTACATAGTACACCTGATGATAGATGGACCAATGGCAATAGGACCAACAAAACTAGTCAGTGATACCTATACCTTTTTTTTTTTTTTGTTTTTTATAGCCTATTAAATGTCCCACTGCTGGGCAAAGGCCTCCCCTTTCTGTCTCCATAGGTCCCTATCCTGGGCTTGTAATGACCACGTTTTACCCGCAAAGGTGTTCAAATCGTCACACCATCTTCGCCGTGGTCTGCCACGACGTCGGTGACCATCATTGGGCGTCCAGGTATTGATGCGATTTGCCCACCTTTGCGGATCCATTCGTGACACGTGGCCGGCCCAATCCCACTTCAGCTTTGCGGTTTTCTCGCCCACGTCAGTGACCCGAGTAATGGAGCGCAGGGTGGTGTTTCTGACGCGGTCCGTCCGTTTTACACCTAGTATGCTGCGCTCCATTGCTCGTTGGCAAACCTTGAGTTTGGATTTCTGTAGCTCAGTAAGTGACCATGTTTGAGCACCGTAGGTTAGAACGGGCAGAATGCACATGTCGACGAGTTTACGTTTGAGGGATACTGGAAGGTTACCCTTCATCATATCACCCATGGACCAGAAGCTCTTCCATGCGTTGTCGATCCGTCTCGCGACTTCCTTGTCCTGGCGGTTTTCGAAAGAGACTATCTGGCCCAAGTACGTATACTCGTCGACATATTGTATAATCTGCCCATCTACCTCGACCCTACGTTTCGTGCTATTGGTCATGAGCTGTGTCTTGGACCTGTTCATAGATAATCCAACTTTAAGGCTTGCCGTACTCAGATCTTGGAGCATTTGTTGAAGTTCTGAAGCTGTGGACGAGAAAAGCACTATATCATCGGCGAAGCGGAGATTGGTTAGTCTAAAACCATATATATCAATCCCTAGAGAATGCCAGGAATTTGTAAGGTTTTGAAATATATCCTGTAAAGCGCTTGTAAACAATTTTGGTGACAGGGGATCTCCCTGCTTAACACCTCGTTCTATTTTAAATTTTGAGCCTGACATTTGGGGTAATTTTAATGATGCGGTGCTGTTCTGGTATATGATCTGGATTAAGTCAATATAATTGGGTTCTATGTTCTGGTTCTCTAGGGCTCTTATCACGGAACCATGTGATATGCTGTCAAAAGCTTTAGAATAATCAACAAAAGCCAGATATAATGTTTTATTGAATTCTTGAAATTTTTCGATTATCTGATTTACAGTGTGAAGGTGGTCTGTGGTGGAGAAATGGGGACGAAAGCCGGCCTGTTCGGGAGGTTGATAGCTATCGAGTGTCACAGCTATTCGATTCTGTATAATCTTTATGAAAAGTTTATACAGATGTGATATTAAGCTTATAGGCCTATAGTTGTTGATGGAAGATTTGTCACCTTTTTTGTGAAGCAGTATTATATTGGAATGGCACATTTCTATTGGAATCTGACCAGAAAACAAAATAGAATTAAAAAGATCTGAGAGGTGTGGTAGGAGTACGGATTTGCCGAGTTTCAACATGTCTGTGGTTATGCCATCTTCTCCGGGGCTCTTATTGTACTTCATATCCTTTAAGACTTTTTCTATCTCTGGGGGATCAATAGGTGGGATTGTATTTGGGCAACAGTATGCAATGTGTTTATATCTATGAATGGGGTCACTATAAAGGTCTTTATAAAAGTTAGTAGCTATTTTTAATACTTTCTCAGCACTTCTTTGTTTTACACCGTTCTCGTCTACTAAACCTGTTATCCAAGTTTTGCCTTTTGTAATACCTTTCTTTGCTGTTCTTAATGATGAGTTGGTTTCTAATGCTGTTTTGACTAGGTTGGTGTTAACATTTCTAATATCCTTTCTTATACTTCTTTTCACCTGTCTATCTATCCTTTTATAGTCTTCCCTGTTCGTTTTATAATTCTCCCTTTCATTTCATAATTTTACCGTGGTGTCACTTAGTTTATTGTTATTTATTTTTCATGTTTGATTTTCTTTGTTGCAGTTTGTATACCACTAACTATTTTATCATATAAACTTTGAGATGTTGAAATGTCTGTGTTTTGTAAACCATTAAAATAATTACTGAGCTCTGCATTAAATGATTCAAAATTGTTGATTAATACATTTTTATTTACTTTCCTAAGCTTATTTTTACCTATACCTATAGCATTAAATTTTTTACATTACGTAGTCATTTTCTATCCGTAGCGATTATATCTTTCCCATTTTAATTAACACTTGAAAGAATATTTTAAAGCTGCAAACATGTCTTTACCAGTGTTTTTGCTTTTCGTTATGACTCTTCTTCTTATTTAAGTGCTCAAAGACCCTAGTCGGTGTAGCTGATGGAACTCTCTATATCCCTCTCTATCAAGGGCAGCTCTCTATCTAGGGCAGTCTCTTTCACTACCTCATACATGTCACCTACCTTCTTTAGTTCGTGGTTTTCCTCTTCCAAGCTTTCCTCCCCTTTTCTTCTAAGATGTTTTTACAACTAACCAACTCAAAATATATCAAAGAATGTTTAATACCTATTTACTTACATACATCATTTCAGTTACATCATCATTCACCATCATTCACAGTTCGCTGACGGTGAGGGAAAACATCGTGAGGAAACCTACCTATCCCTCGGGATTAGGTAATAGTCAGTTCCTGTATACACGGCGACAAGGTTCACCACCTGTCACGTTGGGTTCTGACTATCTGGTGAAACGTGGGCTTTGAATTGGTTAATACCTTCACAATGGGGATAAAAGTCGTGACGTTACACATCATTTCGAAAACTTAACAGAGTTGTAAATAGTAAATCAAAGCTAGTTTAATTCGCCTCTTATTACGTACATAATCGTAGCCCAATGTTAATTAGTAAGCTTAAAGTTTATACGGCAATCTATTTCGTTAATTACTAATCAATCAATCCAATCAAACGCTTATGTATTATCCATTGCATTGGTCATGCGCTCCGTTCGTAGTTTTTAACTGAAGGCAAACTGGTCCTATGAGAAGACTTGCGAACCTAGATTCATTTCAAATCCGACTTTTCAGACTGTAAAATCACTATTGCACAAACATTAAGGTTGCTTTTGCGGTGTTTCTATAGTTAATATAAACTTGTTAGGTCGTTACAATTTAGGGTATTCAGGTCGCGAGCCAGCAGGTGCATCTTTGAATTCGTTTTTGGTTTAAGGAATCCCGCGGTGATGTTACATGTCTTACGCGGTTGGATGCACCTAATTAGTTGGACGTGTTTAAAATTTATGAGTGAACTTGATTGCTAATTTGAGTTCAGTAGGTCGGTTAGGTTAGTTTTTATTTTTCTTACAAGTTCTTACGTAAATTATAGGTGTGACTAGGCTAGGCATTATACCTTTTGAATACTACTCTTTTGCCTCAGTACCTACCTTACTTACTACTTATTCATAGTAGGTTCCTATCTGTTATTAGGTTCTAATCCATCTAGGTAGGTACTTGATGCAATAGGTATACCTAACAGTCAATGTCGTGTCGACTACCTACCTTTTTGTTGACGGGGAGGGAGCTTCAAAAGATGGCCAGTTGGCTACCTACCTAGCAGCTGATATATTGTGTTTTTTGCGTACAATTTTGTTTCTCTATACCATTTCATAACTTCAGCCTCTAGTCAAGTTAATTTTCTTGAAGCGTTTCTATAAATCTTCACGCTAAAATGTAAATAGCCCACGTGACTAATATCAACCCTCTACACTAACTAGCGTGACGATTTGTAGAAACGCTTGTACAGCTTGCGTAGATGATCTTCTTGGCTAGAGGCTACATTATTCACCCTTCATAATTTTCCCCAGGACTCAGTAGTGGACCTAGTCATCGGTCTCGGGATACCTGCACACAAGATAGTCGTGAGTCTGCCAGCCACCGCTCAGCAGTTCACACTCCAGAACGAGACCCTCAGTACGCCCGGCAGTCCGACCCAGGAGGAGGAGCCTAAGGAGATAGACCAGGCGGAGCTGTGCCGGCAGCTGAGGAGGGGGAAGTGGACCTTGGAGAGGGACCAGGATCTGTCCGCGCCTTATGCTTTCAAGTGAGTGTTTTGTAGATATGTGTTATGAGGAGTTGAAAGGTTGTGTAGGAGTCTCATATATTTTAGTACTTACCTAAGTAATAATTTTAATCTTGAATCTGTCTTACTGTCTACTTTTTCCTATTGAAAAGAGCTATTGAAACTTTTGTCAACTCTTTTTAGTGATAGCAGTATTTTGAATCGGTGGTGGTCAATTCTATTCTGACTGTTTAAAAGGGCTCTTTGTTGGTCTAGGGACATGAATAACAATATTTCGTGTTTTAATTTTTTTGAATGAATAATAATCCAACTTTACTATTATTTAAAAATAAAAATAATAGTAAAGTTTGGATTAAGCCATGAACTGTGGTAATCAAGATTCACGATGATCTGATGATCATCTCCACCTGTCAAGTCTCTTTTTTATCACAAAATGAAATATAAAATCTACGCAGTTGTAAAGTTAAGGAAAATATACTAATAATAATAATATCCTGGGACATTTTTTTACAAACGGCTACCTGATCCCAAACTAAGCAGAGCTTACCTATGTACCTAAATAATAATTTGTAAGTGCCCCCATAGGCTTGAACAAAATAAGGATTTGAGTTTATCAGTCACCGTCTTCAAATGCCTATTATCTCCCCAAGGAACAAGACCTGGATATCCTTCGAGGACTCGTCCTCTGTGGACGTGAAGGGCAAGTACGCGCGGGTGCGCGGGCTGGCCGGGCTGGCGCTGCAGCGCGCCGACCGCGACGCGGACACGCCGTGCGGACCCACGCTCAAGGCCGCGCTGGCCAAGGTGCTCAACCAGCAGAGCAGAGCGCCCAGAGCCGCCGTTTTGAGGTATGTGACGTAGTATGTAACGTAGTAGAGACTCTTAGTCCTCGACGTGACTCAAAGGAGAGTTATGGCCGACGCACATAGAGCACGGCATGGCATGGCATTTTATTTTTTATCAATCGAATTTAATACTTATCCAATCGAAATAAGGTATATATTTCAATGCTCGGTGATCGACCTCGGAGCATAGCGGAGCATTTTCTCGGTGCACCCGCTGGAGCACTTTATTTCGATTGGATAAGTATTAAATTCGATTGATAAAAAATAATATGCCATGCCATGCCGTGCTCTATGTGCGCCGGCCATTAGGCGCTTCGACTACGACGTGACTCAAAGAAGAGTTAGACGCTCCAATTACGATGTGACTCAAAAGAAACTAGTTACCTACTAAACTCAAATCACTTAGCAGCTAGAATGTGAATGGAAATGCTAATGTATTTCAATGGATGTGTTCAAAAGATTTTATGATATTATGTGGTCAGACATCAAAACTGAACTGGGGCGCGCTGCTGACCACATTTAGACGTAGCTAATGATGATTCGTACACGACGTTTTACTACAGAAACTGGTTAGTAACTAACTAATCACCCGCGACTCGAAGTACTGTGGGGTTAATACCGTCACAAAGATGAATTGCGGCAATTCTGCTAAAGCAATTCATTTTTCCAACCCTCCAGCAGAATCCACAAAATTTCTGCGAAACTGTCACGAATGGCGTAAAATGTGTCACTATTCTACAGAAATTTAGCGGAATTGCTAAAGATTCCTCAGAAAATCAGAGAAATGAATTGCAATGCAATTCATTAGCAATATTGCATAAGGACCGTATTAAGTCCGCTGGTCGCACTTACCTGTTTCAGAGAAAATGTGCTGCGATTAAAACACTTTTGCAAAACACCACGTAGGTATTTGAGTGATTGTATTTTGTTACCGATTGCGTCCTTTTTGAATTGCGTTATAGACGACACATCGTTATCAATTAGTTTGTAACTTTCAATACAAACAGGTCGCGTTCCTTTTGAGTAGCGTTGTGGACCAATTGCTTTAATGTGGACCAACTGTGTGCAGAATTAACCCTTTAATTTCCCAGGTCTTTGGAGCACGAGATTCTGTCAGCGCCCGGTCACGCGCGTGCTTTGGACGCCCTGCAGGTGTCGCCTTACCGTATCACGCAAGTTGTGGATTCCGATGGTGTCATCCACTCCATAAGAGAGGTAGGCATTGGCATATTTAAAAATTCAGTAATACTCCTCCACATTTGAGACAGAAAATGTGCCTATATAAAATTGAATAGCAATCATAGGGGGGTATCCATAAATTACGTGAGGTGATTTTTATGATTTATCGACCCCTCCTCCCCCCTTGGTGAGATGTCGTGAGATTTTGCTCGACCCCCTCCCTCCCTCTCTAATCTCACGTGAGATTTTTAAAAGGCAAATTCTAGTGAAGAAACATGTTTTACTTAATTTTACCCATGTTTCCCGCAGTTTTACACTGTTTCTTACGGTAAAAAAAATACGTGAGATTTGCCGAGACCCCCCCTCACCCCCACGTGAGATTTGGTAAGATTTGGCTCGATCCCCTCCCCCCCTAAATGCCTCACGTAATATATGGACGCCCCCTAATATTTAATTTTGTAGTGAAATCTTTTAGGTTATTTAATAGTAATTTTCACAATTAATACAGGTGTTAAAAATTTATAGGATCCGGTCATGTCATTTCTATTCATTGATATCGAAGCAATCTGAGAACAGTTCCTGGATTACTCCTATTCACAAAGTGCGAATGTTGGATTGGACGATAGCTTAGTGTAAATGGTTCTGTAGCGACTTCACGTCTCGCCACCAATACATGGCGTTGAGTGCAACTCTCCAATACCAATACCATTCTGAATCGCAATATCAAGATTCATGAGGCACATCAGTACCTATAATACGAGAACCTATAATACAACAACCATCAGGGCGTAGCGGCCTACCCTGCCAGGCATAACACCGGCCTGGGGGCTTACCACGACCTCTTATAGCGATTCAATTATAGGAACGTTTTAACGTTTCAGCGACTTTTTGTGCAATGACGTACCATATTGTCATGACAATAAGAAACGTCATTGCACAAAACGTCGCTGAAACGTTAAAACAATACTGCTATAAGAGGTGGTGGACCCTGGACGGAAGAACTTCCCTTTACCGCAAAAGTGAATTTCCTTATTTTCTATTCCAGGACACTCGTACGGAGTTCGCTTGCTCTCGTCAAGGGTACTTCGTGCACCCCCGCTCTTGCGCCAGATTTTACCGCTGCGTCAAGTTCGACCAACTCTCCCCCGAATATACTGTGAGTAACTATCAAGTCTTCAATTATGTGCACATAGAAAGAAAGAAGGCTGATGAAAACGTCTATCAATATGAAAAACATGGTGTACAGCGCTACAAACTTATATGGCCGGGTGGCCAAAAGACGAACTAAAAATGTAATATACTTTGACAGTCGTGTATTGACACTATGACGCTCTCAGCGAGATAAGGGTCTTAAGATCAATGGTGGTAAGTCCATGGTGGAGATTATAAACTATCGATTCTATTTGGAAATTGGGAGCTTAAACCCTGCTTTAAATTACAGTTGATCTTACAGCGACTGGTAGCCTAGGGGTGAACAGGTTGGGCTAGCAATCAGAAGGTCCCAGGCTCGATCCCCGGTGGGGCATGCACCAATGGATGAATTTTCATCTATGTGCATAATTTACAGTTCGCTGACGGTGAGGGAAAACATCGTGAGGAAACCTACCTATTCCTCGGGATTAGGTAATAGTCAGTTCCTGTATACACGGCGACAAGGTTCACCACCTGTCACGTTGGGTTCTGACTGTCTGGTGAAACGTGGGCTTTGAGTTGGTTAATACCTCCACAATGTGGTGGTGTATGGCCACTCAAGCCTCTGACTACCCCCGAATGGGGATAAAAGTCGTGACGTTACATTTGTTACATTTTTGATCTTACAGCCCTCTGGGGGCTTACCACAAGCTCTTATTGCGATTCAATTATAGGAACGTTTTGACGACGTTTTAATGACGTTTCTTATTGTCATGACAATAAGGTACGTCATTGCACAAAAAGTCGCTGAAACGTTAATACGTTCCTGTTATTGAATCGCAATAAGAGCTTGTGATAAGCCCCCAGTCTGTGATACACTACCTATTATCATGACATCAAGTTACTGACCGTTAATACCTTATAAGGCCAACATTGTACACGAACTCATCAAATACCTGATAATAAGAGATGGAACTCCCAAATAATTACATCTTCCTATGACCAGGTTTTCGAATTCGACTGTCCCGCTGGCTTGGCGTTCGACAACCGGTACGAAGTGTGCGTATGGCCCGGTAGCTTGCCACACACACAAGCTTGCCCCGGATCATCGGAGATCGCGCCCGTGCCCAAGACCAGGTTCATCTGTCCTGAACATGAAGGTATGACTAAGTTCATTATAAAAGTTCTTTAGTTTGTTCCTTAAGAAAGCATTGGATACGTCCAATGTAATGGATCCAAAGCCAAAGGATTAGGAATAAATAATTCAAACATTACTGTTGTACTAACTGGGGGCTTACCACAAGCTCTTATTGCGATTCAATTATAGGAACGTTTTGACGACGTTTTAATGACGTTTCTTATTGTCATGACAATAAGGTACGTCATTGCACAAAAAGTCGCTGAAACGTTAATAAGTTCCTGTAATTGAATCGCAATAAGAGCTTGTGGTAAGCCCCCTGGTCCTAACGTATGAGCAAGTTAGAAATATGTTAAGATGTGTGAAATAAACGTCTGAATACTCAAAGGCTACTTAAAGCCCGCCACATACGTACGGAATTTTCCGTACGGAATTGCGTTTCGAAACATCGGACCGGGGATTCCGAACGCGGTAAATCCATCCAAATGTATGGACGTATCGCGTTCGGAAACCCCTATTCGATATTTCGGAACGGGATTCCGATTCGGAATTCCGTATGTATGTGGCGGGCTTAAATATTTAAGTCTCACTTAGCAGTTTCAGACGTCGTCGTTAACTGTTATTTTCTGTATGGCGCGTAGCCCAGCGCGTAGCCGGTAGTGTAGTAAATACCTCAGTTTAGTTTAACTTCATTATTTTAGAATTGGCATTATTGTTAAGATTGGTTAGGATTTATCAATCTGCGTTAATAAATTCCCAGTTCCTTATATGTTTCACTTACAGTAGGATTTCATCGCTTTCATTATTCTTATCATACACACTACCTCCCGATTTTTTCATCAGAAGAAACTATAATCTTATATGTCGATGATGTTATAATCCCTAAACCCCAGGTTACTACGCCGACCCCGAGAACTGCCGCTGGTTCTTTGCTTGCTTGGACCACGGGAAGGCCCCCCTCACTGCGTACGAGTTCCGTTGCCCGTTCGGACTCGGCTTTGACGCGGAGAAGCTCAAGTGTGACTGGCCGTGGCTGGTGCCGGCTTGCGGGAACATCGCCAGATACGAAGCTGAGGCTTATGGATTCTCTGCTGCTACTCTTACTGGTAAGGTTCTGAGAACATCTAATCATTACCCCAATTCTCTAAATTGTAATTAGTTTCAGACTACCCTGAATAGACTACAGTAGCGGCACGTTATGATGGCCGGTTTGACAAATGGGGGGGGGGGGGGGGAGAAAATTAACCTCATTATTTAATGGAATAAGATTGGCCGTTTAAAAAAATAAGAATGTCAAAAAATGAATGCGAAAATGAATCTTATTCCGTTATAATAAGGTTCATCCTTTCCCCCTCCTTCATGTCAAACCAGCCTTCGTAGTGTGCCGCTAATATAGGTACAAAATTTCAGCACAAAATTCACTTCGGAATCCACCTTGTTGTCTTGGTGGTAGAGCCAAGCTGTAGTCAATCGACTGTAGCTCATATACGGGCTGGCTCGACCGGGGTAGCACCACCCTCTCACAGAAGATAGGCGTAAAGTAACTATTACAGCTAAGTTTCGTATGAAGTTTCGTATAAAGAAAAAACTAGGAAAAACATCCCTAGAGTAAAAATTTCATGTGATGACGAAATAAATAGCGTCTAATGTTTATTTTCCAGGTGCGGCAGGCTTCCAAGGTCAGACAGCAGACGCCATCAACGTGGCAGCCCACCAGAGCCTCGTGTCCGGCGCTGCCCTCAACAACCTGGTCGGAATCCAAGGCGGATTCCTGAGTGGGGCTGACGCTTTGGACTCCAACTTCATAGCCTCCCAAGAACTAGCCAATGGTGGATTCGGAGTTGGACATACCTACGAAATAGGCCATGGATCAGGTGCTGATCAGGCCTTTGGAATAGCCCACGGTGCTGGTCAAATCGCAGTCCATGACGGTTCCGCTCACGGCCAATTCGGTGTTGCCCAGAACGGAGCAGGCCTCGTCCAAACTGGCAATGGTTTAGCTTACCACAGTAATGCAGGCGTAGGTTTAGTTCAACCAACAAACTATAACGGAGGAGCGAAGAAATATACCAGTGGTTCTATAATTCTGGATGACTACAGACTTCCTACTGAAGATGAGATTAACCGCCATGCTGCACAACAGGCGGATGCTGTGAAAGCAGCTATAGCCGGTGTTTATACGAAAGGAAATAGTGGTGTCTCAAGCTCGTACTCTACTGGAGCTTCAGGACAAGGCCAGAAGACAGTTCAATACCATGGTGCTAGCTACGATGACGATAACTCTGGTGCGTACATCCATGACCCTACAGGTGATCACGCTGAGCCTTACAAGCACCAACACTCACCGGTTGAGCCGTACCTTCACGATGGGTCCCCCTACAAACACACTGGCGATTATTACGATACCGGAAAATACTCTGGCTCTTCCGACTCCGGCAAATATACAGGATCTTCTGACAATGGCCAATATACTGGATCTTATGACGCTGGAAAATATGATGGGTCTTCTGACAACGGCAAATATACTGGCTCTTCAGACAATGGCCAATATACTGGGTCTTATGATGCTGGTAAATACATTGGGTCTTCTGACGCTGGAAAATATACCGGGTCTTCTGACAACGGCAAATATACTGGATCTTCTGACGCTGGTACATATACTGGTTCTTATCAGAGCGGTAACGACGGTAAATACACAGGTTCCACTCAAAGTGGATATGAAGGCAAATACGCTGGTTCATATCAAATTGATTCTGAAGGTAAATACGTCGACAACAGCGGACAATACGTCCACGATAACTCCGGAGCTTACGTAGACACTACCTCTGGGGGTAGCGGATATAAGGGTCAGTATTCCGGCAGTGGTTACAAGGGAGAATCTTCTGGAGGTAATGGATACAACACCGGCAGTAACGGATATACTTTACAATACTCAGGAAATTCTGGATACAATGGCGAATATTCCGGCAACGCTGGCTACAACGCCGATTATTCTGGCACCTACAATGATAATTCAGGAGCTTACAAACACGACAACTCAGGAAAATACACCGCTGGAGTCTATAGAGCGGATGGTCACATAGGCGAGGGTAAAGCGACAAGTGCCGTCAACTTCCAACAATACCACGGATACAGCGAAGCTAATGCTGGAAACTACATCAACGATGCTAAAGCTTACACTGGTTCGTCTCATACTTTGACCGCTGGAGCTATAAATGTAGGATTAGTCGGTCGAACTACCCTGGTTGACGCTGACTACAGCAACCAGTACAACTATGATGGGTCGAGTGGACAGTCTTTCAGTCACTCAACTCCAACTCTACACCCAGGCCATGTGTCTTACGTCTCTCAACCAGCGGTTTCTATAAGCCATATTGGAACTGATGGAAACAACTTGGATGGATATAGCTATGTCACTACACCTACCTCATCTGGTATACCCACTACTGCGACTCCATTCGCAGTCACTACAGCGATACCTACAGTGACATATAAGACAACTTACGTTCCTAAAGCGCCTATTACAAGTATCAAGCAAGTGTTCGGTGTCTCTCACCCTGCTGTTACGTACGTCCAACCAACTGTGGTAGCTGTTAAACAAGTCACTCCTAAAGTCCAAATAACTGAGCACAACCAAGGCGCAAACTATCAATTTGGACAAAAAACAGGCTACAATACTGGAAACACAAAGACAGAATCTGGATACCATTACTCTAAGCCTAGTGTGGCTTTCGAAGATGGTGTATCTTATACGACTGCTGCGCCAGCATTAGCTGTGACAACATACAAACCCCAAGGCTTTGGTCATAGCCAACAAACGCTACATAAAGTAGATTCTGTCGGATTCCAGTACTCCACTCCTACACCAGTTTCCGAAGAGCCTTTCAAGAGGATTGTAGCTTACACTACTGGATCACCGGTCACATACTCTCAACCTACAGTTGGATATTCTCAACCTACCGTTGCTTCATACACTCCTCATTCGTTTAGTCACCAGACTATCCACAAAGTTGAGTCTGGCAATGTCTACACTCCATCAGTTGAAACGGCATCCGTTGACACTGGTTACGAATACACGAAGACCGGCGTTGCATACGAAGAACCTAAAATTGTTCAGTACACTACCGTACAACCGGCTCCCGCTGTGCAACCTGTAGTAACCTACCAACCCCAAGTTGTAAGCCATCAGACACTTCACAAAGTAGACGCCAGCCGAGTGAACACTTATTCTGATGACTCATCTGGTTACAAATACGAACAACCATCTGTTAATTTCGAGGAAGTGAAGACTGTGTACTCTACGCCAGCACCGATTGTCACTTCTACTTATAAACCTCACGCATACAGCCATCAGACCATCCACAAAGTGGAAACTCAGAAGTATGTGCCAGTGACGTCTACACCTAAAGTAGAGTACACTTACCAAACCACTCCAACGACTGTTTACGAAAATCCTATCCTGAAGTACACTCAGGAGGCAACGCCAGTCACTTATGTTGAACCTACATACAAGTCTCAAGCATTCAGTCATCAGACCATCCATAAAGTGGAGAACACTAAAGCGTATAGCCCTGTTGATACCGGTTACGAGTATACTAAATCTGTTACTTACGAACAACCACAGACAATTCATTACACTACCGCGCAGCCTGCTGTGGTATCGACTTATCAACCCCAAGTCTTTAGTCAGCAAACCTTGCACAAAGTGGACGCCAGTCAAGTGAACACCTATTCTCAGGATACTGATGGTTATGAATACAACCAACCTGCTGTTAAGTTCGTTGAGACGCCTAAGACTGAGTACTCAACTGCCGCTCCTGTTGTCACCTCCACGTACAGACCTCAAAGTTACAGTCATCAAACAATTCACAAAGTCGAGACTCAAAAATACGTGCCCGTCTCATCAACTGCCGCGCCCGAAGTTGACTTATCCTACCAGAAATCTGTCACTACTTATGAGAATCCGATACTGAAATACACCAAGAAGGTAACTCCTATTACTTATGTGCAGCCAACAGCTACAGTGTACACGCAAACGTACAAGCCTGTTATCCAACAACATGAAGTTAGCCACATTGTCAGCCAACCCGTCCAGTACGAACAGAATGTTCAATTCAATCAAGAGGGATACTCATACAGCCAACCTGAAATCCAGAGGAACATCGAAACTAACAGCGCAAAGAGTTATTCTGACGCAAGTGCTGTTTCCCACCAAGAATTCCACCAGTCGAGCGTCAAGAGTGACTACAATGCTGGCAAAGACGTCGTTTTCGTGTCCACGACACCTTCGACCCTCGTTTACGAAGGCCACTATGCAGACTTTGAATCCCCGAAAGTGGAAACTTACAAGGCTCCTGAGTACGTCCCACCAAAGAATGACTACAAATCCTACTCGACTGTATCTACCGCCGCACCTGTAGTCCATCAGAGCTCAGTTGTCCATCAATCTCATGAATATGTTACACCTCAAACTGATTACAATACCTACACTGTATCCTCTACTGCTTCTCCTCTTGTACACGAAGCCTACATACACCAAACCCAGGATAATTATGATTACAAGCCCATAGATTATTCTCAACAATTTGATACAGTTCAACAGACGGTGCCTCAACATGTATCCTTCAGCACATCCCACGTGGAACAGCCACAAAAAGTAGAGTCCATTCACTTCTCATACCCCAGCTCCACTGCCACAACGTATTACCAACAAGCGGAATACCAATCTCCTGAAATTCAAGTGGCTTATAAGGCTGAAGAGTACTTGCCTCCAGTTGTGTCCACTGCCACACCCATCGTCACATCGACTTACAGACCTCGTACTTATTCTACTGTATCTTCGTATCCGTCAACCACTGCTCGAACGATCGTTAAGTCGACTACACCAGCGTATAGAACTGAATCCACCACAGCGTACCAGTCTGGTGAATACCAATCTCATGCACAGGAAAGCGATTCCAAGGTAGTGAGCTATGAAAGCTTTGGATATAACAATGGAGCTGAAATTCAAAAGGTTAATCCTTATCAAGAATACTCTGTAACTCACGACAGTGCCTCTGTAGCACCTGTTCAAAGGAAACAGAACATCGTAGTTGAAACAGCCAAGTCCCATTTGCTCGGTTTCGGCACTGTGGGACGTGATGCCGGAATTGTTTCTGAAGTCACTTATACTACAGCAGCGCCAGTTGTATCATCTACTTACAGACAGAGAGTCAAATCCTCGAGACCGTCTTACAGGTACCAGTCGACAACTGAATACCAAGCACCAGAATACTTGCCACCATCTGAAGACGCAGAGTCTGAATTGAACCTTGACGCGTATGGATACAAAAATGTTGACACTGTATCAACCTCTGGTATTCAATACAACCCGTACCAGGAGGCTGTAGTGGTATCGACCGCAGCTCCCGTTCAGAGGAAACAAAACATAGTTGTGCAAACGGCTAAGTCCCAACAACTCGGATTTGGTACTGTTGGACATGAAGCTGGTATCGTGTCGCCAGTGACATACTCCACCTCAGCACCTGTCTTCGTTTCAAGCTCCGAGACATACTCGCCATCACCGAAAACAGTGACATCAACTTACGCACCAGTTGAACAAGGCCTTTTCGAAGTTACTCCATCTACCGTGCCTCTGAGAAGAACCAGACCTAAAGTTGCAGTGGTAACTAAGATTAACGACTTCAATCCATTCCTTGTAAGAAAACTCGGTGCGGTATGCAGTTGCCAATCACCTGTTCTGATCCTTAAAGGAAAGAGACCGACACAGGCACCACAAGATTTGGGTGATTTTAATGACTATGATGACTCTGCGCAAGGAGACTATACCGACAGTGCATACGCTCAAAAGACTTCGAGAATACATAATGCAGGCGTGAATACTTATAGCACAGCTGCACCGATTGTTACATCATCGTTTAACCCAATCATCGTCCCTGATGACTCTTATTACCAGGATTACCAGGAACAAAGCCATTACGACGTTGCTGTTACACCTAAGCACAGAGGAGGTTATTCCGAAAGCTATGTATCGAGCACACCAGTTGCAGTTTCTTCAACTCAAAAGGCTGCTAGAATAAGACAGCGTGTTAAGGCCGTCACCGTGGCTCCCACATACAAAACCGTACTGTTAAACCAAGAAGTGACACCTACTGTTACTATTCAAGATGCTGGATCGGTATCTGCCTCTGCCATTGACTCTCAGGCCTTCGACCGATACGGTCCCGGAGGCTGGAGGAGCAGGGACGAGACTCTGCAAGGCTCTGTAGACTGTCAGAGAGCCGGTCTGTTCCGTCATCCTAAACAGTGTAACAAGTTCTACGCTTGCAGATGGGACTGCACGAAGCAGAGGTTCACGCTCCACGTCTTCAACTGCCCAATTCAACTGAGCTTCGACCCGAGCTTAGGTGCTTGCAACTGGCCCAGCCAAGGCCCCGCCTGCCAGGGCGACACGCTCCTCACCAACGTTCTTTAATTAAGTTATAGTTGCCAATCTCATCGTGCCATCTAAATTGTGATAAAATTGTGATCACGAAATTTCTCTAACCCGTATCTCTTGTGTTGGACGATGTGTCTCTCTTTTGTTTAATTATTAAGTCGCTTATTTATTGTTCGGTTTTGTTGATGTTATCTCATAGTTATTTATTACATTTCATTATTCAGCTTGAAGCTTGCTAAGCATTATATTCTCTTCATTGGAATTAGTTACCATTATCTAGTTCATGTTATTGTAAAATAGTGAAGTCACATTTTTGTATTTTTATAAATTAATATAGAAATAATATGCTGTAATTTGTAAATATATAATTTTATTCAATGAACATGTCGTGTCATTTTAAAATAATAATTATTATTATTTATAGTTATAGTCAATCATTAAACATCATCATCATCATCATTATATATAACATTACGATACATAATAAAAAGCCTCATTAAATATTCAGGGCAACAGGTTTTTCAACCTCAGACAATACACCACTGTATTTCAGAATTACAGGTTTAACTTCCTCCGCAATGAATTCAGTTACTTGATCAGGTGCCCTGCCTATAAACGTAGAGGCATCTAGAATCTTACCCAGCTGGGATATTATTGGAGCAAAATAGGGTTCTTTCTTCACACGATCAATCAAATCATTGTCAAGGCCATGCTGTTTCACCTGCGCGCCTGCTTCATGAGAAAGCACTCTAATTTTCTCATGACAAACTTGACGATCACCACCAGCCTGCACCATGGCCATTATAATGTTCTCTGTGGCCATGAAGGGTAATTCCTGGTCGATATTGCGGGCGATAACTTTAGGGTATACCACTAACCCCTGGCAGATGTTAAGTAGAGTCAGCATCGTAGCATCTGCGGTTAAGAATGCTTCAGCGAGTGTGATGCGGCGGTTCGCAGAGTCGTCTAATGTACGTTCGAGCCACTGAACAGCGTGGGTATTAGCTGCATTAGCGTGCAAGGTGATCAGATGACGGGCAAGAGCGCAGCAACGTTCAGACCTCATAGGATTCCTCTTATAAGGCATAGCGCTGGACCCAATCTGAGAAGTCTCAAAAGGCTCTTCAAGTTCCTTACGAGAAGCGAGCAAACGGATGTCCGAACACATTTTGTGTACCGTGGCTCCCAGCCCTGATAATGCCGAGATAACTTCTAAGTCTACTTTTCTGGAGTAGGTTTGTCCTGTGACGATGTATCGTTTGTCAAAGCCGGCGAGTTCGGCGACCCTTTGGTCTAAAGCGCGGACTTTGTCGCCGTCACCTTTGAAGAGCTGCATGAAGGAGGCCTGTGTACCTGTGGTGCCCTTGACGCCGCGGAAGCGAAGGTCGTCTCTAGCCCTGGAGAGGGCTCGCTCGTCCATGAGTAGATCACTGAGCCATAATGAAGCTCGCTTACCGACGGTAGTCAGTTGCGCAGGCTGGAAGTGAGTGAAGCCGAGCATTGGAAGCGACCTGGAAAACACAAATGCAAAAATGATTATTATGATCCACTGTCTTGGTAATGTCAAGTGATAGGTAATGTTAGAAGTCGATCGGTCACTTTCTATAGGTCATAATATACCTAGTGCTTACTTGTAATTATTGGCTTAGTAGGAAAATATTTAGCTAACACCATGTTTAGAATCTAACTAATGCGTATCTTCAGTTTTAAACATCCCAAGATCATTAGAGACCTATATAGTTCAGAAGTACATAATAAACAATAGTTACAACGATGATTACGCATTGTTCCTCAGCTATTGATATTTTATGTTAAGCAGATGTGTGGTTAGATACGGCGACGTTTGATTGAGCTCTCAATATTATCTGCTATTTGTCTGACTGGTCTACCGTAACTGTTATTGTTACGCTACCTTGTAAATGGTACTACCTTGTTAATTAACTACAGAAATTCCTTGTTTTTTAATTATTAGCACAAGAATAATTAACAAGAAATCTTCCCATGAGACGTGCAAAGTTTTGCTGTAAAGCCCAATGTGGGATTAAGACCAGTGCTAACTCAAGTCTTAAGAGGCTAAGAAACAGTAGATGAATCCTTGGTTATTTAAATACTTATGTACATACTAATAAAAAACCTGAAAAAAATGCTGATACTTAAACACCATTGTCTAGATACGACCAAAGCCATGCCTATAAACGATTTTACTGTCAAGATTTTTTTTCAATTCAAGTGCTACATTAGACTAATCTAATGTAGCTCTTGAATTGAAAAAAAAAATCGAAAAAAAAAAATGCTGATACTTAAACCCCATTGTCTAGATACGACCAAAGCCATGCCTATAAACGATTTTACTGTCAAGATTTATTTTTCAATTCAAGTGCTACATTAGATTAGTCTAATGTAGCACTTGAATTGAAAAAAAATCGTATCTAGTCGTATGGTGTTTAAGTATCAGGCTTTTTTTCAGGTTTTTTTATTAGTACGTACATAAGTATTTAAATAACCAAGGATTCATCTACTGTTTCTTAGCCTCTTAAGACTTGAGTTAGCACTGGTCTTAATCCCACATTGGGCTTTACAGCAAAACTTTGCACGTCTCATGGGAAGATTTCTTGTTAATTATTACTGTGCTAATAATTAACAAACAAGGAAATTCTGTAGTTAATTAACAAGGTAGTACATTTATAAGGTAGCGTTACAATAACAGTTACGGTAGACCAGTCAGACTAATTGCAGATAATATTTAGAGCTGAGCTGAGGGTATCTCTAAAGCAGCGTTCAGTAACCTGTCCAGAGCAGCATTTTTCACCTTAAGACATTTGACAAAAGGTAGTGAAACTCACTTGAACTCATCAGCAAAACTCGCCAGTCGGCTAATTATAGCCGCGAGCCTCGGAAGCAACAGATCCAAGCCGTGCCTCAGCACGATCAAATCCGTGTTGTCTCCAACGTAACACGAAGTTGCCCCTAAGTGTATGATAGGGGCAGCTTTGGGGCACCGTTCAGCGAGGGTGTGGACGTGCGCCATGACGTCATGGCGGACCTTCTTCTCGTGTTCAGCTGCTAGTGTGAAGTCGATGTCGTGGATGGCGGACTCCAGCTCTGCTATCTGCTCGTCGGTGATTTCGAGGCCGAGCTCCTGGAAATGAGAATGTGGAGATAATTAAGAGATGCTCTCGTATCGCAACCTTATGTACGGTCATTATCAATGCATCAAATCCATGTTGCAAAATTTTGGTTTTGATAATGTCCACTTATGATTGTAAAAGAAAAAAACCGGCCAAGGGCGTGTCGGACTCGCACATAAAGGGTTCCGTACCACCGTAGAATAAAAACGGCAAAAATATCAAGTTATTTGTACGGGGATCCCCTTTATTTTTAAATTTTATTTTATTTTTAGTATTTGTTGTTGTAGCGGCAACATATATACACAATCTGTGAAAATTTAAAAAAAAATTGGTGACGGACAGACAGACAGCGTAGGCTTAGTAACAGGGACCCATTGGCACCCTTTGGGTACGGAACCCGAAAAAGTACTAGCGATTTGAATAATTGAGAATGTCCCGCGATTTGTTGCTGATACATGCAACACAACATGATAGTTTATAGCGGAACATATATCCTGAGTCATTATATTTAGAATACTTTTTAATTAGGAAACCGAATGTAATCGAAGTTTATTGTAGTTCTATAATAAAATGAAGCGCCTACATAGCATTTAAACATTTCAAATTAAAACAGATGAGTATAAATTCAGTCGTAGGTACTTGGTTACATTAGAATATCCATAAATAGGCCCTCTATCTGTGTGGGCAAATATAACTCATCGCTAAAATTAATGAATGATCACCACCGGGTCAGCAATTAACAACTAGCAAGGTTTATTTTAAGAAAAAACAACTCGTTTATAGTGGGTTTGTGGTTAGAGAAGATCAGGTCTTTGTTTTTCAGTAAGACAATCTTGAAATATTAAGTCATTGCTTGATTTAGGAACGACACTACATAAGTATAGGTATATTTAAGAGACGTCTTTTTGCGGCAAATTTCTTCATACATATAACCAATTTTTTACCGCAATTCATGTTTATGCAATGCCGACGAAATCCTCTAAAAGTTGGTCATTTGCGTAACAACCTTTGTTTTAAAAAGAAAATTTCATTATCATTGAAAATAATTAGTTATTTGGGACAGTTCATAGATTTGACCTTCAATGAGACACAGGGTGACTAATAGGAAAGATTGAGTGTATTTTCTAAGCGCGTATTATGTAAATATCCGACGTTATAGTATGTTTGTGAAAAAAGTGACTGAAGTAGCACTGGACTGAACATTCTAATCTGTTTGGAAAACTAACATGTGCATACATTGATGACGTAGTGAATGATTATATTATTCTAGTGTGGGTGTCACTGAGATCGCCCCCAGTCCATTGGACCCATAGTACAAGTGTTGCTTAGTTTGAGATCTTGCACAGATTAATAGAAGTAGGCAGATGTAGTCTTGGCAACAAACGATGTGAAGTCAGGTAGCATTTTATGTGTGCGTGACAACTAGGAGTGGCACTAGGGGCACTTACACCTGTGTGCGTGTTAAGTTGTGTAGTCATAAGGCGAGATTGTATTCGCTTTCATGTTTTGTATTTGCTTTGGTGGCCTCACTTTCGTGTTCTACGCAGTCCATCTGTAGCTCCTAAATCTATGGGATCTTGCTATTGTTAGTTAGTCTGGCGATAATAATTTCTTTATTATCTGGACTTGGACCTTCTTTATTATGGAGCAAAACTTGGTTCCTTATTATAAATTCGAAAGGGTTTGTTTGAGCATTATGCACAAATGGATGAACGGATCTCAATGTAATTTCGTACAAACGTATGAAATACCCATTTACAGCACCAAATCGATACTCACCGGACATTCGATTCACGATCGATTCACAATCCGATGACATCATACAAAGAAGTAAAATTTAATAGAATAGGAGCCTGAAAAGGCGATAAACACAACACGATGAAAAAATACCTAAACTGCGAAAATAACCCTTATGTTCACAAACTTAAGAATCCTGTTGTCTATACAACCTGTCCTACTAATTCGCTGGTAGATAAGATTAGGCTCGAAGCACACTGATAAAGGCATGATAACCGACACAGTCACGAACATTAGTGAACGTACGACAACAAAGGGTGTGAAAAAGAATTTAAAAAAGTGTTAAAGTGCAGTGGTACCCCAAAATGGTGTCCGTCCAAACGATAGCGACAATCGTCGTGAAAACATTCAAAATTGTAAGTATCTGTTATTTTTTAATGAGACTAGTGTGTCAAGGCTGCGGCGAAAAAATATTAGGTGTTGGTGACAAGAAATGGAACAAAGATTTATGTTTTTTGTAGTGACAGTCTGGGGTATTTAACGCACAAGTAAAGTTGGTAAGTAAAGGTAAAGGTATTGAACACACAAAGATATTTTATTATGGATACTAAACTTAATGTGTATTATTGTAGAGCATAATAAGAGCTCTTACTGAAAGTGCTTACACAAGTATGGAATTTATTCCGATAGTAATATTTACCATTACGTGGTTTGTAGTCACGTTAATACATACTTGCTTGTTAATAATGAAACCACAATAGCTGAAATTAAGGCAGGTCGTAAAATGCATGTAGAGCACTGTATGCATGCCATATCTATTTAAAGTTCAATATATTTTACTTGAAAGTATATTCCTGTCTAGCAGATACAACGATATAAGTTTATAGTAGACAGAGTATCAGTAACAGACCGGGTTCATCACACGGATATACTAAAGGTATTATTGAGTATTGTAGATATTCTATACTAATATTGATTAATTATGTTCCATACTAATATTATTGCGTACATATCCACTGGAAATTCAAATTCAAGTTGTTTATTTCGTTTAGTTTACTGGGGCACTTACAAATTGTCATTTTTTTTTTCTTAATTCTACTTCCGGATCGGAAACGCGACCTCGACTGAGAAGATCCGGCAAGATACTCAGCGCGGGCTTGTATTTTTACATTGATAGTTGTTTTTTTATAATACTCCACAGATCAGTCGACCTTCTCCATAAGTACTTTAGCCTTAGGCCCGTTAATCATAAATCTGTCGCATGAATAACACTAAATGATTCACCCCAAGTACCTGCATCCACGGTCCAGTGACGAATGGAATTTGATTCAAGACAATTCCTTCAGTGATGACGTCACGCAAATAAAAAGCACCATTGAGTACCGTCGCTCAAGCGTGACTTGAGTGATACAAACTTGCGGTTTTCGAAGACTTAAGAGCTGGTCTACGCCAATGCGAGTAGGGTTATCAGACCAGATCAAATTATGAAACTTCCTGGCAGTGTATTTTATAACTAAGGCGGCAAACAACGGCTCGCCTGATGTTAAACAGTTCTCGCAGCTTAAAGATGCATCAAATGTATTGCTCGCACGTTGCCCACCTGAAGGGGAGTAGCATAAAGGGAAGGGAAGGGAGGGGGGGGGGGAAGGGACAGGGGAGGATTTGGATCGTCACCTTTCTTTCTTGTAATTTAATACCTAATTACAGCCGATGTAGAAACATTAAGTTATTTATTACAGTGCAGTACGTACTAAGGTTAATCGGCCCTAGCGGCCTCATTCCCTATCACTGATAACGCCACACCTACTTGATACAGCACGCTAAACACACACTTGCTGTATTAAACTGCGCTATGGGAAGTTAAAAACAATAAACTATATGTAATAAACCCTCAATTAAGTAAAATTTTAGGTCTCCCTGTAGGTCTAACGCAGCCGGCTGTCACAAGACAAAATGAGAAATAAATCGATTTTGTCTTATTCTTTCCTATGCATTAAGTACGAGAGAGAATGAGTTGGTGCGACATAACCTGTGACAAAAGTCTTGTCTTGGCGTGCGTGCTATAACTGCTGAGCGAATTTACTTTAAAAAAAAATTAACTATAGTCTATGATTACTTTAAAAAAACGGTTCGAATTGAGAAATTTCCATCTTTATAAGTTCGGTTAAAAAGTAATTAAAAGTCTTTTTCGGTTTTGTTAAAAAAGAAATGCCCGATACGTATCTGTCTTGAGAAATGTCAAAACAAAACAGAAGAAAGAATCATCCTTAATACCAGCTATCAAACAAAAAGAAAGCGCGTGGAAATCAGTCTATCTATTTTGGATATACAATACCACATACAGATCAACATCGATATAGGCAACAATCTTGTTCTTTATTTGCGTTTAAACTACTCTTTACTATGGTTTAGGAATAATATCTCCGATTCTAACAAAATGTTTTAAAATTAAGAGTTGCCCTTCAAACAGCGGCGCTAGCGCATTGCAAAACAGCAAACAAGCTTATCAGATACCACGTTACTCACGCACAAGTGACTAACAATGTGAGTAACTCTCTGGTACTGTGAGCTAGATGTTCCACGGAATTGAACTGGAAATAAGCTCAGATTGGTAGGCAATTAGGATCGATGAGTCATATTGTGTAGGATTGAACATTTAATTCTTGAAATGTATATTATATAGACACAATAATTCTAGTTTATAATTATTGTATGTTTGTTACAGAGTTCTGAAATAACACTTATAAAAGATTTCTATTTATTAATTTTATGTCATTCAAATACGAATACTTATATATCGCTAAATTGCCAACACTACAGTCAAGACCATATGTATATACAGTAATGACAACTACTGTCCAGTACTTAAGCAGGGACAACTAATTAGGGACACAGTACTGACAAGTCAGATTTTTCTTCAAAATCTTTAGCTTTATAATCATAGGAGTTTGATGCTTGTGTTAATGTGGACATGTAGGTACACTCCGTAATACGCGTATGGTAAATTAGGGAAATATTTATTTTATTTTATTTCATTTATCAATTTTTATTTCTACAACACAGAAGATAATAATAATAATAATAAGAATAAGAATAAATTTATTTTAAAACATCAGTTACACGTGCGCAAATTACAATAGTAGTATAATGGTATAAAGCATGTAACTAAATCACAATAACATGGGCGTGTTACTGTGGAACCCAAACTAAGCAAATGCTTGTATCTTGGGAATAATATTTATTTTATGAAAAAATCTAATCTCATAAAGCAAATGTACTTAAGACTTAATCCATTTTTTAAAGCGCATAATAGCACATCATCCGAGGTGCGCAGTGGCAGATGGCACGCGCGTGCGCTATGGCGGTCCCCAGGCGTTGCGCACAATTGCACAGAGCTCTATTTACCTTGAACAAGCCCATTATGTGCCGTATTATGTACGTGATCCATTCACAATACATACGGGGCTGAGTACTTGTTAATTGCGGAAAATGTATCATTTGTATCGTAGCTCTACGTAGAGTTCATGCGTTAAGAGAAGATGATAGGGCTGTATAGTTAACTACAAATATTTTACGTAGATGCTAGTGACTAGCGAGGTAACTCATGATAGAGCGACTGATTGCTCTTTTAAGTTGCTTTTTCTTGATGGATTTAGAAAACAGGTAAATTTTAGCTAACAATGTATAAAGGTACCAAAGCAACTTTGTACCCAATGACCGACAATCATAAAATGTGACAATGTATTGATTGGACTGTCGGGACAAATAAAATACGTAATAGGTATTAGTTTTGTTCATAAAAAAAATAACAAAAATTCTTAAAATGACTCTACTAGGTACAGTCAACATAAAAATTAATTGTGACATTTATTTTTTTATTTAATTTTTATGTTGAATATACGCATACATAAACAACTACCCCCAAATTCATAAAAAGTTGTGATCGTCTTGCAGTAGAATTACAAATCACATTTGTTCCTAAAAATTCTTTTTAAAACCATTGTAAACTGGCTAAAATCTCTATGAATTTGGGGATTAGGCTCCAGAATATTAAACACCTTACAAACATATCACATTGCAAAAGATTTATCTTAACTTCAAATGACTTAACCCCATTTGACCTTGCAAAAATCAGTATGAATAAGCATACATGATTGGTGGAGGAAGTCTCCGGAATAAATGTTTGATCCTCTCTTCCGGTTGCGCTGGCAACAATTAGACTTGTTATTGCACGGTCGTAATTGTCAGCTGCTCGCCACAGAGCAGCGAAAGTCGTAGAGATCGAAATACAAAAATGTTGAAACATTGTGACAGGTCTTTACAATGTATTCTATAAACGAGACCGATAAATAGAGCAAGAGCAAGCGACTCATTACTCACCACCGACAGTTGGGCCACTCTCCTAATCTTTTTTGGTAATATAATAATAATAATAATTTATTTATTTCCAAAAAAATTGCCTAATCTAGTTACATTGGTGTTTTAATAAATATTAGTATTACATACACACAAAAGATATAAGGCTAAGACAAGAAGGGGTATACTCTGCCTCCTAAACTAGGTATGGAAATACCTGTATCTTAGGAGTCAGTGAAATCTCCGTAAACAGTGTCAATAAATCTTAAAATCTCTACGCTAGTAATAATGCTTTAATGTTTGTTATGTTTTGCTAATGGTTTATGTTACTGAGGTAAGGAGCTCTGGAGTACCTGAGGGGTTTTTCGGAATAACACGGCATCATGTTCCAGTTTTGGAAGCCCTCGGTAATAAGGGTCCTTCCCTATAATTACTTTCCGATTTTGAAATCCACGGAGCATTTTAATATTTCAGTAATATTATCGAATTAAAGTTCAGAATTAACCCTCGAATAACTACGATTATTCTATGAAATGAAGCAAGTGTTATAATATTTTTATAATTATAATGGATGTCTTGAAAAGGAAACGTTCAAACCTACTTTCCATCCGGTAACTAGCGCCGTAAACTAGTTATTGTAATCGCAACATTCATAATTGACCGTTGTGTAGACCAGTGAAAGTTATAAAACGGAATTTGTCAACAAAATATTACCGTGGGAATAATTACTGCGTCACTATCTTGCATGCACTAAGCAGGAATTTATTGTGGTACAGTCAGTTTCTTTTTGTACTTAAGAGGTAAAAATACTACTGGCCTAGTTAAAACATTTTCAGGTTCAAATTGGCTTGTCCATATGCCGCGCATGCCTCGCCCGAGCAGTCATATTATATTTTGTTTTTTTGTCAACCTGTGTCGTCCCACTGCTGGGCAAAGGTCTCCCCTTCCTTCCACCACTCCTCCCTGTTTTTGGCAATACTGGGCCAATCCTTCAAGTAGGAGTCTAACTCATCCCGCCATTTCCTTCTGGGCCTGCCGCGATGCCGTTTGGCTAGAAGTGGGACCCAACATAGATATTAAGATAACATTATGTCTTTGTATTCCGACGTCAAACCTGAGTGCTCGGGCGAGGCATGCGCCTGATGCAGACACAGTCATTATGATTCATTGGGTGCATCTACATCATGTACATGCCGCGCCTCAGCACTCAGTTTTGATGTCAGACAGCACACAGAACATGAGTGCACGGGTGAGGCATCTGGACGCACCTATTCATGATTATATATTTATTTAAGTTTGAAAACCTCGACGTGGGACTTTCATCAAAATCTTTTGACGACATCCACAGTACCACTACACCACAGTGCAGAGATCCTATATGCAAAAAGTTCGGGAATACTTTGTGTAAATATCTGTGTGTGTTTACTCTGTGGCATCTCAAGTAAGCCAGTGCACCCCGGCAGTTGACTCCCGACCCTATGACTAACGATTACATCAACTTATTGTCGCTATCCTGCCGGGTCTTGGGGTGATGGCGTTACGTTTATACCCGTCTTTATTTTAGTGATATGTCTTTGAACAATGCCGGCTACCGGTGACAGCGAAAAATTACATTGTATTTGGTACACGGCCGAAGCACTATAACTTAGCTATTTGAGACAATATTTTTGGCACTTTTATAAACGGAATTCGACGGAATTTTGTGAAGTATTTGGTCATTTATAGTGAGTATTTGGCGACCAATGAGTTAATTAGCTGTTTTAGAATCTTTGATTAATCCACAGAGTAAAGACTAAAGAAAGAGGTGACCTTATTAGATATATGTATGAAAAAAAAAGTGTTCATTGTTTTCATTTTCATTGTTCTATCAACCGGTAAATAGTTGAAATACTCGCTTCGTTTTATGTCGATGTTAGTACTAGCCCGACCACTCGGCCGACTTGCTTAGGGCCACCTTAGTAATTGGTCCATGGATGAATCGTTTAGGCACGATGAGAAAGCTTTATATTAATAATAAACAAATGAATCTCGACTATTAATCTTATAACTTGAATTTAAAATGCTATTCGAAGTGTACCTACGATTAATTGAGTTAACGAAGTTCACAAAATTAAATCATCATTATATTAATAGAGCGCCTCTTAACAGACAGTTATGTTATCTAATTATTCAGTTGAATTGATATTACGCGATTTGACCCCACATTAGTCGCGTGTCAAGAATGCCCATGATAGGCATCGAATAGTTACATCAACGATACGGGATACGTATGGATACTATAAAAATTCACATTAATATCACTTTAGCTTTTTAAAGAAGTTTAATTTCTTTTATAGAAAATTATAAACAATTTACAATGGCATTACAAAGCACCTTTTTGCAAAAAATGCTTTGTCTAAAAATGTATTATTAATGAATTGAAATTACTATGGAAGCAAAAGTAGAGTTAAGTAAGACTAGATGCGTATTTAATAAATGTAGAGGCTATTAATAAGGCAATATTTATGAGTTTTGGATGAAAAAATGGACAAATGAATATATAACAATGCAATCCAATATGTGTGTACTAATCACTTATTATACCAACTCGCTACAACTCTCTATATTTTTGCAACAACTTTAGTAGGCGCCGAATTAATCAAAAGAACTATAATATCTATGCCGTAGTAGGATTAGTATTTAGCATTGATGTTATCTCAAATACATTAAAACCTCGTGGGTACGGAACTCATGATTAGCGATCCCTGTGTGGTCAATCTACCTATACATGACGTAGACTGGTAATACAACTTTATTATATATCGACAGTAGTTCTTTATAAAACCAGTATTACACAACGCGATATTAAGTCCTTACCCTAAATCAGGCAGGTGTTATTAGGGTTTGAGACTATTTTTTTGAGTTAATGAATTAGGGACCCTAAATATCGGAAAGTGTAATACGGGTTTAAGTCAGCAGCTCTACCACAGGTTATACGTAGTCTCTATTAACTTCTTAGTTCCTATAAAATTGGAGTGCAAAATTTTATAAACTTAAATTTGACCAAAATTTCATGAACAATCAAATTTCTTTGAGCGTCTTACATGAGCTTCACAACGAAATAAGTATTATTTCCACTGTTTTCTTAACGATTAAAACTAAGGGCCACCGCAGATATGCTACTTTTAGCATCGGCGATCGGCGATTTTGATGCTGCGTCTCGCTCGTTCGCGCTCGAAGACACGCGACGCAACATCGATACAGTCACACAACCGCCGGTCGCCGATGCTAAATGTAGCAAGTCTGCGGTGGCCCTAATAACAGCAAAGGTTACTTATTAACTTGACACTGATTATCGTTATAGTGTCAATGTCGTCACACATTGTTATTGTTAAATCGTTGTTAATGATTACTAAACGGTTCTAGACGGTTTTATTTCATAATTATTATTAACTAACTTCCGCCCGCGACTTCGCCCGCGTTACCTTTAAAATCACCAGGAACCTGCAATTTTTCCAGGATAAAAAGTAGCATATGTTCTGCCCCAAGTTCATGTCTATCTCCATACCAAAATTCATCAAAATTGGTTTAGCAGTTTAATCTTGAAAGTATAACAGGCAGACAGATAGACAGAGTCACTTTCGCATATAGATGTAGAGCAACACGTAATTAACTTGCGTTTTGTTAAGGGCCTCCACAGACTAGCGGATTTTGTGACGTATCGATGCTGCGTCGCGTTTCTTCGAGCGCGAACGAGCGAGACGCAGCATCAAAATCGCCGATCGCCGATGCTAAAAGTAGCTAGTCTGCGGAGGCCCTAACATAACAACTAACGACTTTCAACCACTAAAATTCCCAAAGATATTTCTTAAATTTATTTACCAGGTTTTCTTTAAAGTTGCGTTAAAGATTTTTTTCGGAGTTCTGCTCTGATGACTTTTAAATGTCTAATTGCAAAATCGCAAATAGCAAAAGGGTAGAATGTAATAATGACTCGTGCAGTTATCTCGAATTCTTGTATCGATACACTATCTTATCGATTGATGACACACACACACAACATACGTAAATAGGTGTGCACCAACTACGGATGCTATAGTTCCGGCTACATGCTTATATTTCCGACACGGATATAGAAATTTCGCACCAGTAAATTGCGGCGACTGATACTACGCCGCAGTCAGCGTACTTCAGTACATCTGACAAACAATGAACTGAAACTGACATAAGGGGGCGTCCATAAATTACGTGAGGTGATTTTTGAGATGTTTCGGCCCCCCTTCCCCCTTGTTGAGATTTCGTGAGATTTTGCTCGACCCCTATAATCTCACGTGAGATTTTTCAAAAGCTATATTCTAGAGAAGAAACAAGTTTTACTTAATTTAACCCAGTTTTCTTGCAATTTTACACTGTTTCTTGTGGTAAAAAAAATACGTGAGATTTGCCGAGACCCCCCCTCTCCTCTAAATCCCTTACGTAATTTATGGACGCCCCCTAACGACGATAATAATCTGCCGCATTTTTTTGAATGATTTTTCTTAGTAGGGCGGTATCTAGCTAATCTATTAATCTATGCTTGCGATGAAGAAACTGGTCGTAAATCTTTAACTTTCAACTCCTCAGGTATTGAACATCGTGATCCTAGTTCTCTACCGAACGGGGTACAATGGCGAGTTTCTGGGCGTGGGGGGCACGTGGAACCTCAACGAGGAGAAGAACCCTGACGCCGAGATCGTGGCTTCAGGCGTCATAGTGGGCTACCTCATCTACACGCTAGTGCAAATCATCACGTATCTGTTTGGCACCACTGAACATAAAAGGTACATACAATCTTTTGTTACTTAGGTTGTTGATTTGAATCTTTAAAATACTTAATATTTAATTTACGAATTAATAAGTAATTAATGGCCTGTTTCAGAATCGTCAGATATTGTCCACCAAATATTTTGACACGTGGAAAAAAACATTCAAAACGCCATATTTATTTGGTGAATAAAAGTTATCCGCCGATTCTGTAACAGACCCTTCATTCAAAGATTCAAAACGTTTATTTTGTTTAGGCCTACGGGGGCACTGACAAATTGTCATATTACATTTTTTCTTAAATTCTACTGCCGGATCGGAAACGCGACCTCGACTGAGAAGATCCGGCAAGAAACTCAGCGGGCTTGTCTTTTTTACATTGTTTTAATTTGTTTGTTTAGCTAATTTATTCGAAAATCAATTATCATCAAGATTCTATCCCTTTGATTTTTTTATCAAATAATGTTTTGTGAAAAATATGTGTAGTTACATACCAATAGGTATGAGAATTACAAATAAAGCTAGCTGAAACTTATTTCAGGAACGGTGAATCAAATAATGCTGTGGTAATGTTTCAGGGCTCTATCCGAGATAGTGATGAACTTCGTGGGCGTGTTCCTGTGGCTGGCAGTGGGCGCGGTGGCGCTCCACTACTGGGGCGGCTACCAGGGAGAGCACCAGTACCAGTTCGTCTACACTGAGAAACAGGTGCGCACTATGCATCCACGAAGTGGATAATCATTTTCCAACTCCTGCTATCCTTTCTTTTGATTAAATTCGTGCGGGTTCCAAGACAACTTAGCTTTTCCCCGGGTCTCGTCGAGGGTCGAACCTTGGCGTCATCGTTGGACACCATTGTCGAACCTGGCTTACAAGAGTAACAGTGGTGGGAGTGTGTGACGGGTAGAGAATACAATCCCGAGCATGTTTTTCAATCCCGGGATTACGGGATTTTTGATGTGTAATCCCGGGATCCCGGGGCTATCCCGGGATTAGAGTAAGTGGTTTCTAATTGGGCTCAAATAAAAAAAAACTCTTAGTATAATATAGTAGGTAATTTTCTTTAAAAAAAAATGTAATATTGTTGCACACAACATAAATCACAATAATAGTAAGAAAAGAAAAAAGCCAAAACAAAAATCCTACTTAGAATTTCGAAAATACTATCGCAGAAATATCAAAGCATCCAATGTTTGACTTCCAAGCCTGCTTCGTAGTTTATTGCCACCATAAGAAGCAGCTGAAAACGCTCGCTCAGGTTCTACACTGTTTTTTTTATATTTTTCTGATAACTGTTATGACTTGGCCTATCATTATCCGCTTCCGGCTTGACGTCGGTTTCTGGGGCATCCTGTATGCTGTTTCTAAGTGATATCCGCGAATTCCTCCATTTATACAGGCTCATTTCACGTTTAATACTAAACTAGACCTATTCGTGGCAATCCCGAAAATCCCGGGATTAGCCAAGTACAGTCCCGGGATTTTCGGGGCCAGAAAACGGCCGGGACTGTATTCTCTAGTGACGGGCCTAGTTCCATTAAAAGGCATCCACAATTATTATCAGCCTGTATCGTTAGTATCCGTGTTTTATTGGTAGCGCCAAGCTGTAGCCAATTGACTTCAGCTTATATACGGGCTGGCTCGACCAGGGTATACACACCACCACCCGGGTACCACCTTCTCACAGAAGCGAGGGGGTGGTACAACCTCGGGGTAGCTTGGGGGGGGGGGGGGGGGCTTGACCGGTCAAGCCATCGCAGTCAGGGAGATAATGCAGCTGTGTTATTGAAGGGGAGAGGGATAGAGAGAGGGAAAGGAGGGGAGGGGTTGGGCTTCTGGCTCTCTCACTAAACGTACGAAACGCAGCTATTAATAGCTACTTTACTCGGATCGTACTGCGTACTATTGCGATCCAGCCAGCCGTTCGTGGCAGAAAACGATTCCTATAATAAGGGAATATAAGCAATTTCTTATGGATTATGATTAAATTACTTTATTATTATGTTTTGGGATGCTATAATTGCGACACGCTATGATGTCCATTTTGACATGTGGGGTGGGAGACGATGAACCTTATTATAACGGAATAAGATTCATTTTCTTATTCATTTTTGATATTTTTAAATTTTGAAAAAGCCATTCTTATCCGTTATAATAAGGTTCATTTTCTCCCCCCCCCCCATGTCAAAACGGCCATAATAGCGTGCCGCTGTTATAGGTATCATAACACTATACATGTAATTTAACAAGGCATTTCCTAATTTCCAGGTGGGTCTCGCAGTGGGTGCCCTGTGTGTGATCCAGGGAGCAGTCTACCTGCTAGACACAGCCCTCGCCGTCATACACTTCACGAAGGAAATGTAATTAGTGCTAACTATAATAAACCCCTAGTTTATTTAACTGTAAGTGCTAATTAATAAGACGAACGAAAAGTACCGATTTATTTTACGAATTTCTTTCTCCGTGTTAAAAAAAAACATTTGTCATTTTTCCAAAGATTATCCGCCAAATTTATAGAGATTTTAAACAGTCTACAACGGTTTTAAAAGGCATTTCTAGGAACAAAAGTGATTTGTAATACCAGTAAGTCCATAAAAACTTTCTATAAATTGGGGGGTATGTTAATATTTGAGTTTGAGTTATTATAATACCAATTTATCACATTATTGGTATCATAGTAAATATATATATAATATATATATATAACGTCACGACTTTTATCCCCATTCGGGGGTAGTCAGAGGCTTGAGTGGCCATACACCACCACATTGTGGAGGTATTAAGTCAACTCAAAACCCACGTTTCACCAGATAGTCAGAACCCAACGTGACAGGTGGTGAACCTTGTCGCCGTATATACAGGATCTGACTATTACCTAATCCCGAGGGATAGGTATGTTAGTAAACATATACTTTTAGACAGTTGATGCTTTTTTAAAATTACTACTACCTATTTGATGATTTGTGCCAATGTTGCTGATTATTTTAATCATACTCCAATGATTTTCGAATGTACGTAGCAGATACTAAAAGGTAATATTTACCTTTACATATTGACGTCTAATTGCTCTCACCAAAACCATTTCTTCAATATATTCCCACCTTCTTTCTTATCTAGATGTAGAGAATGTTTTTATATGTCAGTTTTAATTTGTAATGTAATATTATTTTGGAATAAATTTAATGCGTAGATTATTCGTTTCATTTTTGGCATACTAAGATTGGCACCGACCCCAAATACTCAATAAAGCACCATCATGCCTGATTTTCCCGAAGGGTTAGGCAGAGGTGGTAATAGAAATATTATTTCAGGCTTTTTAGTGCTCTAGGTTTTTTTGAAGTCGGTTTTTATTTTTCAGGATTACATACAACGTAATATATTTATTGAAAATAATCATTTATTTCTTATCTTTAGGAGGAGAAGGAATGAATAACATGGTTATTTGATTCCTACTTATATATATATATATATATGTAACGTCGCGACTTTTATCCCCATTTGGGGGTAGTCAGAGGCTTGAGTTGAGCCATACACCACCACATTGTGGAGGTATTAACCAACTCAAAGCCCACGTTTAGCCAGATATTCAGAACCCAACGTGATTCCTACTTCTCTGAAAGAAAATCTTTCACGTTTAAATATTACCTACGTCATCGAAAAAATCCTTTATTTCAGGTTAGTTTTCCGTTAGGTATAAATAGTAATCCATATTTACGTCACAATTACAAATAATATTCTTTCAGTACAATTTATCCTTGTTTGTTACAAATTACAACGCAGGTTCGTCATAAAATCATCGTCATTTTATTATTCAAAGAAGCTGCGAAGGAAAACATACTGAAACTTACAGGCACTTGAATAAATAGCGCCAAACTGACACCCACTGTATGAACCCAAACTAAGCAGCGCTTGTACTATGGCTAACATACAATGGACTGCGGACGATCCCAGTGACACCCAGACCAGGGCAAATTACGAAAAAGCCGTTCCTGAAATTTTCCTCTGACGGGAATTGAACCCGCAACCACCCGATGCAGTGAGCCGAGTGGCCTACGCTCAAACCCCAAGCGGTCGTCGAAATTCTACTTATTTTAATTTTTTTCAAGATCCAGTAGTCCTACCATGTTTTTTACGCTCGCTCGTCGCTAGCGTCTATGTAAAATTGTTGTTTGATAAATGGTTAGTAGGTACCTCTGGTGACCAATAGGTACACTACAATTTTCCATACGATCTTAAGTAGGTCTTAAACGTGCGTATAACCAATGATTCAGAAAATCTTTTCCTACATTCTAAATAGGTATTTAAGACTAAGAAGGTACTTAAGTACAAATGGACATAACAAATTTGTCATCAGTACTATCTGGTTTTCACAGGTAGGGTAATTAGCCAGGGGACCACCGTTTAGGGTCAATGCGAGGGTCAAATAACAGAGGCTAAGGGTTAAATGGACACGGCGCACACGGACTGACTCACTGACTGACTTAGGTTTAGTCTGTTCTGCTATTTCGTATCGCGAAGATCATTACTAACGATAGAGTATAGTGAAAAAGTATACTATCTTTTTTATTTAAAGAAAGGAGTAGCTGGCATAAACGATTTTATTAAATAATTTGAATTTGGAATACAAAAAAAAACAAAGACTATACGGACTCCATATTCGAATTTATATTTCGAATAATACTTGTAAAATCTCATCGTTTTAAACCTGAAGGTGGATTGCCTGTACTCCTCAGCGAGTCTGGTAACAATATCGCCCAGTTCCAGGGAATTTTTGTGCGAAGTCGACTTGGAAGCCGTCAAAATTGCTCCGTTAACGGAATCCGTAAGTAACAGTTATCCGATTTACTAAATTATTATCTGGATGGAATGATATGCGGCCGGGCTAGATACGCCAAGACAAGAATTCTGTCACACATTATGTCACAACGAGTCGGTATAGGAGAGAATTAAATAAAATTGATTTATCTCGCGTTTTGTATTGGCCGCCACAGCTACTAGTGCTGCCCCCCTAGCCAATAGGCTTCGTCTACAAGCGTTTCTACAAATCGCTAAGCTTAAATGTATGGAAATGACATTACAAGTCGATAAGTAGATTACTTGACTTATGTCATTTCCATACATGAAGCGTAGCGATTTGTAGAAACGCTTGGAGACAAAGCCATTTGGCTAGAGGGGCTGATATTGATACGATACGGGAATACGATACGATACATCAGTACATAATGTGGGCAAGTCTTTAAAAGTGCAAGGCGTGCCGCATTAGCTGCGTCAACGCACTCTGTGTATGGTGTATTGTTGAGCACGACACGGTACAAGCACGAAATAGTGATGCACGATGTGAAAAACAAGAATATGGTAATTTTATTAACCAACTCTTTGTTATGCTATTGTAAATGGATAAATAAATCTAGGAAGGGGTTAATGCTAGAAATGTAGATGTTTTAATGAAATTTTAAATGAATTGCTGGTGAGATAAAAGGTAGTGAGGCAATTGGCATATTCTCAATTTGGCAGGTTGGTATTTAACATCAAAAACATAGATTTATAAAAGTTACGCGCGTGCGCTTTAACTACATACCACCCTACTAATAAAAATCATTTCCAGAAATGCTGCAACTTATTATCGTTGCGGCCTGTCAGTTTCATACAGTGGTTGCTGCCAGATGTACTGAAGTACTCGTAATTTCGTGTGGTATCAGTTGCCGCATTTTATTAGTGCGCAGGCTCCATCTAAATGGAGCGCCGTCGCGGAAACTAAAATTAATCTACGATCAAAAATAAACAGTGGCTTCCATCGTCTTTAGCCGATGATTTTGCGAACAACAGAGTATCAGGAATTGGGTGCATCTATATGAGACGAGCGGCGTGCTTTGATAACGGAACACATAGACATAATTACATGACTGATGGCTCGGGCGCGGCAGCTCGCCTCATTTAGATGCACCCATTTAACTAGTATACTAGTAATTATAATTCAGGTCAATGTTTGGGAGAAAAGTTCTCTAAATAGCAGATTAAACAAATGCCTCATTCTTTTAATGGTAGATTCTGTAAATGGCACGTTCTCGAAATGGTACACTTAGTAACAACTGAATGATTATACTATCCAGCATCTTTTCTACCATAGCAGGAATTGCGTAAGTAAAGGTGATTATTATTTTGGGCACAAATGACATACGTGATACATCTAAGAGTATTCGTCTTGCTCATACGATACAATAAAGACAAGACAATTTTACTTTACAAGTTAGTTTAGTTAGACAAGTTAGTTTAGTTTAGTGGTATACCAACAAAATCAGCACCAATGTCTCTTTAAACTACACCTAATTTAGTTCACACACACCTATTAGTTGGTCAACCCAGTTTTGGCGGTAACTGTGCTGTCATGGCAGCCGGCGCGTGCGCACCTCGCCTAACTGTAGCCCGGGAAAGGGACGAGTCATTAGCATGGCAAGTACGTGCCATGGTTTAGATTAGTTTATAATAACTCGTGAGGTTTTGTACTAGTTTAAAATACATGGAAGTATTTTTGATGTTTATTTTTTAAGATTTTTTTTTTAATGTGTCCAGTGTTGCTATCTTATTCTAGTGGAAATATAGTATTTTCATGATCAGTCCAATAACGTATAGGTCGTTGTCCATCGGGGGAAAAATTATACAGTGACTTTATGGATTCTTATACTTTAATAAATTGGTATATTTATCGTGGATATTTTATTTAGACTATTTTATATGAATGTTTACATAGTCGAAGATTGTATCTTAATAAGGGATTAATAAATTTTATATCTTGAGTTTTCCTCACTGTTTTAACACTGCCTAAAGCTATAAAAAAGGTAAAACAGCTATGATAAGACATACTTAAAAAAAAAAAAAAAACTGTTTCGCTGTTTCGAACTGCTTGTCGCTGGCCACTGGTGGCTGTGGTCGGTGGCCCGTTTGCGACGAGCCTTAGATATTATGAGTGATGCATCTACTCTTGTTTGCTGACCGCGAGGCCGACCGACCTTTAGCACCAACGTCACTGTTAGGTAAGTCGTGGAGTGCGTCAGGAGGCCTGAAAACCTGACCTAGATTAATCAGTCCGGAATAACCTTAAGGGGCGTCCATAAATTAAGTGAGGTGATTTTTGAGGTTTTTTGACCCCCCTCCCCCTCTAGTGAGATGTCATGAGATTTTACTCGACCCCCTCCCTCCCCCTTTAATCTCACATGAGGTTTTTCAAAAGCCATATTCTAGTGGAGAAACATGTTTTACTTAATTTATCCCAGTTTTCTCGCAATTTTACACTGTTCCTTTAACGTAGAAACTGTAGGTAAAAAAGAAACGTGAGATTTGGCTCGACCCCCCTCTCCCCCACGTGAGATTTGGTGAGATTTGGCTCGAACCCCTCCCCACTAAATGCCTCACGTAATTTATGGACGCCCCCTCATTCGTTCTTTTATAATGCAATCCCCAGGGACCTAACATACGTACGTACCTACTTATGTATACAAGTCCCGAGCCAAATTGGCTTATTTCTTCATGGCCTCAGCTTCAATCAATAATTCTTGGTTGTCGACATGGCTTGTCGGCCAGAGCACTGCTAACAGATAGCCGACAACAAGTCGACGGCCAAAAATTTATGAAACTAACTTTGTGTGTTTTTAGGGTTCCGACCCAAAGGGTGCCAACGGGACCCTATTACTAGGCCTACGCTGTCCGTCTGTCCGTCTGTCCTTCCGTCTGTCAGCGGGCTGTATCTCACGATCCGTAATAGCTAGACTTGAAATTTCCACAGAATGTGTATTTCTGTTGCCGCTCTAACAACAATAACTAAAAATAAAATAAAATTAATAAATAAAGGGGTCTTGATATTTTTGACGTTTTTATTCTACGGTGGTACGGAACCCTTTATGTGCGAGTTCGACACGCACTTGGCCGGTATTTTATGTGACTAAGGTGGCACGCAAGCGTACGGCTCACCTTTTGTTAATCAGTTACCGTAGCCGATAGATTCTTGCAGTACCAAAGGCATCGCTCGTTGCCGACCTGAGGGGGAGTTTTATGGACCTCCATGGTTAACTTTATGTATCTGTACACACGTCAAGAGTTTGACAGTTGTTGAACGATGCAATAAACGTCAGTTTGTTTCCCGCCGCTTGGGTTTCAATAGTCTCCCGTACACACTAATTTAATATTGGCGACGAGGATTAGACGGAACTTTATGTACACTACAACAATACATACAAAGTGTATTGTCTCTGGCATTCAACAAATAGGTCAGTGTAATGACCCCTGTGCCTTCGACGCACCCTGGGACGCGGGAAGGTTGGCGCCAAAACTGTCGGCAAAATAGCGCAATGTGGCGCCGGGGCGGCGGGATGTTGCGATCAATTTTATGGGGACCGTGCGAGACAATAGAGTATATAATTTAAGTAAACAAATTTAGTTTAGGTAGATATGTTTAATACTATAATTAACAACATTTAAATCTATTGGATTAATTAAGTTTGTTGATGAAATAAGTAGGTGTGTCATTCGTTGTGTCCACATGCCTCGCATGCGTCGCCCGAGCACTCAGTTTTGACCTCGGAAAGCATAGACAACACAATGTCATAACGTGATTCCTCGCGCACCACCACCAAACCAAAATTCGCCGTCTTACCCAGAGTTGGGCAAAATTTAATTGCGATTAATTAATTACAAATTGCAGGTGATGTGATTTGTTCGCGATTGCAAACAAATCAAAGTTAACCCGATACCCCGCCAAATATTTACGATTGCATTCTTATACAATTATGAACGCTAGTCATACAATAGCGTCTCTACAGGGTTATTGGTAAAACACTAACAACCTTGCAGGGGCGTATTGCTGACATCAAAAACAACAACTTTTGTTCTATGATTTTTTACAAAAGAAAAAAAAACACAAAAAAACACTTTCTAAAATGTATGAAAAAAAATTTTTTTCTCTTCTAGAGGAAAGCCATGGTACGTGGTGGTATTCCACTTTGCCCTAACGTACCTAAACGGACCACGGCTATCCTCTAGATGAGCATATTTTCTTGTTTAATACATTTTAGGGTGTGATATTTTGTTTTCTTTTTTTTTGTTTTGTAAAAAGTCATAGAACAAATGTTGTTGTATTTGATGGCAGTAATACGCCCCTGCAAGGTTGTTAGTGTTTTACCAATAACCCTGTATAGTCTATACTATAGACTCTATATATAGGCTTATAAGTATGTGCGCCGACTCTACCTTACATCTCAATTCTTAATTCTTATTCTTGTATAACATCAACACCCATTTCAATTCCTCCATCACTCTCCGTAAAATCCTGAACACGTCAAAAATTCAAAATGTCCGGCCGCGTATTGGTAAGTAATGGTCACAAAACAATGGGCCGAGTCGCGTTCCAACAACACCGTGCGTATGCGCCAAACATTTCATTGTTCACTCACACTTGACCCGTGGCAATAAAAATACGGTTATGGTATAATATTTCATTTATATGCAACAACCGAGAAGAACGATTTGAGTCAGAAAACATGGGTTTTGTTTTGAAGTCGTGAAAAAAATAACAAATCACCTTGTTTACATTTACCTATATACATTTTGAATTTTAAGACTAACTGCCAAATTTATAGAGATTTTTAGCGTCTTTACAATGGTTTTACAAAGCATTTCTAGGAACTGTCTTTCTCATACTCTCCTATTTACCTGTATATTTTTATTTATTGTTCACGGTTTGCGTCCGTGAAATCGCCAAACGGACCCAATGGAAGACCAGCGCTGGTTCTTGTTAACCAGCACATGCTGAATTGGGTCCGTTTGTGGCGAGCAAAACCGGGAAATTTTCTTATTTTATTTTTATTATCCTTTTATGTTTGCCGCAATAAAGTTTTTCTTTCTTTTTCCTTTCTATATATTTTAAACCTTTTCGTGTTACTATTCCACCAAAATTACACATTATAATAAAATTTAAACAAAGATTAAAATTAAAATCCACTCCCGCCAAAAAGACACGTGCCAAAGTTGTTCATGTTTATAATATGACTGACCAACCCAAATATTTTTTTCGACTCTACATACCGCTGAATACACCATTTCCCATTTACCACAGGTAGAGCTGATATCCGTGTAAGTACCCAGTTACACGGCTGCGCTGGCCTTGCGTACGCGCAGCGGCGGCTCTCATGGGCGTCGCGAAGGTCGATCCTTGTAAAAAATGCAAGGTTCATGATCTACGACTCGTTTATTAGATTAGATGCTTGTTTCACACCCTCATCACTGAACATTTTGAACTGACAAAGTTGTTAATCAATAGCTCTTGACTCTACATTGTAGGGTTTTGTATTATGTCGTAGAGTTCACAAGATAATATAAGTAAAATACTCTGGAACAATACTTTAGATAAATGTAACAGCTATGTCATTACTCGGTGAAGACAGAGTACAGATTGATTTCTGTGTCTGATGCTCATGCATATGCTGCTTAAGTATAATTTCAGATTTCTGAAACATCCTGTAAAGGCTTCAGGCTATTAATAATTATCAACTCTCGCTAGAGCTATTCTATAACTGCCTATTATATATTGAACTATTTATGCATATTGAACTAAGTTACCTAAATTAATTCGTTAAGATATGTAAATGTGTCTGTCCAAATAATGTTCGTTTGAATTGGTAGAGCCAAGCTCATATTTGGGCTGGCTCGAACGGGGTAGTACCACCCTCTCACAGAAGATCAGCGTAAAGTAGCTATTGCAGCTGCGTTTCGTACGATGAGTGAGAAAGCCAGTAACCCAACCCTTTCTTTTCGGGTGGGCAACGTACGAGCAATGCCTTTGGTATTGCAAGCATCTTAAGGCGGTGCATGCTTAACATCAGGCGAGCCGTACGCTTATTTGCCACCTTAGTCAGACAAAAAACGTGGGTATTTGTTATATTACTGGTTACCATAGGTATGGTAGGGATCACTCATAAATCACTATTCAACCTAAGACCAAATAAAAAAACCGAGTTACACCATTAGTCAACTTGTTGTTTGAACCCTGAAGCGTCCCATACAACAACATAAGCAATTCAATACATAATGTGTCATGGAAACTGTGCTTATAATTACAATTAGTCATTTTCATCTATGTGCATAATTTACAGTTCGCTGACGGTGAGGGAAAACATCGTGAGGAAACCTACCTATCCCTCGGGATTAGGTAATAGTCAGTTCCTGTATACACGGCGACAAGGTTCACCACCTGTCACGTTGGGTTCTGACTATCAGGTGAAACGTGGGCTTTGAGTTGGTTAATACATCCACAATGTGGTGGTGTATGGCCACTCAAGCCTCTGTCTACCCCCGAATGGGGATAAAAGTCGTGACGTTATATTAGTCATTGTGACGATGTAAGTAAATTAAATTAGTAAACAATAAACATGCAGTTTTCTCGTATATTGACGTCTGAAATACAGGAAAATGTTTCATAAACGTCTACTTTACGAGAACTATAGGTAAAACGCGGTTATCTATGGACCTTCATGTATATAAGTAGGTCAAATACTTCTAATTCTGTTGGCTAAAAATTACGAGTAACTAAACTAAATTTTGTTATTAAATTACGACTAAATGCCCGGATTTTACTAAATTTAAGGATACTTTGACGACAGTCGCTCGACTCGCACTAGGTGGTTGTGGGTTCGATTCCCGCCCAAAAAAAATTCGGAAACGGCCTTTTCGTAATTTGCCCTGGTCTGGGTGGCACCGGGGTCGCCCCCAGTCCATTGCATGCTAGCCATAGTACAAGCATTGCTTAGTTTGGGACCATACAGTTGGTGTGTAAGTCTGGCGATATTTATTACTTACTTATTTATTTACTTAACTGTTTATTACCTAGCGACTGCGATAGCGACTGTAGCCTAGGGGTGAACAGGTTGGGCTAGTAATCAGAATGTCCCAGGTTCGATCCCCGGTGGGGCATGCACCAATGGATGAATTTTCATCTATGTGCATAATTTACAGTTCGCTGACGGTGAGGGAAAACATCGTGAGGAAACCTACCTATCCCTCGGGATTACTTACAGTCAGTTCCTGTATACACGGCGACAAGGTTACGTTGGGTTCTGACTATCTGGTGAAACATGGGCTTTAAGTTGGTTAGTACCTCCACAATGTGGTGGTGTATGGCCACTCAAGCCTCTGACTACCCCCTAATGGGGATAAAAGTCGTGACGTTACATATTATACATATATATATGTTTATTACCTACTTACATAAGCTTGGTATTTGTCACATAGGTACCTCGAGGTACTACGTGATATGGTTACTACGGTAGGTATATTTATGATGTGTTTTACACATAGTTAAGACCTACTCACTAGGGTATATGTGCTTAATAACACGAAACTTAACAATTCAACCTTTCCGGAAATACCCTGAATGAATCCTTCTTATGAGTGCACGATATAAATCGATAGTTCATAAAATATCGATATATTTGTACGATATATCGCAAAGTATCGATAGAACAGAAAAAAATATCGATATTTTTTTACACGAACATCCTTAATCCTTCTTTTACTATGGTAGCACTCAGGTGGAAATAAGGTGCCAATTGACTGCAGCTCATATACGGGCTGGTTCGACCGGGGTAGTACCACCCTCTCTCAGAAGATCGGCGAGTAGCACTAGCAATTATAGCTGCGTTTTGTAGGATGAGTGAGAGTGCCGTAAGCTCAAACCCACCCCCTTTCCCCCCTCTGTCCTCTTCTCCTACTATCTGTTGTCCCTTTCGGCAACGTGCGAGCGATACCTTTGGTATTGCAAGCATCTATAGGCTACGGTAACTGCTTAACATCAGGCCGTACCACATTAGGGACATAAAAAATAAAATAAAAACTACAGGCTGTATGTACCTCAGTAATAAAATTATTATTTTCGCATATAGGTACATATATCACATCGGGGACCACGCGTGCGCGTGCGCTTGTGCAGTTATGCGCACACGACGACTTCTAGACCGGAAAACGCTAGAAAGCGGCTTTTCAATTTACGAATAGCTACATAATAATAGCACTTAAGTCGATTTATTGAGAGCGACATTGTTTTATGACGTTTCCGATTCGAAGATGATTTTTAATTACATTTATGTTGTTTTTATCATGCTTGTACTTCTCGGAGAGGTAGGCAGAAGTACCCCGCAGTGCACATTGGTTTTGATGGTGTTTTCGGTCCCAATTTAATTCGTGGCTTATCATAAATAATGTCAGTAAACTGACTAAAATCTCTAAATATTTGGCGATAAATTGCGTAAGTAACTAGTAATCTTAAAGAATTACATTGTCATAAAATCATACTAAGTAAGACTCTACCATACAAATCAAACTGAAAATCAATCTTTAACTTCACAGCCTTAAGGTTGAAAATTCAATTTCACTGTGATGTCGTAAAATATGAAAGAAAACAGCCTACCACTGTAGTACAAAATAGTCTGATTCCATTATTTAATAAATTACAAACCTTTCGTAACCGGCGATTAGGGACTTGGATATGCGTTGATGGGCAATAGGAACGGACGCGGACAGAAATAGCTGAATCTTTAGCGGTTATAGAGAACATCTATGTTTGGCGTTTGTAACGTTCAAGAGATTAAAATGATAGTTTATGCGTTAATGGAAGTTCAAGCGAAAAAGTAGAGAAGATTTACAATAGGATATTATTTTTTAATGTTAAATTTTGCCAAATATTTTTAATATATTATCTTGAAATCGTTTTTTTTAATAATACAAAAATTTTGCTAAAATTGACGGACTTTTTCGAAATATGAACGTTTGTATTTAAGGCAAATTTAAAGCTATTTTGAAAACTATTCCATTTTTCGTAGTCTTTAGTCTTTACTCTACATATTAATGCAATAAAAACATCCGAATTAATTCTACACGTAATAAGAAACTAATGAACTCAACAAAATAAAGTAGGTAGGTACTTACCTAAATGTAATGTTCTATCTAACCTCTAAATAACAGTAAGGAAGTTTAGGATTTCTATTTTTTTTACCTATCCTATTAAACCTGCTAGAATCCCTCAATGCAAAGGGGTTTCGGACTATGTCCCAGGATATTTATTATTATTATAGTCGACTACCATAATTCAGCGAAGGTTGATGAACGCTCCAAAGTCCAGACCTTTCGAGAACTGAAAAATTTAATTACCCATAGATAATCCATATATTTAGAAAAAAAAATTATTTACCCCTCTATTTATTATGTTGTATGTGATTTGAAGTCGGTAGGTATATTCAAATAAATGGAAGCTGTTTACTCATATGCTACGCATTACTACGCCACAGATACTACTGAAGCCAATTTTCCTTGATCTGCCGTGACTCCCCTGTGCCCTGTAATAAAGGACAATAAAAGGGCGCGTGTAAGGACAGTCAGAGATCATTATTATTTTTCAAATGAGGCATAGAGGAGCCGCCGATGGTTCAGTGAGCGGTAGTTGCTTCTCGCGATACGCTGAACGCACTCGTGTCTACTGTGAGCTTAGTTGAAACGCCGCGACATCGAACGCATCAGTAATTTTAAATTTCGAAGTGCAAGTGTTTGAACTTCTTTTTAAATCTGTGCGTCTGTGACTCCAGCAAGGAGTTTTAATTGATTGTCTTTGGTAAGACTTTTTTTATTTATTTATTGGTTCATTATTTTTTTGAACTAGTGTGGTAGTAATCCCATAATAATTAATGCGATCACGTATTGAATTACACATAGGTATCACGCAATGGATTCTTATTGTATTTTTATTACTTACCCATGTACTTACTCATGTGCATAAGTGTTCAATTTAATTAAGCGATTGGGATATTGTTTTAAATACATATTTACTTATCGATGTCCGTATAAAATACCGCAAAATTACCATCAATTTAATGTTCCTTTAATTTTATTTCTCAAAATACTCGTACCTAGTTACTACTATTTAACGGAAATGCCTCAAATTTTGGCGCGTAGCCGGAAACACTTGCGGACGGAAGTTGTGCACATTTTTTAATTTTTGTATGTAAATTCCTTAGATTATCCTAAATTCAATGCCTATTTTATCTCAGAGATTTATCAGATTGCCAGAGATACCTACAAATGTGACACAGCATGCACGATTAACACTGGCGAAATACCTACTGAAGATGCCATATTTTTTTTAAAGAAAAAAGAAGATTCAAATGCTTCTTGGATCTTGTAAGCATGAACTTAATGCTTAAAAATTCCTTGCTTGTAAGCTCCAAGACAGCTATACGGCCAAATTAATAGAGATTTTTAGCCTTAAAATGGTTTCAAAAAGCGTTTCTAGAAACAAAAGTGCTTTGTAATGCCAGTGTGAGTCCATCATAAATTTATTTTGGGGGATAGTCTCTGATATTACACTGAGCTTAATTTAAAAATGGAATGATACCGCATTTTGTGTCTCTGTAAAAAAATAACAAGTGTATTTGGAAAGTAGTATTGTGCGCATTACGTTCCGTTCCAATGATTGGCATTCAGCATGTTTGTGATTTATGCGCCGCCGTTCAGCATGAAACAGGCTTTCTAACATCACACAACACGTTAATGAGATAGAAAATAAATTAATTGCTTTTGGTAATTAGGCCGTCATATTTACATAACTGCGCTGAAAGGATTTTGTTTTTTATAACAAAAGGCTATTGGCAAAATGCATAAATATGAAATGTCGAAAAAAATAAAACACGTAAAACAAAGAAATTATAAGGAATAGATCATATATTTTCTTTTGTCAATCCCTCTTGTTGCATTGCCATAAAACATAAGTAAATTAAGACGATACAAGAAAAAAATGAATTTTAGTTTCGGGGTGTGGCTAGCGTCGCGTGAGCTGCCGAAGGATATATCCCTCTCGCTTAGCTAGGACAGAACAGCTATGGAGTAGACTATTAGTATAGTTATTTTTTGAAGGAACAATATTGTTTAATTCGTACAATTAAAATAATATGTCCCAGTGCACCTTTTAAAATAGATGAAATGGATGAAATTATTCAAATATATTTTTTTCGTTTAATATGGGATTTTTATGTCGAGTGTATTTGAAAAAAATAATTTAATTTCTATGTTGTTTTTATTGCTGAAGACAAAGTAAGTCAAAAGAAGACAAACGATACCTACAATATGCTGATAGATACGTATAACAATATTTCGATCGTATAATAGCCTATAACCAGCGGACGATCCAGACGCGTCCAACGATATCTCATTAGTCAAATTATTATGATAAAAATAGTTTGGACGTTATACGGGAGCAGATGAACATACATACATATCGGTCAAAATCATAACCCTCCGCCCACCGTAGTCGGGTAAAAATGTACATACTCTGTGTCAGTGACTGACTGCCGGATATGAGTATCTTTTTCATGTTTCGTAGGCAAAGGAATACTTTGGTACTTAACTTCGATGCCGATCATGAAGTCATCAGCGGTGTCATAATATTTATTTTTACCATATTTAATTTATTTTTTAATTTAATTTTCAGTTTTTATTAATTTTATTGATTTAACCATGCATTTATTTATTGTTTATCTTTTTATCTTTATTTTTTTATCTATCAAAATCACCCTTAGACTGGTTACCGCCACAGGTGACAAGAGGGCTGGCTCTTTCCTTGCTCAAAAAATTCGCTTGACAACAGGAACAGCTTGAATACAGGGAGGACATGCAGCCAGTATCCCACGCGGACGGTATTTGTTTAATTAGGGGTAGGTTTTTATTTTATTGTATTTTATTTTAATTTATGTTATATTATATTGTATTTTAATGATAAAACATGAAAAATAAAAATAAATATATATATTTTTTTAAATTTAATTTTACTTTTATTTATTGTTTTATATTTATTGTGAAATTATAATAATTTTAATAATCAATATTGGACTATGTCTGAAATAAATACATTGAATTGAATAATTTAAATACAAAAATTATCACATTAACTCGTTAAATCACGGTTTACACCCGCTAGAACGAAAAAGATCCTAACATGGTAGGTAGGACCTGAGGGTTGGCCAGTTAATTACTTAAAATACACTATATTTATTTCAAGAAAACATTCATAAGATCTGAAGGCGTCGGACTCGCACATAAAGGGTTCCGTACCACCGTAGAATAAACACATCAAAAATATCAAGTTTGAGACTTGATATTTATTTTTAAATGTTATTATATTTTTAGTATTTGTTCTGCACCGGCAACAGAAATACACATTCAGTGAAAATTTCAACTCTCTACCTGTTACGGTTCGTGAGATACAGCCCGCGCTGACAGACGGACAGACAGACAGACGGACAGCGTAGGCCTAGTAATAGGGTCCCGTTAGCACCCTTTGGAACCCTAAAAAGTAGCCTATGTTCTCCGCCAAGACCCAGTCTATCTCCATACCAAAATTCATCAACATTGGTTCAGCGGTTTAGCCGTGAAAAGGTAACAGACAGAGTTACTTTCGTTTATAATATAATAGATTGAATAGGACGGACAAACATTTTCCTATCCATATCTGTAATGTTATTTTTTACGATAATTTATTGATGTATGATATATTTATTACTTGCCCATCCATACCTACAACAAACGCAATAAAGCGACTCCATTGTTTTGACAAGCAATGTATTCCCACTGTCGGCCCAAGACCATGCTGCAAGTATATAACAGTAAGCGAAATAGGGAGTTTTTACAGAAATGACACGAATAACTATGAAATGACAAGAGATGACACAAAATGACAAGAGATGACACAAAATGACAAGAGATGAAAAGAAATTACACAAGACAAGGAAAAGCAAACGAAAATCACGCTGCAGTGCAGGTCGTAGGTTCGATTCCTGCCCAGGACATGCATTTGTGTGCATGAACATGTCCGCATGTCCCGAGTCTAGGTGTAATTAAGTGTATATTTAGTTTGTATTTACAAACAAAAAGTAGTATATGTAGTAATATCAGTTATCTGGTTTCCATAGTACAAGCTCTGCTTAGTTTGGGATCAGGTAGTCATGTGTAAAAGAATTTCCAAGGATATTTATTTATTTATCATAGGCGTCGGCGGACTGTAAATACTGTACTGTACCTGTAATGTGGCACGACCGTAATATTTTTTCGTAATATTTTTTAAAAAATCCTTCACAGGTCCGACGTCGAACAAGTCCGAGCGGACACTGACAATACAAAGTTAGAGAGAGACATGGTTAGTTCAAGTACTTAAAATGTGAGATGGCGATATTGTGCGCGCGCTCGGAAATAAACAACGTAAGCGCCAAACCACATTTACTTGAATTAAAAAAAAACTACTTCATGAATTAAAATATGGTTGAAGGGTAGTTTAGATATCATTATTTGCTATGTTTTAGAAATAATTTCGTGATCTAAATCGTAAAAACATCGTGGTAGCAAGGAAAATTGTAAATAATTAGAGCTCATTTCATAAATTTTTTTTATCGAGAAAATTTCATCAAATCGTGATTTGGATTTAAAGATACTCAAGATAATATAGTCAAAAATCATACATCTAAATATAAGATTCCTAGTCCACATACTTACTTAAAGAAAAAGTAGAATAGAAAATCAACCAAATTTCGAACCCTCCTCTTAAGTTTTACGTAATTCCTCGTTTAACAGATCTATTTTAAAAATCGATTTCACCGGAAAATAAAAATCTAGATAGGTAGAATGTTAACAAAAACGCTAAGATATTTCAATGAAGAAATACTCTGCGAAAAGTATTGAAACTAAAACTATTTCCACAGTCTGTGCCGGTAAATCAGCACTAGATTGTAGCTAAACTCTTGTAATAGTAGTTACTACTACTAATGTAACATCAACATAAAAAAACCGGACAAGTGCGAGTAGGACTCGCGCCCTGAGGGTGCCGTACAAACTTATTAGGATTTGAACATTCAAAAACGCTGAAAATAATATTTTTTACTTGTAATGAGTAGCCTAACTATTAATTTTCATGTCTCTAGCTTCAGAAAAAATGGGACTCCCATACAACCTTTCACCCCTTATTTTACTCTCTTAGGGGTTGCATTTCTATAAATCCTTCCTATACCCTTTTGTTCTGTTCTACGTTATTAAATGTACGTAATTAAAGGTACTGTTCAAATTTCACGTTTTTAACACCAGCGGTTTGGGCTATGCATGTCTTGACAGACAGACAGAGGGACAACAAAGTTATAATATTATAAGGGTTCAGTTTTTTTCAATTGAGGTACGGAACCCTAAAAAATATATGAGTCATCATCATGACTCAGAGCAATTTATTAAAGAAAAATCATGACAATTGTTATGTTATGGGATCACGTGAACTGGACCATCATAATACATAGTAATTTCGAATAATCACCATTACATAGTCCTACAGTTGTAATAAAACTAGACGTGCATTGAACTATAGCAATAAAACTACTAAGAACCACTAAGCACAAATGAAATATATCGAGGCCTGATATTATCGGAATGTGGGTCTACAACAGTACAACTCTACCTACCCCTACGGGAAAACAGGCGTATTGTAGGTCATAAATATACCATCAAATATGGAAGACCTGGATGTTCACGGTTGATGGAAAGTTTCCGATAACTATTAGCAACAATATTTTACTCCTTCCAAAGCAATTTCCGACACGCGGAACACGTTTCCGCGAGCAATAAGCTGACGGAAAAACGTCTGTCACGGATTCCGTGTGTCGGAAATTGCTTTGAAAGGAGAACAAATAGTCTGCTCTCCGTATCCGAAACTTTCCGACAGCCGAACATCTCTCCTATCTTCCCATATTATTATGCTCATAAATCTATTTCCCTAGGTGTCGGAGTACGGGGGCGGCGCTCGAGTGGTGTGGGCCATGTCTGCGGGCGACAGGGAAGCGGAGGCGCAGGCCAAGAAGGGCGATGACACCTCCAGCGACAGGGACAGCAGGGCCGCGGCCGCCCTCAAGCAGTACTGGTGTGTGGGCCTGAGGGCCGTGGAGCTGGTGAGTTGAGGACTTTGCGATGGCTTTTCTTGAGAGGAGTTATGCTAGCACACTTGATACTCTACACTACTTGCAAACTTGATCGAAATTGGACGAAGTTTTTTTTTTTTCTTCATTATGGCGTCGCTTTGCGCATATGCCAGTGTCAAGTAAAATATAACAATACAATTTTTGCTGCGTCAAGCACAGGAAGACCTTTAGCTAGGCCTAAAATACCCCCCCAAACCCTATCAGTAAAGTGGCGGACACTTTACTGACAAATTACTAGACTTTTTGGAGGAACCCGAAAATCATGTTTTACCACTTTTGTTATAATTGCCCACACTCACGCACATTTATGAACATATAATGGTTAATATTCCGCCAACATTACACATTATAATACAAGGAAACACAAGTTTTGGAAATTAAAACAAAAATGACAACATCACTTTTCCACTTCCCGCCAAAAGTCATTGGCCGAAGTTGTCTTCGTGAGTGTAGAGCCGTGGTACCATAGACAGTAGGTATAGTGGTACAGAGAATCTATAACCACGATTGTGTAGAAGAGACAACTATAGAGGCACTTCGACATCATAGACATTAGTATTGTATAGTCTGATTTTTAATTAGACGAAGTAAACTGACAGGTGCAAATGTCACGTTTCCATATAAATAGAACAAATAAGGTTCAAATTCATATAACAATGACATTTTCAGCTGTCAGTCTACTTCGTTTAATTAAAAATCGGACTATAGCTTTGATTGTAGCAATTTTAGAGTCTCCATACCACTCGGTCAACCTTAGTTAACTTCGCGAGGAATTTCGACGAGCATGTAGAGTTACCATTACCTACGATTAAGTTACTATTCTCTTAAAGAAGCACTTTGGAGGCCATGTGATTGATCTAAAGGTTTAGATTGGTAAATCTTCCGAGACATGATAGAACTATTTTTTAAGTTCAAATTTCAAAGTTCCATTATTTGTCCATGACCGGACTGTTTGCGCTTTAAAATACAACATAATATCGTATTAATAGGTACCACTCATGGAAAATCGATAGACACAATAACTGCAAGGAACTTTACAGTAATTACTGACCACCATGGGAGCCGTGCGAGTGTTTGATTGATCGAAGACATGATAATGTGTTAGCACGACCCACTGCCCTTGAAATCAAAGCGCTCCTTGTTCCAATACTTAATTAAACAGCAAACCTCATTGTTATTCTACCTGTGTTAGATTCTTTAAATTCTTAAGACTATTACGACCATGGACCAATTACTAAGGGGACTGGGCCTAAGCAAGTCGGCCGAGTGGTCGGCCTAGTACTAACATCGACATAAAATGAAGCGAGTAGTTCAACGATTTACCGGTAGATAGAACAATGAAAATTAAAAAACAATGACCACGTTTTTTTTCATACAAATATCTAATAAGGGCACCTCTTTCTTTAGTCTTTACTCTGTGATTACGACGCTAGTCCGAATGATAGATAAAGGAACAACGGTAAATGATGGATATATTGATTGATATTGACTTAAGAGTCAGACAATAGGCACGTCTGATACCGTTACAGGTGATAAATATTGATTTAAAGACGTCAAGTAAAGAGTAATGATATTTTTTCATCATAGATTGCCAATAATAAAAATAAGGAGTTCTTTTTAATAAAATGAAATGATCTATCTACATTAAATACAGAGAGAAATGTAATAAATTAGTACCGAAACATCACCGTAAAATGAGTTTAAGAAATATGCCGAAATCCACATTTTATTTTAATGTCAAGAAATCTCAAAATGCTTTCCTAATAGAAGTTCTTATTTAGTTTGTTTATTTATAGAAAGACTACAACTTGTTAGTCTTATTATCAGTATTATTTTATGTTGTTCTATGGCACTATAATTTTTCTGTAAATAGTTTCACAGTTCATTCAGTATGGGCGTACTTATCTCCCAACAAAATCATCAGTTTCAATATACTTGAGGTTAACCAAAACGATGTTGGAAAGTGAAAACAGTGTACGTCGTTATTGAAAATACCAGTGCCATTGGGAAACGGTTTGCGGTGTTCAGAAATAACTAAAAGGAGAAAACGTTTGACGAGGCCCAACAGGCCGACGCGACGTACGGAAAAACTTTCACTTGAATACTCCAATACTAAACTTTACAGCCAAGGTTTTTACTCAAGTGACGTGAGATTCGTTAGTACAAAATATCATAGAAAGCAATTTGCGTGGACGAGGAAAAAAATTTATGAGTTGCCACAAAACTTTACGTGTTCCGAAACAAAGGTTGATTCTGTTGGTACACGAACTAAACTTAACTAAACTATTGCCATTCTTCTCATAGTCTTAACGTATCAGCAGGACACAAATATTTTATATATAAATAAATAAATAAATAAAAATATTTATTTTTATTTTATTTTTTATTTTTATATTTATTTTATTTATTTATTTATTTAAATATTTATTTATTTTATTCTAACCTAACCTAACCTATCTACAGGAAATTTCCGATTCCCCCAAGGCCAAAAGCTGGCCATCTCAAAGACCGTGGATTCCTGGTAAATTGTGTTTGTTTTCAGATAATAACGGTGATCGCGATCGGGCTGGTCGTCGGTGCTCTACGCTCCCCTGAAGTGGTACAATCCAACTTTCACCATATTGCTGTCATCTATTCGGCTTATTCAAGTAAGTGACAGGAACTTATGACTTCAGTATACATATATCAGATGTGTGAATTTCGCTACATGTAGTGGTGAGCTGAGCACAAGTTTAGTAACGGCGACGTCAGAAGGTCCATACTTATCTGCTAAAAAAACAGCTTTCACCCCGTAAATCTCCCCCTTAGGGTTCGATTCTAGAATGTTTTTATTAATATGACCTCCCGAACAGCCAAATAATGTTCAAAATCGGTCCATAATTGACAGAATTGCTCCGTACACACAAACACACAAAAACATACAGCCGAATTGAGACCCACCTCCTTTTTGAAGTCAGCTATTTTCGGGGGAATATTGTTTGAATCCGATAAAAAAGAAATTCGCAGCAAAACACCATGAAACATTGTCGCCACTTAAAACCATGACCTGTTTCGTCACAATGGATTTTGTTCTAATCTTTCAATTTAACAATTGGAGAACCGATAAGTGACTGCACGGTCGGACGCCTGTAAATCCACAAACTGTGACAATTAAAAAGAACCAACATGTTGAATGTGATACTTCGGTTACGACCAATTAGAAACTTGGAATTAAACACTTAAGATCCTATTTTTGTTCAATATATTTGGTGTGTCCAAATTGTGCCATGTGCCCAACACCCCGAAGACGAACCCTCACACACACACACTTTTCTTGTCTACAAAGACAAGAAGAGTGTGTGTGTGTTAGACAAGAAGAGTGTGTGTGTGTGTGTGTGTGAGAGTTCGTCTTCGGGGTGTACTTATATTACATTATATTATTATTATACATAGTCATATTTTAAATGGCGGTACTATTCGGTATAAGGTACCCATAGTAAAAGTGTTACATGGTTTGGGATCATAACACAAATCTACGACTGTGGCCATACAGTTGGTAGATTCCAAAGAAATTGGAATAAATAGAGAATCAGTATTTTCTTAGTTTGATGGTTTGACTGTGCAGATTTGTGCATTTTGCAATAATTGAACTGAAATTCGTATTGCTGTAGTAAAGCGCAATTGGTATTTTAAAAGAACTATTGCATTATTTCAGTGCCGGATTAAATTCATTTCTCAAGTTTCATAAACTCTAGCTTGTTCTACGCCGTATGCTAGCTAGTTTTTTGCTAATTATTTTTTAAATTAGCGAATCAGTTGCTTCCTCCGATCGTTCATTTTACACTTGATCGATTTCAGCCTTTTGTCAAAACTAAATGAAAATTTCAGTGCAGGTTGTTTTTACGTAGCCTTCGCTACTTTGAACGAAGATAGTTTAGATAGATAGTTAGATCGTTTGAACGAGGTAGTACCACCCTCTCACAGAAGATCTGGCACTCGATGAGTGAGATAACCAGAAGCCCAACCCCTATTTATAGGCTACGGTAACAGCTTAACATCAGGCGGGCATCACATAAAAAAATATCTAATAAAGCTGTCAAAAACTTTAAAATTAATCCTTAGACAACTCGTATATCCTACTAATATTATAAATGCGAAAGTAAGTGTGTGTGTGTGAATGTTTGTTACCACGTATCTCCATAACTACCAACCCGATTTTAATGGAATTTGAAACGTAGATAGTGTAGGCTCTGGAATAAGTCATAGGCTAATCTTACACATCAATTTATCGCGGGCGGAGCCGCAGGGCACAGCTAGTGTTTTATAATCGGTTCCAATCTATCGCTAGGTGGAAAATTGGTTTCATTGAACTCTATATATGAAAGTGAAAACCGTTAACACTTGTAAAACGTCAATCATAAAACATTTACGATTACTTCCTAACGCACCGTCAGTGGTAACGATTTATTAATCAAAACATTCTTTTTACTGTTTATGATTTTTTATTTTATACAATATTTCTACCGGTTAAAGATATTTCTTTTTCACAAAAGAATTAAAAATTCGCTTATTGAGAAAATACAGGCTTATAAGTATTATTGTGGATTAAGTTACCATTAAGCGTAGCTAAAAATTAAATCGATTTAGGTACCATGGGTTAGCATTTTTCAGAACAAGCTTTGTAAATAACTGGCCATTGTAATTGTGTTTTTGTAATTTGTAATGTTTGGTAATTTTACAATGTTATGCATTTTCAACATACACCCAACTAACTTTAACGGAATATAAGCGATTATATGTTTTCGATTACAATTACAAAACGTGTTAAATATAACAACATTGTCCTGTACTTGTAAAATTATATCCTATCATCTAGAAACTTTCAATAACACAGTTAATAACTTAATTAAATGGTTTAATCAATCAAACCGTTTGTAAGGTCGTCGCCATTTTGTGATTACATCTTACGATTATTTACGCCTCATTGCCCTGAAAATTACACACTAATACATTGATAGGAGTTTCTCTTATTTCCAAGGTTCATTAACCTTCAAATTTATAGAATGTTATGATGGACTTACACTGGCTTTACAAATCACTTTTGTTCCTAGACACGCTTTATTAGATCGATTTATTGTCAGTCTGTTTCAATGACGGAGGCAGTAATATTTGCTTTTTATCCCTATCCTATCCCATCCCTATGCTTTTTAATTATTATATCTTCATTTCTGTATGTCCTTATATATTAATATAGTACCTACGCATAATGCTGCTTTGAGCTTATAAATTAAAAAATAACTTCAGTGTGGGATCACCATTAGCTCGACAACTCTGTTTCAAAAACATTTTAATTTTAATTTAATTATATCGCAAAGAGTGTTATACGTTTTGTCTGTCCCTTTTGTCTGTCTGTCTATCACTTTATTGCCTCGTAGCTCCTTAACGCATGGACCAATTTGAACGCCGTTTTTTATTAATGTTATTTGTTTTTGTATCCAGGCTTCATCATCATCACCGGTATACTGATCATCGCGCGCCTGCTCGGAGAGTCGGCGGGCTGGAGGACCTCCCTCGGCTTCTCGGTCCTGGGCGTCATCATGTTCACAGCAGCTGCTGCTGTCATTTTCTATGGTAAGTTCATTTTGAACAAAATATTAAGCTTGACTCTGGCTGAATACATGCACAACGCCATGTTCAAGTAAAATTAAAAATATGTATTTTTTTTTAATTGTGATGGGACCTTTTTTATGAATTCCAAAGACCATAAACATACATTCTATACCATAAACTAGATTTTTTATTGTTTTATGCGGTAGGTATATTAGGTTTTGTTTTTCTTACATTTATGGTTCCATGGGTTATTATTATTTAGTTAGATTATTTTGTAAAGGTACATAAGGGACTATGTATCTTTATTTTCCATTGACACCTAAGTATTAGGTATTTGAACAATCTCATATTCACATCAAATTGGCACAAAATTGGACCTTGATTTCGTTGTATAAGTACTGTTTTATAGTATCACATCCGCCCGTTCAATGCACAATCCAGTCATTTCCATGATCGTTTATTTAATAGAGCGTGAATTCTTAGACGTGGTATTGATGTACTTAGCTATTAAAACATAAGCTAGGAATGTTAAATATGTACCCATTACCGTACAAACTGTACGTTTGTGTAATTATGCAAGCGGTAGGTATGTTGTGTTTGTACATAAACGTGTTAAGATTCGTTTATTTCTAAAAAACTGAAGGTAAACTTTTGTAGGTATACTTGTTTCCTACATTAAATAGTTTGATAGTTGTAAGCAAAGACGAAGGGCCTAAATATTATTTAGGTACGTCTCTCATTTTGACTCACGCAATAGAACTTCGATTGGTTATCTATTTAAACATTGTCAAGAAATTGTGGTAAATTTCCTTAATAATAATAAAATATAACCAAATTAGAGACTAAACAATTGCTGTCTAGCTCATACTCACTATCATGAGGATGGCAATAGCCAATGAATACCGACTGCTTGCCTATACAGAAAAAAAAAAACTAAAAAAGAAATATTTGGAGTAGTTATTTGCTATAGTTACAAAACGTTTCGTAATTATAGTAAATGATTTATGAATACTTACAAAAAATGATTCCGATTTCTGATGATTCTGATTTTTTTCTCAGCTTAAACTTGACTAAACCAAGTATATTCCTGTCCTTCATAGTCGCAATGAGTGAGCAAGACAATAATATTTTTAGCTGCGTCTTTGACAACAGAATTGGCATAAATATTTGAAATCTCTATCCGGTAGTAAAATATTAATCAATATGCGCGCAGCGCCTGTGATGCCACAGGCTGAATAAGGTGCTGCTTCGACGCTACTCGCCTCTGACAATTTGTCTATGGGGATTGGTGTTATAACTTCCGTTCCTTTCTAATACAAGTGCTGTTTTTAAATGCATTGTCATTATAATGTTGTTAATAAGTAATAATGTTAGCCAATTATTTTAATACCTATGCTATGTATTTTATATTATTAATTTAGCATTATTACGCCTTATCAATTCTGTGGCATTATTAAAAGGCTGATTCTACATTTAAAAAAATAAGCGATCAAGGCAGTGATCTTGCCAAGTTGAGCTAATTTACTCTGGGTTGTTCTACATTCAATCTAGGCCTTCTCATCCCATTTAATATGTTTTTCTATAATTTTAATACAGATCATCCCAATGTATATTCCTATCTCAATCGAACTCTCAAAAAACAACTATAAATCAAAGTCAAAGTCAAAGCGTTTATTTTGTTTAGGCCTACGGGGGCACTTACAAATTGTCATTTTACATTTTTTCCTTAAATTCTACTGCCGGATCGGAAACGCGACCTCGACTGAGAAGATCCGGCAAGAAACTCAGCGGGCTTGTCTATTTACATTGTTTTTTTTTATCGCCATTTACTTATTTTAATACAATGTAATTTGGTAAACAATAGCTCCAGTGTGCTGCCTTCCTAAAATGACCACAATATTACCTACTTATCTAAATAAAACTTGTCGACTGCAGGGAGGGACTAATACTCGTAATATCAGCTGACCATTCTCTCCAATTGTTACCTAGGCAAATCGAAGTCGATATTTTTTCCAATCCCACTTTATAATATTATAAATGTGAAAGTCTGGATGGAAGGATGTTTGTTACTCAAGCACGCAAAAACTACTGAACGGATTTGGATGAAATTTGGAACACAGATTGTTTATAACCTGGATTGACACATAGGATACTTTTTATCCCGATAGTATGTTCCCGTGGGACAAATGCGAGGACGAAGTCGTGGGCAAAAGCTAGTATTCGATAAATTGTTGTTGTTATAATAGTACCTAGGTTCTTTAGTGACGGAATGCAGGTATTATAAGGGCTGATTATTGTTATTCTTTGTTCCAGACTGGCACAAGTCGTACTACGTGAACCTTCGTCCGTACAAACGGTCGTATGATCTTTTCATTTCATCTGGAGTGTTCGCCGTGATCAATATCGTGGTGTTCCTCACCCACGCCTTCCTTACCTTCAGGAAGGAAGCCGATTACTAATATATCCAAGCCAAGGAAAGACACCGCACGTGTATAAAGTCCCGTAAATACTGATGGTAAAAAGTACAAAATTGAATTTGTATAGCACTTGGCTGATTTATTTACGGAACTTTAAACATGTGTCAAAACCGTAATTTTTCGCTGGTTTTAGTTTAAATTTGATTTTTTTCTGGCTAATTCAGGTAGGTAGTTAGGTACCTATGGCATAATAATGTGCCTTTCAAATCAATTCAATTGGCAAGTTGTACTGTGCAATATATCTACGTAATATTAGGTAAATTTAATATTTTTCTTTTCTAAATTACTATCTGAATTGGTAGTTTATAATTATATCTTTTTTATTTTATAAAACCCGTCGTTAGTAACTAAATTTTACGTACTCCAAGATCTTTTGTATGTAGGTTTATTTTTAAGATAATATGGTAATAAGTTAGGTATATTATTTTTTGTATCTAGTTAGGATTATAATTAATATTACAATTTAGCTTCTTTGAGTAGTTATTGTAAATAGTATCGATTGAAAGTTGCCCCCCTGTAGTAGCTAGGATAATACCGCAAAGAAAATTATGTATTGTTTAATTTAATTGAGAAATGCAGCTATAATTATAACTTTCGTCATGGCAACTACTAATTTTATCACATTACAAAATTGTATAATTGCTTTTTTTATTAATTTAATGGCAATTTTAATGCAGCCGTCCATTATTTTCCGTTCGTTTTATGTTTTTTTTAGGGAACGTTTCCAAAGGCAGCTCAGAAAAACTATTTTATTACAAATCTTAATTAATTAATTAACCTTAAATTTGCCCTCCGATGTACCTAAGGATAATTGTGAAGAAGGCAGGTTGTTGTGGTAGCTATTATCTTTTACAGGCATAATGTCACTATGGCAGCCTTAAGCAGCTTATTGAAAGGAGCGAACTTTAAAAAATCTAGTAGGAACTTGGAAATAATATTTCAGTCAGAGCCACTATTTTTATGCAAGTGTAAATTTGATTTTGCAAACTAGGCAGTCATTTTTTCAGGCAGCTATTTGGTAGCTACGTCAACTTAGTAAGTGATTTGAAGGCAGCTAAGATGTCACCTATTACAATGGCCTATCGATTTGGTTTTGTTCAGGGCCTTGACCATCACTTCTTATAAGATCTATTAGGAAAGCGATTCATTTTAGGCCTACAAATGGGTGGCAATAGAGGTGCAGAACAGCAAAATAAACCAAATCACAGTATTGTTTACGTTAAGGCAGCTTGTTAAATGCAGCTATTATAGCAGTCATAACGTTATTATGGCAGCTTTAAGCAGCGTATATAGGATGAAGTGAATTTCTAAATTTTAATAATGGCTTCGTCAGGATAAAAAAAATGGTTAATATTTTGGAGCATGTATTAATTCGATTTTTGCAACTAGTAATTAATTTTCTAGGCAGCTTTTTGGTAGCTATTTCTGTAATTAAGTACGTGATTTGAGGGCAGCTAAAATGTTTTGAATTTGTCATATACTCGGGCCCTACACAGCCGGCTGTGAGATGTATCGATTTGGTTTCATTCTCTTCTATTCATCAATATCAAAATCTTTGCCTGCGAGCCATTTTTTTATAACCAGGTTTTATTTTAATTTTAGTTAAACGCAGCTAGAAAATCAAAACTAACCAAATTAGAGTATTTTATAAGTACCAGGCAGCTTTTTTATGCAGCTCTTATACGACACGTTTATTTACACATATGCAGCTTATAGAGTCACTTGGCTTTTGAATTGCAGCTAATTTTATAGAGCTTTTTGGCAATATTCAGTTTATATTTAATTCAAGAAAAAAATCAGCAGAAATAATCCTATAGGTAGCTTCCCTTTGTAAGTTTAACGATAAATAATTTGCCCTCTGTAACTTATTCCGACGCAGTAATAGGCTTTTATATATAAATTAAAATCAAAACAATGAGGATATGCACCAGTTTTAGCGAGAATTTATATTATTAGGTATTTTTTTACGAAATTAATGCAGTTATAATATCGACAGTAAAGTATAAACCATCCATAATCATATCCAATAAGTAATGAAGTAAAGTGACAGTATTTTTTTTGTTTGCCACCTTTTTGCACTTCTGCAACATTTTTGGCCGAAAGTGCAAGAATAATGGAGTTATTAATAAGTTATTACCTAAGTATTATTTTCAAACAGTTTTACCTATGTGGTGGTTGTTAAATACTATGTATATTATATAAACATAGCTTACACAATGTTTTTTAAATACTTAATTAACACATTGTATTACTAGGATAAGTTTATTATGTAGTAAATTACTATAACATTCCGCTAAAACCAAATTGCTTATTTTTAGTTATAGATATGTGTTTCTTCATATACAGAGTGCAATCGAAATCGCTAATTTGCTTAAACGACGAATATTTTCTTATAAATCGATTTGTTGATTAATGCTCTCAATATATTCCGAATCACATGTAGAGTCATTGTTTAAAATATCGCCAACGATTTCCATTGCACACTGTACATATGAGTAGGTACTCTTACAGTAATGATTTTTATGAAAAAAATAACCAATTGCCTACCTACAAGTTGTCATGGCACTTTTGTTTTAGTTTTTTTTTTCGTTTTTATAATGACCTAAATTTTATAAGTACTTATGGTCTGATTTTTAATTAGACGAAGTGGGCTGACAGGTTCTTATGTCACTTTTCAATATAAATAGAACTAATAAGGTTCAAATTCGACATTTTCAGCTGTCAGTTGGCTTCGTCTAATTAAAAATCAGATCATAGTTAAGTAACTACCAAATTTTAAATTAAATTATCCGTAAGTACCTACTCATAAACAATTAGTAATTTCAGAAAAGCAGAAATGCTATTGTAATTTTAGCATAGGTTTTTAGTTGTATTTATTTTAAAGGGTAAACCAAAGCAGTAATCAGTATCCGTCCAGTTGTAGTTAAGCTTTTTGTTCTACAACTTTTTTTACTCTTCATGTAACTACACTATCGTGATCTGATTAATTTTACAATTTCAACATTAATTCTCTTGTAAAAACTCGTATTATAATTTAAGAAAAATACCTACCTATTAAGTATTTTGTATTTTTCACGAATGTATCCATCTACTTAAGTACTTGTTAATTTTTTTTTGCGCTAAGTAATCATAAAATAATTATTTATCGTTAAATACAGAATATTTTTCATCATCTAGATAAAAGTAAGTAATTAGATAAGTATGTAATTATAAGTGTGTAAAATTTTAACTTAGTTGAGAATTTTATTGTAATTTAGATAAGAGTTACTGACATTGAAAAATACTAAGTAATATTTTTTTAATATCCAGCATGTAAATAAAAATAATATTGAAACTTATGTAATCCGGCGCTAATGTTACCTTTAACCCCAATTTGTAAAATTATATCAATCAAAAGGTACCCGCGTCGCACACAACAATAAACATCTTGTTAAGTTTAAAAATATTGTAACTCATGTAACCAGTATTGTAACCATTTATTAAATAAAATGCAAAAAATACAAACCGATGATTGAGCAACACCCTCTAAAGTCTAAGGCGATGATACCCAAAGTGGTCTAAATCGACCCCCAGGGGTCGACGACGACCACCTACAAGGGGTCCATGTGAGCGAAAAAAAGAATTAGGGGTCTATGGCATATAAACAGGGGCCCACTATAGTTGATCTCATTTAAGTAGGCCGCGATTTTGATGTGGACTGTCCGTTAATTACTTAAATACCTAATTTTAAAAAAAATAATGAAAAATAAATTAAATTATTCGCATCCCTGATTATAGAATTTGTTAAAAACTTCTTTTCGCATTTTTTTAATATTAGTAGTGAATTAATACATCTCATAACATAGTGTATGTTAGTAGCATAATCGGGTGGCAATAAACTTTGATCTTGTAGAAACTTGCACATGTGCGTACGCGAATGAAGTTGATGACATTAAAAAAATGCAATATTAGCTAAGCAAATTAAAAAAATGCAATATTAGCTAAGTGGGTCTACCCAAAACCAAAAAACATGGCAAGGGGTCTATGAGACAAAAAAGTTTGGGGACCTCTGGCCTAAGGTCTACAGCCAGCAATCATTAAAGCTACTGACACAGGTTTTAACAACTTCTGTTCTGGGCCTCAAGTCTGGTAAATGCCAAAATCTTTGAGGTCGGCATGTTGTCGGCCAGAGGACTGCTAGCAGATGGCCGACAACATGTCGACGATTTATAATGAAGGATTTACGAAGGTAATAGGTCGGTAGGGATAGAGACCAGTGGTTCCGCAATGGACAGTTGTAGCTAACATAAAGCCCTATCGTTAATTATTGCAATGCATTACAAACAGTGACGAGTTCACTAAAAAGTAGTGATTATAAATGCTCTTTAGAGTTCACCTACCTACTTCTTCTTCTTCCTAGCCTTATCCCATTATGAGGGGTCAGCTTTCAGTCTACCCAGATTTGGCTGATAACCGATATTTACACGGAGCGATTGCCATCTGCCCTCCGAGACCCAACTAGTAGGACTTTCGGCAACCTAAGGGTTTTGTCCATTTTTGTCATTTTTGTCAGATATTTCAGGCTTCTGACTGCCTGTAACGACTGTCAAAGATCTTCAAACGACACTCGGGACCGCCAGCTTAACGTGCCCTCCGAAGCACGGAGGAGGTCAATGTTATAATTAGAACACCCATCCAAGGCCCAACCGAGCCGAACGTGGCTTAACGCGCCGATGTATCGGGCGTTTTACCAACTATTTTATTTAATAGTAGAATTTAGGTGTAGAAGACACACCACATACTTATAACGAAGCTAATCATTCTTCTGAAAGTCAGACACCTACCGATAAATAGGAATTATACTGAATATTTGCCTTTGAAAGTCCATAGCTTCAGTGACTAGGGTACGAAAAGATGATTTTCTAATTTTCTCCGCACGGAAACAGAATCTGCTTCTACCCAATGCACAGCCTAGCGGTTCCGGCGGTCATAGATTAATTAATTATAATAATATAGATTACCGTTAAAGAAACCTTAGGTACCAGTGTATATTCTTAAGATTTTAGTAGGTAAATAAAGTAGTTCTACGTCATGCGCCATTAGCTCAAAATATCAGTATCCAAGTTTAATTTGATACAAATAGGAAGTAAAAAAATTACACTATGGTAACCATAGACAATTTTTGTAATTTGTATTGACATTTGACAATGACATTGACTGACAACTTGACGTTTGACGCTATAACCTCAAAACTCATTTCGATTTGGTAAATTTTGGTATTTTATATAAATAATAGCAATTTAATTATTAATACACTTACCTTTTCAGCTTTAGCAAGATAAATCCAAAGCTTCCTCCACGTTGAGAACTTCTTCTGGTCACTAAAATTATATTGCATTTCCTTCGACGCATATCTGGTGCTCAATGGAGACCTATAATTACAATACTCCGAGTTCTGTATTTCCGCGGGTGCATCAATAGAAAACGTATTGTTAGCCATTTTATTTAAAACACCGTACAAATTATAATTTTGTTAGACGCGTCGATAGCGTTGAGCAGCTGACAGCTGAATAGAGCACAACAAACCAAGGTCGATCAAATCGGCGGGAGAATTCAATTCCGATAACAAGGTTATCTCTTGTGTTGTTTATTGTATGACGAAATGTATAATAAGTTATGACCAAAGTGGAGCATTTAACCAATATCTACGCTTTACGGGTTGCATGCAATAAGAAAATTATTGCGTTATTTTCTTCAACTAATAAATTAAAACATGAAAGTTACGAAGTATGTTTGTGTGTATGTACGAGCTCAGACTTATATTACCCAAATTAAATAATTTCATTTGCTAAAACAACTTGATGTTAGGAGTCATTGTTGATTAAAACCTTGTGTGTACTTCCTAAAAAGACCTACATTACTCGTATCACAAATTACTAGATTATCTTTGGGATTCGTGTTTCCAACATTTAATCCTAGTTATTGCCTAATAAGTTAGGTAAATTCATATAGTATTGGGTAAGCAATTGATTGGAAACTATAAAAATCTCCTCCTTTTTTGAGTCGATTTAAAAAATAAAAATACTGGATGTTAATATATAATATAAAATACACTTTATTTACAACAGGTTCATATTTCACAAAGTTTTTGTTTTTATATAAAAATACTTTTGCTTATTTTCTTTTTTGGGCAATTAGACATGAAAGGCACTCTTAAAAATAAATATTTATTGTCTTTATAGGTAGCTGTTGACACCAATAACATTGTTTAAATACATAATGTAGGTAATCACATAATATACAAACCATCACAACTTAATTACATAAAATACAATCCATTAGTTCAATAATAATTTGTTTACAGTGCTGTTATGTCCCAAAAGACTTTGGCAGACTGTTGTAAAGTAACCATGATTTATGCAAATGAAAATAGGACATTTTCATTTATATGGAAAATCTTATCAAAACATTTATCGATTACAACTTTGGTGGTGTACTTACAATAATGAATGTTGAAACAGACACTACCCATATGAACAAGAATAACAATCGCTCATTGTCGTGAGATGTTGGTGGCCAACATCAGTGACGTACAAGAGATGTATTCTGTCCATTATTTTGTTAGCTATCTTCACTAAGCACAGTCTTCTTCTTATCGTATGGTTACTGGCCACCCTGTTGTCAGAGTTGTTCAAGCCGCCCGAAGGCCACTGACAAGGCTCAACAACTGCTGGCTGGATGACAACAACCAGGACCGACTTTTTACGTGCCCTCCGAAGCACGGAGACGCTCAGTTGAAATGCCACTAAATGGTCACCCATCTCTGCCTGACCTTGCCAAGCGTTGCTTAACCTTCGATCGTTTACCGATCAGTGGTTGCAACTGGCTATGAGCGTCTCAAAACAAGAAACAAGACAACAAAAGAAGAAGACAGTGACTCTGTCGCACCCACATGTTGGGTAAACATTGGGCCAATACAGTCAAACAATGGCCATATGAGAATGTGTGTTGCGTGAGTTTTAAATATGCTGGTCCAAGTACACATTGGCCCAGTCTCACCCAACAAGTGGTCGCATTTCAAGACATCTAAAACTTGCCATAATTATAATTAAAAACGAACTGACATACTAACAAGAGAATTCTATAAAAATATTCATACTGTTGGCTATACAGGTACAGATTACAGATGCATCGTTACATCTTGTTCTTGAGTGATTTCATCATTTTTTCTAGTTTCATCGCTTTCTGGATGTCTCCGCTGATCTTCAGTTTGCCCATCATAAACGCAGTGGTGGGCTTCAGTTTACCTGAAAAACAGATAAAAATAGCAATTGTAGCTGTTGAATGCACTCATTGGATTATTTTTTATTTATTTTTATTGGACTGCGTTGGAAAAAAAGCGTACGGCCCGCCTGATGTTAAGCAGTTACCGTAGCCTATAGATGCTTACAATACCAAGGGCATTGCTCGCACATTGCCGACTGAAGGGGAATGGGACGGAGGGGGAGGGGGGGGGTGGGCTTACGGCTCTCTCACTCATCCTACGAAACGCAGCTGTAATAGCTGCTTTACGCCGATCTTCTGTGAGAGGGTGGTACTACCGCGGTACTACTTCTTATTACAAAAAAGTTAAACACGAGTTATGTCAAAATTTACAAGGGAAATTTAACTAGTCACGCGTTCAAAACGAGTTTAGCTTGTTTTTAAATAACACGGAAAGTGCGCAGATTCAAATCCCGCACTTCTGGACTTATTTCCTTAGCATTACATTAGACTTTAGAATATTTTATTTAGAATTTTTGAAGGTGGTAGAGCCAAGCTGTAGCCAATTGACTGCAGCTCATAAACGGGCTGGCTCGACCGGGGTACCACCCTCTCACAGAAGATCGGCGTAAAGCAGCTATTACAGCTGCGTTTCGTACGATGAGTGAGAGAGCCGTAAGCCCACCCCCCCCTCCCCCTCCCTCCATCCCACTTCCCTTCAGGTCGGCAATGTGCGAGCAATACCTTTGGTATTGTAAGCATCTATAGGCTACGGTAACTGCTTAACATCAGGCGGGCCGTACGCTCTTTTGCCAACGCAGTCCTATAAAAAAAAAAAAAAAAAAAAATGAATCTAAATCGAAACGATTATGATTTACTACATTGTGAATGGAAATAAGGCCCGTATTAATTAATAAATCAATTTCAAGATTGAGATCGAACTTGAGGTGCTGTTTTTGACAGATGTTTCATACATTAAACGTCAAAATTGCATCTTAAGATCGATCTCAACTTTAGGATGCATTTATTAATACGGGCCTAGGACTCGCTATCAAATGAGTTCACTTCGCAAACTATTTCAGTTTGCCTACTTTTCGAACAATAAGTATAGCCATTCCCGTAGCGTAAGCAATGCTCGCCCATTACATTGGCCCCAAAACCACTATTGGCGAAATGTGGGTTCCCTATAGTGCATTTCTGCCTACCCCATCGAGATAAAATGTTTCGGTACACACCAGCGAACATCTCTGCGAAGTGGTCGCCATCCATGGTCAGTGTCGCGTCGGGCGGGTTCTTGGGCTCGCCCTGTCCGCACGCACCATCGCCGTTCTTGAGGTCTATGTGCCATACGCCTTCCTCCTTACCTGTCACACAGAATAGTCATACAGTATTATAATACTAGGACTGGCACAGTCGGTCGTGACAGACAAAATGTGAGATAAATCGCATTTTTCTCATATCTCCTATGCATTAAGTATGAGAGAGAGCGACTTGGTGCGATATAATGCCTGACAAGTCTGGTCTTGGCGCGTTTGTTAACTCTGCAGAGGCGACCTGAAAACTCCGACACTAGAGTAAAGCGAGCATTACATTAACCAATTTGCAGAGCGATTTCAAGAGAACCGAAAGCCCAACCCCCCCCCATTCCCTTCCCTCCATTCCACTCCCCTTCAGGTCGGCAATGTGCGAGTAACTGCTTAACATCAGGCGGGCCGTACGCTTTTTTGCCACCGCAGTCCTAAAAAAGCGCTAGGTGAGTTGGTGTGCTAAAATTGGAGGGTTTAAAGGCAGTTAGTGTTCCAATCTAGTGGGATAGTATGGGCATCTCGCACTGCAGCACTGGTTTAGCGCTCTGCGAATTGGATAATGGAATGCCCAAACTGTCCTCAACATGTTTGCTAATTGTAATTGTAAGTTATAGGAAATGACTATCTATACCTTTGACATTGAACTGGTAAATAGCTTGCGTGCTCTTCACCAAGTCAGCGGATAGAGTTTTGCCGATGGCCGAGAATAGCGTCGGTATCTTGCCGCCAGCAGCGGGCTCCTCCTTCTGTATTTACAAAAATATTCATTAAATAAGTTCATAAACCAATGGGTGCGTCCACACAGCACTGAGCGGTCGCGCGAAATGTCCTCTCGGTGTGGTCTCGACGCAGCAATTGGAGCGTCCACATGTTGCGAGGGAAGATCGCCAAGGGTATACCCGAGCAATCAGTGTGACGTGACATAACGTTATCCAGAGCGATACAAAGCATTTGTCTCGCGCGGCGGCTTGGTACATGTGGACGCTCCCATTGACGTATAAAAATAGAAGATAAGCACACAAACTTTTTATGAAGTATCAACATTTGCAGACACTTTAGTAGTTTTTAATAATTTAACACATTAACAGCCGAATACTCGTACGCAACTCAAATTTTAGAGCTACTTAACTTTGACGCGCCATACAAAAAATGACAGTTAACGACGTCTCAAACTGCTAAGTGGGACTTAAACATTTGAGAAGCCTTTGAGTATTCGGCTGTAAGCGAGACGATGAATGAGTTTATAGGCTATATAACGTAATTTTAAGACAGCGTTTGGGGTCAATTTTATTGCTCTTAATAACAACCAATGCCTTGAACGAATGTGTCAAATGCCAGACCAAGCAGTTATAGCATCAGTGAAATTACTTATTTAATGAAAATCAAAGCAATTGTATCATACACATATTATGAATATCCCTCAACCACCTTAAAGCTATTATAATACAGAAAAAGACCCATGCAACAAGAATGAGTGGTCACAGAGAGTCACAAATATAATTTAGAATTCGTCCACACCTGTGCCAGGTCGGGCGCCCCGGGCACATCCAAAAAGAAGTCGGGTAACATATTGCTTAGGTTACCTGTGAACAAACACAGTATCCAATTTCAATATTCATTCTAAAATCTATGGTTTGCGAGATACAAAGTTTGAGGCTTTGTCTATGACCACTGATTCTATCTACAAAGTTTACTATCTAAACTGGAGTTGTATGTAACGTGGATCCATAGATCTCATTTGCACAATTAAACTCATTTATGTTGCTATCTCATTCTATGCTATGAAAACATAGGGACACAAGAGTCTACAAAAGTGTTATACGAAACGCAGCTGTAATAGCTACTTTACGCCGATCTTCTGTGAGACGGTGGTACTACCCCGGTCGAGCAGGTCTATATATGAGCCGCAGTCAATTGGCTACAGCTTGGCTCTAATAACAGTAAAATTATTAATAATGCTCTCAAAAGCGCGATCTAGTTACACAAGTATAGGGAACCATGTTGTACTAAATTATACCATCGTTACAACTCTAGTTAAGACTCATAAAACTTTGATAAAAACATACGGTGTTAGTACAAAAAAGTTAAACCCGTTTTGAACGCGTGTCTAGTCAAATTCTCCGTGTAAATTTTGACATAAATCGTCTTTAACTTTTTTGTAATAACACTGTTATAATCTAACCCCCAAATTTATAGAATGTTATGATGGACTTACACAAGCATTACAAATCACTTTATGCTAGAAATGCTTTGTAAAACCATTGTAAACTGGCTAAAAATCTCTATAAATTTTGAGGTAACAATATGATGCCCCCAGTGGCGTAGCTTGCCTTAGACGGGTCCTGTATCAAAATTTGTTAGGGGGCCCAAATTAAGGGTACTACACCACCAAGCCAACTTGCCGCACGGGTATAAATATCAAATGATAATAACTAATAAGTCAATGACTCCGCGATTCGTCGACCACGTAGTGGGAGCTACTGCCACAGGAGTGCCCAGGCATTGGCCCAGGCCCACTACGTTGTGGACAAACCACGGAATCATTGACTTATTATCATTTGATATTAATACCCATGCGCCAAGTTGGCATAGTGGATTAGTAATGATTTTTCACAAATGCAGGGTAAATTTTCACACACGGGGCCCTGTAGCCCGGGGGCCCCGTATCATTGATAGGGCGGTAGCTACGCCCCTGCTGCCCCCACACACACCTCCTGCTTATAGTTGGCGGCGCTAGTGTGGTACCGCCTGATGGAGGCGCTGGACACGGTCGCCGCGTGCTGCTTCAAGGACTCGGGGTCGTCCAGGAAGCCGTCCAGTAATAGCTTATTCGCGTTCTCTGTGACCAAGTCGCTCTATGTGACCAAGTACTCTACTGGTTTTGCAGCGGCGCCGGCGGTATCAGAACGGAATAAGGATTTGTAAGAAAAGCAGCCCGCCTACGGTTGATACGTCTATTGCGACACAGTTGCAGGCCTAAAAAGTTCGAGCGTAGGTCGCTCGGCCTACTGCGGCGGGTTCGATTCCCGCCAGGGCCAAATTTCGGAAATGGCCTTTTCTTAGCTCTGAAGGGCTAGACAAGTGGTTGACGTCTACAAGCGTTCCCTCAAATCGCTACGCTTCATGTATGGAAATGACATAAGTCGCGTGATCTACATAGCAACTTGTTGTTGATCTACATAGCGAGATTTGACATTTCCATACATTGTGAAGTCTATTCTATTCTATTCGATTAGCGTTCATGCCACTTGTCTACGGGCTTGTCTGGGTTAATAGTTGGCTACTATGGGTTAGTTTGGGACCATAAAGTTGTTGTGTAAGTCTGGCGATTATTATAATCATATAAATAATGAATTAATTGAATAATTTATGTACCCAATAAGAAAATACAAGTACTGCGAGTATATACTTCCTATTTTTGTAAGTGTTTGAAACAATACTATTGTTAATGATGAGAACTGATTTAAATGATTATCTCGAGCCAACCAAGGTAGTTGAGCATTCAAGGATACTTGTAAATAGGTTAGGTACCTAAACATAATTTATACTTACTGGGATCGCAGGCATACGGCGTCAGGTCTTTCACGCCAGCCTGCTTCACTACATCTTCGTCGATCGCGAAGTTGCCAGTATACGTTTTGGGATCCCTGTGGAGTAAAACAACATAAATGTAATGTATTCATAAAAGAGCAATGCAATGATAACTCAATATTGCATCTATATCGCTATTATAGCCCGCAGAACTATTCGTAATTAAGTAAAAATGTAACGTCACGACTTTTATCCCCATTCGGGGGGTAGTCAGAGGCTTGAGTGGCCATACACCACCACATTGTGGAGGTATTAACCAACTCAAAGCCCATGTTTCACCAGATAGTCAGAACCCAACGTGACAGGTGGTGAACCTTGTCGCCGTGTATACAGGAACTGACTATTACCTAATCCCGAGGGATAGGTAGGTTTCCTCACGATGTTTTCCCTCACCGTCGACCTCGTCGTCGTCGTAATTAAGTCTGAATGTATAAAAGTGTATTCACCTGCATAACATAACATATGCCGCGTCAGACACAATCTCAGGTTTGCGACTTGTCGACGTGTCGCCTGTCAGCATTTCGATGGCCGCCGTCGCGATAGCTGAAAAGAAAAGAATAAACAATATATGAAAATAATATATTATGCAAGGGTTGAGACTAGCTCCATACGAATCTGCCCATTCTCCTTTCAGACCTTAATTTAGACGCTCCATACAAATTTGAATACTGAAGATAAAAACAACCAAACAACCACAAACAACCAACAACAACCAAAACAACCAAGCGACTGTAGCCTAGGGGTGAACAGGTTGGGCTAACAATCAGAAGGTCCCAGGTTCGATCCCCGGTGGGGCATGCACCAATGGATGAATTTTCATCTATGTACATAATTTACAGTTCGCTGACGGTGAGGGAAAACATCGTGAGGAAACCTACCTATCCCTCGGGATTAGGTAATAGTCAGTTCCTGTATACACGGCGACAAGGTTCACCACCTGTCACGTTGGGTTCTGACTATCTGGTGAAACGTGGGCCTTGAGTGCGTTAATGCCTCCACAATGTGGTGGTGGAGGGCCTCTCAAGCCTCTGACTACCCCCGAATGGGGATAAAAGTCGTGACGTTACAAACAAACACAAAAACAACCATGCAGTGACTTTCGAAGAAGCCACGACTTAGAAAATGATGGCCAGATGACCTGGATTTTAGGCTTGATTAGTCTTGAGTAGCTATAATATGTAGAGCAAGTCGAGGAGAGGACAGAGAGAGGAGGCTTTTGACCTGCAGTGGGACGATTATTAATAGTCAAAGTCAAGTCAAAAGTCAAAAGGTTTTTATTCATGTAAGCTCATTAGAGCATTTATAAATAGTCAATATAAACAATATTTTAGCGTTACCACCGGTTCGTAATGTTGCTTCCATTGAGAAGAGCCGGCAAGAAACTCAATGGTTACTCTTTTCAAAAGAATAATTGTATACATTTTCAAACAGTAACGCTATGTGAGCAGGCATGCATTAACACAGTGTGAGTAAAAAAAAACAAAATAAGGTATTTAAATAAAAATAAACAAAAACTAGCATAGAAAGCTGTGCATGCCTACTCCCACTTAAGCTTAATAACTAGCTTTTGCCCGCGACTTCGTCTGCGCATTTGTCCCACAGGACCATACTATCGGGATAAAAAGTATCCTATGTGTTAATCCAGGTTACAAAGTATCTGTGTTCCAAATTTCATCCAAATCCGTTCAGTAGTTTTTGCATGACAGAGTAACAAACATCCATCCATACATCCATTCATCCATCCAAACTTTCACATTTATAATATTAGTTGCATACCTATAGGCCCTATTTATCATGATTTCATTAAATCCAACAAAAAGCTGTCTTTCCCTTAGTCATATCATACAAACAGGATAGGAATATTTTTAGTCATATCAGATAGTTTGGTACCTGTCTTGGGCCACAGGGCGTTGACGCCAATGTTGAATGGCTTGAACTCCTCACTCATGCCGAGGACACACATGGACATCCCGTATTTGGCCATTGTGTACGCCACGTGGATCGAGAACCTGATTGACAAACAGGAATATTTAAATTAAAGCTCATGGAGTGAAAACAAATATACAGCGTGGTGACGACATTACAACAATGAATTTAAACACTATCCCTACTAGTCATAAACAATATTTTAAAATTGTCAAATTAGGTTTACATCAAAATTGTAAAATTGAAATTTTCACAAAAAATAAATACAGAAATAATCTAAACGTGACACTACATCCTTTATAATTGTCTACTGACCTCATCGACTGACCTGTAGGTACAAGGGTGGCAAAATTGGCTTCAGTGTCGGTGTATTTGGCGGTGCATTTGTAGGCTAAAATTGTAGAAGTAAAAAAGCCATCCCGTGGCCTATACTTTGAATATATTTTGATATTTTTTTATGTAAGTACTACTCACGTGATACCCAATATGTGGTTTCAGTTATTGTCTTTATGTCGTCACCACTCTGTATAGAAAGTCTACAATAAATTGTCAGGTACTAACCAGTAAGGGTTCATGTTGAGGGGAGGTGACAAATTGAGTATGTGGGCATGATTACTGCTTTTGAGAACAGGCAAGCATAATTTCGATCTGAAAAAAAACAATAATATATTACTCTATGGTTTTGTTCTCCTTCGTGCTTCGGAGGGCACGTTAAGCTGTCGGTCCCGGGTGTCATTTGAAGACAGTCGTTACAGGCAGTCAGAAGCCTGAAAATCTGTAAAAAATGGTCTTACCCTTAGGTTGCCAATAGTCCCACTAGTTGGGTCTCAGAGGGCAGATGGCAATGGCTCCGTGTAAATATCGGTGATCAGCCAAATCAGGGTAGACTGTAAGCTGAGCACTCATAATGGGACTCTAGGAAGAAGAAGACTATTGTGTTAAAATCAAATTTTAATAATGTTCAAATGGACTCACGCTAAGAATGTGCCTCTAGTATTGATATTGTGCATCAGGTCATATCTCTTCATATCGGTCTGTCCAGTGGCTGTTAGCGAGATAGCTGATGCATTGTTCACCAGAATGTCAATGCCATTGAACTAAAAAAGAAAAAGTACCATGTGTATTTTTTTGTATTTTTTTTTTGTGGTGGTGTATGGCCACTCAAGCCTCTGACTACCCCCGAATGGGGATAAAAGTCGTGACCTTATATATATATATTTTTTTTTTTTTAACAGAAACAACTCAAAAATAAGTTTTTTTATAGTTCTGAATTTAAAAAAGTATTGTCTATGGTTCCTAATTACCTTCTTCACAGCCTCATCAATAGCTTTCTGAACCTGTTTTTCTTCTCTCACATCAACTATGCATGGCAATGCTTTTCCACCAAGGGCTTCGACTGCAAATAAACACTTTTATGCCTCCAAAACCCATTAATTGATTGCTAATGAGCGATTACACTCAAAAATGAAATCCTGTTTACGTTACAGTTATCAACACAACGTTTTGAAACTAGGTCAAAGTTTCAACTAAAGTTCAAAGTCCACACAAAAATAACATTGTATTTTCACTGATAACCATCTATTTCTGACTTAAACAAGTGTGTATGTACACAGTAAATACTTCGGAGTGGTGTAATTAGTGGCTTGAAAGAACTTACTTTCCTCGGCGGCCGTATAAATGGTGCCAGGTAACTTTGGATGCGGTTCAGCTGTTTTTGCGGCAATCACAACATTGGCCCCATCTTTCGCCGCTTTCAAAGCAATCGCCTTGCCTATACCACGAGAGGCACCCGTAATGAACAGCGTACGACCAGCTAATTTACTAAAATTATAGTTTTCATCAAAAATTTAAAGAATACTTTCTGTAAGTAGCCAAGTTGGTTTTACACTCGAAATTCAATCAACTTACCCTGTATTAGCCACTAAACTCATTGTTAATGGATAGTTTATGTGTTTCGGTACAAATATTGATTATAAAATCGTGTGAATTATTATTGTATTTTATATTTTAATTAGTTCGATGATAAATTAAAAATTCAATTCAAAAGAATTCACTCGTCTGTCAATGTCAATGACGGAATGACGTTTGTCCGCTGTCGTGTCGTGTTTGATTATGCGTTTTGTTACTTCGAGAAGAAGTCTTTATGCTCCGAAGGTTTGATAATCTTACCCGTGGGTTATTATTATTATTTAAAAAAAATTATTCACAAAAATAAAAGGTACTTATAAAATCATTCTAATAAGTTAAAAAAATAGCGACTGTAGCCTAGGGGTGAACAGGTTGGGCTAGCAATCAGAAGGTCCCAGGTTCGATCCCCGGTGGGGCAAGCACCAATGGATGAATTTTCATCTATGTGCATAATTTACAGTTCGCTGACGGTGAGGGAAAACATCATGAGGAAACCTACCTATCCCTCGGGATTAGGTAATAGTCAGTTCCTGTATACACGGCGACAAGGTTCACCACCTGTCACGTTGGGTTCTGACTATCTGGTGAAACGTGGGCTTTGAGTTGGTTAATACCTCCACAATGTGGTGGTGTATGGCCACTCAAGCCTCTGACTACCCCCGAATGGGGATAAAAGTCGTGACGTTACATTTACATTTAAGTTAAAAAAACTAAAAAAATGGTTCTCTTTAATTCCACATCCTCCTTAGTCGGTACTTATTGGTAGAAAGGTACCTCCCTAGTAGTAGTAGCTCAGCAACTAGCAGAGGTCTAGGTACCGAGAATCATGTTACTGGATATGATACTTATCCACCCGAGTCATGCTACGTACCCTACCTATCCAAGTAGAGAAATAGTAGATTAGACCATATAGGTACGTACAATTTGTAAATACCTACCTACTACACTATATAGGTAGGTTCTCACAACAGTATCCCACGGGGGTACGCAGACACTACTAAATTGCGTCAGGAGTATTTTTGTTCTGTGGCCTCAAGCTACGAACCTGCGATGCCGGTACACCTCCCTCCTACATTAAGGTAAATCGATATACAGGATGTTTGGAAGCTGGGTGCAAAGTCTTGAGGGGATGATAGTTGACACTATTTAGAAAAATTTGAGCCATACATGTCTTAGACGACGTCTGATTTTTTATTTTAACTGCTATTTTTATTTTGTTTTATTTTTTCGGGTTTTACAGATGTATACATAGATTAGATTAGGTATACATCTGACAAACCCCAAAAAATAAAACACTTAACATACCTACTTAAATTGGGGCACTGTAGGCAATTAACTGTCAGCAATTGGGTTTTTTAGAAATAGCAGTTAAAATAAAAAATCAGACTACTTACGTCTAAGCCATGTGTGGCTCAAAATTTTCTAAATGGCGTCAACTATCATTACCTCAAGACTGCACCCAGCTTCCAAACACGCTATATATTTTACGCAATTAAGTTTATTTTTTACCTTTAACTTTCTTTATCTTTCTTCTACCCTCAAGGTTCGGTATTAATGAATAAAACGAAGTAAAAAGATTTGAAATACGTACATTTATTTCTGTGCATCACTCCATCATGCCCACTCTAACTTTCCTCTAATGTACAATACCATACAGGGTGACATACATAATAATCTAAAATAAAACTTTAAATTATTTTATCATAAGACATTCAGTTAGGCTTAAAATTGCAATAAGAATAATCTTTATTTATGGCTCGAATCATTGATAAATCTCTTTTTTTATAATCTCTCGCTTATTTACTTACACTCCCCTTTATACACAATGATTATAGAATTTACAATACATTACAATGAAATTATTGTAAATTACCTTAGTTACATAAAGTTGAGTATTTATTTAATTAAATAATCATTCAGTCCATTCACGATAATACTTGGGTAAAATCTTCAAACAACAATACTTAGGTACCTAGTTTGAGAGATCTATTAGTCACAAGCATATTTTGTGTAATATTTGGAGGGACGAGTTAAAATTTCTTACACGTTTTGTAACAATACATTATGTTTTCAGAATCATGCATTTCCTCATTTTCAGCACAATATTAAATACTTACCTAAGTATTATATTCAAAATACTATTATCTACTTACAATGTTAATTACATTTTTCCATCCACTATTTACATAGGTAAAACTAGATATAACTGGCTACCTACTACCTGTAACAAGCGAGGCTTAACCATTTCAAATAAGAGTTCTATCCGAATATTTTCTAGAGATGGCGATTTTTTAATATAACTCTTAATTGAAACTGTGGCCCACATACCTAGTTTTACCCTAAAGTAGCCCTAGGTACCTATACCTACTAAACTATTTTTACATTAATTTATTTAATCTTTTCTAGGCGTAGGTATGATTAGGTATTTCATAATGACACGAATTAGATAATTTACGAATTTCGCTCGAATTAAGTAAGTATGATGTTTGTTAGGGTAGGGTTTAATACTTAAAACGTTGATTTTTATAAGTAGGTAATAACTTTATTACCTACACTATGGACAAAATAGAGATAAGAGCGTTGTTAGATAAATATTGTGGATTTCGTAAAATGTAACCCTGTATTCCTCAGAGATATGATTTTATCAATAGATAGGTATTATATTTCAAAATTAGTCAGGCACTTTCATACACGTAGATATTAAAAATAAACTATTTGCCATGTTTATTTTATTTTAATAAGTAGGTAGGTACCTACTTAAGTACCGAATTTAATTTTATATTGCTTTGCTTTTACTGTAGAATTAGAGTGTTTGAATTATGAGTATAATGATACCTATTTATAGGTACTTAATGAGTTAGGGTAGTTATGATGACTGAATCTAAGATCTAGGATAAGAATTGATAGTTCTACGTAAACAGCACAACAAGTATTAGAAAGTCATCTACCTACACAAGAAATTGCTATTTAGTTATGCACAATTAGTAACCGTCTAACAAATCATAATGGAAATCAGGTCGATAAAGACATTAAAGCGATAATATTTTACAGTGAAAAAGCACCATAAATTCTGTTAATTCCCTATTACTTTACCTACTCACAACTTTCACTTAACTATTTAAAGCATCAACATAATAAGAGTTGGCACCAAAGAAAATTATAAAGAAGTCACAGTAGAGTTATACCACATGGTCCAATAAGTGACGTCCAAAAAATCTGATTCCTCACATCTATAAGTGTCCACCATGTAATTCCCTGACGTACTCATTGGAGTTTTCGAGTTGTGAAAATGCGAATAAGTAATTTAAAAAAATTGGACGTCACTTTTTTGCCCACCCTGTATAACAAAGACGTTCGCAGACTAAGGATTCTTTTCAAAGTAAATTGACAGCTTTTTGCACCGGGTTTGAAAATGGTTACCTGCAGGCCGATTGCGTAACTTTTTAGCCAATGTTTCAATTGGTTTCGTTCATCCTGTGATGCTTTATCAATTGAAATTGATGGAAATCGGGACGGGTCTGGACTTCACTCTTCCCAATTTCAATCAATTTCAATTCATAAAGCATCACAAGATGTACGAAACCACTTGAAAAATTGTCGAAAAAGTTACGCAATCGGCCTGCTGATATCAACTGTGACAACAAAGTTTCAACAATAAAATCCTATGCCAAAAAACAATAATTTTCCGTCTATCTTCTAAAACAGTGTTTAAATATAAGCCGGCTGCTTGGCAGAATGCTGCAGTGCCGCCAAAACGTCGTGCTTGAGCCGCACATACAATCTGCCTTTTCGCCACGGATTCTGTAGTTGCAATGGCCTAAAATCATCCCGGAGGCATCTTTCGCGGGCACCGATGACCGCGACGAGGCAGAAATCTTGTAGTTTCTCCGGAGCGTATACCGGTCCCGCCTTGCCTTTCAACACGGCGGCCATGTTGAGTTGTTTGACAACTAGGTCGATGACCTCCCGCGCTGACGTGCGAGGCGTGACGTGTAGTTTGAGCGAGGTACCGGCCGCTAAGCCCGTTTCGTACGCAGCGAATACCTGGAAAGTTTATCAGTTTAGTTAATTGGATTATGAAATCGCATACTGGAGCAAATTGGGGGTAATGATGTGTGTAATTATTCGATTGCACAAAACAATGCTGAATTGCTTTACGCAGTTAATTGCATTTCTTTGTTTACTAGTTTAAAAGAAGGTTAATTACCCTATAATTAGGGTTGCCACCTTTTCCATTCAAACATTCAATGATTCTCTAACTTCTTAATTAATCTCTCAACTTCAGTGACTTCCTCTTAAGGTATCCTGCCTTTTTATGTGGAGGGCACCATATATGATAAACTGTCTTTGGTAGGCTCAGCGCATAAAAAAATATTATTTATGAAATATTTCATGTACTTATGGTAAGTTATGGGTTGGTTTGAGGCGCTCATAGCCAGCTGCAATCACTGATCGGTAAACGATTGGAGGTTAAGCAACGCTCGGCAAGGTCAGTCAGAGATGGGTGACCATTAGTTGCATTTGAACTGAGCGTCTCCGTGCTTCGGAGGGCAAGTAAAAAGTTGGTCCCAGTTGTTGTCATCTAGGTAGCAGTCGTTAAGCCTTGTCGAAGGCCTTCGGGCGGCTTGAACAATTCTGACACTAGGTTGGCCACTAACCTTACGATAAGAAGAAGAAGTTATGGAGTACTGTTTTAGGGAATTATTAATGTTACCTGCAAAATCCCCGCTTGTTCCGGCATTCGTAGTTCGGGCGCCTTCATATCCTCACTGTCGCTCTCCCTCTCATCAGTCTTTGGAACCTTATTGTTATACTCCGCATCTTCCTGCGTCTCCAGTAGCGGCTGACGTTTGACGCACAGACTGGTCTTCGGGAACTCCTGCCCAGTATCCGTGAAGTCTACATCACTCTTAACATTCGTCATGCTTTTAGAGGCTATGACGTTACAAGGGCTCCTAAAATACTTCCCCTGAGGACGGATTTTCAAAGGAACTAATGTTAGCGGACAGCTTTGGCTTTCTGAGTCACTCGACAGACTCTGGGCGGATTCGGACACATTTCCCTTAGACGTTCTAACGCTAATCATACTTCCAGGGTAGTAGCCTTTCACTGTAAGCAAAGGGCTTGAGGTGGTAGAAGCGCTCGCGTTAATACTGTGCGGTCGGGGCTTAGGTTCCACGTTCTCGTTTTGAAGTACCAGGGTATCCTCGCTTCGAGAAGGTGGCAGGCGGTTGCTGCCAATGCTAGCGTGAGATCCAGATGACTTAATATCGAATTGAGAATTGCTGCTCATGTAGTTATTGCTCATTGCGCTGGATTGCGTGAATTGGGAGTCAGCGCTGCCCTTTCGAGGAAATTTTATCGTTTCTGGGTTCAGGAACTGCGAGCTGCAGAGGTTTAGTGTGGAGACGGATGTTTGGCGAGGGGATAAGCTCAATTGTTGCTCGGATTTACTGAATTCTGGGTGTAGATTCGCGTGGTTCCCGTTCCCGGCGGGACCAGGCCACGAACCTCTGCCGGGTGACGTTTTAGTGATTTTCCCGTCTCTTGACGGTATTTGGAGAAAATCCTTCAGATTGGCATTATCATTCACTTCGACGGGACCGTCAGTGGTTTGCGACGGCGTTTTGTCTAGAATATGTTTGAGCAATATACCAGAACTGGGTGAAGACTTGTCTTTATCTCTCGCGAAGCCTATTAGGTCCATGAGCCATCGCTCAGCCTTCCACACAGAGTTAAGATTATTCTGAAGGTCTTCCAATTTGTTTAGTCTTTCTTTGGCTGTCTGGAGCTCAGTGCAAGAGAATGCTTCTCTATGCGAGTGAGCTGCTAATGCAACGTCTAATTCTAGTACGCAGCTGAGCTTCGAGTATTTATTCAGTATGTTAGAATGGTACGTTTGGAGGTGGATCATTTCGAACGCTTGTATCGGGAGGCTCAATAAATCGCCTTTTTGGAGTAAGATTTCTTTTTGTCCAGGAACAGAGCAGGCTTGCTCTGCGGGTGGACAGATCATGATGAAGCTGACATCATTGTTGAGTTCAATGACCTCGAGGTCGTATATTCGGTGGGTTATGACGCTCTCGATGGGTATCTCCATTTCCTTGGAGAGTCTCCGTACCGCGGACGCGATGGAGTCCAGGAACATTTCTTGAGATTCTGAGGGCTTCTCGTAGCCGCTTATCGTGGTGAGACTGTTGACCGGTTGTATTTCGTCGGTCTTTCCCGATTGTGCTTTTAGGTACTCCCATTCTTCTCTGAAATTAAAAAGGAACTTTTGATTGGGACCAACCATATACAACTTATATCTAACTGCTGGCAGCATCGGCAGCGGACTTGCTTAAATTCTAATTTTCGTAGTAACTAACTTGAAGGATTTTAATTCTCTGAGCACTAATGTTTACAGGAGAGGTCAAATGCGATGTTCTGGATTTTTTTGGGACATTACGGCTGAATACTGAAACTATATAGGTACTCAAATGTATTTTTAGTGCATCGGAATCGGTTCTTATGTTCTACCTTCAGAACCCAAAATTCCTGGTTCTGACAGCGCGTTTCACGGTTATTTTCTATAATTGGTTAGAGGTGTTATATTATGTTATGTTATGTTGTATTGTGTTGTGTTGTTATGTAACGTGATGGTACTAACGCGGAGACGTGCGGGTTCCCGCGCACGCGCGTGTGCGGCGGCACGCTGGGCGTGCGCGCGGGCGCCACGAGCCGCACCACCTCCACGGAGGACTGCAGCTTCAGGTAGCCCACGTACAGCCCGCGCGGCAGCTGCACCAGCGACACCTGACACAGTACACATCTCTCACTTACTGCGCTGCCTTTCGTACGATGAGGGGGGAGCCGGAAGGCCAATCTCCCTTACCTCTCCTTCTGGACCCTAAGTCGCTTAGCCATTGAAGTGGCATGCCATGGCATTGCCATTGAGATTGATTGATTGGTCGGTTGACCGACCAAACAGGATTCTAACCGACTAATCACAGGGTCGGTCACTATAGCAGCTCAATAGCGATGGTTTAGCCACTTAGAGTCCTGGTCAGCAACGTGAAAGCAATATCTTTGGTATTATGTCGACCCTAAACGACTCTTACGCAGAAACAACCAAACCATATCGTGATTGAGCTATAAGTACTTAGATTAATCAGAACGAACAGATATGCTGAAATGAACTTATCCTGCATCCTACGCAGATTCATAAATTGGTTAACATGAGGTAACGCTACCGTACGATTGGTAATACCAACTTAAGTTCACATTTTGAGATGATATTACAAATGGCCTTTTAGATTCCCGATTAAGGCCGCCGACAAAGAGGTCGACCAAGGAGCGAGATGATTTGACCACCTTTGCGGAAACATCGTGGCAAGAAAAAGCCCAAAACAGAGACATGTGGAGAAGTAAAGGACGCCTTCGCTGGAGTGGGACTTATAACGGCTATTAAAAAAATATCATTGTGTAATAACCTGATGGTACGCAATCTGTTCGTGCACAGACGCCATGAGCAGTTCCCCCATAGTATTATCCTCGCTCAGCACGCGCCGCCGGAGCCGCGACACGGGCGCCCAGCGCGAGTTCAGCGCCGACACCGACTTGACGGACTTGACGCTGTTCACGCAGGACAACACTATCGTGCCGTGGGAGTCCCGCAGCGGCTTGTGGTACAGTTGACCTGGGAGAATTACAAATTGCTTACTCAGTAGTCGAAGACAAAGCTTAGAAAAACAAACCCCCAAATTTACAGAAACTTATGATGAACGTACTGCCGAATACTCGTACGCAGCTTAAATTCGAGAGCTGAGAACTTTGCCGCCATACAAAAAAGACAGGTAAGGATGTCTTAAACAGCTAAGTGGGACTTAAACATTTAAGTAGCCTTTGAGTATTCGGCCGTTGCACTGGCATTACAAGTCAGTTTTGTTTCTAAAATGCTTTGTAAAACCATTGTCAACTGGCTAAAAATCTCTATAAATTTGGCGGAAGGAGTGCAAATTCAAACCACGGCTCGCTGATCTGAAATTTTCGGGTTATCGGGAATTTAGTTTTTTTAATATCGCCAGACTTATCCACCAACTGTAGGTATGGTCCTAAACTAAGCAACGCTTGTACTATGGCTACCGTGCAATGGACTGGGGGCGATCCCAGTGACACCCAGACCAGGGCAAATTACAAAAAGGCCGATCCGAAATTTTCCTCTGGCGGGAGTCAAACTCGCAACCGACGGAGGCAGTGAGCCGAGCGGTGAACGCTCGAACCACTGCGCCTTGCGGTCGTCGTATAATAGCAGTAGAGTAGGCCATTGTGACTTCGGACCGAAATATCATCGATATCTGTTCACAGCAGTGCACCTCTACCCACTCTGTCGGTAACATAAGTTTGATGGTGCAAAACTGTATAGAATATCGCACAGATACATACCTAAATCTTGTATGCACAACGCTGACTGCATCTGAGCGGCGGCAGTGAGGAGTTTCAGTCTGAAGTGTATGGACGATGACGTGTGCTTCTCCATGTCTGAGCGCAGCGCCTTCACATCATCCCACGAACAAGACACCTGTCAACAGATGAGATGGCATTTGAGATTCTGATAGACTGACACGGTCACCAAGAATCTGTAAGGGCTACTCCGAAATACGAAACGAAATGTTTCGGCTGATGGATAGTAGTTTTCTCCGAAAGTGTTTTCGGAAGTGTTCCGGATTCTTTCGAAGTAGGTTTCAGGAAAAAAGAAACGTCAAATCATGACTATCCGAAACACTTCCAGAGTGAGGGAAACGTTCCATGCATCCGTCATCCGAAACGTTTCATTTCGTACTTCGGAATAGCCCCACTGATACAGTCGCTAAGATTCTATTCCACTCGACAAAGTTTCGAAACGATATTATACTAAGGATCCCTGGCAGTCATATTCTAACAATTAATTAATTAACCATACAATTGTAAGAAGAAGGCCATAAAGTTCCTCAACGACGTCGCCGCATCGATTCTAAATGTGGCATACCTTCATGAGCCAATGGAAGTCGTTGTAGATGCAGGTGGGGTAGGTCTCGTCCACCTCGATGACGGGCAGGAACTCCTCGCTGGTCACCAGCACCTTGTCCTCGTGATACAGGATACAGGCGAGGTATACGCCCCTGGAAATTGAAATTGTTAGTTATCATCATTGGCCGAATTCTGAAGGCTTTGAGACTTGTATAGCGCGTCAATAGAGAGGAGAGTCAAAGTGAGTGAACGCTCACCGAGTCTCTAAAACATCATAAATCGAAAAATTAGGACATAGGAGGACATGTATATCCATAGAACGCATTACACTTGTCCAACGCTAGCATTACAGCTTACAGTGTCCCAGCCGCAGCATATTTTCCACCACGGATTGCAATTTGACTATTCGGATTTAAACTCGGGGATTGGTTATACTTGATTCCAATAATAGGTATGGCAAAAGCGCCTGAACGCATGGATACGTTTCCGAGATAGGTAATTACACGCATTTGATACAAGATGAGGCAGATAGGTTCTTGAGTGGCGGCCACGTACCGGAAGACGTAGCATGGGCCGACGACCTAGTGAAGGTCGCAGGAAACTGTTGGATGCAAGCAGCATAGAACTGGTCGTTGTGGAAAACCTTGGGGGAGGCCTATGTCCAACAGTGGGTGGACGTCTTTTGTTTTTTTTTTCTTTTTCTTTACAGGACTGTGGTGGCGAAAAAGCGTACGGGCCGCCTGATGTTAAGCAGTTACCGTAGCCTATAGATGCTTGCAATACCAAAGGTTTTGCTAGCACATTGCCGACCTGAAGATATGATGGTGAGGTTTTAAAATGTGAAGCTCACCTCCTAAGGTTCTTCTGGAACTTGCTGGCGGCGGTGAAGAGCTGTCGTATGGTGGCGGTCTTCTTGCGCGGCTGGCGCGGGTGGTGCTGGTGCGCGAGCGGGCGCGCGCGCGCGCTGGACGCGGCGGCTGCCAGCGCCTCCAGCGCAGCTGCAGCGCCGCCGCCGCGCACCGCGCGCCCGGACACGTCGCGCCAACCTGGGAGGGAATGAAGTGGATAAGTGAGATGTTTGTTAACCTGCACTGGGCCAGCGTGGTGGATTATTGCCCGAGTTACCAACAAATGTGGTCATCCAGGCTTCTTTTTGCCAATATAGGGCGGCCTGTTGGATTGAGTGATCACAGACACTAGAGCTCGACCGAGATCTCAGTCTCGGTCGCGGTCGGTCGTTCTCGGCGAAATTTTGGGAAAATCTCGCCCGTGGTTGAGACTTTGTATGACTGAGAAGTTAGTGTATTTTAAAGTTGGAACGTAGTCTCGCTCGGTCGACCGGTAGTATTTTTTAGATTTTTCTTTTCTATGTTATTTCTCGATCTAGGTCTCGGTCTCGGCCAAAAATGTTTTTATTTTCCGTCCTGGTCTCGGTCTCGTTCAAGATTTTAAAAAAACTAGTCTCGTTCGGATCTTAATAGACACTATAGTGTGTACATATTATGTGCGAGCACGTAGGTATGTGATTATTAATACTATTTTAGATTGTCTCTGACATACCTTTTATGGATGTTGTAATCATGGAGGAACAAAAAAAATCCATGGTTGTTATAAAAGGGTATAATGGTGCTTTGGTTATAATGGTGTGTACTCACTGCTAGGCACCACGCTCCTCGGCACAGACACAGTGTAGGGCCCCCAGCCCTTCACATTCCCGGCCGCGGCTCTGAAGAAGTATCGCCTGCCTCTAGTGAGGCCCGCGGCCAGCACCCTCGTGCCATTATTAGTCCCGGAGGCAGCCATCTCGCGGCATCCACAGACGTTCGAAAAGTCCGCACGGGATGACCATTCCACTGCAAAAAAATACGAGAATGGTGATAACACAAATTGTCTTTGCAAATATCCTTAAAATCGATTTTCCGTCCCAAAATGCATGAGGAAATTAGTAATAGAAAGTTGTTTTTTTTTATTGGACTTAGGATCCTCAGAAACAGTTGTTCTTTTTATTTTTATAGCGAGGTCTAAAAGATGTCTGATTACAATATCCAATAAATACATTTTTTTCTCTTTGTTTACTGAAGATTATTGTAGGAGAGGATCGGTAGGTTAACTTAGGACGAGTGTGATGAGATATAGTCATACTGTCTAAATAGAATCATATCTCTCTCTGTTATATTCCGTTCATCGTATATTGTAGGACCGATTAGATCCAGAGATTATCCCTCAGTTTTCATCCATTTGCAATGGCTTTACAAAGCATCACTATATAAGGGCCTCCATGTACGAACTGCTTGTAGCAGTCGACTCCGACCGCAACCCGACTGCTCTAGAGCGGTTGTTCTCGACTGCTAGAAGCAGTCCGTATATGGAAATCCTAAGTTCTTCGTAATAGCAGATCGATTAGATATAACTTCCAAAGGGGGTAAGTTTTTTATATCAGTACATACCTTTATACTTAGTGATGATTGGCGGGTCCTTGATGACAGGTGTGACGTTGCGGTTATCTTTCAGTCGCACGGTGACTGCGTGCGCGCCGCATACCTCCAGCTCGGCCGGGGACGGCGCTGGCGGCACGCGGAGTTGCTGCCAGCCCTGGACTAGCCGTCTGGAGAAGCATCATTCAGGAATAAATAACTCTAGCAAGATATACCCCCTTATTCATAGAAAGTTATGATCGACTTGCAGTGGATTTACAGAACACATTTGTTCCTAAAAATGCTTTTAAAACCCATTGTAAACTAGCTAAAATCTCTATGAATAAGGGGGATAGAGTTCAGATTCGAACTCTAGCATAGCATACTCTAAGGCTCGTATTAATTAATGCATCTCAAAGTTGAGATCGATCTTAAGATATGTAATGTAACATCTGTCAAAAACAGCATCTTAAGATCGATCTCAACTTTGAGATGCATTTATTAATATGAGCCTAACAGAGTTGAGATTTGAGGGTCGGCGAAAATGGATTCTAAACTCATCGCCAAATGTATAGAGAGTTTTAGTCAGTTTACAATGGATTTACAAAGAATATGTAGGAACAAAAGTGATTTGTAATGTCAGTGTAAGTCCATCATAACTTACTTACTACAAATTTAGGGGTTAGACTGTGCACCTGGTGTATTAGAACCTCAATTCCTAGTACTTTTCAGGGCTATTACAAAATACCATCGGCGACAAAGTGGGTGCAATGCAAATCCACCTCTGCCTACCCCTATGGGGACATACAGGCGCGATGGTGTATTGTTTTCTGTAAATAGAAATTTCGGTATAACGTGGTGTTAGATTCCAAAGGGTGAGAAGCCTAGTAAACTGGTGCATGATGCTGTTCCACTCACTTCAGTGTCCTCACTCTCCTCTCCCAGTGCTGGGCTTGCTTATCCTTCTCAGAGCCAGTGCCGCCCGCGCAGCCCGTCGTGCCCGCCTGACTACCAGCAGATGACCTAGGGACATGCCACGAAACTTAATACCCTTTTAAGATACAAATGAATAGCCCAAATCCATCAACCCACACCTACTACCTACCGCTCGAAATTACCAATCCTGATTCAATTGTTGCTATCTAATATTGATAATAATAATAATATACCTAATAACATTAGCCCTTTTAACGTCCCACTGCTGGGCACGGGCCTCCTCTCAATGCGAGGGGGACTCAGGCCATAATCCACCACGCTGGCCCAGTGTGGGTGGATTTTACATGTCTAAAACATGCAGGTTTCCTCACGATGTTTTCCTTCACCGTAAGCAAGTGATAATCATATTAAAGTTATGTTTCGCACATAGATTTCGAAAAATCCAGAGGTGTGAGCCGGGGTTAGAACCCAGGACTCCAGGACCTTAAGCCCGCAAGACGCGTGCTGAACCAATCGGCTATCACTGCTTCGGCTAAGATTGATATTACTAACAATTCTTTTGCAGATTGCCAATTTGCCGTCCTAAGCAAAGCTTTTGCCGCCCCTGCACTACTTGCCTTAAAGTGCCCTGCCCCGGGGCAAGTACCCCGTCCCGCTCCCCACCTCCACCCCCGGGCCTGAGAGTGACTAGAGGTCGTATTACCTGGTGCACGTCTCATCCCTGCAGGTCCGCTCCGGCGGGCAGCCTGCTATCTCGTGCAGCTTCGCTTCGGCCTCACGCGCCAACCTTCGCAGATGAGTGCCCAACGCTTCTGAGCTTTTGACTGAAACAATCAACATTAAAACCTTAACAATGCAGCAGGTGGCTCTTGACTTGGAAAAACAAAAGAACGTCTAGTGAAGCGTTGCAATAAATATTTAATTTCACACCTATAAGGGCCACCGCAGACATGCTACTTTTTGCATCGGCGATCGGCGATTTAGTCGCTTTTAGCATCGGAGCAGACGCTAAGTCCGAACGCAGAGAGTCGCCAAATCGCGATGCAGCATCGATACAGTCGCAACATCGCCGATGCAAAAAGTAGCATGTCTGCGGTGTAACGTCACGACTTTTATCCCCATTCGGGGGTAGTCAGAGGCTTGAGTGGCCATACACCACCACATTGTGGAGGTATTAACCAACTCAAAGCCCACGTTTCACCAGATAGTCAGAACCCAACGTGACAGGTGGTGAACCTTGTCTGCGGTGTCCTTTAATAATCACGTTTGGTGGAGGGCGTGCATTTTAGAGTGAAACATCTCTACCCAATTGAACATCAATCGCGATCCACAGAATACAAGATTAATTCAAAATCCACATATCCATTGATTTTGAGCAAATCGTTCAATTATTCGACATTCGTTCCAATTTCGGTAATCCACACCGGGCTGGTACCTAATCTGAATATTTAGGGACCACAATTTCGATTTATATTCCACGAGCCTGTAATTGTAGTGAATGGAGGAAAGTGTGCTGTAGACAATGATATATTATTTTACAGATATAGTACCTCCTAACATTGCAATTACTAGACTTGTGCTCAGCGCACCACTGCAGCGAAATTCACACATCTGTTATCGCACTCGCAATTCAACAAGCATTTTGATGCGTGTTATTCACGAGAAGATGAACCATATTAGCATTACCGACATGTTTTCTACATTATATTCCGCTAACGACTGAGTTGTACTGTGTCCATGAACTCAGTTTAATAGGGCATACTATTTTAGACAGTTACACGTGTCCCACTTTCTTGGTAATGTAGCTGAAGGGTTAATTTTGTGTTTACGGACTTATTTTGCATTTTTAGGTACGGTCAGGCGGATATCCCAATTAACAATATTTTACCTGACTAGTGTTTCCCAGTTTTGAATTAAATCCCAAAGTTAATTAATGCTTTTAATTAAGTAATAAAAGGTTGGGTTCCCATTATAACAGCGTTTCTGATCAGAATATGGAATTAATTTCTCACTTGTCAAAGTTACTTAGGCCTGTTTCAAAATCGTCGGATATCTTTTATCCACCTTTTAAAACCGTAGCCAGTCGTTCTTAAATATAGTTAACGATAAAATTCATTATAGATCGTTATCGTTATTTACGCTTTCCAAAATGTATCGTTATGCGCTATCGTGGTAGATCGCTGAATTTAAAAAAGCTCGTAGTATTTTCACGGCACGCTATTGGGTGTTAGATCAATGTTTGCTATCAAGCGTACAGAGCCGATTTGAAACGAAACATCGATGGTAACTTTAGTACTATTTATTCTGAAAACAGTCAAAAGGTGGGCAAATTATGGGCAAGTTATATGAAAAAGATACCCACGGCGGACAGAATCGAAATTGAATAATCCTCCGATATTGCGTAGCCCCTGGATACATACCTACTTTAAGCATAGTCAGGTTAGTGTAGTGCATTTAAAATAAGAATAGGCCCGGCCTAGCGCCATGTCGTGACGTCACAACTGGAATTGGTACGGCTCTCGCCTAACTTCACTCGTAAGTACAGTACTTCATATGAGTAAAGTTAGTCGAGAGCCCGTCCTATTCCTATTTTAATCGCATTGTTATAAAAGTCTATGTATAATGGAGACAGGTGAGGATATTATAGCCGAACCATAAATCATAATGATCCAGCATAGGATTCTATTAAAACCATTTCAACAAGTTTCAAGCGTTAACTCTTGAAACTTGCGTAATATCCATAATCCGACAGAGGGGGACGAAAAGGCAACTTTATGAAGATCGGTAAACACACCTGCCCCTAGTACACCTGTAGTTGTCAGCACTACAAAGACGTCGCTCTAAGCGGTCTATCGTGTCAAACTTAATATTTGCCTTCTTGGTCGCCATATATCATGGGAGTCCCAAGTGGCGGTAGAATTATTTAGATGCTGACATTATTAAGGTCTAACCCTTAAATCTTCGATTTTCTATTATATTTGGATAATATAACTGGCCAGAAATTCATAGCGGTAAAATTTTACTTAAATGATACAAATAATAGTACAAAATGTTTCATTAAAAAAATCATCAAAATCAGTTCACCCAGTCGAAAGTTATGAGGTAACAAAAAAAAAACAGTCGAATTGAGAACCTCCTCCTTTTTTGAAGTCGGTTAAAAATATTAGGACTGATTGCGTTTATGTCATATACATAGCACACCTACGTGACAACTAGCTTTATTGGATCGTTGGTGTTTAAACAACCAAGTTTATGCCAAATAAAGTAAATATCCTAGTCTTCTTTACCTCACGTCACGTCAATCTTCACGAACACAGTGCAAATCTTATAAAGGAGCGGGCTGCTTTACATATTTACTGAATACGTTTAACGCTACACGCGATGTCTGGGGGCGACTGAAGCCAGCGGAGCGAGCTCGCGAAATGATATAACACTTTTCAGTTTCAGCAAAAACATTGTTATTTCTTGGATGTTTGAAATTGTTTGATATTTCCTGGAAGCAGCTGAAAATTGGTGAAGTTTATTTCATCGCTACCCCATTTCACTGTCAATTTGTAATTTTTTCACTCTATTGCTGTTGCTTTGTTTCCAAAGATTCACTCATTCTCACCTGTGTATTTCCCACAGAGTAAAGACTAAAGAAGGAGGTGCCCTTATTAGATATATGTATGAAAAAAAAAAACGTGGTCATTGTTTTTTCATTTTCATTGTTCTATCTACCGGTAAATAGTTAAACTACTCGCTTCGCTTTATGTCGATGTTAGTACTAGGCCGACCACTCGGCCGAGTTGCTTAGGGCCAGTCCCCTTAGTAATTGGTCCATGGTATTTCCCTTAAGTATAATTCTCTAAGAAGGTACATACGGTACCCAGTAATCCAGTAATCCTATGTTTTCTAAAACTCCCACAAGACAGGCTTCGCCTAGTGTAGAAGGTTTACAGATACATAATGTGCACAATTGTACCCCTTTTTATGTTTTTTTTGTGCCTTTCATCGCTTTTCAATGGCCGTGGTGTATTTACTTAAATACTTTCTTTTTTATCATGGATGTTATAGAATGGAATATACCTCTATTTGATTGACATTATATTTTTAATAAGCACTTGCTATATTAGAATTTAGATCTAACTTTACCATACATTATTATAGGTTCCTATTATCTTAAATTATGCATACTTATCATGAGTTTATGATTTGATATCTTTACCAATAATCAATTTTTGATTTGACATTTTTATTTGCGTGTGAAAATGATACAGTACCTAGCAAATGTTATATTGCAATAGCATTGCCAATTCTTGGCTACTAGTAAACCAATAATATTCGATGCATTTTTGAACCAATGGAAATGTGTTCCGTGCTGGGGATATCCCTGGGGCGCGTCTAGTGCTGTGAAGTGCCTATCTCGGTCGCGTTTGATTCCGAAATGCGATTTCTAGGTTCCTGGATATCGCGCTAATATCGATTGTGATTTATGTCGGGTACGTGAAGCTCTACCATTGGTTTATTTTATGCGTTAATAGTTGATGGTCGCTAGCGTCTACGTAATTTATTTTTTGGCCAATAGGCTAACCGAATCTAGCCAGTTCTTCGGGTGGCCAATAGGGGCGCTGTATAATTTGCCAGAGACAAGACAAGACACTCGGGTGAATGAGCGAAGCGCATTGTAGAGCTGTTGTTGTAGTAGAGTGGGTATTTTGTGCAAGTGCTTTACGGCGGTATTTTTTTAAATTATTTATTCTTGTTTTTCAGGTACCATAGATCCAAATTGCAGTCCGTTAGGAACTTAATAGACGTTGGAAATTCTCACGCTTATGCACCGTTCTACATTCAAATAGGTACTGCATTCGAACTGAAAATACATTTGGCAGTTGCATTGCAGTAGTATTAACATGATAGTTATATGCATTCCTAACGGGTTCGTAGTTTCATACATACATAGATAAATTGATAAACTTCCGGGTCAAGAGTTTGATTCCCGCGAGCTATCCCGGGACCGGGATTCCGCCGTTTGAAATGGTTTTTGCTCTTCTGTCACTCCCGAACCGCTGGTAAAAACTTATATTGATATTGCCGTTTTTGCTGGTGAGGCCGTCGTATATACCGCTTTATAAATGTCATAGGAAATATAATATATTGAGTATATATGGTCGCATTTTGGGCTTTCGCAAAAACTGTACCCTTGTCATTTAGTTTCGACTTTTTGCGATATGACTAGCTTAAATACAAGTAGTTTTTATTGGTCATATGCCATTTTGGCCTAACGGACCTAAACAGACCACGGCTATCCTCTAGACGAGAATATTTTCTTGTTTCATACTTTTTAGGGACACCGCAGACTTGCTACTTTTTGCATCGGCGATCGGCGATTTAGGCGCTTTTACCATCGGAACAGTCGCTGCGTCTGACCGCAGAGAGTCGCCAAAACGCGATGCAGTCGCAAAATCGCCGATCGCCGATGCAAAAGTACCAAGTCTGCGGTGGCCCTTAGAGCGGGTTTTTTGTTAAATGTTTTGTAGAAAGTCACAGAACAATTATTGTTGATAGTAACACAGTCCTGCAAGGTTGTTAGTGTTTTACCAATCATCCTGTATAAGACCATAAGTTTTTCATTGTGTTTGTTTTCGCTCGATAGGTTGGAGGCTTTCAACAATCCTTTGATTTTTGTGTATTCATAAATCGAAGAGCTGTCAATACGTCATAATTTTAAGATAAGGATAGTTTACGATAGTATTTACTAGAAAAACAAATCACGCCCATGTTATAGTAAATGTAGCGATTAGATAAAAGATAGCGACTGAGACTGATCGTCTCGTCAGAATATCGATCATGTTACTGCCCCTTCAGAAATGCGTTCCAAAGTAATCGTAATCGCAACAATGGTATCACCATCATTCTTATTTGTAAAAAAAACTGTCATTGTGAGAGTGACGAAATATACTTACCTACTACGTTACGTTGCTACGCAAAAAGCTTATCTCCTAAACTCTATACCTACGTCTACATCAAGCGCATGCCACGCGAGGCTGCTCACCCACATGCCTCGCGAAGCACACGCGTTTGCCTCAGTCGCATACCGCGCGAGGCAATCTACACTCAAGAGTCTAGACAGAGAAGAGTATCTATATCCGAGCAGTCAGTTTGACAATGGTTTGACATCGTTCTGTCGCATGACTAGGCCAAACTAGGCGAGGTAAATGACAGCGCTCGGGTGAGGTAGAGCGAGCATTTGCCTCGCGCGCGGCATGTCAAACTTCGCGAGGCAAATCTGCTTCGCGCGGAAAGCGCGTATGATGGACACGACTTATGCCTTCTAAAATCTGTTCAAAACTTGTTCAAATAACGGCTTGCCAAACACACGTTTCCTCTACATTTAACGGCTCTCAACCTCAATTAACCTTTAACCGCAATTTAAACTCTACCTTGAATAGAATAGGGCTGAATATACCACGTGTTGGTAGTGAGGTGCATAACTTTACTCCACATTTCGTGACACGCCTGGACATAGGGTCGTCACGACTCGTGTCACGCGATGCAACATTGCTTGTTTATCGTGTTGGACAGTTCAGTTGTGACAGGGTTGGCACGAAAAACATGCGGATTATTGACAAAATTCTTAGTCGTTAAATAATAAATAAATATCGCCAGCCATACCAACTGTATGGTCCCAAACTAAGCAAAGCTTGTACTATGGGTACCGTACAATGGATTGGGGGCGATCCCAGTGACACTCAGACCATGACAAATTTCAAAATGGCCGTTTCCGAAATTTGCTACTGGCGGCAATTGAGCCAACGACCACTTAATACCAACATACTATAATGGAAATTAAGCAACTAGCATTAGCACGCGCTCAACCAAACTAAAAAAAAAAATACTATGCAACTATGGTTAGAAGCATGTTTTTGAATCGTCGGATAACTTTTACATGTCTATGCTTTACCGTTTTACCCACTAAATAAATATGAAGTTTTTAAAGTTTTTTCATACAATATCTGTGCCAGTAAAGTCATAGTGTAAATTCAGCTATTTCAGTGTGGTTTCTAAGCGGCTTAGTAGACTTAATTATGTTTCTATATACGCCCTTTCTAGGGAGCATTGCATCCGTTGTTGGCAACCCTGTTGGTACTATTCAGTGACACGTTACGAACATATTGCGCCGCGCGTGTCGCCTCTCGGTTGTCGATTCTGATTCGTAGCATGCATCGTGATTTCATGAACCGTATGTTGTGTACGATAAACTGCCTTTGGCTTATACCTACATTCATCAATACTATCTATAAGTTAATCTGTCTGTTTGTTACTTTTTTACGGCTAAACCAATTTTTATGAATTTTGGTATAGAGATTTGGTCGATTGGAAAACATCGTGAGGAAACCTACCTATCCCTCGGGATTAGGTAATAGTCAGTTCCTGTATACACGGCGACAAGGTTCACCACCTGCCACGTTGGGTTCTGACTATCTGGTGAAACGTGGGCTTTGAGTTGGATAATACCTCCACAATGTGGTGATGTATGGCCACTCAAGCCTCTGACTACCCCCGAATGGGGATAAAAGTCGTGACGTTACATTTTTTTTTTTTCATTTTGGTATAGAAATAGATAATTATGATCTTGGAGGACTTTTTATTGCGAAAATAAAACTTGAAGGGGGTGAAATAGGGGATGAAATTTTGTATGGGAGATCAATCATTTATGGGTGGACCAGCCCTCGTAAGCAGTGCCCGAACCCGAGCATGACTTGAGCAGCGGGCGTCACTCTCCTCAACCATTATAGAGGGAAGAGGGTGACCCGCTCCACACTTATATCATATCTATCCTCCATGGTATGGGACTCTGCACGATGATAAAAGAACATAGGTACCTACATAGTATACTTAATAGATTATTCATCTATATCTTATTCACCGCATGATAGCGTTCTCTGCGGCGCCGGCGTGTTATACCTACAGCCAACAGCCTACCTGGAATGCAAATTATAAAAATTCCAGAGGCCCTGAAATATGAAGCTCCAGCTATGAATACCGCGGAGGTTTTTCTTTTTATTATCTACGCAGATGATGACAAAATGTAGTGCAGGTAAGAATATTATGGAATAGGTAAGACAGAATGGCAATTCCAACTAGATTATTAAAGTTAGTTCTTATTTCCATTTCTTATAACAGCTGGCCTACTCCGAAATACGAACCTAACGTTTCGGCTGACGGATTGTCGTGATTTGACATTTCTTCTTTCGTTTTTCTCTACGATTTAACATTGTTTTGATCGTAAATCGAATCCGTATTTCGGACGATCCGTCAGCGACGTATTTCGGAGTAACCCCCCTGTGACTAGGCAGCTGACTCTACATTAAGGGACACCGCAGACATGCTACTTTTTGCATCGGCGATCGGCGATTTTGCGACTATATCGATGCTGCATCGCAATTTGGCGACTCTCTGCGTTCGGACGCAGCGACTGGTCCGATGCTAACCTAAAGGCGACTAAAATGCCGATCGTCGATGCAAAAAGTAGCGTGTTTGCGGTAGCCCTAAATGAACTCTATTTACGAGTGTAATAATTATTATTATTTCCATATTTTATGTACACCAAAGCTGTAATTGTAATTCTAATAACTAGTTCATAAAACGAACCCAGACGCGCTGGTCTAAGCGGACCCGAACTTATTTTTTTATAGCCTGTTAAATGTCCCACTGTTGGGAAAAGGCCTCCCCTTTCTGTCTCCACAGGTCCCTATCCTGAGCTTGTGGTGACCACGTTTTACTCGCAAAGGTGTTCAAATCGTCGCACCATCTTCGCCGCGGTCTGCCAGACGTCGCGTCGGTGACCATCATTGGGCGTCCTATTTCTATCAACATTAATTTCCTTTTTAATCAAAAGCGATTCTAGATATGATAATGTTCATAAATAGCTTATTTATATTTATTACATTTACAGGAAATTGATACCTATACACTTAATGTTCATATTTATAGTAAATTTGTTATTTACTGGATCAGAAAAAGGTATTTGCGTTTAAAAATGTATTTAGTTTTTCATGAAAAGAATACCTAATTCGGAATAAAAATGCAAGTACCTACTTTTAATTTAAATACCGTACCTACTTATAGAAAGGGGGTTATTATTATCAGATCATGCCAGATGGTAAGATAGTAGATATAGTAATCCTATAATACTAAATTACAGATTAGACCTCCCGTCAGTCATTGTAATCTGTAAAATGAATCACAGAAAGTTGTTGAATAATAATCCCTTTGATCCGACAAGTAGCATTGATATTGCATTAAATCTAGGTTGTATTTGTTTGTTTGTTAAGATTGCAAGATATGAAAGATAACTTCATTTTGAACCGATTACGAAAAAGTAGGATTCACTTTGACCCATATGTTACTCTTTTCTTTGTGTTCAATGATTGAGTTTTCAGCTGTAAGATGATTTGATTGGCACTAACCCCCAAATACTACATTACATATTTATTTGTGGCCTTTAAGTGCTTTAGGATCTTTGAAGTCTGGCTTTTTCATAATATTAGAAGTAAAAAAAAACGTAAAACTATTGTCATAACATGTCTTATTTTAACGATGCTTGTCGTTTATAAATATGTAAATACATTGTTAGTTAAAAACTGTGATAAAAAAATTAATCACGTATCACTATAGTGTTAAGTCTCGTCATGCTTACTTGATAGAATCCTACTTAATATTATAAATGTGAAAGTTTGTATGTTTTGATGTTTGTTACTTAATCACGCAAAAATGGCTGAATGGATTTGGATGAAATTTAGCACGCAGGATTATTTCCTGAACTAACACGTAGGATATTTTTTATCCCGGAAAATGTAAGGTTCCTGTTGAAAGTATCCAAAATCCAGTTCTAAAGTCAACCCGGACGAAGTCGCGGCAGAAGCTTGTACTTTAATAAATCAAGATGTAAGTTGAGGAGAGGACAAATACGGTTCAATATCTCTTAAATAAATTGAGAGAAAACAAATAAGACACGGTAAAAGGTACTTACATTGCGTTCCCTCTTTGGCTCCAAACTCCATGAGCATCTTGGCGAGTTGTCTGTTAGTGGCCAGGACAGCCACGTCGAGCGGTGAGAGCCCATCTGCGTTGAGGCTGCAACGACACCGAAACTAACCATCAAACAATCAAGGAAACCTCCTTTGTTCGCGAAGGAATTTTCACATCCTTAGCTGCTATTTTGGTGAGAGAATCACACTAATTAAGGGTCTTTTGCGTAACTTGAGATGGTGAAATCTGAGATGACGAAGTAGAATTTAAGTTTAATAAATACAAAGGTAAATGAGAAAGACCGTGATTAAGTCGCGGTAATCGATTTATTAAAACGGGCTTTGTTTGGCGATATCGTTCCAAAGTTTTGTAATTTAATTCGCCAAGTTTTCTGTTGGAGCAAGGCGTCTATAAGTCGTTAGTGAACAAGTGGAAAGAAAAATGGGGTTTATCCATTGCTAATCCTCTCAGCAAATTGAAAGCTCGAAGAAAATAGATTAGCCTGTATATATTTTATTAATATTATCCGTTTATCTAGTCTTAAGTCATTCCCAAGGCTCGCTACTGAGTCCCTTACTCCTAAATAATATTTTCTGTCATTGGCTGCATCTTCATGGTGCATCTGTGCACTCAATTTTGATGAGGTTTCAGGCGCAGCATGCGAGACATCTCAACGCACCAACTCATTGACAGAGCATTCAAATCGTTGTACAAAATATCCGGTACAAGGTATCCGTAAATAAATGTCGCAATAACCAAAGGGTTTATTGCTGGCAAAGACCAGCAGGCCGATTGCGTAACTTTTTCGATGATGTTTCAATTGGTTTCGGTCATCCTGTGATGCTTTATCAATTGAAATTGATTGAAATCGGGACGGGTCTGGACTTCACTCTTCCCGATTTCAATCAACTTCAATTGATAAAGCATCACAGGATGAACGGAAACAATTGAAACATTGTCGAAAAAGTTACGCAATCGGCCTGCAGAACGCACAACTAAGCGAGATACAATAGATTTTCTTTTGTGTCTGGAATCGCGGCTTATAGTAAAATTAATGAGGCCAGCGTATTATCCGGTCCGTATTATGGTAGGATCTATTTAAGAATTGTCCATTTCCAGCAAATCGCCTGTTTCCAGAGAATATCCGGCTCATCTCAAGAGCTCTACCGTTACGGCATTCACCGGAGACCCGGATAAATCCGTCGAATGCAATTGCCCGCTACGCCGATAGCAAGTCGTGCGTGTTCTTTATTGCAGTTGCCGCTTTGAAATATGTTGGCAGTGCTTGAGAAACGTGCAGGTCATAAGAGAAGGTGCAGGTTATATTGGTACTCTAACGATTAAATCCCATCCCATTAATATTATAAATGTGAAAGTTTGGATGGATGGATGGATATTTGTGACTCTTTCACGCAAAAACTACTGAACAGATTTGAATGAAATTTGGAACACAGATAGTGTATAACCTGGATTAACACATAGGATACTTTTTATCCAGATAGTATGTTCCCGTGGGATAAATTAGGCGCGGGCAAAAGCTATATTACATTTTGCAGTACAATGTTCATTTCCAACTAACATTATTATTTGCTGAACAGTGAAGGAAACATTGTATAGAAACCAGCATGTCTTTCGAAAGATGTTTGAAGTTCGGCAACCCAAACTGGGCCAGTGCGATGGAATTACCCGAAGCCATAAGAATGTGCCCGATATAATGGCAATAACCTCGCTGCCTATTCATCAAGATGCCATCGAAAAAATGTGGGAATTTAAGGATATGACTAACCTGTTGACGTCCACATCGGTGGACTCCAAGATGTTCCGCGCCTTGTCCAGGTATCCATGTTCCACGGCCGCGAACAACGCTGTAACAAGCAAAACTGAGATTCACTTTATAGGACCATTCCCAAGAACTATTCCTAAGAATCCAAGTGTGAAGAATTCTAAAATACCTGCCCCTCTAGACAAGTGGCTGTCTTCTACCAGCGTTACTACAAATCGCTACGCTTAATCTATGGCATAAGTCACGTGATCTACTTATCGACTTGTTATGTCATTTCTATACATGTAAGCGTATAGGGATTTGTAGATACGCTTGAAGACAAGGCTACTTATCTATAGGGGCTGTTGATTACAAAGGGAATGAAGTCAAGGTAAAAGTGAAATAAACAAAACAAAAACAAAGATGATAAATAAACAAAACAACATAAAAAACAAAAACAATACCGTGTAAATGAATGTTAACTTGTGCGATTTTGTCTTGTTGCGCGCGCGCATCCTTCTGTTGGCGGCGCGTCGCCTTGTCGAGGTGCGGGGCGTGGGGCGCGCACGCGCTCAGCGAGGGCAACTCACCCCCGCACCCCTCGAGCAGCGCGCCGTACTGGAGCTCTAGGGGAGAGAGGGGGTCAAATGAACATAAAGAAAATAAAATAATTACTTAAAGAAAAAAAAAAAGAAAAAAATATACAAAATTAAAACAAAAATTCAACAAAAATTATTGCAAAAACAATATTCCGAAACAAAAATCTTTAGGTACTAGGTAGGTCGAAAATTTAGTAAATATATTTTATGGTGATAATATTGCTAATTCTGCTATTATCCAAACTAAACTTGGCTAAACTATGTACAGGAAAGACAGCATATTTCAGTCGTGTCAAATTTATTCGCAGTCGCAGCCGCAGCAGAAGGAAAATAATATCGTCAAAATAATATCGACAATGATTCATAGCTATCGATTAATAAAACAGCTTTTATAAGATTAGTTTATTCCTTAAAGTGACCTACAAACTTCAATAACAGCTGGAAGCCACATGAGCCAAACTTAATAGATCAAGTTGCGAAATGAATCGGTATCTAATCTTATTTAGTACTCCCAAGCCCACGCGGCAAGTTTTAGGGCGATTTATCACACAGCCCACGAAGTTGACAGGCAAAGGTTGTCTTATAACAATGCACATGATTAAGTCAATGTCAGACGGTGTGTGTTCCTTCCACATATCGTGCTTTTGTTGCGGAGAGGCAAGGTAATGGGAAGGCCCTCGCAGTTAATCCATTACATTAATCCAATTAACCAATTAAATGCGGATCGTTAAAACGAATGTAGAGGAATAGGACGTAAGATCCACTCGAGCTTAAACCACGGGAGTGAGTTTACCACGGGACGGAGTGAGATTCTCGTCTTCCATATAGAATCGATAGTTTAAACTCTCCACGATCGATTAACTATCATTCATCTTACGACCCTAGACATCGTCCCTTTGACGTCGGAACGCATAGACATATTGTCGTAACCCGTAACTGAGGGCCTACTCTGTTTCAACCGAAAACGAAATTTCGGACGAAATTCGCGTATTTCCTACTACGTTTCTCATTGATTCCGACATTTCTTACGAACGAAAATTGTTTGACGTCTTCGTCATCGTCGAATCTAAACGTTAAACAATTTACGTTCGTAAGAAATGTCGGAATCAATGAGAAACGTAGGAGGAAATACGCGTATTACGTCCGAAATTTCGTTTTCGTTTGAAACAGAGTTGGCCCTCTGATGGCTCGAGTGAGGCTGCTCGTAGCCCTTGAAGCAACGATTTGTGGAAATGTTTGTAGACAAACCCACTTATCTAGGTCCCCAGGAGTATGCAAGGACAATTTATAGGAAGAAAGAACGGATATTCAAACACTGCCCGCAGCACCTTGGAAGGCCAATAGCCTTATCCGGCAGCACGCGATACATTATGATTAGTTGTCGAATTTTATATCGATTACAAATAGTATCCACAAGGTGAGGTGCTGACAGCTCGGAATAATAAAAAGCACGCACTCACTTCAATGTCAGAGCCCATATGGCCGCCAATTATATGATGGAAGATATGGTTATTGTGATTCAAAGTAATTATCCCTTATGGGTTTTTAATAGCTGTGTTCAAGATTTTTTAAGTGGGCTCGTGACAATGGGAAGGTAGCCGGATGAATTCCTTTGTTTACATGAGATAATTATGTATTTTGCTATGAACTTTAGATACCCATAAGTGGTGAAAACTATACTAATATTATAAATGCGAAAATAACTCTGTCTATTTGTTACGTTTTGACGACTAGTAAACCGCAAAAAATCAACGAAATTGGTTTAATTCCTTGGAGAAGGACATAGGCTACTTTTTATCCCAGAAAATGTGAGGTTCCTGTGGGATTACAAAAAAAAATAACTACTAGGAGGTTCTTAAGTCATTGGTATTTCAAACTTCTGTAGACTACCCCCCTTATTCATAGAGATTTTGCCCAGTTTGCAATGGTTATGAAAGGCATTTTTAGGAACAAATGTGAATTGTAACTCCACTGCAGGTCGATTATAACTTTCTATGAATAAGGGGGTACGGCTACAGCTTAAAATCAGACATTTTTGCCACTGTAGTCACATTAAAAATCTCACTAAACATGTTTGTTAAGAAGAATACTTCTCAAAGTTTTATGTAATTTCGGTTATTCCCCTAGTTCCGAGTAGGTACTGTTAATTTAATGTGTGAGTTGTTCTATTTACCTCACTTTACTCAGTCATACATAACAAAGAACACCACATTCTGACGCCATCTTATTTTATCAGTCGCGAGTTTCAAATGCTTCGTCTGTTGGTTTTATTATTTATTTGGAATCGTTAAAGAGTTAGTCAACGGTGATAGCTTTGTCCTTTCACGAGGATGAAAACTGTAATAGATGAAAGGATCCAATCAACAGCCGCGTATAATACGCGCGTACTATATTATTTTGCCAAATTTAAATAAAAAAATGACTTCACTACTAAAAAAATACGCTGAGTCGTATTTTGCGTATTTTTTAAAATAATTTGTCGAATGTATAGGGCCGCTATGGTGCCGATGGCTTCATAATAAAAAAATGTTGTTTGTGTACAATTCGTAATCCAATTGACCCGATGTAATGGGGCAAATACACTCTCGCGAGTACGCCTCGTGGAGGCCCTCGCGTGAGCCGCGCCAACGGAGGCTACACGAGTGCTGCCTATCCACACTCTCGTTTTATTCAGTGACAGAGTTGGGCACTAATTATTGATTAAATTTTCAATTAATTAAACTTTTAATCGTAATTGTTGCACTCTGCAATTAATTTATTTAGATTAAAGTACATTAATTGTGAGGTTCAATTAAAATCAATTGCAATTATTTTTTTTAACTGTGAAAAAATCTATTACAACTAACAATTATTAGCCTCGTACAATAGGTACATGTACACAGATATCTATTTAGGTGGATGCATGTATAGATAAATAGGCATATAGAATTAGATACTACTTCGGTGAATGCGTGTTTAGGTAGGTAGGTATATAGAGCCAGAATCCCAAATCCCCCCTACTCTTCCTCTAACCCCTCAACCCCATTCCTATTCCCCCCCTTCACGTAAATAAAAATTGTTAATTGGGAGAATTACAATTAATCAATTGTTAATTGTAAAAAATACAATTAATTAATTTTTAATTGTAAAAATATAATTAATAAAATTTTAATTGTAAAAAATACAATTAATTAATTGTTAATTGTAAAAAATACAATTAATTAATTGTTAATTGTAAAAAATACAATTAATTAATTATTAATTGTAAAAAATGCAATTAATTAATTGTAAAAATACAATTAATCAATTGTTAATTGGGAATTTAAGTCATAATTACAATTAACTAATTGGAAATTGGAAATTCTGGCAGTCACAATTACAATTAACTAATTGTGACTTCCAAAAATTAACAATTATTAATTGTAAATTTTTAATTGTTCTGAAATTTAATTTTCCCAACACTTGGTTCGCCCGCCTCCCGCCACGCGTCCTTTGACTCCGGTCAAAAAAACCGACACGGAGCGGAGCACGCCGGAGGCGAGGCGAGACATACAAGAGGAGGCGAGCGCGCAATCTACACTCTCGTGCTCGCGTCGCCTCCTCATGCCTCCTAGAGAGTCTGTAGCCGCGGTAAGATTAAAATAAAACCAAAAAGAAATCTTTACCCGACATATTTTTTGCAATTAGTATTTGAAAATACAACCTACTGTCCAAAAAATATAAAAATAACCTAAACACAGTAACTAATTACATACGATAACATTATCTGCAGGATAATAAAAAGTAATTCTTTGCTATACAGGAGTACAAATACTAAATCTATGTACATGTAGCGAACATGTGATTTGGTTTATATGGAGTAGCTATATGACTTTATGGCGCAGAATATTAACAAATACTGGTTGAATTGATAAAAGATTGTGTAATTAGATATGAATAGGTACCTGATATAAATTGATCCACCAGAACCTTGTGTCTTTTAACAATAGTCCATTGCTAAACCACTGAGGGCCTACTCTGTTTCAAACGAAAACGAAATTTCGGACGAAATTCGATTCGGACATTTCTTACGAACGAAAATTGTTTGACGTCTTCGTCATCGTCGAATATAAAGGTCAAACAAATTTCATTCGTAAGAAATGTCGGAATCAATGAGAAACGTAGTAGGAAATACTCGAATTTCGTCCGAAATTTCGTTTTCGTTTGAAACAGAGTAGGCCCTCTGGTTATTTTTATCTTCGTGAATTCTTCATTATAAATCGTATTTTCGTCGTATATTGACGGCCTTCTCTTAGCAGTCCTCTAGCCGACAGCATGCCGACCGCCAGGAATTCAGACTAGATAGTAACATTTGTTAAACAGAGTCAGAAGATTGTTTGGGAGTCTTCCTGAATCCTCTCGAAATATGATAAAGATTGGACGGACGTGACGTCATCTATGGCATTACTGCAGCCTATAACGGGTAGCAGCATTCCTCGTGGAAGTTTTCTCGAGGCAGAATGTGAGTTCGGAAATGACGTCAAAACTGCAGCTTGAGTCGACGACCTGATTTCTAGGTCACCAGACAGAGAGGGACAAAGCTATAAAAACAAGATGCATTGTCAGCTGTCTGTTTTATTATTAACTACTCTGTCTTGGTCGACTGATTTTAAATGGCATGTAGGTGAGGTTAATACGTTGTCAATAGAAACTAAGTACTTTTTTGACTCCTCTTGGAATGCAGTAAAATCAAAGAAATTCCCAGAAAGAGGGCATGTGACTCCCAAAATAGTGTCCTACTAACTGGAGCCCATGGCCCATGCACCTACGATTCAGTCGCTTGAGGAAAATACTGATATACATGTCGGTATTGCCAATACGGCTCATCATCTAGTGAATAGTGCCTTCTTAGGTATTTAATATGTTAATTGTCGAATTGCGAGGAACAGTAGCCCGATTCACGTAACCAAAATCGTAACGATGTTTCAGCGATATAGTCGTTGATAGCCTTTTTTCGTAACGAAAAGGCTATCAACGACTATATCGCTGAGACATCGTTACGGTTTTGGTTACGTGAATCGGGCCACTGATGTGTGAATTTCACTGCATGTAGTGGTGCGCTGAGCACAAGTTTAGTGAGTGCGATGTTTGATGGTACCATATCTGCTAAAATCTAATAATCAAATAATTAGAAAATCTAAAGCTGGGGCCACACATTGGATGCATTTACACTAAGTTGTGGTATTGGAGCCAACCATCTGTGGAGCCAACGCACCAATGTGTTTATCGGTCTTGGAAGATAAAGAACCACAGAGTAAAGACTAAAGACAGAGGTGCCCTTATTAGATATATGTATGAAAAAAAAACGTGGTCATTGTTTTTTCATTTTCATTGTTCTATCTACCGGTAAGTAGTTGAACTACTCGCTTCGTTTTATGTCGATGTTAGTACTAGGCCGACCACTCGGCCGAGTTGCTTAGGGCCAGTCCCCTTAGTAATTGGTCCATGATAAAGAACGATACCCACATTAGTGCGTTGGCTCCAAAACCAAAGCTTGGTGCAAATACATCCAATGTGTGGCCTCGGCATTATAAATAAGCGCTATTACGCTCTAACAGCACAAAATCTAACGTAACACAAACAAAGGAAAGCGTCACGAAACTAATTCCCAGAACTAAACGAGGTGAAAGGTTCCCATCATTGTCTACACATGTTATTGTTCTAATCGGCGGAACCAGGGCTGTTAACTACAGACCAGGGGCGAAGACGGAAGGGGTGAAACCATACCCTGCTGAACCAAGGAGTTTCACGTGAAACACCTTTACGAAAACGAATCGAAGTAAGTAACTAGATTATCTTTAATGTTTAATTCACCAATCAAAATAATATTGGCTTAATATAAATTAAAATTAAAACCTACCCCTAATCAAACAAATCTCGTCCGCGTGGGATGGTGGCAAGACTACTGGCTGCATTTCCTCGCTGTATTGTCAAGTTAATTTAGATCGAATTTAGTACAGAGGTATGTAGTAACATAATTTGTCTCTATTCTCTCTAGTCAACGTGGGCCCGTGGATAAATATCATCGTTATTTCATTTTCTTCCGTTGACAACCCTCCCGTGCCCACTGACGTGCGTCGACGCATCGCGTGGGTAATCGTTACTCAATGAGCGAAAAAACAGCACGAAAGCAATAGTGATTGTATCGTGAATCGTTTCTATTGGCCCCGACGCGGAAGGGTGGTTGGTTAGTGTGGAATGCGCTCCAGAAGCTATTAACAGCATGGTGGACGTGGAATGCAAGAGGTAGTACGTCTTCTTAAAGTAGAAAGATTAGATATATGAATGTATAACCAATATTCTTATTCTTCAGTACCTTGTGAAGGTTATGTAACTCAAGGAACCGCGTCAAGGAAAAGTAACTACGCGTCAAGGAAAGAATTGAACAGACGAAGGTATAAAGACAATTGTTAATAAATAAATAAATAACCTATAGGTTTTAATGGTATACCTAATTGTTAATAGGAAATGGAAATTATGTAGTTCAGATTACAAATAGAGCTAATTGAATATTTCGAAATTAATATTAATTATATATAAAGTTATGTTATCTACAAATTCAGTTTAGTAGTTACAAGAGAATAACACGTTTGAAATTTCCATTTCATTATAACACTGAATACTGTGAATCACTTATTTCCATATAACAAATGGATAGAAGCACAAGTCACGGATTGAACATTGTTAGTCTATCTATTTCTCTATTGACACAATTCTAAAAAAAAAACAAGCACATAGTACACACATTCGAGTAAAATGCTCCATTGCAGTATGATACTTGCAACTGGAAAATACGAGATAAGACAACAACAAAAAAAATCACTGGCTAGTAATATATTTTTTTGAAAATAGAACTGACTTCAGTACACAAATTCGAATAAGTCGCTCCATTGCAGTATCATACTTGCAACTCAAATTACTTTGATACCAAAACAAAAACCACTGGCTAGAAAAATAATTTTGAAAAAAGAACTGACCGCAGTACACAAGTTCGAATAAGTCGCTCCATTGCAGTATCATACTTGCAACTGAAATTACTTTGATACCAAAACAAAAACCACTGCCTCAAAAATAATTTTGAAAAAAGAACTGACCGCAGTAAACAAATTCGAGTATGTCGCTCCATTGCAGTATCATACTTGCAACTGAACAATACTATGAACCCAAAACAAAAACCACTGCCTCGAAAAATAATTTTGAAAAAAGAACTGACCGCAGTACACAAATTCGAGTATGTCGCTCCATTGCAGTATCATAGTTGCAACTGAGTGGATCACACGATTTCGGGGGTAACCATTGTGTGGTCTATCTAGGTCTCTTTTAATTCGCGACATCTTTCTTGAACGTTGCCTATGACTCAGCTATGTCGTCATATATTTTTAGTAGAAAATTTATAATGTCGGTCTAAAAATTTTAAATGCGTACAAAAATAGATAAGTTTGTATGTAAATATTTTCTCAGTGACGAACACTGTGATTTTCTTTATTGGTATTGTCTGGGTCATTGTGATATCGATATAGATACATATTACCGTTAGCGTGGTTGGCGCGGAGGCGCCTTTCACGCTGCAGGTCGTAGGTTCGATTCCTACCCGGGACATGCATTTATGTGCATGAACATGTCTGTATGTCCGGAGTCTGGGTGTATATGTATATTAAGTATGTATTTACAAATAAAAAGTAGTATATGTAGTAATATCAGTTATCTGGTTTCCATAGTACAAGCTCTGCTTAGTTTGGGATCAGGTAACCGTGTGTAAAAATGTCCCAGGATATTATTATTATTATTATGCTGTATGCTTATCTTGTCAAATAAATACCATAATTGAATAGGGACGTTCATTTGGTGCGTCCAGATGCCGTGCATGCCTCGCCCGAGCACCGATATTATAACATTATGTCTTCACGTACCGCCGTCAGTATTGAGGGCTTGGGCGCGGCATGCGCCTGATGCAGACGCATTGGAATGTGAATATAACGTAACCTTTTCCTGAAAGCATTGTTATGATGTTATAAATTACAGTTGAAATAATCAGTGCATAAAGAATACGAGAAAATGAAATTTCAAAGCAACGGCGGTCATCACACCATAATTTTACTTTTTTTTACCAAGTTTGCAACATTGACATAAAACGACGTGTATTTTCTGGTTTTCAGTCTAAACCTTGTATGGAGTACACGCTAAGTTGAGTGCTAGTTCATTTAGTTCTCTAATTAGTTCATTAGTTTAGTGCTGATGGCGAACGCAACTGCGATTCACTATTTCTGAGTGGTTTTTAATATTTTAAACCACCATTTGCTCTAACAGTTTTAGCATAAGTAAAAATGTTAACCTTTTATAAATGAATTTTAAATTAAATCTGCCCTAGAGAAAGTTAAATAAATCAATCGATAACCGAATTTATTATACAATTTTATGAGGTGAAGGGATCGTTACATAAATTTTAATTGGATTTTTATTTTCAAATGGTATCTATCCGCTGCTCTAGAAATGTAAATGTATACTACACTAAACACGAATTCTGGCGAGTTTTTGGGAGATCAATTGAATTTGGGCACAGGGCTGCTATAACAGACCCAGTACGAAAGCAATCCGATTCCTTGGGGCTTTGAATTCTGAACTTTTCCGTTGCAAATTAGTGTCAAAATCACGAACGAACGCCCGAAAGAAACAGATGGTCCGGGTTCGTAATAGGCCCATGTCATTGTTTGAATTATAATAGGTATAGGATGATGAAACAAGTCCCCTAACAATAGTAGCAGGTACGGAAAAGCGTAATTGATGGAGCATTTAAGGGCCACCGCAGACTTGCTACTTTTAGCATCGGCGACCGGCGATTTTGCGACTGTATCGGTGCTGCGTCGCGTTTCTTCGAGCGCGAACGAGCGAGACGCAGCATCAAAATCGCCGATCGCCGATGCTAAAAGTAGCAAGTCTGCGGAGGCCCTATCTCGAAAAGGTAAAATGTTTTAGACTTTCTTCGCAACATTTCGTGACTACGAAATTCTCACAGCCCCGATTGTATTCTGTTTTCTTATATAACGTTGTATTTATTATAATTATTGTTATTTAAAAGAGTACCTATGCGGCGAACGATAGGTATTTATTTAGTCTATTGTTTAATCTTAATTATATTAATACACATGTTGCGGGAAAAATAACAGTTTTTAAAGCTCTCATAGATAGCACAGAGCCAGCTAGTGCATCAAGGGAGTAAGTTTAAGCAGTGCAGAATATTTTGTTGCAGGAATAACTTTACCGAAGTTTACACTTTAATCGTGTGAGTTAGACCTATAAAGTTGGCAACTCCTTGGCAACCTTGTTGGCAACCTGAGCCCTAAGCGCGATATCGCACGAGACAACCATGGTGGCGCCACCAGTGGGTGATACGGTAGTCGACATCGAATCGGTTTCGCTACCAAGTGGACACCAGGGTGGTTACTTTGAAATGCGAAACGAACGCTTCGGCTGACGGATCCGAAGTACGGATTCGATAATCGTGATTTGACGTTTCTTCTTTCGTGGATCCTAGTCCCGTTTTCACATGTTCATGACGCATGACGTATTTTAAAGTAACTCATAGACAAGATCAGAAGAAGAAACGTCAAATCACGATTTTTGAATGCGTACTTCGGATCCGTCAGCCGAAGCGTTCGTTTCGCATTTCAAAGTAACCACCCTGGTGCGATAACCTCCATACATTTCATACATTTTGTGGGTGGAGCGACTGGTTGTGCTACCACTGATATCCTCGTGCGATATAGCCCCAGGTCGCTTAGCCATTAAAATGCCACTGTGGCGTTTTGCTACAGTGATCGACCCTCTGATTGGTCAGTTGATTCTGACCGTGGCAGTTCAAGCGGCAGTTCAATGCCTAAGCGTCTTAGGGCCCTGTCTGATAACTAGTGCAACGAACCTACCTACTTTGGGGAATATGAGCAAATGTAACGACGTCATACTAAAATCAAAATCGGTCACTGTTGTATTGGTTGTCATATCGTGATAAGTTGTCAATTGCCGATCACTCAGTCTTTCTAATCTGTGACTCAGTCCTGTGATTTCTCGTTACTCGTAATCAATAAGGACTGGCGCCCACTGGCGGGACGGTACGGCAGGGGATTTTGTAGTAGGAAAAGAATTTGAATCTTATTATTTCACTTATATTTTGAAGAAGCTTAGAGCAAGCTGCGACAGATTTTGCGATGGCTCTCTGCTGGCCATCGTATTACTAACAAATAGATTGAAAAAATATCCAATAGCAGAGCTAAAGAGGCAACAGAGCAATTATGCAAAAGCAATTTATCTCTATGATTTTCCAGCAGAATCCTGAGCGATTCCGCTAAATTGGCGTAAAATGGTCACGCACGGTTATTTAGCGGAATTGCTAAGGATTCTGCTAGAAAATCCGAAAAACTAATTGCTTTTGCTGAACTGCTATGTAAATTGCTTAGTAAGTTGATTCTGCTAGTTACCACGGACCTACTAGAAGTCTTGGTCCAACGATTAGACGCAACGCGGCATAAGAATTTATTGCTTGCTATAAGTATTAGTAAACAATTCAGGTGCCTACTAAAACCGGATAGCGTTTTTGTAGTAGCAATAAAAAAATATAAGACACGAGGTAAACACAAAAAAGGATTTATGCGAAAAGCACTTGGATAATGTATGCTTGCATTACGAACGGCAAGAAAGGGTGGAAATCCAATTAGTAGCAGAGTAGTGTTGCGTGTTATCGATTAATGCGTAGAAATTAATTTATTTTAATTTGGAAATCGTGTAAAATTTATACAAGGCTTATATAAGTACGTTTTACAATTTCAGCGAAAAATATTGGTGTCAATGTCGGATTTTTGTAAGTTTTCTCTACATTATAATCTTAACAACAATTTGTGTTGAAAATATCAGAAAATATACCTGAGTGTCGCAAACACAAATAAAAATACCGCCGTAATGAAAAACCCCTAAGAAGTACTCAAAGCTGTCTTAAAACCTTAAAACATAAACATGAAGCTTAAACAATTATTGTTGTTTCATTATTGTATGGATCAACGCGCTGAAGACTTTCAGATCCCGCTAATCTCTAGTCCAATTTGATCATTAATTAAACAGTAAATTAGTAAACAAAACACTGGGGTAATTCCTCTTTGGAGGTAACTTAGCGGCATTAAACAGGAAAGGTTACGAAATGTAAAATTTTGGGCCCAAGTTACACAATTCTTCTAAAACCAGCCAGTAACTTTTTAAAACAACGGTTTTTTCTCCGTAACTAACGTAAATGGTATACAAAATCGATTACACTTTAACTGATTTGAAATGGGGTCGCTAGTGTCACGACCACGACAGCTGTGTTATATTTTTATGAATGAATATTCATATTAAATGGTTATAAATACATTAAAAACTTTCAAAAATTAATCCATTTATAAAACTTTTGTTCTCAGGTACTTTAAACGAGTTTATTTTTATTTTAACACCGTTAAAATTTAAGCGTACGTTTAAAGCGTACGTTCGGTAAAAAAAAGCGATTGACCGAATTCAAAATTATACTATCGCCATTACATATGGTACCGTGCGACAAAAATTACATAATCAACAACTTGCTCGATTGTTTTGACCCCTATTTACTTAATTCCGCTACTTTTTTAAACTGTACAAAGATCGTAGTAGGAGAAACCGAAAGTGACAGATGTCAAGATTGTTAATTAATTTTAGTCTTCATTAAGATTTCGCCGGTGGCGGTTCTCAAAGGGATGCCGACTTAATTAAAAATGAATTAATACAAAAATACGTACTCAAGAATGCAGTTGGCGACATTGTCATCTTCCTCTCTTTCGGCGGTGTGCTGTACACAAAGGCGGGGTTGACGCAGCCGCGCGATTGGTTCGGACACATGTCACTCTCCGATCCCCTGCGCACGCGCCGCTGCGTCACCAACTCCGATATCGACTTCGCCGACTCCGACTTCCCCATCCCTTTCAATTTCTTCTTCATTTTATCATCCTCCGGTGAATGGATGTGCAACAACGCCGCGGCTTTCGGCGGTATCTTATCAGGTATCAGTTCTTTAGCCGACACACTCTTTTGCTTCTTATTCGAAAATAGATCACTGAACTTCTTCTCCACTTTCTTAGGCCTCTGCGGCTTCAAATTCAAATCTATATCCCCGCTCTTCTTCCTCTGCTTAGGGGGGTCCGGCTTCGGTTTCGCCATTGCGGGTGTCTTCGGCTTGTACGTGCCTTCGAGGCCCGTGTACGCGACGTCGTATTCCTTCTCTGGCCAAATCTGCTTCGTTATGAATATGCTGCTCTTTAACTCGTCCGGTGTCTCCTCGTCTTTCGACCGCCACCGGTTGCCGATGAGTCTTAAGGAAGCGCGGACGGATCTGGATCGTCGTAGACCACCCTGCTCCCTCTTGAACTTGTCGATGAGGGTCTCCATAGCCCGGCGAGGGGTAGCGGGGCGCGGGCCCTGGGCATTGCACGTCGCGATCGACTCCGCGCGCTCTATTCAAACGATAGTTACGTGAGTCGTTTCCTCCCCGACGTTCACTCGGTGCGGCGCCGGAGTGCTGAATGCGGCCTGCAACGTGGTAAATGGTAGGGCTAGTTCGAGACCTCGCAGAAGCCCGGCCCGTGCCGCGATTGTCTGATAAACTGTTCTCATTTGCACAATCATTTCATTTGATAAGATACGCTTGTTTGGTATACGCATTTACGAGACAGATTTGTTGTGACGTGAAGTGGGAGATAAATTCAAAGGACACGGTGTACGTTTAGTATGGTAATAGAGCGGGCATTGGCGATGTTGGTGTTGATTGTTTCGCAATGTTGGCGTGTCTGGGCATGATTTACGGCGACGCGGAGTTCGAGCGGTGTCGACAACTGCGCCGATAGATCAATCGCTTAATTTATTGGACATTGCTTGCTGTGAACGAGAGTATGCGTCCGAATTCCGGCTATAAAGTTTAATAGCACTTAAATTGTATGTTATACGATAATTTTCGTTCCTTCTTAAATTAGAATACACTATAGTAGGAACCATTTCTTTAGTACCAACTAAAGTATCAAGCAAGAACTTATTGAGCTCGATTTCCTTGTAATTTATGATGAATTGCAAAACATCTTTATGATATCATTTTACATTGTTAAGATTTCACTGAGATGTCAAGTCAGGCTAAGTTTCATGAAGTCCTATTATTGTCTAAAACTTATTAATGAGAGGAAAGTTTCCAACGACCTTTCTGATTAGGTTTCTGCCTGCCTGAAGCAGTTGACGCAAAACATGGAAACATCGTAAACTTCCGCGAAGCATCTTGGTAATCGTTTGAATTTGATATTATCAATGTTTGTTTATTTATTAGATACTATTTGTTTATGAGACAGAGGTATTAAAAAAATCTACTTAGTGTCTCTGGTATGAGAATTACTTAACTACAATAAACCACACCATTTAATTTGAGGAAATCTCAATATTTCATAGTTAAAACAAATATAATAGGTTTGCCGTCGCTTTCAAGTGAGAAAATTACGACAGAGTGGTTTCCGACAAATACGAAAGAGGGGAATGAAAAGAAAATCAATTTTAAAAGCTGCCAAAATCCGTGTTCGCCTCTGCGGAGGTTTGCACTATTGGATTTTTTCTTTTCTTTAAATCGAACTGGCTGGAACGTCGGAGTTTCCAAATTCAAACACCTGTACTTTTTGGCGGGTAAAAATATAGGTATTAGCGGAATTCTAAATTTGAACGGAGACGAGCTTGTTTTAATATGTAGTAGGTACGTAGGTAATTAGTTCAAGGCGGTAAAATAATTCCTATGTCCTAGGATATTATACTGAGGATTTTACGACACAGGACTTAAAATAATCACATAAATGGCTGAACAGTCAAATAATTTCCATGTAGGTATAACAAGAGCCTTCATTGAGATTTCATCATAAAGCATGAGCAATTATATCGATCGATTGCTCTTCAATAATCATTACGGTGTAGATAGGTCCAACGTGACCAATATGGTAGCCATATAGGAAGTCAATTTGTCATTGGCTGTTGAATTTATTGCTGGTTCATTGACGGTAATTGATCACGAGGCGTGCCGTGTATCAATCCAAGTTATAAAAACTAGTTTTAAATCGATATTCATGTTTTTTGGTCGGCTGTTTATTTTATTATTTCGTATTTTTTTATTGTAATTATTTAAAAAATCGAAGTTAAGATGTAAATTATATATTTTTTAAATCTGTTAGAATGTGTAGTACCTGCCTATAGTCTGATTTTTAATTAGACGAAGTGGGCTGACAGGTTTTTATGTCACTTTTCAATATAAATAGAACAAATAAGGTTCAAATTCGACATTTTCAGCTGTCTAATTAAAAATCAGACTATACTTGTTTTCGTGGTACCTAAGTAGGTTTTATCTTTTTAGTGGGTGCACCATTTATTTTATTAACTAAAAAGTACTTTTTCACCCTGCCAACTACATTCTTAATCGCAAAAGCCAAAGGTCATATTCGACAAAGGTATGAAAACATCAATGAAATATGGGCCATAGATAAAAAAATAATATAAGCAAAACAAAAGACGAATTCCATAGCACAAAATCTTATTTATCAATACATTGGTATCCTATAACAACGATGGAAACGGCCATCGTCTCAGGTACCTAGCAGGTGCTTCGTCCCTATACTAAGTGCGACCCTCCTTTGTGACTTTTTGTCTATGGATGGTCTCCCGCCGTTTTTTGTGTCAATTTGTTGTGACGTTTTAGGGCAAAGCACTTCGTTTTCGACGCTTTCGGTTCAGTGTAGCAAAATGTAAGTGGCCATTCGAACTTTTGTTTCCAAATAAAATAAAAATCGGGCAGATTTATGTAGATATTAAAAATAGTTTCTAGAACGTCTTCATACTGCGTTGGTACCTTTAATACCTATTTATTTTAGGAGAGTAAGAATAAATAAAATCAAAATACTGATTTATGAATTATATATATTGATAATCCACAACATTCCAGAAGTTTCTGAATTCGCCTCGCTCGTAATTTATTTCTCACTTCACCTCGGTTTACAAAAAAGTACATAAAAACACAAAAGTACAGTTAGTAAAAAATATGTTGTAATTTTATTGTGCTCTTATCCAGGATGATATTACTATACAAACGTATGCAAACATAATTCAAACTGCAAAAGTTAAATGAAGTTACAAAACCCATTTTAAGCGGATTAAACGACTGTTCCTGAATTTATTTTACCCAAAACGTCGCTATGTTTTCAGAGCCGTGAAAGTTGAGGGCAATTAAAAGCACATGTGCTTCAGATACGGTCATTTGGATAACATAATTAGAAGAGCCTATGCGTGTGACAATAACAATGATATGAGACTTAATTGGGCCCATCACATCAATAGTTTAAGGACTTTATGACTATACCTATATCCAAATCACGATTTAGCTACATAACGTAACGTTTGATCGTTGGACAGGAAACTCGAGCAAAATATTTTAAGGTAAACGTATCGCATTCGAGAATGAATATTATCTCTATAGCTGCCATGTAAGCGGGAGTTGCTAGCGTTAACTAAACGCTATGTTAGAAGCAGTGGCGTAGCTTGTCTTAGGCGGGCCCTGTGTCAAAATTTGTTGGGGGTCCAAATGAAGGGGATTTTTCGCAAATGAGGGGTAATGAATTTTCACACACGTTCGGGGCCCCTGTAGCACGGGGGCCCCGTATCATTGATACGGCTGATACGGCGGTAGCTACGCTCCTGGTTAGACGAGTGCTTAAAGCTTAAAGAGTGCTGAAGTAAGTAGACGGATAAAGGAGTTATAATAATGGAATTTTTATTTCCTGATTCAATTTCGAAACCTAAATGACTGAACATGCAATACAAAGTCGATACCCACAAGGTAAATTACTGTAAGATATCCTTATTGGAATACTGCTGGCTTTAATTGACTTGATTTAAGTATTTAGGTAGATAGTATCTAGATCATACTACCGATTAACACCATGTTTCCGTAGCAATGGTAACATATACAAGTCCTGGGGCCCTACCACCACCTCTTATAGCAGTATTGTTTTAACGTTTCAGCGACTTTTTGTGCAATGACGTTTCTTATTGGCATGACAATAAGGTACGACATTGCACAAAAAGTCGCTGAAACGTTAAAACGTTCCTATAATTGAATCGCGATAAGAGGTCGTGGTAAGCCCCCTGATTAAGTAAGTCAGTAAAGGCACATTAAAGGAGTAAGTAAAATCTGATGTTACAATTTCGCTTTTAAATATGGACCCCTTTATGTAGGCCGATAGATGCGCTCCGTCTATTCCAAAATTCATCTCAAATCTGAGGGCGAACTTGGAAATATCATTCAAGTACATTAAGTACAAAACAAAATTGGACGAATCAGAATCGTAACTACTCAAGCAGTTCTTAGAGTCAAGTTGGATTAAAAATCGACCCAAGAAATACAAAATATTAAACAGTCGTACAATCATTTCCTAAAGTGATTTTATAGCCATTACTAATACCTTACGAAACACTTAAATATCACGAAAAGAACTGCAGCGAATCGATAATGTTCCATAAAGTTATTGTTATGTGTTGTTACATAACTGAGTATCCGCTGAGTATCGGACAAAAGCCTAAATATTCGTTTATATCATTATATCATGTATCTGGGTCCAGACAGTAAGGAAACGTTAGCGGCGGCTATCTTCATTTATGCAAATTTGTTGATTTTGTGCATGTTACGGAAGTTCGACTCGGAAGAATAACAATTTAAATGGCAATTACCGATGTCGATCAACCATTACTTCGAGCAACGAAGATATTAGATTGTTTCTTATTTAAAATCCATTGAAGATTTTCGTAGTGCCGCTTGCAAAATTCGGAAGGAAAGGCGGCAGTGGAAAATGGATTTCGAGATGTCTCCATTTCTCGAAATGGTTTTCCAAATCTGATTTGGAAGGAATTCCCGTACTATCATTAAAGACTCGAGTGTCTTTTTAGACAGTTTGAATAATTGGTTTATCTTCCCTATCGAGATTCGTCTGCCTTTAGACATGGAAGCATCAAGATTGATTGAAGCTTCTTGTAATAGGCGCTGCTTTAAATCGTTCTTAACTCCGAGGTTGGAATTTTGTACACTTTTGAGATGCCATATTGTGCTGCATAGATTTTTAAATTCACTCTCGGTCTTGACATCGATTCATTTAAACAAAACGGACTTTTATTTCATTTTCAATAAAGCTCTTAACGGATTTTTGAAGCTCGCGGCTTAACTGCAAAAGTACACTTACTGCACAATGCATGATCAACGATTACCTCTAACTGCCGGAAACTGAGTCATGGCAGTTGCTACTACTTGTTATTTCCTAATGGAAAATAAATTGAACTGAGCTTTGCTGCTAACTGAGCTTTGCTGCTAACTGAGCTTTGCTGCTAAATTAATGCTTTGAATTCATTTGGCATTTGAATATTGGTTTACGTAAAGGGTTTTAAAAGGTAGTCTCCCTTCGCTTATTCGAAGTTTCGGTTTCCAAGGATTTCCTTATTTCCTTCTCGAAGTTTTTATTTGGGTGCCTCTTGGCCCTCAATCCACTGGACTTTGGCTTTCACCGTGGAATAAGTTTAAGAGGGTAATATAGGTACTTATTACAATATTATGTTATGTAAGTACCTATGTTTAACGCAGTATTTTTTCCTTATTCACAGGATAATACTATAATACTGATACATTGTGCAGTTAATATAAATTTAATAGGAACTAATATATCTACCTATCTAGTGCAGGAAAACCTCTTGTTTACTTGTGGCTGTCTCTCATACCCATGCAATAACCGCAAACTATTACGTGATATTTCAATAATAACAGAATGAGGACAATTAACAACCCTTTTAATAGGTAACGTATGTTTTGCACGGGCCTCCCCTAATGCGAAGGATTCACGCAGTCATTATTTTTAAATGGTGAACTTCTTAGGTATGTAGGTTTCCTCGCAATATTCCCGTTCAGCTATTCACTATTGACAATGTTGGTCATTGTTCGTATTATATTCGTACGAGACATGAATTTTGAGTTAATTCAGAGAAGCTGGCCGGGGCTCAAATTTTAATCAGCTACATCTAGAGAGCCATCCAATGGATTATAGTTCGCTTTTGAGTTTCTTAGAATCCATTAATTAATATTGATTGGATGAGGGATTCATGTTAAGGAAAAAGTGTTCTATCTAAGGAAAAAGTATCTACCAATGGAGCCATCTAATAGATTCAGGTGGAGGGAAGGGTTTCTCCCTTGCTTTCAAAGTGCAAACGAGAATAATTGTTATTCTTTTGTCTCTAAGGGCCGTAAACTCAATTGTAGTTTAAACCACAGGAGAGAGTTAAATCTCCCGCCTTCCTTATAGAATAGATAGTTTAAACACTCCACGACCGATCAACTACCTTACCTACCTTACCTTCTTTTTTTATTTTTGTTTCTGTTTTATTTATTTTTGTTTCTGTTTTATTTGTTTATGTTCTATGTCTTGCGTGTTGTGTCGAATAAATGTTTTTTCTTTTCTTTTTTTTTCTTTTACCATTGATCTTACGGCCCTAGGGATTGAAGAACTTGTTTGATTATTATTTTTATCACGGTTTCCATAGGGAACTAAAGCTATGCGGTACCTAATTAAGTTTCATTATTATTATGATCCCCTCGCATTGAGGGGTGGCCCGTGCCTAGGAGTGGGACTTTAAAATGGCTAATATTGTTATAAATCTAAATAAAATGTCAATATGAAACAACAAACTCATTTTTAACTGAGCAATTTTTATTGTTACCATCCTTGTTTTGTTGCCGTTTTATTGGAACCTGTAATAACAGCAACAGTCCTAAATTGGTTAAACTAGTTCAGTACCTAATTGAGAAAGGACCGTGAAATTTAAGTGCTATTAAACTTAGTTTTAAACATTACGACAGGAATTGTTCTCCCGGAAACGGTTGCTTGCCGACGTAATTAACTTTAAATGGAGCATCACTAGATCGCGCCTTTCGAGGCAATCTCAGAGGCAATACTACTAAATCAATTCGTTACCATAAACGGACGAAGGTCCAAGACCGGGCTCTGCGAGTTCTTATTCTGAACAACCTGTATCACAGGGTCATTTATAACACGATATAAATCAAGTATCAACCTTTCCATATTCGAATAATCACTTAATAAAATACTCCATTCGTTAACACATTTAAAAACAACACGAAATAATCAATTACTAATTTAGTCAACTGTCAACATAACCCAACTTTCATTTGTTTTCCACAAAACACTCATTTTGAAAACAAACGAAATCACAATATTCAATGTCACAACACATAAACATCTGTTTCATTGAGAAAAGTTCGAAATTCAAGCATTTCAGCAATAAAACACCAATACACAAACAGTTCAAAACAAAACTAAAGTAACGTTCGCGTAAAACCGTTGCGTTCCGAAGTTGGCCGCGATAGCGTCAGTGATGCCAACACTGCCAACGTAAATCAACATGGCGTCAATAGTCTATGGCGTCAATGCTACCAACATGGACCAATATGGCTGGCGGCTACGATGCAGTCAACGGCCTTTGTAGTAGTATAATGAATGAGGAACGAATGAACTTTGACGAACCTGTTCGATCACTGCTTTATGTTTTTTTGTTGCCCTTGCGCAGCTGCAGGTTACAACACAGCTTTAATATGTCGATTATAAATATTATATGATTTTAAAATTACTGCGGCCAGCGGGCGGTAATATTCCTCTTGGCACTTATTTATTATTTAATTACCGATTTATAAAGATAGCTTCTTCAAGCTAGGATTTTTTTGTTTCAATATATTGCAATAAAAGCATTCAAATACTCGCTAACTTATCCAGATAAATTAATTAATTAATTAATTTCGGAAAGCAATTTCCTGCCTTAAAATAATTTAATGATATCTTATACTTTGTACTCGTTCACCAGATTTATTTACAATCACAAACAAGGAGATATATAACTCAGTAGTCTACGAGAGGGTCTGAAATAATCAAATCGCACCCACAAACTTTCGGAATAAATTAGCTGAAACTTCTTGCAACCAATTGTAACTGTTGAGAACAGACATTGTTTAAGGGTTGCGGAATTCATTAATTTTATTGAATTAGATAGATATTTCGTTGAGTTGTATAAGTTTCAGAATCTTTTATCACTTGACACAATTTTGCAAAACATGAAAATGTATTGCCTTCCCGAAATTTTGAATAATGAAAGAGTAGGTAGATGTTCTGTAGCTGCTTTGTAAACTGTTCTGTATTTAAAGCCAAAGGTAAAATTACAACTTGGTTGCAAAACCTGGATTATGAAATGACTGAACTGAATCTCTTTTTATGACGCGATGATCTAAAGCAGTTCAAGTTCTACTATTTACGTAAATTAATACCTAAGTTATTAGACTACTTTAAACTTTTTTCCTTGTGTATTTACGGCTAACTACAAAAGTGCTACTCAAAAGTTTAAGTAGGTACCACTTAACTATTTGAGCGGCCAAAAATCTAATTTCAAGAAGCTCTCAAATTGTTCGGCGGTTAAAAACTGATGTGTCCTGTGATCTTTTCCCAAGCCCGAAGAACATATCCCCGCAAAAAACCTGTCCTACAACCACACCTAACCAGACGCGACAAAAACCAAGTACTATAGTACGTTTTTTTATACTTGTCCTATTTGTTAAGCAAAGATGGCGTCCAGCGGGGCGATTGCGTAGCTTTTTGTCAATGTTTCAATTGGTTTCGTATATAATTGACACAAGATGAACGAAACCAATTGAAACATTGACAAAAAAGTTACGCAATCGCCCGCTGGACGCCATCTTTGCTTACCAAATAGGACAAGTATAAAAAACGTACTATACCTTATCTCGATTGGTATGTGAATAATCCGCCGTTACCAGAAACACGTGCGTCGCGGTGGAGTAGCGTGGATAGTGAAAGTGTTAGTTAACTGAACATAATGGAACGTTACGGCTGCGCCCGCGCCGGCTGCGTGCGGTACAGTTATGTCGATCGATCTAGATCCAGATTTAAAAAAAATGAGGAAATCACTTGGTTTGTGCGGTCTGTTCCGAATCAATGGTTTTGTTGCAATACTGTTCTACAAAGCGTATTTTTTTGTATATTATTGGATGAAATTTATTACTTCTTCTACTTATCATAATGGTTAGTGGGTGTCAGAGTTGTTCAAGCCGCCCGAAGGCCTCTGACAAGGCATAACGACTGCTGCCTATATAACACCAACCGGGACCGACTTTTTACGTGACCTCCGAAGCACGGAGATGTTCAGTTCATTTGCTACTAAACGGTCACCCATCTCTGACTAACCTTGCCAAGCGTTGCTTAACCTCCGATCGTTTACCGATCAGTGATTTCAGCTGGCTATGAGGGTCTATTACATTTAGTACTTGAGTGTTTTGAGCGTAGGTCGCTAGCTCACTGCCTTTGTTGCAAATTTCAGGATCGGTCTCTTAGCGATTTGCCCAGGGTCTTTCTAGCAGTCCTTTGGCCGACAACATGCCGACCACCAAAAATTTGCAATTTACAACTAAAATAATATTTAGAGGTTTCGAAATGGACAATTGATCTTAATTTAACTATTTATTTTTGGACCATTATTAGGTCTAAGGATATACTATACTATTTACCTTTTCTAATAAAACCTTTCCGGTATCCAGGAATTCCCAACAAGAGACCCGGCACGTTAAGTTCAACCTTTCAACCCTACACCGCAATTTCCTTGCAATCAGCCACTTTTACCGCCGCCAAGACAATGGAACGGGACCCTTAAATTACACAATACGATAATAGTTCTTTTGTTTCTACTGTCTCATCAGCTTTCCAAGTTCCTTATCTCGAGTTATTACGTGTTTTATGTAAGCGGTTCACGTATGCTCGAGATAATTATCGCGTAGAGATTTGGTTGGGAAGAGCGATGAAGCGCCTCACAAGTATTTAAGTGCCTCCTGTCTATTGTAATGGAGCACGCTTAAGATTATTATGTCTGTGATCATTATAGTCCAGGATTGATTCAGTTTGCTACTAAACTACCTAATAAAGTTAGTGTAGAGAGCTTCTCATGACTTTGTCATATTCACCCAGCCAGCTTTATTGGGGGTCGAGTCAAGTTGTAGCCAATTGACTGCACCTCATAATATGGACTGACTCGGCTGTGGTAGTCCCACTCTTCTACAGCATATAGTATAAGTATAAAGTAGTATTGTATATATATATATATATATATATATATAGTCCTCCTCATCGATTTCGATGACGGCGACCCTGAAAACTATTGCTTCCTAGCGTGAGGCCTGATGTGGCTCGCTAAGCCAAACTTGGTTTTAAATACCCGATCGCAGGTGTTGCAATATAGTTGCCCTCGAGAGTTATACGTGTAAGTATAAGAGGGCTTAGGTATCTCCTAAAGTATAAGTATAAAGTAGTATTGTAATAGGTAAGCGAAGCACGGGTACCTAAAATTTAACGATATTTATGTGTAAGAAATATTGAAAGCAAATTGTGGATTTTTCGCTACAGCCTAGGTTAGATATTTCTTTGCTTTCCGTTATTCTAATACTCCAAATAATCGAAGATCCCGAGCCTTCCAGCGTTTGAGGACGGCATTTCAATTAATTCTGAAGTGAAAAGCTTTTTATCTAAATATCCCAAATTTTTCGCTGTTCAAGGAAAAACCTGAGTTCTTTTCGCCAGTATCGTGACTTTTGGCAAATAAGAACATCCCTAGTGTTACTTTATTACACAACACCAAAACGCAGTAGGTATTAGTATCTTACGTAGACGAAAATCTGAAGTAGGGTAATCTTTTATCTCTTATGTCTTATAAGTTCTAATCAGTACGAAATTATACTTCAATAGCCAGATCCAGATGTCTCACTTATATGACGCGCGAGGCATGCTCGCCCTGCCTCACTCGAACGCTGTCATTTTGCCTCGCCTAGTTTAGCCTAGTCATGAGACAGAACGATAATGAAACTATGAAACTGATTGCTCGGCTATACCCTTCTCTGTCTAGAGCAGAGGTCACCAATTACTTTCGCTCGGGGTCCGTTTTAAGAAATGAAATGACCATCGCGGTCCGTACAACATTTTATAGAAAAAAATATTTATTAAACAAATGTAATTACGGAAATAACAAAGGTATTTTTTTACATATCAATGAGAAAAATTTGATTTTTTGTAGCGGACCATCTGTCTGAAGTTTAGAGTAAAATTGGTGCAAGCTATCCTAATCCTGCAGATGTTCATCAGTAAGTCGAGATCGAAATCATCAGTAAGCTCGTTACTTCGCCTGGCCGTTTTCGAATTGACGTCAACAAAGATAATGCGGGGGATACATTTTTATTAAATTACGTACTCTGCAGTGCAAGTTGCTGTGTACTCGCGGTCCGCACATAATGGGTCGGCGGTCCGGATTGCGGTCCGCGGTCCGCCATTTGGTGACCCCTGGTCTAGAGTGTAGATTGGTTTGCCTTGTGGCTCACCCGAGCAGGTGACTGAGGCTGCCGCGCGTGCCAACTGGGACCGACTTTGACGTGACATACAAAGCACGGAGACGCTCAGTTCAAAAGCCACTAAATGATCATCCATCTATGACTCACCTTAACGATCAGTGATTTTACTTAACTGGTGAAGCGAGGGTAAAAAAATAATAATATATAACGTCACGACTTTTATCCCCATTCGGGGGTAGTCAGAGGCTTGAGTGGCCATACATACCATACCACATTGTGGAGGTATTAAGTCAACACAAAGCCCACGTTTCACCAGATAGTCAGAACCCAACGTGACAGGTGGTGAACCTTGTCGCCGTGTACAGGAACTGACTATTACCTAATCCCAAGGGATAGGTAGGTTTCCTCACGAGGGTAAAACGTAATTAAATCGATTACTAACAATAATCAAACTTCCATTCAATTTCCCCGACAATAATCCCGTAGTACTTTGCAAATTTCGTTACTTAACCACTCAAGCCAGAGGGAACTCTTAAAATAATCAAAAGCAACTCCAAGGTTTGAGGAGGCGACCCTTTTCCGTGAATCCCGAAGTGAGGAAACTTTTAATCCGATATCAGAATTGTTTAGACTGTAAATATAAGTATTTTGTGTCAATTGCTTCTTTATTTCGTTAAATATGACTTTAAAGATTTTTTTTTATATTGGACACCTATTTTTTTTTACTCGCCCCATATCGTCGCACTGCTGGGCAAAGATTTTTGCTTATACACGGGCTGGCTCGACCGGGATATACTACCCACTTACAGAAGATCGGCATAAAATAAAACTATGTCGTTTATTTGCGTTTCGTACGATGAGTGAAAAAAATCAATAATATTATACATTAATTATTGATTATTGTTATAAGCAATTTTAAGTGGATTAGGCATTTTGATAGATGTCAATAGGTTTTATCCATTGGGACTGAAAAAATAACAACGGTTAAGTATCAGTGCACTTCAGTATAGGTACCTTTGCCTACCCCTTTTGGGACAAACAGGCGTGATGGTGTATTAACTGTTCTCAAAATAACAAGCAACAAAATAGCATAACATAACAAATAACAATGTTAACTTGTTATATTTGCGGCTTCCTGTAAAATATTCTGCCTAAGAATAATAATATATAATTCTTGTAAACTATACAATGATATTATTGATAAAGTACTATACATTATAAGGCGGTAGAGTCATGCTGATAGGCTGCAGCTCATACTAGGGGCAGCTTGACCGGGGTAATACCACTCTCTCACAGAAGATCGGCGTAAAGTTTAAAATTTCACTGGGTACGATGAGTGAGAGAGTGGAAAGTCAAAACCTCTCCCCTCCCTTCTTCTCCTACTATGCCACTCCATTTCAGGTTGAAAACATGCACGCGATGCCTACGGTGCCTTACGCTGCATTCACACTATGAAGATGACAGCGTTTATTCTATACATTTTTGACAGAATTATCTGTTGCCGAATACGGATATTAGGGACACCGCAGACTTGCTACTTTTTGCATCGGCGATCGGCGATTCAGTCGCTCTTAGCATCGGAGCAGTCGCTGCCTCTTACCGCAGAGAGTCGCCAAAACGCGATGCAGTCGCAAAATCGCCGATCGCCGATGCAAAAAGTAACAAGTCTGCGGTGGCCCTTAGTCCGTATTCGGCACCCGTATACTGTATAATGTATGGAAAACGTGTTGTAGTCTGTAATGTGTAAAGTCATATAAAAAATACATGTTCAAAATTACTACGTGCTTGTGGCAAAAACCTTGTCAAAGGCTTTATTGCTTGAATCCCATTAAAAATTGCAACGCAACCGACTAATGGCGTTTATGCCTCACGCCTTGTCGCTCGGCACCGAATATGCACAAAAGAGGTGACAGCAGAGTTATGGCTTCCGAGAGTTAAATTTATGATGAGATTATGGCGTTTTTTTGGGGAGGTATAATTTTTAGAGACATATATTAGAGGTATATCCATAGAGTAAAGACTTAAGAAAGAGGTGCCCTTATTAGATTTCTCTATTAAACAACGCGTGGTAATTTGCACGGGATGGCGCGGGTGGTGGGGGTTAAGAAATACGTGGCATCTATCTACCGGGAAATAGCTGAACTACTCGCTTCGTTTTATGTCGATGTTAGTACGTAGTTTAAATATTTGCACTAGATGTCACTAAGTGTATGATCATGAAAAATTACGTACAAAGGGACGCCATCTAGTGTCGCATATAATTATATTTGGGATGTGAACGTTGGCAAGACGTCTGCACAGGACGAACGCCAACAGCACACTGACTTAAGCCACGCCTACTGTGATGACGTCACCGGCCTAGTTGTGCGATGTTTAAGCAACGCGGCTTAGCTGCTTAGACCCAGTCCTTTAGTATTAGGTTCATGGGTATATCCTATGGTAAGTAGAGATGTTTCAGTCTAAGGGCCATAACACACCGGGACGCCAGGCGACGTCGCCAGCCACCGTAGCCAACTTATTCGTATTGAAATGATGACAGGTAACACACCTGGCGACGGACTGGCCACGTCGCCAGTCAATACAAATTGTTTGGATACGTGGCCGGCGACGACGCCGGCCACCCTAGCCAGACAATTTCAGCTCAATTTTTGGCTCAGTCGTAGTCCAGCTTTCCTGAGGATGCCTCGTTTAGAGGCGAAACACGTGTCGAATTTATTTAGGATTCGCTTTGTCTGCGGAGAATTGCTAATTGTTAGGGTCCATGACTCATGACAGACATACTCTCGACTGACAGGGAGTTAGGTCTTGTTGGCTTCTTCTATTATCGATCAATTCATTTGGTTTATAATATTGGAGGTTGACAATTCCGAGGGTGAGTGGTGGGTCCCGCTCTATAATTGTTTAGACAATTTGTATTGACTGGCCGCGTGGCCAGTCCGTCGCCAGGTGCCGTCGCCATGACTACCCGGTGTGTTGTGTGTGTTGTGATACGTATGTAGGGAGGTATGAGGTAAGATACCGTAGAAAAGACCCAATATTTTTAAGGAGCTTTCGTACCTTGGGAATAGGTACATAATACTTGTTTGATAACTAAGATAAGAACAAAAAATCTTTTCCACGAAACCATTACGCTTTGATAGAGAGATTTTATTAGTTCTTTATTCTAAGTCTAAGGGTCCAAATTACATCGAAGTAAGTAATTCTAAACGTAGATAAATCTCAAATCCAAATCTAGACCGAACAGTGACATATTTCGGCGAATTAATTCTGTCGGCTAACAGGCTAGGCTAACGAAGCCGCTGGTTTGATTCGATTATGCAAATGCGCCCACGCCGTTCAAACGTAACGTAACATCGCTCACTGAGGAATCAGCTTGATGTGATTCAAGAAAGGGGGAACAAGATGAGGTCGTTGAACCGTGAATTGTTTTATGAAGTTAATACTATGATTGACTGCTTCTGGTGATGATAGAAAGAAGCACTACGTTTTATATGAATAACAAGCGTACGGCTCGCCTGATGTTAAGCAGTTACCGTAGCAGTACCAAATTCATCGCTCGCACGTTGCCGACCTGGAGGGGAGAGGGACCGAAAGAGGGGAAGGTGGTGTTGGGCTTCCGGCTGTCTCACTCATCGTACGAAACGCAGCTGTAATAGCCAGGGCCGGATTAACCCTATCGGGTCCTTAGGCAATGTAATTCTTGGGGCCGCTTTCCTTTACCATTTTCTTATTTTTTTAAATATTTTTTTTTCTAACACAATTCAATTATATTCATAACTAGTTGTGCCCGCGACTTCGTATGCGTAAATTTTAGAAAAATATTACCCGCGTTAATCTCGCGTGAAATTTCCCGCGGTTTTTTATGTTTCCCGCGGAATGTTTGTTACGGGTAATCTCCGAAACGGCTAGACCGATTTTGACGGGACTTTAACGAGCAGATAGCTTATTTTATAAGGAGTAACTTAGGTTACTTTTATTTTGGAAAGATAATTTGGGGTTTGGCGTAAAAAAAAAAACGCGGATAAAACGCGGGCAATCTTTTTCTCAAAATTTACGCATACAAAGTCGCGGGCACAGCTTTTTCCTAATAAAACAAATGAAAGGAAATTAGGTGTATCTTTTTAACCTGCGACAAAAAAACGGAACAGGAAAGAGAAAAAAGACGCGTCGCGGTTTTTTAAAATTCAATCTTGTTAAATGCAATAAAATACATAAAACGAAAGAAAATAGTTTCGTGAAGTACCTACAATACAAAACAAATAAAATTTTCGTTCGATGTAACGTAATTTTTTTTGCTTGGTGTTTGCTCAAGGCCCCTAGTCGATGCGGGGCCCCTAGGCAGTTGCTTATACTGCCTGAGGGTTAATCCGGCACTGGTAATAGCTACTACACGCCAATCTTCTTAGAGAGGGTACCCGGTCGAGCCAGCTCATCAATCTGCAAGCTGGAGTCAATTAGCTACAGGCTAGCTCTACCACCAAAAGATTCTATAGAAATCTTGTGCATACCGTCGGCTAAACGTGTAGGCACTTTAATTCACCTCTGCCTGAAGGAGTCTTTGGAGAGTTTAGCTACATACGTAAGTATACGCTACACCCTGTTATCTTGCGTAACTATAGCATGACGGTCTCGGCGTTTAATAGTTAAATGCATATGCCGTCACCATATGCCGTTGCAACTGTTCCGTGCACTCATCCGAATCGAGAGGGTGCAATATATACATAACTTTACGGAACTTTGGGAATATTGGTGTTATTTTATTCTCACGCACATAACAGGTGCATATGAAAATAACTATTGGATGTTTGTAACGCTTTTTGATAGCGTTAAGTTTCGAAAGACATGTGAAATCCACCGCACTGGACCAGCGTGGTGGATTATGGCCTGAATCCCCCTCGCATTAAGGGAGGCCCGTGCCCAGGAGTGGGACGTTAAAAGGAATAATATTATTATTATTTGCGTCGGTATAAGACGTTAACGATTTTTCCATACATTTCAAAATATTGTGTTGTTCAATATGTTGCAAATGTCTAATAGAGGTTTTTATTTTATTATTTAAAGATGGACGATCTGAATGATTGAATCCATTGCCTACTTGGTGGCCTGCAAAACAAATCCCAGCCATAAAATTGGCATTGCTCAAATAACGAAATTGGTGCTCTCACATTTCTAAAGGGAAGCAATTATAGTAGCGGCACTCTACGATGGGCGGTTTGACATGTGGTGGGGGGAAGAAAATGAACCTTATTATAACGGAATAAGACTGGCCGTTTTAAAAAATAAGAATGTCAAAAAATGAATGCGAAAATGAATCTTATTCCGTTATTTATAATAAGGTTCATCCTTTCCCCTCACATGACAAACCGGCCATCATAGCGTGCCGCTACTATAAGTACTTTTAGGGAAAAAATGTTGTGACCTATTTTGAAAGGGACCTATTTTTTCATTATTTCACGGCTGAATAGGCGCGCTGTTGCTTTGTTTTGTCCATTGTTTTTTACAAGATTAGCGGCATTTTTCACTCTTATAACGAGTTTGAAAGGAGATTTTTTAAAATTAAATCGAGTTAAATCGTTAGGATTGGTTGAATATGGTTAGATTTGCTTTAGTTCGTATTTTTGTGCAATGTTGCTGTCCCTTAAGGTGGCAGTTCGATGAACGCGGCAGACGGCAGACGTCATTCGGTCTCACACAAATTGTGGCGATATGTGCCGCGACGGCAGACGGAATTCAATTTCTATTGGTAAGAGTTGGATCAACGCGGCAGACGGTAGACGTCAGTCGGCAGACATCAATCCCATAGAAATTGTAATGCCGTCTGCCGTCGCGGCACATGTCATCGCAACAATTTGTATGAGACTGACGTCTGCCGTATGCCGCGTTGATACAACTCCTACCTTATTAGATCGACTGACGTCTGACGTCTGCCGCGTTGATCGAATTCCTACCTTTCCGGGTGTACGCAATATTGCCGTTCCGTAGCATTCTACTTCTATTATTATATTTTAAGAGATAAGCTAGTATTAAGAAGAATATTCACACATCATCACGCCTATATGCCAAAGGCCCGGAAGGGCAGACAGAGCGAAAATTGCCGATGATAGATTGAGAGACGGGTTTACGCGACGCATAGGGTTAAAATACTGGATAACGTTTATCTACTCCATACATTCTACTGGTCTATTTGACGGACCCGTTAGCGTGGTTGGCGCGGAGGCGACATTCACGCTGCAGGTCGTAGGTTCGATTCCTACCCGTGACATGCATTTGTGTGCATGAACATGTCTGTATTTCCGGAGTCTGGGTGTATATGTATATTAAGTATGTATTTACGAATAAAAAAGTAGTATATGTAGTAATATCAGTTATCTGGTTTCCATAGTACAAGCTCTGCTTAGTTTGGGATCAGGTAGCCGTGTGTAAAAAATGTCCCAGGATATTATTATTATTCTTAATCAATTTTATAGTTTCGTCTAAATTTGTCCTGTCTAGTTGCTAGGCGTTAGTCAAGGCCAAATGAGTCAATTCAGACCGATTGGAATTGAATAGTAGCTGATTGGCTGCTTGGCGACCAATTTGCTTATTTAGAGCCTCCGCAGACTTGCTACTTTTAGCATCGGCGATCTATGCTGCGTCTCGCTCGTTCGCTCTCGAAGAAACGCGACGCAGCATCGAAACGTCACAAAATCGCCGGTCGCCGATGCTAAAAGTAGCAAGTCTGCGGAGGCCCTTAGTTAGGATATCTCAAAAGGTCGATTTGATAGACTTAAGTGAAGCAATAATACGCATATGATCTATGCAGGTTTGAGGCACTAGGAAAAAAACCAAGAAAGGGGAGACATGTAGTAGTTTGACCTACTAAATTGAGTCCATGTTGAAAACATGTCAGAAGGGCTAGACAAGTGGCATGAACGCTAATCGAATAGAATAGACTACACAATGTATGGAAATGTCAAACGTCGCTATGTAGATCAACAACAAGTTGCTATGTTGTTCACGTAACTTATGTCATTTCCATACATGAAGCGTAGCGACTTGAACGAACGCTTGTAGACGTCAGCCACTTGTCTAGCCCTTCTGTATTGCCCACAGAGTAAAGACTAAAGAAAGAGGTGCCCTTATTAGATATATGTATGAAAAAAAAACGTGGTCATTGTTTTTTCATTTTCATTGTTCTATCTATCGGTAAATAGTTGAACTACTCGCTTCGTTTTATGTCGATGTTAGTACTAGGCCGACCACTCGGCCGAGATGCTTAGGGCCAGTCCCCTTAGTAACTGGTCCATAGTATTGCCAATACGGCTACGGCTCATCTTCTGGTGAACAATGCCTTTAAGTTAATTGTCAAATTGCGAGTATGATTACAGATAATATGTGAATTTAGATGCATGTAAGTAGTGGGGCGCGGAGTTCAAGTCGAGTCATTGCTATGTTACAAGGCTATAGGTATTTTTAACCGACTTCAAAAAAGGTGGAGGTTCTATGTTCGGCTGTATGTATGTATGTATGGCTGGCTGTTTTTTTTTTTTTTTTTTTTTTTTTATGTATGTTCATTATTGCTATGTTATCAATGGTCGTGAATAATTCAGTTGTCCTATTTACAGGGTATATTTTTAGTCCTAGATAGAACGATAGTAGTAGTATTTTTAGTTTATTTAACAATAATTTAGTGCGCTTTAAAATTTTAATGATGTCGGAATATGTTAATGCGGTTATTGACTGCTGGAGAGGTGTCAGTAATAATTGGCAACCGGTAATAGATTACGATTACTGTTAGATAGGATTTTAAAAGTTTATAGATTTTTAAATAAATTGCTACCAGACAAAGTAGTAAGTAGTTACCTTGCTATTTTTATTTTAGTATGAAACCGAACACTTGAATCGAGACTAAGTAAAAATAAATAGTATTTTTGTGGCAATGACTTTGGCCTTGTTGATAAATATCAATACCTAAGCCAAGAATTTGACTAGAAATGTTATTAAATAAATAAATCCCAGACTAACATACAAACTCTGGTCCCAAACTAAGCAACAATTATAGGTACTATGGGTACCGTGCAATAGACTGCGGGCGATCCTAGTGACACCAGACGGGCGAATTACAAGGCCGTTTCCATAATTAGCTTCTAAGGGGAATCGAACCCGCAGCCGCCCGATCTTTATTAAAATTATAGTTTTATTTGGCAGACTATGGAGTTATGTTTCAAAACTCCTCGGAAAGTCATAATCTGCCTTACCTTATCCCATTATCTGGGGTCGGCGCAGAAGGTATGCCGTATGTCTTATTCTTATGTTAGTATTCGCTTTGCTATCATACCTCCATTACTGTCTTACATCCACTTCAACCTCATTCATATCTTTTTTTTTTTTTCTTGGACTGCGGTGGCAAAAAAGCGTACGGTCCGCCTGATGTTAAGCAGTTAGCGTAGCCTACCATCCTTGTACCATCTATCCATCTTTTCTTGGGTCTTCCTATCGCTTTGTATCCTTCCACATACATATTCAGCACTCGTTTAGTCACATGATTTTAATTTCTTCGCATCACATGCCCAAACCATTTCATTAACTTACATACTCCCGCGAAAGTCTTGTATGAAAATGCTTATCAATCAAGACATTGTAACAGTGACTAATCAATTAACAATGCAGGCACGGTGGTCCCAAGCATCTGCATTTATTATTATCGCTGCGATGTCATCAATGCATATGAACACACACACAGAACTATGTTATATAGCTGTGCCTCGTGACATCGCCCGCGTGGAAATTGACGTAGGATTAGCCTACGTCTTATTCCAGAGCCTACAGTCTACAATCTACGTTTCAAATTTCATTAAAATCGGTTTAGTAGTTATGGAGATACGTGATAACAAATATTCACATACACACACACACTTTCGCATTTATAATACCTATTACTTATAAATGCGAAAGTAACTCTGTCTATCTCTTAAGTTTTCACGTCTAAATCAGGTATGATATTTTTTTGGAATAGAGACAGACAGGTCATTGGAGAAAGACATAGGCTACTTTTAGTTTCGAAAAAAAAAATAGGGGATAAAAGTTTTTATGGGAGACCAATCATTGTTCTTGAAAAATATTGGGTACTCGAAGTACAAATTGTACGCAGACGAAGTCGCGGGTGCCGGCTAGTTTATTATAAGTAACTAGTCGGCCAGCAAAGCGTTCGGCCGTTATGTGACCCGAAACGTATGACGGAGAAAGCGTAATTTCGCTACGTATAAGGTCAGAGACGATTTCGTTGCCCGAAACTGGGCATCGAAAGCAGCTCGCTCGACTAACACCTGAGTGACCTACAGACGGGGACAAAGGCTGGAATGACCTCATCAAGGCTCCCGATCTGGTGTTTGTTGCAATGGCTGCGTACACATCCGCCGAGCAGCCGCGCCCGTGCAATCAGAGCCTCGATCCTCTTAACAATTGTACCGTCCATTATCTTCCTGAATTCGTAAATTCTTGCCATTGTTATAATTCGTGACTTGTTAAGAGATTCGAGGCCCTGTTATGACGTTATGTCACTTATGTCTCAGTCAGAAGCCTCGAGCCAGAGAGTCTCGAGCGATCAGTTTTGTCTCAGTCAGCAAAACTGATCGCTCGAGCGCGCTGCTCGGCACAAGTGGACGCATGTAAGTAGTCATCGTACATTGTATGTAAATTAGTTACCACTTTGATACTCGACTTTAGTTCAAAAATGGTGTTCTTATCACATAGGTATAAGATTATGCGCATATAGCGGGTATAGTGCGCTTACTCTACTTAAACGGGTGAAAATATTTTGGGTTTCTAAAAACCTGGACAAGCTTTTTGAAAAAAAAAAAAAGTTGTTATGATTAAAAAAAAAACTATTCAACGCTTTCATAAGCACAGCGCCATTGTAAATATCGTATATCATCTTGAAAGGTCATTGCCTTTAAAGGGCTCTTCACGCGAGCTTACACAGAGCAAGTTATCAGTAGAGTTCATAAGGCAGTTAAAAGTACTTACATGTTTAACTACCACACGTATCCTAATCATTCCAAGAACCATAACACAGTATATTATTATATTTATTATTCTCGACTGAGCTCAATATGGCATACGGAATTCGCTAACGAATGTGCTGCCATGCTTAAAATGCGCAACACAATATGCGCCAGACGCGGACGCTGGCAAAATTTCAAATTAAGAACATACATTTTATGGCCAGTGTTTTTAATTAAATAGTTTTAAATTTAGGAAAAATGGGTATTGACAATTTGGGATGTTTTAAAGATATTGCGAAGTAAGTAGTACTAGGTAATGTGTATTTTATTGGTCGCAAAACTGTACAAATGGCATGAATAATGTAGGTAGAGTATTGAACAGTCATAAAAAATGCAGGTTATCGGCTTATTTGCGTGTAATGGTGCGTTCCATTCACTGTTAATTTTGTTATTTTCGTTATTTTTGTCCACAAATCACGTTCCACTCGCACCAACTTGTACTAAAAGTGATCATTATTATCGTTTTTAACACTTTTTGTGGACGAAAATAACAAAAATTACAATGAATGGAACGCAGCATAAGTATTTTTTATTGTCAATGGTTTGTAGTCAATAGCTCTATGTAAAAACTCATGCGTAAAATACACACGACATTTTTTTTCAGAATATTTCCATTAATTTAAATGTATAAATGTTTTGCGTTGGTATATTGTTTGGTCCTGAACATTTTCGGAGGTGGTACTTACTCGGTAAAGCTCTAAACAAAATGCACCCATTAATTTTAATAAGCGCCCAAATAATTAGCTTTTTATTAACATTTGCTCAATTACAGCTCGTAATTAGTAAAGCTTATTCATTCGGGGTACAATTAAATTAAACTGTGATACACATCGTACTTAACTTAAACGTGTATTTAAGTGTTAATTATACGGTTAAAAATGTTTATTTAAGCCTCGTATTTTAAATGTTTTTAAAAATTAACTAAGTATTTATATACACATATAATATAGATACTTAGCTCGATTATAATAATACTAGCTTCTGCTCGCAACTTCGTCCGCGTTAACTTTAAAATCCCACAGGAACCTGAAATTTTTCCAGGATAAAAAGTAGCCTATGTTCTGCTCCAAAGTCCAGTCTATCTCCATACCAAAATTCATCAAAATTGGTTTAGCGGTTTAGTCGTGAAAGACAGATAGACAGAGTTACTTATGGATTTATAATATTAAGTATAGTATATAGAATTATAGATTTGAGGGCTAGAGTATAGTAGAGAGCATATTTTGTGGGCTGTAGAGTCTTACATGAAAAAAGGCTTATTACATGAATATAAAATAAAAGTAAAAAAATACGTACGTTTGAGCTTTATTTTGATACTGTTCTTAGGACTCCAGGTGAAAAACAATCCCGGTATGTCAACAATACCACGGGTACTCATTTACTGACACAAACTCTTGTTTTCACTGCGTTCACAAGCACTTACACAGTTATTTCTTATCATTTCGATCGGGTTTAAACGATTATTAAACGAATTAACTTAATAAGAACGCGTTCAAACGACACAACACAATGCGCTTAGGCAACTGTCAACTGGTACGCGCGGGCACCGCTAGCGGGCGTGCGCACCCGCCGGATAGAGAGGGCGATATTATTTCTGTATGTGTAGAAGTGAGAGGGGAGATGTCGCAGCCTTAAAAGCTCTACCGAGCCTCTACTTTGGCCCGGATTAAAATATGCACGGTGCAATGCAATGTAGATGTTGCTTTTGTTTTGATTTACGATGAATTCGCAAGCTCGGTCGCCGCATAACTTGAGCGGTTGTAACGACTTAATATACATACATATATGTTTACGTAACTAAAGTAGCAAATAAGCGTACGGCCCACCCAATGTTAAGCAGTTATCGTAGCCTATAGATACTTACAATACCAAAGGAAAGTGGGACAGAGAGAGGGGAAGGGAGGGGGTGCTCTTCTGACTCTTGCACTATAATTAATTGGTATATAACGTCACGACTTTTTATCCCCATTCGGGAGTAGTCAGAGGCTTGAGTGGCCATACACCACCACATTGTGGAGGTATTAAGTCAACTCAAAGCCCACGTTTCATCAGATAGTCAGAACCCAACGCGACAGGTGGTAATTAATTGGTATTGGTATTAATTGGTATCTTTAAAAAATCTTAATCAAGTTACTAGGTAGTGTGTGCAGCATCGTGTTAGCACAGACGTCGAAGTTCAATACTACGTAGACTCTACATCGCAGCTCTACATTGTAGGGCCACCGTAATGGAGACCTTAACATTGATAACAAGATAACGATGATGATAACAAGATAGAGATAACAATTCATAGCTTTAGTAACTTCGGGTGTTATTCTAGTCATCATGATAGTTATAAAGATAGTACGCGTAAGACGGCAGAGGCTCTATGTAAATTTATTTATTTATTAAAGTAAGGAAGCGAACAGTTTTATAACAAATAAAACAATACAATATAACGTCACGACTTTTTTATCCCCATTCGGGGGTAGTCAGAGGCTTGAGTGACCATACACCACCACATTGTGGAGGTATTATGCCAACTCAAAGCCCACGTTTCACCAGATAGTCAGAACCCAACGTCACAGGTGGTGAACCTTGTCGCCGTGTATACAGGAACTGACTATTACCTAATCCCGAGGGATAGGTAGGTTTCCTCACGATGTTTTCCCTCACCGTAAGCGAACTGTAAATTATGCACATAGATGAAAATTCATCCATTGGTGCATGCCCCGCCGGGAATCGAACCTGGGACCTTCTGATTGCCCAACGTGTTTGCCCCAATGCTACAGTCGCTGTTATAGTTTTATAACGCAGGTTTATAATATTAACAAGTTAAAGATATGTTATTTTCAACCTACATTGTGAATTATCTCCACAATGGCTCACATATACTATGAGAAATCTATACCAAAATAATGCTTAAGACCTTTTAAACAATATTTATATTTGCCAGATTTGGACATAAGTTATTGAATAAAAATCGTAAATTCACTGAAAAAATAAGTCATCGCCTTTTCAATATCGTACTTGTGATCAACCGCATATACCCTATAAGAACTTACTCTGGAAAGATTCTTAAATCCGAATCTTAACTTAATATATTACTTATTTCTAAAATTTAATTCGAAATTCTTTCATTTTAAATTCTAAATCTTAATCTTCAGATTCCGTAATAAATTGTATAACTGTATACACATCTATGGGACACGGTAAACGTGCCGAGTTATCGCCATATAGGAAGCCGACCCGTAGCCGTCGCGTCGTCATCCGTAGTATAAGTAACTGTATCCGTTAAACAGGTTATGCTTCAGCCCTGTGTAGGGTCACCAGCACTAAACTTGTATTGAAACACTAGGGCTGACCTATACTACCCTACATCATTTCACACCATACCTTTTAATGTGTTTATACAGAGTTATTGGTAAAACACTAACAACCTTGCAGGGGCGTATTACTGCCATCAAAACAACAAATTTTGTTGTATGACTTTTTACAAAACAAAAAAAATATTACAAAAAATCATACCATCATACATAAAATGTATGAAACAAGAAAATATGCTCCTCTAGAGGATAGCCGTGGTTCGGTTAAGTACTTTAGGGCAAAGTGAAATACAATCACGTACCATGGCTTTCCTCTAGATGTGAAAAAATTTTTTTTTCATATATTTTAGAAAGTGATTTTTTGTTGCTTTTGATGTCAGTAATATGCCCCTGCAAGGTTGTTAGTGTTTTACCAATAACCCTGTATACGGTGGCAAACAAACATATAGTATATATTTTCAAGGTGGTAGAGCCAAGCTGTAGCCAATTGACTGCAGCTCATAAACAGGCTGGCTCGACCGTGGTAGTAGCACCCTCGCACAGAAGATCGGCATAAAGCAGCTATTACAGTTGCGTTTCGTACGATGAGTGAGAGAGCCGAAAGTCCACCCCCCCTCCCCCTCCCTCCATCCCAGTCCCCTTCAGGTCGGCAATGTGCGAGCAATCCCTTTGGTATTGTAAGCATCTATAGGGTACGGTAACTGCTTAACATCAGGCGACCCGTACGCTTTTTGCCACCGCAGTCCTATAAAAAAAATATGGCTCGCCTGACGTTAAGTACTTACCGTAGCCTACACGTTGCAGGGATTTGGAGAGGCTTGCGGCTCTCTCACTCATCGTACAAAATGCAGCTATAATAGCTACTTTACGCCGATCTTCTGGGAGAGGGTGGTACTACCCCGGTCGAGCCAGCCCATGAGCTGTAATCAAATGGCTACTACCGGCTCCCAGTGGCCACAGAATTAGATTAGACTTCATCGCGTGTCAAACAAAGTATGTAATTATAAAGATTATTTACTGTAGGTAATTCCAACTTATTTTAGTAATACTAAGACTAAGTTTTATATAGTTTGAAAATAAGGAAACTTGCGCTGAGGCACAGAATACTTAAGCTGAGGTTTAACTTAGTGAGTGATGGAAATCAAAAGCCGCGAGTGTGCCTTTGACATGGTAATGAGGGGCTACGAGCGGTATTATAAGTTACCATTTCTACTCGTACGCTCAATATCATGTTTATTCGTCGGAGGAAGATTGCGGTATTAAATTGCCAGTTAATAAACACGTTTCTTGCAATTGTGGTGCCAAAGATTTATAAAAATTTTGCGCGCGCGCTTTAACTAACAAAAACCGGCCAAGTGCATGTCGGTCTCGCACACAAAGGGTTCCGTACCACCGTTTAATAAAAACGTCAAAAATATTAAGTTTTTTGTATGGGGACCCCCTTTGTTTTAAAATTTTATATCATTCTTTGTATTTGTTGTTGTAGCGGCAACAGAATTACACATTCTGTGAAAATTTCAAGTCTCTACCTATTACGGTTCGTGAGTTACAGCCCGCTGACAGACGGACGGACGGACGGACAGCGTAGGCTTAGTAATTGGGTCCCGTTGGCACCCTTTGGGTACGGGACCCCAAAAACTGTAAATGCGGCAACATATCATCGTCGCGACACGTCAGTTTCATACATTGGTTGCTATCAGATGTAAGGAAGCGCGCCGACTTCGGCGTAGTATCAGTAGCCACGTTTTATTAGTGTGCATGCTCGATCTAGTTGGAGCGCCCTCGCGAAAACCAAAACTTTTTCCCTGGTGACCTGTAATACAGGGTTCTTGTAAACCTATAACGGGCACCAGCTCTCACAATGCAGATTTGTCTGGTTTTGAACCTATTTTGTACACCCTAACACATGGACCAGTTACTAAGGGGACTGGCCCTAAGCAAGTCGGCCGAGTGGTCGGCCTAGTACTAACATCGACATAAAACGAAGCGAGTAGTTCAACTATTTACCGGTAAATAGTAAAATGAAAATGAAAAAAACAATGACCACGTTTTTTTTTCATACGTATATCTAATAAGGGCACCTCTTTCTTTAGTATTTACTCTGTGCCCTTACACCTATCGCATGAAATCTATTGTGAAAAAAAAAGAAAAAAAGTAAGTTAAAGTTAAAAAGTTTTTTAAGTAAAAAATTAATAAAAAAAACTAATCTATGCGTGTTGGCCGTGGTATAGTAGGAATGCACTCTGGTGAAAACGACGTGGGCAGTAGAGATAGAGTTCAGAGTAGAGTTCCCATTTATGTTTCCTGCTTAATATTCCACATTCAAGCACTCTACGTGCTACAGTATCCTTCCTACTACGTATGATAACATCAAGTCTTACCAGAACCCTCGTATACTCACATCTTATTCAACTTTATGAATATTTAACTGTTTGAGCGCTTCTTGAAAGTTTACTCAAGTATTTCTAATGGAAACTGTAGAGATATAAGTTAGGTTTATTCTGTTACTAAATGTCCCCGCTGTTAAAATCGGTACAGTAGTTCAAGAGATTACCTCCTACAAACAATCTTACAAACATTACCTCTTTATAATTAGTATATAAGTATACGGCACCACACCATTCAAATTCTTCATGCATTATAATTAATCAAATCTTAAATAAAGATTATGACTTGCTGAATCCTGCATTCCTTACAAAAATATGTGTGAATGTCACTACAAATGTGTGATTGTTTGTATGTCTGAGGATCACACTAAAATTACTGAAAAAATTGCTGAGTCTACAACGCTAATGAAAACTGAAACGTATCGTACGTAGGCTGCGATCTAAAACGCCTACTAAAATGCATAAGCAATGCTACTACAGAAACTTAACTGTATATTAAAATCAGGTGTATATAAAATGAAATGTAACGTCACGACTTTTATCCCCATTCGGGGGTAGTCAGAGGCTTGAGTGGCCATACACCACCACATTGTGGAGGTATTAACCAACTCAAAGCCCACGTTTCACCAGATAGTCAGAACCCAACGTGACAGGTGGTGAACCTTGTTACTGTGTATACAGGAACTGACTATTACCTAATCCCGAGGGATAGGTAGGCATATATAACTACTTTCCAAATAGATGCGGCTATAGGAACCCCAAGAACCTCGTTGGTTGGCTGTCTATTTACAAAAAATAGAAATAGAAATCCGTAAAAAATGCAAATGTGATTACATAATCAACACGATAAAAGAATTAGTATGTTGAGTCATTCACCAGTTTGTAAACCTACGACGTTAATCACTATCTTATTACACTTTCTCACCCAATTACTCAACCCCAACTGTTAACAACAACGAAAGCGGAGTAATTAATTAATGATAACAAACAGCATAATCAAAGGGCAACAATCAAACGCCTGACGCCTCACTCGAGGCATATCTTGATTGCAATTAACCAGGCGAGGCGAACGGGTGCCTCGTGGAGTTAACTCTGGATTTATGCAAATGTTGCCTAAACACGCTAAGGTAGAGATTACGGTACGGTATCAAGGTAGATAAAATAGGAACATTCGAAATCTATGTACCCATTTTTTTATGCTTGCGAGGTTTAACTCTTAGTAGACTTGCAGATGCTGCTACGTTTCACGCTCTACCTTCCTTCCACTACGTTTTTGTAATTAGGGTGGCTATCTTGTAACGATAAACTCATGTCTCACGCGTGAATTTTCTGATGAATTGTCAAATTTTAATCCAAAACTTGACATTTCATCAGCAAATCCGCGCGTTCGATTTGAGTTTATCGTTACAGAATAGTTACCTTGCACCAAAATAAATAAACACTAATAACAGTTATGAATGAAGCGGGAATGTTAAGTCTAATCAGAGACTTATTACGTACCTAGCCTAAATAAAGCCCTGAAAGTCAGGGTTTTTTATACAAAGTAATTTAATTACCTACTGAAATAATTCTTAATTCTTAACACATAAAGAGAGCAGGTTTAATACAAGCTGAATAGAATAATTAAGCGCCTGGCGTTTTACTCGCAGCAATGTGTTGCTAAGCAACGTATCTTATTAGCAATCAACAGACAGGCGCCAGAATTGTTCATCGGATTACGTGAACAACATTTAAATTGCCCGACTTGACCCTTTCGTTATACCCAACTTTTTTCTTTACGGCTATTTAACGTATGTTGCTACGGGAACATTGGCTCAGCTAAATTATAAGGCACCTGATTAAAAACAAATCTTATTCACGTATGGTTTGTTTTACACTGGTTTCATATGCGTTATATTTGTATATTCTGCTAAGAATGTTATAGAAGGGACCTGTCTTGTATATTGGTATTGGCTTTTATTATTATTTTTCCTGGCCAAGGGTGTAGGTAGGTACACCCAGGGCTTATCTGCTTATGGAATGATCAGAGTCATTAGATAACTCGGCCTACTCCTTAAGGGAATAGGAGCGGGATACTATTTGTTTTCTCAGCCTTACAATACATAATGATTTCATAGAGAGCAGCTATTTTTCCATCTACAAACTCTCAAAAGCGAATAGCTGGATTGTTAGCACAGTGAAATACTCTTCATAGCTCTTATTAATCCTTGCTAAAGCGAAGCTTTGTGTCTTCCGGAATGAAAATAAAACATAGTAATTGCCTTCCTAGTTTGTCCGTAATAGTGACGTGAAATAAACGAATAAATGATTTAATTCCATTTAATAAATAAGTTCATTTAGATCGATCAAAAATATTGTTTGATCGGTTTTTTTTATGTAAACAAGAACAGGAATGTCATGTTAGCATACTTAATAATTATAACTGGATTTAAATTACAGTGATTATTATTTTGTTATTTTTTTATAGTGTAGTGACCAGCCGGGCGTCAGAGTTGTTCAACGATCTTCACGTCTTTTCTATGATCGTTGGAGTTGTTCAAGCCGCCCGAAAACCTCTAACATAGCTGAAGGGCCAGACAAGTGGCTGACGTCTACAAGCGTTCATTCAAATCGCTACGCTTCATCTATGGAAATGACATAAGTTACGTGATCTCAAGCGTGATCTTCATAGCGACTTGTTGTTGATTTACATAGCGACGTTTGACATTTCCATACATTGTGAAGTTTATTCTATTCTATTCGATTAGCGTTCATGCCACTTGGCTAGCCCTTCTGAACGACTGCTGCCTAAATGACAACTATCGGGACGGACTTTTAACGTGTACTCTGAAGCAGTAATTTCATTATGTTAATATAAGTAAATGATATGAATACGATGATGTAAATCTTATGACAACGACTTGGTAAGTAATTTATTATTCTAGAAATATTTTAATCCTAGGGCGAAAAAGCCGAAGAAATTACTTAACCAAAAATAAAATGTATTTGCATTTATTTTTTTGCATTTTCGGGACATGCATTTGTGTGCATGAACATGGCTGTATGTCCCGAGTCTGGGTGTATATGTATATTAAGTATGTATTTACAAATAAAAAGTAGTATATGTAGCCGTGTGTAAAAATGTCCCAGGATATTATTATTATTATTAAAATGACTTTTCATCATAACTTAATTTCGTTTTATCATTTATTTCACACAAAAAGTAAGTATATTTATTATTATTTGTTTATTCGTGGCACAACACTAGTGGTCGCTACTGAGCCAGGCGGGTGGTCGCTACTGAGCCAGGCGGGTGGTCGCGACCTCATTATCATATCAAAGGCTTTCCCAACCCCAGATGCTTTTATAAATATATTTTTTCTTCGTTGTAGCGTTTTTCAACATTAATTAGCCAATTAAGTTACGAAGTTGGAGGGAGGCACATCGTTTGTGTAAAGAATGTGGTTTGAATCGGTTAAAGTATTGTTTGGATTATCATTCTATTCGTGTTCAAAAGAGTAAATCCAGTTTCAGTAGAATGTAACTGCATTTAAAAACTAAACATTGAAAAAGATACAATGTTTTTTATTGAACTGCAAATTCTGACTACGTTCGTGAATTCTGAAATTGCATTGAATGTATTTCCAATTCAGTTAAGTAACAAATTTTCCGAAACCACATTTTTATAGAAAGTTTTACAACCATTTTCGTTTGTAACATAAAGTTATTTTAGTTTTAAATTAACGTAGCTACTACATACAAACATATTTCAGAAAATGCAGAGATTTTATTTCACTCTGATTCGTTGATTTATGTGCGTAAAATCTTCTCAGTCGTTACCTCAATTCTGAGAATCGTGACGATTTTGTACAAAATACTCTACTTCTGGAGGGCCAATTATCCTTCCCCGGCTTCTGTCGCCCGCGACGTGTATTGTTGGAGTTGCGTAAGATCAGTGATCTGCGAGCTCCATCTAGCGGGAGGTCTGCCTCGAGATCTACTGCCCTCCACTTTCCGGTCATAATAAGCCTTTCCAGACTGTCGGAGCTTCTACGCGAGATATGCCCAAAGAAGTCAAAATGCGGACTCTGCACGTGGTTAAGAGGCGATCCCTAATGCACAGCTCTTCTAGGATGGTCATAAAATATGTGCGTAAAATAGTTTGTAAACGAAATGACAGTCGAAATAAACTAGTGGCTAATAACTAACATCTTCCACTCACCAGCCTGTCCCCTCTGCGTCTTCGCCCGCCTGCCAACCACTGGTGAGGCTAAGCTGAAGGCTCTATCAGGCCGAGTGGGTAGCTGCAGAGTCGTGGGCTGGCTGGGCTCGGAGTGGCGAGCGCAGATCGCTGCCTCCACCATAGAGTCGATGCTAGCCGATCGGGCAATCTGGCCGGCTGATTCTCTTCTGTAAACAAGTGGTAATGGATAATTTGTCAGTTAAAATAATAGGTTAGGTGGTGATCGCTTGGGGCAGTGATTGGCCTAGACTAGTGCTAATGGATCGAGGGTAGGCCACAGCTGACTGTACCGAGCGATGGCGGGTATATGTAAAGATCGACAATGGTCTATTCACCATTCGCTCTGGTCTGGGTGCAACTGGGATCGCTCCTAGTCCATTATACGGTAGCCATAGTGTAAGCGTTGCTTCATTTGGGGACATGCAGTTGGGGATATTTTTTATTTTTATATTTTCATAACAGTATGTAACTCTTTAATATGATTATCACTTGCTTGCGGTGAAGGAAAACATCGTGAGGAAACCTGCATGTCTTAGACATGTGAAATCCACCAACCCGCACTGATCCAGCGAGGTGGATTATGGCCTGAATCCCCCTCGCATTGAGGGGAGGCCCGTGCCCAGCAGTGGGACGTTAAAAGGGCAAAATTATTTATTTATTATGTAAGTCTACCATGACTTTTACACTCGCTAGTGCGTAAAAAATATGGCAAATTTGCTCCTATCGGCCGAGGTAGGAACTAACCATTTGTTATTCAACTATTTTACGTACTCGTGAAGCTCTACGAACTCTTGGTAGAGTGGTCTAGTATTATTTTTAAACGACTTCAAAAAAGGAGGAGGTTCTCAATTCGACTGTATGTTTTTTTTTATTTTTTTTATCATTTTTATTTTTTATGTTTGTTACCACATAACTTTCGACTGGGTGAACCGATTTTGATGATTCTTTTTTTATTTGAAAGCTGGTGCTTCTCGTGTGGTCCCATTTCAATTTGATCCAGTTCAGACAATGGCATCCATGAGAAAACCACATAAATCTTAAATTTGCATTAAGTATGTGCGCGACAAATGGACGTATAACTCAATATCACGCCAACCGATTTTGATGATTTTTTTTTTTATTGGAATGAAAATATCCCAAGGGTGGTACCATGATAAGATAACCAGGATCTGATGATGGCATTCCAGAGAAATCGAGGGGAACCATCGAAAATCGTAGTGGCGACTAGTGCGTTTGTTATTTTTTTTCATTAAGTATTTTAAAGCACTACCTACTATTTAATGAAGGTCTGGAGTCAATCTGATGATGGAGCCGAAAGACAGTCGAGGGAACTCCTCAACGATTTACACCAATTACCTGGTGTTTGGGCTTGATTAACTTGTATTGATGAGAACTTTACACCTAGATGAGTTGTGACTGTCATTAGGGGGCTGATGATGAAAACGAAGGACAGTCAAGGGAACTCCTCAACGTTTTACAGTAGCTACCTTGTGTTTGGACTTAATTCATTTCTATTGATGAGAGCTTTGCACTTGCTTGGGGTGACAAAGTATGGCGCCACTAAAAATCGTGAAATAAAATTATTTTTGTAAAAAAAAAACAAAAAACGACTTCAGAAAAACCTGGAGCACTAAAAAGCCTGAAATAATATTTCTATTACCACCTCTGCCTAACCCTTCGGGATAATCAGGCGTGATGGTGTGTTAGCGAGTATTTGGAGTCGGTGCCAATCTATATTCTTACTTTTATAGTAGGTAGATTTGGCATACTAAGATTGGCACCGACTCCAAATACTCGCTAACACACCATCACGCCTGATTATCCCGAAGGGTTAGGCAGAGGTGGTAATAGAAATATTATTTCAGGCTTTTTAGTGCTCCAGGTTTTTCTGAAGTCGTTTTTTGTTTTTTTTTTATTATTCTTCGTCGTTACACTCTTAGCGGAGTGTTCGTGGTCAGCACTTATGGATTAGTAGCACTCTTGACAACCATCGTCAGTCGCACGCAATACTATTTTTCTGGTACACTCATTTCTATGAGTGTACCAGAAAAGTAGCTGGTTGCTGGTTGCTTCTACAACAAGTGTTTGGCGTCGGTTTAAGAGGATTCAAAAAAAAATAAAGAAAAATATACCACCGTATGATTCCAAAGTAAAACCTATACAGGGTTATTGGTGAAACACTAACCTTGCAGGACTTTTTGAATGTGAATTTTTGTTAAATGTATTATAAGTTTTGAAAAAGTCATAGAACATAATTTGTTGTTTAGGATCTCAGTAATACAGTCCTGCAAGGCTGTTAGTGTTTTACCAATAACCCTGTATACATAATTTACAGTGAAATTAAATAATTTGGTTGCACTGTAAGCAATAGTAGAGACGTGTATGTGTTCATCATGACTCTCACGGCAGTTGGTTTAGTTTGTGCTAACTTCTCGTGGTAATTGCTTGGATAACTTCATACGAGTATTCGCAACACGTAAGTGTAGGGTAAAATCACGGATCAACCACCCTTTGGTGTCCACACTAGGAATAAATTGAATCAAAATTATTTACTAGTGGTTGAGCCAAGCTGTAGCCAATTGACTGCAGCTCATATACGGGGTGGTTTGACCGGAGTAGTACCACATTCTCACAGAAGATCGGAGTAAAGAAGGTATTACAGCTGCGTTTTGTACGATGAGTGAGAGATCCGGAAGCCCCCTTCCTCTCCCTCTGTCACTCTCCTCTTCAGGTTGGCAACGTGCGAGCGATGCCTTTGGTATTGCAAGTAACGATAGGCTACGGTAACTACGTAATATCAAGCGAGCTATGCGCTTTTTTGCCACAAATAGCAAAATATTTAACTGTAGTCAACGTATTAAGACCCCGCTTCCCGGGCGTGCGTTTTGGCCATCTGGATTGGTCGAGAGTGCACAAACCCCGCCCATTTTTGTTGCGAAAATATCGAAAATCATTAATTGTGACGTGAAAAACTTTTTTTGGTATTATCTTTCTCCATCTTTTGGTGAAAAAAATAATTAAAAATTCCCAGCCCTTTAGAAGGAGATATGAATTTTAAGACGAAAACAGCTTCACTTTGTTTTTTTTTTTTCACATAATAAAAGAGCATGTAGCACTGCTTATTTTTAAAAGATGAGGGTTCAATAAATACGGTAATATTTTTTTCAAAATTTTTACTCCACTCGTCTATGAGGAGATAGCCTCCAAACATGCCTATACAGTCTTAACGTCAAGGTATCAACGTATTAAAAATATGTAACTGTAGTAACGGTTAGTATTTAAAGTAACAATTGATTTCTTGATAGGGAATATTAGTTCCCAATATATTCTCACACCTTTTTTATTACAATTTATTTGGGCTCACGTGTAGAGTTATCGTTATCGTATCGTGAATATTGCCCACAATTTCGATTGCACCCTGTACCTGTTTACCATCTTAGTTCTATAAAAATATATTAATCTGCTAGCTTAGAACTTGGTACATAATAATCAAGAACAGAAGCCTCTGTTTATGAACGGCAAATGACTATTAATTATATACTTTTATTACGCAACAGGGGTAGAATGACGGCGGCGACGTGGCGGCGCGCAGCTCACAGCCGGCCTATTTGCATTTTAATCGAACTAAAACTTTCTTCTGCGGTTAGGGCTGCTGGTTATAACGTGGTAATACAGCTATAATACAGCGTTAATACGTCTATTTGTCAGTCATGGTAATTTATTTGCGGAGCACGCACAAATACGTCATGCAAAGTCCTCCGTAGGTGCCTTGCAAAATGTACAGCACTAATGAAAAAGGTATTGGTACCTTGCATCAAAGAAGTTTCAACTTGTCTATATTTTGTCTTCATATTCGTTCGAAATTTAAACTCACGTAACCAGCCAGCTACATAATTTTGTTTTTCATGCTCAGACTCATTTGTTTTTAAGTTTGGAAAGTGTTCAACCGCTTTGTTTTCGTTTAATTCTGCGTTTTCAGCTGCTGAAAACAAGACAAAACTTCACATGCTTATTATTTTATGATAGTCATCGCACATACCTATCACAAAAGCAATACTTAACGGTATCCATGACACTAATTTCATGTTAACCCTGTATTTTTTGTAACCTTCCAACATAATAACGGTGCCAACATAGTTTGGGAGGCTACATTGTTCCTGCGACCTTCAGACCCCTTTACATTGATAACAAAGCCTTTGCTAATGACACTGATAACACACTAGACAGGTGCTGAAAAGAGGCCGCTTATTACTGCTTATTATTTGGACAAGAATGTGTAAAATTGAATTGTTAACGCTTTTATTATAGAGAACGGATTATTATAATCTTTTTGTGAAAAAAAAGAACTAAATACTTCTTTTGTAGACAAAGTTGCATTGTATATTTTTATTAATTTGATACCAATTTAAAAAGAAAAAAATATTGCCATTTTACCGATCATGCTTCTAGTCATAGATTTATAAAATTTTCGCGCGTGCGCTTTAACTAGATACCGCCCTACTAAGAAAAATCATTTCCAGAAATGCGGCAACTTATTTTCGTTGCGGCCTGTCAGTTTCATACAGTGGTTGCTGTCAGATGTACTGAAGTACTCGAAATTTCGTGTGGTATCAGTTGCCGCATTTTATTAATGCGCATGCACCATCTAGTTGGAGCGCCCTCGAACAAACTTAAATTAATCTATGCTTCTAGTATATCGTCTGTTAATGTGAAATATAAATAAAATACTATATTTATAGCGAATGTAGCCTAGGGGTGAACAGGTTGGGCTAACAATCAGCAGGTCCCAGGTTCGATCCCCGGTGGGGCATGCACCAATGGATGAATTTTCATCTATGTGCATAATTTACAGTTCGCTGACGGTGAGGGAAAACATCGTGAGGAAACCTACCTATCCCTCGGGATTAGGTAATAGTCAGTTCCTGTATACACGGCGACACGGTTCACCACCTGTCACGTTGGGTTCTGACTATCTGGTGAAACGTGGGCTTTGAGTTGGTTAATACCTCCACAATGTGGTGGTGTATGGCCACTCAAGCCTCTGACTACCCCCGAATGGGGATAAAAGTCGTGACGATACATTTTTTTTTTTACTATATTTATCAGGGAACTTCATGATCGGCTCGTTGCCATTAAAAAAGAAGGATATACAAAAATATTGTGATATCTTAAAAGTACTGATCAATTCCTATTACATATTCCGAATTCTATTTGCAATAGAAATCCCGATTCGAGGATTTATAGCGCGGACATTGGAAGCTATAAATCGCTTCTCTGTCCAGGGAACTGACAGAGGACTCGAGGACTGTTACTAGCGCGGGCACTATTCCTGTAACATTGCCGCCTCAAATTGAATTACAATGACAAAGCGTCCGGTGAGCGAACATTTTGTGTTTGAAATATTTTTAACTGGATTAGGTACGTGCTTAGTATTTTCTGAGACCGTGACCATGTGATCCAATTATTCCTTATTAGATTAGATGACTATATTAGACCATCCGGACGTCATGTAATGAAATAGCCTGTAGACTATAAAAGCAAAACATTGCCTTTTTTGACCAGTGTATTGAATGACCTCAAAATAAATCTTGTTTGTAAATTCTTATTATCAAGTAAATTCTAATCAAAAAACCTGTTTGACGATCCCATTTTGACAGATTCTCTAGACAATATTGTCATATTATATGCAAGATCTGTCAAAATGGGATAGTGAGCTAGCTTTTTTGCTTAAAATTTACTTAAGAAAAGTAATGACTTGTCTATAGGTATGTACTATCAAAGTAATATAACTCTTAGATCATCATAATTTATTATTTTGGTTTTACGTACGGTAGTAAAAGTAGCTTTTGTACGCAGTAATATGCTACAATATAATATTCTCAAAGCTGAAAGGTTCTAAGTTAATATGTAATTTTATTATCTCTTATACGTTGGTGAATGTAAATTATTCACTCTTTGCGCTTCTGAAGGAATCATATTTTTTGATTAGTGCGAACATTGAGTTATTAAAATGAATGATGCCAATAGTATAGTAGTAGTAGTCCTAGTAGTAGTAGTGGAACTACATGTTCCTACTATCTTTAATACTAAATCCCCGCTGACTTTTATAAGATTTTTTTCGATTATAAATGTACCCACTTAAATAATTGTAGAAACGAGTCAACCGTAATAAAACTACCTACTTAAATTTTTTATTAACTTACAAAGTATTTCAGTTCTAAAACCGATTTTTAAAGCCACTGTAAATAGTGTTCTTTTTTCAACGCTTTAGCAATGCTTTAGCTTTCCACCAAACCACCAAATGAATTCGCCGTTTAGTCAGATATTGTATGGAATATCGGACTAGGGATTGCAATCCGGCTTCATTTTCAATCCGGCCGGATCCGGCCGGATTCCCATCGATCCGGCCGGATCCGGTCCGGATCCGGCCGGATTGATCAACACAGAATAATTTTCGCTTTTCGGTCCAAAATGAACTGTTAGTGCGTTAATGGAGTGTAGTTGTACTTATTATAGGTAGTTAATAAAAAATAACATTATAAAATCTACTTTATTTTCAATGTTAGGATTAGACATCGTGCAAAAAATTAAAATTTAGCTTCCAAATTAAAAGAAAGTTATGATCGACTTGCACTGGCATTACAAATCACCTTTGTTCCTAGAAATGCTTTTAAAAACCATTTTAAAACGGATAAAATCTCTATAAATTTGACGGTAGTAGTGTAATTTGAGCGAAGGTGACGTAACGAGTCGCTCAGTCTTCCTAGATTTCACTTTCACAGATAGATCAATGATTTAGTAAGTAACGTTACGTATAGGTACCTAATCTAAAATAATTAACCTTACGTGATTTACTGGAATGAGAGAACGTCATAATTATTTTAGTATCATTCATTCATTTCATTTCTAGCCTGTACTGTCCCACTGCAGAGCAAAGGCCTCCCCTCCCTTTTTCCACTTGCTCCGGTCTATGGCTACCCGGGACCAATCCGTCAAGTAGGAGTCCAGCTCATCCCGCCATCTTTTCCTGGGCCTGCCGCGTTGTCGTTTCCCGTTGATTTTAGTATCGATTATCAAAAAACCAATCTTGATTTTGAAAAAAGGATCGTAGAAAACAAATAAGTAGTGTTAATTGTGTCATCTGCCAGTCGACTTCGAATGAAGCTACAAATATAACCTGTGGCCTAAAAGGCTCTTTCAACTTCTCTACACTTGTCGCCTCTATTGTCAGCAAACAATCATTAATAGCAGACAAGTATTCTTCTCGAACTCCTTCATTTTCAAATGCAGTCATTTTCTTTTTAAGTACTTTATCAAAATCTTTCTCTATTGTAGTATAACGAATGCTATAACACGTGGTTTCTTGCTGGATTTGTAATAATAGTAACTCTCGCACACATGCACACCACGCGTAATGCGTATAAATTACTTACTCATGACACAACGCTATTATTTTGCTAAAAATTGCTATCACCGGATCCGGTCACCGGATCCGGTAAACGTAAAATGATGCCGGATCCGCCGGATTACTGGATCCGGTTTTCCGGACTGCAATCCCTATATCGGACAAAACGCGATATTTATTTGGTGGATAAGAGTTACCTGACGATTTTGAAACAGACCCTTAATGTTTTTGGTTATCTCATAATTCTGAACCCGGCCCTTCGTGTTTTTGCATCAGTTTCGCGTTATTCGCTAAATCGCGTTTTTCGAAAGAGTAGCCCTTATTTTACCGTTTCATTTCAATCGATCGTCCCTGCTACCTCCCGCCACTCACCCTTCACTCAGATACCGATTATTCACCCTATTTTCCTTTGATATTATCTTATCCTCGCTACTGACCTTGAACCAGCGAAAACATTCCATATTTTCAGCACAAAGGAAGGTATGAACAAAAAATGTAACCCTCTTAGTAATCATGTAAAAAAGAATTCATTTCTCTTTATAAAACAGGGGGCTTACCACGAACTCTTATTGCGATTCAATTACAGGAACGTTATAACGATTCAGCGTCTTTTTGTGCAATGCCGTACCTTATTGTCATGACAATAAGAAACGTCATTGCACAAATGGCCGCTGAAATGTTAAAACAAAACTGCTATAAGAGGTGGTGGTAAGCCCCCAGAAGCGTGTAATATCTGGTTCTGGCAACATGCCTAAACCATACGAACAATAAAAATCTAGTAGAAGAGACTCGTATTTATTATGAAATTCGCTACCGGCAAAGATACCTGCTTCCACACACTCCAAAATATGATCGCTCGTAGCAGTGGATTGTCACATTTTACATGATTTTGGTACATATTGTCTGTATTTACCTTACGTACATAGGTACTTTAATAGTCAATATAATATATTCTTATTTTGTAACGTCGTTTAATTAAATAATAATAAATGCGTTACTCGCTATTTCACTGAGTGTAAAGTGCTCAAAAAAGAAGATAGACGCTCTGGAAATGTGGTGCTGGAGAAGAATGCTGGGAGTATCATGGACCGAGTTCCGTACCAATGCTTCCATACTCCAGGAACTCGGAATTAAGCAGCGCCTTTCAGCTACAGTGCAAACTCGCATCCTAAAGTTCTTCGGACACGTCTCAAGGCGGGAACATGACTCCATAGAGCGTCTTGTTGTGCAGGGGAAGGTAGAGGGCATCAGACCACGAGGCAGGTCACCCATGCGATGGACTGACCAGATAAAATCTTGTGTGGGTGGACCCTTGTATGAATGCACCAGAGCCAGCACCAACAGGGACAAATGGCGAGAGATCGTGAGGCGAGCGACATCTGCCCATGGTAGCTCCACATGATGACCACGACTGCTCTGCCAAGAGCGTAACGACTAAGAAGAAGAAAGTGCTCAGACATCATTAATGTTTGTGCTTATTGAACAAGTCACATTGGTATCGGTCGCAAGTGTACCTGCCCCCCTAGACAAGTGGCATGAACGCTAATCGAATAGAATAGAATAGACTTCACAATGTATGGAAATTACATTACAAGTCGCTATGAAGATCACGTGACTTATGTCATTTCCATACATGAAGCGTAGCGATTTGAAGGAACGCTTGTAGACGTCAGCTACTTGTCTAGGGGGCTGTACAGAAGTGGGAGTGTCGTTTCTAGAAGCTATTAACTATTCTTTGCCTAAACATACTCCAGCGAGACCGCATGAAAACCGAATATGAAAGCGAGCTTCCTCACTAACATAGGGGTGTTTCTTCATTTGGCTGCGTTCCTCGGGATGGGGTATTATGACAGTCGCCGTGTATATTAATGAATTGAGATCATTCTTTATTTGTAAGCTTTATTATCTCTACAAGCCACATAGATATGGATAATAAAAACTAAAACCCGACTACTGAAAAATCGCGCTCTAAAAAGTATGAAACAAGAAAATATTCTTATCTGGAGGATAGCCGTGGTCCGTGGTCATATGCCATTTTGCCCTAAAGGACCTACACGGACCACGGCTATCCTCCAGATAAGAATATTTTCTTGTTTCATAGTTTTTAGAGCGCGATTTTTCAGTAGTCGGGTTTTAGTTTTTAAACTTATTTTTTTACCCGACTACGGCGGAGGGTTATGATTTTGACCGGTATGTATGTATGTATGTATGTGCATCTGTTCCCACCTAACTTCCAAACTACTTGTCGTAATTTGACAAATGAGGTATCGTTAGAAGCGGCTTAATGGCGCGCTAGTTATAGGCTATGTGACGTCACATAAAATGCATATGGCGCCCTCTAGAGGACATAATGTCATGAACTAAAAAAATGTTTTAATGAAATCGTGTGGGGTATCAAATGAAAGAGCTTGATAAGCATATTTCAAAAATATATAAATTGTTACCTATAACTCCAAAATAATTTAATAAAAAGTTAGTTTAAAACCTAAAACCCGACTACTGAAAAATCGCGCTCTAAAAAGTATGAAACAAGAAAATATTCTCATCTAGAGAATAGCCGTGGTCCGTTTAGGCCCTTTAGGCCAAAGTGGCATATGACCACGGACCACGGCTATCCTCTAGATGAGAATATTTTCTTGTTTCATACTTTTTAGAGCGCGATTTTTCAATTATTTATACGATTTAATATAAATTACGATATAATATACCTACTGACTGATGGCGACGGACTGGCGACGTCGTGATCAATACAAATTGTTTGGATACGTAGCCGGCGACGTCGCCATGGCGTCCCGGTGTGTTATGGGCCTTAGGGCCTCTGGTTACGTAATGGTTTATTCATAAGAGACTCGACGCCCAGGAAGTATGACACTGATTGTCAGCATAATCGATGTGTACCGAAGAAATATTTTAAAAGATCTTTATGCCCGAAGAGTCTGGCGGAATCCGATATCGCGCTAAGCCCCTTTCATAGCGGCCATAAAGCCTATTTGCTGCGAAGGCTGGCTCGTGAAATATTGAAGGTCCAACGGCTAATAATTATGTAATTAAGAACAGGTGGGGTAACAAAATTTTATTATTATTTTCCTACGCCTACCTTTATTGGGAGCAGGAAAATACGTACACACGACATAGTAGACACGACCACTCCTTTTTAGGGTTCCGTACCCAAAGGGGCCCTATTATTAGTAATAGGGGCCCTTTGGGTACGGACCCTTTGGTTACGCTGTCCGTCTGTCCGTCTGTCAGCGGGCTGTATCTCACGTACCGTAATAGATAGAGAGTTGAAATTTTCATAGAATGTGTACTTCTGTTGCCGCTACATCGACAGATACTAAAAATAAAATTAAATTAAAAAATAAAGGGGGTCCCCATACAAAAAACTTGACATTTTTGACGTTTTTATTCTACGGTGGTACGGAACCCTTTATGTGCGAGTCCGACACGCTCTTTGCCGGTTGTTATACATTTTAACGGAATTTTTCCTTGTTTGTAACTGACACATCCCATACATTTGTTTTTTTTTTTTAAATCAACATACGTTATCCCACTGCTGGGTAAAGATAACATAAGATAAGTTTATTAGCAGAAAAATAGTAGAAAGAACAGTTACCATTCTAGTCAACGTGTCTCTATTTGACGCCGCTTCCGTCCCTCACTAACTTATAACAAATGGACTCCTTAAGAAGGGATCATACCCGTCGAGCTTTGAATACAGAATCCCAACCAGCTAGCAGACCCGTGGACGTATCTCAACACATACAATTTTTAGTTTTACATACCACATAACAAAGCTCTTTGTAAAATGGAAGCTAGTAGTTACAAGAGTTTGGGCCAGAATTACAAGAGCTTCCGTAGCGTGTTCGTGATGCGTGATCTAATATGAATTCCAACTGCGGGGAGTCCTCGTCGCTTGGTTTCAGAGATCATCCATGTTTGGTGCGGCTGCTTGAATTGTCAGTGAGTCAATAAAAAAACACGCTGTTGATCCGTTCCAGAGTTTCAATTTGAGCATTTTATCAATTCAGTAGATGTTTTTTCGCGGACAAAATTTATTTGCAACTTTACTTTTGAATACAGTTGGTAGGGGTGAATAAATTACCAAGATTTTCCCTTTTCTTTGCATTTCTTTAGGCATTTGAGTACCTAAAGTAGCGGCACGTTATGAAGGCCGGTTTGACATGTGTTAGGGGAAGGGATGAACCTTATTATAACGGAAGAAGATTCATTTTCGCATACATTTTTTGACATTCTTATTTTTTAAAACGGCCATTCTTATTTCGTTATAATAAGGTTCATTTTCTTCCCCCCACATGTCAAACCGGCCTTCGTAACGTGCCGCTAATATAGTTCACTTGAATATACACACACATAAAGTAGCTGAACGTTATGAAGGCCGGTTTGACATGTGTTAGGGGAAAGGATGAACCTTATTATTACGGAATACGATTCATTTTTGCATTCATTTTTTGACATTCTTATTTTTTTAAACGGACAGTCTTATTTCGTTATAATAAGGTTCATTTTCTTCCCCCCACATGTCACACCGGCCTTCGTAACGTGACGCTTATATAGTTTACGAAAATTTTAAGGGTGATTCCTGCGAAGCTCGATTTTAGCGGTCACACAGTCTTATCTCTGGTCTTATCAGAGATGCCGATTAAAAGTATATTTTTCTAGTTTCTTACTACATTTGTCTATTTGGAAAACATAATTTTTATTTCAGAAATAAATAAATTATACACCCAAACTTCATTTGAAAACCAAAATCGGGGTCAAATTAGCCGTTCTCGCTGTGTCACACGCTTCACTTTCATGAAACAATAGCGTTTAACTTTTCGGTAAATGGTGTTAGGATCGTGTTATAGACATCAAAAAATTTGTAAAAATATACTCTTTTTATTGATTACAAATTTAATTTATTTTATTGTTTAGTTTAAATATTAAACAGCTATTTGTGTTGGTCACACGTTTGTGCACATTTTTACGGCGCATGACTAAATGATGTATAAGTCTACGATGAAACGATTTATGGTCTTGTTTTGTGTCACTACGGACAGGCAGTCATGTCGAGGCAGTCCAGCAGAGAGTTGATCGAGGGTGTATCCCTCCGCGATGAGATATAGGGTATCAAAGTCCAAAAAACATGTTTTTTTGCCGATGTACCGGAGTTTTGTGGACAAAATTTATTGTTGTTTGCAGTCACTTTAGATACTGGGGGTTTTAATACGTATTACTTAGCTGTCGAAGTATGATTTAGTGTTCTTTAATTTATACTACATTTTGAAGTGTAGGAATAATAGTGAAATATGTTTAATTTGACGAGTTTCGTGGCATGAGATTCGTGGCAATTTCTCCACGAATCTCATGAAATTACCACGAATCTCATTTTCCGTAGGACTTTTCATGTGATGAACACGTCTCAGTGCCATATGAAGTACATATTGGCATCAGACACTGATTGTATCCCTCACGCAGCGATCATCATTGCTGACGCTCATGATTTGCCCGTCGCGGAATGATTGTTTTGTCTCCCGATGCTTCGCTATTTGTTTATGTCCATGGTATCGTAAAGCTCAGCGTTGATCGCATTTGCTCCATACTGCCATCTCATTGCATTATTAATTGCTTATGGTTGTGTCCGTCTTTCCTAGTGATTTGTCCAGGAAACTCAAGAACAACTCAAAAATATCATTTTTTTATTAATATAAACTAAACCCGCACGTCGTAACTGGCCTATCGACCACCGATCCGATGTTTGCTCTGAAAACGATTGCTGATGAATATCACTCCAAAAACCGACCATTGTATGTTGCATTCTTGGACATGGAAAAGGCATTTGATGATAGGGTCCCAAGAGACACAATCTGGTGGAGCCTTCGTAAGAATAATGTCCCCAAACAATACATCAACATCGTTGCCGACATGTATAAGGGTGCAAGATAGATAGTTACAACAAGCACTTTTATATTGGAAACATAAGTTGCAAGCCGTGGCCTTGTGCTGAGTGTAGCAAAGACCCAATTTATTTGCTTTAACGAACCAGGTCCAAGCGACAGCAGTTCGATTCCCATCGATGGGCAATTGGTCCCTTTGTGCGATCAATATAAGTACCTGGGGAGTATGATGTACAATTCCGGGAGCGTAGAATGCAAAATTCAGCACCGAATAGCTGCAGCGTGGCTAAAATGGCGAGAAGTAACTGGTGTTACATGCGATAAAAGAATGCCTGTTAAACTAAAGGGCATGGTATATAAGACCATCATAACACCAGTCCTCATGTATGGCAGCGAAACGTGGGCCATAACCCAAAAGAACGTGCATACCATTCAAGTTGCAGAAATGAAAATGTTGAGGTGGATGTGTGGCGTTATCAGGCTTGATAAAATCCGTAACGAGTACGTGCGAGGAAGCCTGGGCGTGCGCGATATCACCGACAAGACGCAAAAGAGTAGGCTGCGATGGTATGGTCACGTGAACAGGAGGCCGCCTGAATACGTAGGGAACTTAGCACTACAACTTTCCATTCCCAGCCCAAGACCCCAAGGCAGACCCAAAACAAGATGGAAAGCTGTAATGCTAAAGGACATGAAAGAGTGTCAGGTATACGAAGACTATGTCGAGAATAGAGCGAAGTGGAAGGAAAAGCCTAGGAAGGCTGACCCCACCACCATGTGGGATACATAGTCAGGAAGAGAGAGAGGATAAACTAAACCCGCAACGCATCAAAATAATTTAATTTAATAATTTTGTGGGCGATTTTATTTGTTTATCGGGTCCTGCTTTTGATTCGGATTTTATTCTGGACAAAACTCATACCTAGGTAGTACTTATAAATCGTTAACATAAACATTTTAGCGTATTGCTTTCATTGAGAAGAGCTGCAAGAACATTCCTCTTGTCTATTTAATTTTAAGATGCACCTGACGGGAACCTCTATTGAGAACCTAGAGCTGAGATCCTCCAGTCCAGACCAGGATATCATCAGCAAATTGAAAGTGCTAACAAGTACACCTATACTCGCCATTAGGATCGATGCTTTACCTTTCCAGTGGGAAAGGTAATAGATATAATTCATTATCATAATTTCGAAGATGGAACGTCTCCCTGTCTGACATCTTTGGCAATTGGATCGGTTTCGAACTCTAGTTGGTCCTAAAGCTGGATTAATTGAGGTCCTGCTTGTATTTGCGAGAATGCTCCCAGGTGAAGAGTCAGAGACGCACGGTCATGTACTTTTCTCCTCGATAAAACATGAATACAGAGTTCCTTAAAATGCGAGATTGCTTTAGAATTCTGTCGTTTACGAAGATGTCTGAACAAATGGCAGTCCAGATGGGATATAACAACTAGGGCCGCCACCTCCGTGAAATTATTTCTATGCGTTTGTGAGCATCTAGAGAGGACATGGCTAGAGGTGGACCACAGTGTGGCTCAAATTTTCACAAGACGTTACATCTTTTGGAGTACCTAAATTATTCTATTTCAAATTAGTTTCTTCACCTCTATAACAATGTTCGACGCCGCATAACGATCACAAACAATTTGCATATCACATCTTTTGGGAGTGTGGTCTCTGGTAAAACTAACGGAACTCTATGTTAAATAGCTTGCAAGTGACATCTGGAGTAGTATATCACACAGACTTTGTGGAAATCAAGGAAAATATCATTGGAATCAAGTATAACCAGCTCACAAGTTTATGTTAGATTTTTTCCCATATTTTGTCTTTTATATTCATACAGAAGCACAAATTGTGCTTTTATATTCTCTTGTTATTAAACAAAGTCCCAACAACCATAAAGAGAGCAAAATATATAGTAAAGTACATAAATAATGCGTAAAAAATACCCCGGAATTTACTGCGTGAGTTTCGTGTGGTATTGCATGAGTTACGTGGCACCATTTTCTTCAACCTTGAATTCTGTCCAAAGTTATCATCAGATTTACAAAAGCGATAGAGCTTTGAACTTGTATAAAAGGCTATATTATGTTATTAATATAAATTATCTAAAATTCACAAAAACAAAAATTACCACGAAAATCACGGCGAGAATCTGGTTCGCAGGAATGACCCTTAAAAGTTAAATAATCTAAAATATTGTATTGACAATCGAACTTCACCTCACGTAAAAATCAAATATCCGGGTCATCCCAAAACACCAATCACATCAAGTTGGAGGCCACTTCGACACCGCAATATCCGGATTGGTGCGACAGGTGCGGCCGGTCATCCGGCCCGGCACAACCAGCTTGTGTCGAATTAAATCCGGAACTCTGCCTCGAATATGCCGGGTGAAGTTTGTATTGCATTCGAAATTTTGAAAACTTTGCCTCGTAGCAAGTTTCATTTCATTTAAAATTTTACTACTTGGCAACTGCGAATTGGATTCCCTGTAGCAAATATCGTGAGATCATGGACTTTTGTATGCTTACACACCAACTGTGTGGTCCCAATCTAAGCAACGCTTGTACTATGGCTACCATACAATGCTCTGGGGGCGATCCCAGTGACACCCAGACCAAGGCAAATTATGAAAAGGCCATTTCAAAAATTTGTCTCAGACGGGAATCGAACCTGCAACCACCCGACGCAGTGAGCCGAGCGGCCATCGCTCAAACCACTGCGCCAAAGTTTGTAGACATAATGTCATGGGTGCATCTAGAAGAGGCGAGCGGCGCGCCCGAGCAATCAGTTTTGACGTCCGAACGCATAGTGTTCGAGCTGATGGCTCCGTTGCGGCAGCTCGGAGCTTCTGTACGCACCCGATGCCTCAGACATCAAGTGACTTAGACGAACGCTTCATATAACGCTTAATATTGAACATGACTTGTCAATTTAACTTCAAGAGCGAGCGATGTAGTGAGTTTGCTCCGTCGTCAACAAGTGATTGATTGGTTCCGACGAACTGCTGAACAAGTTCGGGAGATGTTGGGCAATCATCGTGTATGAAGTTAAGTACTTTGAGAGTATTATGGCACATTGATGAGTTAAAGTATACAGGGTTATTGGAAAAACATTGACAACCTTGCAGGACTGTATTACAGACATCAAAAACAACAACTTTAGTTCTATGACTTTTTTAAAAACAATAATAAATTTAACAAAAAATCACACTCTAAAATGTATCAAACAAGAAAATAATATTTTCTTGTTTGATACATTTTAGAGTTTTGCTCATCTAGAGGATAATGGTCCGTTTAGGTACTTTAGGGCAAAGTCGAATACAACCACGGACCATGGCTTTCCTCTAGATGAAAATATTTTCTTGTTACATTTTAGAAAGTGATTTTTGTTAAATGTATGTAGTGTGTGTGTGGATTTTGGTAACAAAAACACCAGGTAGATTTAATCTTGTATTTGTTAATTTCTTCTTATTTAAAAAATGATTTTCTAATAATAATCGTCTTTTATTCTTTCGTACGTCGTCGTCGTCTATCTCTCTTGTTCACTCTCCTCATTCATAAGTCTTTCCTCTCATTCTTCCATTCGGTCCTCGTTCCTCAACCAATTAATATCACTCAAGTACACCGTTCCCTTTCACGCTGGCTCCTTACATTCCATTCCTACATGTATTATGTTTTGTAATAAGTCATAGAACAAAAGTTGTTGTTTGTCAGTAATACTGTCCTGCAAGGTTGCTAGTATTTTTTCAATAACCCTGTATAAAGCTGTAGCCAATTGGCTGCAGCTCATACGGGCTGGCTTGACCGGGGTAGTACCACCCTCTGACAGAAGATCGGTGTAATTACAGCTGCGTTTCGTACGATGAGTGAGAGAGTATTACCAATACGGCTGATCTTCTGGTAAATAACACGCATCAAAATGCCTTGTAAGTTGATGGTTGAATTGCGACTGCGATAACTGATGTTTAAAGGTTGAATGTAGTGGTGTGCTGAGCACAAGTATAGTGATTGCACTGTAACGAGGTATCATAGCTATAGGTATCTGTTAAAATAATAAATCATTGTTGGCAGTAGGTACAGGGGCCCTACCACCATCTCTTATAGCAGTATTGTTTTAACGTTTCAGCTACTTTTTGTGCAATGACGTTTCTTATTGTCATGACAATAAGGTATGTCATTGCACAAAAAGTCGCTGAAACATTAAAACGTTCCTTTAATTGAATCGCGATAAGAGGTCGTGGTAAGCCCCCTGTTTCTTGCACTGCAAGGACAAGTCGACTTTAAGGAAACAACCCTTTTATTTCGAGACTATACACCCATCACCATAATACGGGATTGACGTAGCCAAAATTTCCTCAATAAAGGATTCCGCAACAATATCATAAAAAGCATTACCGGTTTATTGCATAAAAACCTTTAATCCTGTCAGATTGGACATGTTTACCGGGTCAGGGCATATATCCGGTTTATTATGTCACGGTAACGCGATCCTCGGATATCCGGTTAAGCAGACAATGGCAGCCTTCAGAGAAACAGGTCGGTACTAATGGGTGTGACGTCATGGGTGTGATCTGTGATATACCTTCTTTGAAAAACTCGTTTTTTATGTGATTACGGTAGCAAAGATGATAGATTGGTGTGACTATAGTCTGATTTTTTATTAGACGAAGCCAACTGACAGCTGAAGATGTCACTGCTCTATGAATTTGAAACTTATTTGTTCTATTTATATTGAAAAGTGACATAAGAACCTGTCAGCCCACTTCGTCTAATTAAAAATCAGACTATAGCTACAATATTTCAGGGTGCCGCCGAGTCGCTTAACCACAATTGATTGATACCGACGCATAGCTGAACTACGCATGTTCTGAGTGTTTCAAGAGTTCGAAATTATAAATAAACTACACATACGGTAGTTGATATGTAGATGTTTAGTGAAGACAGACTATACTTAACTGTAATAGTTTCCGAGCTATCGGCCAATATTAGTGACAACTTTCATTTTGCGGCATTTAAGAGTCGCCACCACAAAGATTCAAGAAATCGTTTGTCGAAATTAAACATCGCTCTTGATATATGTATAACAATCTGTCGAAATTCGCGGGAAGAAAATATTAGAAAAAATATGATCGAAGTTCGAAAAAAATGTAATACCATTTAATTCTATTCCCAATACTGATCCAAATCCCCGAGTATTATTTCGCATTTCCGAAACACCCTGTATAAAACACACTGATTTCACACATTATAAGCTTACAAGGTGAATAATGAGTTCTGCTGGCCTACTCCGAAATACGAACCTAACGTTTCGGTTGACGGATTGTCGTGATTTGACATTTCTTCTTTCGTTTTTCTCTACGATTTGACATTGTTTTGATCGTAAATCGAATCCGTACTTCGGACGATCCGTCAGCGACGTATTTCGGAGTAACCCCCCTGTTCTATTCTGTTCTTAATTCTATCTTATATTATAATATTTATGATGTATGTATGTATATTATTTACGCTCATGTGTATCTTACTATTTCATTTTATTAATTATATATAGGTATTTTGTTATTTATTTACTATTGGGTAGTCAGTGACACGTATGACCCACTGAGTAGGGTTTGGCTGAAAATCAGCGCTGGGGAGTCTCGTTCCTCTCCAGCACATGCTGAGCCAATACCTTTTCGGCACAGTTCGCGCTGACCCTTTTATTTCTGTCACCTTTATGTTTTGTTTCTTGTTGCGATTAGTGTCGAATAAATGTTTTTTCTTTCTTTCTTTCTTTATTATTTGATAGTATATCGTGGCACCAATCTTGGGTAACACTGAACTTATTGGAGTCAGCGGGGTGGTTAATGTGAATTGACAGGGTGCTACCGTGGCGTCGCCCCCAATCACGCGGACGCGCCCCACACATGTACACGTGTTTTACGTGTTCACACAAAATTTGAGGACTAAAACGATGAATCGATTTCCCAAAACGCGTTAACTAATTAGTTTTCCTGCAGAAATGATCGGGGCCTAAAATTGCCACTTAGAAATTTTGCAGAATTACTAAGGATTCAGCTAGAAAATAATAGCGACTGTAGCCTAGGGGTGAACAGGTTGGGCTAGCAATCACGAGGTCCCAGGTTCGATCCCCGGTGGGACATGCACCAATGGATGAATTTTCATCTATGTGCATAATTTACAGTTCGGCTGACGGTGAGGGAAAACATCGTGAGGACACCTACCTATCCCTCGGGATTAGGGTAATAGTTAGTTCCTGTATACACGGCGACAAGGTTCACCACCTGTCACGTTGGGTTCTGACTAATTTGGTGAAACGTGGGCTTTGAGTTGGTTAATACCTCCACAATGCGGTAGTGTATGGCCACTCAAGCCTCTGACTACCCCCGAATGGGGATAAAAGTCGTGACGTTACATTTTTTTTTCAGCTAGAAAATCAGAAAAATGCTTTTACAGAATTGCTATGTGGCCCCGAAGCTACCTATGTTATTCATTAAAGATGATGTGGATTTTTAAGCCAACTAATTATGAATAGCAACTGCAATTTGCTATTGCCAACCACTTTTAACTGGCGTACAGTTCGTAGTCTCTTCGCTGTTGAACTGCCACCGATAATGTTTTGACATTCTGGCCAACCAATCAGAGAGAGGAACGAGGCTAATCTACCACACAATAGCAACGTAATAGTACGACTGTTGGCTACCAGTGTGATAAGTAATACAAACTTAAGATTGTCACTCATCTATCAACTCGGCACCCGACCAGCACCGCCTCGTCGGTCGGCGTCCACTAACTGAACTGGAAATAAGTGGACAACGCGCTGACCACGCCGCGTTCACTCGATGACTACGCGCGGTCCACTAGTTGATCACGTGACATTTATGGTTTAAAAGAAGCTGCCGCCCACGGACCACCTGTCGACAACGAGTGGAGGCGGTGCTGGTCGGGTGCCGAGTTGATAGGTGAGTGCCAACCTGCTCAATAAACTTTATTGCTGTTTGAAGAAGTTAATGCTATTTATAGCAATGCTTATCGTAGTAGAAAATCACAACAGACGAAATTACATTGTAAACAAAAGTTCACTTTTAAATTTAATTAAACTTTTGTGGAAAAAAAACTGAATTAAAAATTCAATTTCAGACTTACGGCTTTCTGTGCATCGAAAATTACTTTCTCAAAGAAAACAGATGTCAAGTGAAACAACCTTTGTGTTTTAGAAAAGTTGTTAATGTCATGCAAACAGTGACTTGAGAAATTATTATTAAATTCTTTAAGCGTAATGTATTAATTAAAAATTTTCATAAAATACATAATACAGAAATAATTAAATATAGACGGGCCCGTTAGCGTGGTTGGCGCGGAGGCGCCTTTCACGCTGCAGGTCGTAGGTTCGATTCCTACCCAGGACATGCATTTGTGTGCATGAACATGTCTGTATGTCCCGAGTCTGGGTGTATAAGACGATACAAGAAAAAAATGAATTTTAGTTTCGGGGTGTGGCTAGCGTCGCGTGAGCTGCCGAAGGATATATCCCTCTCGCTTAGCTAGGACAGAACAGCTATGGAGTAGACTATAGTATAGTTATTTTTTGAAGGAACAATATTGTTTAATTCGTACAATTAAAATAATATGTCCCAGTGCACCTTTTAAAATAGATGAAATGGATGAAAATATTCAAATATATTTTTTTCGTTTTATATGGGATTTTTATGTCGAGTGTATTTGAAAAAAAATAATTTAATTTCTATGTTGTTTTTATTGCTGAAGACAAAGTAAGTCAAAAGAAGACAAACGATACCTACAATATGCTGATAGATACGTATAACAATATTTCGATCGTATAATAGCCTATAACCAGCGGACGATCCAGACGCGTCCAACGATATCTCATTAGTCAAATTATTATGATATAAAAATAGTTTGGACGTTATACGGGAGCAGATGAACATACATACATATCGGTCAAAATCATAACCCTCCGCCCACCGTAGTCGGGTAAAAATGTACATACTCTGTGTCAGTGACTGACTGCCGGATATGAGTATCTTTTTCATGTTTCGTAGGCAAAGGAATACTTTGGTACTTAACTTCGATGCCGATCATGAAGTCATCAGCGGTGTCATAATATTTTTTTTTACCATATTTAATTTATTTTTTAATTTAATTTTCAGTTTTTATTAATTTTATTGATTTAACCATGCATTTATTTTTTGTTTATCTTTTTATCTTTATTTTTTTATCTATCAAAATCACCCTTAAACTGGTTACCGCCACAGGTGACAAGAGGGCTGGCTCTTTCCTTGCTCAAAAAATTCGCTTGACAACAGGAACAGCTTGAATACAGGGAGGACATGCAGCCAGTATCCCACGCGGACGGTATTTGTTTAATTAGGGGTAGGTTTTTATTTTATTGTATTTTATTTTAATTTATGTTATATTATATTGTATTTTAATGATAAAACATGAAAAATAAAAATAAATATATATATTTTTTAAAATTTAATTTTACTTTTATTTATTGTTTTATATTTATTGTGAAATTATAATAATTTTAATAATCAATATTGGACTATGTCTGAAACAAATACATTGAATTGAATAATTTAAATACAAAAATTATCACATTTACTCGTTAAATCACGGTTTACACCCGCTAGAACGAAAAAGATCCTAACATGGTAGGTAGGACCTGAGGGTTGGCCAGTTAATTACTTAAAATACACTATATTTATTTCAAGAAAACATTCATAAGATCTGAAGGCGTCGGACTCGCACATAAAGGGTTCCGTACCACCGTAGAATAAACACATCAAAAATATCAAGTTTGAGACTTGATATTTATTTTTAAATGTTATTATATTTTTAGTATTTGTTCTGCACCGGCAACAGAAATACACATTCAGTGAAAATTTCAACTCTCTACCTGTTACGGTTCGTGAGATACAGCCCGCGCTGACAGACGGACAGACAGACAGACGGACAGCGTAGGCCTAGTAATAGGGTCCCGTTAGCACCCTTTGGAACCCTAAAAAGTAGCCTATGTTCTCCGCCAAGACCCAGTCTATCTCCATACCAAAATTCATCAACATTGGTTCAGCGGTTAAGCCGTGAAAAGGTAACAGACAGAGTTACTTTCGTTTATAATATAATAGATTGAATAGGACGGACAAACATTTTCCTATCCATATCTGTAATGTTATTTTTTACGATAATTTATTGATGTATGATATATTTATTACTTGCCCATCCATACCTACAACAAACGCAATAAAGCGACTCCATTGTTTTGACAAGCAATGTATTCCCACTGTCGGCCCAAGACCATGCTGCAAGTATATAACAGTAAGCGAAATAGGGAGTTTTTACAGAAATGATACGAATAACTATGAAATGACAAGAGATGACACAAAATGACAAGAGATGACACAAAATGACAAGAGATGAAAAGAAATTACACAAGACAAGGAAAAGCAAACGAAAATCACGCTGCAGTGCAGGTCATAGGTTCGATTCCTGCCCAGGACATGCAGTTGTGTGCATGAACATGTCCGCATGTCCCGAGTCTAGGTGTAATTAAGTGTATATTTCGTTTGTATTTACAAACAAAAAGTAGTATATGTAGTAATATCAGTTATCTGGTTTCCATAGTACAAGCTCTGCTTAGTTTGGGATCAGGTAGTCATGTGTAAAAGAATTTCCAAGGATATTTATTTATTTATCATAGGCGTCGGCGGACTGTAAATACTGTACTGTACCTGTAATGTGGCACGACCGTAATATTTTTTCGTAATATTTTTTAAAAAATCCTTCACAGGTCCGACGTCGAACAAGTCCGAGCGGACACTGACAATACAAAGTTAGAGAGAGACATGGTTAGTTCAAGTACTTAAAATGTGAGATGGCGATATTGTGCGCGCGCTCGGAAATAAACAACGTAAGCGCCAAACCACATTTACTTGAATTAAAAAAAAACTACTTCATGAATTAAAATATGGTTGAAGGGTAGTTTAGATATCATTATTTGCTATGTTTTAGAAATAATTTCGTGATCTAAATCGTAAAAACATCGTGGTAGCAAGGAAAATTGTAAATAATTAAAGCTCATTTCATAATTTTTTTTTATCGAGAAAATTTCGTCAAATCGTGATTTGGATTTAAAGATACTCAAGATAATATAGTCAAAAATCATACATCTAAATATAAGATTCCTAGTCCACATACTTACTTAAAGAAAAAGTAGAATAGAAAATCAACCAAATTTCGAACCCTCATCTTAAGTATGTATTTACAAATAAAAAAGTAGTATATGTAGTAATATCAGTTATCTGGTTTCCATAGTACAAGCTCTGCTTAGTTTGGGATCAGGTAACCGTGTGTACAAAAATGTCCCAGGATATTATTATTATTATTAGTCCCCTAAAACTTTTATTCATACAAATGTGATAATAATATTAGCCTTTTTAACGTCCCACTGGGCACGGGCCACCCCTCAATGCGAGGGGGATTCAGATTCATTTTTTGACAGCATTAAAGAAACGACATAATATTTCATTAGAACAAACTAAATGTAAATAGCAACACTGTACGCAAATCCCAAGTCTTGCATAATCAACCAGGAAATAAAATTACTTAAAAGATAACTTTAAAAAAGTAAATAAATAAATTAAAGCTAAAATTAATAATAGCACGTTAAGCAACATTTCCCTCTTGTTATGATTTAATTCGACAAGCGACGTCACTTTCACGGCTCGTTACCCCGCATCACGTCATAATTACACACCAGATAATTACGTCATATTACACGCGATACCGCGAAATTATTTAAGATTGTGAGGCAACCCTGTTGCGACATTTTTAATTTGTCGGTTGGGAAATTTTGTTATAGGTATGTAATTACAAAATGTGAAGTAATTTGAATGATTTTTTTACCCGACTACAGCGGAGGGTTATGATTTTGACCGGTATGTATGTATGTATGTATGTGCATCTGTTCCCGCCTAACTTCCAAACTACTTGTCGTAATTTGACAAATGAGGTATCGTTAGAAGCGGCTTAATGGCGCGCTGGTTATAGGCTATGTGACGTCACATAAAATTGCATATGGCGCCCTCTAGAGGACATAATGTCATGAACTAAAAAAAAACATTTTTAATGAAACTGTGTGGGGTATCAAATGAAAGAGCTTGATGAGAACATTTCAAAAATATATATATTGTTACCTATAACTTCAAAATAATTAAATAAAAAGTAAGTTTAAAAACTAAAACCCGACTACTGAAAAATCGCACTCTAAAAAGTATGAAACAAGAAAATATTCTCATCTAGAGGATAGCCGTGGTCCGTGTAGTTCCTTTAGGTCAAAATGGCATATGACCACGGACCACGGCTATCCTCTAGATGAGAATATTTTCTTGTATATGGAGGCTCTTTCTTTAAATTTTAACAACCATTATTGTAATTACCCATATTATTAGCAAATAAATGTATTGAATTGAATCGAATTAACACTTTTTAATCACCCTGCGGGTCATTGATGTATTATTTAAGCCGATATGGAACCTTCTAACATCTCAATACTAAACTTGTGCTCGATCACTAAACATGTAGCGAAATTCAAACACCATTATCGCACTCCCTCTAAATCTGCTAACTACTTTAGTGGTCAATTCACCAATATTATGTCAAAGTAACAGTTCCTACATTCAAAAATACTGGATATAGCGGCGGCGTCTACTCGTCTGACAGATGTTCACATAACTTATTCATGAAAATGGAGCTCAGAATTGTGGTCTAAAATTGCTCCGCACGAAAATAGCTTAGGGATCGCTTGAGTACAACCTTAAGTGGATACACAAGATTATGTTACGGCGAAATGCAATTTTGCATAATCATCACATTCTAGTGGATACAAGTATGGACGTCAGTATTTGCAAAATACAACACACTAAGTTTTGCTGTCAGAACACAACAGAATGTCACTTCAGTTAGCATTTTTCTGCAGAAAACTAGAGAAAACTGAGCCATTATATTGTAATAATATTAGTCTACCTATTCGGTTGCAGCGAGGTGTGAGACAGGGAGACGTTATCTCTCCGAAACTGTTCACCGCTGCACTGGAAGACGTTTTCAAGGTTCTGGACTGGAATGGGCTGGGCATAAACATAAACGGCGAGTACATCACTCACCTTCGGTTTGCCGACGACATAGTGGTCATGGCTGAGACTATAGAAGACCTTAATACGATGCTTGATGGCCTCAGTAGAGCCTCCGAACGAGTTGGTCTTAAAATGAACATGGGCAAAACGAAGATCATGTCGAATTGCCGTGTTGTACCTGCTCCCGTGAAGATCGGAGACTCTACACTCGAAGTTGTCGACGATTATGTCTACCTGGGACAAACCATCCAGTTAGGTAGGTCCAACTTCGAGAAAGAGGTCAATCGACGAATCCGACTCGGCTGGGCAGCGTTCGGGAAGCTACGCAATATCTTCTCGTCCCAAATACCGCAGTGTCTCAAGACGAAAGTCTTCGACCAGTGTGTGTTGCCAGTGATGACCTATGGCACTGAGACATGGCCGCTTACAATGGGCCTCATAAGAAGGCTCAAGGTCACCCAAAGGGCAATGGAGAGGGCTATGCTCGGAGTTTCCCTGCGAGATCAAATCAGGAATGAGGAGATACGCAGAAGGACCAAGGTGACTGACATAGCCCGTAGGATTGCAAAACTTAAGTGGCAGTGGGCAGGGCACATTGCTCGTAGAACGGATGGCCGATGGGGCCGAAAAGTTCTCGAGTGGCGGCCGCGCACCGGAAAGCGTAGCGTGGGTAGGCCTCCCACAAGGTGGACCGACGACCTGGTGAAGGTCGCGGGAATCCGCTGGATGCGGGCAACGCAAGACCGGTCATTGTGGCGAACCTTGGGGGAGGCCTATGTCCAGCAGTGGACGTCTTTCGGCTGAGATGATGATGATGATGAATATTAGTCTAATGTTTTTTAATGGTGTTAAGTCAAAAATAAACGTATTCCGCCCCTTTCATAGTGGAACAAACATTATGAGCAAAACAGCATGAAAGGATTTCTATCATTCGTAGTAGAATCGTAGCAACGATATCTAGCTACGAATAGGTAATCGTAGTCACGGCGTAGCGCCGTAGACACGTAGCGCATTTCGTAGCAATGAAGACTATTGGGCACATTCATCCGTCGCGTTGCCCTAATAGGACTACATATTTGAATTCAGTGCTGAGAAATGTAACTTTAAATAATATTATACTAAATAATGGATACAAAGTCCTTTTAACTACTCGACACCTGTGTTCATCTGTTCACTACTGCAAGTTAACGGAGTGAAAAGTTCACGGTAGAGATGAGTCGTATTTACTAGAACAGGTGCGAAGAACAGGTATTTTACGAGACTAGGCGGCACCTATTCCAATTTGAAGAGTACTTAGTCCACCTAGTATTTCACTCAACACGTCCCAGCGGACGTGATGCTCTCTCGATTGCGTGCGGACATCGCGTATTATTATGAGTATTACGAACTGCTTAGTCTTCATAGTATATGGTAGGTAACTAGTCTTCTAGTCCAAGTAGGTAACTAGTCTTCTAGTCCAAGTAGTATTATCATATTTTTGTGTGAAATTGTTGAGATAACCTATTTTTGTCTTTATAACAAAAATGTATCTAAAAGGAAGATGTCATCATTATCATCATCATCGTCATCATCATCGTCATCATCATCGTCATCATCATCATCATCACCATCGTCATCATCATCATCATCATCATCATCATCGTCATCATCATCATAATCATCATCATCGTCATCATCATCGTCATTGTCATCATCATCATCGTCATCATCATCGTCGTCATCATCATCATCATCATCGTCATCATCATCATCGTCATCATCATCATCATCATCACCATCATCATCATCACTATCATCATCGTCATCATCATCGCCATCATCGTCATCGTCATCATCATCATCATCGTCATCGCATCATCATCACCGCATCATCGTCATCGTCATCATCGTCATCGCATCATCATCATTGCATCATCATCATCGCATCATCATCATCATCATCATCATCGTCGTCGTCGTCTTCTTCATCGTCATCATCATCAAGTCATCATCAAGTCATCATCATTAGTAAGCAGTAGGCGACATCTAACTGAAGTGAGCAAAAGTCAATTTTTGTCCCCATTTGATCTCATGTATCAAGTACTATTATGGATCTAAGGACTAAGTACGCGAACCATAGCCGTTAAGTACTGGAGACTAGGTGGACTAGGCGGACTAGGTGGACAAGGCGGACTAGGTGGACTAGGTGGAACAGGTGTTTGGATCACGTATTTTTAAATACTAGGAATAGGTGCACCTAGTCCCAAATTTACCTAGTCCAACCCATCTCTAGTTCACGGTGCATGCAGATGGGCGCTTGTTTTAAGCCATTAATTAAGATGCAGCCAGCCATGTACGTTTGAATACAAAGGACAATGGGACAATAGTCTTGAGGGCAGGACAGACGTGCGGCCTTTAGGTCACAGGACTTTGCGTCCATTACTGTTATTAGCGGTACTAATTGTTCAGAAAGTAATGAGATTGGATTAATTCAAATCAATATAAAAGCGAAACTCACTCAGATGTAATCTCCAGAATTTGGAGGCCTGCAGAAATTAAATCTAAGACACGTAATTACCACTTTTCTATCTTGCACTGGCAGATAGCTGATGATCTTAGGGTACCTTTATTTTAGAAAAATAGATTTGGAGAAGGTGGAGTGTTGTTAGTGTTCTCCTATAAAATAAAAACCTATTAAATTCCACGCAGGTATTCTTTTTCTTAACTTTACGCGTACAAAGTCGCGGGCACAGCTAGTTATTATTACAACATAACCCACGTCACTTTACATATTGTATGTACTTTTATGATTTAATCTCCACATTACACCTGAAAAGTTAACTAATTTTGTGAAAAGGCCCCCATTTGAATAACGGTCGGTACACCTGTGATAGTTGCAAATACGCCTCTCAGACCCAAGTAATGTCTATATCCGGATGTGAGAAATACGCGCCATTTGTTCCAATGTTATATGAGGCGAATGGGGCACTTTATGTGTTCCAGTAGAAAAGGTATAAGTAGGTACTTTCTCCTAAACTATCTTCCTACTTCAAATGACGTAATTCTAAATAGAAACGGTGTTATTACCTGATGTATAACTTTAGCAGATATGGTATCTCCTAACATTGCATTCACTAGACTTGTGCTCAGCACACCACTACATGCAGCGAAATTGCATTCCTGCAACTTCGGCATTTTGATGTATGAGTCTTATTATAAATTTAATAGTAATAGCAATCTCTTTTCAACGTTATTTTCCGCGAACGACTCAGTCGTACTAGGTATGTCTATGGACACTGTTTAGTACGACATACTATTTTAGACGGGCAGATGTCTTCCTTTCTCGGTATTTGATTATTACATAAACGTGATAAACACGAGTTATGTCAAATTTTGTCAAGGGAAATTTGCGTAGATATGCGTTCAAAACGAGTTTAATTTTTTAGGAATAACACAGAAAACGTAATAATAAAATGTCTGTCCCTGACTTTATTAGTGTACATCTAAATTAAGTTTTCTAAGGTATTTTAAATAATTTGTTATAAAGTTTGAGATCTCTTAATAATCCCAACTTAATTAACGTTGAAAACTTACCGTGATGTTATTTTAGTTCGATATTAAATTTTCAAGCTCAGTCTTGTCTTAGGAAATACGAGTAAGTAGACATTGAACCAGTCTCCAGTGCCAGGTTTTTTATACACTCTATAATTTAATTACTTAAGGGCTTGTTTCATAATCATCAGATAACTTTTGATAAATTTGATAACTGTGATAAATTACTCGTTTTGTCAGATTTTCCATAGAATTACTTTGGCACTTTACATCAAATTTATTTGGCGAACTAAAGTTATCTGACGATTCTGAAACAAGGTCTAAGTAAACTTACGTATTTTGAGTTCGTACGTCAGTTTGAAAATGTTTAATTCCCTAAATTACGAAATAGACATTCCAAACTCGAAATATTTTAGAGAAGTCTGATACATAGGTATTTGTTGCGTCCACTTCCAACTTCCAAGACACTTTAGTTGTCAAACTGTTCGGTGTCCGAGCCCCTGGTTTGTTCACTCTGTTTATATTAGCTTGTCATCCTTTGTCGGTACGGAACAAATATTAGTTAAAACAACATTGAACGAAAGGGACCTTCCGAGAGAGGTAATAGAAATCGTCGCTACTTAATTGCTATATTTTTATACATTCGTTAAGCTCTATGATACTATCTACTAGATTCATTGAGCTATTCGTGATCCTACTGTACAACAAGCTCTAATTAAAAAAAAAGTTATGCGCCATATAGAAAAAAGAACTTTAGAAAAAGCGCGAGGTTAGAGGGAATAAGTAGAATGACTGAGTAAAGTGCGGCAATTTGATTTGACCTTCGCTAATTTAAGAGTACATCTTTGTTAGGGACCTATAAAGTAACGCTTTCTATTAACTATCAATTTAGGTACCTACGTAAACATTGTCCAGACTTAAATTCATATTTTTTGATAATTACACTTAATTATTTTCATGTTTAATTAATTTAATGTACTGAATAAACATCGTACACAATTTGGTTTTAATTACTTTTTTCGGGAAGCGAGTTTTTCTTTCAGTAAAATCTTCCTTGAACGTAGATTACCAAGGATAAAAATGAGGATATTAATTAAAAAGTAGTTAAGACCACGTACTTGAAGCCAAGAATTATTCATTTTAGAGTGTAATTAATAATGATTAACGTTGGCGTTTCTTAAAATTGTAACTGTTTTCATAAAAGTGGCGCATAAAGGGTGATTTAACCGCCTTTTTTCTCTCTGCTTTTACCTAAGAACAAAGCAAGGTCCATTTTATTTATTTGAAGTTTGTAACTTACCTACAACTTAAGATTTTCTCAATACTAAACCTTCTCAAATCTACACCTTACTGCGTTCCATGACTCGCATTGCAGCCGTGGGTGAGATGACTGCTTTACTGAAGTGGGGATGGGCGGGCCACTTGAGCCGAATGGACAAATACACATGGGCAAAGAAATGCACAGGATATGTATCAGATAACGACCGTTGCCGCCGTGGTCGAGTCAGGAATAAAAACGAAGATAATTTACGAGACAATTGTTAAGAGACACGTGGGTTAAAAAAAAACGGCCAGGTTGCAGTCCGGGAGTGCCGGCAAAGTGAAAACTTGAACATTAACGTTGTGCATTTTTAAATATTTTGGAATGGTTAGGGGAAAAAATGTAAAAAAACATCCTGGCCTTATTTTTTGATAAACAATCATATAAAATAATACAAATTAAAAAATAAAAAAATAAAAAAAATAGCCCTTTTAACGTCCCACTGCTGGGCAAATAAAAAAATAATAAGAATTAAATAATTGATAATATATTACATTCAAAAATATAGTAAACATAGGATTCGAAACCTTTGCCTATAGAGCACTCACCCAGATCCCTATAAATAAGATAAATTTTTACCCATCCCAAGAAAAGTGCACAACGCCGCTAAAGAAGTATTCACTTCAAAAAAAGAAGTTTTCATTTAATTAAAATAATATTATTTAATACCATTGGTCTAATATAACTCTAGTCAATCTTACAAGTAGCGTCGAGGTCAAAAGCGTTTAACTTCTTACCTAAATATACACGTGTCAGTTATACTAGACGAGTCTTTAGGGAGAGGAAACTTGGGCAAATCGACTCGGCGAGATTAGGACACGTTCTCGTAACACGGCTTAGCGTGAAAGGTGAAGTTTAGCGGGATAGTGCCGTGACGGGGAGCCAGGCTTACTGATATGACTAGTTAGAACAATATTAAATGTATTCGCTACATTCATTTATTGGATGAAAAATCTAAAATTGAAATTCAAATTTGGAATTGTGGTACACCATTGTTTTAATGATATCATTTTTTTTTTAAATTTAAATGCCTGAATAGTACTTGCAGTACTGTATCGATTTTTTTGATGAGAAGTGTATATACGTATACAGGTCATTACAGGTTTGCTTTCTTAATTTTAACGATTAAACGATGATATCTTTATATTTTTCACAGAGGTGAATCACGAGCTGATTTTATTAGTTTTATCGTAGAGCCAAGCTGCAGCCAATACACTGCAGCTCACATACGGGCTGGCTCGATCGATGCAGTACCACCCTCTTACAGAAGATCGGTGTAAAGTACTTCGCTATCTTAGCTGCGTTTCGTACAATGAGTGAGAGAGCGTATAAATTCACTGGTGAAATAACAGTGAAAGAAGAACCTTTCTGCCCCATCAGCCATCAGTTAAGTGGCGACCACGTACCGGAAGACGCAGCGTGGGTAGGCCCCACAAGGTGGACAGACGACCTAGTGAAGGTCGCGGCAAACCGTTGGATATAAGTAGCACAGGACCGGTCATTGTGGAAAACCTTGGGGGAGGCCTATGTCCAACGGTGGACGTCTTTTGGCTGACATGATGATGATTATGATGATGATAATGATGATGAGGTTGGGACTCACCGCTCCCAGCTGAGTCGTCGTGGCGCGTCAACAGCAACATCTTCGGGGGTTCCCCGCACGCCTTGCGTCAGCAGCCGCGCGAGCCTCGAACCCGCACTCGAGCTGCCGGTGCTCGACACAGAACCACGAGGTGTTGGCACTCTGTAACAACAATCAATATATATACCGGATGGTGACGACATTACGTCAATAAATTTAAACACGATCCCTACTAGTAATCACAATACTTTAAAATTGTCAAATTAGGTTTACATCTAAATTGAAAAACTGAAATTTTCACAAAAATTAAATGCGGAAATAATCGAAACGTGACACTACATCCTTTATAATTATCTACTGACCTCATCGACTGACCTGTAGGTACAAGGGTGAGAGACTGGAGGCCCTGAAGTACGCCGACTTCGGCGTAGAATCTCTTTTTTATATAGGACTGCGGTGGCAAAAAAGCGTACGGCCCGCCTGATGTTAAGCAGTTACCGTAGCCTATAGATGCTTACAATACCAAAGGCATTGCTCGCACATAGCCGACCTTCAGAGGAGTGGGATGGAGGAAGGGGGGGTGGGCTTTCGGCTCTCTCACTCATCGTACGAAACGCAGCTGTAATAGCTGCTTTACGCCGATCTTCTGTGAGAGGGTGGTACTACCCCGTTCGAGCCAGTCCGTTTATGAGCTGCAGTCAATTGGCTACAGCTTGGCTCTACCAACTTGAAACCTCTACCTCTTATATCCGAATTTCACTAAGGCGCAGCCTCCATCTAGTTGGAGTACCCTCGCGGAAATCAATACTTAATCTATGCAACCCACACTAAACTGAAACAATCTGTTCAGTGATCTGAGAGATCACGTGTCCTAGTAACCAAATACCTTTAGCTATGTCTCCACCAGTGCGCTTTCACGTTCATCTTGCGCTTTCATCTGACGCATGCATGAAGCGCCATAGCGCATGCCATAACGCGTGCGCTATTCTAGCTCAAAAACAGCGCACGCCCGTAGCGTACGCTGATCCACCACCGGTGGGTTCGTGTGCAACATTGCGCTTTACATACAAAATGGCGGAAGATGAAGTTAAAACATTGAAATGATGAATGTTTTCTTTTGTTTCGTGTCTTCAAAACATCGTTTATCCAGATCACAGAGTAAAGACTAAAGAAAGAGGTGCCCTTATTAAATATATGTATGAAAAAAAACGTGGTCATTGTTTTTTCATTTTCATTGTTCTATCTACCGGTAAATAGTTGAACTACTCGCTTCGTTTTATGTTGACGTTAGTACTAGGCCGACCACTCGGCCGAGTTGCTTAGGGCCAGTCCCCTTAGTAATTGGTCCATGATCCAGATACTCTTTTTCTTGAGTTTTTTTTCCTTGCAGTTAATACCAATTATTCTGCACAAATAGCTACACTTGTTCATCTTGACGACCGAGGTGTAGACACTAAGCTGTATGACTCTTAAGGCAGTCAATATTGCACGCGCTTGACGCGAGATAAATTGAAAATTGAAGACGCAAGATGAACATGAAAGCGCACTGGTGAAGACATAGCTTTTGAACCTTGTCAACTGAAGGAATCCGAGTAACGGAAAACAAACAAAATATGGTAGCGATAAATTGTTGTTATGTCAACTCGGGTAAAGCACGCAGACGGGTTGTGAAAGTTGATGGTATTGTCGACCCATATCATATGCTTGTCATATGCATACGTTAGAATATTCTGCGTGATTCGAACTTACTGAAAGACAGACTGTCTTACCTAAGGCAATACATAATAAGGATAATACACTACACGATGTATGAAATCTTTGCATTTAGTTTAAGCTATGATTTTAGTACATTTAATTCCATGGAATCTACATATTATGATTAATGTTGTTTTAGAAACATATCACATCATTATTGTAACTACAGTGTTTCAGCAATTAAAAATATTTTATTGATAAAAAAACGCACATAGAAGAACTCAGCAAATATAGTCAAGCTGTCAAACGCAAGTTGAAACAGGGGGTTATAATTATCACGATTTATATATCTATATATCTATATATTTTTTCGGATTTTAGCCGGTTCGATTCCCGAATCAGGCAAGCGAGTTTTCAAAAATCTTTGAATGCAGTTCGTATTGTTTTCAAAATAAAAATGAAGTCTTCATTCAGTAAAATTCTCTATCTACAATATTTAAGGTACTTCCCCTCCATGTGGCAAAGTTTTGGGACACCCTGTATATTTGTTCTTAAAGGTTAGCACTCATCTATCAACTCGGCGCCCGACCAGCACCGCCTCGCCGCTCGGTGTCCACTCGTTGTCGATGGTCCGCGGGCGGACGCTGCTTTTACACCATAAACGTCACGTGATCACCCATCGGACCGCGCGTGGTCAACGATTGAACGCCGCGTGGTCAGCGCGTCGTCCACTTATTTCCGGTTCAGTTAGTGGATGCCGACCGACGAGGCGGTGCTGGTCGGGTGCCGAGTTGATAGATGAGTGCCAACCTTAAAACTTCAGTATAATCTTCCCTACTTCTGATATGAAAAGAAATAGTATTGTTGAATTTAGTTTCGTATTTAGGAGCTTTTCGCAGATCGATGCTCCATCGAGATTACCAAAAACTTCCGAAGGTAATTCCGTATTAACAAGTTAGGCAACAACTACATAAGAACCAACCTACGGATCTAGAATAGGCCTTTTCCGAACACACTTAATGAAAGAAAGTTTAGATGCTCAGGGTTGAATCGATCGCCCAAGTTATATCTGTTCACATGTACATATACAGGGTGTAATGGACGGCCCTCCACATACTGATGGAGTGACTTCAGTATGTCATACTAAGATGATCGGTACGTGAAATTAGTTCAGGAACTTTATGGTACCCTAATAAACTCGGTATGTTTTATTAGCTTATACGCAGTGTATCGTTACCGTGGCAAAACGCACGTAGCCAACGACCGCCCTCCCCGCCACAGGGTCAATGCTTGCCGTCGAACGCGCTCGTACCACGTCATTCACGCGTTGTTCTTAAGAGGAGTTCAACATCCATTGCTGGTTTTTTTTATTGTAGTTGTTTTATTTGCAGAAATGGAATGCTGCGTACCGATAATGTAATTGTACATTGAAATAAAGGAATTGTAACTGAAAAAAAGATTTAAAAAAACCCATTTTCCGAAGAAAATTTCTAGTGGAATATGATTCAAAATAAGGTCCTGAATTCACCCTATCAGTATGTGGAGGGCTGTCACTTACACCCTGTATTTGCGCCTGTATCCCATAGAGATGGGCAGAGGCTATTGATTAACACATGCTTCGATCCTAACGCATCTCTTTTGTTCTCATTCTGATTCATCTTCCGTTGATTGAGAGTGCTATGGACTTAACCTTTTTTATTTCACTAAACGGTGGCAAACAAGTGTATGGCCCGCCTGATGCTAGCCTATAGATGCTTGCAATACCAAAGGCACCGATCGCATGTTGCCAACCTAGAGGGGAGTGGAACAGAGGTGTCTGTAGGGCGGCGACATCTTCTGTGAGATTATTGTAAGGTCTTACCCCGGTCGTGACAGCCCAAACATAAGCTGCAGTCAATTGGCTACAGCTTAGCGCTACCACCATTAAACCACCTTCCTTAAAATACCATAAATCTAGACGTGCAAAGTTATTATTGGGCGCCTTTTTCCAACACAGCTATTTCTATCGCATGGCATTTGTTGACAAATTAATACCACTGGCCAATTAGGACGTCTGTAATAAGTGTATTACTTCGTTGTCTGGCAGTACAATATCTTGTATCTTGCTAATATCATGTAATTACTAACGTCGTTTGCGCTCAGATAACGCTTATCTCAATGGCCTAAGCGACAGTAGCACTTATGTTTGGAATGGAACGTCGTCTCTACAACACGAGATCTTGAATCTTACTGTCGATGTAACACAGTGGTAGAGCCTAGCTCTAGCCAATAGACTGCAGCTTTTTCGGGCTGGCCCGACTGGTGTAGTACCACCCTCTCACAGAAAATCGGCGAAATGTAGCTAATTACTGCCACCAATAGCGTTTCGCCATTCTTACCGACCAATCAGCGAGAAAGAACAAGGTCATTCTACCACACAATAGCTACGTAATAGCAAGTCTTTCTAGTCTACATCAGACTACAGCACTATTTTTGGATCGATGGTAATCGTATTTTCCCATTTGTTTACAGATGGCATTGGAATGGCAATCGTTAAGGGACTTGAGGGCCGGGTCAGATCGCTATGCGACAGCGATCAAACCCCTACAAACATATTATGGTTGTGGCCGCATCGCATAAGCGAAAATTTGTGGAGAAATCGCCGCCGCCGCGTCGTCGCGTCGCAATCGCTTTACCGGTGCGGCCACGGCCTTATAGGTGACGTCTGACCATGTAGTCAAATGTCATGACCGATTGATCGGGCGCGGCTTCTCGGCGCTTGTGGACGCACCAATAAAAATATTTATTGGTGCGTCCAAAAGCTAGGCCGTGACCGCTACGCAGAAATATTTTTGGAATTCCAATAAAACTATATATTGAAAGTATTATTTTTATTGGAATTCCAAAAATATTTCTGCGTACCGGTCACGGCCTATTTGTTTAACCCTTTTCAACCGTACTTGAGAATTCAAGACACATAAGAGCAACTTTTATCCAAGACGACGGTTCAAAGTCTATGAATAAAATACCGATTAAAGAGTTATAAGTCTACGATCGATTTAAGGTTGTTATACTATACTCTACTCTAACCTCTACTTAAGACGAAGGGAATCGGAGGTTAAGCAACGCTCGGCAAGGTCAGTCAGAGATGGGTGACCATTTAGTGGCATTTGAACTGAGCGTCTCCGTGCTTCGGAGGGTACGTTAAAAGTTTGTCCCGGTTGTTGTCACCTAGGCAGCAGTCGTTAAGCCTTGTCAGAGGCCTACGGGCGGCTTGAACAACTCTGACAGCAGGTTGATCACTTACCATACGATAAGAAAAAGAAGACGAAGGGGTTCAAGTATGTGTAGCGCATAAGGTATTCAACATGAGAATGAGTACTGTTGGCAGAGCCAAGCTGTAGCCAATTGACTGCAGCTCATATATGAGCTGGCTCGACCGGGGTAGTACCAACCTCTCACAGAATATCGGCGTAAAGCAGAGATTACAGCTGCATTTCGTACGATGAGCGAGAGAGCCGGAAGCCCACCCCCCTCCCCCACCCTCTGACCCACTCCCCTTTAGGTTGGCAACGTGCGAGCGATGCCTTTGGTATTGCAAGAATCTACAATACATCATCAGGCGGGTCGTATGCCTGTTTTCCACTATAGTCACGAAAGTGAATTTCGCGCAATCATTTCTTGAATTTTTACAGGTTTCTTTACAAAAGACACTTGATATTTTACAGGACAATGAAGCTGAAGATACGAGTGCTTGTTTGATATAAATTTCAAGATGATAGCTCTAGTCGTTACTGTGAAAAAGGGTCTTGAGACGAGCAACAAAGTTAAGTTTCGTTTTCTACGAGATCTTGTACTTACGGGTTTCAGTTTTCTATTTTGAGGTACATTCTCTTGAGCACAATCTTACGTCATTGTATGGTTATCGAGAAAGCACTATATTATCACTGTCTTTTAGTGATGAAATCTGCCATGTGCGCGAGATGGAAACGTTTACGTTACGTTAATCAATCAATCAATCAAATCATTTATTTTCAGGCAACTTTGGCCCATAGATACCTTACAAACTACATATTTGTAACATAAATACAAAATGTGTTATTCATAGATTTATAAAAGTATCGCGCGTGCGCTTTAGCTAGATACCGCTCTACTAAGAAAAATCATTTCCAGAAATGCGGCAATTTATTTTCGTTGCGGCCTGTCAGTTTCATACAATGGTTGCTGTCAGATGTACTGAAGTACTCAACATTTTGCGTGGTATCAGTTGCCGCATTTTATTAGTGCGCATGCTCCATCTAGTTGGAGGGCCCTCGCGGAAACTAAAATTAATCTATGGTGTTAGTATATAAAACTTATTAGTATTAGTTTAAGTTCATTATGTTAATGTCTACGACGTAGACTCTACGTCGTCGTCTTATCGTATTGTTTGTGGCCAACCTGGTGTCAGAGTTGTTCTAACCACCCGAAAGCCTCTGACTGCTGTTAGTTTACAACAACCAGGACCGACTCTAACGTGCCCTTCTTCTTATTGTATGTTTAGTGGCCCTCCGAAGCACGGACTAAAGAATGCTAGTCAAAAACTAAGGTTAATTATCTTTTAATGCAGCCAGCCACAGTATTCATTGTTCGTTTCAACTGTTTCAGTGGATTGATTGATACTTTTAATTAAAACTTGTTCGCTACCACGAATCCACGAATGGAGATAAAAGCAGATTGAATCGCGCTACGTGTTCTCATTAATTATCGTGATATTTGTGTAGAGCTATTGTTTATTTTGGGTAATCGAACTGCCTTTATATTAATGAATGATACTCTGATAGCTTTGTTCTTTAGACCTGCAATGTAATACATAGATTGACAAAATAAGCTTATTTTATCGCTACCTTAATCTCTATATATAAAAATGAATCCTATTTCCCGTGTCATGACTTGACGCGAGAACGGCTGGACCAATTTAGATGTTTTTTTTTAGAATATTCCGCGAAGTTCAAAGAATGACCATACATTTAAACAAAATGGGGAAAATTGCCCGGAAAACGCTAAACACCCACATTTTATGTACACATTATGATTCAAATTACTTTCAATAGATGGCGTAACGAACGCCGGTGTCAAATGGCGACTACAATGTCCTGCAAATTCTTCATTTTCTAATTATAATAATAATTATTATAATTTAGCCCTTTTAACGTCCCACTCCTAGGCACGGTCCTCCCCTCAATGCGAGGGGGATTCAGGCCATAATCCACCACGTTGGCCCAGTGCGGGTTGGTGGATTTCACATGTCTAATTGTTCATTATATTATAAATTATCAGACAGAATTTTTAATATTTGACGCGAAAGGGGAAGAACGGACGACGAATGGGGGAACGGGGGGATTAGTTCTTTTTCGGCTAATAAGTTAAAACAACGTTTATTAATTCTGAGGCGGTAAGTAGTTCGCGGGGTCAGCTAGTTTTTAATAAATATAGGAAGATTCTACATACAATTAGCATAAATCCACCTTCAATTTAAAAATATTAATACGGCGCTACCTTCATTATGTTTAATATAAAAAAATATTTAACAAAAATAATATACAAAACAAAAATATAGAGTCGAATTGAGAACCTCCTTCCTTTTTGAAGTCGGTTAAAAACGAACGCGTCGCTAACACCTTCACAGCAAGGTGATACTCATCTCTACCAATAGCCTGAACTCTACCGGCCTACCGAGAGTCTTTTCAAGCCTATTCAGTCCACTATACCTATGCCGTCCAGCCTTGTAGAGCGACGACTATTTGTCGCTAGCTTACGCCTCAAAGCGTCTCTACGGTCCACTTGAGCTCTATAGAATAGGCTAGCTAGGATAAAGGTGCACTGAGATTTTTTTAATGTATTTTTTATGATTAAAATTAAGTATAAATAACTAACTGTGTCCCGCGGCTTCACTCGCGTGGAAATTGATGTGTAAGATTAGCCTATGTCTTATTCCAGAGACGACACTATCTACGTTTCAAACATTAAAATCGGTTTAGTAGGTATGGAGATGGTAACAAAGATTCACCGTAAGAGGTCCGTTATAAAAAAATATCGATCCCTAATCAATAATTTAACAGTAGGTACTTAAGTGAAAATCGTTGGCTTTGGTCTATTAGTTCGGATATTTATTAGGTACCTACCTAAGTATAGTTCGCGACAGGTCGAGATGACATTCGGGTTATGAGCTTTTTGCAGAATAAAATCCGAATCAAAATTAGCAGGACCCGATGAACAATTAAAATCGCCCACAAAATAATTAAATTAAATTATTCTGTTGCGTTGCGGGTCCTGTTAATTTTGATTCCGATTTTATTCAGCAAAAAGCTCATAACCCGAATGTCATCTCGACCTGTCGCGAAATATAGGTAAGTACCGGTTAACAAAAATACAATGTCTTCTCTTCGTTCGTATTCATCTTAGCAAATAGCTCCATTGTAAGAGGTGTCCCTTACATTAGGAGCGCTCCCATTGTGTCGCTATCACGTAGGGGCAAAACGAAGGTTATCTGCGCCGTGAACGTCGCCCAGTAGAGATGTCTATTAACCACACTGCATGCAAAGATGTATTATACCTTTAGATGGACCTTACCGCGCTTATTTTGACAACATGAATACCTATAGGTGCCTATAGTCTCATTTTTAATTATACAAAGTAAACTGACAGGTGCTTATGTCACTTTTCGATATAAATAGAACAAATAAGGTTCAAATTCATAGAACAGTGGCATTTTCAGCTGTCAGTTTACTTCGTCTAATTAATAATCAGACTATATACACTTAGTTATGCAGCTCCCAGCGCACAGTGGCCGGATTTCGGGGCTTCCCTTTCATAGGATTTTTGAAAATTAAAATGTGTGTTTTGGTACATTTAAGTACACAGTCTCGTTGATAACATCGTAACATTAAATTATCTAGTAGTCACGGATTTTTTATTAGCTATTAACACCATGAAATATGGATTTTTAGATTTCAGATGTATGGAAATGGAATTTGTTTTCCTTATAACTTTTTTGTGTTTCGAGTTGTAAAGCTGAAACTTTTATGTATTGTTACTGAGTTAGTAACCAAGCCATATGACCTTTGACCTTGACCCGGGACGGTCCTATTCAACAGATATGATTTTTTGAAAAATGACTGTTTGGTGACATTTATTCAGGCAATTTATGTTCAAATAATGAGTGTAACAAGCCTTTTTATGTGAATTATTGTTACTGAATCAACTCTACTACTACGGCTAGATTGACCTGGACTAAGAAAATCCCCGTTATAAACATAAAAATAAAATAAAACACATTTTTATGACTAATATTCAATATTCCATTGAGTTACACATACGTAGTACAAAACCTACACATTTTGACTAGGTAGGTAGCAGTTGTCACTACCTGCCCCCATTGTCTATTGTTTGTTCCACACACAGGTGTCACCAAATGTCAGGTTTCACTAATTAGGGGTATTAGGGATTAAGGATCGTCTAATCATTGTGTTGTTATTGTAGGTGAATGTTTGGCATACAAGATTCCTGGAAATATTTATTGTTTGTTCCATACACAGATGTCACCAGATGTTTCGGTTTCACCAATTAGGGGTATTAGGGATCACAATTTGGCTTCATCTGATAGTTGTTTATGGTGAAGTTTACTTATCTTAGGTCTAAAACTTGATAAGAATGGGTCAGAAGACATTAATAAATTGTGGATAATATCCTCATTTGTTGCGATTCTGCTGAATTTACGCGTGTGGCATGATCTAAAAATTTTAATATCTTTATTGCGTGCTTCAGAGGCCTCTTCAGGGAGTTTACCGATTGGGATAGTTATTCTGCTTAATTATATCAGCACCATGTATGAGTAGTTTTTGTAAGCTAGAGGACATATACTACCATGCATATAGCTCGACATATTTATGAGCTGTTGCAGCACAATATTGCCGGAACTTTTCCACGTCAATAAACTCTTCACAAGAGACTACCTGAAGAATAACTGCAAATCTTCTGATCAGCTCTTCATCAACACCCGTTATCTATGCAGTTGCTTCGGGATTTTCAAAAACTCTTCGTGCAGTGTTCCCATCATTTATAGTACCTGCACCTTGTTTAACTGTGTCCACGTTGAGACCCGTTTCATACCGAAAATTTTCTTGGATAGTTTTCTTTTAAGTTATAAACAATATGTTCGTTTCAAGAATTTTGCTTCATAAATACAAAAACGTCGAGATATTAAACCAGACTATCCATACTGAACAAGTCAAAATTGTTAAAGGAGAACATTTAGGATACGAAGTAGTTATTATAAGTGAAACGAAATAAAGGTACTCTCGGCATTTATACTGCTTTCATTTAGAACCCTAAGTCATTTCCAGGATCTTGTATGACAAATATTCACCTACAATAACAACACAATAATTAGACTTAATATTTAATCCCTAATACCCCTAATTAGTGAAACCTGACATTTGGTGACACCTGTGTGTGGAACAAACAATAAACAATGGGGGCAGGTAGTGGCAACTGCTACCTACCTAGTCAAAATGTGTAGGTTTTGTACGACTTATGTGTAATATTGAATATTAGTCATAAAAATGTGTTTTATTTAATTTTTTTGTCTTATAACGGGAATTTTCTTAGTCCAGGTCAATCTAGTCGTAGTAGTAGAGTTGATTCAGTAACAATAATTCACATAAAAAGGCTTGTTACACTCGTTATTTGAACATAAATTGCCTGAAAAAAGGTCACCAAACAGTCATTTTTCAAAAATTCATATCTCTTGAATAGGACCGTCCCGGGTCAAGGTCAAAGGTCATATGGCTTGGTTACTAACTCAGTAACAATACATAAAAGTTTCAGCTTTACAACTCGAAACACAAAAAAGTTATAAGGAAAACAAATTCCATTTCCATACATTTGAAATCTAAAAATCCGTATTTCATGGTGTTAATAGCTAATAAAAAATCCATGACTACTAGATAATTTAATGTTACGATGTTATTAACGAGACTGTGTACTTAAATGTACCAAAAAACTCATTTTAATTTTCAAAAATCCTATGAAAGGGAAGCCCCGAAATCCGGCCACTGTGCAGCGTGGCGGCGGCATAACTGCACGCGCGTGCGCCTAACTTTATTTATCTAATAACGCTACAATTTATATTCATCTCTCTCTAACATGTATGGCGTAAATGGTTTAGTATTATACGTTTTTTAGAGCATGCAGCATATGTAGGTATAGTTGAATGTGCTATTTTTAGAACACTAATGTTTGTGGCAAGTCTATACTATACAACGTCATTGACTGCATGTAGGGTTTTATCGCTCGTGTCTGACAGAATATTATGGGATCACGGGCTTAGATTAATGATTGGTCTAAGCGTGAGCGTTCGCGCGAGCGAAACTATCATAAATCTATGCTCACGGGTTTTGTTTTTTCTTTTTTTTAAGTGCTGAGTACTTAACTAATACAAAAAGGGATACTAGGCTCTTTAATTTTAAGAGGCCGGAGTAGCGTTTCAAATAGAGCCAAGTTGTACCCAATTGACTGTAGCTCATATACTTATGGCTGGCACGACCGGGGTAGTACCACTCTCTCACAGAAGATCGGAGTAAAGTAGCCATTACAGCTGCGTTTGAGTCCGGTAAGAGAGCCGGAAGATCACCATACCTTTTGTATTTTAAGCATCTATAGGCTACGTGCTTAACACCAGGAGGGCCGTACGCGTTTGCCACCTTAGTAACATAAAAAAGTAGCTATAGGTTCGCAGTTTTGTTTAATCCACTATTTTCAGTTTTATATTGTGTTACAAAGTTGCTACACAAATATTTAAATACAGTGTATATATTGTTTTAATTACCCGCATTGCACTTTTGCAACAGTGAAACCAGCAATTTAGTTCTACAATTCTAGATCAATTTTTATGTCTCACTCCTGGAAACTAGCCTCCTCTTATTGCGGGGGGGATTCAGGCCAAAATGCGGGCCCAGTGTGGGTTGGTGGATTTCTCATGTCTTTCAGGTTTACTCACGATGTTTTCGTTCACCATAAACAAGGGATAATCATATTTAAATGTATGATTCGCACATGTATTTTGATAAACCCAGAGGTGCGAGCCGGGGGTTGAACTCAGGACCATGAGCACGAAACACGCCTGCTTACTCGGCTATAAGCTTTTGCAAAATGAATCCAGTTTGCGAAACCATTTGGACAATAACTTACGAATATAGCTCACTCACAGAGTAAATACTAAAGAAAGAGGTGCCCTTATTAAATATATGTATGAAAAAAAACGTGGTCATTGTTTTTTCATTTTCATTGTTCTATCTACCGGTAAATAGTTGAACTACTCGCTTCGTTTTATGTCGATGTAAGTACTAGGCCGACCACTCGGCCGAGTTGCTTAGGGCCAGTCCCCTTAGTAATTGGTCCATGAGCTCACTCGACAAAAGACAATTATCATTAAAGAGCAATCTGATACCCTTAAGCAAAAAAAGCGATTTACCAAAACTCTCAAAGTAGGTGTAATGTTCGTAATAATATTTGATTACTTTCTAAACTTTATCCATAATTGACATACTTTGAGATGCTCAAAGATGCAAAGTTTACATTGGTTGTTTAAACAAACAGAGGATCTGAGTCAGAGAGATTTAACCATTGATGTACTATTTTAGCAGATATGGTACGTCCTAAGACTACAATACTGCGTACCACTACATGCAGTGAAATTCACTCATCTGTTATAGCACTCTCAATTCGACAATTAACTTAAAGGCATTCTGATGACTATTATTTACCAGAAGATGAGCTGATTGGCAATACCAACATGATTTCAACATTATTTTCCAGGAACTGAGTCGCACGGTGTCCCAAACTCCTTTTAGTGGGAAATACTATTTTGGACAATCGCATGTCTCCCTGTTTCTTGATAATGTCTTTGGATTTAACAGTCAATTTTGAGATCTTAACTCGTTATGATGCTAAGTAGGACGCACGTCAGCGAAAACTTTTGAAGCTTGTTAAGGTAAATGATTTGGGAGTTAAAAGTAATCCCTCTAATATAAATAATAATATAACGTTGAATCTGTTTGTCCTCCTTTCACGGATCAAAGGCTAAACATTTTATTCTTATTTACATTTGAGACTTTTAATACAGACTTCAAATTTAAAATGTTGTACTGGGTCTGTGAGTACTTCGCTCTATCAAATCAATTTGAAATAAGTACTTACTTATAGTAAGCAATAACGATAAGAGGTTCTGTTAGCTTAGTAAAACAATGTTCTTATTCAAAGTTTGTATCGCGTCTGTAAGCTGCTTATCTTGTATAAAAGTAAGAGCTAAAAGCGAGAGCTTTTATGCAACTATTTGGCAAGAAGAATATTGAAATCTTTTAAATACCATTAAAATAAATGCATTAATATTGAGATAAAATCTGCATTTTTCGAAAACAATGAAAGTAATTAATTGAGAAACAGTTTCATGATCGCGGATTGTGTAATAACAGTTGACATTGTGCACACTAACCCCGAATAAGAACCGGTCCAGACTGCAAATAAACTCTATGTTCAATAATAATTTCCATGTATGTCTGAGTTATAATTACACTCGCTTTTACACACCGAACTTCCATATTCTGCAAAGAAAGTTAGCGTCCTTCGTGCACCGAAACGACATTTTCTGGAGCAAACCAGTTTCACAAACAAATCGGTGCGATCGAACCAAAATCCGAGAGTATAAATACACTAATTAGTTTTACCACAGTATCAGTCCACCAAAGTACTTCAGAGTAACTTGACTATCCGCTTAAGATACTTCCAAAGATGTTGAGAGTGTTCGTTGTGGTCGCAATTCTGGGTGTTTACTGCGGTGCGGAGCACGCCACTTCATCGCAGAGCATCGTGCACCATCACTCAGAGGTGAAGCACGAGCACCACGCCGCGCCCAAGCACGAGCACAAGCAAGAGCACGAGCACAAGCAAGAGCATAAGCACGAGCACAAACAAGAGCAGCATGTCAAAGTGATCCCATCGGTGGCAGTGCACGAGAAGCACGAGCCCATCAAGGCCGCGCCCGTCAAGGCGGCGCCCGTGGCAAAGCATGAGCACAAGCAAGAGACACACCACAAGCACGAGCCGGCGATCTCCTCGCAGCACATCCACCGGCACGACGAGCCCGCGCACCCGCCCAAGGACTGGGTGCAGTCGGGCGTCGGCAAGTTCGAGTACGAGTACCAGGTGAAGGACCCGCACACCGGCGACTACAAGCACCACCACGAGACTCGCGACGGCCACAACGTGAAGGGCGTGTACAGCCTGCACGAGGCTGACGGCTCCGTGCGCACCGTGCACTACGCCGCCGACAAGCACGCCGGATTCACCGCCGACGTCAAGCACGCCACGGAGCACAAGCACGAACATAAACACCACTAGACACGATGAACAACACTTTGAACATGTTCCTATCTCGTTGCCGCTTTGTTGTTAAAGAATTGTTGTAATATAGTTGTAAGTACTTGAATAAAATCTTTAACCAGTATTTTTTGTATTTATAGTCCACTAGCTGCCCCCCGCGGTTTCACCCGCGTAACAATTTATAGTCTATCAGCCGAATATTTAAAGGCTACGTAAATATTTAGGTCCCACTTAGTAGTTTGAGAAGTCGTTATCTGTCATTTTTGCATGACGCGTCAAAGTTAAGCAGCTCTCAAATTTAAGTTACGAGTATTCGGCGGTATGTCACTCAGGAATAATGTAGCTTTCCACTAGTGAAATAATTTTCAAAATAGGTTGAGTTGTTCAAGAGTTTATTTCTACGAACAAACTTACAAACTTTACCTCTTTATAATATTAGTATTAGATTAAGACAACTTTGTGACATCTTTTTATAAGACTTCACAATTGCTACCCACAAAATTATAGAAAGTTACAGTGGACTCACTGGACTGGTATGGTGGACTTGCATTACAAATCACCTTTGTTCCTAGAAATACATTATACTTTGTAAAACGCATAGTGACTAAAGGGAAGAAAACGAAGCTCATAAATTCAAAAAACTAACCCCCTTATTCATAGAAAGTTATGATCGACTTGCAGTGGACTTATAGAACACATTTGTTCCTAAAAATGCTTTTAAAACCCATTGTAAACTAGCTAAAATCTCTATAAATAAGAGGGTAAGCCTTTTCATCTCATCTTTACATACGGCAAAAGAGTACCTATACCAAGTCCTTACTCGGTATATTATTTTGCGGTATGAGTATAAGGTAGGCAAGGGACCTACCTCATACTTATCCCGTGGAGGTTAATCTTTTATTCATCGCTGGACGTCGACCTAGTCAAACGAATTAACTCACAAAGTTCAAACTCGGGGAACTGCTTTTATTTAAACTGAACTAGTTTCGAAATAAAACCCCGTCTTTCTTTTTTTTTTTTTTTTTTTGTCCGGGCGCTTTTTGGCCCGGCCCGCGATCTCCCTCTGGCATGGGGGCCAGAGACTTTATTAACTTAATATTAGTTTAATGTATAGAATAAGTTTTTCACAGTCTTTTTATTTGGAATAAAACAGGAAACACAGATTTTTAATAAAAGCAAATAAAATATACATTAAAAGAGAAGCTTGTCATATTAAAAACTTAAAAATAAAATAACAAATTAATACAGCGAATTAAAACAACAAGTGGACAAGGATAGGTGGAGTCATACATAAAAAATATGGTAAATTTAAAACAAAGTTTCCCTACTAATTATTGCACAGATCCGTCAGTCAATGTGATTAATAGCGCAGTGTGGTTAGGGTCGCTAGTCGGTGCTTACTACGACAGTAGTAAGCTGACAGCTAACCCCTATCTGCATCGGTCTTATTCCTATTAATCACACTGGTTGCTACCTCTGTGCAATAACTTAGCAGGGCGTCACGCTTATCCTTGTCCATGACAAGCTTACACAAATTCCCTACATTTAAATCTGTGTCTAAAGACAACTGTGCATCAAATCTTTGGCGTGCGGATACAGGGCAATGAAGCAGGATGTGCTCCACTGTCTCGCTCACACCCGGCTCGCAGATGCACGATGGGTCCTCTTTGCACTTGAAGCGGTTCAAGTACTCTGAGAACCCACCGTGCCCCGTCAGAACCTGTGTGAGCACGCCAGTGGGCACAATCCGTCTAATTGTCCTATACGCTACCAGCAGGTCAGGGAAAAACATTTTTGTCGTAGACGCAGTGGTGCCAGTCTTGTACCTACGATTCCATTCGTCAAGCGACTCTAAACGGATTTGTCGCTTGACGAATGATACCGGACATTTATCGTACACCGGTTTGGTCCTAAGATGCAGCGCTGCTTGTTTAGCCAGCACGTCTGCTCTCTCATTACCCGCTAGTCCTGCATGTGCTTTTATCCAAAACAAGGAGACTTCCTTGTTTTGCAGTCTGCAGCGAGCGATGTTACTCCTGGCCTCGGCAGCGAGCGGGTGATGGGAGAGCGCGTTGACCACTGTCTCGAGTGCTGAACGCGAATCGCTAATGATAGCGAGACTGGTGCTCCCACACTCTAACGCGTATTTTGTGGCTCGGCATATGGCCAGAAGTTCAGCCTGATAGACCGTGCAGTAGGACGACAACTTGAGCTTGAGTGACTTGGTCTCGGTTTCACTATCCCATATAGATAGTGAAGCGCCGACCTTGCCCTCAATCTTACTGCCGTCCGTGTAAATTCGAACTGCGCTGCATACGTTGGTGGTCACGTCTCGCTGATCCATCAGGCTTACGAACTTGAGGTCCATATGCTTTGCCGGATGCGGAGTACTCGTGTATGCCAGTCTGCTCTCAACTTCGATGTCTGCTAGCTCTGCTCGGGGTACTCCCCTCTTGGCCTTGTAAAGGGAGGCCGCTTCGCGTACACGAATGTCGAGGGGCAGTAGCCCGGTCAGAGCGAGCGACGCGTTCAAGGACACTGTTCGGTAGGCTTTACAGATCTTTAACGCAAAGCCCCTTTGGACAGAGTTCAGCTGCCTCTGGGTAGTGATCTTGTTTGTCGACGGCGACCATGCACTGGCTGCATACAGAATGATGGGCTCAACGGTGGCAGTGTGGATCACCCGGATTACTTCCGGGTGAAGGCCCCAGCTGATTTTGGCGGCCTTTGCCAGCTGTTTGTAGACATTCAACGCCTTTCTGCAGATGTTCGCAGTGTGGCTGTTGAATGTCAACTTGTGGTCTATGGTTAGCCCCAAGATCTTAATTTCATTGGTCATGCCAATATCAATCCCGCCCATGGTCAGCAGGGGGGTGTCATAGATACGCTTTCGTGTCACAACCATCGCGCTTGTTTTGTGAGGTGCGAACTTCAGCTTATTCCTGACACCCCAATCCCGCACATAGGCGAGAGTGGGATTGGCTTGCCTCTGTATGTCCAGTGCCGTTTCACCGTCGAAAACAAGCACTACGTCGTCTGCGAAAGCCTGTACATATTGCCCTCGCGTTTCTAGCCCTTTCAACAACGGGTCAAGGAGGAGATTCCAGAGAATCGGTCCGCCGATAGACCCCTGTACGCACCCTTTCTGAGTGCCCTTTATGTGCTCCTCACCAGCGTACCTGACACGGACCTTGCGGTCCTGCAGGTAGCTGTCGACGACTCGTCGGAGGTTAACCGGGCACTCTTCTTCGGCCAGTCTCACCCTTATGGCCGGCCACCAGGCGCTGTCGAAGGCTCCCTCTATGTCCAGCGATACCACGGTCACGATCTTTCGCTGAAGTATTTTGCCGCGTATGTACTGTATCAGGTCATAGAGGGAGTCCTCGGTGCTCCGTTGGGGCATAAAACCATACTGGCGCGGACTGAACCTTGGAATCAGGTGCCACTTGAGCCTATTGACCACCATTTTCTCGAGAATCTTCCCCATGACTGGCAAAAGGCCGATGGGCCGATAGGACTTGGGGCTTGTGTAATCGGTTTTTCCAGGCTTCCGCAGCACGACCACCACTGCTTCCTTCCATTGTTCCGGGAAGAGACTCAACTCAAGGCACTTGTTCATGATTGCCAGGTGAAGGTCCGGATCCTTATTGATCACCTGGCAACATATGTCAGCAGTGAAGCCGTCCCCTCCGGGTGCCTTCTTCGGGTTAAAACTTTCCGCCGCGGCTCTGAGCTCCTCCACTGTGAATGGCTGGTCATGGGCTTCGCCATCGACACGGTCATTCACATGGTTTGCTAGGGCTCTTGTCCGCTGGTGGTCTAAGTTGTCCTCCGTCTCTAGGTCTCCCGGGAAGAACGTGTCCGCCAACAGTTTGGCAGATTCCTGCTGCCCCACTATAGTGCCGTCTCTCGCCAATGGAAGGTCTTCCTTCCTTCTGGTAGTGTACCCGTCTTTCTTTTAAAAGTTGGTGAGAGTTGGCAAACACTTGTTATAGCGATAGTTGGCTTTTGGATTTGCTTATACAATAATAACACCATGGCCGATCCTGAATTACAGGAGTAGCAGTGGTGGGAGTGTGTGGAAGGCTAAATCCCATAACAAAATACAATATACAAAGTAATCAATTCGAAGTGCTTCTAGTAGGCAAGTTTTAAAAGCCATGCCGAAATATTCCCAAAGCTAAATAAAAGCTTTTAAGACATTCCATTAGGAAAATAATTAGGCACACTTATGCCATACTATTTAAGTTCTTAATTATCCAAAAGGTAAATAAAAATGCCATGAGAAGGCACCACAAAATTCCTTCTCCAAAGCTTTACTAACATTTTCTTTTAACACTTGAGAGGCAAGGGTATCGTTCATTGTTACCTACTTTAAGTTTTTATGCCGCAAAGAAAATCCTCAGTGCGTTTATTATTCATCCTCGTGCCACTTGAGAAATGTATAAAAGAAACATGCCACGGCTTCTTTATTGTACTGAGACGGCTGAGAAAGACCGCCCATAGCTGTTAAGCTTCTCACTCGGCTCGCTTTTTATGCAGCTGTAACTAAATAAATATCTCCTGACTAACACAGCAACTGTATGGTCCCAAACAAACCAACACTTTTATAGGCACCCTACAATGGATGGGGGTGATCCCAGTCAGCCAGTGTTCTTGTAACTTAAAAAGCTTGTGCCGTTTGGAGTCGAGACCTCGTCGATGTCGATGTCTAGGTCGATGGACTTAGGTCCATGGTGTCCAAGCATACATTATCTCACTCATTAAAGAAATTTCAAAAATATTGGTTAATGCAACTGGCGGCCCAAGAGCTAGGCATCTCTTCGCGCAGCTAACGGCAGTAGCCATCCTGCGAGGAAATTTTAACATAACTTTGGGAATTTTGTAATAATTTTGAATTTATTAAATTAGTATGTGTCCTATCTATTGAAAAGACCTATTTATTAAAATTGTTTGGCGGTTAAAATATTTTAAATGAAAGTCGTTATAACATTATGTAGTTATGCGCTCTCTGAATACTCCGCTTTGACTAGAGATGTGCCGAGTACAGCCTGACTGGAGTGCTTAGTAAGTACTCGGGTACTCGAGTACTCAGATTATAGAACTCGAGTACCCGGTACTCGAATACGGGTTCCGAGTACTTCATGGTTTTCGAGTCCTAAGCCGGGTACTCAATTATATAGAGGTGCAACCAATAATTTTTTTATCATCCCACTGGACTGTATTAGTGTTATATATTAAAAGAAATGCTGAAGATTAATTCTTTCAGAATATCTACAAATTAAAAGCATCCACAGTCTGGTAAGAAATGAGTGATGTGAAAGGTGTAGTGAAAGTGGACAGGCAAATTCTCGACTTTGTGTGTGCATCATATTAATCATATTATATTTTCTAATTGGAAAAACAGGTAATTATTAATACATATTTAAGTAGACTTTATACAGGCTTTTTTAATTTGCTGTAACAGTTGTAGTTTTTGAGAAAATACGTTATAAATTGGGGCGCTCGCCAAAATTTTCGCCATTTTCGCCAATTTTCACGAGTGGACGTACAACACACTCATTAGATGTCAAACTCAGACGCTTGAGTGGTTAATACATAATACAAAAGTACTCGAGTCCTATTAAGTACTCGAGTACTCATTACAAGTATTCGAGTACCTGTCGGAGTCCTCCGACTCGAGTACTTACTCGATTCTTATTTTAGCGAGTACCTGAATACTCGAGTACCAAAAATAGCGTACTCGGCACATCACTAGCTTTGACGCGCCATACGAAAAATGACAGGACTTCTATCCGTGGCTATCAGAATTTATCAGAAGTGGGGCTTAAAACGTCCGTCGGTGTTACTATGTAGCAAATATTATCTCTGCAAAGTTTATGATATTTTTATTGAGACTTCACAATGAACCAAAGACATTACCAAGACAGAGGGAGACATGTGACTGCCCACAATAGTATGCCTTAATAAACAGAGTCCATGGAAATCGTACGGCTTAGTAGTTCGCGGAAATTAATGGTGAAAACATGTCGGCATTGTGAATAATACGCATCAGAGTACCTGTTGAATTGCGATTGCGATAAAAAAAGTATCAATTTCGCTACATATAGTGTAGTAGTGTATGTGTGTAGTTAGTAGGTATATAGTGGTGGTGGTGGTGGTGTGTGGAAACCTACCTATCCCTCGGGATTAGGTAATAGTCAGTTCCTGTATACACGGCGACAAGGTTTATCACCTGTCACGTTGGGTTCTGACTATCTGGTGAAACATGGGCTTTGAGTTGGCTTAATACCTCCACAATGTGGTGGTATGGCCACTCAAGCCTCTGACTACCCCCCGAATGGGGATAAAAGTCGTGACGTTATATTTTTTTTTTATAGTGGTGCGCTGAGCACAATTCTAGTGATTGCGATGTTAGGAGGTAGGTACCATATCTGCTACAATAATACATCATTGCAATGAATGATATTGTGGATCTTTCATATGGCACCGAGAATATTACACTGGATTTTTATCATGAAAAGCTCTTTGGTTTAAGATGGTCTGGATCAATTCAGCTGATCGAAAAATAATGGAAAGTTGACTTTTTGTTATTACACGCTTCATTAAATAAATCTTCATTGTCAAAATTGTATTTATCCAGTAATATCAAAAGGAAAGATTTAAAAACAGAAAAATTAAATTGAATTGAATTGCAGGATAGAGATACTGTAGTAACTGTATATTCTAACTTGGTTTATTCATATTACACATTTAATAATATACCTACTTCGCTTAATTATCAACAAATCTGAAGAAGAGTGACCTACTGTTGTGCGTCGTGTCTAGTGGTGTTTATGTTCGTGCTTGTGCTCCGTGGCGTGCTTGACGTCGGCGGTGAATCCGGCGTGCTTGTCGGCGGCGTAGTGCACGGTGCGCACGGAGCCGTCCGCCTCGTGCAGGCTGTACACGCCCTTCACGTTGTGGCCGTCGCGTGTCTCGTGGTGGTGCTTGTAGTCGCCGGTGTGCGGGTCCTTCACCTGGTACTCGTACTCGAACTTGCCGACGCCCGACTGCACCCAGTCCTTGGGCGGGTGCGCGGGCTCGTCGTGCCGGTGGATGTGCTGCGAGGAGATCGCCGGCTCGTGCTTGTGGTGTGTCTCTTGCTTGTGCTCATGCTTTGCTACTGGCGCCGCTTTGACGGGTGCGGCCTTGATGGGCTCAGCCTTGATGGGCTCGTGTTTTTTGGTCGCCTCAGCAGAAATCACTTTCACATGCAATTCGTGCTTATGCTCATGCTTGTGCTCGTGCTTGGGTGCGGCGTTGTGCTCGTGCTTCACCTCCGTGTAATGGTGCACGATGCTCTGCGATGAGGTTGCGTGCTCCTCGCCGTAGCACGCACCAAGAATGGCGAAAACAAGAAACACTCGCAACATTTTTTAAAATAACTGAATGTTATGTCCCGTAGTTATGGAGTGTCTTGGTAAACTGATGCAGAATTGATATTAATTGCCGCATTTATACCTTTGACTCAAAAATGAATAATTATACCAATTTTTCACAGCGGATATCGCCACCTACCTTTGCTCCAGAAAGCATTTCGTTCAGTGAAGGTCGGTGACTTTCTTACACGCATTTTTCAATGAAACAGGGCTTGTTGTATTAAACTGTCGTGGTGTGAACCGATTGCATAGCAATGTCAAATTGCTTCACGCAATTTCATAATTTTTATAACTTGATTGCGATATTATCAATAAATCGTACAGTTAATACATTCCGGACGAAGAGTTGAAACAGTTCTTTTATAGTACATTACTGCCGCGGTCTCTAATGAGTGTGTTGTTGACCGCGTTGTTGATGGCCGAAAGCGCGGCGCAGCGCGGCTCCAGGCCTCCACAGCGCGGTCAGCATTGCAACCCTTGATGGACAAGCTAAAATTGCTCGAAGAAGGTTTGCGAAATAATGACAACATTATAAACTTTTTTTAGTAAAGTATACTAAAAATAACAATACTGACAACATGAATCCCTAATACTGCGCTCAATTTCGCATCAGCATAGTAGTCACTCACGTTACTCAACTGGAATTAGTTTCACGCGTCGAAGACACCGTGAGATCAAAGCAGGGTGGTATCACTCGCTTTACCAAGCTTACGGTTCAATATAGATGGGGAGCCGTAGAAGGATTTTCTGGATTTACTCGAGCGCGTCAGCTTAAGATAAGGGAGATACCTTACATATTGATAAGAACCTCCAATCAGTATGAGCTGTTAATATTGGTGGGTACGCTCAGGGGAACCAAAAAAAAAATAGACCATCTTAAAATACTCGAACTAGTCAGATTAAGATAAGGGGGATTCATTACTAGCTAAGAAGCGTCAAAAGTGTCAATTTGGATAATTTGATCGTCAGTCTAAGAAATGGGAGCATCTGTAAGTTTCACTTTTTCACCCATCTGAAATTAGTTTTTTTTTAAAGGACTGCGGTGGCAAAAAATCGTTCAGCCCGCCTGATGTTAAGCAGTTACCGTAGCCTATAGATGCTTACTAAATCAGACGCGCTCGAGTAATTATTATATTTCAATTTATCATGTTGGAGCATGAAAAATATCTACATCTGACACGCTTGAGTATTTCCATGTCATTAATTTTTATAAAAAAAATCTTAAAATTATCATGTAGACGCTTCCCCCACCGCTGAAAGTGGAAACATCTAGAACAATGTATTCTTCCTATCCTCTAATCTACCGAATCTAATAGGTTTGGACAACGCTGGAGTAAATCCACAATTTGCACGCTGGGCTCCCGGTCAATACTCAAATGCTGCTCAGCGCTATACAGAAACATGACAGATAAGAAATGTCGTTAGGGGCCATCCATAAATTACGTCTCACGTAAAGGGGAGGGGATTGACGAAGTGTGAGATTGTGTGACAAGGGGTGGGAGGGGTCCTAAGTTTCGTGACTTTATAATAACGAGGAATGACTTTTTACGTGCCCTTCGAAGCACGGAGACACTCCAGTTTGCCAGTAAATGGTCACCTATCTATGACTGACCTTGCCAAGCGTTGCTTAACCTGCGATTGTTTACCGATCAGTGATTGCAGCTGGCTATGAGCTTCAAAGTATATAAGAATACTGGCCCAGCATGAGGGAGTACAGACCATATTTTAGTTGGTTATGTATAGGTAGCTAGCAGTGATAGTCGATTGGTTAAGCACGCGTCTTGCGGGCTTAAGGTCCTGGGTTCAAACCCCGGCTCACACCTCTGGATTTTTCGAAATCTATGTGTGAATCATAATTTTAATATGGTGAAGGAAAACATCGTGAGAAACCTGCATGTCTTAGACGTGTGCAATCCACCAACCCGCACTGGGCCAACGTGGTGGATTTTGGCCTGAATCCCCCTCGCATTGAGGGGAGGCCCGTGACCAGCAGTGAGACGTTAAAAGGGCTAATATTATTTATTATTTATGTATAGGTTGGTATGCTTCGTACGTACTTAGATATGCCCTAATACCCTGTGGGTCTGAAAATAGGGACGGATACAGGTTCAGACTGCTAATAGGTATAATAGCAGCAATCAGAATCTATACTGAAGACAATTTTTTTTTGATAAAACTACATAGGGGGCCATCCATAAATTACGTCACACGATTTTCATAATTTTTTACCCCTCCCCCCCTTGTCACAGCTGGTCACATTTGTGAGACTCCCCCCCTCCCTAGTGACACGTCACATATTTTTTAAATTTTAATAAATTTTCGTTTACAGTTTAAATTTCGGTTTTTATACTTAGATTATTAAATTTTTAAATGTGACGTCACAAAACTTAGGACCCCCCCCTCCTTATCACACAATGTCACATTTCGTAGACCCCCTTTACGTGTGACATAATTTATATTAAAAAATTAATTGTCTACATTGTAGACTTTACATCATATCCCTGTAGGATTAAGCTCGGAATCAATGAAGAAAAATAGTTCAAAGTAAACCATAAATACAAAATTCTAGGTATACTATGTAGTTTTCTCTAAAAAATAATTGTCTACAGTATAGATTGTGATTGCTGATAACAGCAGTCAGAAGCAACGTGAACCTAAATTGCGTCTGCCAGTCCAAATTCACTAAACTAATTTCGTCTGAGTGCAAACCATCCATCGCTTGAGTTTGATGTGGAGTGATATTGGAAAGATATTGAGTTGATCAAACGACTGCATTCCACTGGAATGGGGAAAACGGCTTTACGTGGAATCAGAAATCCGCAGAAGTAAGTGAAATTATCAATAAAATATGTATCTCGATAATTATCGATAATTATCGATAATTATCACGATAATTATCGATAATTATCACGATAATTATCCGATATTTACCGCACTTGATTTTATTTTTGTTTTGGCCTCAATGGCCACAAATTTTCAATTATCTTAGGATAGGTAAGTATCAACTTATATTTTATCTGATAATTATCTTGCCGCATAGGTAGCTGATTGCTCGAGCGCGGCTGCTCGGGGCTTGTGGATGCACCTAATATTTTTTTAAGGTCAGAATTAAGACTAAGATCAGAAAGAATTAGACTAAGAAAGAATTCTTCATTAGTAAACAAGAGTTGCGAGACGTTTGATTACTTACAGCTTTTTGTTGGGACATAGAAGGTCGAAATAGAAGATCACATTATGTAAACCCAAATTCCTTGAATACCGATACTTTACTGCTGTATAAAGGGTAATTTGGACCACGGGATCGTCTGAAAGGAATCAATATTACTAGCTCTATTACTCGCCCATTTGCAATCATTATCTTAAGACGAGGGTTCGAAATTTGGTTGATTTTCTATTCTACTTTTTCTTTAAGTAAGTATGTGGACTAGGAATCTTATATTTAGATGTATGATTTTTGACTATATTATCTTGAGTATCTTTAAATCCAAATCACGATTTGATGAAATTTTCTCGATAAAAAAAATTTATGAAATGAGCTCTAATTATTTACAATTTTCCTTGCTACCACGATGTTTTTACGATTTAGATCACGAAATTATTTCTAAAACATAGCAAATAATGATATCTAAACTACCCTTCAACCATATTTTAATTCATGAAGTAGTTTTTTTTTAATTCAAGAAAATGTGGTTTGGCGCTTACGTTGTTTATTTCCGAGCGCGCGCACAATATCGCCATCTCACATTTTAAGTACTTGAACTAACCATGTCTCTCTCTAACTTTGTATTGTCAGTGTCCGCCCGGACTTGTTCGACGTCGGACCTGTGAAGGATTTTTTAAAAAATATTACGAAAAAATATTACGGTCGTGCCACATTACAGGTACAGTACAGTATTTACAGTCCGCCGACGCCTATGATAAATAAATAAATATCCTTGGAAATTCTTTTACACATGACTACCTGATACCAAACTAAGCACAGCTTGTACTAGGGAAACCAGATAACTGATATTACTACATATACTACTTTTTGTTTGTAAATACAAACTAAATATACACTTAATTACACCTAGACTCGGGACATGCGGACATGTTCATGCACACAAATGCATGTCCTGGGCAGGAATCGAACCTACGACCTGCACTGCAGCGTGATTTTCGTTTGCTTTTCCTTGTCTTGTGTAATTTCTTTTCATCTCTTGTCATTTTGTGTCATCTCTTGTCATTTTGTGTCATCTCTTGTCATTTTGTGTCATCTCTTGTCATTTCGTAGTTATTCGTGTCATTTCTGTAAAAACTCCCTATTTCGCTTACTGTTATATACTTGCAGCATGGTCTTGGGCCGACAGTGGGAATACATTGCTTGTCAAAACAATGGAATCGCTTTATTGCGTTTGTTGTAGGTATGGATGGGCAAGTAATAAATATATCATACATCAATAAATTATCGTAAAAAATAACATTACAGATATGGATAGGAAAATGTTTGTCCGTCCTATTCAATCTATTATATTATAAACGAAAGTAACTCTGTCTGTTACCTTTTCACGGCTAAACCGCTGAACCAATGTTGATGAATTTTGGTATGGAGATAGACTGGGTCTTGGCGGAGAACATAGGCTACTTTTTAGGGTTCCAAAGGGTGCTAACGGGACCCTATTACTAGGCCTACGCTGTCCGTCTGTCTGTCTGTCCGTCTGTCAGCGCGGGCTGTATCTCACGAACCGTAACAGGTAGAGAGTTGAAATTTTCACTGAATGTGTATTTCTGTTGCCGGTGCAGAACAAATACTAAAAATATAATAACATTTAAAAATAAATATCAAGTCTCAAACTTGATATTTTTGATGTGTTTATTCTACGGTGGTACGGAACCCTTTATGTGCGAGTCCGACGCCTTCAGATCTTATGAATGTTTTCTTGAAATAAATATAGTGTATTTTAAGTAATTAACTGGCCAACCCTCAGGTCCTACCTACCATGTTAGGATCTTTTTCGTTCTAGCGGGTGTAAACCGTGATTTAACGAGTTAATGTGATAATTTTTGTATTTAAATTATTCAATTCAATGTATTTGTTTCAGACATAGTCCAATATTGATTATTAAAATTATTATAATTTCACAATAAATATAAAACAATAAATAAAAGTAAAATTAAATTTAAAAAAAAAAAAAAAAAAAAATTATTTTTCATGTTTTATCATTAAAATACAATATAATAATAACATAAATTAAAATAAAATACAATAAAATAAAAACCTACCCCTAATTAAACAAATACCGTCCGCGTGGGATACTGGCTGCATGTCCTCCCTGTATTCAAGCTGTTCCTGTTGTCAGGCGAATTTTTTGAGCAAGGAAAGACCCAGCCCTCTTGTCACCTGTGGCGGTAACCAGTCTAAGGGTGATTTTGATAGATAAAAAAATAAAGATAAAAAGATAAACAAAAAATAAATGCATGGTTAAATCAATAAAATTAATAAAAACTGAAAATTAAATTAAAAAATAAATTAAATATGGTAAAAAAAAATATTATGACACCGCTGATGACTTCATGATCGGCATCGAAGTTAAGTACCAAAGTATTCCTTTGCCTACGAAACATGAAAAAGATACTCTTATCCGGCAGTCAGTCACTGACACAGAGTATGTACATTTTTACCCGACTACGGTGGGCGGAGGGTTATGATTTTGACCGATATGTATGTATGTTCATCTGCTCCCGTATAACGTCCAAACTATTTTTATATCATAATAATTTGACTAATGAGATATCGTTGGACGCGTCTGGATCGTCCGCTGGTTATAGGCTATTATACGATCGAAATATTGTTATACGTATCTATCAGCATATTGTAGGTATCGTTTGTCTTCTTTTGACTTAATTTGTCTTCAGCAATAAAAACAACATAGAAATCCCATATAAAACGAAAAAAAAATATTTGAATATTTTCATCCATTTCATCTATTTTAAAAGGTGCACTGGGACATATTATTTTAATTGTACGAATTAAACAATATTGTTCCTTCAAAAAATAACTATACTATAGTCTACTCCATAGCTGTTCTGTCCTAGCTAAGCGAGAGGGATATATCCTTCGGCAGCTCACGCGACGCTAGCCACACCCCGAAACTAAAATTCATTTTTTTCTTGTATCGTCTTAAGTCATGAGCGGAAGCGATATCTACGAAAAGAATAAAACCCAAATTTATAGAAAGTTATGTTGGCCTTACACTGGCATTACAAATCACTGTTGTTCCTAGAAATGCTTTGTAAATCCATTTTAAACTAGCTAAAAACATCTATAAATTTGGCGGAAAGTTTGTTCACGAATCAATCAAATCAGTAGTCCCATTACTTAACTGTTCAATTAGTTTCGTTCATCACGTGTTGCCTTGCCCATCAAAATGTATTGACATCGGGAAGAGTTAAGTGTAGATATGTCTATCAATTTCAATTGACAGAGCAACACTGGATGAACTAAACCATTTAAGCATAGCTGCCTTCGCATGAAATAAAAACGAGATTATTTTCTAATTTTAACTAGATAAACATGAATAGCAACTCTATTCCTCGAAATGGTTTTCAATCAGCATGGTTTTTGATAAATTAAATTCACTTGGGCATATCGTGTCACAACCTGGACGCCGGAAGACGCTCGCAGACGTCGAGGCAGACCGAGGCTAAGGGGGCTTACCACAAGCTCTTATTGCGATTCAATTACAGGAACGTATTAACGTTTCAGCGACTTTTTGTGCAATGACGTACCTTATTGTCATGACAATAAGAAACGTCATTAAAACGTCGTTAAAACGTTCCTATAATTGAAACGCAATAAGAGCTTGTGATAAGCCCCCAGGTGGAGGGATGATGTGGTCAACTTTGCGGGCGGAACGTGGCACAAATGGCTCAGGATCGGGAGTTGTGGAAGAAAAAGGGGAGGCCTTTGCCCAGCAGTGGGACAGTTAATAGACTAAAAAAAATAAAACACTTAGTTATTTCATTCGTCAACTAACTTAACATTTTTAGGCGCTTATCATTCATCACTTGAACCACACGTCAAGGGCCGTATCTTGAATTATTTATACCGGCCCGACTTGTTGACGATCAATTTTCTAGGAATATACCTATTGATAAGAACGGTAATGCTAAGTAAATGGTCCATTCATCGTTCAGGGTTGGCTATCAGTTGCTACATGGTCACGTAACATATGAATACGTAGCTTTTTATGTAAAGCTGTAACTATAATCAGGTAATCAAGATCTATTTGATCGCAACTCAAATTTGAGACGGTATTATTTGTATTTTTAAGATCTCAAATTTTTAATCAAATGATTTCCACTCCGGTATGTATCTAAATGAGTCTAAATGTGGCAAGCAGCGCGCCCGAACAATCAGTTTTAACTTCTGACCACGTTGACATATAGTATCATAAAATGATTGCTCGGACGCTTCGCTCGCTTCTTTTAGATGCACTCATTGCCGGTGTCCCAAGCGCCCAAAACGACGCGCCCATAGACAGTAGAAAAAAATTAGCGCGCCCGTTCAATCCGTTCACATAACGTCATAACAGATTTCTTAGCCGCGGCTGTTCGTGGCTTGTGGACGCACCTATTGGAGAAAGGAGAGTAATATTTTAAGGAAAATAACCTCATCATTTTTGATAACCGCATTAATTTTCGCATTGTAAACAGTGGGTTGTTTGTTAACAAACATAAACAAAACCGAACATAATTTAACCGAGGGATTGTTATTCCTTACTTCGGTGTGATTTTAAAGGTTCTATTAGATTGGGGTAAAGGTGCACCAAAATTGTGGAATTTAATCCACGTTGATTTTCTTTGGAAGGTTTTTTAAATAATTATTTTTTGAACGTCGCGGGAACCCGCTAGATGTAAGTAGCACAGGACCGGCCGTTGTGGAAAAACTTGGGGGAGGCCTATGTCCAACAGTGGAAGTCTTTTAGCTGACATGATGATGATGATGCTCCATTTTTGCTCTCTTTTCACAGGAACGATGATACACACGCAAACAATCTATATAAATAAATAACATTTAAGTGCCTGTTTGTAATGTCCAAATAACAGGTTTTTATAAAATGTATAATTATGAAAATACATAGGTATATACGGTAATTATAACAAAAAAATTCCTTCTGTTCGTTCCGGCTAATCTTCGAAATGACTGGCCCGATTTTGACGGCACTTTCACTTGCATAAAGCTAATGTTATGAAAAGTAACTGAGGCTACTTTTATTTTAGCCAACATTAACAACATCTTTTTCTTTCAACAGGTCTGGCGTATATGGTTTCTTTTCATTGATAAGTAGGTATAGTTAAAATTGTGTTGTTTTGCGCGTTGCCGCTGACAGCGGCAGCTCGTGGCGTCATGCAACACTTTAGCAAAAAACGCTGCCGTCCATAGCCGTCGCGCGAAGTCGTGGCCGGGCCGTAAAGTTCGTGTATGTCGGGTCTATAATATAAAACAAAAACAAAAGTAAGTCGATGGCTATGAATAATTTATCAGATTCAAATCTATAACATCGAGCTATGGACGTAGTCTTCCCTTATCAAGGCATCGAGGGGATAAAAATATTGATGGCGATGTTATGGACGATAAACGACAATATTAGGTCACGTCACTTTACAAAAATATGTGACCAGACAAACACACCTACTGTATGGTCCCAAACTAAGCAACGTTTGTAATGGAGATCCGTAACGAATTTAGTTGAGAACGCAGATTTATAGAGCTAAGAAATCAATGATATACAGTGCAACTGTTTTTGGTCTACGACAAAAAATTACGAAGCATGTGCCAAATTACTAACGAAGTTTGCGCGCGATTGTTGTGACGTCATCGGGCTCACGCTGATTCTACTCGACACTAGATGGCGACCCTTTGTACCTACGTCCCAATTACCATCCTACACTTAGTAACATCTAGTGCAAAATATTAAACTACGTACTAACATAGACATAAAACGAAGCGAGTAGTTGTGCTATTGACCGGTAGATAGAAATAATCGGGGGGGCGGTATCTTGTTAAATGCCACGCCCCCACCACCCGTTCCATCCCGCGCAAATTTCCACGCGATGTTTCATAGAGAAATCTACTAAGAACAAATCTTCGGTCTATCATCTCTATGCCGAAAAAGGTGAGAATAGTGACGTTAGAGGCTAAAATATAGATGTTGGTATGATAATATCACGATCCATCAGTGCTTCTGGCGTGTTTATACAAATATGAATGCCTAAGCATACGCCAAATGATTGATGGTAAGTAATACCTACGCGTTGATATTTAATTTTTATCCTAAATATGTTTTATCTGGGTTAAATCACGGTTTCTAGAACATGTAGGAATAACTAAATTTATACGTGTTGGTTTGGCCTCGATTTAGTATTCTAGACTAGAATTTAGATTTTATCCATGATTTTCTCAGAAAAATACTTTAATCGTATTTAGGTGTACTTGTTTTAATAGTAAATACGTATAAACTTCCAGACAAATTGTGGACACAACTAACTAAATCAGCTTAAGATAAATCAGCTTGGGACTGATCGCTCCAATACACTTTGTTAATAACAGTGTCATGTTAAAGTGTAGCGTGTCTTGCCTTGCTTATTTCGGAAGGCAGCACACTGGAGCTATTTACCAAATTACATTGTATTAAAATAAGTAAATGGCGATAAAAAAAAACAATGTAAAAAGACAAGCCCGCTGAGTTTCTTGCCGGATCTTCTCAGTCGAGGTCGCGTTTCCGATCCGGCAGTAGAATTTAAGGAAAAAATGTAAAATGATAATTTGTAAGTGCTCCCGTAGGCCTAAACAAAATAAACGCTTTGACTTTGACTTTGAACTAGACTATAACAACACAACTTTTACAAAATCCTTTGATTTTCAGTTAAATTCTAAAAACTCATTCATTTAAAAAATCAAGATTTTCAGTACACGAATCGTGAAATCATCAGTTCACACCTTCCAATCAATATTCAAACTTAGCATCGTTGCCTAAAGTTCAAAATGTAAAACTTTTCTAATAATCACACATCGCGTGAATGCGCACCCCCTCACGTAAAGGAATGTCAGGAATTTCGCTACTTCAGAAATGTAGGATCAATATTGGCTGGTTATTTTACGTAATGGTAGCATAAACCATTTAAAGTTGATCTTTTGAATTTGCCTAGAAGAGTCGCAAGCTGGAAATTCAAATTTCAACTGTATTAGAGAAGTATTAGAGTCAATTTTAATTTGAGGGTTTATAAAGCCGCTAAAACATTATCCGTTTTCGCCGTACCTCTGTAGAACATGCAAGATTACCTCAGTGCGAGCTGATTTGATTTGCATCACTTACTAGATGGAATCTTGGGTAGGCTACTCAATATGCTACGTATTTACATAATAATAATAATAATATTAGCCCTTTTAACATCCCACTCCTGGTCACGAGCCTCCCCTCAACATCAGGACAAGTCAGAGTTGGGCAAAATTTAATTGCGATTAATTAATTGCAAATTGCAGGTGATGTCACAATTAACAATTAATTGTGATTTGTTCGCGATTGACAAACAAATCAAAATTAATTGTTAATTGTGACACCACATGCAATTAGTAATTAATTAATTGCAATGAAATTTTGCCCAACTGTGGGCCCAGTGCAGGGTGGTTGATTTCAAATATCTTTCGAAAATTTGTTAGATTTTCTAGACAGGTTTCCTCACGATGTTTTCCTTCCCGTAAGCAAATGATAATCATGGTAAAGTTATAATTCGTCCGTTATGGTTCCAGGTTCGATTCCCGCCGGGGTTTTCTTTTGTCTTTCATAGTTTACCCTAGTCTGGGGTGTTGTTAGGCTGTCTAGTTTGGGACCATACAGTTGGTATTTTAGTCTGACGATATACCTATCTTACATAACCTTCGAATGCTTTTATACAAACCCTTCTTTAGAGTATTATGACAATGCCTCTTGAATGTAGGTCCCAATATAACATCAGATCCCGTGTAAAGGGCTCCTTAGTGAGTTGATTTCGATCGACTGTGGGTTACTTCTTAAAGGAAACCTTTGAACTACACTATTAAGAGCATAGAATTGGCAGTAACGTTACCTTGGGGCTTACCACCACCTCTTATAGCAGTTTTGTTTTAACGTTTCAGCGGCCATTTGTGCAATGACGTTTCTTAGTGTCATGACAATAAGGTACGTCATTGCACAAAAAGACGCTGAATCGTTAAAACGTTCCTGTAATTGAATCTCAATAAGAGTTCGTGGTAAGCCCCCTTGACATTATGTTAAGTAGAATGATCGGTATCAATGAAAAATTAAATTGTATGTAGGTAATTTATTGAATATTTAATACTATAGCAATATCAAGGTGGTAGAGCCAAGCTGTAGCCAATTGACTGCAGCTCATAAACGGGCTGGATCGACCGGGGTAGTACCACCCTCTCACAGAAGATCGGCGTAAAGCAGCTATTACAGCTGCGTTTCGTTCGATGAGTGAGAGAGCCGTAAGCCCACCCCCTCCCCCTCCCTCCATCGTAGTCCCCTTCAGGTCGGCAATGTGCGAGCAATGCCTTTGGTATTGTAAGCATCTATAGGCTACGGTAATTGCTTAACATCAGGCGGGCCGTACGCTTTTTTGCCACTGCAGTCCTATAAAAAAAAAATATTTAGGGACAAAACCACCGCCTCTGCTCCCCTTAGGTTACAAATATCCGGGGCGGCGGTTTTCACTTACCATCAGATAGACCGTTTATCCGTAAGTATTTATTATTTTCGTGTCCTAGCCAAAAAAATAACTTGTATGATTTTCTTTAAGACAAGTAAATCGATCGGTGACGATGTCGACCTAATGCATTTATAGTGATGTTTTTTTTATTTGTATTTATTATTTTACTTTTAGTTTTGTTATATTGTAAATAAAACAAAATACAGTACAAATTAAAAACTAAAACCCGACTACTGAAAAATCGCGCTCTAAAAAGTATGAAACAAGAAAATATTCGCATCTAGAGGATAGCCGTGGTCCGTATAGGTCCTTTAGGGCAAAATGGCCTATGAACACGTACCACGGCTATCCTCTAGATGCGAATATTTTCTTGTTTCATACTTTTTAGAGCGCGATTTTTCAGTAGTCGGGTTTTAGTTTTTAAACTTACTTTTTATTTAATTATTTTGGAGTTATAGGTAACAATATATATATTTTTGAAATGTGCTCATCAAGCTCTTTCATTTGATACCCCACACGGTTTATTTAAAAATTGTTTTTTTTTTTAGTTCATGACATTATGTCCTCTAGAGGGCGCCATATGCAATTTTATGTAACGTCACATAGCCTATAACCAGCGCGCCATTAAGCCGCTTCTAACAATACCTCATTTATTAAATTACAACAAGTAGTTTGGAAGTTAGGTGGGAACAGATGCACATACATACATACATACATACATACATACATACATTCATACATACATACATACCGGTCAAAATCATAACCCTCCGCCGTAGTCGGGTAAAAAAAAAATTACATCACGACTTTTATCCCCATTCGGGGGTAGTCAGAGACTTGAGTGACCATACACCACCACATTGTGGAGGTATTAACCAACTCAAAGCCCTCGTTTCACCAGATAGTCAGGACCCAACGTGACAGGTGGTGAACCTTGTCGCCGTGTATACAGGAACTGACTATTACCTAATCCCGAGGGATAGGTAGGTTTCCTCACGATGTTTTCCCTCACCGTCAGCGAACTGGACAAGTTAATAATCAATATCACTGGAAATACTAACCCCAATGACAGGCAATCTCCAAGGGAGAAAGCCACAAAGACCCTCGGACCGCTGGCGTTTGATATACCCAATTATTTACCTAGGTCTTGTTTATCTGGATTTACAGATTTAGAAACAAGGAAAACACAGGTTAACAAACTTGAAACAGTCGTAAGGAAAATGAAAAAGAAATCCTCTAGAAAAATAAATGTTGCTTGAAATCTGACAAGGGTTCTTGATTAGCGTTTAGCGTTCTGTCCGCGAAACAATAGATGGAAATGAAGTATTACAGTTATTTTGTTATATAAAATCTTAATCCCTACCTATGAATAAGTTAAAGACAGCACGGAGTAAAATATGTAGGTACCATTGATGTTTAATTTTAGTAGATATGGTAACTTCTAACATAGCAATCACTGAACTTGTGCTCAGCGCACCACTACATGCAGCGAAATGCACACATCTGTTATGGCACCTGCAATTCGTCAATTAACTTATTAAATACATAAGGAGGCATTATTCACCAGACGATAAGTCGCATTGGCAATACCGACATGTTTTCAATAGTGTCAGATCGCCGGCTGGTCTGGCGTGATTGTTTTGTGAGTTTAGTGTTATTTCTCGCTTTATTGTCCTTTATTAAGCATTAAAGTTCTTTCCATTGAGTTATTCACTTGGATTTATGAATGATGAGAATAAAGTATATAAAAGAAAGAGGTTATATTATATTATATTTGATTTACACATTCATCATTTATTTATTACTTATGTTACGTACGGTACATTTGTTTGAGGTTATTGTTGTTGGATGAGGTTTTAAATTACCCAAACAACTACCAGGTATGATTTAGCTGTACATACTTTTTTATTGGTAAAATAATTTGCTGTTGTCCGTATATTTTTGAGAATCGATCTGAACGTGACATACCTATTTACTTAAGTAGAAAATGAAAACGGGGGTTTAATATATTACAATTACGATTGCCACCCTAAATTATAAAAAAAAAACCCACAAAAACCCTAAATTACCAAATGCAATTAAAATTTAAAATGATCTCAATAAATGTTAAATTTATTCTTAAACATGTTGTGATTATAAACGCAATCGAAATACTCAAATAATGAGGTTCTTTTTTATAATGTAAGTGTTGATTATTGACAAATTTTTGTTCCAAGAAGTGTTAACATGATTGTTATTTTGTGTTTATTTTAATCAGAGCAGTAATATTAAAATAATGATAATAATATAATATTATTATTAAACATTATATTTTCACATACTTCAATTATTGTTTTTTATTTCATTTAACACTTTCTAACTAACATTTCTAACTGAAAATAAGCCAAATTTCAGTAAACAAAAGATTTTTAACTTGTCTGAAAAAGGTTCGGTTTCGGTTTCGGTTTCGGCCGAACCTAAAACAGATGCCGAAGATTCGGTTTCGGTTTCGGCAGATAATCCTGTTTCGGTCGGACACTAGTTTTCAACATTATTTTCCATGAGCGACTGAATCGTACTGTGTCCATGGACTCAGTTTAGTAGAACAGATTATTTTGGACGGTCACGTGTCTTCCTCTTTTTTGGCAATGTCTTTGGTACTCTAACATTTTTATTAGAATCTTTTCCTCTTCATAAAGATCTCATGAATGTCTGTATTCCATCCCCCTGTCTGAAGCTTTCAGTAAACATAAGAAAAAGGCTTACGAATTTAAGATTAGGAAAACGTAAGCCGGCTTACGGAGGCAGGTTTTGTTATCATAGCTGAAGTTACCAATGATTTTATGGTAATAAGTCTGTATAGTACGTAATACTTCAGAAATAAAATACATATTATTTTGTCATAAATGTGGGAAATAACCATGGACCAATTACTAAGGGGACTGGCCCTAAGCAACTCGGCCGAGTGGTCGGCCTAGTACTAACATCGACATAAAACGAAGCGAGTAGTATAACTATTTACCAGTAGATAGTACAATGAAAATGAAAAAACAATGACCACGTTTTTTTTCATACATATATCTAATAAGGGCACCTCTTGCTTTAGTCTTTACTCTGTGGAAATAACCATAATACCTAATAAATATCGCCCGACTTACACCAGCTGTATTGTCCTAAACTAAGCAACGCTTGTACTACGGTTACCATACAATGGACTGGGGGCGATCTCAGTGAGTGACACACAGCCACGGGCAAATTATGAAAAGGCCGTTTCCGAAATTTTCCTTTAACGGGAATCGAACCCGCAACCGCGATGCTGTGAGCCGAGTGGCTAACGCTCATACCACTGCGTTAAGCAAACTGATTACGAGAATTCAAAAATTCAAAATACTGACGCCCCAAAGAGTTAAAAAGGACTTAATATTCAGCTGTGAGTGAGTAAATTAATTTCACAGAAATCAAAGCAAATTATTTTCTATGCCGGTTTTCAATCAATGTTTCCTTAATAATACACTAATAATACTACTGTCGTTGACACGAATGATTCATGAATTGAGGTATAGAAATGTCCAGGTTTTGCTAAGAAGCTAATTAAAGAGCACACAGAAAATTAAACATGAGTTTGGTACCGGCCCACCAATCAGAGGGTCGATCACTATTGCAGCTCAATGGCAATGGCTAAGCGGCTTAGTGCCCTGTTGGCAGTCCTCTGGCCGACAACATACCGACCGCCGAGAAATTGCGATGGACAATTGATAAGAGACTCGAGGCTCAGGTGGAATGACAACTTGCGGAAAGGGGCTGGCAAAAACTGATGCAAAGAGCTGAAGACCGAGCTCAGTGGCGTCCGTTATAAGATGCCTAATTAAAACAATAGTCAGCAGTAGACAGATGATGATAAATGTATCTTACGCCACTTACCTGAGAGCGATTCCATCAGCTCTATCCTCGCTTGCAATACTGGTCCTCGGTGAGCTGCCGAGCCGGCTACTCGCGGATTTCCGCCGGAGTTCGTGCGGATCCGGCTCGTCCTTGCTGGTGAACGAGATCCGGGGCGCGTGCGCACGGAGACCGCACACCTTGTGTCCTGACACGCCGCGGCAGAGGAGCTGACTTTGGGTTATGTCTGGAACAAAATATTTAGAATTATTTAAGTCAGGCCCAACTACGATAGATAAGTATAGAAATTACGTAAAATACAATTTTGTTTAGGCCTAAGAAGTATTTACAAAGTGTAATATTAGCTTTATTTTCTTAACTCTACTACCGGATAGGAACGCGACCTCGACTGAGAAGATCTGGCAAAAAATTCAGCAGGCTTGTCTTTTTTACAGTAAGTAGTTTACTCGCACTTGTCCGGTTTTTTTGTTTAAATTAAAATATTAAAAAAATACATAATTACGCAGTATGTTTTTACTTGCGGAAAATAAACTTATATTAAAAAATTATGGTACTTGTGTCCTTCTTCTTAGGAGCAAGAACATGGTACCGGTTTTAGAGGGTCCATAACTTTAGTTCTAAATATAAATGTGGAACGAACTTTGTGCCAAAAAAACTTTAAACGTTATGTATTACGTATCCCAAACTTTAATTGTAAACCTTGGAATTTTTGAACTCGCGCGTATCGTTCGAACTTTTGTTCGTTATTCGTAAGTACGTTCAAAATATGGACTTACTGTCTTTATGTCATCATCTACGCATATGCTACCCTTTAAGACCGCAGGCTTAAGTGTGCTTCTAAGGACATTATACATAATTAATATTCATGTGAAATATCCATAATGGCAGCCTGGCTCCATTAGAAATTATTCAACCGATAATTTATGAACACAATGGACATACTTGGTGACAGCTATTAAGTTCGAAACACGTGTTGTGTTAACGAAATATTAAATTGTGGGTACATTTCTCGTGATTCTCGGTAGTATGTAAATCTAAGATAATACTGAGTGACAGAATTGAGGTTGAAATCTCGGACTATTTTATTACTAGAAAATCTTCATGGGTGATTATGACCTTTGGATTTTGCCTGTTATACATACATACATATACTCACGCCTGTATCCCAAGGGGGTAGGCAGAGACTATTAATTGCCACATGCTATGATTTTGCCACACCTCTTTTGCTTCATCCATATTCATACATCTTCTCATGCACTGCCGTCGGTTGAGGGTGCTACGGACTTGACCTTTCTGGAAGAGACCATTAATCTGGTCGTGAAAAGTTCTCCTTGGGCGCCCTCTTCCGACGCATCCACTCACTTTCGCTCCATATATCTCTTTCGTCAATCGACTTTCACTCATCCTCTCTACGTGACCAAACCATCTTAGCATACTCTTTTCGATCTTAGTCACCACATCATTTTATTACTGTGATTAATTGATGGTAGAGTCAAATTGTAGCCAATTGACTACAGTTCATTAGGGCTGGCTTGCCTGGGGAAGTACCACCCTTTCACAGAAGTTTAGCGTAAATTAGATATTACAGTTGCGTTTCGTACGATGAGTGAGAGAGCCGGAACTCTTATCACTCCCCTTTAAGCCGGCAACGTGCGAGCGATGCCTTTGGTATTGCAAGCATCTATAGGCTACGTAACTGCTTAACACCAGGCGGGCCGTACGCTTGTTTACCACCGTAGTCACAAAGAAAATGTGTCAGAAAGGTGTCATTCCTGGCGGTGGCATGGCATCGTATGGACGTGACTAGAAAAGTTACCTTTTTGTAATAACAGCTGGTATAGTACCTTTTCAGGGTCTTCTGACTACCTAAAAAACCTTTTTCCAACCTATTTTCCTAGTTCAGATAAACGTCTAACCTCTAAGGAATTTAGGACCGCAAATTATTTTCCATCGAGGCGCACTCGCCAAATATTTGTCAAATACTGGGGCGAAACAAAACGAGGAATTCCCTTATTGCGCCATCTCTACCGACGTAGAGTATACTAGTTCGTGTATCTAAATGATACCGCCAATATTATTTTATGTACCCTGGGTTATAAAGAAAACGTATCTTACTAGAAAATACACAAGGATTTTTAGAACTCTAAGTTCAGTAACTTTACCATGAGTTAACGACGAGACATGACGAGCCCGTTGGCGTGGTTGGCGTGATGGCGCCTTTCACGCTGCAGGTCGTAGGTTCGATTCCTACCCGAGACATACATTTGTGTGCATGAACATGTCTGTATGTCCCGAGTCTGGATGTATATGTATATTAAGTATGTATTTACAATTAAAAAAGTAGTATATGTAGTATTATCAGTTATCTGGTTTCCATAGTAAAAGTTCTGCTTAGTTTGGGATCAGGTAGCCGTGTGTAAAAATGTCCCAGGATATTTTTCAGGATATTAGTTAATACATTCGCAAAGTCACTGATCGCTAGAAATGTCTATGGAAAATTGTTTTTGTCGTGATTGATAGAAATCCTGTAAAATTTCCATACTATGTTGTTATGCAGACGCTAGCATTTTTAGGGTTCCGTACCCAAAGGGTGCCAACGGGACCCTATTACTAAGCCTACGCTGTCCGTCTGTCTGTCTGTCTGTCTGTCTGTCTGTCTGTCTGTCTGTCTGTCTGTCTGTCTGTCTGTCCGTCTGTCTGTCAGCGGGCTGTATCTAACAAACGGTAATAGCTAGAGACATGAAATTTTCACAGAATGTGTATTTCTGTTGCCGCTACAACAACAAATACTAAAAATAAAATAAAACTTAAAAATAAAGGGGGTCCCCATACAATAAACTCGATATTTTTGGCGTTTTTATTGATAACTCATAAATTAAACAATATATAAAGAGAAAACTAACATTTTAACCATGAGTGATCATTATGACATATTTTAGATAAATTGTTGACAAAAAAAAGAAATGTAAAACTACATTTTTGACCCATAAATAAGTTTTAAATTAATAGTACCAGTCAAAGTAGCGCCATCTAACATTGTTATGATATCATTGGCATTACAGTGTCATAAGTAGTATAATAATTCGAGTGCAATACTAGAGATCATCTTAGCCGTATGGTTAAGGCGTTAGTCCACGTGTATGTGGGTATTAGGTTCGAATCTTACTACGAGTTGTTTTTTTTTTTGAGTAATTCGCATTTTTTTTGTCGCCCACAGCTTAAATTAAAATAATGTTAACACTAAACTGATTTGTGCAAATACATTGTTTACGTACGTAAACATATTTGTAAATCAAGTTTCAAATGCATTCGGAGTTTCAAGCACAGAGTATTAGAACTATAGATAGCGTTGTAATAGTTTTTCACAGAATGTGTATTTATTTATTTGTGTACTTTATGTACCTATTATTGCAGGTGTGTACTAACAATTATGGGACTGAGGTGGCAAAAAAGCGTACAGCCCGCCTGATGTTGAGCAGTTTTTTTTTATGGGAGTGAGGTGGCAAAGAGTAAATAATTGTTGCTATAACAAAGATAATATAAAATAAGAATCTCATAATATATAAAATAATAGTACCGCTACGCACCACTAGATGACGCTAGATGAGCTCCTAGATCGCGCTATGGTTTCGTTTTTCAGATCGCAATATAGACACGACCAAAATTCGCCTGCTATTGACAAGTTTTGCGTTATCTCTAGGTTTCGATCGATTGGAAATTGTTGTATTGCTTTCATAGTGTCATATTTGATGGCAGAATACTCCCGTTGCCTCCGACTATAGTGTGCGGGGATTTTAATGTAGACTTACTGGAATCTAATGAGAATGCACCTTTAAAAAAATATTTTGACCATATTGGTTTAAATTCAAAACTTCCTCGTGTTGTTACCACAACGGGTTATACTCAAATAGATAATGTGTTTATCAATATTGACTTGAATGCTGGCACATACTGTGCACTCTTTAGTTACCTAGCCCTTTATGGATACAATTTCGAATTGAGCAATAGATTTTATCAAAACTATCCGAAAAGTCAGAATAAAATTTGTATTTCTGTTGCCGCTGTAACAACAAATACTAAAACAGAATAAAAAAATATTTAAGTGGGGTTCCCATACAACAGACATGATTGCCGTTTTTATAGAATGGTACGGAACCCTTCGTGCGCGAGTCCGACTCGCACTTGGCCGGTTTTTTTTATAGTGCTGAGATGGCAAATAAGCTTACGGCCCGCCTGATGTTAAGCAGATACCGTAGCCTATAGATGCTTGCAATACCTAAGGCTTTGATCGAACTTTGCCGACCTGAAGGGGAGGGGGAAGGAGGAAGGAGAAGGGGGGGTTGGGCTTCTGGCTCTCTCGCTCATCGTACGAAACGCAGCTGTAATAGCTGCTTGACGCCGCTCTTCTGTGAGAGGGTGGTACTATCCGGTAGTCAGCCCGTATATGAGCTGCAGTCAATTGGCTACAGCTTGGCTCTACCACCTTCAAAAAAATTAGTGAAAGTAACTATTTGTAACGGTATAATTTATGGTCCGCTGGAGCAATGGTTTGAGCGGAGGCTGCTTGACTCACTGCATCGAATGGTTGCGGGTTCGATTCCGGCCAGAAGCAAATTTGGTAATAATTGCACCGTCTCTATTCGTCCCATAAGACTTTGTATACGAGTACCTAAATACTACTTGGTACACAAATTAACCTTAATAACTTAATATGTATATTGCCTTCCTTCTTATGGTCATAACGTATGAAAACGACAGAATATAAATAAACTTTTCAATTAACATTATACCTTATCTTTATCGTCTTTTATATTTACCAAACCTTTTAAAATAAAATACAATTTCTCGATTGCGCTGATGCATTTTATAAACTTCGTTACACACAAGATAAAAATGTTTCTCTAAACATACTACTTACACACGAAATCACATTTTGTAAATACTAAGAACTCTATTTACTAATAAAATCCTAATTCGATTTACTAACGTCGCTTTCATCATTCAGTTTAAGAGAATCTTGAGAAAAATGTCCCAACAGTTCTGGGCGTACTTGATAAACTTACTTAAGTAATAAAGTTAGTACTTGAGTGGGGAGGGAGAGCACACTTGTGTCTTTATTGTGTCTCTACTTAATGAAATGACACTTAAGTTGAGTTTACGAAATGGACGCATGCAAGTTATTGCTGGCTGTAACTTATGATTCTGAGCGTTCTGTCTTATGAACACTATACCTACTCTTTAAACACTTTTTAAAATGAAGTACCTACTTACATGGTAATGGTGGTAGAGCCAAGCTGTAGCCAATTGGCTGCAGCTAATAAACAGGTAGGCTCGACCGGGATAGTCCCACTCTCTCACAGAACATCAGCATAAAATAGTTATTACGTAAGTGTTAAATCCTTGACAGTCGACATATTAGGGACACCGCAGACATGCTACTTTTTGCTTCGGCGATTGGTGATTTTGCGACTGTATCGATGCTGCATTGCGATTTGGCGACTCTCTGTCATCGGACGCAGCGACTGCTCTGATGCTAAAAGCGACTAAATCGCCGATCGCCGATGCAAAAAGTAGCGTGTTTGCGGTGGCCCTTATTGGCCAGTGAGCTGGTAAAATATTGGTTTTGTTTTGGGCCTTATTTTAATGTAATTGTGCGCTATTGAATCATTAGATTTATTTATTATACTTGGACTACCAGGCCTACCAGGACTACCAGGCCGTGTGGAGCGGTGTAAACGGTGTAAACTTACAATAGAAAATAACGCAGATAAACTAACCGTTATATATAGTTTCAATTCACTGACAAATTCACGAGTAAAACTCACTAAATGACATCTATCTGAGCGCGTTCCTCTTCAAATACTTCAACGGTCCAGCCGGCCATCCCACGGGAAATAAACGGCTAACAAGCGGCTCTGGGTTTTTAACTTCAGCGTTTTAATAACGGCCTTGATGGTCGTAAAGTTACTGCACATTTTGTATTAACCTTTTAGTTGATATAAGTTGAGATTAATGTTTAGACTATGAGATAATAAAAATTCCCTTTAGACATTCTAATTGTTGGGGTGTAACTGGGATTGCCCCTTGTCCATTGTACGGTACCCATTGTACAAGCCATGGACCAATTACTAAGGTGACTGGCCCTAAGCAACTCGGCCGAGTGGTCGGCCTAGTACTAACATCGACATAAAACGAAGCGAGTAGTTCAACTATTTACCGGTAGATAGAACAATGAAAATGAAAAAACCATGGACCAATTACTAAGGGGACTGGCCCTAAGCAACTCGGCCGAGTGGTCAGCCTAGTACTAACATCGACATAAAACGAAGCGAGTAGTTCAACTATTTACCGGTAGATAGAACAATGAAAATGAAAAAACAATGACCACGTTTTTTTTCATACATATATCTAATAAGGGCACCTCTTTCTTTAGTCTTTACTCTGTGGTACAAGCTTTGCTTCGTTTGGGACCATACAGTTGGTGTGTTTGTCTGGCGATATCTATTTAATTTACATTTCCCCCCCTCCATTCATTTCATCCATCCATTCCATTCCATTTCGCTGACCCCTTTTTTCTGTTTCCTCTGTCTATGTGTTGCAAGTGTGTCGAATAAATGTTTCTTTCATTCTTTCTTTTTTTATTTACAATCATCCTTAAAAACACTTTGCCACTTTGCTTTGCTTTGTTGCTTTGAGGCGCTCGTAGCAAGATGCAATCACCGATCGGTAAACGATCGGAGGTTAAGCAATGTTCGGCAAGGTCAGTCAGAGATGTGTGACCGTTTAGTGGCATTTGAACTGAGCGTCTCCGTGCTTCGGAGGGTAACTTAAAAGTCGGTCCCGGTTGTTGTCATCTAGGCAGCAGTAGTTAGACCTTGTCAGAGGCCTACGGGCGGCTTGAACAACTCTGACACCAGGTTGGCCACTAACCATATGATAAGAAGATTTTGCCAAAAGCTTGCAAATTGCAGCCCTTAAGAGGGCAAGGGTCACTATTCAGTACTAAACATTGTACGTACCTAACCACTTAAAATGGAACAGAATACATCTTGCCATTGTGCCCAAATGCCCACACAGCTAAGTTCGGGCAGTAATCAAAAAGTTTCTTCGCAACGACAAGAATATGAGAAAGGGTTGGTCCCTAAGTAATCCCTTGAGACAAGTTCTACACTAAGTATATACCTACATATAAGTTAAATAAGTTCTTTTTGTCAGAAATAAGTTTCATTTTGGGTTAAGGTTAAAACGTGGGCGAATTGTACGAGGTGGAATACCATCACCGTTTACAAATGCGAAACGAAAGTGCTAGTCTAAGCATTTTAGCTAAGTCGGAGAGGCTAATAATTAATTTAATTAATTAGTACCTAATGTATATCTCATATAAATAGAATGTCATTAGGTAATTCTTATTTTTTGGTATAACTGTTTTAGTTCCGTTTAAATTCGTCATTTTTGTAACAACACCGTTTAGGTTTAGATTAACCCCTAGAATGTTATGATAGACTTACACTGACACTACAAATCACTTTTGCACTTAGAAATGCTTTGTAAAACCATTGTAATCTGGCTAGAACTCTATATAAATTTGTTAGAAATCGTTATTAATTACTGAATCTCATCTCTAAAAAGAATAGTTCAATTCAGATCCCAAGTTGTTGATAGTGCCAAAATAATGCCAAAGTTTTAAGCTAGCAATGAATTTTAATGCCAATAAATTTATCTTCAGATCTTTTTAGCAACGTTCTATCAATCCATTACCAACTCAATCGAACAGAACCACTAATCAAAATGATAAAGTATGAAAAGGCTCTAAAGATAATACTTATCAAAAAAGGCTTTTGAAGATCAGTGTACCGTGGCGAGTCATTTCGGCCCTCAAATTACTTTGTCACCTCTGTCGTTAAAAATGCAGAGCGTGATGCCTTTGCCTTTTCATTGGTCGACTCATAGGGTTGTCGCCTACGCGCACGTACGATTCCGAACGAGAGTCAACTTTTTGAGATAATTGAACGTTCCTTTGATACAGAGACGAAGGGGTATATTATTCGTCGCTGGAAAATTTGAAAAGAAATTTATATAACTTTGCGTTCTCTTTTACTATAATATCGTCAATAAAATGCTAATGTGGGTATGTGTGGTATTAAAGACATCAAATATTAAAGAAAATATCGATCTATAAATTGTCTTTTTATGTTTCAAGTGTTAGTTTTCGATAAAATAAAAGTTAGGGTAGACCTTGGTTTAAGACGTGACAGTAACTAAATATATCTACCTATAGAAACAAGCAATTACATCGAAATATAAAAAAAACATATTATTATATTTCAGCTACAGGACCAGCCCTAATCTAGAGGTGTCTCATTAAACTATGCCGCTCCATCGCATCGGTCCCTAATGCATTGTTCACGTCTCCAGCCTGCGGTGGTCACCTTGAGTATAGAATAGAGTATACTCCAGTATACATAAATGCAAAGTTGCCTTTATTCTCGATACAGATATACTTAGATATATTATTTTAGCAGATATGATCCTATCATTGCAATCACTAGACTTGTATTCAGCGCTTTATGCTCGAAATTCTCACATTTGTTATCGCACTCGCAATTCGACAATCAACTTAAAAGCATTCTGATGCGTATTATTCGCCAAAAGATCAACCGTATTGGCAATCCCGATATGTTTTCAACATTATTTTCCGCACACGACTGAATCGTCTTGTGTCCATGGACTCCCTTTAGTAGAACATAATATTTTATGCAGTCACATGTACTTTCTATCTCTGTATACAAGGCACTTTATTAGATCAGCACTAATCAGCAGTAGCAAGTAGGTAACATTCATCCTTCACATCTTGAAAACCTCTCACCAAAATCTAATTAACGGAGAATAAAAGTACTCATCTATATATATAAAAATGAATCCCTATTTCATGTCATTACTTGACGCGAGAACGGCTGGACCAATTTAGATGTTTTTTTTTTTAGATTATTCCGTGAAGTTCAAGGAAGGTTCATACATTTAAAAAAAATGGAAAAATTGCCCGGAAAGCGCAAAAAACCCATATTTTACGTATGATTCAAATTACTTTCAATAGATGGCGTAATGAACGCCGGTGTCAGATGGCGGATGGCGACTATAAATTCCTGCAAATTTATTTCATGGGCAATTCATTACAAGAAATAGATCTACGTTGTGCACATAACAGTGCATGGCAAAGGTCTCTCCCCATCTTCTTCCATCCATCGCGGTCTTAGGCTCTCTCATACCACCCGTGTAGATGAGCGTCGAGGTCACCGCGCCACTGATTTTTGGGTCTACGTCGGCGACGACGGTCGTGCTCTGGGACCGCACTCGGTGATTGCTTTGGCCTACCTTTCTGAGCTCATTCGGCTCAGGTGACCCGCCCAGGTCCACTTAAGTGTAGCTGTTTTCGCTCCTACATCCGCGATAAGGGTCATGAAACGCAGCTGGGTGTTCCGCACCCTATCAGTGTGTTTAACACCCAAAATGCTGCTATTATTTTGCTTATTTTTTTTGCTTTTCATAAGCTTTTAATGCCTTCAGCAGTCATGAATATATATAAAGAATATAATTTCATAGTAATACTAAAAAATAAAATAAAAAATGAAAATTTTGTATGGCTCCAAAGTAATAAATCCAAATATGTATCTTCAAACCCGCTGTGTTAACCGTTATATCCTTACAGATGGCTGTTCTACAAATTATTTGTAATTTTTTGGTGTATGTTATATAACGGTAACAACTGCGGTTTTTTTTTAAATATTTTATACTAAAATTTGTACTTACATGCGGACCAATGGGTTTATAAACTTGAAATTTTGCAGGGAAGTGTCTGTATTTTAGAGAAACACTAATATAGCATATATAAGTACAAATTTTAGTTCAAACTTTTTTTATATAACGTATTTATTTTTAAAAAACCGCAGTTGTTACCGTTATATAAAATACGCCAAAAAATTACAAATAATTTGTAGAACAGACATCTGTAAGGATATAACGGTTAACACAGCGGTTTTGAAGTTATTTGGATTTATTACTTTTGGGCCATACAAAATTTTCATTTTTTAAAATTAATTTAGTAGACCTGCGAAATTATATTCCTTATGCTGACTGCTGAAGGCATTAGAAGCTTATCAAAATCAAAAAAAAATAAAGAAGAGAAAAAAAAAAAAAGTATTATGAAGCTCGATTGTCAGCCCACAGTGGCGCCGTAGGTAAGAACGGGCGGGATACACATGTCAATGTGTCAGTGGAAGGTTGCCCTTCATGATGTCTCCCATGGACCAGTAGCTCTTCGACCAATTTAGATATTTTTAGGGTTTCGTACCCAAAGGGTACCAACGGGACTCTATTACTAAGCCGGTATCCGTAGCGTGTTAGCGCTACAACAACAAATACTAAAAATAAAATAAAATTTAAAAATAAAGGGGGGGAGGGGGGACTCTATTACTAAGCCTACTCTGTCCGTCCGTCTGTCAGCGGGCTGTATCTCACGAACCGTAATAGGTAGTGAGTTGAAATTTTCACAGAAAGTGTATTTCTGTTGCCGCTACAACAACAAATAATACTAAAAATAAAATAAAAATTCAAAACAAAGGGGGTCCCCATACAAGAAACTTGATATTTTTGACGTTTTAATTCTATGGTGGTACAGAACCCTTTATTTGCGACACGGGAAAGGAGTAGATCAGACGACGAACGGGGGAACGGGGGGGAGGGTTTAGTTCTTTTTTGACTAATAAGTAAATACAACATTAATTCTGAGGCGGCACGAAGTTCGCCGGGACAGCTAGTATGTTATAATCACTAGAGGTGACAGGTTATTATGAATCGGCAAAGAAAACTAAGTACTTTTATCGTGAACCTTGTACAGATAAAATGACAGAATGGGAGATATGGGGTTATTAATAATGCTTTTCCTTCCGTTGCAAGAACATTTTATACATGGAAAAGAAAGAAAGAAAGAAAGAAAAACTTTATTACGACTAGCAAGACAAAACAATAATAAATATAAAAAGAAAAAAAAACAATTATCGACTATGCTAGCCGCAAACGGACCCAATTCAGCATGTGCTGGTCAGCAAGAACCAGCGCTGGTCTTCCATTGGGTCCGATTGGCGATTTCACCGACGCAAACCGTTAAAAATATAATTAAACTAGCTGTCCCGGCGAACTTCGTGCCGCCTCAGAATTAATGTTGTATTTACTTATTAGTCAAAAAAGAACTAAACCCTCCCCCCCGTTCCCCCGTTCGTCGTCTGATCTACTCCTTTCCCGTGTCGCAAATAAAGGGTTCTGTACCACCATAGAATTAAAACGTCAAAAATATCAAGTTTCTTGTATGGGGACCCCCTTTGTTTTGAATTTTTATTTTATTTTTAGTATTATTTGTTGTTGTAGCGGCAACAGAAATACACTTTCTGTGAAAATTTCAACTCACTACCTATTACGGTTCGTGAGATACAGCCCGCTGACAGACGGACGGACAGAGTAGGCTTAGTAATAGAGTCCCCCCTCCCCCCCTTTATTTTTAAATTTTATTTTATTTTTAGTATTTGTTGTTGTAGCGCTAACACGCTACGGATACCGGCTTAGTAATAGAGTCCCGTTGGTACCCTTTGGGTACGAAACCCAAAAAATATCTAAATTGGTCGAAGAGCTACTGGTCCATGGGAGACATCATGAAGGGCAACCTTCCACTGACACATTGACATGTGTATCCCGCCCGTTCTTACCTACGGCGCCACTGTGGGCTGACAATCGAGCTTCATAATACTTTTTTTTTTTTTCTCTTCTTTATTTTTTTTTGATTTTGATAAGCTTCTAATGCCTTCAGCAGTCAGCATAAGGAATATAATTTCGCAGGTCTACTAAATTAATTTTAAAAAATGAAAATTTTGTATGGCCCAAAAGTAATAAATCCAAATAACTTCAAAACCGCTGTGTTAACCGTTATATCCTTACAGATGTCTGTTCTACAAATTATTTGTAATTTTTTGGCGTATTTTATATAACGGTAACAACTGCGGTTTTTTAAAAATAAATACGTTATATAAAAAAAGTTTGAACTAAAATTTGTACTTATATATGCTATATTAGTGTTTCTCTAAAATACAGACACTTCCCTGCAAAATTTCAAGTTTATAAACCCATTGGTCCGCATGTAAGTACAAATTTTAGTATAAAATATTTAAAAAAAAACCGCAGTTGTTACCGTTATATAACATACACCAAAAAATTACAAATAATTTGTAGAACAGCCATCTGTAAGGATATAACGGTTAACACAGCGGGTTTGAAGATACATATTTGGATTTATTACTTTGGAGCCATACAAAATTTTCATTTTTAATTTTATTTTTTAGTATTACTATGAAATTATATTCTTTATATATATTCATGACTGCTGAAGGCATTAAAAGCTTATGAAAAGCAAAAAAAATAAGCAAAATAATAGCAGCATTTTGGGTGTTAAACACACTGATAGGGTGCGGAACACCCAGCTGCGTTTCATGACCCTTATCGCGGATGTAGGAGCGAAAACAGCTACACTTAAGTGGACCTGGGCGGGTCACCTGAGCCGAATGAGCTCAGAAAGGTAGGCCAAAGCAATCACCGAGTGCGGTCCCAGAGCACGACCGTCGTCGCCGACGTAGACCCAAAAATCAGTGGCGCGGTGACCTCGACGCTCATCTACACGGGTGGTATGAGAGAGCCTAAGACCGCGATGGATGGAAGAAGATGGGGAGAGACCTTTGCCATGCACTGTTATGTGCACAACGTAGATCTATTTCTTGTAATGAATTGCCCATGAAATAAATTTGCAGGAATTTATAGTCGCCATCCGCCATCTGACACCGGCGTTCATTACGCCATCTATTGAAAGTAATTTGAATCATACGTAAAATATGGGTTTTTTGCGCTTTCCGGGCAATTTTTCCATTTTTTTTAAATGTATGAACCTTCCTTGAACTTCACGGAATAATCTAAAAAAAAAAACATCTAAATTGGTCCAGCCGTTCTCGCGTCAAGTAATGACATGAAATAGGGATTCATTTTTATATATATAGATTAAAACTAAAATTGAAAAAATGATTAATTGAATTAAAATGGATTATGATTATCACTGACAGGCTGGTTTGTTGGTCTACTTCAATGAAGCAGCTTTTCAGCCCTCATGGCTGCACTGCGTGAGATATGAACTAATTTTCGAAGAATAAAATATGTACAGCTGTTGCTAACCGATGGGGGGTGTGGGGAACTGCGCCAATTGGGCGCGTAATTCACCGTCTTTGTAAGGAGAGCCAATGTTGACGAAACTTGAGTTAAAAGGAATCTGCTTCCTTTAGGTATTTTGCGTAGCAAGTTATATTTATGACGTTGTGTTAATGTAGGATTATTCCCGTCAGTCCCCCTGCTTTGTCACCCTAGGAGACAAACAGGAATAAATACCAATCGGTTTGTCAAATGCAAAATTATGATATCGCACAAAGTCGCTAACCGCGTCTGCCTATTTGCCTACTTATTTCTTCTTGACCTCGCGCTCGCGACAAGTTTTGATGTGATTTCCATTGTCATTTAGAAAGTTCCTTCCGGAAGGTTTGTGTATATTTTGACGGGCCCGTTAGCGTGGTTGGCGCGGAGGCGCCTTTCCCGCTGCAGGTCGTAGGTTCGATTCCTACCCGGGACATGCATTTGTGTGCATGAACATGTCTGTATGCCCGAGTCTGGGTGTATATGTATATTAAGTATGTATTTATAAACAAAAAAGTAGTATATGTATGTAGTAATATAAGTTATCTGGTTTCCATAGTACAAGCTCTGCTTAGTTTGGGATCAAGTAGCCGTGTGTAAAAAATTTCCCTGGATATTATTATTATTAATTACTTAGGTATAGGTCAATTTATAAATAGTAGAGTAAATCTTTGCAAAGCTGGGGCGAGTCTCTAGATTCTAATAAAAGAGACTAGGACGACAGCTGACGAGGAAGCGTATTGTGACAACATCGGCTTAGCGGAAACGATTTAGGCTTAAGTGTACGGGGATATAACAGATTCATATCTGCTCAGTAAGAACGTTCCATAGCGCGCACCATATTCCATGCGTCATAAAGAAAAGACATAATCCTTGCTTCGTAATTTTCCTTAGCATACGCTACGTGATATCACGTAAAGGGTGTGAATGGATGCGTTCTTTTCCTGATATGAATATTTCATGAAACACGTCGGAACAGGTATTCTGTGGGAATGTATGTGTTTTTCAAAGGCTCGGGGTTTTTGTTGGGCCGCGAATAATTTTGCTGTCGCCTGCTGTTATTTTTTCCGGACAGTTTGAGGTTATAAGGTAGAGGACTAAGTGAAAGTTATATAAACCATTTGTATCAATTGCCAGAGATACGCAGCGTAGATGTGATCGTGTACCATGGGTCCATGACTTTATTTTATCTCTACAGATCCTTATGTCAGACTCCAAATTATTGCATCGGCTCACTGCATGGGGTGGTTGCGGGTTCGATTCCTGACAGAGGAAAATTTCGGAATCTTCCCTTTCGTAATTTGCGTTGGTCTAGGTGTCACCGGGATAGCCCCCAGTCCATTTTATGGTAGCCATAGTACAATAGTAGTAATATTTTGGGACTGTACAGTTGGTGTCTACGATAGTTTTAGATACGTGGAAAGACGGAATCCATAGCTACGCGTCATATAACTAGACAATCTTAAAAAGTTGACCATCTAAATAATTTTATGAGAAGAGATTGAGAGAAGATTAATTTTTAAGTTTATTAAGTTTCGCGGTAAAGCTGGTTATGTCAAACTTTCCAACGGAGGTCCCTACTCTGAAACTTTATAGTTACAATTTCGTTACTCAGACTATTTCGTTAAAGTTTAAGTTGATAATTAATTTAAGGGTAGTGAGACCGCAAACCCTCGTTCTAATGAAATGAGGGTACATTTTAAGCATCATGATCATGAAAGCTTTAGGATAGTGCGACTACCCACAGTTTTAAGATTAAATTAATAGTATCTTTCAGCATTGATGTAATATTTTAGCAGATATGGTAACTTCTAACTTGTGCTCAGCGTACCACTCCATGCGGCGAAATTCACACATCTGTTATCGCACTCGCAATTCGACAATTAACTTATAAAATACATAAGAAGGATTCACCAGGCGATGAGCCGTTTTGGTAATACCGACATGTTTTTATTAACATTATTGTCCGCGTACGACTGAGTCGTACTCCGTTTAGTTGGAACCAGTATGGGACGGTCCCATATCTTCCTCTTTCTTAATAATGTCTTTGTCTTTAAGGCATTGGGTTAAAAGTTTATATTTAAATGAAAGAAAATACCTAAGTAGGCGTATAACCTTCTTTATCAACTTCCGCCCGTTCTCGCAAGTTTCCCAAACGAACAAAGTTAAAAAAAAGTACGACCTACCAACTTTCTGTTTTACAATATGAAAAGTTTCAGCATCCATTAAGTATAGGGTCGTTTAAAAGCTTTTCAGCGTAGCACTGAAACCAGGTTTCGGATGCACGGATGCAGGACGAAGCACTTCGGTGAACACTCATCTTTATTAGCTATTCAAATATTTATGTATACCCCTAATACAAATAGTTAATTCCATTCACTTTGAGGAAAGTCTTAACGAATAATGAATAACGTGCGTTGATATCCCGTGTAAATGGCGCGTTTGCCTTCTTTTGAATCTTACGAATCGAGATACTAATTATTTTAAGATTGTTGGCCAAACCAAAAGTAAGTAAATAAAATTTTATTGAAGGAGGGTTTGAATTTCAATTTTTTGAAACATAATAATTATAATAGTTATGGCCAATACTCACACGCATTATTGTGTGAAAGTAATTTTGGACTTTTAAAATAAACACCCTTTACAGTCAACATTTCATGGGTATTACGAACCTCTAAAGTCTACACCCTCTATTAACTTCTGTAGTAAATTATAATATAATAAGGTAATTATACAATAAGATGAACTATTAAGAGGAGGGTTCGAAATTTGGTTGATTTTCTATTCTACTTTTTCTTTAAGTAAGTATGTGGACTAGGAATCTTATATTTAGATGTATGATTTTTGACTATATTATCTTGAGTATCTTTAAATCCAAATCACGATTTGATGAAATTTTCTCGATAAAAAAAAATTATGAAATGAGCTCTAATTATTTACAATTTTCCTTGCTACCACGATGTTTTTACGATTTAGATCACGAAATTATTTCTAAAACATAGCAAATAATGATATCTAAACTACCCTTCAACCATATTTTAATTCATGAAGTAGTTTTTTTTTAATTCAAGTAAATGTGGTTTGGCGCTTACGTTGTTTATTTCCGAGCGCGCGCACAATATCGCCATCTCACATTTTAAGTACTTGAACTAACCATGTCTCTCTCTAACTTTGTATTGTCAGTGTCCGCTCGGACTTGTTCGACGTCGGACCTGTGAAGGATTTTTTAAAAAATATTACGAAAAAATATTACGGTCGTGCCACATTACAGGTACAGTACAGTATTTACAGTCCGCCGACGCCTATGATAAATAAATAAATATCCTTGGAATTTTTTTTTTCACATGACTACCTGATCCCAAACTAAGCAGAGCTTGTACTATGGAAACCAGATAACTGATATTACTACATATACTACTTTTTGTTTGTAAATACAAACTAAATATACACTTAATTACACCTAGACTCGGGACATGCGGACATGTTCATGCACACAAATGCATGTCCTGGGCAGGAATCGAACCTACGACCTGCACTGCAGCGTGATTTTCGTTTGCTTTTCCTTGTCTTGTGTAATTTCTTTTCATCTCTTGTCATTTTGTGTCATCTCTTGTCATTTTGTGTCATCTCTTGTCATTTCATAGTTATTCGTGTCATTTCTGTAAAAACTCCCTATTTCGCTTACTGTTATATACTTGCAGCATGGTCTTGGGCCGACAGTGGGAATCAAGGAAGTTTTAAGTCTCTAACACTCGATGGTGGGAATACATTGCTTGTCAAAACAATGGAGTCGCTTTATTGCGTTTGTTGTAGGTATGGATGGGCAAGTAATAAATATATCATACATCAATAAATTATCGTAAAAAATAACATTACAGATATGGATAGGAAAATGTTTGTCCGTCCTATTCAATCTATTATATTATAAACGAAAGTAACTCTGTCTGTTACCTTTTCACGGCTAAACCGCTGAACCAATGTTGATGAATTTTGGTATGGAGATAGACTGGGTCTTGGCGGAGAACATAGGCTACTTTTTAGGGTTCCAAAGGGTGCTAACGGGACCCTATTACTAGGCCTACGCTGTCCGTCTGTCTGTCTGTCCGTCTGTCAGCGCGGGCTGTATCTCACGAACCGTAACAGGTAGAGAGTTGAAATTTTCACTGAATGTGTATTTCTGTTGCCGGTGCAGAACAAATACTAAAAATATAATAACATTTAAAAATAAATATCAAGTCTCAAACTTGATATTTTTGATGTGTTTATTCTACGGTGGTACGGAACCCTTTATGTGCGAGTCCGACGCCTTCAGATCTTATGAATGTTTTCTTGAAATAAATATAGTGTATTTTAAGTAATTAACTGGCCAACCCTCAGGTCCTACCTACCATGTTAGGATCTTCTTCGTTCTAGCGGGTGTAAACCGTGATTTAACGAGTTAATGTGATAATTTTTGTATTTAAATTATTCAATTCAATGTATTTGTTTCGGACATAGTCCAATATTGATTATTAAAATTAATAATTTCACAATAAATATAAAACAATAAATAAAAGTAAAATTAAATAAAAAAATATTTTTTATTTTTCATGTTTTATCATTAAAATACAATATAATATAACATAAATAAAAATAAAATACAATAAAATAAAAACCTACCCCTAATTAAACAAATACCGTCCGCGTGGGATACTGGCTGCATGTCCTCCCTGTATTCAAGCTGTTCCTGTTGTCAAGCGAATTTTTTGAGCAAGGAAAGAGCCAGCCCTCTTGTCACCTGTGGCGGTAACCAGTCTAAGGGTGATTTTGATAGATAAAAAAATAAAGATAAAAAGATAAACAATAAATAAATGCATGGTTAAATCAATAAAATTAATAAAAACTGAAAATTAAATTTAAAAATAAATTAAATATGGTAAAAATAAATATTATGACACCGCTGATGACTTCATGATCGGCATCGAAGTTAAGTACCAAAGTATTCCTTTGCCTACGAAACATGAAAAAGATACTCATATCCGGCAGTCAGTCACTGACACAGAGTATGTACATTTTTACCCGACTACGGTGGGCGGAGGGTTATGATTTTGACCGATATGTATGTATGTTCATCTGCTCCCGTATAACGTCCAAACTATTTTTATCATAATAATTTGACTAATGAGATATCGTTGGACGCGTCTGGATCGTCCGCTGGTTATAGGCTATTATACGATCGAAATATTGTTATACGTATCTATCAGCATATTGTAGGTATCGTTTGTCTTCTTTTGACTTACTTTGTCTTCAGCAATAAAAACAACATAGAAATTAAATTATTTTTTTCAAATACACTCGACATAAAAATCCCATATAAAACGAAAAAAATATATTTGAATATTTTCATCCATTTCATCTATTTTAAAAGGTGCACTGGGACATATTATTTTAATTGTACGAATTAAACAATATTGTTCCTTCAAAAAATAACTATACTATAGTCTACTCCATAGCTGTTCTGTCCTAGCTAAGCGAGAGGGATATATCCTTCGGCAGCTCACGCGACGCTAGCCACACCCCGAAACTAAAATTCATTTTTTTCTTGTATCGTCTTAATTAGGAACCCTAATTAAAATTCATAGAAGCACAACAACCCGTGTGTCAATTATGAAAAGGTAACGAAGGTTACGTCAGACAATAATAACTTATATCTGTGAATAAAACAAATAACGCCTAACGAGAACATTTGGAAGCCACCCAGGAATAATAGCTGTACGGCCCATCATCTCAGCCGAAAGACGTCCACTGCTGGACATAGGCCTCCCCCAAGGTTCGCCACAATGACCGGTCTTGCGCTGCCCGCATCCAGCGGATTCCCGCGACCTTCACCAGGTCGTCGGTCCACCTTGTGGGAGGCCTACCCACGCTACGCTTTCCGGTGCGCGGCCGCCACTCGAGAACTTTTCGGCCCCATCGGCCATCCGTTCTACGGGCAATGTGCCCTGCCCACTGCCACTTAAGTTTTGCAATCCTACGGGCTATGTCAGTTACCTTGGTCCTTCTGCGTATCTCCTCATTCCTGATTTGATCTCGCAGGGAAACTCCGAGCATAGCCCTCTCCATTGCCCTTTGGGTGACCTTGAGCCTTCTTATGAGGCCCATTGTAAGCGGCCGTGTCTCAGTGCCATAGGTCATCACTGGCAACACACACTGGTCGAAGACTTTCGTCTTGAGACACTGCGGTATTTGGGACGAGAAGATATTGCGTAGCTTTCCGAACGCTGCCCAGCCGAGTCGGATTCGTCGATTGACCTCTTTCTCGAAGTTGGACCTACCTAACTGGATGGTTTGTCCCAGGTAGACATAATCGTCGACAACTTCGAGTGTAGAGTCTCCGATCTTCACGGGAGCAGGTACAACACGGCAATTCGACATGATCTTCGTTTTGCCCATGTTCATTTTAAGACCAACTCGTTCGGAGGCTCTACTGAGGCCATCAAGCATCGTATTAAGGTCTTCGATAGTCTCAGCCATGACCACTATGTCGTCGGCAAACCGAAGGTGAGTGATGTACTCGCCGTTTATGTTTATGCCCAGCCCATTCCAGTCCAGAACCTTGAAAACGTCTTCCAGTGCAGCGGTGAACAGTTTCGGAGAGATAACGTCTCCCTGTCTCACACCTCGCTGCAACCGAATAGGTTTCGAGTTCTGGTCCTGTAAACGGACTGACATAGTGGCGTTTTCGTACAAACACTTCAGCACTTCGATGTACCGGTAATCGACTTGGCATCGCTGGAGAGACCGCAATACAGCCCAGGTCTCGACCGAATCAAAGGCTTTCTCGTAATCCACAAACGCTAAGCAAAGGGGGAGGTTATACTCCTCGGTCTTCTGTATAACCTGTCGCAGCGTATGTATGTGGTCTACGGTACTAAAGCCTTTACGGAAACCGGCTTGTTCGGGAGGCTGGAAGTCGTCAAACTTGCGTGCGAGACGGTTCGTTATGACCCTCGAAAACAGCTTGTAGACATGGCTCAGAAGTGAGATGGGTCTATAATTCTTCAGCAGAGCGTTATCGCCCTTTTTGAAGAAAAGAACCACCACACCTCTGTTCCATGCCTGCGGCGTTTTGCCCTCGAGTATGACGGAACCGAACAGCTTCTGAAGGGCCTTAAGGACCGGTTTTCCACCCGCCTTCAGGAGCTCAGCCGTTATTCCATCATCACCCGGTGCCTTGTTGTTTTTAAGCTGTTTAAGAGCCATACTAATCTCGTACGGCCCAATCGGCATCAAATCGGCCTCGAATCAAACAATCGGCATCAAACATATATCGGAGAGGCAGCGATGGTGAAGCCATTGTGACTGGTCGGGAGCGGAGGCTACACATTGTGATTGGTCTCTCGTAAAGAAATAAATAGTTATTTGTGTTACATAGGGCCAAAGCGATATTTTGTTCCAAGAGGGCATTATTTTGAATTCAGAGGAAAGCGAAGGATTCTAAAGTAGAATCAGCTTTGCGAGGAATTCAATATACGCCGCCCGAGGACAAAATATTTTGGCCCTGAGTGATACATACTATTTTTCATCACTACCTATGAGAAAAAGAAAAAGCGACGTGTACCTCTACCTACTCGAAACTCTCGTAATATTATGTAGTATCCAAACAAATAATATATTTTCACCATCATTACTCGAACTCATTTTTCATTATTATTTGCAATAACTTAAATTTATTAAACCAAGACAAAATAAATTAAAAGAAAACAGACGTGACAATTTTTTTTCAGCGCGCGTTACCATTACATTCTCTTTGGTTGCTGCCTAATCCTAACCGGCCAGTAACTTCTTCATACATTAAGCGTTCGTTTTTTTTCACATTCAATTCAGAAGCACGAACGCTGACCAATCAGGAAGGAGAAACAAAAACTCCCATGGGACCAAAATAGAATTTTGCTCCCGCTAGCCTTAAAAGGCAATTGACGTTTTTCGAATGGGTGTGATGAAAAAAATATTGTCAGACCACACCAACTGTATGGTCCAAAACTAATCAACGCTTGTACTATGGCTGCCGTACAATTGACTGGGGATCCCAGTGACACCCAGACCAGGGCAAATTACGAAAACGCCGTTTCAGAATTTTGCCTCTGGCGGGTATCGAACCCACAAGCACCCGATGCAATGAGCCGAGCGGCCTAAGGTTGAACCACTGCGTTCGTAAAAAAACAATAATAATGAAAATTATAAAGTCGTCAAATAATAATGGATTGTGATTAGTCAATCGCAAATATTATCTTAGTGTGGTGTTTAGGAAACTTTTGTGCTACAGTGCGGATTTCAAAGGGTGAAATGTGGTCCATGGTCTGAAAATATTATTACCTACGCTTTGGAGAGACCGCTATTATTATCTCATATAAAATTCACACATTGTCTGTGAAACGTAATAAAACGTAATTCACCTGAAATGAAGTTTGATACTTATATTAATATTATGAGTTAAGTAAAATTTTAGTGCACTTATGTTTAAATGTAGTATGTATATTGTGTTTTATTATAAGGATTACTAAATAAGTCTAGATGTTAAATTAAAATTGCCTTAAATTAAACTGAATATGTTGCGACAAAATTATATAACATCGGCTTATTGCAAGATCTCATTATCTGTCTGTCTGTCCCTCTGCTCTGGGGGCTCAAACAGGATAAGATTAGATAATTTATTGATTCGAACATATAGATACAATCAAATGACGATACTAAATTCAAGTATTTCACGTATGGCGTACAAATCTTTGATTAAGTTAAGGGGACAAACAGGAATAAAATTTAGATATGTCCTCTTATCACCGATGAGGGGACAGATCCAACGCTTTATTCCCAATTGCCTCCCTAAAAGAAACAGCAGTTGGAAAATATTCGCAACAGAGACTGATTGATTTATTCCTGTTTGTACCCCTCAGGGAACAGAACAGGGGACAGATGGGAATAATACAAAAAGCACATAGGTAATATGCGTTAGGTGTATACTTATAAGGATTGTTATTATGTAAACATTTATGATTATCGATTTCCCATAAACCTATAAAGGTCATCAATAAACCGGTCACGATAAAAATTGCAGCGGAACAAAATTTGTTCCATCGTTTTAAAACCAGAATAAAAATATAACTATATACTATTTACTTTGACGATAAACTTGCGTTTTAGTGAAAACGATTTTCTTTTCCAAGAATTCGTTTACATTATGATGTAGTCCTTAATGAACACTAACAGATGAGATTAGTAAACAATTTTTTTATAGCAACGTGTGTTTAAATAGTAACCTAGCCTATGATACTCACGGTAATGTAGGGATTCTATCGATACCTCATTCATTTGAATTGATTTAGGCGTTCAGCAATTAGAGTGGAATAAAGAAAGTCACAAACATACATAGCTACATACATGAACCCTGAGTCCTAAGTCGCTTAGCCATTGTGGCGCCACTGTGGCGTTTTGCTATAGTGATCGACCTTCTGATTCGTCGGTTGATTCTGACCGACCAATCAGAGGCCGATAAACCGGTCGTCCGACGAATCAGAGGGTCGACCACTCTAGCAGCTCAATGGCAATGTCTAAGTGATTTTACATTACACTCTTTTTATTAGAAGCCGCGTAAAAGTTTGGTAAAAATAAAATTATTTTTATAAAAAAATAAAAAACGACTTTAAAAAAACCTGGAGCAATGCCAATCTATCTTATTACTTTTATAGTAGGTAGACTTGGCATACCAAGATTGGCACCGACTCCAAATACTCGATAACACATCATCACGCCTGATTTTCCCGATGGGGTAGGCAGTGGTGGTAATAGAAATATTATTTCAGGCTTTTTAGTGCTCCAGGTTTTTTTGAAGTCGGTTTTTATTTTTTTATAAAAATAATTTTATTTCATTATTTTTAGTATATTATTACCCCCTTAGGGGTTGATTCTAGGAATTATTTTTTTATGGGACCAACTTGGAGCTACGATCTACCGAACAGCAAAATATTTTTTCTAATCGGTTCATAAATGCCGGAGAAATCGATGAACATAGGTACATAAAAAAAAAAACATAAATACAGCCGAACATAGAACCTCCTCCTTTTTTGAAGTCGGTTAAAAAGAGCTCCGCTGATGTCGGAAATGCCACCATAGACGTGCAGGCAACCGTATTCTTCAGCTCCACTGCATGCATGCAGTCGTGCACGTAATCATAGCCGCATGATTTGTGTCCAGCACTAATGGCCTCCGTAAACCAGTGAGCGCGACTCGTAAACGTCGCTAATATACGTTTAATATACCCGGCTGACATTTATTGCATGCGGTTTAGAAATACGGTGGACTTCGAGTGTATTTGAATATAAATTTAATCTTATTCACAGTGACGTGTTTAGGAAGACTCCGCGCTTCCTAAGAAATATAGCTCCTTGAATGCGGCAATCTCAATATTGTAATGTGTGTAACTATTTGCGTCAACGCACACAAGCATGAGTAAATAGTGTGGTCAACTTCTAAACTTTTACCCCATGAATCAAATACTACCAAACTTAAGTGGAGATGGACAGGCCATAGAATAGAATGGATCCTGACAAGTGGGCTAAAATTTCAAGCGAGTGGGTTCCGGAAGATGGAAAACGGCGTTGCGGCAGGCCTAGAAAGGGATGGTGCGATGATCTTGACGCCTTAGAGAAGGACTGACAAACAGTCGTCTAGGACAGAGATAGGTGGAGGAGGATGGGAGAGACCTATGCCCAGCAGTGGGACGAAATAGGTAAATAAAAAATGGGAAACTTTTTTTTATACAGTCTACTAGTAAGTACTTAGTTGCTGTTTTGATGTAAGTAGCTTATAAAATACATAAGTGAACAGTCAAATGTAATGTATATGAAGGTAGAGATAAAAATGTACGCCCCTCCACTAAACCTGATTATTTAAATGTGGGAAAATAAATATTTTCATATACATTCATTCACCATTTGACATTTATTTGACTGTTAACTTATGTATTTTATAAGCTACTTACATCAAAACAGCAACTAAGTACTTACTAGGAGACTGTATATAAAAAAAGTTTCCCATGTTTTATTTACCTATTTCGTCCCACTGCTGGGCATAGGTCTCTCCCATCCTCCTCCACCTATCTCTGTCCTCAACGACCCCTTCACCCGCGCAAATTGTCACGCGTTGTTTCATAGGTAAATCTAATAAGACGTTGACATTGACAGAATCACATTGGGTCCGTATGGAAAGAGGCCATTAATTAAAAAATAAAAGTTTTTAAAAAAGAACAACTCTTCCCTCTATGTTCCTATGATACCTACCACAAAAATGTTGGGTTCCTTTGACTGAATCACTCGTTACCAAATAATTTTTAAAGCTACCAACCAGCTGAACCAACCGATCGAAAATATTTATACCATGCGATTATTTTTTTTATGGCAGGGTGAATACATGATCTTCAGCATTTAGTAAGGTGCCTTGGAAAATATATATTTATAACTTACGACCTAAATAATTATTATACGATAAAAATAATTATTTATTTGCAGAAAAATAAAAATCGCAACCTTGGGGAAATTAAGTTTTATTACGCGGTATCACTGAACGGTGTAATTTATATTCTTTGACATTTTAATTGTTGGTGTTATTTTTCGTTGAAATTAGGATATTATGCAATACTTACTGATGGTATGTGATCTCAGTGTCTTTCTTATTGTTTGATTGATTGTTTCTGCATAATTTTACGGCGCAGGCCGGCATTTTACTATCTAAATATAATTAAAGAAAAATGTCAACACGGCAGATCAGTGTGACAGAGTGGTTGCTACGAGATTACGTCAAGTTGGACTCGTATGCTCATTTTTATGAGCATTATTCGTTGCCGCATTTTACAACTAAACCGAATCCATCTAGACCAATATATATCTATGCTTATTCATATTTATCTTCTATCTGAAATAATTATCCTTGCCCACGTTAATCCATTACGACTCTCATATTCCATAATTTTTCTTTGATAAGGTACCTACCTAACATTATTCCGGGATAACAAGTAGTCCAAGAACTTGTCTATCTTTATACCAAAATTGGTTTAGTCGTGAAAACGTATCAGACAGTGTTTTTTTTTTTTTTTTTATAAATTAAGCATTAAAATTCCTTGAAATTAAGTAACGACAATAACAAATTAGTTTTGTCAATTTGACGTGACACATGCGAGAAAAGTAAAAACAACATCAAACAAAAGGAACTCATTTTTTAAACCTTGTCGTACATAAGGAACATTGAAAACTCTTTACTTACGATAGTATTTGGTTATGAATTAAGAAGATTTTACACTGGTTTAACTTAGATTAGTGATTAAATTTAGATTTTAAATAATTTGAAAACGGTAGGAGTTAGGCACTTAGTTTCTTTGAGAAATAAACTCAATAAGACGTAAGGAATTTACCCTTAAAGTTAAAGCAAATCAACATGAACACGGTGTATACTTCTATACTAATAATATAAATGCGAAATTAACTCTGTTTGTCTGTCTGTCTGTAACGTTTGTAACGTGTAACTTGTAACCAATATTAATGAATTTTGGTACAGAAATTGACAGAACATTAGAAAAGTACATACTTAAGCTACTTTTTGTTGCGAAAATAAAACTTGAAGGGGTGAAATTAGGGATGCAAGTTTGTATGGGACACCAATCATTTCTCGAAGTACAAATTCTACGCAGACGAAGTCGCGGGCACCAGCTAGTTTATAATATTAGTATCGATGTAATTAATGTTATGTATGTAAATATATTCTGAATCCCAACAAGATCCATTATCTCCAGAAACTCACGTACGTTGTTTATCACGGCAGCATCTTGCGAGGATGCTGTAAAATTTGCAGGCGCGTGACAAAATATAAATTTCCTCCCAGTCTACACGTAGTTAGCTGAAATTTTATGAGCCAAGGCAATATACTGTGCAACAAAATTTACATTTTCGAGTCGCTAGGGCATAATGTTTGTAATAAATATCGCCAAACTAAACATCAACAGCCCCCTAGCCAAGTTGCTTCGTCTACAAGCGTTTCTACAAATCGCTACGCTCAAATGTATGGAAATAACATTACAAGTCGATAAGTAGATCACGTGACTTATGTCATTTCCATACATGAAGCGTAGCGATTTGTAGAAACGATTGTATACGAAGCCACTTGGCTAGGTGGGCTGGGCCCCCATTCTGCTAGCTATTTGGTGCGTCCAGATGCCACGCTTGTCTCGCCCGAGCACTCATGTTATGACAATATATGTAGGTACAGTTTAATGTGCTGTTATTAGAGCACTAATGTTTGTGTATGTCGGGTCTATTATGTAAAATCTCATTGCTATTCAAGTTCAATACTACAACATGCGAATGCCGCGCGAAGCAGCTTTGCCTCACGAAGTTTGTCATGCCGCGCGCGAGGCAAATGCTCGCCCTGCCCCACCCGAGCGCTGTCATTTGCCTCGCCTAGTTTGACCTAGGCATGAGATAGAACGATGTCAAACTGATTGCTCGGGTATACCCTTCCCTGTCTAGAGTGTAGGTTACCTCGCCATTTGCTTCGCGCGGCATGTGCGTGTTATTAGATGTGTCCATATGGCGCGCATGCCTCACCCGAGCACTCATATTATGACATTACGTCTATGCGTTCCGACGTCAAAAGTGAGTGCTCGCGCGAGGCATGCGCCTGATGAAGACGCCGCCATGGTCACGCCTAATGGTTCGTAGCCAAGCGCTTTCAACGAGCATCAAGAAATAATATAGACCCTATCTCTGCCCTCAGCCAATCTTATTGCCATCTTCAAGCCGACAATTAAAATTCAGACATTATAGAGATGAACCGCACTGTCGACTTTGTACCTTAATTCCGCCCCGACGATACCCCTATAAATATTAACCCTTCTGGTTTTAGAGTCTCCCCAGCTTGTGACTGCTAATAAAGGGTTGTTTTAAACGGTTAATTCGGATTTGGGATCTCGAATGAGATAAAGGGAACATAAATTGTTATAATTGTAGTAAATTTAAAGGGTTATTTTATTTGAAGTTGGCTTTAAACTAGAATCCTCCTAATTAGCTGCCTGGATACGCCAAGTAAAGGAGCTTGGTAATACGTTTTTGTAATATTAGATAAAATAATTTAAAAAACTGTAAATAAAATATGGCACTGTGACAGACTGGACGGACGGACAGATGGACGGAAAGACTATTATCTCATATTGTTTCTCGTATAGATTACAGAACCCTAGAAAGGACTAGGAAAGGATATTTTCTTTGAAAAATCTAATAAAATGACGACGTTCAAAACGAGGCTATCTTATTCGTAAAAAACGGTGCCGAAAATGTTCAAAATAAAAATAAATTGAATAGCACAGACAAAGTAAATAGATATATAATATATATATATATATAATATATATAACGTCACGACTTTTATCCCCATTCGGGTGTAGTCAGAGGCTTGAGTGGCCATACACCACCACATTGTGGAGGTATTAAGTCAACTCAAAGCCCACGTTTCACCAGATAGTCAGAACGCAACGTGACAGGTGGTGAACCGTGTCGCCGTCTATACAGGAACTGACTATTACCTAATCCCGAGGGATAGGTAGGTTTCCTCACGATGTTTTCCCTCACCGTACGTAAATAGATTATGGTCTATATTTTTTTTCTATTTATGCTCTATAATGTCATTACATGGCCATCACGAAATACAAGGCTCTAACTCTTTGACTATTAAGGGCCGGGCTCCATTAGCGCGTTGCGTTGCGTCGTCGCAAGATTTTGTACTGGCGCATCACCTTCCCCCGCTTCGTCTCTCGCCTGTCAACCCTTTGATCCGTTGCGACGACGCAGCGCAGCGCACTAGTGGAGCCGCGCTCTAATTTGTATTAGTTTAACTTAGGAATACCTAAGACTTAAATTGATCCAGGAACTTGGTCCTTACTTCAGATTAAAGTTCAAGCAAAACAAACAACAATAAACTTACAATGCAAGATAACATTTGTGCAAGTCCCGGCAATGTGGGGTGCTATTAGTCAAGAGTTGCTTGCACACTCGGTTGATGGCAGCCGCATCGCCACTGCAGAACATGGAGTAACGAACAAATGGATGCGTTGATTTACTTTGAAATACCTTCATAATTTATCTTTTATTCAGGTGGCAATTGCCACATCCGGGCCGCTTATTTAAACAAGCGTACGGCCCGCCTGATGTTATACGGTTACTGTGGCTTGCAATACCAAAGGCATTGATCGCACGTTACCGACCTAAGGGGAGTGGGACGAACGGAGTGAAAGAAGGGGGGGATGGGCTTCCAACTCTCACACTCATCGTACGAAACGCAGCTGTAATAGCTACTTTACGCCGATCTTCTGTGAGAGGGTGGTACTACACCGGTCGCCCCGGTTAACCATATGCCGGAGTTCTATAAATAGAGATAAAGTAGTATAAATACGGTATTATATGATATTTGAATCTTTATTTTTCGTGTGTTTTCTCTGTCAACCAAGGCTATAGTTAATACCATTGTATTAACTGAGGAAAAAGGGGGATGATATTTCGCTTGGGACCAATTGACTACCAAAACTCACCAGTGGTCAAATTGGGACTCCAATATCCCTACTGGCCGCCAATGATTAAATAGCACGATCCCATTTCACCATCAGTGACGAAAATCCTCACATTTCACCATTATCTATATCACATTGAAAGTACCTATGCAAAAGAAGAATGGATGAATTTGGAATATAATTTTAGTAATAGGTAATGTTATCAGTAATTTAAATTTAATTTAATAAAACTAATACAGTTATTTACTTAATCACTAAAATTTATTATTCCTAACTTGAGTTCGAGAAAGTTTCACAACTGTTGTAATTTGCAATGCAGAATAGTCTTGTCTGATTTAATAGTAAGGTAAGTTATCTCTGCAAATCAACTAAAGTTTGCGATTATTAAATAAAACACAAAATTGTAGATGCTAGGCAATAAAAACTCCCATTGGGCGACTGCATATCGTAGGTATAGTTCTTGCAATGGGTTTCCGTAACTAATTTAGTTGAGAACGCAGATTTATAGAGATAAGAAATCCATAACATACAGTGCAAACATTTTTGGTCTACGACAAATATTTACGAAGCTGTGACCAAATTACTAGCGAAGTTCGCTCGCGGTTCTCGTGACGTCATTTACCCCGCGCGCGCTTTGTAATGAACGGCGGGCGCGGTCCGGGCGCGGGCCGGCGCGACCGGCGCTGGTACAGCGCGCCTGCAATCCGACGGCCCCGCGTGACGTCAGACGCACATGCCGCACATTATATAAAATGTGTTAAAAAATCGCAATGGATGGTCCGATTTCGATGATTTCAAAACTATATTGATAAGAAAGTTTAGTTTTAACTATGTATAGTGTTGGTTATGAGTTGATTTGTTGACCTAGTATTGTTTACATTCACGAATTTTGTATTTACATCTCGAACACAGCCAAGGGTCGGTTGCCTTGGTTGTATAAAGACGTATCTGTATACGTGCTAATGTGTGAATTTACGGCTCTGCCACGCACGCACACTGTCACAATTGTGTATGTAGGTACATGTCGAACACAACCAAGGGCCGGTCACTTTCGTGAATTGCAAGAAGAACTATATTTGAGAGATATATATTGCATCATTGCCACAATAACTAACTTACTTTATACTTTAATTTATTAATACTAATTTACTTTATTTATTTGTCGAACGCTTGGCGTAGTTATTTTAGCGTAGGCCGCTCAGCCCCCCCTAGCCAAGTAGCTTCGTATACATGCGTTTCTACAAATCGCTACGCTTCATGTATGGAAATGACATAATTCACGTGATCTACTTATCGACTTGTATTGTCATTTCCATAAATTTCAGCGTAACGATTTGTAGAAACGCTTGTAGAGGGGCAGCTCACTGCATCTGGTATTCTGGTGGTTGCAGGTCGATTCCCGCTAAAGGAAAATGTTAGAAACGGCCTTTTCGTAATTTCTCCTGATCTGAGGGGCTAGCCACGTGGCATGAACGCTAATCGAATAGAATAGAATAGACTTCATAATGTATGAAAATGTCAAACGTCGCTATGTAGATCAACAACAAGTTGCTATGTAGATCACGTGACTTATGTCATTTCCATACATGAAGCGTAGCGATTTGAACGAACGCTCGTAGACGTCAGCCACTTGTCCAGCCCTTCTGGGTGTCACTGAGTTCGCCCCCCGTCCATTGTATGGTAGCCATAGTCCAAACGTTACTTATTTTGGGACTAAACAGAAACAGAAACCAATACATAAAATTATTAAGTGCACGCATTTACAAAAATATAAATTTCCTTTCGTTAAAATGGTGTTTCATGTACCGACAGATCATAAAGTCGTTCCACACGAGTGTTTCGATAATTGTCTTGGAGGGAAGCCAACGCACGTGCACTTGGTAATGTGCGAAAAATCCTTGGCAATATGTGACAACAAAATAATTCTTGCAGTTTTCATTTTATTTTATTCTGAATTATTATAATACATTTAATACCTAAGTACCTAATAAATATCGCTGAACCAACACTGTGAAATTCTGAAATGCTTTTCGTTATTTGCCGTGGTTTGAGTGACTGGGCTCAAACTCATATGAAATACATGTTAAATACAGCTGGTGCGTTATCTAGCGATATTTATTTATATAAAAAATAAATATAAAATATAACGACACGACTTTTATCCCCATTCGGGGGTAGTCAGAGGCTTGAGTGGCCATACACCACCACATTGTGGAGGTAAGTCAACTCAAAGCCCACGTTTCGCCAGATAGTCAGAACCCAATGTGACAGGTGGTGAACCTTGTCGCCGTGTATACAGGAACTGACTATTACCTAATCCCGAGGGATAGGTAGGTTCCCTCACGATGTTTTCCCTCACCGTCAGCGAACTGTAAATTATGCACATAGATGAATAATTTATCCATTTATTTATAATAGCTGATATTTATCTTAGAATATTTCATAAAGCAAACTGTAATATAATAATGTTGTATCAAAACATCTGCGCCAACATCGTATATTTTTGTTTATCATAAAATACGGATCAACCATACCCTTAATTCATACTCATTCATACCCTTCATACTATTCATACCCTTTTCAGCATATTAAAGACCCTTTCAAACAGGTTACGTTACTTGACTTCTACAACCACTAGAACTCACTGGCTAAATAGAAACATTAACGCCGAATACTCAAAGGTTACTTAAATATTTAAGTCCCACTTAATAGTTTGAGACGTCGTTATCTGTAATTTTTTGTACGGCGCGTCTAAGTTAAGCAGCTCTCAAATTTAAGTTGCGTACGAGTATTCGGCGGTAAGACTAACCGACTCTTCAAAATAATCCGGCAAAGTTTCATCTCACAAAATGTCCAATTTAGAGCCTTATATTATATCTATCGGCCAACTTACCCCCGTCAAAGCCGGCAAATTTCACGGGGAATTCGATAAAATCCTTCCCGCGCACTTTGGGATCCCATGCCGATTCAACGTTTCCCTTTTAAACAGGGGAACGTAAACTTAGGTTCTTTTGCTGGGATTTTGTATAAGACTATTTCAAGTAACACTATTAACTGATTTTTAAAAATGAGATAAATCCACTGTATACCTACCAGTCCTATGGGCATAACAAAATATTACTATGTAGGTAATTACCGTGGGCATTATTTTTAAAACAATTTTTTTTTGCCTTAGTATTTTTTTAGTATAAAGCTTTGTTAAGGGGTAATAAAGATAGATCGAGAAAGAGACTATCATAATAATAAATGAGGCAAAAGTGGACTAAAGGTCATAAAACACCGGGTAGCCATGGCGACGTCGCCGGCCACGTATCCAAATAATTTGTATTGACTTGCGACGTCCGCGTCGCCAGCTTTGGATAGGACTGCGATCGAACGACATTAGAACTTCAGTGTTATTGTTTGTTTTTACGTGAATCGGGCTACGGTGTGTTACGTCCCATACATTTCAATACGAATAGTTGGCTACGGTGGCTGGCGACGTCGCCATGGCTACCCGGTGTGTTATGGCCCTAAGCCGCAATTTTTCCACTCGTTCTGATTTAGACCACTTTTGCTCTGACTCAAAACAAAAGAAACACAACTTTTTTCACAAGATAACATAACTTTACCCAAGTCAATATCGGAATTCAATTGGGCCAATTGGATTCCGAAACGATATCTATCATGATAATGGGTACGGAACCCAATTCACAGAACTCAACACTTTTACCATGAAATAAACAAACACAATTTTATTATAACCAGTACTGCCGCACAATTTATAAACGCAGTAAGTTCCAAAGCAATCAGTTGTACTTACTGCGTTTATAAATTGTGCGGCAGAGTAGCATTCCCACAAGGGCTTTCATTAAAAGCGCATACACGTCAACTTCAAAGGCACCGGTAATGGTTCGTTCACCTGAAGCAAGTTCACGTGGAATTATAGTATTTTTTTTACTAAACTAAAGTAGTGGGCTGTGCGTGTGTACCACCAGCTGAGAATAAACTACCGTTCGGCACGCGATCCGTAATGGGAATTTTCTAACTCACATTAAGCAAGTCGGAAGTAGTTTTACTTTCAGGTAGATCTTCGGGAAATTTCGTGAAAATCTCCTTGCCAGTTTAAACGTTTTCTTTGATGATGTTGGAGGATGTTTTATGTTTACTTTTGTATCTAGTGCAAAACTTTGAAAAAATAAGTACAACATTCTGGTATAATTTCGCATTACTTATTGCCTAAAATATTTTCATGTGACGAAATTATTTTTGCAACAATGTTTTGCATATTTTTCTTTTTGCGTCTGCAGTTCCGTGTGTTCTGTGCCTCGTTTGCACTGACACAGCATTTTTTCATCAATTTATGCTGTCGCCACTATTTTGAGCTGTCAAAAATAAAGCCAAACAACTGTAAAAAAAGCAAATAGCTGTAAAAAATGATCGTGTAATTAGGTATACATCTAGATACTTGGCATTAAATTGATGTCATAAGCTCACCATTAGTCCTCTGTGGGTCGATCTGCGCGTGCAGTATAGAGAAACCGGGTGCTATGATCGCAGGCAAGGTGCGCGAGCGCAGCAGCGGCGGGGGCGCGCGCCGCCCGCCGCCGCCCCCGCCCAGCGCCTCCGCCGCCGCCGCCGCGGCCGCCGCCGCACTGAAACGGAACACACATTTCAACTCTGTAGTTCAATATGCTCATAGCCACTGATCAGTAAACGATATAGGTAAAGTAACGCTCGGCAAGGTCATTCAAGGATGGGTGACCATGTGTGTGGCAGTGGCATTTGGAACTGAGTGTCTCCGTGCTTCGAAAGTCACGTAAAAAGTCGGTCTTAGATAGCAGTCGTTCAGCCGTGGCTTAGTCAACTCTAACATCAGGTTGGCCAGTAACCATAAGATAAGAAGAGGACTGCGAGCGTTAGCTGTATTTATTTAATTTTATTTATTTAATTTCTACTAGTGGCGCGTTCCTTTCACTGTTAATTTAGTAATTTTCGTTCATAAATTTCGTTCCACTCGAACCAACTTGTACTGAAAGTGATCATTATTATCGTTTTTAACAGTTTTTGTGGACGAAATAACAAAATTAACAGTGAATGGAACGCACCATAGGAGTTTATACCTGCACGCTGCGTACGGAGTCGTATCGTCTTAGTAGGACATTAATTGGCTCAACAAGAATATTTTATATAAAAAACAAAACAAAAAGAAACTTTCATGTTTTCAAGTTTAGATTAGCAGAAAATTATCGTCACTTGAACTTAATCCCAAAAGCCTCCTATCTGATTTCAGAAGAAACTGTGAAAGTCATGAAACTACTTAAAAATGTTACAAGTTTGACTTTGAATTTAAAAAAGATTAGTGTTTTCACGGCATATTTCAACTACAATAATTACTTTAGATTTTAATCTTATAATCGTAATCTTTCAAAAATGTAACATAAATATCTGAAATAGTGTCGGTAGGTACCAGGGTGGTACAATAGTAGCAGAGGTTTCTGTGTCTTCATCACTCTGACTAGTGATGGGATGTTCTCGAGAACATTCTCACCCTCGGAAACTTACGGAAAATTACTCGTGAGAATTTTCGAGAATTTATCTTCTGAAGCATGTTAAACTTGGCATAAACCTCATTAAACATGCAAGTATGGTGGTTTTAATTGTTTTTAAGATTGAAAGTTAGGATAACGTCACCCAAAATAAAAAAATCTCACGAGTAGGTTTCCGAGGGTGAGAATGTTCTCGAGAACATCCCATCACTAACTCTGACTTTCGACGAAAAACCGTCCATCAAAATGTCACCACAATTATTTGGTCCAAAATAGGTTGTATACCTACTTATCTACCTTAAAATAATACTCGCGCTGCCCATAGTAATGTTCAGTATTTTTTTTTCTAGTAAGTAGTAGTTCCAGTTAGCCATCTAAACTAAATACTTTTAGTGAGCCCAGCGAACTTCGAAGGTTCCTCTAGGGTACCTTTGTTTATTTCTTGATGATGTCTACTTTCCATCTTCCATGTAATAACTTATTCCCCAGTCAGAAATATCTCGTGACCTTAGCGACACGGTAAAGAGCTTTTGACATAGAACGAGCTTCATTAGCGGCAGCTAGGTAAAAGGAGCTGTTTATTGTGACGCTGCGAGGTGACGTGGACATTACTAAGAAATTGTGAATTCATAAATAATGAAGCTAGATTTTACGGTGCTCTTAATATACAACTAGCAGCCCTCCGTGCTTTCACCCTTGTCAATGTAAAACTTAGTCCATGCCATTTGGGAATAGTGTAGCTATAGTTATCAGTAACATAATTTTCAGAATGACATCAGTAGTAACCAGAATTACCGAATACAGACATACAACAAAAACTTCACCTCATAAATGTATATGTATCAGTATAGAGCAACGAAAAGTCCATTATAATGGGACCATACAGTTGGTGTGTTTACATTTATTTATTTATCAGGGTCGGCTCCACGTAGGTATACTTATTTATTATTATTATTAAACGACTTCAAAAAAGGAGGAGGTTCTCAATTCGACTGTATGTTTTTTTTTTTTTTTTTTATCATTTTTATTTTTTATGTTTGTTACCACATAACTTTCGACTGGGTGAACCGATTTTGATGATTCTTTTTTTATTTGAATGCTGGTGCTTCTCGTGTGGTCCCATTTCAATTTGATCCAGTTCTGACAATGGCATCCATGAGAAAACCACATAAATCTTAAATTTGCATTAAGTATGTGCGCGACAAATGGACGTATAACTCAATATCACGCCAACCGATTTTGATGTTTTTTTTTTATTGGAAAGAAAATATCCCAAGGGTGGTACCATGATAAGATAACCAGGATCTGATGATGGCATTCCAGAGAAATCGAGGGGAACCATCGAAAATCGTAGTGGCGACTAGTGCGTTTGTTATTTTTTTTCATTAAGTATTTTAAAGCACTACCTACTATTTAATGAAGGTCTGGAGTCGATCTGATGATGGAGCCGAAAGACAGCCGAGGGAACTCCTCAACGATTTACACCAATTACCTGGTGTTTGGGCTTGATTAACTTGTATTGATGAGAACTTTACACCTAGATGGGTTGTGACTGTCATTAGGGGGCTGATGATGAAAACGAAGGACAGTCAAGGGAACTCCTCAACGTTTTACAGTAGCTACCTTGTGTTTGGACTTAATTCATTTCTATTGATGAGAGCTTTGCACTCATGGGGTGACAAAGTATGGCGCCACTAAAAATCGTGAAATAAAATTATTTTTGTAAAAAAAAAAACAAAACGACTTCAGAAAAACCTGGAGCACTAAAAAGCCTGAAATAATATTTCTATTACCACCTCTGCCTAACCCTTCGGGATAATCAGGCGTGATGGTGTGTTAGCGAGTATTTGGAGTCGGTGCCAATCTATATTCTTACTTTTATAGTAGGTAGATTTGGCATACTAAGATTGGCACCGACTCCAAATACTCGCTAACACACCATCACGCCTGATTATCCCGAAGGGTTAGGCAGAGGTGGTAATAGAAATATTATTTCAGGCTTTTTAGTGCTCCAGGTTTTTCTGAAGTCGTTTTGTTTTTTTTTTACCTATTAATAATGCAAATCTGTTTTTATTTGCTCAAAATTATTTGAGTCTTATTTGAGTTCTAGCAGGGTAGGAATTGGCCTTATGTCCGTCCTAAAACAGGTACTAATTGCTTCTTCAACTTCAATTTTTTTTTAAACATTTTTCTCATGTGTATTTACAAGCTTGTTTTCAAAATTCGTTCATAAGAAACAATTTATACTTATTTGACAACGTTGTCGTACACTATAAAGATAGAGATAGATTTAATTCTACAAAGTCGCTCCTAAAATTGCGTATAACCTGTGAAGTGTCGACGCTTGACGAAAACGATGACAATGTGAAATTAGATGTGTCCATATGGCGCGCATGCCTCACCCGAGCACTCATATTATGACATTACGTCTATGCGTTCCGACGTCAAAAGTGAGTGCTCGTGCGAGGCATGCGCCTGATGAAGACGCCGCCATTGAAACAAGAATCAAAAGACGGGGATAATTTAATAAAATTTGCAGAATCAACACTTGACACTTGACAGGAGAATCATTAGTATGAAATGCTGACAGACTTTAATAAAAATGTTATTACTTATCTTTATGTTTTTTGTTTTTGTAATATTTTTTGTTACAACTAATACTAATATCTTGTTACTAGATTGCAAACCTAAAATGAGTCGCTGCGTTAGATATTAGGGTAACGATCAATTATAGGTAGAAATGATGGCTGAACTGGGGGCTTACCACGACCTCTTATCGCGATTCAATTATAGGAACGTTTTAACGATTCAGCGGTTTTTTGTGCAATGACGTACCTTATTGTCATGACAATAAGAAACGTCATTGCACAAATGGCCGCTGAAACGTTAAAACAAAACTGCTATAAGAGGTGGTGGTAAGGCCCCTGTTTTCAAGTAATAAAGCGTATCAGAAGGGGGTTGACAAGTGGCTGACGTCTACGAGCGTTCGTTGAAATCGCTGCGCTTCGTGTATGGAAATGACATAAGTCACATGATCTACATACACAACTTGTTGTTGATCTACATAGCGATGTTTGACTTTTCCATACATTGTGAAGTCTATTCTATTCTATTCGATTACCGTTCATGCCACTTGGCTAGCCCCTTTGCTCGGCAATTGACATATAGATTCAGAGAAATCTCAAACATACCCATTCCCAATGATTATTTTCGATCATAGCATGGTAAATACAGCAGAAATCTTATTTTTTATTTAACTCCAGTTCCACATGGTTTAAATCCTCAAAGGTTTCATTAAACTTCAATAATTAAATATAACTTTATTTAAATAAACATAGTTACAGTATTGCATTAGCGTGAGTAACATTACCGTTTACCGTTGAATTAGTTACTGTATTATTATTCGGTATCACCGGTGTCACTGTTATTTCATTTACAACTAGTGTTGTACTATTGATATTAGTATTCATGACTTGTATATCATCACTAGTAACTTCAGTAATATTAGTTTTATTGACAATAATGTCAGATTTATTTTCGGTTTCGCTTCTTCTAGTGTTCTCATTTTTATGATCTTCGCTAGTCAGTGTTGTATCGTTTGAATTATTACAAAGCTTGAGGAGTTGGCGATCTTAAAGAGAAATATGAGTATTTTTTTTCAATGCTAGAATTAAAATATGGTAACTGGATCCATTGAGGCGTGTCATATCTGCCCTTAACAGCCCTACGAACGATTATAATAACCGCTCTGTCAAGAGCTGTATGATAGATTGACCAGTAAATAGATCAAGTATTCTATAAACGCTTTTTAAAAAGTTACCATTATATCAAAATAATCTCATGAAAGTTAGACTTCCACGTGTCTTTAGTTAAATACCTTCCGGTAGGTATCGGAAACTTCTGATACATAGCCTCCTTAATGATATCAGTTTACATCAGTACCTGAATTTAGAATGTAAAATTTGAAAATAATCCTTACCAATAAACAAACTGCTCAATCCAGGTATATTAATGGCGCTATCTCCCACACCTAATTCCAAATGTGCTCTCCCAATATTAGATATTCCGTTCGCATCCAGATTCACTGATCCTTTACCTGTGGTATAAATTGGACGCATAGTAGATGAGACAATAATAAATATTTAAATTTTCATGAATTTTGTATGTGTTAGATTGGATTCCATCACCTCCGACAAGAGCAGCTACACCGTATGATCGTTGATTTAGAATTGCAAGCATCTAAAGCACCTTATTCAAGCTATACGTTCTCCTGCGTCGCTTGCATTGACTTTTCTCATCGTTCATCAAGTGCGACGTACAAGATATACCGTGACCCTTTAGAGCTTAGCAAAAATTTACCTCTTTAATTTCTAATTTATCGTTTAAATTACTGCTGCTATGAATTCGCGTCTGTCTGTCTGCTAGTCAGCTTAGATCTTCTAAATAACGCAATATATAACGATTCATAAAAATGGGTCTATTTTATTTGTTTGCAAGTAGTGACTGCCATACATGGCTCTACTTTATTTGCTTGAAAGTAGCGACTGGGAAATATGGATCTGTTATATTTGCTTGAAAGTAGCAACTGGGAAATATGGATCTGTTATATTTGCTTGAAAGTAGCAACTGGGAAATATGGATCTGTTATATTTGCTTGAAAGTAGCAACTGGGAAATATGGATCTGTTATATTTGCTTGAAAGTAGCAACTGGGAAATATGGATCTGTTATATTTGCTTGAAAGTAGCAACTGGGAAATATGGATCTGTTATATTTGCTTGAAAGTAGCAACTGGGAAATATGGATCTGTTATATTTGCTTGAAAGTAGCAACTGGGAAATATGGATCTGTCATATTTGCTTGCAAGTAGCGACTGGGAAATATGGATCTGTTATATTTGCTTGAAAGTAGCAACTGGGAAATATGGATCTGATATATTTGCTTGAAAGTAGCAACTGGGAAATATGGATCAGTTATATTTGCTTGCAAGTAGCGACTGGGAAATATGGATCCGTTATATTTGCTTGCAAGTAGCAACTGAGAAATATGGCTCTATTTAAGCTGCATATGACTGCTTCAGTAAGTATACCAATCAAATGTATTAACTGATTGTGTATGAGTTTCATTTTTCTTATTTCCCAACTTTAAAGTCTTTTGAATCAGAAAATGAAATGCTAATCTAAGTATTTCACAGATAAAGTGGTTTTCGTCTAGACTTATCTTTGTTGATTTAGCATACGATATACCAGAGTTTCCATATTTCAGTTGTATATCAGCTTCGCCTACAGCGCTGATTCCATTAATCTTGAGTTTGACGTCGACATTTTTAGGAAAATTGTCGCATCTGATGCCTTCGGATTTGCTGATAACGTCAGAGCGTTCGGATTTCTTTTTCTTTTTATCTCTCACTTCTTTGAGTTTTGATTCTAACTGCAAATTAATAAATTTTGTCATATTATAGAAAATTCGAAATTTTCGAAATTCGTTAGTAATCCACTTTATCGTGTCCTGTTGGCACCTTACTCAAAAAATCATGTCTGATATTAGAACATAAATTGTCTCGTCTTATAGCTGTGGAGACTTTGAAAATGTAAGGCTTTTTTAACATTGCGTTACGATCCGGTGATAGTTTTTACCTCCGTTCTCTCTCTAGAGACAGCAGCCAAGCCGAGGCCGACCCTATGTGGCGCCCTTGAGCGTGCTGTCCCCCTACCCTTCTGGTTGGAGCGCACTTTGCACTCACCAAAGTCCGGGTGAAGTTGTAGAGGTCACTTTGGCCAACAACATATTGTCAATTCAAAAAAAAAAAAAGCTTTTTAACATAAAGCTAAATGACATATTAAAAATCTGATAAACACGCCTCGTTAGGTGTCCAATATCTTACTAAAACACTGCACAATCTAAATTGTTATACCATTCACGAGATTAAATTTATCGTACCATTAAATGGCACATTTAGGCATAGTAATGTTAAGCATTAACTAAATGGGGCCACAGGCTACTAAAACGCCTACGAGTTGCTATGTTAGGACAACCAGACACAATATATAAATGTAATTAGATTGAATAGTCTGTGGAGAGTAAATACCAGAGTAATTGTTATCTTTCGATAATATAATTGATCTACGAATGCTAATGGTATACTGAGAAACTAGACCTGAAAATTATACATCGGATTTTCACGATGTTCCTTGAAATAACAGCTCGCGTACTAAATAAATATTATACTTACACACCAACTGTATGGTCCCAAACTAAGCCACGCTAGTACTATAGCTATCATATAATGCACTGGGGTGATACCAGTGACACCCAGATCTGGGAAAATTACAAAAAGGCCGGTTCCGATTTTTGCCTCTGATGGGAATCAAACCCGCAATCATCTGATGCAGTGAGCCAAATGGCCAACCCTCAAACCACTGCGCTGCGACAAGCGGTCGTCCTATTATGTTCGCCACGGCCTTTTCGTAACTTGCCCTGAGGACCTACTCTATTATAAACGAAAACGAAATTTCGCGTATTTCCTACTACGTTTCTCATTAATTCCGACATTTCTTGCGAACGAAAATTTTTTGACGTTTAGATTCGACGACGACGATGACGTCAAACAATTTTCGTTCGTAAGAAATGGGCGAATGAATGAGAAACGTAGTAGGAAATACGCGAAATTACGTCCGAAATTTCGTTTTCGTTTGTAAAAGAGTCGCCCTCTGGTCTGGGTGTCACTGAGATTCTATGGTAGACATGGTACAAGCGTTGCCTAGTTTGGGATCATACAGTTGGTCTGTATGTCTGGCGATATTTATTATTATATACCAATTAGCTATATTGTACACCCTATACGTAAGTGCTAACAGCCTCATCAAGGTAATCCGTAACAAAATTACTAACGGTTATTTCTGCTTTTCTATAAATACCGAACAGATACCGGTTTACATACCATATCCAGTAAAACATCCTTCTGTTCCAAAAACGTTTCGTCAACGATTTCCGTTCTTCGCTTTGAGTCTATAACCGATTTACCATTGGTAGAGTTACCGGCGGCTAGGCTACCTCCGGACACTGCCAACATCTATGAAAACGTAAACCGTTGTATACCTTATATCTATGAAAAACGTAAACTATTGTATTGTATACCTTATATCTATGGAAACGAAAACCGTTGTATATTCGAAGATACCTATAATTTTAGGGTTCCGTAGCCCCTACGATGAAACCTTATGAGATCATCAAGTCCGTCCGTCCGTCCCAGTTTGTCAATGTCCTAATTTCTACAGTTTTTGACAGAAGTGGATGAAATTTTGTAGAAAACATAATATATTAGTAGGTAGATCTCAATTCCAAAAATATAAACTGCTATAAAATTACTTTTTTGAGGTAGCTTCTCGAACATGGACGGTGGAGATATTTTTTCTTTTAGTTAAACCGCATGTCATTGTGGGTGTCGTTGAAAAGGTATTTACAAATCAACTAGTATTTCCATACAACATTTCAGCATCAGCCGTGCCATGTATGAGATTTTAACCTCTATAGATAAAGCCACAAATAAATAAGTTTTTATTATTACAATGGCTACGGAACCCTACATTGTGCGTGCTCTGACACGCATTAGCTACGTCCAGAAGTGTCACATGCCGCGCGAGGCTGCTCACCCACATGCCTCGCGAAGCACGACGTTTGCCTCAGTCGCATGCCGCGCGAGGCAAATGGCGAGGCAACTGACACTCTAGACAGGGAAAGGTATACCCGATCAATCAGTTTGACACGTTTGACATCGTTCTGTCTCACGACTGCCAAACTAGGCGACGCAAATGTGAGTGCTCAGGTGAGGCAGGGCGCGCATTTGCCTCACGTGAAGCAAGTCAAACACCGCGAGGAAAATTTTCCTCGCGCGGCATGTGACACTTCTGGACGTAGCTATTTGGCTGTCTTTTTTAGAAAAGCCCTGGAAATATTGACAGCTGACGTTACGCAGACAGATCTGACTCAACGCACGTAACGTCGTAACGTCTCGCATTGCATCACAGTTCCATTGACTTTTACTATGTGCTAAAATTTACTATCTAGCAATGTAATCAGCTGAAATATTTATCGAGGCTAGTATTTTTCTGATCGAGTAGATAACGCTTATTATCTTGGGAATAAAGTCTACAAGCCCTGAATAATGATCACTTAACAATGTTCGAGTCACTTCGCTCGAAACATTATGAATGTTTAAGTAAGCACTAAATACCAATTTTAATAAATTTATAAAAAGTTTTGATGGACTCACTGGCATTACTAATCACTTTTGGGCCTAGAAATGGTTTTTAAAACCATTGTAAACCGGCATGTAAGGATCGTAGCAAGTGGAAAGAAGTGGTCTCTGCCTAACCCTACGGGAAACAGGCGTGATTATATGTATGTATGTATGTATGTAAACCGGCAAAAAAGTTTGCCGTATGTCATTAATTCCTTATCAGCGACACCGCAATAATACAGTGTGTGTTCTTTTTTCAAAATCAACGAGTTCAATTCCCTAAGATTATTGATATTTAAAAATCCAATGATGCAGTTTTAGTTTTCATCAAAATCGGGCCCGAGAGACTCCTTTCGAGTTCTTTTCGCTATTCCTCATATTTCGGATTAGGCCATGTAAGCACACTTGAAAAATTCACCCTGTACACACTTAGGTAGGTATGCCAAATTTTTATTTTTATTTATTTATATACTTATACAAAATCCACATAACATAAGCAGTTTGTCGGTAGCGCAATAAAAAAAGCGCATCCAATTTTGTAGATTCCACGTAGTAAGGTCTTTCTCCCACTGAGATATTACGCTATTTATCTAAGGTACATCTACATCAAGCGCATGCCGCGCTCCTGCACTCAGTTTTGACGTCAGAATGCATAGACATAATGTCATAACATGACATAACATGAATGCTAATGCAATTATTTGTTTTTTAATTGGTGTTTCCAAAATAATCCGAATCAAAATGTTTTTGTTTTATAGGACTAAGGTGGCAAACAAAGGTACCTACGACCCGCCTGATGTTAAGCAGTTACCGTAGCCTATAGATGCTTGCAATACCAAAGGCATTGCTCGAACGTTGCCGAGCTGAAGGGGAGTGGAAAGAAGGGGGAGAGGAGTTGGGCTTCCGACTCTCACACTCATTGTACAAAACGCAGCTGTAATAGCTACTTTACGCCGATCTTCTGTGAGAGGGTGGTACTACCCCGACCGAGCCAGCCCGTATATGAGCTGCAGTCTATTGACTACAGCTTGGCTCTACCACCATGAATGTAGTTTAAAATTATTTCAATGACTAGCTGTCCCGGCGAACTTCGTGCCGCCTCAGAATTAATGCTGTATTTACTTATTAGTCAAAAAAGAACTAAACCCTCCCCCCCGTTCCCCCGTTCGTCGTCTGATCTACTCCTTTCCCGTGTCGCAAATAAAGGGTTCCGTACCACCATAGAATAAAAACGTCAAAAATATCAAGTTTCTTGTATGGGGACCCCCTTTGTTTAGTTTTTTTTTTTTTTTAGTATTATTTGTTGTTGTAGCGGCAACAGAAATACACTTTCTGTGAAAATTTCAACTCACTACCTATTACGGTTCGTGAGATACAGCCCGCTGACAGACGGACGGACAGAGTAGGCTTAGTAATAGAGTCCCCCCTCCCCCCCTTTATTTTTAAATTTTATTTTATTTTTAGTATTTGTTGTTGTAGCGCTAACACGCTACGGATACCGGCTTAGTAATAGAGTCCCGTTGGTACCCTTTGGGTACGAAACCCTAAAAAATATCTAAATTGGTCGAAGAGCTACTGGCCCATGGGAGACATCATGAAGGGCAACCTTCCACTGACACATTGACATGTGTATCCCGCCCGTTCTTACCTACGGCGCCACTGTGGGCTGAAAATCGAGCTTCATAATACTTTAATTTTTTTTCTCTTTTTTTTTTTTTTTTGCTTTTGATAAGCTTCTAATGCCTTCAGCAGTCAGCATAAGAATATAATTTCGTAGGTCTACTAAATTATATTAAAAAAAAATGAAAATTTTGTATGGCCCAAAAGTAATAAATCCAAATAACTTCAAAACCGCTGTGTTAACCGTTATATCCTTACAAATGGCTGTTCTACAAATTATTTGTAATTTTTTGGCGTATTTTATATAACGGTAACAACTGCGGTTTTTTTTTAAATAAATACGTTATATAAAAAAAGTTTGAACTAAAATTTGTACTTATATATGCTATATTAGTGTTTCTCTAAAATACAGACACTTCCCTGCAAAATTTCAAGTTTTTAAACCCATTGGTCCGGATGTAAGTACAAATTTTAGTATAAAATATTTAAAAAAAAAAACCGCAGTTGTTACCGTTATATAACATACACCAAAAAATTACAAATAATTTGTAGAACAGCCATCTGTAAGGATATAACGGTTAACACAGCGGGTTTGAAGATACATATTTGGATTTATTACTTTGGAGCCATACAATATTTTCATTTTTTAGTTTATTTATTTAGTATTACTATGAAATTATATTCTTTATATATTCATGACTGCTGAAGGCATTAAAAGCTTATGAAAAGCAAAAAAAAATAAAAAAGTTTAAAGTACTATGAAGCTCGATTTTCAGCCCACAGTGCGGCGCCCAGACATGGTTACTAACCGAGGCTCAGAAGTCCAAACTGAAGGTTTGCCAAACAGCAATGGAGCAGCATTTTGGGTGTTAAACACACTGATAGCGTAAACACCCAGCTGCGTTTCATGACCCTTATCGCGGATGTAGGAGCGAAAACAGCTACACTTAAGTGGACCTGGGCGGGTCACCTGAGCCGAATGAGCTCAGAAAGGTATGCCAAAGCAATCACCGAGTGCGGTCCCAGAGCACGACCGTCGTCGCCGACGTAGACCCAAAAATCATTGGCGCGGTGACCTCGACGCTCATCTACACGGGTGGTATGAGAGAGCCTAAGACCGCGATGGATGGAAGAAGATGGGGAGAGACCTTTGCCCAGCACTGTTATGTGCACAACGCAGATCTATTTCTTGTGATGAATTGCCCATGAAATAAATTTGTAGGAATTTATAGTCGCCATCCGCCATCTGACACCGGCGTTCATTACGCCATCTATTGAAAGTAATTTGAATCATACGTAAAATATGGGTTTTTTGCGCTTTCCGGGCAATTTTTCCAATTTTTTTTAATGTATGAACCTTCCTTTAACTTCACGGAATAATCTAAAAAAACAATCATCTAAATTGGTCCAGCCGTTCTCGCGTCAAGTAATGACATGAAATAGGGATTCATTTTTATATATATAGATTTCGATGTCTGAAACTTGTATACAACATGTTAAAAAAACCCTGTCCGACCCGAAAACGTATTGTTGGGTATCGAGATTAGATTCTATTTTTGTAAAAAATTTCAATTTTTTTCATTTGTTTTTTAATTATTTTTTTCATTTTTTTAGCATAGTTTGTGTCCCACTGCTGGGCAAAGGCCTCCCATATTTTTTTGGAAAACAATTACCCCGTTTAGATATTATTATTATTTCATAAAATGACGTCATCACATACTTTGTGGTCAGAGGTGCCGCAACACGATCTAACATAATTACTTCCGGTAACGGTGTTGTCATATTTTTAAAATTAGCTACATTAGGTGGGAAAAAGGCAAAAAAAAATGGCACTTTAAATGTTCATTAATATGTTTACTATCATGAATATTTAATTTATTTGATTTTATTTGGTCATGTGATTGGGGAACCTAATTACCGGTTTCGGCTCGGACAGGGTTTTCTTAACATGTTGTACACCTATAGAGTAGGTACAACATTAAACAGTGACTGATGACGAAAACAGCTACATACCAACAAGGTCAACTAACAATACTACAAATTAAAGATACGGGGTGACCAGAAATAAAACAGAGCTTTATCGTGACTGCTAAACAATAAATTTCCGAATTCCACATTTACGTACCAGTGCTGTGATTGCCAAATGCCTGATTGCCATTCGTACGTTTTACTGTTGTACGCGGAATGAACTAATAATATCACTACCTTGGTGTTGCCAGTGCTATGAAAATTCGTACTGAAAACAAATATGTACTAACTCTAGGGGTTAGAACGTAGGTTTTAGTTACCATGAGATAAATATAATATAATATAATAAACGTCACGACTTTTATCCCCATTCGGGGGTAGTCAGAGGCTTGAGTGGCCATACACCAGCACATTGTGGAGGTATTAACCAACTCAAAGCCCACGTTTCACCAGATAGTCAGAACCCAACGTGACAGGTGGTGAACCTTGTCGCCGTGTATACAGGAACTGACTATTACCTTATCCCGAGGGATAGGTAGGTTTCCTCACGATCTTCTCCCTCGCCGAGATAAATATTTTTTTTTTATATTAGGTATTAGGGTAACATTAGGGATATTAGATAATTGAGATTAACAAAAACCGGCATTGTGGCAAAATTTTAAAGGACTTTAAATACCGAATGTAATATTATTGTGATCAAAAAAGGCGTGTACCTACTATTCTATATATGTTAAGTGGAATTTTTTGATTAATAAAACTTTTGTGGGAGTGCACAATTACCATGGAGAAGGTACTTAGGTAGACACGTTTTCATCGCGTGTCCAATCGTTATTTTTCCAATTATGACTAAACTTTAACCGTGTTATTCTAAATAAGTTAAACACGAGATAAATACGAGTTATGTCAAAATTTACAAGGGGAATATGACTAGATATGCATTCAATAAGGTATCCTTTTTATAGTAATAATAAATAATAATAATAATTTAACCCTTTTAACGTCCCACTGCTGGGCACGGGCCTCCCTTCAATGCGAGGGGGATTCAGGTCATAATCCACCACGCTGGCCCAGTGCGGGTTGGTGGATTTCACATGTCTAAAGACATGCAGGTTTCCTCACGATGTTTTCCTTCACCGTAAGCAAGTGATAATCATATTAAAGTTATGATTCACACATATATTTCGAAAAATCCAGGGGTGTGAGCCAGGGTTTGAACCCATGACCTTAAGCCCGCAAGACGCGTGGTTAACCAATCGGCTACCACTGCTTTATAGTAATATAAACTAAATTAACCTTAAACTAGGGACTATTTCTTAACTTGCAACACTTCACGTGTCGAGTTTTACGAGCAGTGTTTGTGAAATCGACGTTTATAAATAAATACAATATAAACGCATTTTATTGCTTGCACGCCGATGCCGAAATGCATTTGGCCCGAAATAGGGATAAATAAAACGACACTTCGATAGGGACGTAAAAGCTTGAGAGCTTTCACCGATGAAAATTTAATTATAGGATTGAACCGCACGATATCTTAACCTACGAAACTTGGCAAATAAATTAACTTTGTAAAACTACCTACTTGTTTTTATTTCGCCTTATATTACAGTAACGGCATTTAGCGATGGCCGGTTTGACATTTGGGGGGGGGGAAGAAAATGAACCTTATTATAACAAGACTGGCCGTTTAAAAAAATAAGAATGTCAAAAAATGTATGCGAAAATGAATTTTGTTTCGTTATAATAAGGTTAATCCTTTTCCCCTCTCACATGTCAAACCGGCCATCATAACGTGCCGCAAGTATAGGTAAGGGACATTGGCACGAAAATACGGCAAAATGTGGGTGAAGGTATTGTAGTCCACCTCCGCCATTTTCTTTCAGGGTGTTCGATCGTCGATCGATGGTAGAATGGATAAGTCAACGTCGATCGATAGTTTCTACCACACCGATCGCTCGATCAACGTCAATTGATGCCATCGATCAGCGATCGATCGATTGGTTAGTCGGCGTTTTATGAAACGGTATCCGTCGATCAACTTCGATCAACTTCGATCGATGGCATCGATCGGCGATCGATCGATCGGTGTGGTAACACCCTCAGGGCAGTCACAAAACTGTAAGACAGACATTCTATGGAAAACTGTCAACCATTTTTATTCTTTGGATACACTGAGAAAAATTTTACGACAACAAAATGGTTTTTGTAATTCCTAGTAGGTAGTTGTTTTCAATATTTTTTACTAAACGTTTTTCTTTACAGCAAATGTTTTATGTAATGTCTCACATTTATAAAACATTTGCTGTAAATACAAAACGTTTAGTAAAACATACTAAAAATACTACTGGAAACTACAAAAACCAATTTGCTGTCGTATTTTTTGTTCTCAGTGTAAGATGTTCTTCGACGGTTCTAAAACAGGTGCAGTGGATATGAATTCGCCCTTTTTGGTTAACATAATCATAACATGTCAGGAAGTAGGCACCTTATTATAATTAAATATCTTGTATATGTACTTTGGACCGTCAGAATACTAGCATTTACCTTTGGTTAAATATGGAATTTATTCAAATTCCATTTTAGGCTAACATATTTCACGTATTAAGTAATCTGTCTGTACCCTAAGCCTCTGTCAGATATCAGAATACCCTCTTTATGACCCAAAAATATATTCAAATTCAAGCTTATTCATGTGAAAATGTTCACAATTGACGACTGCTTAGCGCAGTAGTGCGAGCGTAGGCCACTCGGCCTAGTAAGCCGGAAGGTTGCGGGTTCGATTCCAGAGGCAAAGTTCGGAAACGGACTTTTCATATGCCCTGGTCTGGTTGTCACTGGGATCGCCTCTAATCCATTGTATGGTAGTCATAGTACAAGTATAATAGGTTTCTTAGTTTGGGACCATACAGTTGGTGTGAACTGGCGATATTTATTAGGTAATTTAATTTTTATGTAACTATGGTGGCCAACAAGCGTATTTCTAAGGTGGTAAAGAAGCGTACGGCTCGCCTGATGTTAAGCAGTTACCGTAACCTACGCTTGCAATACCAATGGCATCGCTCGTACGTTGCCGACCTGAAGGGGAGTGGGACGGAGGGAGGGGAGGGGGTGTTAGGCTTCCGGCTCTTTCACTCATCGCATGAAACGCAGTTGTAATAGCTACTTTTCGCCCACGTTCTGTGAGAGGGTGGTACTATCCCAGTTGAGCGAGCCCGTAAGAGTTACAGTGGCTACAGTTTTGCTCCACGACCTTGTCTGGATTTTTGTCAGGATATTTAAATACCCTCTTTATGATCCAACAATATATTCAAATTCAGCCCTGGGGGCTTACCACAAGCTCTTATTGCGATTCAATTACAGGAACGTATTAACGTTTCAGCGACTTTTTGTGCAATGACGTACCTTATTGTCATGACAATAAAAAACGTCATTAAAACGTCGTTAAAACGTTCCTATAATTGAATCGCAATAAGAGCTTGTGGTAAGCCCCCTGTGTTCAAGCGAAAATGTGTTCACAGTTCGAATTTCTCAATCGTAACGATAAAATGGAAAAGCAATAAAAACCAAATCGAAGTTGCGAAACAAACGGAATTTGATTCCCGCCGAGTTTCAATCAATCGTTATTCGCGTAGAGGACGGTAAGCAAGCAAACCCTAACTTTAATATTCTGTTTCAAGAAAGTTTTTTTAAGGTATAGGTAACTTTCTTGGATATTGTTTTAATTTGTTCTTTTTTCAAATTCATGTTTTTCAATTCGCGTGAATAGATGATATTGTTCAAAACTTATGCGACGCTGCGTTTATTTTTATATTTATTTCATGTCGTACTTATTTACGATAATATCATATTATTGTAAATAATCTTTGAATAAGTCTAATATTATATTTAAAATAATAAAGAAATATTAATCATTGTTTATGATTTAGATTTTTGAATAGGTATAATATCTGTAATTATTTTTTTTCGAAAGTAACAAATAAGAATAAAATCTAATCCTAGGAAATAATTGGACCATTGCTTGGTGGTTCGAGCGGAGGCCGTTCGACCCTCTGTATCTTCTAAATACGGGCTTTCAACATAGCCTAGCTAGGAGGACAGTACTATAGCACTATTTTTTATTACAAAAAAAATTGTAATTTACGCAGCATATCTTCTGCTAAAATTATAATCAAATCAAATCAAATCAAAAGTTTTTTATTCATGTAAGCTCAATAAAGCGTTTATAAATAGTCAAGATAAACAATATTTTAGCATTACCACCGGTTCGTAATGTTGCTTCCATTGAGAAGAGCCGGCAAGAAACTCAATGGTTACTCTTTTCAAAAGAATAATTGTACTTATACATTTTCAAACAGCAACGCTGTGTGAGCAGGCAGGCATTAACACATAGTGAATAAAAAAAACAAAATTAGGTATTTAAATAAACAAAAAAAAAAATAAGAACTAGCCTAGAAAGCTGTGCATGCCTACTCCCACTTTACAGTGAAACCCAAAGGTGAATATTTCGAACTATTGTTTTGGTGTGACATGTGTGTGTTGCATGCACCCACTAACAAACCATTTTTTTTGCTCAATAAACGATTTCTATACTTTTATATCGAGTGATTACGGGTGCAAAACCCGATGGAGGAAAATTTCGGAAATTGCCTTTTCGTATGCCTTGTACAAGCGTTGCTTAGTTTGGGACCATATATTAATTGGTGTAATTAGTGTAGCGATATTTATATTAAATAAATAAATAAATAATAAATATCGTCAGACTTACACACCAACTGTATGGTCCCAAACTAAGCAGCTTGTACTATGGCTACCATACAATGGACTGGGGGCGATACCAATGACGTCCAGACCAGGGCAAATAAAGAAAAGGCTGTTTCCGAAATTTGCCTGCGAGAATCGAACCCGCAACCACCCGATGCAATGAGCCGAGCCGCTACGCTCAAACCACTGCGCCAAGCGGTCGTCATTTAGGCTCGTATTAATGCATCTCAAAGTTGAGATCGAACTTAATGCAGCATCTTAAGATCGATCTCAACTTTGAGATGAGCTTAATACGAGCCCTAGTTATTTATAACGTGTAACTTGTAACGTTACGACTTTTAACCCCGTTCGGGGATAGTCAGAGGCTTGAGTGGCCATACACCACCACATTGTGGAGGTATTAACCAACTCAAAGCCCACGTTTCACCAGATAGTCAGAACCCAACGTGACAGGTGGTGAACCTTGTCGCCGTGTATACAGGAACTGACTATTACCTAATCCCGAGGGATAGGTAGATTTCCTCACGATGTTTTATAATGAATTCTTTTCAGATAATGTTGCTTCAAACGCTAACACTGGTCGCGGCGTATCTCTCCGCGGCCGAGTCCCGCGAGCTGCTGAAGTCAGCGCCTACCATCTCCAACTCCCTCGTGAACCTCGGAAAAATGGAAATTTCATTTTATCTCAACGGCCGCGGTAAGTTAGATGAAATACGCCCAGCTCCCAGCGGGCGAGAATACCACTCCGAATAAATCACGCGAATTTAGGAGCGTTGGCTATGACTTTGTATACAGGCTGATATGTTTATCTTAGTCTGTAACCTTTGGTCGTTTTGTCAAAGGGAAAATCTGATTTATCGTATTTGCTTTTGAGGCAAAAAGAAATAATCAGAAAGATACGACTTTGTATGACACACGTAATCAATTGGGAATTGTAGGTATTTTTTTAAATAAAAATGTAACGCCATTTATTTGCGTATGCGTGTTTCGAAAGCAGGGCTTCACCAAACCGCACTGGACCAGTGTGGAGGTTTGTTCCCGGTACTCTACTTATGTATACAATAAATTTGCCTCCTATTAAATTGAGACTAAATAAGATTCGGTCATATATGTCGATACATGCTGTACTCTAACACCTACTCCGAGATGGTAGTGTCTAACAAAAACTGCCCCCCTAGACAAGTGGCATGAAGGCTAATCGAATAGAATAGAATGAACTTCACAATGTATGGAAATGTCAAACTTCGTCGCTATGTAGATCAACAACAAGTTGCTATGTAGATCACGTGACTTATGTCATTTCCATACATGAAGCGTAGCGATTTGAAGGAACGCTTGAAGACGATAGCCACTTGCCTAGCCCTTCTGTACGGCCCGGCCACGACTACGCGCTTCAGCGACGGGCGACGGCGCGGGGGCACCAAAATGTTGCATCACGCAACGAGCTGTCGCGCTCGGCGGCAACGCGCGCGCTGCAACATTTTAGCACCCCCGCGCTGTCGCCCGTCGCTGAAGCGCGAAGTCGTGGCCGGGCCGTATATAACTTCATCGCACTGATTATTACATCTGTAGGTGCCTGTCCTTTTTAGAAAGACCACAAAAGTTTTGTTTATTGACATTTCTCATCTCTAACTATCAATAACCTTTCAGATGCTCCACCAAAGAAGCTAGATGACCTGCGACCGCCAGAAGTTTTCTTTCCAAAATTGGACCCGATCTTTGAGGAACCCTGCCCTTGCTCCAGCCTCCGGAACATGAAGGACACCTTGTTCAGCAACCCATCAGGAATTCTCAACAAACTCCTCATGAACAACGACCTCTTCTCTGCCAACAAAGACATGGTCTCCTCGACAGTATGCTGCGAATCGCACGAACATGTCGATGAAGGAACTGTAGTCTTCGAATTCCCACCAAACCAGAAAGGTCCAAAACCATTCGCGCCGAAACCAAACAGTTTGCCTTTCATGCCTTTCATCTTCGACAATCTAGGCCCTAAGAACCCCATGCTACCGTCTTTAAGGACGAAAGCGATAGAAATATTCTTGTTCCCAAAGAAGAAAGAAGGCGGTATTGACTTCTCTAAGATGCAGAAGAAGAAAGATGTAACTTCAAAAGATGGAATAAAGATAGTTGGTGATAATGTGAAGAAAAGTTTTGAGTCTTTGCCCACGCCGCCTCCTCCGATGAAAAAAGATATCAATCAAGTGGAGAAGATAGATAAGGAGGTTGAAAAAGAGAAAGAGTTTAACATGAATATTGAAGCTGGTAATAAACCAAATACTGTTTAAATGAAATAAAGTATATTATTGTTGGAATCAATCATGTTTATATCTTAGATCATCGCCACAAATTGTTTACCCATCCCACTAATTATAAATGTGAAAGTTTAGATGGATGGATGGATGGATGGATGGATGTTTGTTACTCAATCACGCCAGAACGGTTGAACGGATCTGGATGAAATTTGGCACAGAGATAGATTATGGTCTGGAATAGCACATAGGTTACTTTTTTAAAATTATGCGTGGACGAAGTCGCGGGCAGATGCTAGTAGATTAATACTTTTGGTTTCCGTGAGGCCGGTCCAACTAGATTCACCAACTGGATTCATACTACGCCGAAGTTATTGTACGTCAAGGCCCTAAGTCGCTTATCCATTGTGGCGTGACTGTGACGTTTTGCTATAGTGTTCGACCCTCTGATTGGTCGGTTGATTCCGACTGACCAATCAGAAGCCGATCAGCCGGTCGGCTGACCAATCAGAGAGTCGATCACTATAGCAGCTCAATGGCACTGGCTAAGCGACTTAGGGCCTTGTACATCTAACAGAAATCAATCTATGAAACAGACGTACCGCGACTATAAAAGCGGGCACGCGAAACTTTTATAAATCTATGTGTTTACAAAACTTCTTTCATACCCAACACCACACCATTACACGAATATGCCAACATTACGGTTCTACAACAATTTAAAATTTATCACATACATTGCTAGATTTCCTTGCTTCCCCTCTGATAAAGAGTATGCAAAACGAGTAATGGACGGCAATCACGTCGGTATGGCCGTAGGCTTTCACGTGGGCGTCCTAGTAAAAGGAGCACGTGACTTCAATAGCAAGTACCCTCATTTACATTTGTATAAGCAAAGGAAATTATCTGCAGGTGATGAGGGCCAGACTCGCTGATTGGGGTCAAGGGAATAATGTCTTTTTTACAACGTACCTTCTTTATTCTGGCTGTATTGTGGAGTTTTTATTCATTAGAGTAGAGGTTACCTTCATTAAATAAATCTTGGTAATCGAATTTTTACGTGACTAAACTAACCTAATTGGTATCTGAAATGTTTGGATAATAATAATAATATCCTGGGACATTTTTGTACACACGGTTACCTGATCCCAAACTAAGCAGAGCTTGTACTATGGAAACCAGATAACTGATATTACTACATATACTACTTTTTTGTTTGTAAATACATACTTAATATACATGTACACCCAGACTCCGGACATACAGACATGTTCATCCACACAAATGCATGTCTCGGGTAGGAATCGAACCTACGACCTGCAGCGTGAAAGGCGCCTCCGCGCCAACCACGCTGACGGGCCCGTCACTTGTTAAAAACTAAACTAACTATGGTTATTAAAAAAGCAAACCTCTTAAAACAATGTTACTAATATTATTAATGTGAAAGTATGTACTACTCATGGACCAATTACTAAGGGGACTGGCCCTAAGCAACTCGGCCGAGTGGTCGGCCTAGTACTAACATCGACATAAAACGAAGCGAGTAGTTCAACTATTTACCGGTAGATAGAACAATGAAAATGAAAAAACAATGACCACGTTTTTTTTCATAATTATGTCTAATAAGGGCACCTCCTTCTTTATTCTTTACCCTGTGGTACTACTTCACCAAGCCAACTAGGAATCTGTCAAATGTGACGTCACCCGTACAAAAAGGCGGTGGCGGTGTGCGGGAGGTGTGGTGGGCGGGAAGCCGCAGGCGGCGGCGGGTGTGTGCGTGGTATGCGGGCGGGGAAGCTGCATTTCTCCGAGTTCCTAGTTAGCTTAGCAGAGTAGTATGTTTGGATGTTTGTTACTCCAGCACGCAAGAACGGCTGAACGGAATTATAGTACGTTTTTTTATACTTGTCCTATTTGGTAAGCAAAGATGGCGTCCAGCGGGGCGATTGCGTAACTTTTTTGTCAATGTTTCAATTGGTTTCGTTCATCCTGTGTCAATTATATACGAAACCAATTTAAACATTGATAAAACGTTAGCAATCGCCCCGTTGGACGCCATCTTTGCTTACGAAATAGGACAAGTATAAAAAACGTACTATACATTAAATTAGGCACACAGATAGTTTATGACCTGCATTAACACATAGGATTTTTATCCTGAAAAGATTTTAGGTTCCTGTAGGATTTTAAATCAACGCGAACGAAGTTGCAGACTAACATACCTACTGTATGATCCCAAACTAAGCAAGGCTTGTACAATGGCTACCATACAATGGACTGGGGACAATCCCAGTAACACCCAGACCGACAAATCACGAAAAAGTCGTTTCGGTATTTGCTTCGGGGTTCATACTCAAAAGAGGTAGAAGTTTTATGGGTGGTAGAGCCAAGCTGTAGCCAATTGACTGCAGCTCATATACGGGCTGGCACGACCTGGGTAGTACCACCCTTTCACAGAAGATCTGGGTAAAGTAGCTATTATAGCTGCGCTTCGTACGGCGAGTGAGACAGCCGGAAGCCCAACACTGTCCCCTCTCTCTGTCCCCCTCCCCTTTAGGTGGCAACTTGCGAGCAATGCCTTTGGTATTGCAGGCATCTACAGGGTTATTGAAAAAACACTAACAACCTTGCAGGACTGTTTTACTGACATTATAAACAACAACGTTTGTTCTATGACTTTTTACAAAACATAATACATTTAACCAAAAATCTTTTTCTACAATGTATGAAAAAATAAAATAATCTCATCTAGAGGAAAGCCATGGCACGCGGTTGTATTCCACTTTGCCCTAAAGTACCTAAACAGACCACGGTTATCCTCTAGATCATATTTTCTTGTTTCACACATTTTAGTGTGATTTTTTGTTAAATTTATTATTGTTTTGTAAAAAGTCATAGAACAAACGTTGCTGTTTTTCTGCAAGGTTGTTAATGTTTTTCCAATAACCCTGTATAGGCTACGGTGGTCACTAGACACATGGACCTAATACTCTCTATAGCTAGACAAAAGGCAAAGTATAGTATAAGCTAGGTACTCACTGTTTGTCCTTCCGCTGTTGCCGCTTCTTCTTAAAAGCCCTCTTGACCCTCAGAAGCAAGAACGCAGCGCGGTCTATAGTTAGCACTGATGGCCGCTTGGCGGCGCTAGGCTCGTCCATTTCCTCTTCTGACGTCTCATCGCACAACCTCAGGCCAAGCCATCGTTGTTTCGTCGCAGTCCTCGTTTTGCCGTCACGAGAGTCGCACGTGAATCGTGATGGAGTTCGGATGCTTATAGCATTGTTTGAGGTCGATTTAAAACACGTATTGTTACACTAAAATCACTGAACTTAAAGCACTAAGAACATTTCACGAAACACGATCGTCATGGAAAAACCTGAAACAATTGAAAATTGAATTATTTATAAAGTTAAATTGATTGAAACTATAGGTTTGTGATTGTTGATTTTCGAAATTAATTGAAACGCAATGTAAGTTAAGATATATTTGAATTCAAAATACGAGTGAAATTGTTTTTGAAATTTGATGTTAAATTATTCAATGCTCAATCCCCAGAAATAATTTCAAGCCGCAGATTGGTTTTGTTTGTTATTTTAGCAGATATGGTACCATCTAACATCGCAATCACAAACTTGTGCTCAGCGCACCACTACATGCAGCAAAACGCACACATAGTTATCGCACTCGCAATTTGACAATGACCTTAATAAATACATAGAAGGCACACCAGAAGAATACAGTTCGTATTGGCAATAGAAGGTGGTAGAGCCAAGCTGAAGGTGGTAGAGCCAAGCTGTAGCCAATTGACTGCAGCTCATAAACGGGCTGGCTCGACCGGGGTAGTACCACCCTCTCACAGAAGATCGGCGTAAAGCAGCTATTACAGCTGCGTTTCGTACGATGAGTGAGAGAGCCGTAAGCCCACCCCCCCTCCCCCTCCCTCCATCCCACTCCCCTTCAGGTCGGCAATGTGCAAGCAATACCTTTGGTATCGTAAGCATCTATAGGCTACGGTAACTGCTTAACATCAGGCGGGCCGTACGCTTTTTTGCCACCACAGTCCTATAAAAAAAAAAAAAATCTTCGAAGAGTTTTCAACATTTTTTACCGCGAACGACTGAGTACTGTATCCATGGATTAGTCGGGCAAACTATTTGGGTCAGTCCCATGTCCCTATTTCTTGTTAATTTCTTTGGGTAAAACTATGTATAGGTACTAACAAACTTTATGAATATTTTAGTCAACCACTAATAATTTTGTTATATCTGATGTTAAGTTATATGGAAGCCTGACAACTGACAGGCATAGAACTGATAGACGGCATGATGTGATAAGCGTTTCGAATATTGGGTAAACAACATGAATAAATAATATTTAAACCTTTTAACGTCCCACTCCTGGGCACGGGCCGCCCCTTAATGCGATTGGAGATTCAGGGGGTACTTTGAAAAACGAAACGAAAGCTTTGGCTCGGCTTCGGGCGATTTCCTACTCAGAAAATGTTACGGATCCGAAGTACGGATTCGATAATCGTGATTTTTGACGTTTCTTACGATCAAAACCATGTCAAACGCTGAAATCGTAAATGTCAAATAAGTTTCAGAGTAGGATCCACGAAAGAAGAAACGTCAAAACACGATCATCGAATCCGTCCTTCGGATCCGTTCGCCGAATCCGTCAGCCGAAGCTTTCGTTTCGTTTTTAAAAGTAACTCCCCAGGTCATAGTGTCAGTTTACCGACACGCTGACCCAGTGCGGGTTGGTGATTTCACATGTCTTTTGAAAATTGGTTAGAGTTTATAAGACATGCGGGTTTCCTCGTGATGTTTTCCTTCAACGTAAGTATGCAAGTGATAATTCAGTATTATTGTCATTAATATCATATTAAAATTATGATACTAACGGCCGAATACTCCGAATACTTAAACATTTAAGTCCCACTTAGCAGTTTGAGACGTCGTTAACTGTCATTTTTTGTATGGCATGTCAAAGTTAAGCTGCTCTCAAATTTAAGTTGCGTACGAGTATTCGGCCGCTATGCACATAGTTTTCTAAAGTCTCAAAGCTTACAACCGATTTTATTTGGATGTTATTATTTACATACTACAACAATTTTTATTTAAAAAATGTGATATCTTTGTTGATTTCTTTTTATAGTTATTATTATTTTCACATGAATAGATGTGCCTTAAGTATTAACGAATTTATATATAATACCTAATCGATTTACAATTGAAATTACAGTGAACTTTTGTTATTAAAAACGCTTTATAAAACCATTGTATATTCTACTAACTTTACAACAAAGATCATTACTATTGAGCAAAACTAAATATTAAAACGTCTGCCACAACACTTGGTTATATTTCCTTCTCTTCATTTCCCCCATCAAAATAAAATAAATGACAAACGACAGTTTATGACCAACGTAAACACGAAATATGGACAACATCACAGGGTTTTATTCGCCACACGATACATACATTTCACAGGACAGTTCTGCAAATAGGTTTACATTAGGTATTTTATGGTGGTAGATGAGAATGTCAATGTATAGTGACCTGTCGGTGTCTTTAGGACAAATACACTATAACCACTAACTTAGAAGACTAGTATCTACGATTTTTTGTCGTATTATTTGAATCTACAAAAGAAATAGATGGGGAGCCATAGAAGGATTTTCTGGATTTACTCGAGCGCGTCAGATTAAGATAAGGGAGATAGTTTACATATTGATAAGAACCTCCAACCAGTATGAGCCCTTAATATTGGTAGGTACGCTCAGGGGAACCAAAAAAAAAATAGATCATATTAAAATCCTCGAACTCGTCAGATTAAGATAAGGGGGATTCATTACTAGCTAAGAATGTCAAAAGTGTCAATTTTGCTAATTTGATCTAAGAAATGGGAGCATCTGGAAGTTTCACTCTTTCACCCCCTCAGTATATATTTTTTTTTATAGGACTTTGGTGGCAAAAAAGCGTACAGCCCGCCTGATTTTAAGCAGTTACCGTAGCCTATAGATGCTTACAAAATCTGGCGCACTCGAGTAATTATTATTTTTCAATTTATCATGTTGGAGCATGAAAAGTATCAATATCTGACACGTTTGAGTATTTCCATGTCATTGCTTTTTATAAAAAAAAATGAAATTGTCATGTAGACGCTTCCCCCACCGCTGAAAGTGGAAACATCTAGAACAATGTATTCTTCCTATCATCTCATCTACCGAAGGTTTGGACGACGCTCGAGTAAATCCACGAAGTGCACGGCTCCCCATCTAAAAGTATCCACCTAAAAGTCGGTGCAATTGAGTATCAACTAAAAATTACTATCTCAAATTGCACTCTTTATACTTTAAAATTGCTATAAGAGCGTAGCGTCCGCGCGTAGGCCGTTCGGCTCACTGCATAGAGTGGTTGTGAGTTCAATTCCCGACTCAGGCAAAATTTCGGAAACGACCTTTTCGTAATTTACTCTGCTTAGGTGTCACTGGGATCACCCCCAGGCAGAGTTAGGCGAAATTTAATTTTAATTAATTAATTACTAATTGCATGAGGTGTCACAATTAACAATTAATTATGATTTGTTTGTCAATCGAGAACAAATCACAATTAATTGTTAATTGTGACATCGGCTGCAATTTGCAATTAATTAATCGCAATTGAATTTTGCCCAACTGCCCCCAGGCATTGCTAAGTTTGGGACCATACAGTTAGTTTCCGCCGTCGTTAATAAAAATTCGAACTTAAACTTTCTGCACGATTTAAACTTGAAACTTCCGTACAAACATGTACATTTCCAATCTCGATATAACTAACTTTCTGTGTCGGCTATCACGAAAAGTTAGAGCTTCTTCGGAAGCGGCAGAACTAAGTCGACAATGTCAAACTACTGCACCTTGAAAGAGCTGGGGGCTTACCACGAACTCTTATCGCGATTCAATTACAGGAACGTTTTAACGTTTCAGCGACTTTTTGTGCAATGACGTACCTTATTGTCATGACAATAAGAAACGTCATTGCACAAAAAGTCGCTGAAACGTTAAAACAATACTGCTATAAGAGGTGGTGGTAGGGCCCCTGTTTGTCTTTGTAAAACGTCTTGGACTAAAGATTTTTTAGAGTCTGAGCTACAAGTTAGGGTGCTAGACAAAGAAATAGCCAAGAAAGAGGTTAGAGTCTAACCGTTAGACAATAGTTGGTCCAACTAAACGGAGTCCATTTACACAGTTCGACTCAGTCACTCGGAAATAGGAAATAGGCGTCCCGTCCCACCTTTTACTACGCCACAATATGTCAATTTTACACCCTAAAAGGTAATAAAACTGTCCGCAGTAAAGGTAAGGACACACCGTAATTGACAAAGGCATTCTGCTTATGAACCATATAAACTTGAGAGACCCATCACTTCTTTGTTGTTATTACGTATTGAAGAACGCGCACAATTCGTCGGGTACAAATTTTAATGGTGACGTCCAAAAAATCCGACGTAGCTGTTTCAAACTTACAGAAAGATTAGTAATAGTAGTAGATTAGATAAGTAATCTCGGTACAGTTAGTGATGGGATGTTCTCGAGAACATTCTCACCCTCGGAAACTTACTCGTGAATTTTTTCTATTTTTTTGGGTGACGTTATCCTAACTTTCAATCTTAAAAACATGTTTAATGAGGTTTATGCCAAGTTTAACATGTTTCAGAAGATAAATTCTCGAAAATTCTCACGAGTAAGTTTCCGTAAGTTTCCGAGGGTGAGAATGTTCTCGAGAACATCCCATCACTATGTACAGTCGACTGCATGCTCTCTTAAATGGGTGTCAATATTAAAGAGAGCTCAGCTTATGTTGGAAATGTTACCATAGAAGTGCAGGCGACCGTACATACACGGTAGAAGATAATGTAGATGCTTAGTGGAGGCATACTGGTATGGTGTTATGGTCTGGGCTCACATAGAATACTCTTCCTTGAAGTCCACGCGGTTTCGGTTGCGGGTAAATATTGGTACGATTGGCTGCACATCACAGGATACATTTTCCGGATTATCTGAACTCTATTATGCTTAGCTTATGCTGGTAGTGTTCCCTGTGAATTGCAGCCAACCGTACCTTCGATGAACTATAAAAAGACGCGCGATTTAATAAACACCATTCATTTTTCTTTAACCACGGATTTTCACGACAGAAAAAAATAATACAACATTTTACAGATACTAAACAACTTTATAGTCAACTGTGAAACGAGCGTTTAAAAAGTATCCAGTAATGAAACGACATTGAGATGTATCATGAAAAATATCGATAAAACATGTATATTCTGTAGTTAAACTTTATAATCTTGGCAGTAAGATCACACTCAATCATAAAATCAACCACAATGTTACCACTCGAAAAAAACATGATAATAAAAGCCGTATCTACCATTGATGTATTTTAGAAGACATGGTACCTCCTTACATTGAAATCACTAGACTTGCGCTCAGAGCACCACTACATGCAGCGAAATTGACACATCTGCCCTCTAGACAAGTGGCATGAACGCTAATCGAATAGAATAGACTTCACAATGTATGGAAATGACATTACAAGGCGCTATTTAGATCACGTGACTTATGTCAATTCCATACATTAAGCGTAGCGATTTCAAGGAACGCTTGTAGACGTCAGCCACTTGTCTAGGGGGGTTGTTATCGCACTCGCAATTCGACATTATTTTCTGTGAACCACTGAGTCGTAGGTACTGTGACATAGACTCCGTTTAATAGGATATACTATTTTGGTCAGTCACATTTCTCCTTCTTGGTAATGTCTTTGGTACCTACAGATATAATTAGTTTTATTAATATGAACGATAGATGGTACCGCACTAATATCCTGCGGAAGTCTTTGGAACGTAGTGATTACTTGGTTTATTGATAACTGAAATATTGGATCAATAAACGTAGCAAATATATATCTTACCCCTATTGTAATTATATGCAGGCTATTATTTTATAAATGGAAACATGAACAAAAACTAGTCACAAACTTTTAACAACTTTTTGAATGTCTAAAATATATTTTTAAAAATTATTTTCTCAAAGCAGACAAACAAAAACATTTAGTTCAACCAAATAGTTAACTATTATCTTACCACTAACTACAGTTATAATCAAAATCCCACCCCAAACTTCATTAAACACTGCTCGTTTGTTAAACTAAAAGCTCAAATCTTGTTTAACTATTATTTTAAATGGATGCCACGAACTGCAAGTGGCGACTTCAAGCAAGTTCAAATACTGTGTTTGAGGTTTAAGTTTTAAATTAATTGCAGTAGACCATTGATGTATTATTTTAGCAGATATGGTATCTCCTAACATTGCAATCACTAGACTTGTGCTCTGGGCACTACTACTGTCTGTTATTGCATTCGAAATTCGACAGTCAACTCAAGACATTTTGATGCGTGCAATTCACTAGAAGATGAGCCGGCAATACCGACATGTTCTCAACATTATTTTCCCAGGACGACTGAGTCGTACTGTGTCCATGGACTTCGTTTAGTGGGACATACTATTTTGGAAAATTCCATGTCTCCTCTTTTCTTGGTAATGATTAAAATTGAATCTCAAATATATACCTGCTTTTGAATTGCATTAAATGAGGTTAAAACTGTATTAAAAACCAACTCTTTAGAACTTTAGCTATTTACAAAACCAATTACAGAATTTAAGGTCATTGTAACTTTTTGGTACCTCCACGGCGTAGTTAAAAGTTTGACAATTGCGCTCACGACTTCTGTTTTTGATGGCATATAATTTGGTCTAAGTAACGGCGCCATTATAAAACGAGGCTTTCTATTAAATGGAGTTTATTATGTGAGATAGTTTTATGAACAGTAGTTAAAATTGAGGATCTAACTTAACTATTTTGAATTAAAGTTCAACGATCCCCAGGTAGTGTCAAGTAACTTGTCCGATGTGAACGCTTCACGAAAATGCAAGTTACCCCCAAATGACAGAAGGACGATGCCAACATAAAATTGTAAGTATCATAATATGACTTTGAGTTTCATGCAAATCTTTGAAAATGTATTTTTTTTTTTTTTTTTTTTTTTTTTATAGGACTGCGGTGGCAAATAAGCGTACGGCCCGCCTGATGTTAAGCAGTTACCGTAGCCTATAGATGCTTACAATACCAAAGGTATTGCGCGCACATTGCCGACCTGAAGGGGAGTGGGATGGAGGGAGGGGGAGGGGGGGTGGGCTTACGGCTCTCTCACTCATCGTACGAAACGCAGCTGTAATAGCTGCTTTACGCCGATCTTCTGTGAGAGGGTGGTACTACCCCGGTCGAGCCAGCCCGTTTATGAGCTGCAGTCAATTGGCTACAGCTTGGCTCTACCACCTCCTAAAATGTATGTATGTTCCAATATAAACATTGTTAACAGATAGCCTATACAACAAGTTTTGTGGATACAATTTTTATTAAAGATTAACAATACCGTCCTTAGCAAGTAGTACCTAGGACAGAAACAAAATTTGAAATTGAAAATCTCTTTTAATAAATATAAAATCAATTTAATGAACTGTTCCTTGATTGTCACCTGTCAAATCAATTCATTTAAACAACTCGGTCGTAATTATAGTCAAAATTGAAATCTACTCGCTCAAGTGACTCGCCCGATCTGAATGGTCCATATAACAACAATGTCGGTGCGTGACTATGACAATAGAACTCCGATGGAACTCTCGTAGTACTTCACTACAGTAGACACTTTAGTCCTGCAAGTGTGCTACAGATGTGAGCCATTAAAGAAGCGAAGGAAAATAAAAAAGATATAAAAGTTATAGATAATGCAACTGACGATAGAACTTTATATCAGTTAGCAGCAAAGAGGTATTTGGAACATGTACAGGAAAAATACACGAGTGTCAAATGGTACGCTACATTATAAATGCGAAAGTAACTATGTCTGTCTGTCTGCTACGTTTTCACTACTAAACCGCTAAACCAATTTTGATATAGAGATAGACAGGACCTTGAAGGACATAGGCTAATATTTGTTGAAAAAATAAAACTTGAAGGGAGATCAAACATTACTTAAGTTTAGAGATACAAAAAGACATCGTACTTATCTATTTATATTGGTAAATAATAAAGAATTCTACGCAGACAAAGTCGCGGGCACCAGCTAATACAATATAAATTGAGTTTATGTAAAACAGTAAGTACCTAATGGGTTTTTTATATCACCCCCTCCACCTTAACTGGATTATATAAAGTCAAATAATCCGTTAAATTAACATTTAAATACCAATTCATGTTAAATTGACAAAAAAATACAAAAAAAAATATATTTTGCAAAATTTTGGTAAACGAATTTTTACAGATGAATGAATGACTGAATTTCATGCGTTGATGTACCGTACTATCAAGTTGCATTCTTAAAATAAAAACAACATTAGTTAGTCTAGACTGAAATGAAATTATTTAGCTTCTTCTATTCTTCTTCTTCTATTTAGCAATGGATGAATTTTCATCTATGTGCATAATTTACAGTTCGCTGACGGTGAGGGAAAACATCGTGAGGAAACCTACCTATCCCTCGGGATTAGGTAATAGTCAGTTCCTGTATACACGGCGACACGGTTCACCACCTGTCACGTTGGGTTCTGACTATCTAGTGAAACGTGGGCTTTGAGTTGGTTAATACCTCCACAATGTTGTGGTGTATGGCCACTCAAGCCTCTGACTACCCCCGAACGGGGATAAAAGTCGTGACGTTACATTATTATTTAGCTTCTTCTTAGTGGAGACAAAGCAGTTTTCACCAGCTTATTTGCATACCTAAATCGCAATTTCAGTAAAACGTGCTGAACTGGCATCGCTTCTAAAAAAACTGAAGCAATAAATTCGAATTTGAAATAATAAATGGTCGTGATTAATTTCAAATAGCCAGCACCTATCTACGGGTATATTAAATGGAAAGTTTGTCCAATATATTTACATTATATTGGTTCAGGGGGCTTACCACAAGCTCTTATTGCGATTCAATTACAGGAACGTATTAACGTTTCAGCGACTTTTTGTGCAATGACGTACCTTATTGTCATGACAATAAGAAACGTAATTAAAACGTTGTTAAAACGTTCCTATAATTGAATCGCAATAAGAGCTTGTGGTAAGCCCCCTGGAAAGAATACCGCGTGGTTCAAAGGTACGAAATAATAATATAACTACATATATATACGGTAGCTGATATGTAGATGCTTCGTGAAGACAAGTAACTATAATGTAACGACGTAACTATAATAGTTTCCGAGTTATAGGCCTCTGAATATCTGTGACAACTTTCGTGTTTCGGTATTAGAATACATTATATGGCGTATAAACCAGTGTAAACTGCATTATCTAATAGGCTACGATAACTGCTTCACATCAGGCGGGCCGTACGCTTGTTTAGTTAAAAAAAGGGTAGGTACATAATATGTATACAGTGGCCTTTTTCAGATTGATCTTCTTATCGTATCAAAATCTTTCAAGCCGCCCGAAGGTCTCTGACAAGGCTTAACGACTGCTGCCTAGATTACTACAACCAGGACCGACTTTTTACGTGCCCTCCGAAGCACGGAGACGCTCAGTTCAAATGCCACTAAATGGTCAGGCGTTGCCATGGACCAATTACTAAGGGGACTGGCCCTAAGCAACTCGGCCGAGTGGTCGGCCTAGTACTAACATCGACATAAAGCGAGTAGTTCAACTATTTACCGGTAGATAGAACAATGAAAATGAAAAAACAATGACCAGGTTTTTTTTTCATACATATATCTAATAAGGGCACCACTTTCTTTAGTCTTTACTCTGTGGGCGTTGCTTAACTTCCGATCGCTTACTGCTCAGTGATTGCAGCTGGCCATGAGCGTCTCTTCAGACTGATGTATGGATGGATGTGTCCATATGACGCGCATGCCTCACCCGAGCACTCATATTATGACATTACGTCTGTGCGTTCCGACGTCAAAATTGAGTGCTCGCGCGAGGCATGCGCCTGATGAAGACGCCGCCAATAGATGTGTCCATATGGCGCGCATGCCTCACCCGAGCACTCATATTATGACATTACGTCTGTGCGTTCCGACGTCAAAATTGAGTGCTCGCGCGAGGCATGCGCCTGATGAACACGCCGCCAATAGATGTGTCCATATGGCGCGCATGCCTCACCCGAGCACTCATATTATGACATTACGTCTATGCGTTCCGACGTCAAAAGTGAGTGCTCGGGTGAGGCATGCGCGCCATATGGACACATCTATTGACTACCAAACAAATATCACAGATACACACAGATCCACTTTTAATTCAATTACGTACATACATCTGAAGGAAATTGCGTCCACGAGATAAAACTCTTAAGGGAAATGGCCTCTACTTAATCCCGCCGAGTTCTAGTACGATTTATTGCCAACTATAAATTCACTAGACCCGTTGTTTCCGCACGTAGAGCCGCGGATATGTTTATATTATTACTATTAACACTGCTTAAGTATAGTACCATATTTTTTACGAACGTATCCGTATAAATCTGACCCACCAAAAAAATTTTCATGTAAAATGTTGGCCAGACGAGACCAGACCGCACTGTCAAAAAGTTATCAGATCTCATGTAGGTCCAAGCTTCTAACTCTACACGCCCTTACTCTACAAGCCCTAATTTCACAAACACACACACACACACTTCGTCTTGGCGGGGGCACTACCGTGCCCCCAGATACCTACTGCATTTTTTTACGTACTTATGTATAGTTTGCGACAGGTCGAGATGACATTCGGGTTATGAGCTTTTTGCAGAATAAAATCCGATTCAAAATTAGCAGGACCCGATAAACAATTAAAATCGCCCACAAAATAATTAAATTTAATTATTCTGTTGCGGGTAAAGTGCTAAAAAGGGATATTTTGTATGGCGCCTCAGTAAACGTGCTACGTTTACTGAGGCGCCATACAAAATATCCCGAGCTTGCTTCGCGGCTCTGTTGGTGAATTGTAAAATCCGTGGGTGAGTTTATAAAATTTTATGGCGATCTATAAATCAGTAGGACAAGTAAAAAGAATTGCTGTTCTTTACTTGACGCTTTCTTTGGAATAATAAGTTAGTGTTGTAAAAACACGAATGGGTTCATTAGAAGCTTTCTTATTTTCCCGTTGCTTAGTTTTTATAAAATCAGAAGTTAGGTACCGTGGCCAAAAAAATAACTGTGGTTTGACTTGTAATTCCCCATTAGATAAGTCCAATACCTCATAGTCGAACTTTAATAAGTGGCCTCAACGAAATGTACGTAGCTGCCTGTACAGGACCAACGCCAGTTAATCCAGCCGAGTCCGGCCTGATTTATAGAACACTATAAATTCAGAGAACCAGTGTTTCAGCGCCATCTGACGCCGCACTAAAAACTAGTGGATAATTGATTTCACTTGAAAGTGGACTCACTAAGAAGTAATGTATCACGTTTCGCCCATGTTCAATACGTGTACTTATGTGTTTGGACATTAAATTTTACGGTAAAGCTATGGTTTCCTACGATAGCGGTGCCGTCATATAGCGGCCGTAATATAGCGCTCAATGACGTCACTAAATTAAATTTAGTGGTTGCCTAGAGAGCGGTGTTTGACACCGTTGTTTACATAGCCAACGTTCTAGTGACGTCGTTCACCGCTATATTACGGCCGCTATATGTCGGTACCGCTTTCCCAGGAAACCAGAGCTTAAGGGCCTGCAGATTACTTTTATCAAATAAATATGGCGTTTTGACACATATTCTATGGAAAAACTGTCAAAATACCATATTTTATTTGATGGATAAAAGTTATCTGATGTTTCTGTAACATGCCCTAAGTAGGTATAATAATTTATTACCTCCACAGGTAAAAAAGGGCTGGCTCTTAACTCGCTTAAAAATAAGCTACACACCACCAAGGCTTGACCACCTGACTCATTGGGAAAGGTCATTAGGAATAACCCACCGCCGTAGTCAGGTAAAAAAAATCTGATTGAAATACAGTGAGGAAATGCAACCAGCATTCTTGCCACCATCCCACGCGGACGAGATTCTTTCACTGTATTATGATATCTTATTATTTCACAAATAATTTAAATGTTATTTAGGATGATACGCCGTAATGGGGTAGGACCCCCCACAAGGTGGACTGATGACCTAGTGAAAGTCGCGGGAAACCGCTGGATGCAAGCAGCACAGGACCGGTCGTTGTGGAAAACCTTGGGGGAGGCCTGTCCAAGAGTGGACGTCTTTTGAGTGACATGATGTTGATACGCCACAAAATTAACCGACTGACATTTGTATTTACAATTAACAAACATTGTCGGCAACATTGGTCTGCAATCAAAGCCAAATAGTTTGCATAATGAATCTAATTTGGAACAAGCTTGTCATTCGTAGTTAATAAATAAAGTATCAGTTCGAATGACCACACAAAACTAATAGGTTGTCTGTGGTCAACTTTCACGCCCTTTCTAGCTATTCCTTTTCCTTGGTAAACATAGATTACGTAGATAAAATTAAATCCTGAATATTAATTGCAGTATGGGCGTGGGTGGTGGATCCAAGCTGTAGCCAATTGTTTGCAGCTGCTGGCTCGACCGTAGTACCACCCTTTTACAGAAGATTGGCGTAAAGTAGCTATTAAATTTACAGCTGCGTTTCGTACGGTCAGCAACGAAAGTCCATGAACACATACTAATTTTCAAAACTCCTGAACATGAAAACTTTTCATAAGTCCCTAACCATAGAAGAGTACAAAATAAGATTGTCATCTGAAAGTTACAAAAAACCCTGAACATCAACATGCCGTAATACGACGTACACCATTACGTCATAAAACGCTGAACATCCTAATGTCAAAAGTCGCTGAATATCATAATGTCGGTAACTGTTTAACATCAGGTGGGCCGTAAGCTTGTTTGCCAACTCAGTCACATAAAAAATAAATTAAGAGTTTTTCCACAATGTACCTAGGATTAAGCTAACATGTTCGGCGTGAGCGTCGCTCGCGCACGTTTAGAGGAACCCTCAACAAACTTAATCTGATTAAATTATTTAAACAGAAAAAATGCTAATTGAAACAATCACAAATCACATTTTCCTTGTAAATTTAAATGTCAGACCACTCCATGTAAAAATAATTTCGCGACGCAAACATAGCGACCTTCATTAAGTTTTTCAGACACCATATTTCAGTAAGCCCGGCCAGAATACAATTTCACGTGAAAATAAAGTGGCTCTGAAATAACACCTTATTAAAACCCGACACGATGTGACCTAGCACATCAATATAAAGAATGTGACTCTAAGCTGAGTGGGTGGAATAGAAGACAAATTGGCACTTGGGGCATAGACGAGTAGGCACCTATTTTTTTCGAATTGAGAAGTGTCATTTATAAAAAAAAAACAACGGGTTGCACTCCGGGAGTGCCGGCAGAAGTGAAAACTTGACGCGAGTTTATCATTTTTTACCCATCCCGTCTTACGAATTTTCGATCAGGCATACCGTCTTACGAATTTTCGACCAGGTAACGTGTCCTGACGCGAGTTTAAAATGTTTTACCCATCCCAAGAAAAGTGCACATCGCCGCTAAAGAAGTTTTCACTTCAAAAAAAGCAAAGTCGGCAAACAAGCATACGTCTCGTCTGATATTAATCAGCTGTTAATAACAGTGTTGCTACCTCACATCACGCTACATACTATACATTTACGACGCCACCAACAGAAGGCTCTGAGTGCACGCTCCAAGACAAAATAGAAGTCCTGAATCACGATATCAAGATTCGCGAGGCACATTGCTATATACAGGCTGACTGGTTGAACACTTTACATATTGATATAGAGTGCTCAGTACTCGATTCTCGTTCTAATTATGTAAAAAACTAGGTGCCTAATATCTGCCTAATTTATCTTTAATTATCCACTCAAAACAATAAGCGTGGTCAGGATCGTACCTCCTTGATTTGACGTACCTATCAGGTGTCATTAAGGGCCTCCGCTGACTAGCTACTTTTAGCATCGGCGACCGGCGATTTTGTGACGTATCGATGCTGCGTCGCGTTTCTTCGAGCGCGAACGAGCGAGACGCAGCATCAAAATCGCCGATCGCCGATGCTAAAAGTAGCTAGTCTGCGGAGGCCCTTACTCCGTTCGCGCAGAACACGCGTACTAGCGATAGCGGTATCCACAATTTCCGAGTTTTAGCACATTCATTTAAGGTTTTCTCTGTAGTTCATTGGTATTTTTTTAATTTTATTTTTTAAACGTTTCATGTTACCATAAATTATCATGTCATTCAATATGTAAAGTGTTTAACCAGTCAGCCTGTATAGAAGACCCCGACAACAATCATAGCGCATAGCGGTCGGCTCCGCCAATCTGGAAGATCTTCCCTTTACCGCTAAAGCAGGTAAGGGCATTTTTACAGGTCGCTAAAAGGTCGGTGCCGCGTCGGTGCCGCGACTCCCCACTGCTGCTTAAGTTGCAGATGTCCTGGGTAGCGGCTTCCACTTACCATCAGGTAGACCGTCTGCCAATCTGCCATCCTTGGCAATAAAAATCACCCCTCTTGCAAATCAGTTTGCTTGTAATCAACAAAGTCCTTAAAACTCAATTTACGTGTGCAAATAGCGTTAATATCTTTAAATAAAGTTTTATCACGATCTGTAGGCCGGCCCCTAATACCCGCCCGCACAGTTTAACGACTAGTTAATGTAGAAAAATATATCCCCGTGACCTTTCCTATGTCTATATACTTTGATGATCTGATAAAGTTAATTTCCTTTATCCATTTTTCTTCCTCGTCACTTCTGTTGAAATAGAGCTTTAGAGCCGAGTTCACTAATACATTGACGGAGCATTAAAGCAGTACGATGCTATCAGTGCATCAAACGATCAGTAACTGCTCTAACGGTCTGTTAATGTAATGGTGAACTGGACACTTAGTCCAACGCCAGTGTTGCCAGATGACCATGTGAGGTTCCCCCAAATTTGTTCAAAAACCCCCCGAAAGTTAGCTTTTTGAGAAAAAATCCCCCAAAACAGCTTTTACTTATTTGAAATTTCAATTTGTTTTTTTTTAAATTTCAATTGTCAGTTCATAAACAGAAACAAAAATAGGTACTCTTTCCTAATAACTTCGTTACAAAACGATAAAGCACTAATTGAATTAATAGATATAATTTATTACTGAAAAATGAAAATAAGTATGTATTGATGATCCTCCGTGTTTATTTTACCCCCGAAAATCCCCCCAAAGAATCCGTCCCCCCGAATCTCCCCCAAAGGCGAAAAAAGCTCCCGAATTTGCAGGGAATCCCCACTATCTGGCAACACTGTCCAACGCTGTCTCTCGCACTAGTGGCGTGAAATACCACTATATTTTACGTAGCCTGGGGGTATTACGAACCCCGACTATCTATTCCGCTCGTTCATACGAATACGTAATTTTGACACAACAGGTGGGAGTTCGAGCAACGCGGCAGTCGGCAGACGTCAGTCGGTCTCTCAAGGTAGGAGTTCGATGCAAGCGGCAGACGGCAGACGTCATTCGGTCTCATAGAAATTGTAATGCCGTTAGCTGTCGCGGCACATGTCATCGCCACAATTTGTATGAGATCGACTGACGTCTACCGTCTGCCACTTGCATCGAACTCCTACCTATACAAATTTGTGGCGATGACATGTCATGTGTCGCGACGGCAGACGGTATTCAATTTCTATGAGATCGAATGACGTCTGACGTCTGCCGCGTTGCTCGAGCTCCTATCTTAATCGATACCGTCATAATTCAAAATTCGAAGTCGAACGAAACGATTTATTGTATTCGTACCGGGTTTGCAATAGCAGCCCCGATTGTTTTGCGTCAAGACCTGAACGGTCTACGCTGACGGTCTGCGTCATCTCTGTTGTCATCTGTCCACGTGAAGTAAAGAAAAAAAATGAAAGAAAACAAAAGAAAATATATTAAGTGCTATTTCCTCACAAGCAAGACTCACCATGATAAAGGTACCTAGTTATACCCCTGATGGTCTAGTGGTTTGCCGTAGGTCACTCGGTTCACTTCACCCGACGGTTGCGGGTTCGATTCGTGACGAAGCAAATTTCGGAAATAGCCTCTCTATAGTTTTCTGGATCTGTGTGCCATCGAGATTGATTGTCTATTGTACAGGTTGTTTTTAGGGTTCCGTACCGAAAGGGTACCAACGGGACCCTATTATTATTAAGCCTACGCTGTCCGTCTGTCCGTCTGTCAGCGGGCTGTATCTCACGAGCCGTAATAGGTAGAGTTGAAATTTTCCCAGAATATGTATTTTTGTTGCCGCTACGACAACAAATACTAAAATTAAAATAAAATTTAAAAATAAAGGGGTCCCCATACAAGAAACTTGATATTTTTGACTTTTTTAATCTACGACGGTACGGAACCCTTTTTGTGCGAGTCCGACACACACTTGGCCGGTTTTATTGCGTTGTTTAGTTTAGGATTTATTTAGTAATTTATAAAGCCTCCTTTATCAGAAAACTAAATCAATATCTATAAATCCACCAGAACTTTATAAGCAAAATGTAATATTGTATATGAGTTCTCCTACATTTCTACTTCAGTCTTGTACAGATAAATTAATGTGATTTTCCGCTTCTCTGCAGTATTGTGGGAACTGCAACCCGACTCCAATCGAAGCGTAAAAAGGTTGACAGGAGTGCGCGCGACACTTGGATTGGAAAAAAAACCGGCCAAGTGCGAGTCGGACTCGCGCACGAAGGGTTCCGTACCATTCTATAAAAACGGCAATCATGTCTGTTGTATGGGAACCCCACTTAAATATTTTTTTATTCTGTTTTAGTATTTGTTGTTACAGCGTCAACAGAAATACAAATTTTATTCTGACTTTTCGGATAGTTTTGATAAAATCTATTGCTCAATTCGAAATTGTATCCATAAAGGGCTATGGTAACTAAAGAGTGCACAGTATGTGCCAGCATTCAAGTCAATATTGATAAACACATTATCTATTTGAGTATAACCCGTTGTGGTAACAACACGAGGAAGTTTTGAATTTAAACCAATATGGTCAAAATATTTTTTTAAAGGTGCATTCTCATTAGAATCCAGTAAGTCTACATTAAAATCCCCGCACACTATAGTCGGAGGCAACGGGAGTATTCTGCCATCAAATATGACACTATGAAAGCAATACAACAATTTCCAATCGATCGAAACCTAGAGATAACGCAAAACTTGTCAATAGCAGGCGAATTTTGGTCGTGACTATATTGCGATCTGAAAAACGAAACCATAGCGCGATCTAGGAGCTCATCTAGCGTCATCTAGTGGTGCGTAGCGGTACTATTATTTTATATATTATGAGGTTCTTATTTTATATTATCTTTGTTATAGCAACAATTATTTACTCTTTGCCACCTCACTCCCATAAAAAAAAACTGCTCAACATCAGGCGGGCTGTACGCTTTTTTGCCACCTCAGTCCCATAATTGTTAGTACACACCTGCAATAATAGGTACATAAAGTACACAAATAAATAAATACACATTCTGTGAAAAACTATTACAACGCCATCTATAGTTCTAATACTCTGTGCTTGAAACTCCGAATGCATTTGAAACTTGATTTACAAATATGTTTACGTACGTAAACAATGTATTTGCACAAATCAGTTTAGTGTTAACATTATTTTAATTTAAGCTGTGGGTGACAAAAAAAATGCGAATTACTCAAAAAAAAAACAACTCATAGTAAGATTCGAACCTAATACCCACATACACGTGGACTAACGCCTTAACCATACGGCTAAGATGATCTCTAGTATTGCACTCGAATTATTATACTACTTATGACACTGTAATGCCAATGATATCATAACAATGTTAGATGGCGCTACTTTGACTGGTACTATTAATTTAAAACTTATTTATGGGTCAAAAATGTAATTTTACATTTCTTTTTTTTTCAACAATTTATGTAAAAGCTGTCATAATGATCACTCATGATTAAAATGTTAGTTTTCTCTTTATATATTGTTTAATTTATGAGTTATAAATAAAAACGTCAAAAATATCGAGTTTATTGTATGGGGACCCCCTTTATTTTTAAGTTTTATTTTATTTTTAGTATTTGTTGTTGTAGCGGCAACAGAAATACACATTCTGTGAAAATTTCATGTCTCTAGCTATTACCGTTTGTTAGATACAGCCCGCTGACAGACAGACGGACAGACAGACAGACAGACAGACAGACAGACAGACAGACAGACAGACAGACGGACAGCGTAGGCTTAGTAATAGGGTCCCGTTGGCACCCTTTGGGTACGGAACCCTAAAAAACTAACATTTAAAAAGTAGGTTGAAGAATAATCTCTGAAGCAAGTCCCCTGACTTTGCTTGGGGAATAACGAAGTTGCAAGAGATGCCTTATAAATGCGACATATTACATGTCACATGTTACACGTAACATGACACATATTACATGCCACAAAAAACAAATTCATATTGAACGTGATCGCAAAAAGCAATCCTTTATAAGGCCGTGGTCTCCTATTAAATGCCATCGGCCGCTTACAGCGTCACGCGTACGCCGCGTCACAATGCTTACTATAGAAATGTACTGTTGTGGTCTCCTTCACACGCCGACGTCACTATAGTAAAATTGTGACGCGGCGTCCGCGTGACGCTGTAAGCGGCCGATGGCATTTAATAGGAGACCACGGCCTTAAACTAGTAATAAATGGAAAGTAGTGAGAACAGATGATGAAAACAGCATTATTTTGTCGCTGAGGTCGATCTGGCTTCGGAAAAAACTAGGTAGAGTTACGTAACTACGTCATATTTTAATGAGCTCTCTAGGTAGAGTCAAAAATCTAAGTCTGAATATACAAAATCGCGGTCATAGATTTATAAAAGTTTCGCGCGTGCGGATAAAACTAGGTAGAGTTACGTAACTACGTCATATTTTAATGAGCTCTCTAGGTAGAGTCAAAAATCTAAGTCTGAAAAAACAAAATCGCGGTCATAGATTTATAAAAGTTTCGCGCGTGCGGAAAAAACTAGGTAGAGTTACGTAACTACGTCATATTTTAATTATCTCTCTAGGTAGAGGCAAAAATCTAAGTCTGAATATACAAAATCGCGGTCATAGATTTATAAAAGTTTCGCGTGTGCGGAAAAAACTAGGTAGAGTTACGTAACTACGTCATATTTTAATGAGCTCTTTAGGTAGATTCAAAAATCTAAGTCTGAATAAACAAAATCGCGGTCATAGATTTATAAAAGTTTCGCGCGTGCGCGGAAACTAAAATTAATCTATGATCGCTGTCATAAGTTGTTAATTCGATTACAAATGTACCCTGGAGTACTACCGCCAGTTCCTATTTCATATCTGCTACCGTTTTATAGCATTTGTTATGAATTCCCAGAGTTCCCGATTTTGTCATTTCATGATTTGATTAAAATTTTAGCCTCGAGCCATTTGTCATGGAGCAGCATAATTTTATCAAACAACAGGAAAATGAATCCAATTTTATATCCTTTGAGTACAATTCAATGTTTCAATATACAGATATTCGAATATTGTTTAGAAATAATATTATTTCAATTTTCCAACAAACCTGATTGTGTTTAATTTGTATCCAAACAAAACAACATTTAGGTACTTACAAAAATACGATATTATTTAATTTGTTCGCCGTAATTTGTTTACAAATTACAAATTATTGGACTTTTTCAGAAAGTCAAGTCCGTAGCACCTTCAACCGACGGCAGTGCATGAGAAGATGTATGAATGTGGATGAAGCAAAAGAGGTGTGTCAAAATCGTAGCACGTGGCATTCAATAGTCTATGCCTAACCCATGGGATACAGGCATGAGCATATACAGGCTGACTGGTTGAACACTTTACATATTGATATAGAGTGCTCAGTACTCGATTCTCGTTCTAATTATGTAAAAAATAGATGCCTAATATTTGTCTAATTTATCTTTATTATCCACTCAAAACAATAAGCGTGGTCAGGATCGTACCTCCTTGATTTGACGACCTATCAAGTGTCATTAACTCCGTTCGCGCAGAACACGCGTACTAGCGATAGCGTTCTACGCGAGGCACTGCGGTGTCCACAATTTCCAAGTTTTAGCAAATTCATTTAATGAATGTTTTCTCTGTAGTTCATAGGTATTTTTATTTTTTAAACGTTTCATGTTATCATAAATTATCATCCTTCAATATGTAAAGTGTTTAACCAGTCAGCCTGTATATGTATGTAATTTGGTTACCTAGCTAATAAAATTCTGCAAAAAAATCACCAATTCGGGTATATGTTAGATATCCAAGGGCATAACATATCCCTGTAAAAAAAAACATTTAAATTCGTACAGCCGTTTTAACGTTACGCGTAGTCTAACTTACAAATAAAGAAACACACCTACGCTTATACTTATCTGAGGATAAATATTATGTATTGTTGCCTAAAAATCGCAAAATACCCTCTCAAAGGGTAACGTAAACAAAAAAGGCTGAACACAAAGAAGTTAAATTGAAAATCGTAGGGTCATCGGAATTCTCGAGCCATCGGAAGCAATATCCGCTATCTCGGGTGCGAGTGGCCTTCGGAAGGTTTTCTGGACCAATTTCTTTCGCCGATCAAAATATCGGAGGGTTATTTACAAGTCCGGGACGAGTCCGGAACGACGTGATGAGGGGACTGAATCATAGTCCTAGATGGATACAAATTGTTCTTAATATCCGGGGTTGAACGTATATCCTGACTACGAATTCCCAAATCTGCATTTCCAACCGATTGAAATTTGGTCATTATGAATTCTCCATTGTAAATTACTGGCGTTTGACATGTTGTTAGCCTTCTATTAGCAGTTTTCCGGCCACATGTCGACTGCCCAGTAGTACAATCTACTATGAAGAATTCACAAAGATAATTTCCAATGACCAATGATTTTCAATTAGTTAGAAATAAGCAGAATGTACGACGATGTACGTATCTATGACGTAATACGATAGGTAAGAGTCGCTAGTTGATAGCAATTACGTAAAATATGTATTATTATGACAATTATTAGTTCCTCGGCTGGTTGATAGTGCTGTACAATAATTTACGTAGCTGATATCGAATAGCGAGCGTAAAACACGCTAACAAACTCATGGTAGAGCTTGCTACGGTACGGTAACGTAACTGCTTGCCCCCGAATGATATATCACGATTGGATTCTTTGGTCACCTTTATAGGAATCAATTGAGTTAGCACACGTATTGTTCACACACAGATAATGGAAATATTTTCCACTCTTTCATCGTTTCAGCAATTTTACGGTAACCTGAACTAACGAGCTCTTTGTTCAGTAAATTGGAAATAAAACATAACCATTCGGAATTACGTATAAACATTAAAGCCTGAACCGCACTTACGAGGCGTAAGAGAGGCGCGGCGCTACTTGACAAAATATTTTTTTTATTGGTTAATCGCACTACAGCAACGCTGTGGCGCGACACTATTAGCTCCGTGGGGCTAGCCAAGTGGCATGAACGCTAATCGAATAGAAAAGAACAAACTTCACAATGTATGGAAATGTCAAACGTCGCTATGTAAAACAACAACAAGTTGCTATGACGCTTGAGATCACGTCACTTATGTCATTTCCATAGATGAAGCGTAGCGAATTTGTAGACGTCAGCCACTTGTCTAGCCCTTCCGGAGTGTCTAAAGGCAACTTTATCGCGCCGCGTCACTAGTGCGGTATATATAGCTCGCGGCAGCAAAGAAGCGTGGCGCGACACTTTCTCCATACAGTTCGCTCAGAGTGCGGCGTTGCTATACGGGAAAGAGTCGCGCCGCGCCTCTATAGTGCGGTTGGGTAGTGTCGCGCCGCACCGATAAAGTGCGTTTTAAGCTTAAGAAAAAAATAGATTTGGAATTACCATTGGGCGTAGAGCAGAATGGACTCTTCATTTATTTTATGCGAACGTAGTGCGTATTATTTTAAAGCGAAAATCACACAATAAAGATAAGATTTTACGACTGGGTCTTAAATGTTTCAAGTTTATTTTATTGTCAGACTTTCGCAACTTATCGAAAAAAAGGTCAAGAAATAAACCATGTTACTAATGCCGTCTCAACTAAAAAGGTATCTAAGTGTGTGAAGATAAGAAAGAGACAAGTAATGTAGGTACACTATCTACTACATTACTTGTCTCTTGAAAAGCGATATGTGAAATAGTAGGTATCTAATATTCGAATTTCAATAAAACTTTTATTCCATTAGCTACGTCCAGAAGTGTCACATGCCGCGCGAGGAAAATTTTCCTCGCGGTGTTTGACTTGCCTCACGTGAGGCAAATGCGCGCCCTGCCTCACCTGAGCACTCACATTTGCGTCGCCTAGTTTGGCAGTCGTGAGACAGAACGATGTCAAACGTGTCAAACTGATTGATCGGGTATACCTTTCCCTGTCTAGAGTGTCAGTTGCCTCGCCATTTGCCTCGCGCGGCATGCGACTGAGGCAAACGTCGTGCTTCGCGAGGCATGTGGGTGAGCAGCCTCGCGCGGCATGTGACACTTCTGGACGTAGCTATTGATTTTTATTGCCGATACTCATCCAAACCACTAAGGCCCTTCGCACACGGCGGCGTAGCGTAGGCGTAGCGTAGGCGTAGCCTAAAGACGCAACGAGTACGAGACGTGCAGACTTCTACACACGACGCGTAGCGTAGGCGTAGCGTAGGCGTAGCTTTTTGTAAGCAAAATGTCATTAGTTGAAAACATGGCGTCACTGATACCAGATGTTTACCTAAAAAAAGTCTAGTAATTAGTCAGTAAAGTATCAGCCACTTTACTAATAGGGTTTGGGAGGGTATTTTAGACCTAGCCAAAGGTCTTCCTGTGCTTAACGCATCAAAAAAATATTAATATTATATTTTACTTGACACTGGCATATGCGAAAAGCGACGACATAACGAAGAAAAAAAATAAAAATACTTCTACGCTTGCTTTTTTACGCCAGCACGCTACGCCTGTCGTAATGACGATGAACATCTCATACGCTACGCTGACGCACCCCTTCGTGTGCGGACTTGTTAGAAAATGTATGTGCTCGTAATGCTCGCGTCCTACGCGCGTAATACGATACGCCTACGTTACGCCGCCGTGTGCGGAGGGGGTTAGTATTATTTCGCACTTTTGCAACAACCTGTATAGTACAAGCCATTATATGTTGAAATGAAAAAGTGCTCAGTTCTTTTGCACGAAGGTACAATACAGTCTCTAGAAGAACAAATTATTATTTTGATCATCGAAGGAATCGTGGAGTTGCAAGTAACTGGCAGCTAAGGTATATAAATAACCTAATATACTTGCTACCTCCTGATTTCCTGAATACTAGCTTCAATTCGCAGCACGTCTCTTGGGAAATTCAGCAACATTACCACTGCTGGATTATTCTATTTCAGTTAACACATAACATATGTTGCTTCCACAATATTCATGATCTCCTCTAAAGCTATAAAACAAAGCAGCAGTAGCTAGTGTCTGTTTGTGTGCTTGGTTCTTCTAAACTACAAAACGCATTTTAATGCAATTTCCACTGACATTTAGAGAACTTCTTCCGGAAGGTTTATGTGTATATTGCATTTTAATTTTAATAAAAAAAAAAAAAAAAAAAAGGCGTGCGAAGACAGGATGGGTGGCTAGTTATAGGTAAAAATAATATAAGTACACCATCACGGCTTTTTTCGCAAAAGGTATAAGCAGAGGCTCACTGCAGTGCACCCACATTCCACCAAAAGCATTTTGGTACTGATGTGATAGGCCGCTAATTGTCAAATAATCTCGCGAATTTGAGAATCCCAACAATAGTCAACACAAAAACATTGAATAGAAATAAATTACAATAACAAAAGATAAATAAATAACATGAGCGATAACATCAGCCCACCATATCATAAACAACAAATCACAAATGTCTAGCCCAACACGTATATGTCTAGGCAGAGCCATGTGCTAGGGCGGGCAGGTCACCGCCCCAGGCCGTGCCGTATCGAGCAATTTGCCCTAAGTTATCGCCGCCCGGCTCGTTAATGGTCGCACGTAAACCTCGCCGTAGCATACCAAATATTTCCAAAAATGGTTCATACAGGTAAAGGAATATAGGCAGGTATTTTCATATTACGTAACTGTATGGTCCCAAACTAAAACACGCTTGTAGGCACTTTGGCTACCATACAATGGATTGGGGGCGATCCCAGTGACACCCAGACCAAGGCAATTTAGGAAAAGGATATTTCCGAAATTAACATCTGGTGGGAATCATTAATTACTGCTCTAACGGTCTGTTAATGTGTTGGTCGACTTGGCCCTTAATCCCTCCAGTGGCGAAACATTTTTTTTTTCTCCCGCTTTGCGACGGAAGGAAATGGATAATGTTCTACAAATTCCAGATATCCTTTCTTTTGATTAAATTCGTGCGAGTTCCAAGACCACTTAGCTTTTCCCCGGGACTCGTAGTTCTCGTTGGACACCATAGTCGATCCTGGCTTACAGGAGTAAGGGCCACCACAGACTTGCTACTTTTAGCATCGGCGATCGGCGATTTTGATGCTGCGTCTCGCTCGTTCGCGCTCGAAGAAGCGCGACGCAGCATCGATACGTCACAAAATCGCCGGTCGCCGATGCTAAAAGTAGCAAGTCTGCGGAGGCCCTAACTGCTGGTGGGAGTGTGTGGCGGGCCTCATCCCATATGTTATAGACTCGGATATATTTTAAGAATATAACTCGTAACGTAATTACGCTATTCATTAATTAATTTAATTACGGTTGCGTGTGTTATAATTGTTATTATTCAGACGGCCGCAATTTGGTAATCAGTTAATTATATCACAAAAATCACATATTCTAATTAAATTTTATAAGTGGAACTATATTCGTGTCCAAAGTACTAGAATAGAGATTTTATAACAAAATGATTTGGGTAAAATATTACTAGGAATACCTATTAGATTGCCATGACACACTTTTATTAATTGTTGACATAGATTGAAGACCGCTTATCGCGGCGTAGTGGTTTGAGTGTAGTGTGCCGCTGGGCTTACTGCATCGGGTGGTTGTGGGTTCGGTTCCCGCCAGATGCAAATTTCGGAAACGGCCTTTTCACTATTTGCCCTTGGCTAGATGTCACTAGGATCGCCCCGAGTCCATTTTACGGTACCATGGAGTACAAGCGTATTAATTTATTTACTTTGTATTTACTTGTCAAGGATGTTAAGGACTCTACTTGTCCGGTTTATGTCCATTTGTCCATGAAAACACTAATTTGGATTTTAATTAAAAATACGTCTCTTATAAAGATCCATTAACCCTGGTCTGTTAATTATTATCCGGTCCTCAACAGAAGCGATAGAGCCCTTTATCATTACGTAATTCCTTTGAAGGAATTAATATCACGTCGTGGGCGATGTCATTTTATTTATAAGTTCCCTCATTTACGGGTTAAGTTGGGATACAAGGGAAAATCGACCTTAGCGTGGAGCATTTAGAATTGTGTTTATGGAAATTTGAAGCGTGTGAGGATAATTAATTTTGTTAGAAAATATGTCAAGAGGTAATTAATTTTGAAGAAAATTCTTGTAAGTGATTAAATAAAAATAGAATATTTTTTAATTTATTTTACCGGGTTTTGCTCCATTTTGAAAAGCCCGTAAGTTTGGTTGGAAGTGGCCCATGCCTACATGCAAGGTTTCCGCCCTTGCCTCGCATGCCTCGTCTGAGCACTCACGTGACATTATGACTATGCGTTCCGACGTCAAAACTGAGTGCTAGGGCGCGATATGCGCCTGATGTAGACGCCAAGCCACAAATAAATTCTCATATACATATAGTAAGGCGGTTAAACACTTTATCTGTGCCTTTTGCGATGGTATTACGTCGTTATTCTACGTTATTCGTCGTTGCCTGTCACGTTGGGTTCTGTCTATCTGGTGAAACTTGGGCTTTGAGTTGACCTATACCTCCACAATGTGGTGGTGTATGGCCACTCAAGCCTCTGACTACCCCGAATGGGGATAAAAGTCGTGACGTTATATTTATTTATATTTCGTCGTTACGTATTCTAGACTTTACTCAGTACTTCTTAACAGATATTTTCCTGTCAAAAATTTTGTAATGCAATCCTGTCTATCCCTGTATGAAGCACAGGTATGATAGTATTACCTCGACAATATCATGTTGTTTTATCAACAAGATAAACGGTAATCCCGCGATGCACTAATGACAGATTACGCTAAACCTGTCGACTGAACTACTGATAAAACTACGCCTGATAACGTGCGACAGTATAACCGCGAACTACTATAACTACTGAAAATTGTGTTTGATTATACAAAAATACGGATTTTGGTTTATATTCTTACCTGCTCGATCTTCATTTTTAAAAAGCGCACGGCCGGCCTTATGCGAAGCAGTTATCGTAGCCTATAGATGCCTGCAATATCAGAGGCATCGCTCGCTCGTTGTCAAACTAAAGGGGAGTGGGACAGAGGGAGGGAGAGGAGGGGTTGGGCTTCCAGCTCTCTCACTCATTGTACGAAACACAGCTGCAATAGCTACTTTACGCCGGTCTTCTGTGAGAGGGTGGTACCACCCCGGTCAAGCTAGCTCATATATGAGCTGCAGTCAATTAGCTACAGCTTGACTCTACCACTTCATAATTGATAAATAGCAATTTTGAATTAAATTAGTTGATAAAATGAGCAGTCGTTACGGGCAGTCAGAAGCCTGAAAAATCTGGCAAAAATGGTCTTACCCTTAGGTTGCCGATAGTCCCACTAGTTGGGTCTCGGAGAGCAGATGGCAATCGCTCCGTGTAAATGTCGGTGATCAGCCAAATCAGGGTAGACTGTAAGCCGACCCCTCATAATGGGATAAGGCTAGGCAGAAGAAGAAGATAAAATGAGCAGATCTAATCTAGCATTACTATAAGTAAGTAGGTGTATGTTATTTTTGTAATAAACAAAATTAATTACGCCTATACTTTCGAAAGGGTAGGCTGAAATCCGTTCTGATATACTAAGAGGATAAAATAGATATCTCAAATAAGGAAGATTGTAACACATTGTTGAACAGAGAGCTATAAAGCGTGCAACCCTGGGTAACTGTCGCGTCGTAACTCCGAACCTATTGTAATCTGTAGGTAACAAAGACCGGTAAGTATGTTGTAACCCTTGTAACACCGCTTAAACTGTTTTGTATCAATTTAGAAAGATCTCGTTCAGGCTTTTGGTATTAAGATCGTTAAATTTACAAATAAAGGAAATTAACCCGCATTGGCTTATCGAGGGGAGGGCAGGGAAGGCCCCCCCTCTACCTACATGTGCACAAAATGTTCACTCACAGGGAGCTATAAGCGCCACATAGAAATTCTGCAGAATCCATGAATTTTTCTGATTTTCTTGTAGTTCCTTAGCAATTCCGATAATTTTCGAATATAGTCCAACCACTTCACCATGCGTCAGTCATTTTACGCCATTCGTGACCATTGTACGGTACATGCAATATTTGTCGTTTTAGTCCTTCAGAACTCATATTTGAGTTGTTAGCTTGCCATTTAACTACAACAGATTCTTGATTTGCATTAATGTTGATTAATGGAAATGGAAATGTAACGTCACGACTTTTATCCCCATTCGGGAGTAGTCAAAGGGTTGAGTGGCCATACTAACACATTGTGGAGGTATTAACCAACTCAAAGCCCACGTTTCACCAGATAGTCAGAACCCAACGTGACAGGTGGTGAACCTTGTCGCCGTGTATACAGGAACTGACTATTACCTAATCCCGAGGGATAGGTAGGTTAGGATAGGGAGGGGTAGGTAATTTTGATTAATAACTAGTTATATAAAGTTTTATTCAACCCTATGTTTGGTGGAACGTAGATCTCTATACGAGACATAATTTCCTAACGAAGGTGTGCTCTCGTATGGCTGACGTATTATCTATTAATAGCTGTGCCCCGCGGCATCGCCCGAGTGGAAATTGATATGTAAAATTAGCCAATGTCTTATTCAGAGTCCGCACTATCTCAGTTTCAAATTTCATTAAAATCGGTTTAGTAGTTATAGAGATACGTGGTAACAAACATTCACACACACACTTTCGTATTTATAATATAGGATGATCTATATTTTTCTGTTCTATTATGTCTGGAATGACAGCATAACAGTGGTTAATAAATGTAACGATATGTATAATGTTTTGATATGTATTATATTAACGCCGCTTTAAATTAAATTATTTAAATTACTCGTATTTCAAAAACGAAGAGATATTCGTATATTTTGAACAATACGTATCGTAGAGGTATTACTGGCTGGACCCTTTCCAACTCAGTGTGTACTGTGTATCTCTTTTGTTCCCATCCATTGATATTTGTATATTTTTTTCAATAGACTGGTTTATGTGAACATTTTAATGCTTTGTTATTGAAAAACGATAGATGTTATGTTACGGAGTTATTTCGCTAGTATTATCTCTGACCGCTTGACGCAGTGGCTCGAGCGTAGACAGCTCGGCTCACTGCTTCGGATGGTTGCAGGTTCGATTCCAGCCAGAAGAAAATTTCGGAAACGACCTTTTCGTAATTTGCATTGGTCTGGGTGTCACTGGGATCGCCCCCAGTCCATTATACGGTACCCACAGTACAGGCGATGGGCTTAGTTTGGGACCATACAGTTGGTGTGTTCGTCTGGCGATACTAATTTATTTATTACAAATCCTGCTACTATTATAAATGCGAAAGCTTGTGTGTGTGAATGTTTGCTACCACGTATCTCCATAACTAAAAAACCGATTTTAATGAAATTTGAAACGTAGACAGTGTAGGCTCTGGAATAAGACATTGGCTAATCCAATTTCCATGCGGGCGAAACCGCGGCGGGGCACAGCTAGCAGGTAATAAACCTGATAATAAAGATGAAATCAGTTATTCTCCATTATCTAGTGTGAATGACACCGACGTCACGCTGCACGTTAACAGGCATTGTCCTGTCTGCACGCCTGTAATAACAATGACAGAGTCTAACGTCGCCAAGCGTCGCCCATTAGCCAGACATGAAAGGTCAATCTGTCTAGATTTCCTATGGAAGCGATGTCGATACTGTGACCGCAGACGCTCGCAAATGAGATAAGAATTGCCTATATGTTACAGTGCATTGTAGAGAACTGTACACTGAAGACTCTGATTCTAATTATCTATGCAAATAAATAAAATTAAAGTGTCCGTTTGTAATACCAAAATAACAGCTTTTTACGAAATGTATACACCGTAAAGTATATACCTACGGTACTTATAGCAAAATATCAATCTGTCTGTCTGCTCTATTTCTTTGTTCCGGCTATTCTCCGAAATGACTGGACCGATTTGGACGGGACCTTTACTGGCTGATCGCTAATGTTATAAGAAGTAATTTAGGCTACTTTTATTGTAGCAAACATAAACAAAAATGTTTTGTTAAATTCCACGCATACGAAGCCGCGGGAACAGCTAGTAAAACATAATGTACTAAAACCTGTTACAAAGTAATGGTTTTAAGATGCCTTAAAAAATAAAGCATTTATCTAACTAAATTGTTATTACAATTATTATGATATACCTATAACAGATGTCAGATCCTGTATACACGGCGACAAGGTTCACCACCTGTCACGTTGGGTTCTCACTATCTGGTGAAACGTGGGCTTTGAGTTGGTTAATACCTCCACAATGTGGTGGTGTATGGCCACTCAAGCCTCTGACTACCCCCGAATGGGGATAAAAGTCGTGACGTTATATATATATATTTTTTACCTATAACAGTAGGATCAGTTTTGTTAACTCTCAATTTTTCGCACAGAAGCGACGCGAATTACCTACGTAGCATTACGTAAAAATACATGACGATCCTGTGGCATGCCAGATCCAATAAAGTAATAACCGTAGTGTAAATATTGGATATGTGAGCGGCGCGCGGCGGGACACGACGCGACCCCAAAAACGGCGGGTCCCAATGTCCTGGGAATTACCGCCGTTTTCTTCCCGCTTCCCACGCGGAGACCGAATTCAAATTGTGTTTTTTGTGGGTTATTAGATTATTATATGTGTGGATGTTAGTAGTCTCGCGATGGGAGACACATTGTAGCATAAACGTAAGGATTTTTACGTTTATAAAGTCTGGGGAATCGATGAAACCGAGGTAAAAAAAATAACGTGAAGATGGACTTAACAAATAATAAAATGTTAATTGAAATATGAAAGTATTTGACGCTTTGATGAGTTTTATTTTATTTTTATGTGACCTCAGGTGGCAAACAACCGTACGGCCCGCCTGATATTAAGTAGTTACCGTAGCCTAGTATATCCTTTACATAAAGTATAAGTCAGTATTTTTAAATAACCTTTTATTTATTATAAGAGTACAAATAATAATTGACAACAAAGCGTTATAACAAACAAAATACGCATTATATTTCAACCATTTATCATCAAGTTCATAAATGTTTACAAATTATGCTTTTCTGCTTCGTACTACACCTAATTAGACCCTGTCTGGGTCTTTATGAAGGACACAAAAGCCATATAGAGGTAAATGCAAAATACGACCTGTTATCATTTACATAACCACACGAGCAAGACAAACGTGTTACCTACCTTTGCATAGTCATACATTATTTGAAAAATGAATATTTCATGAAATCAATTATAACATTTTTTTTTCATGGTTGTTACGAAAAAATCATCTTGTTTTAAACACCATGATTAAAACATGTTTTAATCATTTAAAAACAATGATTTTTTTCCTACTGTTTTAAATAAATGTTTTAAACAATTATTTAAACAGTTTTCATTTTAAATTTCCTGTTTTTTTGCAACTCTGTTTTTTTTTTAAAATTTTATGTTACTAAGGTAGCAAACAAGCGTACGGCCCGCCTGATGACAAGCAGTTACCGTAGCCTATAGATGTTCATAAGACCAAAGGCATCGCTTGCACATTGCTGATCTGAAGGAGAGTTGGACAGAGGGAGGGGAAGGGGTGGGAAGGGCTTCCGGCTCTCTCACTCATCGTACGAAACGCAGCTATAATAGCTACTTTACGCCGATCTTACATGAGAGGGTGGTACTACCCAGGTCGAGCCAGCCCGTATATAAGCTGCAGTCAATTGGCTACAGCTTGGCTCTACGACTTATGCAGGCTACATCACATAAGGGGCTATGCACACATGCAACTTTTGCGGCAACTGGCAACTCGCAACTAGCTGTTCATATAAAAAACAATTGCGAAACGATTGCGGCAATCGTGGCAACTGTTACTGCAAGTGGCAATTGTTTGCTGCAACTGCCAAAAAACTATTAAAAAGTTGATAGTTTCGGCAAGTAAGTTTCTAGTTTCGGCAACTAAAGTTGCCCCGTGTGCATAGCCTCTAAAGAACAAGGTAGTCCAACAATCTGTCTCTACCATAGAGCACACGCAAATTAAATAGCACGTCTTTAATCACACTCCTTAAAATCAGATATGCCCATGGTCCAATTACTAAGGGGACTGGCCCTAAGGAACTCGACCGAGTGGTCGGCCTAATACTAACATCGCCATAAAACGAAGCGAGTAGTTCAACTATTTACCGGTAGATAGAACAATGAAAATGAAAAAACAATGACCACGTTTTTTTTCATACAAATATCTAATAAGGGCACCTCTTTCTTTAGTCTTTACTCTGTGGATATGCCTACACGGACCGCGCCTAACACCGCCATAATAGCCCCTAATACCGACGCACAAGGTACATAATTCCGCGACACCGCGGTATGCGGACCGTTCAAGTTACGCTCTGAAAATTGAATCAATTTACGTTAAGAGCAAATTGCTGAAGGAGATTGGCAGCTTTTTCTGTCTTTAATCGAGTTAAATCAGACTATTGTCATTTGTCGTGACCTAAATACGGAATCGCTATGAATAATGTTGGCCGTTTATACAGAGGGCAGTCGAACTGCTAGTCAATTTGACTTTTAAATGTGGTTGATTTGATCAGTGGCATATCAGATAGAGCTTGTAAATGTATGTAATGGCTATAACAAGTAACAATTTAAGAATTTTAAGAACCGAAACAGCTGATTTGATTTCCACCAGATGCAGATAAGCCCTCAAATTTATAGAAAATTAATTATTTATTTATGTAGGCCGAACGGCCACAGGTTATTTACACGGACTACTACAATATTATAACATTACCCTCCTTTCGGGGCAGTTGGGTAAAGATAATAACAAAATAATAACCAGTCATGCATCTTTCTCGAAAAACTTCAAACATACTATCAAAATTCTTGCCCATTCATCCACTAACAAATCCATACAGATGGGCTTACACTCGCATTACACATCACTTTTGTTGCCAGAAATGCTTTGTAGACGGGCTCGTTGGCGTGGTTGGCATGATAGCGCCTTTCAAGCTGCAGGTCGTAGGTTCGATTCCTACCCGAGACATGCATTTGTGTGCATGAACATGTCTGTATGTCCCGAGTCTGGGTGTATATGTATATTAAGTATTTATTTACAAATAAAAAAATTGTAAATGTAGTAATATCAGTTATCTGGTTTCCATAGTACAAGCTCTGCTTAGTTTGGGATCAGGTAGCCGTGTGTAAAAAATGTCCCAGGATATTATTATTATTAAACCATTGTGAACTGGCTAACAAGTGTATAAATTTGGAGGAACAACTTAAAACCTCATATATCCCTTTTGCATTGCATCAGGGATTGAAAAATGATTCCATATTACACATGTATAGCGAAAATGCGGCATCACTACATAGTATAAAACAAAATCGCTTCCCGCTGTCTGTCTGTCTGTCTGTCCCTATGTATGCTTAGATCTTTAAAACAACGCAACGGATTTTGATGCAGTTTTTTTTAATAGATAGAGTGATTCAAGAGGAAGGTTTTAGTATATAATTTGTCAAGTTATGGTCGCGATAACCGATATCCACGCGGGCGAAGCTGCGGGCATCGGCTAGTATTGAATAAAAATAATAATTGGTGGTGATAAACCAATTGACTGTAGCTCATTAACGGGCTGGCTCACAGAAGATAAGTAGGTATTTTAGTTGCATTTCGTACCTACGATGAGAGAGGGAGGAGGTTGGGCGTCCACTCAACCTCCCTTTCTATACAAGTGTCAATGAATCTGAAAAGCGGATTTTCAATATAGAGCCTCTACAATACAAGCGGAACTATGTCAATGAGGCTGTTCGGTTTTGTCGTGACATAAAGCCGGATCAACACGAGCAGAATATTGATTGTGGGAATTTGTATAGCATAACTCCTCGTTTGCCGTAACATTCAGCTACACTTATTTATTTCGTTGTCTCTACTTTTATACAACTAAATATAGAGATATTATGGTGGTGATAGAGCCTACCTGTAGCCAATTGACTGCAGCTCACATATAGGCTGGCTTGATCGGTGGTACCATCTCACAGAATATCGGCGTAAAGTAGCTGTTATAGCTGTGTTTCGTACAAAGCATTTCTGGGATCAACAGTGATTTGTAATGCCGGTGTAAGTCCATAATAATAATAATAATTTAGCCCTTTTTTTAACGTCCCACTGCTGGGCACGGCCCTCCCCTCAATGCGAGGGGGATTCAGGCTATTGTCCACCACGCTGGCCAAGTGCGGGTTGGTGGATTTCACATGTCTAAAGACATGCAGGTTTACTTATAACTTTCTATAAATTTGGAGATTAAACCGTGTAAACCTAAATTTTCCTCTAAAATGTTGACAGTTCATCCCAGTGGTCTTATATCAGTATCGAGCAGCGGCCGAGTCAAAAACCCAAAAAAAAACTAAACTCAAGAAAAAATTAAAGAACGATTCAATCAAAAGATTTTTGATAACATAAGTTAACATTTCTTTTGTAACGTCTCTATGAAATCTCGAACAAAAAATGTCTATCGCACCCACAAATGTAGAAAAGAAATAGAACTGATATCCAATCGCCATTTTCACAAATAATAGTACAATGTCCAGAAAATCTCGCATTGTTCCCTCAATACATTTTATTTCGCATTTTAGTATCCCCCATTCCACAAAAAGAATATGTACCTAATTGCTCGTAGGGTTGTTGCATTCAGATATTCTTCTTCTTAAAGAATACCTATAATAATTATAATAATAATATCCTGGGACATTTCTACACACGGCTACCTGATCCCAAACTAAGCAGAGCTTGTACTATGGAAACCAGATAACTGATATTACTACATATACTACTTTTTTATTTGTAAATACATACTTAATATACATATACACCCAGACTCGGAACATACAGACATGTTCATGCACACAAATGCATGTCCCGAGTAGGAATCGAACCTACGACCTGCAGCGTGAAAGTCGCCATCACGCCAACCACGCCAACGGGTAAACAATCTAATAGGTATTAATATCAGGCGGGCCGTACAAGCAAACGGTGTACGGAATTACATAGAAAATGCGCTTTTATGAGTAACGCATAAACACGTAAGTGACATTGAACATTCCCAAATGTGTATTGATAGTTATTGGAACGTTGCTTCTACCCTTTTACCTAAAAAGCCTTCAGGTACACGCGGGGGATATTGAGAATGTAATATTGAGATACCATCTAATATTCACTGGTTAGTGCTCAGGTGTATCATCTAATATTATTATATGCCTGCTAGGTATTACATAGAACCCTATTTAAAGATACTGGGGGAGATAATTAGTGGTAAATTATCGAGCACTCAGCCTATCAGGTAGGATTGGTGGAATTGAATTGTGCACTTATTCCCACTAGTGGGGTACTTGCAACGGATAATGATACCACCCGATACAATATACCATCCAATAAATTATAGGATCGAACCTTGGATCCTCTCGCTTACGAGGGCAGCCGTCTAACTACAAGTATATTAACACTTTAGCTAAGACATTTTAAAGCAAAGCTGCCTCAAGTAATATTTTACCCCGTATTCGAATTCTACACGCTCTTAAAACATAAAAACGAAGCAACCTCAGGCTAATTACGAAACTGCATACCGAATGTTAATTGCTTTGAAATGAGAAACATTTAAGGGTGAGTCTATAAAAAATCGGCCAAGTGCGTGTCGGACTCGCACATGAAGGATTCCGTACCTCCATAAAATAAAAACGTCAAAAATATTAAGTTTCTTGTATGGGGACTTTATTTTTAAATTGTATTTTAGTTTTAGTAGTTTTTGTAGCGGCAACAGAAATACACATTCTGTGGAAATTTCAAGTCTATCTTCCTATTAAGATTTCAAGTCTACCTATTACGGTTCGTGAGATACAGCCCGCTGACAGACAGACAGATGGTCGGGCAGCGTAGGCTTAGTAATAGGGTCCCGTTGGCACCCTTCGGGTACAGAACCCTAAAAAGGATGCTCTGCAAGTTTAACGGGCGGGAAGTTTGAGAACGTTAGTAATAAAAAGTACACAAGGCAGGAATGGTTTAAAAGAATATCACTCAAAACGTGCTTTAATTTGCGACTCGTAGCGCTACGAAAGTCTACGCGGCGTAGGCGTTCCGTAGCCGTTGGTAGCGGCCATTTATCTCGGGTCTACAATTATTCATGACTCCAATTTGAAGCGTTGTGCGAAATCAAGGCAAGCTTAATTGTACGACGAAATAATCCGTCTGCTTCTGTGATTGTTACGAAACATTTATTTGCTCTGGTGGGTTCCATTAAAATATTTACGTACATTTTTGATAATCTTAGGGCCTCCGCAGACTAGCTATTTTAAGCATCGGCGATCGGCGATTTTGATGCTGCGTCTCGCTCTTTCGCGCTCGAAGAAACGCGACGCAGCATCGATACGTCACTAAATCGCCGGTCGCCGATGCTAAAAGTAGCTAGTCTGCGGAGGCCCTTATATCATAACATTAATATGATCATCACTTGCTGACGGTGAAGGAAAACATCGTGAGGAAACCTGCGTGTCTTAGAAAATCTAACATATTTTCGAACGACGTAAAATCGCACTGGGCCAGCGTAGTGGATGGCCTGAACCTCCCTCGCAATGGTGGTGATGATAATATAATAATAATAATAATATCCTGGGACTTTTTTACACACGGTTACCTGATCCCAAACTAAGCAGAGCTTGTACTATGGAAACCAGATAACTGATATCACTACATATACTACTTTTTAATTTATAAATACATACTTAATATACATATACACCCAGACTCGGGACATAAAGACATGTTCATGCATACAAATGCATGTTCTGGGTAGGAATCGAACCTACGACCTGCAGCGTGAAAGGCGCCTCCGCGCCAACCACGCTAACGGGCCCGCCAACACCGTAACGGGCACGATGATGATGATATACCTATAATTGCCAGACCGACACAACTGTATGGTCCCAAACTAAACAACGCTTGTACTATGGCTACCATACAATGAAAGGCAATCCCAGTGACACCCAACCCCCCTCGCCCTCCCTCCATCCCTCCCCCCTTCAGGTCGGCAATGTGCGAGCAATGCCTTCGGTATTGTAAGTATCTATAGGCTACGTTAATTGCTTAACATCAGGCGGGCCGTACGCTTTTTTGCCACCGCAGTCCTATAAAAAAAACCAAACCGGGAAAATTACGGAAAGAAAATTTCCGAAATTTGAGCCGAGCGACCTACGCTCGAACCATTGCATCAATCGGTCATCAAATTAAATAAATTTTCCATATTTATTCATTTTATTTAGCGTGGTAGGCGCGGAGGCGCCTTTCACGCTGCAGGTCGTAGGTTCGATTCCTACCCGGGACATGCATTTGTGTGCATGAACATGTCTGTATGTCCCGAGTCTGGGTGTATATGTATATTAAGTATGTATTTACAAATAAAAAACTAGTATATGTAGTAATATCAGTTATCTGGTTTCCATAGTACAAGCTCTGCTTAGTTTGGGATCAGGTAGCCGTGTGTAAAAAATGTCTCGGGATATTATTATTATTATTATTCCGGCATTTCCCCGATATTCTGCAGTCGGGAAAACCCACAATACAATCGCATCTGTACAAATAATAAAACCTTTCAAATCGAGACCGTTTACGATCACGTTAAGGAAAATCTGGCACGTCGAAAGAATTCAAGTGTTGAAATACATTCGCAGTTCATAGAAAGCGATTTTTTTTCTATTGATCATATTTTTGCGACCGGTAAACCCAACTACAAAAATAGTTCATTCATAATACAGTGAATAATATTTTCCTCAAATCAAATAAAAATAGATCCATCATCATAAATTCAGCCTAAAGCAGGGTTGTTACGAAAAAATCATCTGGTTTTAAACACCATGTTTAAAACATTTAAAAACAATGTTATTTCCTCCGGTTTTAAATCAATGATTTAAACACGTTTTAAACAGTTTTCATTTTTAATTTTCTGTTTTTGTGCAACTCTGGCCTAAAGTCGCCGCTTGGCGCAGTGGTATGAGCGAAGCCCGCTCGGCTCAGTACATCGGGTGGTTGCAGGTTCGATTCCCATCAGAGGCAAATTTTAGAAACGGCCTTTTCGTAATTTACCCCGGTCTGGGTGTCAATGAGATCGCCCCTAATCCATTGTACGGTATCCATAGTTCAAGCATTGCTTAATTTGAGACCCTACAGTAAGTCTGGAGAAACTTATTTATTTATTTATTTAATTATAAAAGCCCACGGAACGCCGCAGATCAATCTAGTGAATATTTATCATAAACTAACCTTGAAGCTGTTTATGAATTATTTTTTTTGGCACACGCCACTTTCTATCGTTACCTGTACCGTCAACAAAACAATCAAAAAGGCGTCTAATATAGAGCACTCCATTTTACGACCTACGTGCGCTGAAGTACCGTCAGCAGAACCACCACGCTCGTGTAACCGGTTATTTTTAACTGGTGAATCAAAATAAACTGACCTCTCACGGTTCAATAAACTTTAGCTTCCGACTACCTTTTTAACTCGACCGCGACGTGTAAAAATAGAAATATGTTATAATTTTATTGTAAGGGCTTGCACACACTAGCTGGCCTATTATCTTTTTCGTGAGACGAACTCAAAATTAATTAATAAATATCGCCAGACTTACACAACAACTGTATGGTCCCGACCTAAGCAATGCTTGTACTATGGCTACCATACAATGGACTGGGGGCAATCCCAGTGACGCGACCAGCAGGGCAATTGACTGCTGATCAATTGCCCTGCAACTGTCATGACTCAAGTTAGAGCACTTGAGTTGCAATCATTTTTTGACTGAGACATAAAATTCGGCGATTTTGACAACTAAAATTTATAATTACGTGAGTTGCAACTGAAACCGTGTTTGCTATTTAAAATATGTATCGATTCATTTATTTTCTATGAAAAAGCGATGACGTAACTCGTTTTCCGTGAAGTTACGCAATCACAATTTGTCGATAGAGTCAGTTTCAAACAGTGATTGATACTGAGTTTCAACAGAGTTACGCAATCTACGTGCGGGGCAAATTTCGAAAAAGCCGTTTCCAAAATTTGCCTCTGGAGGGAATCGAACCCACAACCACCCGATGCAGTGAGCCGATCGGCCAACACTCGAACTACTGCGCGAATCGGCCATCATATATGCTCCTTTGAAGCATAGTATATGGTGGATGCATTAATTTGTAGATAACTGCGGTTAACATAAACCGAGTAGAGATATAGGTTAATCTCATGTAAATTATGAGATTATTTGCTTAATAACGTTTTCGCTAACAAAGCGTTCGAAATTAACCAAACACGACCGGTTTAACCGCATACACAACTTCCCACGCATAGCCGATATCTAATTTTAACTTTGGTATTTACTACGGTATGTGTTAATTATCTTTGTTGTTAGATATATTCATTAGGAGTTTGTTAATCAGTTACGTTTTGTTTCAGTCTAGCACAGACTTCAGAAAAAAATCTTTGCAGTCTAGTATTAGAATATCAACCACCAAATTCATACAGAGATGTATCTATGTTTATATAGAGAGTTTTAGCTATTTTACAATGGTTTCACAAAGCATTTCTGGAACAAAAGTGGTTTGTAACGCCAGTGTAATTCTATTATATACATATGTATTTATCATTACTTAGATTAGTTTGATAGATGAGAAGATGTATGAATGTGGATGAAGCAAAAGAGGTGTGTCAGAATCGTAGCATGTGGCAATCTATAGTCTCTGCCTACCCCCTTGGGATACAGGCGTGAGTATATGTATGTATGTATGTTAGATTAGTTTAGATTTTAACTGAGGATTGAACTAATCTTTCATTTTACGGGACTAGGCCCGCCACACACTCCCTCTACTGTTACTCCTGTAAGCCGTATAAGCTGATTGCCACAGAAGGAACTAATCGTGATCCCTACTGCTAGAGATAAGCTGAACAGAATTGTGCACAAATCCCTACCAGCGCAATATACTTTTATCCCCGTTCGAGGGTAGTCAGAGGCTTGAGTGACCATACACCACCACATTGTGGAGGTATTAAGCCAACTCAAAGCCCACGTTTTACCAGATAGTCAGAACCCAACGTGAGTATTGAAAAGTACGCCTTAAAAGCCACGCTCGATTTAATCAATCCTTAATTTGGATGCTGAGGTGGCGCTTTTGTTTTCTTCAATAAAAAAGTTTTAATTATGTTGCCATAGACATTTTTTTTTCAACCCAATGTAAAAAGGTATCTATTTCAATAAAGAGTGTCGCATTTTCTCTTTGAACTTTTTCTTTAACTATTATGGACTCGTATTATTAAAAAAAAACGTTAATAGCGAGTATTATCCAGCAACTCGTTCACAACTTTGTTAAAATACCCTTAAGACTTGTAATTTAAAGCGACTTAGGTACTGGTATTGTTAGAAGACTATTTCGCTGTCTATAAAAGGGATTGGTATCTTACTTTTTTCTTTCTGAATATAAAGTAGCAGCAATTTTTCAGATAAATATGAAAGATAAAAAGGCACTAGCTATAGAACAATGTTAGAAACAGGTAAATAAAATATCTAGGACTAGAAGAATGCGTCAAACTGGTGGTAAGTGAAGAAGGACACTTATGGCCGGCGCACATAGAGCACGGCATGGCATGGCATATTAATTTTTATCAATCGAATTTAATACTTATCCAATCAAAATAAGGTGCTCCAGCGGGTGCACCGAGAAAATGCTCCGCGATGCTCCGAGGTCGATCACCGAGCATTGAAATATATACCTTATTTCGATTTTTATTTTTTATCAATCGAATTTAATACTTATCCAAAGTATTAAATTCGATTGATAAAAAATAAAATGCCATGCCATGCCGTGCTCTATGTGCGCCGGCCATTAAAGTATACATCTCAGATGTACTGCTTATTTAGGAAAAAAAATAACCCTCTGGCATCGAGATAATATGCACTGCGTACTAGAGCAGACACCGCTCATCAATACGATGTCCTATTTTATTCCGACACTATAGCTGCCCTTCACTCAGTCATTCTACTCATTCTCTCACACCCGCCCGCGTTCTTTTCACCCGCGTGTGACGTTTGTTTGACGTGGCGCCTCTAGGACCTAGTATCTCGATGCTCCCTGCTATATAATTATTATTAAAGACTACACGAAGAGGGAATTTTGTTAAATGTTGCTAACTTGAAATTTTAATCACATTAATGTCTTATTTATTTAAAATTTCGTTGAAATGTCTTCAACTCAAAGGCAATTACGTGTTTTGGTAAAGGCAAGATTTATTTTCTTCGAGCGAAATAAATTTGATAAAGTAAGCCTTTTATAAAATTTCAAATAACCGAATTAATGTCTTAACTCAAAACTGAGTTTATCCCTTAAATGTAAAACAAATTTTATTACGATTTTATCTACTTAAAAATATACCTTCCAGCTTAATCTTCTTCAGAAAGCTTAATTACCTACTTAAATGTTTGCTATGACGCTTAAAAATGGTTTTAAAAAGTACCTACCCATTTGTTTACCGTATACACTACTTAGGTACAGGTACTTAGGTAGGTAGGTACATACTTGGCTGCATAGATGACAGGGGTCACCCTGAGTCCATTGTAAGGCTGCTTAGTTTGGGACCATACAGTTGGTCTGGTGTGGCGATATTGATAATTATCTTTGGCTTATGATATTTTTTTCTTAATGGAGCCACTGGGGACCTTTTTTTGGGGAAGGCCTGGCCCACTTAATCCTCCCCCTTACTGCGCTTATAATGCCCAAATGAAACTAGTATTTTTCCTATCTATGTAGGTATGATTTTATCAAACAATAAATAAATAAATAATATCCTGGGACATTTTTGTACACACGTTTACCTGATCCCAAACTAAGCAGAGCTTGTAATATGGAAACCAGATAACAGATATTACTACAAATACTACTTTTTTATTTGTAAATACATACTTAATATACATATACACCCAGACTCCGGACATACAGACATGTTCATGCACACAAATGCATGTCCCGGGTAGGAATCGAACCTACGACCTGCAGCGTGAAAGGCGCCTCCGCGCCAACCACGCTAACGGGCCCGTCAATCATCATCATCATTTCAGCCAAAAGACGTCCACTGTTGGAAATAGTCCCCCAAAGTTTTCCACAATGACTGGTCCTGCCACTTGCATCCAGCGGTTTCCCGCGACCTTCGCGTCCCCTTCTCACGTCTTCACGTTTTCGTCTTCCCGTACGTGGTCGCACTCAAGAACCTTTCTGCCCCATCGGCAGCAGTACTTCGGGCTATGTGCCCCGCCCACTGCCAATTCAGCCTACTAATATATCACACATACATAAACGATAGGTGTCAATTTGTCTTAACCTCAGAGCTTGACTGATTACCTATGTTTCTGAATTTGATAATAATAGTAAAATGTATTTCAGACTTCCGTGTTAATATTAGTAACAATTCTGACTTAAAGCTAGTGTAGGTACATTTTTGGCCTTTAATAATGTTAGTTAAAACTTATTAATTTATATTTTTATAACATTACTAACATTAAATAACATTACCTACTTAATTAATAACCAACTGTAATTTCAAACACAATTGTAAAATATTGTTACTGAATTAAATAAATGAAATGAAATGTTTCATTTTCTCACTTTACTTATCTCAATACAATCATACTACACCGGTTAAAGTGTGATCTAACCGTCTATCTACGCCTAGACATCTTTCCAAAACTTGTTTAATTACATTCGTGCTCCATTCCAGACCAGTCAAGTTAATTAAAGTTTGTTTTCCTATTAACGTCTCTTTTATGTTAATTGAGACTGCAACGCCAGAAACTTTTTGGATTTGTTCTGTTAAATCAAGAGAAAAGCGGTTAACATCTAAACCTTTAAATGAACGGTCATGGATGAAGGATTTCGAAGTAGAGTTTCTCTAAACTAAATTTATTATAGATCCATGATATTAATATTAGTTTATCCAAATAATGGTGCTAATTATGTTGGTACACAACTAAACTTGACTAAACTATATTGTCCTCCTTCTCATGATCGTTTTAGATCTGACAAATTTACTTTAGTCCTTGTAGCCAACATAATAAGCACCAGGTCGAGCTCCAGATACTTTGTATATTTAAAAAAAGCCGCCAAATTTATAGATTTTTTTATCAGTTTATAATTGGTTTACAAATCATTTCTAGGAAAAAAAATAAAGTGTAAGTCCATAATCACTTCCTATAAATTTGGGAGTAAGTAAGTATTTTGTAGTCTATGACTACATGTGATATCTAACGCAATCATCTTCCGGGATTACCAGAGCCCTCGGTTCGGTCAGTATACGTAGATAATTAGTTTTGGCTTCAATTAATTAATTATTGATCAGAGAGACGTTACTTTACATTTTAATTACCGTCCGCGTCCCCTCAGATATTCCCAACCACAGAAAGACATTAAAACAGCTTAAACAAAAGCTATGTAAATGTAAATGTAACGTCACGACTTTTATCCCCATTCGGGGGTAGTCAGAGGCTTGAGTGGCCACACACCACCACATTGTGGAGGTATTAACCAACTCAAAGCCCACGTTTCACCAGATAGTCAGAACCCAACATGACAGGTGGTGAAACTTGTCGCCGTGTATACAGGAACTGACTATTACCTAATCCCGAGGGATAGGTAGGTTTCCTCACGATGTTTTCCCTCACCGTCAGCGAACTGTAAATTATGCACATAGATGAAAATTCATCCATTGGTGCATGCCCCACCGGGGATCGAACCTGGGACCCTATGATTGTTAGCCCAACCTGTTCACCCCTAGGCTACAGTCACTTCTAAAACTTCTAAACAAAAGCTAGGTATAAGAAAACACTATTGCTAAGATTTAGTACGTACGCAACTTTACCAATACTTACCGAGGCGCTTGATTGCGATTCCATGGCAGCCATAAACCGTGATTGAACGTATTTAGTTCGCATTGAACCGATAAAATTTTATTAGCTCTTATAACAGGGTTTATTGCTGAAGTGATTGACGAAGTCACGCTGTACTATGTTTACGGAACTGGGCAATGTAGCTAAAAACTCGTAAATTTACGACTCATCTGGGACAAGGAGACCTTCGGCCCACTTAACTTGTTGCTCCATCTACAAGCGTTTCTACAAATCGCTACGCTTCCTGTATGGAAATGACATAAGTCACGTGATCTACATAGCAACTTGTTGTTGATCTACATAGCGACGTTTGACATTTCCATACATTGTGAAGTCTATTCTATTAGCGTTCATGCCACTTGGCTAGGGGGGCTGTATGGAAATGACATAAGTCACGGGATTTACTTATCGACATGTAATGTCATTTCTATACATTTAAGCGTAGCGTCTTGTAGACACGCTTGTTGACGAAGCCACTTAGCTAGGGGGATAGTTCCTCAACACTAGTAATCCAAGGCCATAATGGGATAGAAAAAGTCTCTCGAGGCCCAGATGGACTCAACAGGCACTGATAATAATATCCTGGAACATTCTTTTACACACGGCTATCTGATCCCAAACTAAGCAAAGCTTGTACTATGGAAACCAGATAACTGATATTACTACATATAGGGTAAAACCCCCAATTACGGGCACCGGTGGACCCAATTATTGTCCATACATATTTCTATGGGATTTCTTAGTTCAGCGGATAGAATAGTAGGTAGGTGTGAAAAACTGTGAAATTTATGACTTTTAACAAAAAAACACTATTTCCATGTTTAGTTTTCTTATTTTTTAAAGATAACTTCAAAAGTGCCAATAATTGGGGGGCCAATATTGGGTGCCGTTACCCTACTACTTTTTGTTTGTAAATACATACTTAATATACATAATTACACCCAGACTCGGGACATACAGACATGTTCATGCACACAAATGCATGATGAATGGACACCTTTTTTCATGCTCTAAGCGCAAATAAAGAAACGTGCAGAATGGCTGCTTTACACCAAGAAAAAAGTGGATTTTAAATTGAACAAATTATTATTTGACGACCTCTTGGCGCAGTAGTTAGAGCGTAGGCCCCTCAGCTCACTGCATCGGGTGGTTACGGGTTCGATTCCTGCTAAAGGCAAATTTCGGAAACGGCCTTTTGTAATTTGCCCTGGTCTGGGTGACACTGGGATCGCCCCAAGTCCATTGTATGGTAGATAGCATAAGCGTTGTTTATTTTTACCTGACTATAATACATACATGACATATATGACATAATGTCATGAACTAAAAAAAATACATTTTTTAATGAAACCGTGTGGGGTATCAAATGAAAGAGCTTGATGAGCACATTTCAAAAATATATATATTGTTACCTATAACTCCAAAATAATTAAATAAAAAGTAAGTTTAAAAACTAAAACCCGACTACTGAAAAATCGCGCTCTAAAAAGAATGAAACAAGATAATATTCTCATCTAGAGGATAGCCGTGGTCCGTGTTCATATGCCATTCGGCCCTAAAGGACCTAAACGGACCACGGCTATCCTCTAGATGAGAATATTTTCTTGTTTCATACTTTTTAGAGCGCGATTTTTCAGTAGTCAGGTTTTAGATTTTAAACTTACTTTTGGGTTTATACAGTTGGTGTGTAAGTAGCGATATAGTATTATTATTGTTTTATTTCATTGGTTTCTCAGTACTTAAATGTTGTATTAAAATGCCGCTAAATAAACATTACATTTAAATGTCTGTAATAATTTCGATCCTATTTCCTAGAAAGGGTCTCACATTACAAATATTTGCAGGTCAAAATGACAACCCTTCTGCGATTTGGGGCCCATTCGAATGTTAATATTACAAATAGCGAGGGACCAGAGTCAACACTCCAAATAAATATGTCGGCGAATCGAAATCCTTTACTGATGTTGCGAAAAAATCACGCCTTTTATCCATTAGGCCTCATAGCCAGCTGTAATAATTTATCGGTCAACGATCGGAGGTTAAGCTACGCTTGTCATGGTCAGTCGGAGATGGGTGACCATTTAGTTGCATTTGAACTGAGTGTCTCCGTGCTTCGGAGGGCACGTAAAAAGTCGGTCCTGGTTGTTGCTATCTAGGCAGCAGTCGTTAAGCCTTGTCAGAGGCCTTCGGGCGGCTTGAATAACTGACCCCTGGTTGGCCACTTACCATACAATAAGATGAAGATGAAGCCTGTTTTTGTCTCAAATAGACTAATAAGATAGAATGACTAAGGTGGCAAGCGTACGGCCCGCAAGATGTTAAGCAGTTACCGTAGCTTATAGATGCTTGCAATGATAGAGATCCACAACTATCATATAAAACCTAGTTTAAACGAAATAAAGTCTTAATAATATGGAATATGTTTACCAATAAATAAACCCTCCGAGTCTTAATAACGCATACCGAAAACTAATATACTTTATTAAAACAATAAAGCTGAACAATAAATAGTTACTTCGCTGAAAGCTTCCAAATAACTTATAGGTGCCGCAGATATTGTCTTGGTAGCATCGTTAAGGTAAAATGAAAGTAAAGGTATCATTACAGCGGCTCGATAACGAAACAGACTTACTTTAAGATGAGGGTTCGAAATTTGGTTGATTTTCTATTCTACTTTTTCTTTAAGTAAGTATGTGGACTAGGAATCTTATATTTAGATGTATGATTTTTGACTATATTATCTTGAGTATCTTTAAATCCAAATCACGATTTGACGAAATTTTCTCGATAAAAAAAAATTATGAAATGAGCTCTAATTATTTACAATTTTCCTTGCTACCACGATGTTTTTACGATTTAGATCACGAAATTATTTCTAAAACATAGCAAATAATGATATCTAAACTACCCTTCAACCATATTTTAATTCATGAAGTAGTTTTTTTTTAATTCAAGAAAATGTGGTTTGGCGCTTACGTTGTTTATTTCCGAGCGCGCGCACAATATCGCCATCTCACATTTTAAGTACTTGAACTAACCATGTCTCTCTCTAACTTTGTATTGTCAGTGTCCGCTCGGACTTGTTCGACGTCGGACCTGTGAAGGATTTTTTAAAAAATATTACGAAAAAATATTACGGTCGTGCCACATTACAGGTACAGTACAGTATTTACAGTCCGCCGACGCCTATGATAAATAAATAAATATCCTTGGAAATTCTTTTACACATGACTACCTGATCCCAAACTAAGCAGAGCTTGTACTATGGAAACCAGATAACTGATATTACTACATATACTACTTTTTGTTTGTAAATACAAACGAAATATACACTTAATTACACCTAGACTCGGGACATGCGGACATGTTCATGCACACAACTGCATGTCCTGGGCAGGAATCGAACCTATGACCTGCACTGCAGCGTGATTTTCGTTTGCTTTTCCTTGTCTTGTGTAATTTCTTTTCATCTCTTGTCATTTTGTGTCATCTCTTGTCATTTCATAGTTATTCGTGTCATTTCTGTAAAAACTCCCTATTTCGCTTACTGTTATATACTTGCAGCATGGTCTTGGGCCGACAGTGGGAATACATTGCTTGTCAAAACAATGGAGTCGCTTTATTGCGTTTGTTGTAGGTATGGATGGGCAAGTAATAAATATATCATACATCAATAAATTATCGTAAAAAATAACATTACAGATATGGATAGGAAAATGTTTGTCCGTCCTATTCAATCTATTATATTATAAACGAAAGTAACTCTGTCTGTTACCTTTTCACGGCTTAACCGCTGAACCAATGTTGATGAATTTTGGTATGGAGATAGACTGGGTCTTGGCGGAGAACATAGGCTACTTTTTAGGGTTCCAAAGGGTGCTAACGGGACCCTATTACTAGGCCTACGCTGTCCGTCTGTCTGTCTGTCCGTCTGTCAGCGCGGGCTGTATCTCACGAACCGTAACAGGTAGAGAGTTGAAATTTTCACTGAATGTGTATTTCTGTTGCCGGTGCAGAACAAATACTAAAAATATAATAACATTTAAAAATAAATATCAAGTCTCAAACTTGATATTTTTGATGTGTTTATTCTACGGTGGTACGGAACCCTTTATGTGCGAGTCCGACGCCTTCAGATCTTATGAATGTTTTCTTGAAATAAATATAGTGTATTTTAAGTAATTAATTGGCCAACCCTCAGGTCCTACCTACCATGTTAGGATCTTTTTCGTTCTAGCGGGTGTAAACCGTGATTTAACGAGTTAATGTGATAATTTTTGTATTTAAATTATTCAATTCAATGTATTTGTTTCAGACATAGTCCAATATTGATTATTAAAATTATTATAATTTCACAATAAATATAAAACAATAAATAAAAGTAAAATTAAATTTAAAAAAATATATATATTTATTTTTATTTTTCATGTTTTATCATTAAAATACAATATAATATAACATAAATTAAAATAAAATAAAAACCTACCCCTAATTAAACAAATACCGTCCGCGTGGGATACTGGCTGCATGTCCTCCCTGTATTCAAGCTGTTCCTGTTGTCAAGCGAATTTTTTGAGCAAGGAAAGAGCCAGCCCTCTTGTCACCTGTGGCGGTAACCAGTCTAAGGGTGATTTTGATAGATAAAAAAATAAAGATAAAAAGATAAACAAAAAATAAATGCATGGTTAAATCAATAAAATTAATAAAAACTGAAAATTAAATTAAAAATTAAATTAAATATGGTAAAAAAAAATATTATGACACCGCTGATGACTTCATGATCGGCATCGAAGTTAAGTACCAAAGTATTCCTTTGCCTACGAAACATGAAAAAGATACTCATATCCGGCAGTCAGTCACTGACACAGAGTATGTACATTTTTACCCGACTACGGTGGGCGGAGGGTTATGATTTTGACCGATATGTATGTATGTTCATCTGCTCCCGTATAACGTCCAAACTATTTTTATATCATAATAATTTGACTAATGAGATATCGTTGGACGCGTCTGGATCGTCCGCTGGTTATAGGCTATTATACGATCGAAATATTGTTATACGTATCTATCAGCATATTGTAGGTATCGTTTGTCTTCTTTTGACTTACTTTGTCTTCAGCAATAAAAACAACATAGAAATTAAATTATTTTTTTTCAAATACACTCGACATAAAAATCCCATATAAAACGAAAAATATATATTTGAATATTTTCATCCATTTCATCTATTTTAAAAGGTGCACTGGGTCATATTATTTTAATTGTACGAATTAAACAATATTGTTCCTTCAAAAAATAACTATACTATAGTCTACTCCATAGCTGTTCTGTCCTAGCTAAGCGAGAGGGATATATCCTTCGGCAGCTCACGCGACGCTAGCCACACCCCGAAACTAAAATTCATTTTTTCCTTGTATCGTCTTAATGATACATTATTATTTTCTCACTAAAAAATAATAAATGGCTGGTTCCACATGTCTCACAATTCTCTCGAGGCAGCTTTGCCTCGCTTAGTTTGACAGAGCGCGCCCGAACCAAATGCCCGAACCAAATGCTCGCCCTGCCTCATACGAGCGTTGTCATTTGCCTCGCCTAGTTTGGCCTAGTCTGATTTTTTATTAGACGAAGCCAACTGACAGCTGAAAATGTCGAATTTGAACCTTATTTGTTCTATTTATATTTAAAAGTGACATAAAAACCTGTCAGCCCACTTCGTCCAATTAAAAATCAGACTCATAGTCATGAGATAGAACGATAATGTAATTAACTGATTGCTCGGCTATACCCTTCTCTGTCTAAAGATTGTACATCCAATAACAAAACAGGAACTAAACCCCAACATTCCCAAATTGAAATAATTTATCACTCTCGAAATATTTCACCAATACTGCAAACTTAAATCCGTTCGGATCGGGCTGGGTTCTGAACTTTTCCACCTCCGGTCGAATTTTCATGAGTTATATAGTGCTTAATAGTTAGGCAGTGTTAGTATTTATTGCCTACGATAGTCCTACATCAAAGAGCTGGTCGGATTACTTGGATCGTCCAAAATCCCAATATCTACAGAGAAACTAGGATAAACGTTATGGTTCAGCGTTTACAGCGCGGTTTTATAGAATTCATTTTGTGTGTTTACAATTGGTATTGCGATATTAAAATATTATTATGATAAATAAGTAAGCAAAAATAATTGTGTTCATTTAATAATGAACTTAGATTAAGGAATTTATCAAAAGCTGTAAGTTTTCCTTTTGTTTTAAAAATGTGAGGTACAAAATGTTTTGTCCTGAATTTCCAGCTGTTTTCATTCACCACCAAGAAAACCTTGAAATAAAGAAAGTAATGTTACGTTTAATAAAAACTCAGAGCAATGTTCAAGTGCTGTGTGGAGAGATTAATTCTTAAATACTTAGCCGTTGAAGTTTCGAAATAAATTTTCTCAGCGCTGTAACGTTGAAACAATTAGCCGACATTTTCCGTGAGACATTAAGGAACCAGGGGGCTTACCACGAACTCTTATTGCGATTCAATTACAGGAACGTTTTAACGATTCAGCGTATTTTTGTGCAATGACGTACCTTATTGTCATGACAATAAGAAACGTCATTGCACAAATGGCCGCTGAAACGTTAAAACAAAACTGCTATAAGTGGTGGTGGTAAGCCCCCAGGAATATGACTACTACCTTCATACTATATGTTGGATCTCTCTGTATGTACTAAGTTAAAGCATTACTGACCAACGTAGATATAGGTATACAGGGTGAATTTGAAATCATGGACATCCTTTTAAGCTATGACTCTACACAAGATTCTGAATATTTTGGAAAAATAAATATTAAATCTACTGATAAAAAAATATTGCTCGAGATCGCAAATAGGCAAACCAGTTAATTGTTATACCTTACCTGGGCAATAAATTTTGATCAATTGATTTGTTGATTAATATTCCCTAAATATTCTGAATCATGTAGAATCACCGTTTAAGAGGATGCCTATGATTTCAAATTCACCCTGTATACATAAAAGCAATTTACTTCAGAATATGAAAGCAACTCCTATCTGCTCAGTGTTATGATTCAGCCACAAATAGTTCGTTGACCTTTGCTCTACACGAGAATAGATGTTGGTAAAAGAGATAAATAAAATAGTTTACGACTTACGACGCTACTCTTCGCGTGTAAACCCTAGCTTATAAGTGTTAGACGAATGTAGAGATGTTAAAAATAAAATATAGGTAACTAACCAAGATTAGGATCCCAAAAACTATAGCCTACATTGGCTGACTCTATTTGAGACTCTACAGATAGACAACGTACCGAAGCGTCTTTAATGAGAGCTTTTTTTAAGGTTGCCACATGAGTGCAGTCTGTATCGTGTGGTAGAGGTTTTTTTTGTATATTTGCCCTTCCTCTGTCTCACTCTCCTTCAGGTCGGAAACGTGCGAGCGATGCCATTGGTATTGCAAGCATCCAAAGATGCCCGTACGCTTGTTTGTCACATGAAATGAGAAGGATGGCAATACAATCAAGTTTAGTTGTGTAATGTGTACCAACATAATTAGGACCCCCTTAGCTTGGACACATTTAGTTTAAATATTGTACCAACAAAATTGAGCCATTCCAACATTTATCAAACTGTTATGAGTTTAAATTTCCTTCAAAATAGTACGCTTAGGGCCGAGTTTACAACACATTAACGGACAAGTAGTTTGATACACTGGTAACAGATATTTAAAGTGCTCTAACCGTCCGTTTATGTTGTTGAACTTGGCCCTTAATGCACCCATTTAGCTCAACCGTCATAACATCTGCTTATGTCCAAAACGAGCAATCCGTTCCACAATAAACGCGAGGTAAACGATAGTATGAGTTATTAGTTTTCGATAAACTATCGAAACATCTCGTTGTGACGTCAAGGTGAAACGTTATCTATAAATCTAGACCTTAGACTGGATATAACATCGATGTTATCCAGATATTACAGTTCCCTTTTAAAGAAACATTCCGAAAAGACATAGTTATGTTGGATTTAGGGCCTCCGCAGACTTACTACTTTTAGCATCGGTGATCGGCGAATTAGTCGCTTTTCAGAAGCTCGATGCAGCGACTGAACGCTACACCCCGCACACTTAAAAATGCCGAATGCAGCAACTGAGTCGCTTTTCGGACGCTCGATGCAGCGACTGAACGCTACACCCCGCACACTTGCGTATGCCGGTCGCAGCGAATTTTCATGTTGACTACAGGCTACCGGATCAGCATTGGAGCAGTCGCTGCGTCCGATCGCAGGATGACGCAAAATCGCGATGCTGCATCGATGCAGTCGCAAAATCGCCGATCGCCGATGCTAAAAGTAGCAAGTCTGCGGAGGCCCTTATAGTGGCATAAAAAATCATTTTTGTTCCTAGAAATGCTTTGTAGAACCATTGTAAACTGGCTAAAAGTCTCTATAAACTTGGCTGATAAACCATAAAAAATATATGTAACATGTAACGTCACGACTTTTATCCCCATTCGGGGGTAGTCAGAGGCTTGAGTGGCCATACACCACCACATTGTGGAGGTATTAACCAACTCAAAGCCCACGTTTCACCAGATAGCGACTGTAGCCTAGGGGTGAACAGGTTGGGCTAGCAATCAGAAGGTCCCAGGTTCGATCCCCGGTGGGGCATGCACCAATGGATGAATATCTATGTGCATAATTTACAGTTCGCTGACGGTGAGGGAAAACATCGTGAGGAAACCTACCTATCCCTCGGGATTAGGTAATAGTCAGTTCCTGTATACACGGCGACAAGGTTCACCACCTGTCACGTTGGGTTCTGAAAAAATATATCTTAAGGAAAAATACCCTAACATTGGAATTGGGCAATTTAATACCTTCAAAATGTCCACTGAAAACGTTATTGAATAGTAAAAAGGTGCCGCAACAAAGGAGAATGACAGTCCAACATCTTAAGGTTGGCAACACTGGTAGCCTCATTCGAGCGTTCATAGAAACCGCACCTTTGATTACTCACGCACAAAGCCTTTTGTGACCTTTTCTTTATAGCTATACACAGGTGATGGTGCAGAAGTCTAACTCCGAAATAAATTTAAAAAATGTAAAAAAAAATGTAATGTAACGTCACGACTTTTATCCCCGTTCGGGGGTAGTCAGAGGCTTGAGTGGCCATACACCACCACATTAAAAACCATTTTTTAATAAATTAAAAACTAACCTTAACTTTACTAATATTTTTTGAAAACCCTACAATGCCTTAAGAAAGTTTTTGTTGATCTAGTGGTCTTGTTCAGTGAGTGAACAAACTACACTGGACCGCAAAGAAAAAGGGTCGGTTAAAAAATCTTCAATAATACCTTCAATAACATTTTATTTATATTACATTTATCAAAAATAAAAAGCTTCAATTCATTTTTTAGGGTTTCTTACGCAAAGGGTGCCAACGGGACCCTATTACTAAGCCTACGCTGTCCGTCTGTCCGTTCGTCCGTCCGTCTGTCAGCGGGATGTATCTCACGACCCGTAATAGGTAGAGAATCAAAATTTTCACAGAATGTGTATTTCTATCGCCGCTACAACAACAAATAGTAAAAATAAAATAAAGTTTAAAAATAAAGATTTTATATTTTGACGTTTTTATTCTACGGTGGTACGGAACCCTTTATGTGCGAGTCCGACACGCACTTGGCTGGTTGTTTTATTTTCGTTTAAGGACATCAAAATATTCTTTAATTTAGTCTTTATTTCATAAAGCTAGGTCAGGTACTTTTGAAGATATTGAAGATTTTCTAACCGACTTGTTTTCTTTGCGGTCCAGTGTATTTAAATTCAGTGTATATACTAGTGTAACACCCTGTGTGGATTGACGCTTTCAATGACTTCTGGGCATCCAATAATAATTCTCAAACGAACATGCGTCAATATTCATTTATAACATAAACACAAAATATAATATACAGCGTATAGAATTACACCAAATACTTTGCAAAATCACACAAGGGACAGTTGCCAAATGTCGTCATGGTGTTATTATAATAATCTGAATGCGTCATAATAATCAATGAGTCTACAACGGTAAAATTTATTGAGATATACTAGCTTTAACCCGCGACTTCGTCCGCGCATAATTAAAAAAAATGTAGCCTATGTGCTATTCCAGACTACAATCTATCTCTGTGCCAAATTTCATCCAGATCCGTTCAGCCGTTCTGGCGTGATTGAGTAACAAACATCCATCCATCCATCCATCCATACATCCATCCATCCATCTAAACTTTCGCATTTTTAATATTAATGGGATTTAGTCAGTGTACAATGATTTTAGAAAACATTTCTAAGAACAAAAGTGATTTGTAATGCCAGTGCAAGTCTATCATAACTTTCTAGAGGGTAAGTCTGGGTATATTGTTATAACACTAACGTAGTAACAAAGGCTGAATAAACGTACGCAGCTCAAATTTGAGAGCCACTTAACTTTGACGCGCCATACAAAAAATGACAGATAATGACGTCTCAAACTGCTAAGTGGGCCTAAACATTTGAGTAAGCTTTGAGTATTGGCCGTTTTCCGACTGCACGGCACGGCACCCGTACCGGCATGGCGGCAGCTTTTTCATTGGTCAGTGACCAGTTGTCATTGGTTACTGACCAATGAAAACGCCACAAATAGCTGTCACTGTGCCGGTGCCGGTGCCGTGCCGTGCAGTCGGAAAACGGCCATTCGGCCGTAGAATTTACAGCTCCGTAGAAAAAACTGAGTAGGTATCTTTATTTGAACAAAACACTTATACAAAATAGAATAAGCTCTCTAAATATAGAGACATTAAGTAGCATTGATAAATAAAAGACATATTAGGCTGCATTCACACGATAAACGTCAACGATATTTCAATACATTTTAACATATTTTGTGCGGCTACCGGTGCTAATTACGGGCCAAATCTGAAAAAAGGTTGTTGCAAATTCGTGTGTGTGTAAGGATCGCTCCGTAAGTGCAACAATTTAGCTCTTCATAATCCACAAAAAAATCCACAAAACTACACATCATATTATTTTTCATCTGCATCGAACTGCATGTATTTAAATTAACTTGGTACATTAACTCCAATAATTCAGTCAAATATCAACATTACGTATGCACCTTAGAAGGTATAACCAAATTCACCTACTGCGTCATGTCTGTACTGTGCCTCCCAGATACCTGATTTATTTCTATGTACCCAGTAGGGGTTCTTCGAGCGAAGGTAATTACACTGAGAGGGTTGTTTTGGCCGGCCGAAATGATGACCTTTGCACTTGACACAATTTTAATTGACCTTAAAGGCTCCAACTGAGTGTCGCAGTTATGTTTGCAGGTCAACGATCATGGAAACCCTTTGAACATCGTTGTTGCAGGTATATGTTTCTAATTTTATAGAAGAGACAGGTGGTACGTACATACCTATTAAAAAAATAATTGCATGAAGTCCCAATTTACGGACTTTTTTACAGCCTTAACCATGGACCAATTACTGAGGGGACTGGCCCTAAGCAACTCGGCCGAGTGGTCGGCCTAGTACTAACATCGACATAAAACGAAGCGAGTAGTTCAACTATTTACCGGTAGATAGAACAATGAAAAAACAATGACCACGTTTTTTTCATACAAATATCTAATAAGGGCACCTCTTTCTTTAGTCTTTACTCTGTGGTCTTAACAGTGGTGGGAAGTGTCTCAGTGGCGGACCAAGTCAAAAAAATAACTTTTTCCATCACCTGAACAATCATTTTCTCTGTCAAAACATTCTTTTTTATTCCACAACCTACTTATTCCGGGTAGACCCTATCATAGGTGACTTCTTACAAATTCTTTGAAGGTGACGAATATATGTGCCGTACTACATACAAACCGCAGTAGGCAATGTGCCCCAGGGTGGACCTGTCAAAACCAGAAATTATATTATGGGGGAGGTGGGAGACCACATTAACGTGGAGCGACCCACCGGGCCCGGATTTCGTTAAGTAAGACTGCATTTATATTACGAAGACGACAATGTTTTTCTCTTGGTTTTACTATACATTTTGACAGATAATGGCCGTATTCGGCGCCTGTTTGCCGTAAAATGTGTCGTCGCCGTAATGTGACCATTTAGAGTTCCCTCGGAAAATAAAAGGAACTCAAAAGAGTTCTAAAAAATATGTACCTACTGCTAAAGTTTTTATAGACTTTTGCGTAACGGAATACAAACATCTATTAAGATTAAGCAGTTTTTTTAGATATGAGTACCTAGCCAGCATAAAAATATGCTTAATATGCCAGTAGTAAAATACGCAATATTAATTAATTTATTTATTGAACACAAAACAGATTACAATTAATCATTCAAATTTTATATCGATGAAATCATCATAATATCTCTGCTCTGCATCCATTTTCGGAGAATATCAGCATGATTTCACATAGAAACCTAGACATAATTGCCCTGCCAGAATCCGGCCCTGTTACACAGCAAAGACAATTTGCTCGAATTAAGCCCCTGTCCCCCGGAGGCCGACGTTAAAATAAATATAATTCCAGTAAACATATTTCGCCAACAGATACAACTTATACAAATATTGATAATAAGAAATGTTGAGGCTATTTTTAAAGGAATTAAATGGAAATATTTGGAAAACGTGGCTACCTCGTTTGTATTTTCTTACTAGCTCTAACCCACGACTTCGCTTGCGAAGGTTTTCGATCCCCAATATTTCGTTATAACGTATTCTAGCTAGGTACAAAGTTAAAGATAGTTTAAGGTATAAGTAAGACGAGTGCCCCACGTCTGGCCGTAACTCGAACATAAGCCGATGAGAATATCTTACTAGAACCGATGACTAGCCGGAACTAACGGCGGCCTAAACGGATCTAGAGCGATCTAGAACGAATAGTTAGTAGAAGTTTCAATTCAATCTAGTCGATCTAAACAAACCTCGACCCCTCTCTTCCTAGCTCCCGTACTTTATTTATTTTTAAACAAATCGTAAATAATAATATCTACAGGACGTTTACCTAAGAATTTAATGTATTAGTTATTGAATATAAGTAGCTCACTAGCTGCTACACATAAACTTAGTTTAGGTATCTACACTGTTTTATATAACTTTGGATGTATTTTAAACTTCTAATGTCCGTAACACAAGATTCGTAGAATGTAATTGCAAGGCAAATATTTACCTATATGTATTACCGTCTTTACTAAGCATCTTCATAGATATCAGCTACCGTATGGTACGTCGTAGGTACCTGAATTGTTTTATTGGCCTTGTGACACACCCTGTGTACATTCGAATCTTGGAATGATCTGACCCAAATCGTTTCAATCGTCCATTCAATAACATATTCGTGTATACAATAATTCACAATGGACATTGTAAAACGCTAAACATGCGTCTGTCGGTGCGTCATACGATAATACTACGTATATTTTACATCTAAATCAAAACGGCGTATAGCCACAAACAGACTAAAGTATTTTTGCATTTTCTATTATCTAAAGACGTACCTATGAGGGTCAGCGGATTAGGCTAGCCACCAGGATAGCCAGGATAGGATAGATAGTGGAGCTGGGTATCCGTATCTATAGACAAGTGAATACTTGTTCTTAAGTACCTAAATTGTAAGCAAAATAGTCTCACAATCCCGTTTTAACAGATTTTCCATACAATATAACAATATTCTATATGGAATCTGTCAAAATATGATCGTCAAACAGGTTTTTATATAAGAATTCACTTAAGAATAAGTAATGACTAGTTTAAAGATACGTGTGTAGCCTGTTTCAGAACCGTCAAATAAGTTTTATCCACCAAATAAATTTGAAGATTTGACAGTTTTTATATAGAATACCTATCTGTTCAAACGTCTTTATCTGATGATTCTGAAAGAGGCCTCTAATCTATCACTGGACTATGTATCCCACGTGGTGGTGGGGTCAGCCTTCCTAATCTTTCCCTTCCACTGCGCTCTATCCTCGACTTCGTCTTCGGATACCTGACACTCTTTCATGTCCTTTAGCACTACAGCTTTCCATCTTGTTTTGGGTCTGCCTCCGAGTCTTGGACCGGGAATGGAAAATTGTAGTGCTAAGTTCCCTACGTATTCAGGTGGCCTCCTTTTCACGTGACCATACCATCGCAGCCTACTCTCTTGAATCTTGTCGGCGATATCGCGCACGCCTAGGCTCTAATCCATCACTATTACTGAAAATCTATTTGAAAGTAGTATCGTTATTGTATGCGCTCGCATGCATCATAACGTACGTATATTATTGTGTCATATATATAATATCACATTTATAAAGTAGGTACCTACCTAAGCTACACCGGCGCCTTACCACAAAGTAATTTGATCGTCTAGATCAAGTTAAACCAATGTGTTTCTAGGCATTGAAATTACAAGTCAAAGGTTTACAAATACTCTTTATAAATAAATAAATATCGCTAGACTGACACACTAACCGTATGGTCCCAAAAAAAGCGCTTGTACTATAGCTACCATACCATGGACTGGGGGCGATCCCAGTGACACCTAGACCAGATTTCAGAAATTATCCGAAATTATCTGGGGTTAGTACTATTTTTGTTTTCTTTGTCTGGCGGCAGGACAACTTACAGCAGAAACACTTTTTGTACATTACAGTGTGTTCATCTAGCTCCGCCCTGGCGATCCGCAAAGTACAAAAACCCGCCGTTAATGAAGACAGATTCAACCTACTGTGGACGCTGAGAGACAGAAAAAATAGAGTGAAAAATTAGACCCAAGCAGTTGTTTGCGTGGAGCCGTGGGAAAAGGTCCATTTCCTCAGTAGAAGATATTATTATAGGACAAAAGAAAACTTAGTGTTTTTATACTTAAGTGCAGATTGATTACTCCCTGTCTCGAAGCACTTGAATCTAAAACGCTAAAAGCACTATTTTCTTTTTTCTTTGTTTGTTAGGGTTCCGTAGTCCCAGCGAGAAACCCTTATAAGATCAACCAGTCTGTCCGTCCGTCCGTCTGTATCAGTCTGTCACAGTACCATAACTTCTATAATTGTCGATGGAAGTTTATGAACTTTGGCACAAAAAAAAAATATATATATATATATATATATATATATATATACGGTCGAATTGAGCAACCTCCTCCTTTTTTGAAGTCGGTTTAAAAATATCTATCCATTACAAAATTATAAAATTGTATAAGACTAAATATTATTTTGAGGTACCTTCCCTTACATGGAAAGTGTGTTTATTTTTCTTACGTACCCCATCATTTGGTGTATCACTGAAAAGGTATTTTTCATAGATTTAATATTGGTTGAGCGCGATGGTATTTTCAAATGAAAAATAATGTTTCTACAACATGTTAAGAAAACCCTGTCCGAGCCGAAACCGGTAATTAGGTTCCCCAATCACATGACCAAATAAAATAATAATAAAAAAAATATCATGATAGTAAACATATTAATGAACATTTAAAGTGCCAATTTTTTTTGCCTTTTTACCACATAATGTAGCTAATTTTAAAAATATGACAACACCGCTACCGGAAGTAATTATGTTAGATCGTGTGGCGTCACCTCAGACCACAAAGTATGTGATGACGTCATTTTATGTTTTTTTTTTTTTATGTAAACGGGGTATTTGTATTACAAAAAAATATGGGAGGCCTTTGCCCAGCAGTCGTACACATACTATGCCAAAAAAATAAAAAAAAAAATTTTTTTTACATTTTTATATGACTCCATTTTTACAAAAATGGAGTCTAATCTCGATACCCAACAATACGTTTTCGGGTCGGACAGGGTTTTTTTAACATATTGTATAGAATATTATCAGACGTATTTATTCAAACAAAGCTAAAGGTTGTATCCAATCCATCAGTCGGAAAGGGGACTAGTAATTACTCTGGGGCTGTATCGTCTGGGCGTGACACCGACGGCGTTACAGACAGACTATCATTTCCTAGTCACAGTTCCCTATTAATTAATGGATTCCGTCGCCCATAAATCAGGGCAAACTCGAAGACGACTGCGATGTTTTATGGGAGAATATTAATTAATACAGTGTTGCATTTTGAAAATGATTTGACGACCGCTTAGTACCGTGGTTTGAGCGTTGGCTGTCCGCCTCACTGCATCGGGTGGTTGCAGGTTCGATTCCCGCCAGGGGCAAATTTCGGAATCGTCATCTCCCCCAGTCCATTGATTAGTAGCCATAGTACAAGCGTGCTTAATTTGGGACTATACTGTTGGTGTGTGGCGATATTTATTAGAGATTTGAACGAATTTTCCCGTTTGATCATTATGATACATGTAACCTTACAAAGTTACAAATTACCATTACCAAGAAAGAGGGAGACATGACTGTTCAAAATAAACGGAGTCCGTGGACACAGTACGACTCAGTCGTTCGCGGAAAATAATGTTGAAAACATGTCGGTATTGTCCATAGATTTAGGAGCTACAGATGGAGTGCATAGAACACGAAAGTGAAGCCACCAAAGCAAATACAAAACAAAAAAGCGAATACAATCTCGCCTTATAACTACACAACTTTACACACACACAGATATATGTGCCCCTAGTGCCGCTCCTAGTTGTCACGCACACATACAATGCTATCCGGCTTCACATCATTTGTTGCCAAGACTACATCTGCCTACTTCTATTAATCTGTGGTATTGTCAATACGGTTCCTGTTCTGGTGAATTATGCCTCCTTATGTATTTAATAAGTTAATTGCGAGTGCGAATGATTGATTGATGTACAGATGTGTGAATTTCGCTGCATGTGATGCACTGGACACAAGTTTTGTGATTGCCATGTGAGAAGCTACCGTATCTGCTAAATTAATCAATGTTTCTGTCTCTATTTTTGATAGCTCAAAATAAATAGAATATTACGTTAGTACACAAAAGAGAGAGACACAAAAGATAAGGTTACACCAACAAATCTTACAAAATTAACGAAAAATCTCAACGACAATGAAAAGGTCAAAGTTAATTTTAATGCGTAAAGTAAAACATGTTTCCTTATTAAGATCAAATTAACAATGGCGGCCTGCATAATGCCATGAAATCGCAATATCTAAAAATAAGTGTTTTGTTAAATATTTCGTAGAATTACTTAAAGAACAAAATATACCTAAGTAGTAATAAAATTGGTAAATATTTTTTATGCATAAATCTCACAAGCCTTTGAACTCTCGTAAATATTTATACATTTTGGCGCCTGTCTGACAGACCAGTAACATGTTATTAGCCCGTAATATTTAAGGTTTGTTATGATTAACTATCAGTGTTATAAAATAAATAGGATATCCTCATGCTTGGCTACTGATATAGAACGTACCTACATGTGGAAATAGATTTATTTATCGTCGCGATGCGCTTGACGTGTGACACCGACAGACTAATGGTGGGTTTTAATTAAAAGCATCTTGGATCTTGTCGTTATAAAAACTATCTTGGGACGTGGGGGATAAATACGGAAAAAACACATCCATTTCACGTTGTTTTTTATTAAATACCGTTAATATACTTGCTATTAATTAATGGCTATTGAATAAAATAAATAATAATTGCTAAAGTAGAGATGTAGGATACATTAGCTTAATTTTTTATTTTATTATAAAGTTACTTACCTAATATTTAAAAGTCACTGACGAAAATAACAACAAAATCCGTCAACAAAACAAAAAAAAAAGAAAAACGACAACTTTAAACGAACACTATTCGATTTTCAAACAAAAAACAACTTGAAGTTCAAACTTTTTAACACTTTCAAACACTGGCCGCTTGGCCGCGCGAACTCGGCGATTATAATTTTAAATTAGTTCGGGATGCGCGCGAAAACGTTCCCGAGCGTGCGTTCAGAAGAAAATTTCAGTTGGACTGAAGGGCGGCGCTTCTGAATGGACGGCGGCGGACACGCTCATGCGCTCTCTTCGTTGGATATTTTTCCAACGGACTTTAAGCTTTTTCGCGCCTCGGAAAATATATTTTTGTCAAGTGCACTGGACGCCCGAGGGTTTTCTAAGAGGAAGGAAAATTCTGTTCATTCTCTCGGTGGTCGGTGGATGTTATAAAGGAAAGGTAACTTAACTGGTAATCCGTTGCAGCGATGTTGTAACTTCCTCTTTTCCGCTTTGCTATTTTTTATGAGTTTGTTTATCTTTTACAGAGATTTTTATTTCGATTACGTAATTAACGTTATTCAAGAGTAGGTAGGTACCAAATGGGTAGGTACCAGGGGTCACCAAATGGCGTACCGCGATCCGCATTCGGACCGCCGACCCATTTTGTGCGGACCGCGAGAACACAGCATCTTGCACTACAGAGTACGTAATTTAATAAAAATGTATCCCCCGCATTATCTTTGTTGAGTCAATTCGAAAACGGCCAGGCGAAGTAACGAGCTAATGAAAAAATCTCATTGATATGTAAAAAAATACCTTTTTTATTTCCGTAATTACATTTGTTTCATAAATATTTTTTTCTATAAAATATTGTGCGGACCGCGATAGTCATTTCATTTCTTAAAACTAGCCCCGGGCGAAACTAATTGCTGACCCCTGCTCTATACTATGAGGGACATGACAGAGCTATGCTACGCGCGGAATGAGTATTCAGCATTTAGATAATATAGTCGTAATAAAAGCTCGCAAAACTACGTGAACGCTCGCTTGAAATTGTCGACCGCTTGGCGAAGTGGTTTGATTCGTCGGCCGCTCAGGTTACTGCAACGGGTGCTTGCGGGTTCGATCCCGCAAGGTAAATTTCGGAAACGGCTATTTCGTAAATTTCCCTGGTCTGGGTGTCACTGGCATGGTAGATTTTTTCGAACCGGGGCAGAAACTTGATGGTTGCGCCTCTCTCTCCAGCGTTTGAGATAAATTACTTAAAAAACTCACAAATCGGCGTTTTGTGGCACAACCTACTGGGTGAAATCGAAATGGTAGGCAATATTTTAACCAGTGATTCTACACATGATTCAAAATATTTTAGGAAAACAAATAAAAAAATCTATTAATAAAAAAATATTGCTCGGGTAAGCAAATAAGCAAACCATTTAACTGTTATACCTTACCTGGGTAATACATTTTTATCAATTGATTTGTTGATTAATATTCCCTAAATATTCTATCTGAATCATATGTAGAATCACTGGTTAAAATATTGCCTACCATTTCGATTTCACCCAGTATATTATGATTTTGGCACCCCCTGAAACTGCCGCCCGGGCCGGGTGCCCCGGTGTGCCCCCGTCCCCGTAGGTCCGGGGCTCGTGTAAGGTATGTAATTTTTATAAATGTTTGTTTTTTTCTAGTGGTGGAATAATAAAGAGTTATCTATCTATGTATCTTAGTGGCTATGCACACGGAGCAACTTTCAACCGAAACTATCGCCGAAACTATCAACTTTTTAATGTTTGTTTGGCAGTTGCAGCCACAAATTGCCAATGCAGCAACAGTTGCCGCGGTTGCCGCGATTGTTTTATATGAAAACAGCTAGTTGCGAGTTACCAGTTGCCGTAAAAGTTGCCTGTGTGCATAGCCCCTTACGGCTCGCGCGTGCAGTAAGCGCGGCTCAAATCGTTTATGCGCTGCTGACAGGACAGCGCTGGTCAGACGCGGAATAACAAAATGGAAGTTTCGCCAGATAAGGGTGAATTTGTACTTAAAGTTTTAGATTGACGCTTCGATGTGCTTTGACTCTGTGCCAGAATAAATTGACCCTAAGACGATTTATTCTGCTGCAATGACTCATAGAACTTTTATTCGTGAACGCCGTGCGTATCTAGAGCTATTTCGTTCCGTACCTACCTAGGTCGTAATGGCCGACCGAATTCCCTAGGTAACAAACTACCAAGCAAAGCAAGCAAAAAGCTCCAAATTACTCGTCTTGCGTCCGCGATACGATTCGTCTTGTCTTTTCGACGAGAGCAATTACACCTGTCACTTTTTTTAGCACTGAAAAAGGCTGTGCTAGTCTGAATACCCACGACTACATGTGCTATTTCATTTATCGACGTAATTTTTTTGATGTGGTTATGGCACCGAAACCTAGGCTGGTCGTTAATTAACTATGGGCCTCATAAGAAGGCTCAAGGTCACTCAGAGAGCTATGGAGAGGGCTAAGCTCGGAGTTTCTCTACGAGATCGAATCAGAAATGAGGAGATACGTAGACAAACTAAGGTCACCGACATAGCCCTGCGAATTAGCAGGCTGAAGTGGCAGTGGGCGGGGCACATAACCCGAAGAACTGATGGCCGATGGGGCAGAAAGGTTCTTGAGTGGCGACCGCGGACCGGAAGACGCAGCGTGGGTAGGGTAGGCCCACAAGGTGGACAGACGACCTAGTGAAGGTCGCGGAAAAGTGCTGGAACCGGAAGACGCAGCGATAGATGTAAGGCCGGTTTAAAACCAATTAAACAAAACCTTTTGAAACGAAAAAAGCCGTTTAAAACCGAAATAAACAATTTTTTCCGATTTTAAACGGTTGGTGTTGATGACTATGTTTTTCCTAATTATAACTACATTTTTAGGTTGGGATATGACGGAGTACCCATAAACTGTGTAAAGATTTTTTAAACGTCGATTTTTTTAATTATAGTCGAATTATAACCTCTAAAATCCGCTTGTACGTTATCTACTTGTACGTTAGGGCATGCATATCTATTCTGTGGTTAGGTGAAATCCATAAATTACGTCTCAAGTAAAGGGGGGGAGAGGTCGACGAAATGTGACATTGTGTGACAAGGGGGTGGGAGGGGTCCTAAATTTTGTGACGTCACATTTAAAAATCTAATATATCTATTTTAACGAAATTTTATGCAAATTTCTGAAAATTGAATTGACGTCACACAGGGAGGGGGGGAGTCTCGCAAATGTGACCAGCTGTGACAAGGGGGGAGAGGTCTAAATATCATTAAATTCGTGTGACGTAATTAATGGATGGCCCCTTACTTCTATGTTACTGGTATCGTTTATTACTGTAACATACGGCATCGCGATTTTTAAACCGGTTTAAATGGGTTATTTGGGGTTTAAAACGGCAAAATTTTATTTTAAATGTTTTAAATCGGTTTTTTTACATCTATAGCAGCGTGGGTGGGCCCCTCACAAGGTGAACGACGACCTAGTGAAGATCGCGAAAAACTGCTGGATGCAAGTGGCACAGGACCGGTCGTCGTGAAAAACCTTGGGGGAGGACTATGTCCAACAGTGGACGTCTTTTGGCTGATCGTCTCTCGAATGTTGGCCTCAGGCTTTCAGGCTGTTCATCTCTATAATATTAATTATGATTTTGAATAGAAGGCAAGGTAATAAGTACCTAATAATTGGCTCCGTCTACGTCGGAACACATAGACCTAATGTGAGTGCTTGGGCAAAGCATCTGGACGCACCAATTGGTGTAAATAACCCTGCGTACCAGGCAATTGAAATTTTAGTGTCGTGCGTCCTGTAACATACCTACATACTTTTAGGAGCTTAGTTTATGTAGTAACTAAGTTTGTATTTGCTTGGGAGGAGAGTATTTACTTGGGATCAAAGAGAATGATTTAGTCCCTAGGTACTTGATCGACTACTTTTTTTTTTTAATAATAATATCCTGGGACATTTTTGTACACACGGTTACCTGATCCCAAACTAAGCAGAGCTTGTACTATGGAAACCAGATAACTGATATTACTAATCTACTTTTTTATTTGTAAATACATACTTAATATACTCATACATATACACCCAGACTCCGGACATACAGACATATTCATGCACACAAATGCATATCCCGGGTAGGAATCGAACCTACGACCTGCAGCGTGAAAGGCGCCTCCGCGCCAACCACGCTAACGGGCCCGTTAATGGCCCGTCGGGCCAAAGGACCCGTCTTTATTGGCCTTAGCAGTTTAGATATACTAACCTAACGAGTACACGCATAGCTAGCTACTATGTAGGTGCCTAGGTAGTTAACTGGCCACGTTAGCCACGGCGCGTTACTTGCACCCTGGGGAACGACTTGGAAGCTGGAAGTGTACTTATGCGACCTCTGATGACGTTTTGTGAAACTAAAATGTACCTAGACGGTGGCACTACGGCTAGAAAACATGTGACTAGTAACCGTCTCTTTCTTAGGTCTACTAACTGTGATCCTCTCGGCAACTTTCCAATCTTCTCATGTCAGTCCTAAATTCTGCCATAGTAGAAAAATGGGTAGTAAGTTATCTTCATAGAAACGCACCGCGCGCGGCTTGTATGTGTGCGCCGTGCGTATCTATGCGTCGCGCACGCACACTCAAACCAAAACTAAACCCGTTTATCAGTGCGAAACAATGCATTTCATGTTTGAGTGTGCGTGCGCGACGCATAGATACGCCTGGCACACACATACAAGCCGCGCGCGGTGCGTTTCTATGAAGATAACCTACTATCCATCTTTCTACTATGATTCTGTCTTTCTGAACGAAGCATTTCGATCAATTTCGATACATAGATATTTTATTTATCAATGACATATTTCGATAAATATTCATTGTGTTTTTATGCAGCAATTTCAATATTTCTCAAATCTCATAAAATTCAAGTCTTAACACTCAAAACCACAATAAATATAATGGCAGTTTTCAAATAATTCAAATCTTCCTTTCTGGTGTTCATCAATGTTTATTTCATACTATCATCGTAAAATAATAACAAAATATAAATAAATACAATCAGGTATACATATTAAAAGTCCATTTTCCATTTGTAACATATCAATTTAATATGATTTCTATAAACATTACCTATTGTATAATTTATGAACCGAAATATTACACTGATCATAATGCAACTCGCGTACGAACTGTTTGGTGAGGATGAGAGTACAAAAAAACTATTGATATTGTTTATTAAAAGTGTAGATGACGTGTTTCTGGCTGCGCCGGAGTTTCAAGGAGGTCGGTGCTTCCACGCCGACCTCGAACGTTGGTGCGGAATGGCGACTACTCGATGACGGTTTGTTCCTCTTTCACGAAAAATTCTATCACCTCCTCCACAGTGTTCGACTGGTCCGTGTCGAGACCGTCCGTGTCCACATCTGTTGGGGAGGAACGGGGATTATTAGTAAAAAAAATATTACGAGGTAAACCATAAAGCGGTTGTGCGATAATCTTGCGCTTCATATACAAAATGTCTCAATAGTGCGAAATAATTCTTGGGGGTTTGGATGAGTATCGAGCATGGACCTAATACTAAAAGGACTGGGTCTAAGCACCCGGGCCCGAAGACTCCACTAGGCCCGTGACGTCATAACAGTAGGCGTGGCTTAAGTCAGTGTGCTCTCGGCGTTCGTCTTGTGCAGACGTCTTGCAAACGTTCGCATCACAAATATAATTCTGACGCTGAGTTTCTTGCCGGATCTTCTCAGTCGAGGTCGCGTTTCCGATCCGGCAGTAGAATTTAAGGAAAAAATGTAAAATGACAATTTGTAAGTGCCAACGTAGGCCTAAACAAAATAAACGCTTTGACTTTGACTAATTCTATATCGACACTAGATGGCGACCTTTTGTACGTCCCTTTTACCATCCTACACTTAGTGACATCTAGTGAAACAATTTTAAACTACGTACTAACATCGACATAAAACGAAGCGAGTAGTTCTGCTATTGACCGGTAGATAGAAATAATCGGGTGGACGGTATCTCATTGGATCACACCCATTTCTTAACCCCACCACCCACGCCATCCCGCGCTTCCGCGCATCCGCAATTTTCCACGCTTTGTTTCATACAGAAATCTACTAAGAACATCTCTTCAGTTTATAATCTTTATGGTTAATACCATGCCAGTTGCCAGCGTGTGGCCGGTATGCGGGCGGGGAAGCCACATTCCATCCGAGCTCCTAATTGGCTTGGTGGTGTAGTAATCGGTATGTGTGGAGGGGTATACGTACAGTTCCTGAGCTCGAGCCGGCGCGGCTTCTGCTCGTTCCACTCCTCCACCTTCGCCTCGCGGTACTCCGTGTGCTTCTTCATCTGCTCCGTGCGCTTCGCCACCAATTCCTGATAACCACAATATTACACTTTAATACCCAAAATCTTTAAAAGCGTGGAATAATGAGCATCCGTAACGAATTTAGTTGAGAATACAGATTTATAGAGCTAAGAAATCCATAACATACAGTGCAAACATTTTTGTTCTACGACATAAGTTGACGTAGTTATGACCAAATTACTAGCCAAGTTCGCTCGCGGTTGCTGTGACGTCACAAGGCCCAGTCGCGCTTTGTAGTGAATGGCGGCGCGGGCACAGCACGCCTTCAAGCCGATCGGTCCGTGTGACGTCACCCGCGCCGGCCGCACATAATATAACATGTGTTGCGCACGTAATATAAAATTATACTGATGAGAAAGCTTAGTGTTAACTATAGTGTTGGTTTTGAGTTGATTTGTCGACCTCGAAATGATCCTCTTTAGACGTATAGTATACCTTGCTGGCTTTGTTACTGCGCATGCGGTCCTTGGACTCGAACTGTGAGTAGTACTTCTTGAGGTTCTTCTTGATGTCCTTCTGCTGTTTCTCCGAGAGCAATGTCGGGGGTCTCGGTCGCCAGTAGAACTGCGCGAAGCCCTCCTTCATCACTCTGTAATACATTTACTAATTACTTAGACGAACTTAAGTTTCTTGCCGGCTCTTCTCAATGAAAGCAGCATTACGGACCGGTCGTAACAATAAAATATTTTTGAAGACTATAAATTCATAAGTGCTTCCTTTAGCCTAAATGAATAATAATATTATGACTTTGAACTGGTGGTCTAGTCTGCTAGGCTCTGGCCGATTCCATTGCGTGAAATGATTTTAACTAATTCGGTTCGAATGTCACTGGATACGTCTTCAGTCCATTGCATAAAAGGAGCTTGCTTAGTTGTAAGATTTTAGCGAAATTGCAAAATCTAAATTTGTGTATATCTAATTGCTCATATATGATGATCATGGGGAGGACGGCAATACCATTATTATAGTCAATTTTAATTCGCGAACGAGTGCATATTTTTATGTTACGAATGTAGCAAACAAGTGTTCCAATAGATCGCCTATAGAGCCTATACCTATGCCTACAGATGCTTGCAATACCAAAGGCATTGCTCGCACGTTGCCGATCTGAAGGGAAGACGGACAGAGGGAGGAGAAGAAGGGGGGTTTAGACATATTCTTGCATGCTTACCTCCTCAATATCTTGCCCTGGAAGGACCAGATGTAGTATCCGCAGTCCATCTTGCACTTGAGCGACGACACGCCCGTCACCACGTAGCGACCCGTCGGGTCCCACTCGATGCCAGACATCTATTGAAGAATTACAATAAAATAATCATTATTATTATTGTTAATGTGACCACGTCATTATTGCTGCGACAAGCGGTGGGAAAAGAACAATCACCGCAAAAAATAAAACGTATTGACAATGCCGCTTGACGATCTTTTTACGCTAGATATCGCAGTAGACCTAACACAGCCGTAGTGATGGGATGTTCTCGAGAACATTCTCACCCTCGGAAAGTTACTCGTGAGAATTTTTGAGAATCTTATATTTTGGGTGCCGTTATCCTAACTTTCAATCTTAAAAACAATTTAAACCACCATACTTGCATGTTTAATGAGGTTTATGCCAAGTTTAACATGCTTGAGACGATAAATTCTCGAAAATTCTCACGAGTAAGTTTCCAACGGTGAGAATGTTCTCGAGAACATCCCATCACTACACAGCCGTGATATTAAAAATTGCGTTGGTGTGCTAGGCTACACACATATTACACATTCACGACGCGACCAATAAATGGCTGAGTGCACGCTCCAGTACCGTCACCAGCCAGCCAGCCCAGGCAGCAGGCAGGCAGGATGGTGCTGGGGTACCAGGCATACCCTGGCTGGAAGATCTTATCTCCCCTTTTCCCAGTTTCATCACCTCAGCATATCTCATGGATCGAAAGCAGAGTTGCAAAAAAACAGGAAATTTAAAATGAAATCTGTTTAAAACGTGTTTAAAAGAGAACGAATAAATCACCGTGTTTAAAACAAGCAAACCCTGATCCAAAGCGATAAGATCACAGCCAAGTCATTATTAAAATTGCGCGACATATGTATTTGAATATTAAAAAATTCCATATATCGTAAAGTATTGAGGCTTTACCTATTGGCTGGCTATTGTATTGGGTTGGTTAATCTCCACAATGTAGTGGTGTATGGCCATGGTCACTCAAGCCTCTGACTACCCCCGAATCGGGATAAAAGTCGTGACGTTACATTTCATTTATTTTTTTGAGGCTATCAACAGAACTCACCTGATAATGGTCCGCGACATTCATGATAGTGAAATCATTAGTGTCCAGGAACTCCAAAGCGCCTCCGGTCAGCCCCAAGTTAGCCAACACGATGAACTGTCCGGACGGAGACCAGAACAGATGGTTGAAGCGTTGCTCCTCAAACTTCTTCAATAAAGTGGGAGCTTGTCCAGTGTTCACTTGGTAGAAACTAATGCAGATATTCGCCGGATCACCGTGGATGATGGAGAACTTGGACCCAACTGGCTCCCAAGCGAACGCCTGGATCGGCTCCTTGATTTCTACAGAGTCGACCGGTATCTCTTTCTCTCTCATATGGAATATTTCGAAATTGCAGTACATTCCAGAGTATTTGATCTCGTTTTTATCCTTCTTCACTTTCGAGTAACGGTCTACTTTGACGCAGAGGTAGTCGCCGCTCTTCTGCCAGTGTATTCTGCAGTCGGCGACCGAGAACAAGTTCTTTGAGCGTATTTCCGTGCGGTTCGGGAGTTCTAGGAGGGTGACGCGGGCGGGCACATCCTTGTCTTCGGCTACCCAGTAGGCCAGGATGTTGTCTGTCGACGACCAGCCGAAGTCCCTGTGAAATTAAAAGTAACATTCATTAATATACGGGAGTAAAGAGCAGGGAGCTTTTTCTTAAACACATCTCTCTCAAGATTGATATCAAACTTATCATGCTGTATTTGACAGATGTTCCATACATTAAACGTCAAAACTGCATCTTAAGATAGATCTCAACTTTGAGATTGATTTATTAATACAGGCCTAAATTAAGTCCGCAATTTTTTTATTGGGTCTAATAAAGACAAGAGTATCAGTATTTTTGACGGAAAATAACAGAATCGGACTGAATTATAGCGTTACAGAACCCTAAAAATAATTGGGTTGGGTTGGGTTCTGACTATCTAGTGAAACGTGGGCTTTGAGTTGGTTAATACCTCCACAATGTGGTGGAGTATGGCCACTCAAGCCTCTGACTACCCCCGAACGGGGATAAAAGTCGTGACGTTACATTACATTACATTACGTTACAAAAATAATTGCTTGACTTTTTAGACATACTCAAATTGTTTTTTCTACGCCTTGCATGTATGAAAATTAAAAAATGGGTATAAGATTGGTGTACCGCAATAACAAACTAGCTAATGCTAACGTCAACGTGTAGAAGAAATTGTTAAAAATACTTATTTAAAACATTGTAGTTATAAACGCAAATATATTCAGCTGTTGAATGTGAAGACCTCTTAGAGCCGCCACATACGTACGGAATTCTGAAATTCGGAATTCCGTTTCGGAATATCGAATCGGGATTTCGTAAGCTTGGGTTTCGTTTCGAAATATCAAATCGGGGATTCCGAACACAGTAAATCCATCCAAATGTATGGACGTATCGCGTTCGGAAACCCCGATTCGATATTTCAAAACGGAATTCCGTATGTATATGGCGGGCCTTATCACACACATACGTCTATTTCCGTTCGGAATAATTTCGGACGCACAGACTACCATACGGAATTCCGCAACGGAAAAATTTCGAATGGAAAAATGTGCTACATCTATACATTTGGATGGATTTACTGCGTTCCGAATCCCGATTCGATATTTCGAAACGGAATTCTGAACGGAAAATTCCGCATGTACATGGCGGCCCTTAAAATGATATCCACATTTTGTGTAACATCCATTAATGACAATTAATTACCTGATTCCAGGTATTTTAATGGACTTCTTGTCGAGCAGGCCGAAGCTGGGCGTCTCGTACACGGACAGCATGTCGGGGCCGAGCCTCGCGAAGAACTTGTCGTCCTTGCTCCAGCGGAACACCGGCCACGTCACGTACTCGTCCGGCGGCGGGAAGCTGCGCTTCTCTTGCCCGGTTCTAAAAAAAGAAAATTAAAAATATTTTTTTGTCTATCAACAATGCACTTATCACAAATCCTCAACAAGTTCAGGAAAACTTGAATTGCCAACTCTAAGTTCATAAACAAAATAAACTGGGATTCACCACTACATTCCCCATCATCATCACCATCCCCTCCCCCATACAGATCTATTACCAAAATCGTCATTTTATCAAAACCATTGTCATAGGGATCCCTATGGCATGCCAGAATGTACTAGTATATTTACAACTAGCTGATGCCCGCGGCTTCGCCCGCGTGGATGTCGGTGTTTCTCTACTATATTATGCATGTATTATACATTATAAACCTTCCTCTTGAATCACTCTATCTATTAAAAAAATACCGCATCAAAATCCGTTGCGTAGTTTTAAAGATCTAAGCATACATAGGGACAGACAGCGGGAAGAGACTTTGTTTTATACTATGTAGTGATAGTGATGATTAGGAACTACATCCGCAGATGAAAAATAAGACTAGATCCTATTTAAAATACTACAAATGAATGTGTATTTCAGAACTGATTCCCATCAAACACAGCATAAGCAAGTCTCCAAACAAACCAGTCCCAAAGCAAAAATCACTACTCTGCATCATTTGTAAAATATTATTTAATCTAACCATGATTGAGTATGGACCGTTATTGTTTCATCAACTATCTATTCACATTCAGTACATGTGGCCATTCCACTTCACCGATTGAGACTTGAATACATAATTTGAAAACCTGTTATGTTGCTCTTAAATTAATCCTGATTTATTCACGTTCGTATAGAATGTTAGAGCAAATTAAATGTACCAACAGTTATTTGTGACACACATGACATCAGGCCCCAGCCTGCTAGCTAAAACCAATGGAAAACCAGTTCTGGCTCGACCGGGGTAGTACCACCCTCTCACAGAATATCGGCATAAAGTAGCTATTACAGCTGCGTTTTGTATGAGTGAGAACCGGAAGCCCAATCACCATAAGTTCACCCCCTATTTCATGGGTACCTAAAACCAATGACGAAAATGTGGGTGTAATGTGTGTGTATGGCAACCGCTTGGCGCAGTGGTTTCAGCGTAGGCTGCTCGGATCACTGCATCGGATTGTTGCGGGTTCCAGAGGCAAATTTCGGAAAAGCCCTTTTCGTAATTTACCCTGGTGTGGGTGTCACCCGATCGCCCTCAGTCCATTGAACGGTACCCATAGTACAAGCATTGCTTAGTTTGGGACCATACAGTTGGTGGGTAAGTCTGGCGATATTTAGGGCACCCCTGGCAGAGTGGGGCAAAATTTAATTGCAGTTAATTAATTGCAAATTGCATGTGGTGTCACAATTAACAATTAATTTTGATTTGTATGTCAATCGCAAAAAAATCACAATTAATTGTTAATTGTGACACCACCTGAAATTTGCAATTAATTAATTGCAATTAAATTTTGCCCAACTCTGACCCCTGCCTACGCATTCCGGGAATACAAGTGTGAAAATAGTGATAGAAACTTACCTAATATCCCAAATGATGAGTTTCTTATCATCCCCTCTATCACCGCTCGGTGAAAACGTGACAATATAGTTCTCACACGGTGAGAAAGAGATGAAGCGAGCTTCAGGGTGGAAGAACTTTTGGAATTGGGAGAACTTGGGCCCCGCCCACAGCGCCACGCCGCGCCAATGAAACGTCGCGAGGTAAGTGCCCAGGGGAGACCATAGCGCGTACGTTTCCGTCCAGTTCTATTGGCAAAGGAAAGGCGTTACAATTCATAGACCTAGTCCAACTGGCAAGTTTTATAGTAGACAAGAAATATGCACTTTAGCATATCATAATAAAGTCTCCTTCTATCTAAATTTCAATGCTCTGAAAGTAACAACACAACGCCTGTGATATTTATGTGAGCTTAATGCAATAAGTTGAATTAACTGCCTGCCTGATATTAAATAATAATAATCTTTATTATTACTTCAATTCTATAAGGTTAATGCCTTTCATTATATTAAACAATATGTATATATAACATTCATGTAACTGGAAAAGAAATTGAACTGTAATAGAAACAAGAATCATGTAACTAGAAGAAATAAGAAATAGTATATTAAAATAAGATAATAGAGAAATAAAATATAAGGCAAGTAGATATAGAAATATGTATACAATAGGAGTAATAAATAGAAACCCTTAAATATCCCCATAGCACAGTAAAGACTGATTGCCACGTCAGAGGGTTAGCTCGCGAGCCAGGCCCAAAAGTGCCCGGACAGGAAAAAATATTGCCTTTCATTAATGAGGATGAAATAATTAACATGCTGTGGGTTTTTCCTCTATTTTATGAAAATGGCTAGTTTTAAATGTCTCAGGGTAAAATAATTAATGTTGATGGAGAGATGTAATTAAAAGTGTACAATTTCAAAACAAGTTCAATGTATGAAAATTCAGATATAATTGTTGATTTCTCCATTGTGCTCAAGTATGTGCTAATAAGGTAAATGTCCGTATTCAAGGTGAATTACCACTTTGAGTTAGTTTATAATTTACAAGTATGACAAATACATTTTTTACCATATAAATAAATTGTTTTCATTTAATTAGATTGTAAATTTACTACAGAGGTTTTATTTTCATGTATACCTAGAACAGAGTTAAAAGAATAACAGTAATAACTATAAAATAATCAAAATGTTGTTTTATTATAATAGCTTGTTATTACTTAGTTTCACTATTCTACATTTGACGAAAAGATCTATCACTTTAAATTTTCTGTCTGAATGCATTTTGAAGAAGAGATCAACAACCTTGGCTTGATTTTGATGGATACAATGTGGATAAAGTGATGTGTCATATTTGTTATTAAGTTTTGGGCTGAGTGACAGAATTAAAAGATTGTGCAATCACATTTTAAATGAGAAAATTAATTTGTCTAGATTTACTAATCACTCAAGTCACTGTTAAAATTTATACTGACACATGGAACTAGGATGACTAATAGTATTATAACATACTTTCATACCTATAATTTCCCTCTACTCTTGATTGATATCACACAATTACAATAATAATTATTAGTAGATACTTAACTATCTAAATACAAACAAATCTAAATACTAACTGACGTTGACTGACTGACAGACAACGCACAGCCTAACCGCTGGTCATAGGGACTTGAAATTTGGAGGGTGTACTTGTCTTGACGGGTAGAGGTGTACTAAGAAAGGATTTTTTGAAATTCAACCCCTAATGGCGTTAAATAGGGGATGAAAGTTCGCATGGATGTTCAATCTAGAATTCTGCGCTGATGAAGTCGCAGGCGAAAGGTAGTTAGAAAATAAACGATCAACTCACTGGTCTCTCCTGTAACGTCACAGGCTCCGGGAGGGTGTTCTGCCACACCTGAAGTGCTGTGCCAGTGCCAATGCCCACCAGATACTGGTCGTACGCATCAGGGTCCATCAGGTACCATTGCAGGTCCGATTGGACCTTGAACGGCTGGGGCGCTGGCGGTTCCCATTCTTCAGGGATATCCGCATACCTGGGAAATTATTATTTGGGTGTAGATATATTTAGACAGAGGCATAATTATAGGGGTTAGTCAGAACTACTCCAGGTTCAGTTGATATGCTGTGGAATGTATGAATATAAGTCTAATTATCACGGGATCAGAGTTCATGTTAAATGGTCATAGTGTGAAATTAATTTTGTCTTCAGTATGACTGACTATGACGAGATGTCAGTTAGACAGGAAGTGGAGGAAAACATACCAAATTACAGCTTTGTTTACATAACCATTTCAAGTGTTTTGAATTGGAACCTTTTGTACAAATGTTTGTACAAATGTATATTCAATTTACCTTATTTGGATTCATCACTAGCTACTGCCTTTAATTATTATTTGTGAGCATATGTCAATTAATTGGCAAACTTTTTAATAAATATACATAACCTTTGCCAGAGGTTCAATATAAAATTAATTCTATGCAATAATGATATCATAAGGGCTCGAGTTCATTGGGATTTCAGTAATAAGCAATAATGCATAAGCCCATATCTAAATGCATGAATCTTACTTATCAACATATACAATTTGTGTTACATGTATGTGACACATTCCACTCATTTGGTCTAGTAACAAAATCGAAAATGAGATAATACTATGACATATCATTTGATGCCACAGTACTTTTGATGCTTGGGAGTTGCGAGGATATTTTATGTACTATTATCAGTCGTAATCTAAGATAATGAGGATGAATAAACGCCACATGGACGCTAAAAACATGACAGTACTCACTTTATAAAATCGGTGAACAAATTCACTAAAAATGTGTGCTGCTTATCTAATTTACAGTTATTTGTAGCCTTCACGGCCTCGGCAGCGTTCTGGGGGTTGCTGTACTCTAAGAAGATGTAGCCAATTGTGGCTCCATTCTCAGAAGTTGGGTAATACTCGTTCACGATCTTGCCGAACTTAACAAATATCTTGTTTATAACACTCTGCAGCTTCTCCAGCCGCTCGGGCCCGACCTGCGGGCACCCATCGACGACGATCACGTTCTCATAACTGTCCGACTCCTTAGGCTTTTGCTCTAAAAGATCCGCCAACAACTCTGCAACGTCAAAGTTAGGTTAGGTTTTTGTAATCCTTATTTTGTTACTAAAAACCACTAATATAACACTGAATTATACAGAATTAAACACCTCAACGTACACTAAATCTCACAAATATGTTATAAATTGTAACAACATCATAGAAAACTTGTAAAATGCGTGGGTGACGCATATGGCCGGTCAATCTTGTCACGATAAAATGCCCACCTTCATCGGGAATATCGTCAACGAATCCCTCAGGGTCGTCAAAATCAGGCTCCTCGTCAAAATTCTGCTCTTCATTATCACTTTGAGGGGTTTGGTTCACTTTTTCGTCGCCTTTTTTCTTAGCCATTTTGACGATGTAACGTGTGTAACCGGAAGACACTCCATTAGTGCCTGATCATAGAGCACACTTTTTTTACTTTCCCTTCAGATACGTTTTGTTAATGCTATTTTATATTAGCTACCAAGCTGTATTTATGAAATATTATTCGCATAGTTTTAAAAACTGAATTAGAAATTCACTGGTAAGGACTAAAATTAATGTTTTGTCATATTTAGAGCACTTTTGCTAACAACAAATAACATTCTACAATCAAATTATGACGCCTAGGAATCGATACTAAACGCGCATTTTGCAATAATATTTCCGCTTTTGCCATAGACAATATAAAATTCGAGGGAATATTTAAAAGTATAGACGTGATCACAAGTTACACAAAAGTTTGAAATCAATAAAAACAAAACCAAAGTAAATTAAATAAATATTCAAACATTAATATAAGTGTTGTTTTATTGTAAACATACATAATTACATGTTTATTATTTCGGCCTGTACCTAATCGTTACTATAAAATACCTCAGTCTTACCTTCCTTATAATGCGTAATCGTACGTCATTTTATCAATAGGTAAGCAGGTATTATAAAATGGTTTTCTTTTCCCGTTCCTGTGATCGTTTTTAGGTGACTGTCATATTTTAAAACCGTTTTTAATTTGCCAGCTAGCCAGCCATACAGTACGGGTCGCACGATCGCACACAGATGAGGTGGCGGCGCTGGTTGTCGGGTCACCGCACATATAAAATTGGGGTCATCACACTGCACACGTAGGTAAGTTGTAGGTGTGTGCATACAATGTGCTAGGTATTGTAACGCAGCTAATAACACGTAGGTATGCAGTCGGATGTGATGTGCGACAGATTCATATTGGGATGTTTTGCTGTGGTTGACTCATAATAAAAATTAAAGGTCTTATAAAGTAGCATTGAGTTGTAGTTGTATTACCTACATACATTAAAGTAATAACGAGAAACTCGGTAAACTCGTTCGGTACTTATGCGCTGTTTACTCTCCGCGGTGTAAAATTTTGTATTTAGGTAGGTACCTTTCCACTCAGGAAATAGTAGATTCGAGTATACTTGCTTAATTAATAACCTAGAGCTATTCCATAACGTGTGTAGGTACCTACTTAATCTTAATTTCTCACCGCTCATCTCAAAAATAACACTGAGAGTAGTGGCTTCTTACAAAACCATTTCTAATCCTCTTATCAGTGGGGCTAACTCGATCACAAAAATGAATCACTTTATGATCATAATATGATTCACCGAAATCGTAAGATGGTTACTCCCAAGCAATTCATATTATGAATCGCAATTCATCTATTTGACAGTTATATGAAATTGGTAATATGGTCCACGAAGAAAGATGAATTGCAATGTTGCAAATTGTCAATGTCAATTTAATGACAAATAGGTCAGAGAGAAACTTATATATAGGAAATAGGTACCATACCTATTTATCATAACCTATGAAGATGTTTATTGTTTTTTATGTATTACGAAATATTACTTAACATGAACATCAAGAGTCTCCACGACGACCCCTCAACATGCCAACGCAGGTGCCTAAGAATCCGGCACCGCTGAAAGAAAAGCACGAGCTTTCGCGAGTTTATCCGCGGGATTACGAGCCATCGGGTCCACGAAAACTCCAGTGCAACAAGGAGAGCTTCATCACGGTGGAGGAACGAGGAAGCCAGCTAGTCTAAACAATGTGGCATCGCGTCAACGAAACCCTACCAGCTGCGCGCTGCCATGTGCTGAATTTTAACCGGAGGGTGGTTTGTTTCGACGCTTCAAAGGTCGGTTGCAGGGCACGAACAGCGTCATGACACCGACTAGTTATAGCTACGTGTTAATCGTTATGACCGTGAATGTGTAATATTGTTATGTAGGTATATGTTTGGTTTCCCGAATTATAAATAAATAAAATGACTGAATTTCTTAAGTATCTCGAATACCTACCCTCACTATAAGCAAGAACATGAAGATTGTAACAGTGGCTCATACTAAACAATTACCATCTTGTGAAGGAAGTTTATCACAAACAAACTTTCGGGAAGAACATACCTACCTAATGTAATTTCATTTCATAGGTATTAATTTTATTTTCAGGTAGGTAAATAACACTGCTTTTCAATAATTTTAAAGATGTTACTATACCTTATAATGTATTTTATGTACGTATCTAATTAATGTTTTTACAATCTTATTTTATTCTTAATAAAATAAGATCAAAATAAATTCAACCATAACTTTATGGATTTTATCGTTTTTCTATAGCAACCTTGAATACCATGGCTCTAAAGGGCTTGTATCTAGGGCAGTAAAACAAATTTAAAAAAAAAAAGGATTCAAATATGAAATTGTCTATGGAGCAGAATTGCTCGTGAATCGCGGTTCATCTGTGCCCATATTACCGAAATTAGATGAAATGCAAAACGGTTCATTTGATGAATTGGAATTGCAATTCATAAGCAATATTGCATAGTGACGCAGTTAGACCCGCAGGTAATTTCATAATTCTTATCTGAAGCGTGAGTGCAGCTTGCGTACGCGCGCCGCCCCGCCGCTTTCTATGAACTTAGTGCAATGAGGTCGACTTGCCGTCCGCTTTTTTACAGCACTTTATGCTTCTTTACGATCCAACTTTCGTATAGCCGTCTCGTCGCGGGAGGAAATGAGACTTTTTATACCTAGTCGGTCCTGTTTGGTACCGCAATACAACGTATTTTCAGGCATGTGCTACGGCCATAGTGCCCCAACGGATTTACCTTTAGAGTTTTTTTCAGACTCGTGATAATTTTCAAATGTAATATGAAAGCGCTCCTGAAATTTTGGCTATCCTTAAAATGGTTTTGGAAAAGAAACATAATATGTTATTTCTATATTATATTGTTTTTCTATATTATAGACAACTCAATATGGAAATGGTGACTGATCTTATAATGATCTCTGCGGACCTAATACGGTCCTTATGCAATATTGCTAATGAATTGCATTGCAATTCATTTTTCTGATTTTCTCAGGAATCCTTAGCAATTCCGCTAAACTTGTGTAGAATGTTGACACATTTTACGCCATTCGTGACAGTTTCACGGAAATTTAGGGGATTCTGCTGGAGGGTTGGAAAAATGAATTGCTTTAGCAGAATTGCCGCAATTCATCTTTGTGACGGTATTAACCCCACTGTAAGAACATCGCGTCATCGTCACGAATGCAGATGAAACATTACCTACGTTTACGACCGGCACGCACATTATTACCTATTTACCAACAATATACAGACAGGAATAAACTACTGATTTAATATAGTTCACGAATAACTGTGAGGCGCTCATATTATGAAAGATGCAACGGCTAGTGATTTCAGATTGATTAATTTAAAAGGAGTAAATAGTACCTAATCACAGGACGCATTATTTTAAATAGATACCCATATACCACTGTGCTACTGCCTCATGGCATTGTCCTCTACAGGTGCATAGTGCACTTTCTAACATTATCGATATCGATATAGGGTTAGGCTACCATTTGGATACCTATTCTAAATACCAAAAGTACATGTTCACCAACACAATAGGATTACCTATAGAATATTCCCACACAATTCAGATTGCACAAATCGAAGTCAAATAGCAAGACAAACGGCCGGAAAATAGAGCGTACGGTTTACATCATTTTCTTACGGTGGTTTTGCGGACGGATGACTAGGAAAACTGCGAACTATGCGTACCTAAAGGTAAGCAGTGTTATGTTACTATAGTAGAGTCGGGAGCACTCGGTAGTGTAGTTAACATGTAAGTAAGTACCTGTTAGAGACGATTACGGTATGGTATGGTATGGTATGGTGATACGATATGGTTGATACCTATAAAAAAATAAAATTATAATTTGTTAGTAGGATAAATACACAAATTTACTTTGAGTATGGGATTTTTCTACGGTCTATGATGGGGATGGTAGAAGGAATAGAGGGAATGCCGATTTTTTTGCATAGACCATGCAAGGTCCGCCTGGATTTTTTCTGTCGAACGTTTCTTCAAACGTTCATAAGTACCTACTCTATACCTATACCAGTGTTACTAAACCGTAAATCTGATAGCTTATAAATTTTGGCCAAGTTCACAGTTTACACGTTGGAAATGGCCGTAACAGATTGGTATTATAAAATTACCTCACGCGATATTTTCTTAGCACAAACCTACGTGATGTCATCCTCCGTAGAGATGCGTACGTGACACAATAACGATGAATAAATACGTTTATATTCTCGTTTATGTACCTACATATGTTTTATATAAATTATGTTTTATGTATATTATGCATCATGACAGAAATTCCTTGAAGTACTTACCTACCTATGTAAAAGTCTGCTCAGTTACAGAGATGATGATATTTTGATTAAAGACTACATTAAGCGGTAACCTATCATTAATAACCTAACCTACCTACTTAACTAAATTATAGATTAGGTATATTAACATTAATGTCGACTTTAATAAATTGTCTGTGTGTGAAACTTCAACAAAGGTAAAGTATTTAAGCGAAGTAGGTAAGTACTTACCTACTTTTTCTGATTGAATAGGTACTACGCACTTATAGGATCGCGTTATTATTATCTTCACCTCTTTATAATAAGGACGGACAAATCTTTAACCGAGAATACCACAATATTAAAGTATTTTGCTAACAAGGCTATACTTGCACGAATGAAAAAGTATCGTAGGTATTTCGATAGTATTAAATTTATATGACTCAAGTTATAGGTACATTCAGTGCACATAATTGCACATACGAATACTACAGCTGTATAAATACATACGCCGATGGAAAGAAATTCTTTAGTGTATCATTTAACTTTAGCTCACGTTGGCTTTACATCATTGTAATACTGGTTATGTTTTGAGGTTGTAAGCGCAGGGGATCCATCGAAGTGGGGTGTTCCACAACTCAAAGCTAGTCAGTGTACCGCCATCGCGACCGCGGGACGCCGTGTTTCCCGCGCTTACCAAACCACAGATAAATATCTATCCCGATTCTTCCCGCGTAAAGGTAATTAGCCAGTACCGTTGCGTTCATTATTCCATGTTTAAAACTATTTAGTGAAGTGCTCATTTTTTTAAATTAGTGTGACACGTTTGTGTGTACGCGCCTATTGTGTCGCATGTGCTGTGCTTGCATGAGTGGGAACTAGCAGATCGGTTCGCATAATTTTTTTAGTATGTTAAGTACGTTTCTAACTGTCCATACGTACCTACTAGGTATTATAATGTAAATGCGTTTTTTGCCCTTTGCAATTTTTTTTATAGTACCTACGAAGTACTTGCCTGTGGATTTGTTATCAGCTATGGTAGTTAGGACTATTGGTAAGGACAAACTGAATTTAATAAAAATAAATAAAATAACCCTGCGTAGCATTTACGCTCAGCCGAGCCCACGTCTATTTCGAGTATAAAAAAGAAATCACTGTTATTCTAAAGCATTAATTAAATTACATCTGTCTGTACCACATTCGTTCAGCAGTTTTAGCGTGATATGTAGGTACTCATACAAACTTATAAACAAACACACATACTTATCTTTAGTAGGTTATATTTAAATGAAGTCCTATTTATGCATACAAATAGAGGTATGAGGCTATAGGTATCCTACTAGTAAAAATCTCGTTAGTCAAGTTTTTTTTTTATACAAAACGTGTTGGTTGATATTCGGATACGTAATAATATTGAATTATCGTAATTACTACAGAATGTCTCAAAAGTCCGAATTAACAATTTAGATTCACAGTAGTTGATTATGTAGATACCTAGTAACTAGGTATCATATTTCTGTGCTGCCTTTGAGTATTTGTCACGATTTTCGTATTTTTCGTGTTGCTCCTCACCGTATCAAGAAATGCCCGCATGCAGATTACCACCCTGTATACCTACCTAATTAGTAATCATTACCCGAAATCCGCGGTTAATTACTTTAGTTTTAAAAAACGGACACTAAAACTAGTGCGGCTTTCACGTTGCGACGTATTATATCCTCTATAGCGACGTGCAACTATAATTTTTCGGACGTATGACCGAAATATTAATGGTTCAAATTACTTACGAGATCTCTACATTTCGCAGTTCCGCCAATAATTCGCGTGACAACTTTTTTTTTAAAGTTACCATATTTTGCTTAATTAAATATCATAATTTATTTTTAAAAAATACGTTGAATTGTCTAACTGTTACTCGAGAAAAAACACATTAAACAATACTTATGTGCGCGTCGCCAAATTCTAATTAAATTTATAAATAGTAGAGAAAAGTCGTGTGTTGCCAGAGCGTGTCGCTAGTCTTTCATTAAAAAAAAACTTTTTTTTAAGTGACTAAGCTGGCTTCCGGCTGTCTCACTCATCGTACGAAACTTAGCTGTAATAGCTACTTAAAGCCGATCTTCTGTGAGAGAGTGGTACTACCCGGGTCGAGCCAACCCGTATATGAGCTGCCGTCAATTGGCTACAGGTTAGCTCTACCACCAATACAATACCTGTAGGTCCTTAATAATAAATCGATCTCAAATTGAGATCGATCTTAAGGTGCAGTTTTGACATTTAATGTCTAGAACATCAGTCAAAAACAGCATCTTAAGTTCGATCTCAATCTTGAGATCGAACCAACCACCACCACCACCGCATTTTGAAGGTGGTAGAGCCAAGCTGTAGCCAATTGACTGCAGCTCATAAACGGGCTGGCTCGACCGGGGTAGTACCACCCTCTCACAGAAGATCGGCGTAAAGCAGCTATTACAGCTGCGTTTCGTACGATGAGTGAGAGAGCCGTAAGCCCACCCCCCCTCCCCCTCCCTCCATCCCACTCCCCTTCAGGTCGGCAATGTGCGAGCAATACCTTTGGTATTGTAAGCATCTATAGGCTACGGTAACTGCTTAACATCAGGCGGGCCGTACGCTTTTTTGCCACCGCAGTCCTATAAAAAAAAAAAAATAACGATTTATAAATACGGGCCATATACCTACTTGTACACTTCCAGAACATGTTGAGTCGGATGCTACTCCTCCTGGTGCTGGGTGCTGCCAGCGGCGAGGAGACCTGCCTCTCAGTGGAACAGGACCCTTACCTGCTGTTCGGCACCAAGACAGCATACATCTTCGCGAACAAGAACAGGCCATCTATTAGAGACAATAGAGTCCACGATGTTCCCGGTGAGTGATTCTACCTTTTAATTAATAATAATAATAATTATTAGCCCTTTTGACGTCCCACTCCTCACCACGGGCCTCCCCTCATTGCGAGTAGGATTCAGGCCATTTAATAATTTAGTTTTTTTATATTTTATTTTGAACTTTTTTGAAATTACAGACAGACACTTCAATTTTATTTATTTGTATAGAGTATAGATAGATGTCTACGTGGTCAGCCGTCAAAACTGAATGCTTGGGCGCGCCGCTCGGCTCATGTAGACCTACCAAGTTTGATCAGTAGCCCGATTCACGTAACCAAAACCGTAACAACATCTCAGCGATATAGTCGTTGATAGTCTTTTCGTAACAAGAAAAGGCTATCAACGATTATATCGCTGAAATGTCGTTACGGTTTTGGTTACGTGAATCGGGCCCCTGGGCCAAGAATAAGCTATTACGACCGCTTGGCGTAGTGGTTTGAGCGTTGGCCACTCGGCTCACTGCATCGGGTGCTTGCGGGTTCGATTCCCGCCTATGACAAATTTCGGAAACGGCCTTTTCGTTATTTGCCCTGGTCTGGGTGTCACTGGGATCGCCCCAGTCCATTGTATAGTAGCCATAGTACAAGCATTGTTTAGTTTGGGACCATACAGTTAGTGTGTAAGTCTGGCGATATTTATATTTATTTATTTGAGCTATGACGTTATAGAGTACAGATACAGACAGACGTAGACTTATGTAGATTAGATAACAGTGAAGTGGTGAGAATATTAGAAAATAGAGTTAACAAGAATTAAACTCAAATTGGATGCTTAACTAATAAACCTAGGGACTCGAACAATACACTAATTAATTAATGCTAGTTGACGCGCTCTACCGAAGTAGGTAGCATGCACTTTCACTTTAGAATACTTTTACTAGGTACTCGCGGGAAGACAAACCGATGTTAGTTGCATTGTTTATAGTCTCGCGAGTTCTTGGTACCTTGGTACCAATCACAGAGTAAAGACTAAAGAAAGAGGTGCCCTTATTAGATATTTGTATGAAATAAAACGTGGTCATTGTTTTTTCATTTTCATTTTACTATTTACCGGTAAATAGTTCAACCTTGATTTACTAGTGACAATAAAAGCCAACCACATTGTAAATATTACAAAAATAACCTGCTGACAAGTGTTCTTACAAGGTTCGTACCACAGAGTAAAGACTAAAGAAAGAGGTGCCCTTATTAGATATAATATATGTATGAAAAAAAAAAACGTGGTCATTGTTTTTTCATTTTACTATTTACCGGTAAATAGTTGAACTACTCGCTTCGTTTTATGTCGATGTTAGTACTAGGCCGACCACTCGGCCGACTTGCTTAGGGCCAGTCCCCTTAGTAACTGGTCCATGGTACCAATCTATGGTAGAGAAAGCAGTAAGCCGTCAACGAGCAAGATAACTGCTTTTTAGCCTATGGGGCAATTTCCGGCCACGTCTTTTCCACAAAAGTTCATACGTTCAAAAAATCCGCGTTGAAGCTGTCAAATGCATTTTTCAACTGACTTAAAAAAGGAGGGTTTATTTTAGCGTTTTGTTAACAGAGATTCGGGACACCAAAATAGGTATCATACTACTCCATATGACCCGATGCTAAGGATCTCTAGCAAGAGTATGTACCTAACTCTTATTATAATTGATGGAATCAGGCGCAACTTTGCGGAAATCCATTGTTAAACAATTATACTTAGAGAGGGACCACCACTCACCCTCGGACTTGTCAACCTCCAAAATTATAAACCATGTGAATTGATCGATAATAGAAGAGGAACATCACAGACATACAGACATACAGACAGACAGGTACATCTCGACTGACAGGGAGTTAGGCCTTGTTGGCCTCTTCTATTATCGATCAATTCATTTGGTTTATAATTTTGAAGGTTGAAAATTTCGAGGGTGAGTGGTGGGTTTCTCTCTATAATTGTTTAACTCTTATTAAACCTCTCTGATTTAGGGTAACAGTAAAGTCTCTTAATATCGGGTGGTGTAATAACATTTTACCTAACTATTGCAAACAAAGAAGTGCACTGCACTGCCTCTGCCTGCCCTTAAGGGGAGAACAGGCGTAATCTATACTAATATTATAAATGCGAAAGTAACTCTGTCTGTCTGTCTGTTACGCTTTCACGACTAAACCGCTAAACCAATTTTGATGAATTTTGGCATGGAGATACACAGGACCTTGGAGCAGAACATAGGCTACTTTTTATCCCGTGGTGGAATGTCAGGTCCCTGTGGGGTTTTTGAAATTGACGCGGACGAAGTCGCGGGCAGAAGCTAGTGGTTAATAAAACATTCGCATACCTAACTGAAGAGACGCAAAATAATCTTGAATCGTAAGCACATAAAATTGAATTTGAATAAAATGCATCCACATAAAATCATACTTAATAGCTAATGAATAATAATCTAGTACCTATTGAAGCCGTTATAGTCATATTGTAGGGTATTTGAATGCGCCTTCGTTATTGCCGGCGCCGACTGGAGACGGCAGGGCATGGCATTTTCGTTGCAGCAAGAGAAAATGCTCCGATGTCGATCACCGAACATTGAAATATAGACCTTATTTCAATTGAATAAGTATTGAATTCAATTGATAAAAAATAAAATGCCATGGCGATTTCCCTGCCGTCCCCAGGCTGCGCCTTCCAAAAGGAAGATTCAATTTCGCGCACGTTCCTCTCATAATAAAATAAATTCCTGGTATTCAGCTTGACATGTTTTGGTTGTGTAAATAGTTTCCTGCAGCTACAAAAATAAAATTCAAGGTTGCAGAATTTTCCAATGCTTTTTACCTCGAACTTTCAGCTATACCTAGGCTGAACAGATAATTCTGTATGATCGTAAATATATTCCAGTTAACTAGCTTCGGTGCGACATAAAAGTGCCAAAAGTCCTAAAAAAACGTGCCAAAAGTCTTTTATTGGCCTTTTTTTGTTTACTTATGAACGCACACTGTTGCTCCTGTAAGCCAGGATCGACAATGGTGTCCAACGAGAACGCCAAGTTTTGAGCTTGACGAGTCCCGGGGAAAAGCTAACTTGTCTTGGAACCCGCACGAATTTAATCTTTAATCTTATTTTTTTAAGGTGGTAGAGCCAAGCTGTAGCCAATTGACTGCAGCTCATAAACGGGCTGGCTCGACCGGGGTAGTACCACCCTCTCCCAGAAGATCGGCGTAAAGCAGCTATTACAGCTGCGTTTCGTACGATGAGTGAGAGAGCCGTAAGCCCACCCCCCCTCCCCCTCCCTCCATCCCACTCCCCTTCAGGTCGGCAATGTGCGAGCAATACCTTTGGTATTGTAAGCATCTATAGGCTACGGTAACTGCTTAACATCAGGCGGGCCGTACGCTTTTTTGCCACCGCAGTCCTATAAAAAAAAAACAAAAAAAACAAAAGAAAGGATAGGAGCAGTTGGAAGAAGATTAGCCATGTTGTTTAGGGTATCTACCTAATTATGTACTGTATACTACATAGTATATTCATCATCAAATTACCATTGAAAATCGCCTATTTTCAACTAACTAAATTACCCGAACCGTAACGAAAACATCATCGTTAGAGACTAACCTGATGACTAACCTGGACTAGAAAAGGCTAATTAAATAAGTGCGCAGTAAAATAGACATTAAGTCTTGTAAGTGGACCGAACACTATTGTAATTAAAGTAAGCAACTTAAGTCGAAGCTTGAAGCACCAATGCGGATTGTCTATTTTTTTAAAACGCATTTCGAGGAATAGAGTAGCTATTTACTTTTTTTAATGTTAGTAAGCAAGGGAATTTATGCCTAAATCTTCTCTTCAAAAAGGATGATGATGATCTCTGATGGTTTTGAAAGGATGTCGCGGATCGATCCTATTAATCAGACACCAGACAACAGGCCAATAATGATTCGTTATTTGATAAAAATAAGTAAACTACATTAGTCATTTCATTTAGTTTTTTTTGCTCTCCTGTAAAGTAACTATTTTTGACTTACGCACTGTTACAACTTCACCGACGAATTATGAGGTACTGATGAGTTAATATTAAAAAAATACTACTTAAATTCTATATATCTGGGTCCCCGCATCGCAATTTCCATGGACCAATTACTAAGGGGACTGGCCCTAAGCAACTCGGCCGAGTGGTCGGCCTAGTACAAACATCGACATAAAACGAAGCGAGTAGTTCAACTATTTACCGGTAGATAGAACAATGAAAATGAAAAAACAATGACCACGTTTTTTCATACATATATCCAATAAGGGCACCTCTTTTTGTAGTCTTTACTCTGTGGCAATTTCACATTCTTGCCTATGGTTATGATTTATTGTTAATTTTCCGCGATTTCTCGGATCTTGAATCTGTGTTTACTGCGCAAGTATTTTATTGTCTATGACGCGCTGGCCCATTTTAATTTTGTCTGTACCTTATTAGCTGCATCTACATCAGGCGCATGCCGCGCTGTCGCTCAGTTTTGACGTTGGAACGCATAGACATAATGTCATAACATGAGTGCTCGGGCGAGGCATGCGAGGCATCTGGACGCGCCAATTGAATTTGGAGTTACGCCAACATACGTCACACTACCTTCGTTAGATCGGGCCTTTGAAAATAAATACTGCGTTAAAACATTACCTGGGCCCACGAGCCCACGTGACAATGTGCTATTTTTAGCAATTTTATTACGAGGACGAAGTAATTTCGGCTCTATGATGCGTAGATTAAATTGGCACCCGACAAATAGTTACCTACACTCCTTTAAGGAATGCTCCTTAAAGCTAAATGATAGAGGTAGGAAAGTATTCCTCATTACGACCCGAATTAAATCGCAATGTACTTAGTACCTAATTTGTTAGCAGATCGGTTCAATTTATTTTTACCCCTTTTTACGGAGTGAATTGTCGCATTGCAAGTGCGATAACAGATATGTGAATTTCGCCGCATGTGTGTATTCGCTGGACACACATTTTGTGATTGATGTAAGAAGGTGCAATATCTGCTAGAATAATATATCAATGCAGGTAGATATTGGATCTATTTATAATAGAAGGACTTTTTCGGAAAACGCCTACGGTATCAGTTTGTGCGACGTTCACGTGCAGATTATTACAGAGCTAGAACAAATCTAATCTAGGCAGGTTTGACCTCTAGGTCAAACCTGCCTAGATTATCTATATTCTCTGCCTATCTATATTCTCCTCTCGAATAGGTTATCACCCCAGAGGGTGGCCCGCAGGACATATAGATATCACATAACACAGTACAGTTCCCTCGACCGACCACATTGTTGGAAGTAGGTTTATATATACTTTACTGCCCTTCAGCTTTTAATATAGCGGCGTTAGGGCCACCGCAGACATGCTACTTTTTGCATCGGCGATCGGCGATTTAGTCGATTTTAGCATCGGAGCAGTCGCTGCGTCCGACCGCAGAGAGTCGCCAAAACGCGATGCAGTCGCAAAATCGCCGATCGCCGATGCAAAAAGTAGCATGTCTGCGGTGGCACTTAGTACGATGATAAAAAAATAAAATGTAGTTGCACCTAATAGGAAAGTTCTATTCTAAGTAGCGCGGATAATACTTATTTTATACAAGTTTTGCAAGTAGAGACACTGATATTTTGGTAGCCGCGTCTACAAGGACCGAGCCCGGGCAGCAGCGCTCGAGCAATCAGAATGACGATATGTGTACATAGTCAGACGGCAAACCCAATGCCGGGCGCGCCTCACCGCAATAAATACCCAATAATATTCACCAATAAAATTAGTCCAATATCTAATTTGTGACTAGCATCAGCGAAATGGCATTGGCGGTCTCATTCGCATTGACAAATGATAGCTAATAGCACCATCAATCTCGTTGTTTATGGGGTCAGCTGTTAACTACTAGCTGTGAGTGTTGTGCACTGGAATCAAATGGGATATTGGAGAAATCACCTTGTTGCAAGTAATAACCCTCTATGTATTTTAACTAACATAATATAACATACATAACATATAAGTCACGACTTTTATCCCCATTTGGGGGTAGTCAGAGGCTTGAGTGGCCATACACCACCAATCAGAAGGTCCCAGGTTCGATCTCCGGTGGCACATGCCCAATGGATGAATTTTTATCTATGTGCATAATTTACAGTTCGCTTACGGTGAAGGAAAACATCGTGAGGAAACCTACTTATCCCTCGGGATTAAGTAATAGTCAGTTCCTGTATACACGGCGACAAGGTTCACCACCTGTCACGTTGGGTTCTCACTATCTGGTGAAACGTGGGTTTTGAATTATTTTAACTGTCCTGCATTTATTGGTGGTTGAGCCAAGCTGTAGCCAATTGACTGCAGCTCATATATGGCGCGACCGGGTAGTACCACCCTCTACGACGTTACTACAGCTGCGTTTTGTACGATGAGTGAGAGATCCTTCCGGCTCAAGAGAGCCTTCCGGCCCAACCACTGAACCATCGCTGGGGGATTGTTGAGCGATTTTTTTTTGTAGGTTAGGTCTTTATCGTATGGTTAGTGGCCAACCTAGTGTCAGAGTTGTTCAAGCCGCCCGAAGGCCTCTGACAAGGCTTAACGACCGCTGCCTAGATGACAACAACCGGGACCGACTTTTTATGTGCCCTCCGAAGCACGGAGACGCTCAGTTCAAATGCCACTAAATGGTCACCCATCTCTGCCTGACCTTGCCAAATGTTAGAGGAAAGTTAGTTAAACGTTGGAGGTTAGGTTAGGGTTAGTTATTATTATTTTGTTTTGTATTTTCTTTGTATGTAAATTGAAATATAAATACTGTGTCCCAGAGCCAGAGGATAGATAGATAGATAACTCTTTATTAATCCACCACTAGAAAAATAAACATTTATAAATAATTACACAATTTACACAGAAAGTGGAAAATGGGCGGCCTTATCACTAATAGTGATCTCTACCAGGCAACCTTTGGATGGAGAGGATCTAAAGAAATTGGAGAGGAATTGGCAGTGACTACCTAAAGTTTAATACTTACATCCTGCAATTTTGACTCGCCTGTGGCTTGATCTGCATTCTTCAGTTTTTACAATTCAATTTCATTGATTTATTTTGCGAATGTACCTATAGGATGATTCATTTAATTTATTTTCGGAAAGGCAGGATTATTAGTCACCATTTCACTCACCAAATAATCCGTACAATGGTGGGCTAACAAAGGGATGCAACATAAGCTCGTTATCTATTTTAATGTTACGATTTGCGACGTAAATGTGGAAATAATCCAAGGTTATCTCGTAATGCAGTCCTGACGACATCCAAGCGACGCATAATAATTACAGATGGGTCTAAATGTAATAAGCTGATAATTTAGGGCCACTGCAAACACGCTACTTTTTGCATCGGCGATTTAGTCGCTTTTAACATCGGAGCAGTCGCTGCGTCCGAACGCAGAGAGCCGCTAAATCGCCGATCGCCGATGCAAAAAGTAGCATGACTGCGATGGCCCTTAACAATGCTATATTTTTTTTGTGCCAACACCTGTTAAATAAATTCCAAGATAGTTACTAAATATAGCAGTCACAATCAGTTAACGGCTGACCAAGGCATAACGCCATATCTGATTGCTCGGGCGCGGCAGCTCGGAACTTGTGGACACTGCCATTCAGTAATTTTAGCAAAACCCTCCCCTCCTCTTCTCTTTCACGCATTATGAAGTAGTTGCTTCGCATAAGTAAGGGCCTCCGCAGACTTGCTACTTTTAGCATCGGCGACAGGAGATTTAGAGACGTATCGATGTTGTGTCGTGTTTCTTCGAGCGCGAACGAGCGAGACGCAGCATCAAAATCGCCGAACGTCGATGCTTAAAGTAGCAAGTCTGTGGTGGCCCTAAGACTATCAATCTCTATCAAGACTCTATCTTTATCGAATCTATCAAGACTCTATCACCAAGCGTTGTTATTTCTCAGGTTGTCAGCCGATAGCTTTCTGGCTTCTGAACCGGCACGGCTCCCACAACCCAGAAGCGAACGAGTTCTCGGAGCTCCAGAAACTGGTAGACTTGAAGAATAACATCGTTACCAACTACAAGAATGGAAATTTCAGGAATACTAACGTAAGATGAATAATATATCAAGCGCCTTTAATGTGTCTGTGATGTCACTGTAAGGGCCACCGCAGACTTGCTACTTTTAGCATCGGCGATCGGCGATTTGATGCTGCGTCTCGCTCGTTCGCGCTCGAAGAAACGCGACGCAGTATTAAAACAATTGCAAAATCGCCGGTCGCCGATGCTAAAAGTAGCTAGTCAGCGGGCGCCCTAATTCCATAGATTTGTGGTTTGAGTGCGAGAGGCGACCTCGTAGCCGAAAGGTAGGAATCCCCATCCTCAACGCAGTAAACGATTAACGTATGCCCACTCTTGGCTCGTATTAATAAATGCGTCTTAAAGTTGAGATGGATCCACGGATGTATAATGAGGATCTATCACTTGAGTTTTTGGTTAAGAAGAAATTCAACTTTATTCTGCTGCCTTAAGGTCTATTATACCTTGACAATTCTTAGACAGAAAAACGAGCCGAGCGAGAGGCCCTAGTTGGGACTGTGTCCCTCTCATTTCGAGTTGCCATGACAAAATAATATTATCGTTGGGTAGTGATTGTTAGTTTTTATATCAAGCAAATAAATTAATTTAGTATTTATCGTGACTATTGTTTATATGATAAAACAATACTCACGATAAATAATAAATAATTTATTCGCTTGATTTAAAAACTAACAATCACTACCCAACGATAATATTATTTGGGCATGGCAACTCGAAATGAGAGGGACACAGTCCCAACTGGGGCCTCTCGTTCGGCTCGTTTTTTGTGCAGTAGTGAACAGTTCAGTATGTATTTACGTTCGTGGATGGATCTTAAACAGTTTTTACGTTTTATGTATGTAACATCTGTCAAAAACAGCGTCTGAAGATAGATCTAAATTTTGAGATGCATTTATGCGAGCCTTAGCTTAGTTGAACCTAACGCTTGCCTGCACATTAAGGGCCGGGCCCCATTAGCGCGTTGCGTTGCGTCGTCGCATGATTTTGTACTGGCGCATCACCCTCCCCCGCTTCGCCTTATCGCACGTCAACCCTTTGATCCGTTTCGACGACACAGCGCAACGCGCTCGTGGGGCCTCGCCCTAAGGTAACATTTCCAACGTAAGCTGTGCTGTCTTCATTATTAACACCCGTAACTTAGACAGCTCCTATAGTAGAGTAGCCTATAGATGCTTGCAATACCACGCTCGCTAGTTCCCGACCTCGGGAGTGGAACAGAGGGAGGTGACGGTGTTAGGCTTCCGGCTCCCTCGCAGCTGTAATAGTTACTTTACGCCAGTATTCTGCAAGAGGGTGGTACTACCATTCGATATTACATTAAAACATTTCTTCCAGGAGCGAATGTGCGCAGCGGACCTGGATCTCTTGGAGCGCTGGGAGTGGGACAACCGGAAGAACCTGACTTACGCTGGAGACCTGACGTCAGATGGGTACATGTCGACGCAGCAACTCGCACAGGCGTGGAGGAACAAGTTCCCGGCCGTGCTTACTAGCAACCGGCAAAACTACTTGGTGAGTACCATCATGCTGAAATACCTGATGGAGTAGGTAGAACTTAATTCCTAGATTTTTAGAATTGGGTTGTTGACCCAAGATAGATGAAGTTTCCTATTAATCTATAGGTACATCCGGTACATCATACAAATAAATAAAATTGGAGTGTCTGTTTGTAATGTCAAAATAACAGCTTTTCGCTAGATCCACATGAAAGTACATACGGTACTTATAGCAAAAACGTAATTAAAAAATGTTTTGTCTGTCTGTATTTTTTTTTTGTAGTTGCACTTTGTATTACCGTAAGTATGTACTTTCATACGCATTTAGCGAAAAGCTATTATTTTGACTTTCCAAACAGACACTTCAATTTTATTTATTTGATAGATCACATAGATAATTAGGGATCCGCGGGAAACAAAAAACCGCGGAAAATATAACGCGGGGATTCAGTATTTTTCTAACATTTTCGCGCACAAAGTCGCGGGGACAGCTAGTAAGGGGCCAACCATAAATTACGTCATACGAATTTCATGATTTTTAGACCACTCTAATCTCACTCTCTTCACTTTATCTCGTCCGCAGTTCAAATTCGTCACCGATCAGCGCTCGAGCAACAGTTTCAAAGCGTTCACGGAGGGCCTCTTCGGTGACCAGGCGGAGGGCTTTGATATACCGAAGGAGAATGATGAGAAGTTACTTAGAGTAAGTACAATAGATATACCCTTAGCCTTATATAGATATAGCCTTAGAGAGTCTGCAGGGACCAATTGGTATACCTATACTCACCATTAGGGTATATAAACTATCTAAATGCTTATTTAGATAGGATAACAATCTAAGATATAAATCGAACAAATCCCCTAAATCAACCCCCTCTTGATAATAATAATAAATAATACAACGTCACGACTTTTATCCCCATTCGGGGGGTAGTCAGAGGCTTGAGTGGCCATACACCAGCACATTGTGGAGGTATTAAGCCAACTCAAAGCCCACGTTTCACCAGATAGTCAGAACCCAACGTGACAGGTGGTGAACCGTGTCGCCGTGTATACAGGAACTGACTATTACCTAATCCCGAGGGATAGGTAGGTTTCCTCACGATGTTTTCCCTCACCGTTGGTTCCCCTCTTGATGTTAGACAAAAATCGTTGCTAAGTACCCTAGTTAAACAAATAATAAAACTTTTTTAGCTGATTGGTTCAGCACGCGTCTTGCGAGCTTAAGGGGCTGGGTTCAAACCCCGGCTTGCATCTTTGGATTTTTTTAAATCTATGTGCGCATCTTGAATATGATTATCAATTGCTTACGGTGAAGAGAAACATCGTGAGTGATAGAGTCAGAATATATACAATTTTCGATAAACATGTGAAATCTACCAACCCGCACTGGGCCAGAGGTTGCACTAAGATTGCACTGAGCACTGGTGGATTATGACCTGAGACCCCCTCGCATTTAGGGGAGGCCTATACCCAGGAATGGGACGTTAAAATGGCTGATATTATTTTATTTAGACGGTGAGGGAAAACATCGTGAGGAAACCTACCTATCCCTCGGGATTAGGTAATAGTCAGTTCCTGTATACACGGCGACAAGGTTCACCACCTGTCACGTTGGGTTCTGACTATCTGGTGAAACGTGGGCTTTGAGTTGGTTAATACCTTCACAATGTGGTGGTGTATGGCCACTCAAGCCTCTGACTACCCCCGAATGGGGATAATAGTCGTGACGTATGTGTGTGTGTGTGATTATTTTATTTTTCTTAAGGATAAAATCCCACTAAAATCCCTCCTAACCTTTTGTATTCCAATTATGTTATAAATAGGTGCCTACTGTGTATTATATTATTTAAAATGAATTGTAAATTCTAGCCCTACAAGTTCTGCCCAGCGTGGACTAAAGACGTTGAGGAGAACAACGACACTCTATCACAGTTGCACATCTTCGAGTCTAAACAGGAGTACAGAGACGTAAGTATACTAGAGCTGAAGTTTAAAAACTAAGGTACCTTTGCTACCAATGTTACATCCAGGGGCGGATTTGCTGGCTACCTATGGAAGATAACCGCTCCTGCTACCTGTTAAGCACGACAAATTGAATGATAGGTAATGTATAAGAATTAAAATTAAAAAGTAACGAAAGTCTGTTAATGATAAAATTATCTCAATCAGTGGTATAAATTTATAGAGGGCGCGACTACAAAAAAAATCGCCTAGTTCTGCCACCTCTGAAATTTTGCGACCTTAGGCCCGGGCATACTTGACCTAAAGGGAAATCCGCCCCTGGTTTACATCATCACATCATCTTACTCATCGACAGCATTCTTAATTAGGGTTCCGTACCCAAAGGGTGCTATGCCAACGGGACCCTATTATTAAGCCTACGCTGTCCGTCTGTCTGTCTGTCTGTTAGCGGGCTGTATCTCACGAACCGTAATAGCCAGAGACTTGAAATTTTCACAGAATGTGTATTTCTATTGCCGCTACAACAACAAATACTAAAAATAAAAAAAAATAAAAAATAAAGGGGGTCCCCATACAACAAACGTAATATTTTTAGCCTATTTGTCTTATGGTCGGTTTCCATACAAAAGACTTCAACGTGTGACTCTAAATATCACAATTTTGGGGATGTTTGTTTATATTCTACGGTGGTACGGAACCCTTTATGTGCGCGTTTGACACGCACTTGGCCGCTTTTTTTTAATTGATGACTATTCAAAAAGGATACTTTGTTCCAATGATTCACGAGTCTAAAGATGTTAATACTCTTAATTACAAAGGCATTGGTACTTAATAATTAACATGTGATATCTAACAAAAACAAGTTCAAGGTAAAGTCAGCGAAGTGCAAACCGAAGCCTCAAGTTAAAGATAACAAAAAATAATACATTGGTCTAACTAACACGGACGCTATGAAACTCAGAATATTAGATTTTACTATCAAGGTTATTGACCTGTATACCTTTAAGATCATGTTCACATAGCAGTACCTATCACTGGTACTATGACTTGCCATACACTCTAGGTAGAGTGTATGGTAGAGTCTACCACATCCATCGACCACGTAACCGCGGAAGACGCCTAATACCTATTAATTCGCAATTAAAAATGTTAAGTCAACTCAGGTGCACGGGCGCGGCATACTGAAGGTTCATTGGTCCGGACAAGGACATGAAACATTTTGAAACACACTAAGTAACTGAGGTGCGTGGACCTGGGATACTGAATGTTCATGGGTCCGGACAAGGACATGAAAAATCTTGACACATACGCACAAAGCCACAAATCGTTGCTGGCCAAACATTCATGAGCGTGGATGTCTTCCTAATGGGGTATCCGAAAACGTTCGCCCTATACTACGTGTCTACTGGATATGAAGTCGATGCTCTACTAGTACTGTTTCAAAGAAAAAGTTTAGTAGGCAAGGAGTAACGTTCCTAACAGTGGCGTAGCTTGCCTTAGACAGGTCCTATATCAAAATTTGTTGGGGGGGCCCAAAAGAAGGGTAAATAATTATCACTCACGTTCGGGGCCCCTGTAGCCCGGGGCCCCGTATCATTGATACGGCTGATACGGCGGTACGCCCCTGGTACCTAATAGTACTACAATAACCTTGTTTACAGATGATAAACAACATATCCCGTCGTCTCGGCTTCAGCTGGGAGGTGCAGAGGGAGACCATTCACAGCATCTACCAGATGTGCCGATACAATAAAGCGTGGGCGGTCGAGAAGATATCACCTTGGTGCGCTGTAAGTACCAACTGGCCTGTCCATATGCCGCCCACGCCCGAGCACTCATACTATGACATTATATCTATGCATTTCAATGTCAAAACTGAGTGCTCGGGCGAGGCATGCGAGGGACGTGCGTGACGCATTTTTTCAACAACATTTTTCATTAATACGAACATTAGGTATCGTGGATTGACCCATAGATAGGTATATGTATAAGTCTAAGTACCTATTAGGTATCTAAGTAGTTTTAAAAAATATGACCATTTCCTCACATAGAGTTGAGATAATAGGTACCTGCCTCTAAAGTGGGTGAGAGATTGGACTTAATAGGTAGAGCTTAGTCCTCAATTTATTTATCTTCTAGGCATTCACCCGTGAAGACCTGAAGCGGCTAGAATACGCCGAAGACTTGGAGACATACTACAAGTTCGGCTACGGATCCCCACTCAACGAGAAAGTCGGCTGCACCCTCGTCAAGGACATGATGAATTTCCTGGAGAAACACGTGACAAACGGTAAGAGCTTTCTTAACTACTTTTATAGGTACGAACCATGGACCAATTACTAAGGGGACTGGCCCTAAGCAACTCGGCCGAGTGGTCGGCCTAGTACTAACATCGAGATAAAACGAAGCGAGTAGTTCAACTATTTACCGGTAGATAGAACAATGAAAATGAAAAAACAATGACCACGTTTTTTTTCATACATATATCTAATAAGGGCACCTCTTTCTTTAGTCTTTACTCTGTGGTACGAACCTTGTAAGAACACTTTTCAGCAGGTTATTTTTGTAATATTGACAATGTGGTTGGCTTTTATTGTCACTAGTAAAATCAGGGTTGATCTAGTCCCTGGCATCACTCGCAAGTTTCCGACCTGAAGGGAAGTGGGACAGGGGGGGGGTGGTCTTCTGGCTCTCAAGGGTTGGGACAGAGGGAAGAGCGGGGTTGGGCTTCCGACTCTCCTCATCGTAAGAAACGCAGCTTAATAGCTACCTACTTGACTGTCGCTCTTAAAGATGTAAAAAAACCGATTTAAAACGTTTTAAATCAAATGTTGCCGTTTTAAACCCCAAATATCCCGTTAAAATTGTGCGGCGGCCGCGCGCGGTAGTTTATGTATGTGCATGTGTGTGTAGGGTAGGCGAGCTGGCAACGTTGCGTTGAGTCACGAGTGACGACGTCAATTACGATAGTGCGAGAGTGTGAGTGTGTGTGTGTGAGTTTGTTTTTAAACCGAATCAAATTGATTATAATTTATATCGTTTGAAAATAATAAAAATATAATGTTTATTTACCAACACAGAGTTTTTTAACTTAGGTAGGTAATATGCGCTTAGTCGGACGGACCAACTAGAACTAAACCCACTAAGTATATCAATATCAGTATATCACAAATTTAATTATTTTTTATACAGTTTATAGTTACTCCGTCATATCCCTACCTCGGTAAAATCATGAAAATGTAGTTATAATTAAAAAAAACTTATTCATCAACACCAAACGTTTTAAATTTAAAAATGGTTTATTTCGATTTTAAACGGCTTTTTTCGCTTTAAACAGATTGGTTTTAAACCGGCCTTACATCTATAGTCGCTCTTCTATGAGAGGGTAGTAGGTACTACCCATAGATCATAATATACATTCGTGGTACTACCATATAAATCTACAGTCGAGCCAGCCAGCCCATATACTTTGTGCTAACTCGTTAGTGGGTATATGAGCTGTAGTCAATTGGCTACAGCTTGAGCCCGACTTGTTTAGGGCATTTTTATGATACCCGAAGTGATTGAACATTTATCTTCTGAGATGCAACTGGAGGGACTACCGGTAACCTAAGGGTTAGTTCCTTCCATCCAAAGTGGGTTTAACATTAACGAAATCATCCTCCGAGCAATAAACGACTGTTTGTTTGTTCAAACACAAAAATAATTTAGTTAACGACCTGTTATTGCATAAAACGTTTAACCTTCAGTTTATCCTGTCTGTTAATTGAAACGAGTCGAGTAAATAGGATCATTATTCGGGCGCCAAAATAGCCTTGTTAATATGATGTCCCGGCACTAACATCTATAAATAAATTATGACTGCCCTGCCAAAAAATAACTGAAAAGGAATAAACAAGTCGCTTTACATCGAATTCGTGTCAGTTCCTGGGGGCTTACCACAAGCTCTTATTGCGATTCAATTATAGGAACGTTTTCACGACGTTTTAATGACGTTTCTTATTGTCATGACAATAAGGTACGTCATTGCACAAAAAGTCGCTGAAACGTTAATACGTTCCTGTAATTGAATCGCAAGAAGAGCTTGTGGTAAGCCCCCTGATCTCAAAAAGGTGAATGAAGTGATACATATACCTAACCAAGCTTTGTTTTTGATCGAAGACATGTGTTATAAGGTATACCGCAAGAGCTGTACCGCGCCGTAGGTATGCGAGCGGCGAGACGGGGGGGGGGGCTCATCGCTCTCGCCGTCCCACACCCCCACCCGTCATCGCACTCGCCGTTCCACCCTCCCACCTCCCCGCGCATATCAAACACGACACAGCACTTGTGGTATACCTATACCTCATGTGCGGCAGTTTGTTAGTAAAGTTAGGAATGCCAACGCCAAATCGTGGTTGGAACGACGCTATGGCGACGCGTTAAGCCTTGTCAGAGGGCTTCGGGCGGCTTGTACCATTCTGACACGAGGTTGGCCACTAACTAAGAAAACTATCCCCTTTTGTAGAGATTTTAGCCAGCTTACAAAGGATTTCAAAAGCATTTTTAGGAACAAAAGTGATTTGTAATGCCAGTGTAAGTCCATCATAACTTCTATACAAGGTTGTATTTAAATAACTAAACACCTCAGACACCCCAACAAATTTTTCTTGTAATAAATTGTCCATAAATTATTGCAAAATATATTAGTCATTTTCGGTATTAACCATGAACATTTTAGAATCGACATCATACAAATATTGTTTTTTTTTGGGAAAAACCTGTATTAATAATGGCCGGCGCACACTGGGCAAGGCATGGCATGGCATATTAATTTTTATCAATCGAATTCAATACTTATCCAATTGAAATAAAGTCTATATTGCAATGCTCGGTGATCGACATCGAAACAAGAGAAAATGCTCCAATGTCGATCACCGAGCATTGAAATATAGACCTTATTTCAATTGGATAAGTACCTATTGAAATCGATTGATAATAATTAAAATACCATGCCATTCCGTCCCCAGTGTGCGCCGGCCATAACCCTCCGCCGTAGTCGGGTAAAAAGTAGTGTTATCGATTCTACTCTCGATTCTGTTCTCGATTCTGAACAATCAATTTTTTGGTTTTTTGTTAGTTAGGTATGTATTTCAATAACACATTGTAAATTTGGGGGTATACCTCTCAGACGAGACGGGCCAGCAGCAACAGCAGCCACGGGCTATGGTGCACTTCACGGAGGCGGCGATGTTGCTCGCGACACTGACCGCGATGGGCGCGCGCCGCGACGTCGCGCCGCTCACCGGCGACAACTACCACTCCGCCGCGATGCAGGCCCGCCGCTGGACCACTTCCACCGCCACACCGTACAATGCTAACCTCGCAGCTGTACTTTACAAGTGAGTTTTATTATACTGTTGCTCTACCATAACGATTTCTAACTCTAGAAGTACTAATTTCTAATTTGCCATACAAATGCTAGCGACGCCTTTAATAATAGTGTCGCGACGCCACTATAATAGTGTTGCGACGCCTCTAATCATAGTGTCGCAACGCCACTATAATAGTGTCGAAACGCCACTATAATATGTCGCGACGGCTCTAATATAATAATAGTACCGCGATGCCTCTGTATTAGCTAGTGTCGCGACACCTCTATAATAGTTTCACTATCCCTCTATAAAAGCTAAACGAAGCTATTATGAAAGCCTCGTGAAGTACTATAATAGCGTCGCGTATAGACAACCAATTCAAGTCATATTTTTTCGCTTTTCAGATGCACACCAAACGGCAATTTCCAGATCAAAGACGCATACCAAGTTCTATTACTAGAGAACGAACAGCCCATGTACCTAGAAGGTTGCAAGGTCGGCCTCTGCGCCTGGTCGCTAATGAAGTCAAAATTCGACGAGATCGCGACCAAATGCGACCTGGGCTTCTGCAATTCCGCCACCAAGTTAAATAATCTTTCCGCTTTGAGCGTAGCTGTGATTGTCTTGATAAGTTTTATTAATAAATTTAATTAGGCGTTAGGCAGCTTTGACACTTACGGCGAACTATGGTGAAGTTTTTTCCGTCGGATATTGCTTGCATTTTTTTTATCGTTCTGATGATGTCAGGCATTTCTTATTCTGTTGAAATCTCTTAACCATAAGTCGCTAATTGGTATACCTACTACTTTCTGTAGTCGGAAATTGAGTTGAAGTTCGGTAGCGTCGTGTACGGATGATACAACGACGCGTCGGCTACGCGTTTGAAGTCGGTCGCTCGCACGTTCCCAACTAGTTTCGACTCTATTCCCAACGTCTTATAAGTTCGGTAGAAGTTGCTGGCGTCTAAGATACGCATAAAATTTATACTAAAAAGCTACAAGCTATTTTCGCTTTGGAGACTGTTTTCTGACATAAGGATCTAAAAGATCTACTTTGGCCGAACCAGTCACAGATTGCAAGAGGTTTGAACCATTCAGCTAATGAATAGTTTACGATCAGTCGCGTAAACGTTGCTCTGTGACGTCATTTCAATCCGTTGCAAGTTCTTGATGAAGAATAGTGAAGTCTGTCAATAACAATGTTTTAGTCATTAACATTAGGTTATTATGCCTATTGCGTGCTATCGTTATTAACTAAATGTGACTAATAGTTATGCAGTAAGGGTCTGTTTCAGAATAGTCAGATAACTTTTATCCACCAAATAAATAGATATGGCGTTGTGACACTTTTCTAATACAATATCTGGCAAACTGCCATATTTAATTGGTGGTTAAAAGTTATCTGACGATTATGAAAAAGGCCTTAAATAAGTATTGAAAAATACTTGAGTACTTATTTTCTCAACACTTAGTAACACTTGTATGTATAAGTAGATGTAAGCGAACAAAACTTACGGACAAAAATTCCGCTACGGTATTTATCGACCGCATTAATTGGTCATTTAAAATTACATTTTATCACACATTTAAATAGGGTTTATGAAATATGTTTTTAGATCTATATGTGGTTATCTTAGTTATGTCCTTATATTTCCACAACCTATACGTGTAGGCAAATAATTTACAATGCGGTTACCCTACATATTTTCTTAGAGCCACAGCAGACATGCTACTTTTAGCATCGGCGATCGGCGATTTTGCGACTGTAGAGCGAGAGAGAGAGACTGTAGAGTCTACAGTGTAGAGTCGCCAAATCGCGACGCAGGGTCAATACAGTCGCAAAATCGCCGATCACCCTTAATGCTATTTTTGAACATTTATTATTTTAGTTTCAAGAATCTAAAGTTTATTTTTATTAATAATTATGATCTTGCTTTTTTAGATTTTATTTTCTATTAAGTTTAACTTTTTATAATTTAATTTATAAGCACAAATTTTTACACAATTTTATCAAGTATGTTATTACTTACATAATGTTTGCAATGTTGATGTTTTAAGAAATATAATGTCGTTGTAACTGGCACCAAATAGAAATGTGTTAAGTAGTTGAAATAAAATGTTTAGATGTGAAACTGAAGTTTTCTTTGCTCTAAAGCCGACGAATATTTTGCGATTAAATTAATGGTGCGTTCCATTCACTGTTAATTTTGTTATTATCGTCCACAAAAACTGTTAAAAACGATAATTTTGATCACTTTCAGTACAAGTTGGTTCGAGTGGAACGACATTTATGAACGAAAATAACAACATTAACAGTGAATGGAACGCACCATAAATAATATTCAAAGTGAATATTTAATACTCATTACCCAAGTCTCGTCATGATCTAGATACCTATGACTAAGGGCCCGTTTTAGAATCTGATAACTTGTATCCACCAAATAAATAAATATGGCGTGTTGACAGATATATATGGAACAACTGTCACAACGCCATATTTATTTGGTGGATAAAAGTTCGCCGTCAGATGAAGACTCTGAAACAGGCTCTATCTAGCAACTGTTTTGTCAAAAGAAAAATTCTGGATAAATAATAAAAATGCTTGTATTTCGTTTACAAAAAATAACAACTTATTGATAAAATCACATTGCTCTCATACAATTTACATTATGATAGCGTATTATTACACCGATATATATTGTTTATACCGAGTGTTTCAAAAGTACGAAATAATAATTTAACTGCACATACGGTACTTGATATGTGGATGTCTAGTGAAGACAGACTATACGTAACTATAATAGTTTCCGAGTTTTGCGCCTTTGAGTATTAGTGATAACTTTCATGTTGCAGCCTTAGAACATATTAAAAGGCGTAGAATCCAATGTAAACCGCATTTAAGAAGAGCAAACACTATTAAAAAATATTTAATGAAACATTTCTAATCATTCAGAATTGGAGTGTTTTTTTTTAAATGTTCAAATTTCAATTATTTTTTATACCATTTAATTATATTCCCAATTACTTACTTAATATTTCACACTTTTGAAACACCTGTTTACACATAATTATGTACAATTCGCGTTACCACTTAATCTTAGTTAAGATGCTAGGATGGCTGTAACACAACTTAATAAGGCCAACATTAAATTAATGGACCTCAAATCGGAGAGCGACCTCTGAAATGTCATTGTAATGCAGGGTTGACGTACATTACTGGAACACGACTTCATGGTTATAATATTGTACTTTATTAACATAATTTAAGGTATATTATAGTTTTAAACTTCTGTAGACGTAAAAAACAATCTGAGGGAGATACCTCTGGTGGGAGTGTGTCTTTCTCACTCCTTGTTTCCATGGCTAAATACCCGTACAGTCTCCAGTGCGGTGTTGGCGCTGGCTATTTTGAAGAAATGTAAAATTACTGTATTTGACAAAAAGATATCGTTATCTTGTTTCGTATTTCGTTTAGATACGAAATAATAAATATTTAATTCGATGTGTTGACATTACCGTAGGTATTAATTATCGTACGGTGGAACTAATGGACCGTACTATTTGTAGGTATTTTAGCAACGCTGCTCCCGTGAACACCATAGTAGAAAGGGACACACTCCCACCGGGAGCCTCCCACTCGGTTCGCTTTTGCAAAAGTATGCCATCCAGTTAGTTTTATAGGTCCACGACATTTCAAGATCATTTAAGTCTACTTGTACAACTACTAGTTGTAAGCAGTGGTAGCCGATTGGTTAAGCACGCGTCTTGCGGGCTTAAGGTCATGGGTTCAAACCCTGGCTCACACCTCTGGATTTTTCGAAATCTATGTGTGAATCATAACTTTAATATGATTATCACTTGCTTACGGTGAAGGAAAACATCGTGAGGAAACCTGCATGTCTTTAGACATGTGAAATCCACCAACCCGCACTGGGCCAGCGTGGTGGATTATGGCCTGAATCCCCCTCGCATTGAGGGGAGGCCCGTGCCCAGCAGTGGGACGTTAAAAGGGCTAAATTATTATTATTATTAGAGTTGTATCGATTTATTAATTCGATTATATACTTAATTAGGCTATATTTAATGGTCAAATACAAATAATAGGAAGTTTGGTTTACTAGTCGTCGTAACGGAAAGCGGTTGGTGGGACGTGACGAAAAGAAACGCAAACAAATGAATGCAAAATAACCAAAGACAATAAGAAGGAGCCACGTGACGTCCAAATTAGTTTGTCCTCCTAAAAGGACACAGTACGACTCAGTCGCTCGCGAGTGCTCGGTTAAGCAACGCCTGGCAAGGTCAGTCAGAGATGGGTGACCATTTAGTGGCATTTGAACTGAGCGTCTCCGTGTTTCGGAGGGCACGTAAAAAGTCGGTCCCGGTTGTTGTCATCTAGGCAGCAGTCGTTAAGCCATGTTAGAGGCCTTCGGGCGGCTTGAACAACTCTGACACCAGTTTGGCCACTAACCATACGATAAGAACTCGCTCACGGAAATTAATTTTGATAACATGTAGATATTGTCAATACGGCACATCCTCCAGTGAATAATCCATCTTATGTATTTTAAGTTAATTGTCGAATTGTCAGTGCGATGCAGATGTGTGAATTTTCCTGCATGTAGTGCGCTGAGCACAAGATTAGTGTTGCGATGTTGGAAGGTACCATATCCGCTAAAATAATACATCAATGAAAATAATAATAAAAAAATATGACGATAAACACACAAGAGTATGATTTACATCGAGAAGACCATACTATGCTATCAATACAGTTAAACATAAAATGTCGTACCCCAAATTTATGGAGTTCTTATCAGTTTACAATGGTTTTAAAAAACATTTTAGGAACAAAAGTGATTTGTAATGCCAGCTTAAGTTCATCATAACTTTCTATAATACATAATATCTTTTGAAATATGATATCTGGTTATAATTTACTTGCACTGCGATTTTAAAAAGTGTGACATAATTTATTGATTACTTTTCATACATTTTTCTGAATCAGTAAAACATTAATGAGTATACAATACATGACTGCTTTGCAGATTTAGGGCCGGGCTCCATTAGCGCGTTGCGTTGCGTCGTCGTAAGATTTTGTACTGGCGCATCACCTTCCCCCGCTTCGTCTCTCGCCCGTCGACCCTTTGATCCGTTGCGACGACGCAGCGCAGCGCACTAGTGGAGCCGCGCTCTTATATGTACATACATTTATTATTATGCTTAGAACGATTTTAAAATTACCGACTCACTTTAAAGCCAATGCATTCAAACTTGTTACTGAATATATATTATCGACACTGATTTCTTGATTCTTCGAATCCTGCATTCAAAGATAGCTAAAGGCATTTAATAAGCAACAAAATCTATTCACTTGCAACGTTGCAATATGTCATGCCGTTGCACCATGTTACTAAACTCAATTCAATATTCGATGTTGCAACATGTTTACCAAGTCGACCAACAAATCGCCCGATTATCGAACAACCTCGCTCAACTAGTGGGTACACTACACTACAATTTGATAACCTAACTACACCACACATCACGTGCTCTCTTGCGCACTACTGGAACTTATATTACGTGTCCTTTTCCCGCTACCGGTGGCGGATTTATTTTTATGACGTTTTTTATCACTGTCTTCCTCACTCACACTATTGCATCTCGGTTTCGGGCTCATCATGGCTTCGGATATAGAATCCCTTTGAGATTTCTTCCTCTGTCGTTTTGGCACATTTTCACCTATCATCATTTCGTTGAAGGACCTCTGGCGCGCTTCCCAGTATAAGTTTTGTCTTTGGACCACTTCGGGGTATTTCGCCTCGAATGCAGTGTCAGGTGGTATAAGGAGCTCCCATCCGGTCCGGTGGTTGTATTTGGCGACTGATTGGATGATTTCTAGGACCTCTAATGGCGGGAGGCGCACGGCCGCGGCTACCTTCCGCCTGTCCACGTACGGATGTTGTGTGAACAGGTACAACTGAAAAGATAAATTAGGTATGAGCGGAAAATTTTAATTGTTCTTTTTAGAAAGTGCACCGAGAATTCTCGAGAAACTATTTTCGAAGTTTTGAATAAACACTTCTTGCGAGAATTCTTCGTGAAATGAATGATTTCAAGGCCCTTATATGATCACTAAATTACACAAGTTCTCTTATTTTATTTCTTGTGAGCTGTATAAAACTATGACAGGTCGAAAGTCTATGATATCAGCCAAAAGACCCCGATTAACTTGATCAAAGGCCCGCGCCCGACACATTAGTAATGGATACAGATTACAGATCGAACTTCCTTTTAACCAACTTAAAAAAAGGAAGAGTCTCTCAATTCGTATCGTAAGTTTTTAAGTGCTATCTAATTTTTCAATATGAGAATCTCAATTCATTGCTTTTCTGTTGTAATGCCGTGTGTCCACTGGCAAGTAACTTCCGCAATTTCTTTCAGAAGTCACTTGCCGACGTGTTTCCAATGACTGCAATTTTACACAACCGTGTACATGTGGGACTTGCAGCAAGTTCGGAAAGTCGCAGAAGTCCAATTGCGTGAGTGTTTACACCTTGGAAGTCGCTTGCGCAAGTAAACTTGTGCAAGTTTTCTTGCCAGTGGACACACGGCATAAGAATACTTTGTTAGTTAAAACTATGCAACTGTAAAGTGATCTATACACCAAAAACCGCCGGCCCGGCGGCTTCACCCGGCGGCGGTTTGTGATAATCCTGAACAAAATATGGGTATAGAAACCCTAACACTCACGACGTGGTCCCTGGCTGCGCACATGAGCCGCGGCGGCACGGGCTTGGCGCGCGTGTACAGCTGCGCCGAGCGCGCCGCCCACACGCCGCGCACGCAGCACGCCGCCGCGCTCAGCGCCGACAGCAGCGCGCCCTCGCTCAGGGCTCCCTCCTCCGTGCGGACCAGCGCGCGGAGATCCGAGAACGTCATTAGCTTCGCTGTAATGACGACAACCAAAATAAGCAATGCGATTGGTTAAACACGCGTCGAACTACTTAGGGGCCCTCCATAAATTACGTCACACGAATTTCATGTTTGGTCACATTTGGTCACATATTTTTAAAAAAAATCTGAAATTTTCAAAATTTTTTTGGATGTGCCCTTAAGAAAACTTTAACCACCAAATTAATAAAGTATTATGATAGACTTACACTGGCATTACAAATCAATTTATTTCCTACTTTCTAAAACCATTATAAACGCGCAAAAATCTCTATAAAAATTTGGGTATAGTCTCTAAAGAGGTGTGTCAAACAAAATCGTGGCATGTGGCAATCAATATCGGCGTGAGTATATGTATAGATGGCGACAGGTTCGGAAGTCCTTTTTCTAATGATGTGGCAAAATGTACCAGTAGATTTAAATTAATTACAACGCAACAAAGAACAATGTGAGCGAGATCGAAATCGATAACTATCGATGGCGATAATGCATACTCGTGCAGCGCGGCGGCTAGGGTCGCGCGGGCCATGCGCGGGTGTGGGGGGTGTCACCTCGCCCGCGCCTCAGCTCATACCCCGAAGGACTCCCGAACCTGTCGCCTACTAAATGTCTGTATTCTCACCGCTAATAAGTATTTCCTTGATCTGTTCCTGCGGCGAGGGACGCTTGCTGGGCGCCACGTCGGCCTCGTCCTCGGGCGGCGGCGGCACCAGCGCGCGGATGTACTCGCGCGCGCGGACCGTCAGCGCGGACCCGTCCGACGTACTGCCGCTGAACAGCTTGAAACGCTCCAACTGGACGAAACAAGGAAAATTATCAAGCCTTATGGTTAATTCCATATCAATAGCAACCGGGGGCATATCAATATTCGACGAGCCCGTTGGCGTGGTTGGCGTGATGGCGACTTTCACGCTGCAGGTCGTAGGTTCGATTCCTACCCGGGACATGCATTTGTGTGCATGAACATGTCTGTATGTCCCGAGTCTGGGTGTATATGTATATTAAGTATGTATTTACAAATAAAAAAGTAGTATATGTAATAATATAAGTTATCTGGTTTCCATAGTACAAGCTCTGCTTAGTTTGGGATCAGGTAGCCGTGTGTAAAAATGTCCCAGGATATTATTATTATTATTACCTACTTACATTATTATGCCCATCGACCACACACCCCATAGATGCATTGCATTAGGCATCGACCACCATTAATACCTATTAATTCAGGGGCGACCATAAATTACGTGAGGCGATTTTGGTTAGTTTGCGACCCCCCCCCTCCCCCTCCCCCCCTTGGTGAGATGTGGTGCGATTTGGCTGGACTCCCTCCGTCCCCCCAAATCTCACGTGAGATTTTTCAAAAGCCATTTCTTAGTGCAGAAACATATTTAACTTAATTTAACCCGTTTTCTCGAAAATTTACACTATTTATTCCGGAAAAAGAAACGAGATATTTGCCGATACCAATATCGGTAATTAGCCCAATGAAGGTAGATTAAAAAAACCCCAATGAAAGAAAGATAATAACAATAATAATAATAATATCCTGGGACATTTATTACACACGGCTACCTGATCCCAAACTAAGCAGAGCTTGTACTATGGAAACCAGATAACTGATATTACTACATATACTACTTTTTTATTTGTAAATACATACTTAATATACATATACACCCAAGAAAAAAAAATAAAAGAAAATATAAAAATAAAAAGAAAATATAAAGATTATATAGTAAGAATATAATGTGTATACACTGATCGTGGATAACATTATTCATCCATCCTGTACCAACAAAACACGATAAAGGGACAAAAAAGAAACGGAATTTGATAACACTTACACGAATAGACGATAAACCTACATTCATTGATAATTACACTATTGCACGCTTGCATAGGCGATAAATATTGAATGAGTAGAAAAAACCCCAGACATGTGATGGCAATTTTTGTGTGATTCAACTTTTCTTCCTCCTGCCAACCTTTTCTCAATTTTGATAAAAAATAGGTATAAATAGTATAACGATTCTTGTAAATATATAGTAATAATCTTATGACGATTTGAAAACGTTATAACTGCTCAAATCGGAGTGCTTCAGTCGGGAGTCAGAAGGCGGGGAGGTAATGGGGATGATGACTAGTATAGTTACTAAAAGTTTCAAATTAATAAAGATTTCATAAGCACCAATTATTTTTAATCTCGAGCGAAATGTTCCGCAACATGTCGCTCTATTTGTCCCCTAGTGTATTTCCGGCTTAAGCCCGCTGTAAAGCCCCGTGTTCATTGTAAGCATTTGTTTATAAACATGTTGCTGAGTCGTATTCAACATGCTGCGATCAACATTTGTGCTGCGGAGTTCACGCCATGTTGCAGAATTGCCGCTCGGCGAGCGAAAACATCAGTGTAGCAACAAATGTTGACGTGTGTGGACGTGTATTCAACCTGTTTATCAAAATGGCGGTAGTGTGTAGTGATAAAATACGTCTGACAACATTTTGACGCAGGCTGGCGTGTGTTGGTAAACATTGTTGCCAGCAATGCTGTTTTTTTTTTTATAGGACTGCGGTGGCAAAAAAGCGTACGGTCCGCCTGATGCTAAGCAGTAACCATAGCCTATAGATATTTGCAATACCCAAGGCATTGCTCGCACATTGCCGACCTGACGGGGAGTGGGATGGAGAGAGGGAAAGGGGGAGGGGGGGTGGTCGTTCGGCTCTCTCACTCATCGTACGAAACACAGCTGTAATAGCGAGAAACGCTGTAATGTTGAGAAACGTTGAGCAACAGTTGCGCAACAAATGTTTACAATGAACGGGGAACTAAGGCTCACCTCAGCATGGTCGGTGTCGGCGTTCTTCCACAGCGCGTCGTGCCACGCTTCCTCCGCGATGCGCTGCGACACGGTCACGAACGACTTCTCGCGCGCCTTCTTCGCCACGTCCGTCTCTTGACGGGCGAATTTGACTGTCACCTACAATGTGCATACAATTTAGAAGACGCAAACCTGTCTGTTTGTAATATAAAAAATTTGTGTTTTTTTTCGGGTAATCTCCGAAACGGCTGGACCGATTTCGACGGGACTTTCACTAGCAGATAGCTGATGTTATAAGGAGTGACCCAGGTTGCTTTTTTAAATTTAAATATTTATGATAAAATAAAACCCCATGAAATTCCACGCGGGCTAAAACGCAGGTAATCTTTTTCTCGGGTTGCCAATTTTTTTTAATTTTTATATTTAGACCCTAAATATGGGTTTTTATTTTACCCTAAGTTTTAGGGTAAAATAATAACCCCTTAAATTCCACGCGGGCTAAATCGTGGGTAATCTTTTTCTAAAATTTGCGCTTACGAAATCACGGGCACAGTTAGTTACTTCTAAGGCATTTGCTGCTCTGTCGTGCTCAAACGTTACAAACATGTGAAGGATAGCAATACAGTTATTTTATTTCATATCAAGCGAAGTTCATCGCGATAAAATCCCACTAATATTATAAATGTGAAAATTTGGATGGATGGATGTTTGTTACTCAATCACGCCAGAACGGCTGTACGGATCTGGATGAAATTTGGAACACAGATAGTTAATAACCTGGATTAACACATAGGATACTGTATATCCCGGAAAAATGTCAGGTTCCTGTGGGATTTTAAAGTTAACGCGGACGAAGTCGCGGGCAGAAGCTAGTCTTGATTATTACCTGTTGTGCTTCCGGCTCCTTTTCCTCGTCATCTGAATTATCTGCTTTATTTTTGTCATGTTTACGCTTGTCCTGTCTGTCGAAGTATGAGTAGGACGGCCTCATCTGGATTATACCTAAAAATATATGGAGCATTGATACAGTTGCTTAGATAGGCACCATAAAATTCATGTGTTGTAGGTATACCGCAAGCGCTGTACCGCGCCTTAGGTACGCGAGCGGCGAGAAGGGGGGCTAATCGCTCTCGCCGTCCCACTCCCCCACCCTTCATCGCTCTCGCCGTCCCACCCCCCCGCGCATACCTAAGGCGCGGCACAGCGGTTGCGACAGTACTATAGTACGGCTTCCTACCTCTTTAAAAAAATATGGTTGCATAATTTCATTAGATATTCCACCAGTTTTCAAGCTTAAAGGCATTCTTGTAGTTACAAATTTTGGATTGTTTAGAGAATATTGTATTTACCTAATAAACAACTATGAACAGACGTAATAGATAATCTCCATCAATATACAGCTGGGTTGTAGATGTGGCCTACAGGGTCGTATTTTTCTATAGGCCGAGGAGGCCGGACCTAGGAGGGAAAAATTTCGCGTGCGGCAGAACTTGGTAATATTTTTTTGTAGTTGCATCCTTTAGAACTTATACATCCACTGATTTATATAATTTTATCATTTACAGACTCGTTATCTTTTTATTTTAATTCTTATACATTATCATTAAATTTTTCGTGCTTTGCAGGGGCAGAGGGGTGGTAATCTTCCATAGGCCTAGGGCAGCAAGTGTATCAAATCCACCCCTGGTGGCAAAGTGAGATTTGTTGCCATACCCTGTATAGGTGTACAATGCAGCTCCTTGTCCTGCAGTATGGCAACAGCGTAATGCTGTGTCTCCACGCACGGGGTGCTGCTCTCATACACAATCTTATCCATGATGCCATCCTTGAAGTATTGGGACTTGTCTTTCTCTTTCACGTGCCATGATGACTCCTAATCAATAAAAACATACATTTTTACAGTATAGTTACTGTATACTGTAGGCCCTAAGTCGCTTAGCCATTGAACACCCATTGCCATTGAACTGCCATTGCCATTCAGCTACTATAGTGATCAACCCTCTGACTGGTTGGTCACTATAGCAGCTCAATAGCAGTGACAGCTCAATGAACTAAGGCCTGTAGTAATAAATCTATCTTAAAGCTGAGATTGATCATAAGATGCAGTTTTGACGTTTAATGCATGGAACATCTGTCAAAAACAGCCTCTCAAGTTCGATCTCAATCTTAAGCTCGATTTAATAATACGGGCCTGAGCAACTTAGGGCAGACTAAGGGCCCAGATCCGTGACTGGCATGTGTCAACTTGTCTACTATAATTTTATATTTTACATAGATAGGATGAGATTTACAGTAAATTCTACTGTACTTAGTTACCAGTAACATAATACCTTTAAAAGCTTTTGTGTATATCTTAGATATTTATTGATAAAGCCATATCAAAATATACTATGATGCAATGTAGAAAAAAAATTACTAATTGAGAGAAATTTGTACTTAAAGTTGGAAAAAAAAATAGATTTGGAGCTTCAGACACCACTTTAGGGTTTTAATTTGCATATAATGTAAGGCTAAGCTACTTTTACAAGTACATGTTTAATTATTCTGTAGCAAACTTCATGCAACTAATGTTAATGTAATATTGATAGAAAAAAGACAATTACCTGATGTCCATCCGTGTTGAGGGCTATTTGCTCGCCTTTAGACGTGCAGTACCTGTCGCTGTATGTATCTAAACCCAACTCTAGCCTCACCATCTTGTTCTTAGGCTTTACAGCAGCATTTAAAACTTTAACATCATTCCAGTTCCTATTTCCTGGTCTTACAGGGTACTGATATATGTAAAGGTTTTCAGACAACGCCTGCGACAAGAACACAGGTATCTGCAACGAATAAAACCATCTAAATTGCGTGCGAAACAGCGTTTTCTTCACAACAACATAACCTATTCGTATACCACGTTTATAACATCAACGGTCAAGATTGTTACCTCTTGGACAACGGGATCTTCTTCTTCTATTGTATTCGAAGTCATTTTTGCGTGTAAAGCTACCTATATCATTACAAGAATTAATTAAAATGAAACAATAAAAGAATCACACAAGCTTAGTGTATGACAGCTAGTACATTGGCAACACTTCGTAAGAGTTTAAGTATCAGTCGCGCTCGGCCACCAGATGTCGCTCTATTTACAATATGGCGGCGCCGCCATATTGTTATTTTTGACGTAATTCTTTCATTCTCAAACACCTTTTTTTTAAGTTTGTTTTACGGCCCCAGATACAAGCCTTTTGGAGCCTCATATTAGTATACTCTTCTTCTTTTTACCTAATTCTACTTTATTTCTACCCCCACAATCCCTATCAGTAAAGTGGCGGATACTTTACTGACAAATTACCAGATTTCTTGGGGAACCTGAAAATAATGTTTCATCACTTTTGTTGCAATAACCCAAACTCACGCACATTTATGAACATATAATGGAATATTCCCCCAACATTACATATTATAATACAAGAAAACACAAGTTTTGGACTTTCCACAATATGGCTCTAAATAGCTTATACCCAGGGCCGTAAAATAAACTTTAAAAAAAAGTTTGTTTATTTATTTTGCAAAGTTCGTAATATTATTATTAAATTTTACGGATGTTTTATGACGAATTTGTTGGATTGGGAAGTGGATATCTTTTACTCGACGGAACTAGACACCGAAATACTGAAAAAGGAAAGTTCGAGCGCTTCGAACCAAAGTTCCATACTGACCAAAAAAGCTTAATGCTGGTCCTACCCTGATTACTCATGAGGAAATTATAACAGGGCTATCCAAAAACCCCATGGAAACAGAGGTAAGTAATATTTGAATTTGACACGGTATAATATTAAGTCAAGGCTATCTACATAACCGACCCGATACAGATCTATGAAACTCAATTTTACTATTTCAGCTAAAGCTGATGATCACATTTATATCAATAAATTGCACCATCAGAATCACCTTAGATGACGACGCCAGTAGCTGCAACCATAAGATACACAGCATCTTTACGGAGTAGGTATACACGTAAGTATTTTTTCTTATAAAACAAAGACGCTAAAGGCTAGATTGCCCTTCATACCTACCAGAACACAATATTGTTAGCACACTACCTACTGCTTACAGGCAGACAATGTAGTGGAATATCACATTATACATAGTATTGTATTATATTGACCAATGAACAAGTTGAAATGGTAAATAGATATTTTGGATTCACTTAATTGCCCCGAGTGGTCAAACATTATGGAGGTGAAATAGTCATATTGTATCAAACCCTCTTTACAAATAAATATATTAAAAGATAAATTGGTTATACACATGTCATACTTCTTGGCTAGTACTGTATTATTTACATAAAATATTGTTCATTACAGGTCAACAAAATGATGGAAATGTGGTAAGCGCTACCCCTGCATACAGCAGGTGCATTCAACCTGTAAACTATAAAAATAATAAACCAGAGTCATACTAACACATTCCAAAGCTCATTCAAATGGTTTATCATGACAAACATGCTAAGTTTTCAATCCAGTCATGGAAATTGTGAGGATGACATGGGGCCATAATAATAAATTTAAATAAAGCAGCTGTTGTACACACTATCTTCCCCAGAAGAAATGAACAGTGCAAAATATGTAAATGAAGGCCACAATACCACAGTTCACAACACGAGAACCTGCAGTGAATCCTCAAGCAAATAGAATGTAATGTAATGCTCTAGGATGTACTTCAGGTTACGGTGTCAAATTAGTTGAATTTGAATAGGCTGAAAGCATTCCAATTCCGTGTATCCATCTACTCAACTTATTGTGGCCTTTTCTCGTAGGTAATGAATACTTTGCTGTAAATTGCCATCAGATTAGTGTAATGGTTAGGCCACAGATTACTATGTTTGTATGGTTAAGCTAACCCTTAAAGAAGATCTAATAACTTGATTAAAATAGTTGTAAGATCATGTATGAGCAGTGTATACCTAGTGATCCACTGCTCGTAAATGATCTTACAAATCCATATTATACTTCTAAGCTTAGTAAGTAGGTTGTAAACATTTTTTAAAGTAATAAATATAAAAGTAACCAATAATATATTTGTTTTATTTGGTAAAAAAACTATCTAGGATAAAATACATATTAGTGTTACATCCCTATTCTATCGATAAAAAATATCGATATCGATAATTAATAGGTAGGTACAGCATTGCGTATGCTCAGTGGCGCCTCTAGCGGGCGATCGTAAGTGATGCTGCAACTCCATACGGCTAGGGCCGCGCTACGTAGCTGTCCTATCTGTTGTAAACATATAACTATCTAATCTGTGGCCAGTATGAATGACGTTTGTTTTTTTTTTTATAAGATTAGTTTTACGCTCCCTGGGAACTAGCCCTTTGGAGCCTAACATCAGTATACTTTTATTACATTTTTTTCTTAATTCTACCTTATAACTACCTTAAATCTACCTTATAACTACCTTATTTCTACCCCCCCAAACCCTATCAGTAAAGTGGCGGATACTTTACTGACAAATTACTAGACTTCTTGGGAGAAGCCGAAAATCATGTTTCATCACTTTTGTTCCAATTGCCCACACTCACGCACATTTATGACCATATAATGGTTAATATTCCACCAATATTACACACTATAATACACGAAAACACAAGTTTTGGAAATTAAAACAAAAATGACAACATGACTTTTCCACTTCCCGCCAAAAAGCCCGAATGACGTTTGTTTTTTTTTTTTTTTTTTATAAGATTAGTTTTACGGCCCCTGGGAACTAGCCCTTTGGAGCCTAACATCAGTATACAATTACATTTTTTCTTAATTCTACCTTATAACTACCTTAAATCTACCTTATAACTACCTTATTTCTACCCCCCCAAACCCTATCAGTAAAGTGGCGGATACTTTACTGACAAATTACTAGACTTCTTGGGAGAAGCCGAAAATCATGTTTCATCACTTTTGTTCCAATTGCCCACACTCACGCACATTTATGACCATATAATGGTTAATATTCCACCAATATTACACACTATAATACACGAAAACACAAGTTTTGGAAATTAAAACAAAAATGACAACATGACTTTTCCACTTCCCGCCAAAAAGCCCGAATGACGTTTGTGTGACACAGTGTTGCCAGATGACCGTCACGCGTTTCCCCAAAACTGACCCAAGCAAAATCCCCCTATAATTCTGATTTAGGAGAAAAACCCCCACAATCCTGAAGGAATTAAAGAAAAACAATATTTGTTTCGAATTATTACTAGCAATGTGAGGTGATCGCATGACTGGTATCCCCGGTAACTACTCATCCAACTAACCTACAAGCTACAAGTCGTACAACCAACTAAGTTAAATAATTGATAGTTCTAAATATAAAATTGCATTAGTGCCTAGATTCTTATCCAATATGGCTATTATTTCCCTCCACTAATCCCCTCAAAATGTTGTCCACCACAATTACCTCTAGTAGCTACTAACTAAATCCCCCAAATTTTGGGGGATTACCCTAATTTGACATCACTGGTGTGACAGCAAGCAAGCCAATTATCGATAGAGTTATTTTTTTTAAATAGTACTACTAGAGAGGATACCAGATACGGTTTTAATAACTTAAACTAAAATATACACGTACCTATCTATTGCATTATGATTTCAACACAATGAATTACCGTAAAGAATTTAGTTGAAACTGCAGATTTATAGAGCTAAGGATTCTATAACATACAGCTCAAGAATTTTTGGTCTACGACAAAAATTAACGAAGATACGACTAATTTCCTAACAAAGTTTCCTGACCGGGCCGCGCCCGGCCGCCGCACTCGCTGTGACGTCACGCGGGCTGATACGCGCTCGGCTAGCAAAGAGAATGTAAGAGTAAGAGACCGGAGTTCGAATATTGTTTTTGGTTTGCTTCATATCGGCTTGGGTCCCAAACCATTACCAAACCCAAGAGAATGAAAAAGATCTGTCAACGTTAGGGACGTGCAAATACTATATCGATATCTTTTTAAACAATAGTGATGTGACTAGTCGACAATTTGCACGATAAAAACCGAACCAGGACCTCCACTCAAATATATAATTTATAAACTTTTAAATAATACAATAATAAGCAGTTTGTGGGAAATTTTTAATAACATTATAAATTAATAGTAACATTGTTGTTATACATAGTTTCACAACCTACAGGGTAAATATTTCCTATAGAATATTTCATAAATTTTGATACGGCTTTATTTGATGGCAAAGCGAAGATCTTCTACTCAGCCAATACAGCCAGCGAATACAGAATCGCCATCTGAGGAAAATTCATAAATTACATTAATTATAATATTATAATATTCTTCACAATATTATTACTAGCTGTGCCCGCAAGTCCGCTAGCGTAGATTCATTAGGTGTGCCAAATTTCATAAAATCTAACCGCCAAATTTATAGATATTTTAGCTGGTTTACAATGGTATTCAAAATAATTTCTAGGAATAAAAGTGATTGGTAATGCCAGTGCAATTGTAACTTTCTATACAAATCTACAGGTGTTCTGAAATAACTTGTGTAATATACCTGAATAGGTAATAATGTTAATTCCATCGGGAAGCTCTGCACTCAACATTGAGAATTTCTGGTACCAGCGAATGCGGGATCTGAGGAAAATTAATTGATTTCTTTAATAAGTATTATATTATTATTCCTTACAATATTATAGCTTGTCTAGGGCATCTAAGGCAACAACTAGGTAAATATGCAATTCTGCCATTCCTACTTTTATTAGGCTTTTTATTAGTATCTAACAAATAATAATCATTGGAGTTTGGTCTCATCCTGGCGAGCTTAAGCTCTGCGGGGTAATCATTCTGATATACCTATTCATTCTTTATATAGACAGTTAATAGAGCGGGTAAGTTGCGTGAAAAAGCTAACACAGGGTTATGTAGTGTTGATGTTTACAGGTATAGGTTATGTTCAACATTACGTGTGCAAGTACCTGTTTATATTGTATTTAGACTGTGAAAATATGTAAATAAATGGGCAAATCAATAGTACATACCTGTTTGTGATGTGAAAACAATTCAATAATGTGCAAATTACACGATACCCTTTTAGAACTATCACTGATACTTTACAGTTTATTTTTCATACTTTTTACTTACACACACACTTTACACTTTATAATTTTAATAACACGTTGATTACTCTTTGTATTTATTATAATACGGCCGAATTAATACGAAAATAACAAGGATTTTAGTAAAATACAACGGACGTCAAGTAGGCAGACAGCAGACATTTTGTTTTGCTGAGTGTTACCATAGATAAATCATGATTGTTTTGGTTTTTTGTCTATAGGTTGTTAAAATATCTTATCCAAGCCGTACATTTTTATTTTTCTTTATGTTGCGACCCACTGTCGGCTAGCGCTAGGGTTCGGTTGTATTGTTCGCGCGCAGCGTGTTTTAAGCCTCAAAATGAGTTTACAGGAAAGTTTTCAACAAGCTAAGTCGGATAACCTGCCAAAAGTAGAAATTTTTATGGTATTCGACTACTTAAACAATAATTTAAAATACACCAGCGCCGAGACACGTGGTTGGAAACGGAAAAGGTACACTTAGGTACCTTTTCACTTACCTTTTCTGTTATGAATACTATTTATACAAAGAAACCTATTATTTTACCACTAGGTTAAGCATGGAAAGGTTCGGTGTACCTACCCAAAGTACTATAAGATATATAAGATACCTAGGAAGGTAGGTATTATCCTGTCATAAGTAGGTAGATTAGGTGTTTATCCTATTGAGTACTATTTTTATTCCTGTTTATTTTTGACGACCGCTTGGCGCTATAGTTTGAGCGTTGGCCGCTTGGCTCACTGCATCGGGTGGTTGTGGGTTCGATTCCCGCCAGAGGCAAATTTCGGAAATTGCCTTTTCGTAATCTACTCTGGTCTGGTTGTCACTGAGATCGCCCCCAGTCCATTGTATGGTAGCCAAGTATCAGCGGTGCTTAGGGGGCGTCCATAAATTACGTGAGGCATTTAGAGGGGGGGGGGGGGGGGGTCGAGCCAAAACTCACCAAATCTCCCGTGGGGGGGAGGAGGGGTCTCTGCAAATCTCACGTAATTTTTTCTCCGCAAAAATTAGGGTGCGTTTCCATTGAAGCGGAGCTGGGCGGAGCGGACCGTGAACTGGCCAATCACAGTGCTCGAAATCTCCACTCCGCATCAGTGAAAACAGTGTAAGCGGAGCGGAGCGGAGTTGAGTGGACTTTCGAATAAAACAAATGAACACGCGGCCCCGAGCCGGACAGAACGGAGTCGATCAGGCTGTGGTGCCGAGTGATGGGCACGAAGCGGAGCGGAGTGGAGCGGAGCGGAGCGGACCGGAGCTGAGTTGAGCGGAGCTGAGTGGAGCTGAGCGGATCTGACCGAAGCTGAGCGGAGCTGAGCGAAGCTGAGCGAAGCTGAGCGGAGCTGAGCGGAGCTGAGCGGAACTGAGCGAATCTAACCGAAGCTGAGCGGAGCTGAGCTGAGCGGACTTTCGAATACAGTATATGAACACGCGGCGGATAGCTTCCGAATTTTCATCTTCTAGTAGAGAAAGATGTAAAAGCGCTGTTCTTTTCTTAACCGATAACATGACGTATGATCACTCCATGAGATTGAATTTGACTCAAATTTGACTGATCGGAACACGGCTCAATGCAGCTCAGCTTGACTCCGCCCCGCTCCGCTCCGCCCAGCTCCACTTCGCCCCGCTCCGCTCCGCCCCGCTCTGCTCCACCCAGTTCCGCTTAAATGGAAAAAGTTGCCACTTTTCACTGCTCTTCTCCGCCCCGCTCCGCTTCAATGGAAACGCACCCTTAAACTGCGAGAAAACTGGGTTAAATTAAGTAAAACATGTTTCTCCACTAGAATATGGCTTTTGAAAAATCTCACCTAAGATTAGAGGGGGAGGGAGGGGGTCGAGCAAAATCTCACAACATCTTACTAAGGGGGATGGGGGAGGCAAAAATTCACAAAAATCACCTCACGTAATTTATGGACGCCCCCTTAGTTTGGGACCATTCAGATGGCGTGTAAGTCTGGCGATATTTATTATTATTATTTATTATTCCTTTATAATCTATTATTAACATAATATTATATTACCCATCAGCCCATCACCCTACCTAAGGATTCACTATCACTACATACCTAGTATAAATCAAAGTCGCTTCCCGCTTTCTGGCTGTCTGTCTCTATGTATGCTTAGATCTTTAAAACTACGCAGCGGATTTTGATGCGGTTTTTTTAATAGATAGTGATTCAAGAGGAAGGTTTATTATGTATAATACATGCTTAATATAGTAGAGAAACACTGATAATTTTAGAGGTTTCTAATGTGATGTCGTAAATAAATACATTTTTTTGCGCTTACATTGCAAACGCTGGCTGAATCCTACGAGATAGATCAAAATAATGTACTACAGTATTGTACACCATAAAAAGGTATACAAAAAGTCCGCGATGGTATTTATGTCTATCTCTTAGGGATAACCCACAATAACCATTTTTTATCCTATACTTTTTACGAGAAATAATGGCTTATTTACGAAGCGATTTTAAGCAATACAGCATTAATCCTTATCCAATTAAGCACCTTAAATACATTGTGCATTTAATATAGATCAATATGGCCCTTTACAGCATGTAATTTAAATGAATAACACCTAAAATAGTGAATGGCGGCGCGAGCGGGAAACCGGGCACAGCGCGAAATCAACGAGGCGAACCCGGTGACGTCACGCGCGCTGGCCGCACTTACCGCCCGTCGATAAATTTTGGATACATAAAATGTGTTAGGAAATCGCAACCGATGGACCGATTTCGATGATTTAAAAACTATATTGATAAGAAAGCTTAGTTTTAACTGTTAGTGTTGGTTATGAGTTGATTTGTTGACCTATTACTGATCCTCATTCAAAGAAACTGGCAAAAGATTTTAAAAAATTTAGAAGACAAAAAAAGAAGATTGGCGGTTATGAAAGAAAACTCATTTTGGCAGAATAACCTCATATAATTGTATATTGTTTATAATTAATTTAATGTAATTTATTTATTCATGTTTATAATTGTTTTCCGGAGCTTATAACATTATCACGTAATGAAACATTAAATCTTTTTACATAAAACTTATGAACTAATCCAGGAGAAGATATACTCTCATTGAAAATAAAATAAAATCGTTAAAGGCAAAGCACAAAATTATATTACAAAAATGTCTGATATGATGATAAATGGTAAATATATTTCCCATTAAGAGAGCTTATTTAATCTTAAAATAAATGATAACCTACGGTTGAAGTCTTCTTTATTTTTCAGATTCTGTTCCAGTTGATAAAAAATGGGCCGAACTTATAAGATATAATATTTTCATAATGAAACTCGTCGAATTTGTAAGTAATATTAGTATTTAATCATGTGCATTACCTACCCTTTTGCCCGCCTCAGTCGAATTTATGCGACAGTAATAAAATTATTTTAGGTTAGAATAAGTAGGTACACTTTCCACCTAAAATTGGTCGATTCAATAAAAATTTGAACAAGAGTCTAACGATTTGATCACTGTAATTTTTTTTTCTTTTGAATCTGGGCGGCAAGTGTGTGGTTTTATTACTAAGAGCCCGGCCACGACTTCGCGCGACTGAGACCGGCGACAGCTTTTTGGCGCGATGCCGCTCTTGGCGGCAACGCGCGCGATGCAACATTTTAGCAAAAAACCCTGTCGCGGGTCGCTATCGCGCGAAGGCGTGGCCGGGCTGTAAGGTGGTCAAAAGTTACAATCGTGCTTACTTATTAGGTACTTTAATGTTTATACTACCTACTTTTAATTTCTTGTAGGTTATATCACTTGTTATCACGATATTACCTGTGATAATTCCAAAACCAGAAGGACACATGTACTGCATATCAAGTGGGCCTACAGTAATCATATCATTTTTGTTTATAATTCTGTATTTACGAAGGAAAGTCCCATTATTTATGGAAAAAATGTATTTATTTTTTCAAATATTATTCACTTTTGGTGCTTTCATGCAATGTTTCCTTTTAAATCTTGTTAGAGTTTGGTTATGGTTAATATACGGTGTATTCTTCTTCGCTTTGCTAACAGCTCTGTCTCTCGATTTATTTCTAATTGCCAATGAAAGAGGTTGTACTTTTAGTTGCGCATAATATTAATTTTATTACATTACATGTATTCAGGTATAAATTAGAATACAAACTTATAAATAAATCAATTGTTTTTTGAATAATCACGATCTGCTTATTCGATAACTTTTAGGGACATCTCTATTTAGTAAGAGTTTGATGACCTTATACTTGAAGTAAGGACTTCAAGTATAAGGTCATCAAACTTGAAACTTTTTGACAGTTTGACTTTGACAGCTACTTGTTGTGTAAATAAGTAAATACACTGAACGAAATAAATTCCTTTACAAAATGTTCTAATTATTGTATTTAAGTGAAATGGATGGTCAACGAATAAATGCTGTTGGTAAGTTGGCGGTAGCTACGAGTTAGTATCAACAAGTTTATTCCTTTTAGGTTATCTCAATGCTCCTCATGATAATCCCGTTTGTATTGACGAAGCCGGATGTCATGCACTGCCTGGCCGTGGCGCCGACCCTCGTCATGTCGGTCATGTTCATCGTGCTATATTTAGTGGACCAAGTGCACGATCTCGCGGAACAACTGTATTTAACTGTGCAGATAACATTGAACCTAATAGGTTTCTTTACAGTGTTTGTTACACAAGACCCCGCGGGGGCCCTGTACGGACTGTTCTATTGCCACCTTCTCGTTGCTATGGGCATTGACCTGTACTGCATAATAAGAGAACGCGGATATGCATTATTAAGAAAAGATTGAATGTTGAGTTGAATAAAATGCTTTATGGAGCATACATTCGTATTATTCAGTAGATTTGAATTTGGAATAAAACTTGGCTATGCTAAAGGGGTTTTAACATATAACATGTTTGTACGTAGGCTTTTAGGTAGGTACCTTAAGCATCATTAGGGGTTTGTGTCCTAAAATTACAGTAGGATGTCTTACTTTTAGGTAGTGGCCCTGCTTCTCAACATTATACCCCATGTTGTGGAGCCGGTGGACTACTTGCACTGTCTGGTGGCCGGCCCCACTCTCATGATCTCCGCGCTACTCATGGTGCTATACGTTGTCGACCAAGTACAGTTCGAGGCTGAAATGTACTATGCAATCATAGAGTTAACTTTAACGGTACTCGCACTTGGTTGCCTAATCCTGGTTGGCAAAATGGCCGGAGCCATATATGGATTGTTCTATGCGGACCTGGTAGTTGCATTCTCAATAGATATATATTACATGCGCAAAGAGAGAGGGTGGACTTTTTGATACGTATTAAATTATTGTTTTGTGATATCTTGTATTATTTTTAGTAGGTTACAAAGGACATGCTATAGATAAGGTTTTCCTGTTACACGCTGCATCATATATACCTAATAAATGTGTTGACAGGACAGATGGTAATATGTTGTACGTATAGAAAGTTAAAATATTGTATAACTTGCTTTGATTTCAATAGTCAAAATGCAAAAAATCTTTAAAAATGTTTTAAAGTGGGCTTGTTTAGTGTGGTTTTTATTGTCGCTTTAGTCATATGGAAATCTGGTTCGGGTGATAAAAATATAATTGATGACCCTGAAGTGGCCGAACATCCAATGATATTATGGTGGACTCCGAACTTCCCAGGCAATTCTGGTCTTAGACGTTGCCCCAATAATATTAAGTGTCATGTGTTTAGTGACAGGAAAAAGGTCAAGGGTGAAGTAGGAGCATATCTATTTTATGCCAGTGGCATGAACTTTAATGATCTGCCCTTACCGAGGCAGCCAAGACAAATAATTTGGGGTCTATACCACGAAGAATCTCCTCGAAATGTTGAAGAGTTATTACACGAACAAGCACTGAGCTTATTTAATTTCTCATCGACGTTCAGCAGATTAAGTGATGTGCCATTCCCGTTGCAATACCTGCACAAATTCGATGATATCATCACCAGAAAGTACTTCATCGAAACATCTGAGAAGAATAAGTTCTTGGAAAATATAGCACCAATAATGTACTTGCAAAGTGACTGTACCACATCCTCAGAGAGGGATGAGTATGTGAAGGAACTGATGAAATTCGTAAAAATAGATTCCTATGGCGGCTGCCTAAAGAACAAAGATATGCCTGCAAGATTCCAAAAAGATTACTTGAACAATTTGAATGAGGATGGAATTTTAAAGTTCATAGCGAGGTACAAATTCGTTATTGCGATAGAGAATGGCGTATGCAACGATTACGTCACGGAGAAGTTTTGGCGGGCGATCAAAGTGGGGAGCATCCCTATTTATTTCGGTTCTCCATATATTAGAGACTGGTTCCCAAATAACAAATCGGCGATATTACTCGAAGATTTTCCGACGCCAAAGATTTTGTCTAAACATATTGAAATTTTATTAAACAATGATAGTTTGTATGAAGAATATTTAGAGCATAAAACTAAGCAAATCGTTACTAATAAAAAGCTTTTGAATGAGTTAAGAATAAGGCCTTATCAGCTAGATGAAATGAAGACTGTTAAGGAATTCGAATGTTATGTATGTAAAAGTTTGCATAAGAAAATGAATGATAAAAGAATTGCGATTGTGAATAAGCGTCACTATGATTGCCCCAAGCCTATATCGGCGCTAACATTGAGTGTGAATCCCCTGAATAGCTGGGTTTCGTCATGGGAAATAGCCGAAATGAGAGTTAAAGAAATATACAAAACTATTATTAATCATTAAATTAATATATTATTTTGTAACTATAATAACTGAATTTTAATAAATTTTTATACAAATTATTTATTTTATTTAAGTATTATTGGCACATTCCATCTAAAGGCGATACAGGGTGTACTTCGTAGCGTAGCCCTCGCTTGATGACGTGAGGGATCTGTTTCGGCACCATACTGTACAAAAATAAACAAATTTTTAATCAATATTATACTTTACGTCGGCCATTAACCATACAATAAGGCGTCCTCCCAATTGGCAGACGATCGCACGATCACGATGCGATTTCGTCGCGCGATGAAAATTCGTGCCTGTGCTCGCGCGATGCCTTGCAAGCTCAATTAGGACACTAAAGAAATGTATGTGTTTAATCTCGTCGTGCGACGACATCGCATCGTTTGATCGTGCGACCAATTAGGACGACGCCTTAGAAGAAGAAGAAGTAAGGCCTTAAGTATTTCGTAGTTAAAGCTCTATGTCGGCCCGGCCACGGCTTCGCGCTTCAGCGACGGGCTGTCGCGCGGGGGCACCAAAATGTTGCATCACGCCACGTGCTGCCGCTCTCGACGGCAACGCGCGCGATGCAACATTTTAGCACCCCCGCGCTGTTGCCCGTCGCTGAACCACGAAGTCGTGGCCGGGCCGACGTAGAGCTTTAACTACGAAATACTTACGATATGCAATCGATGATGGGACACACTGATAGGCACAAAGTGCAGCCGGTGCAGTCATCTGTCACGTGCGGGATATGGGTGTTGGGATCGAATCTGTAAAAAATATATAATATTTTTAATAACCATCAATACCTAAAAGTCTTTACTGCATTAGGGCCAGAGTTGCAAAAAAATAGCAAAATTTAGAATCAAACTGTTTAAAACATTGATTTAAAACAGGAGGAGAAAAACTCTGTATTTTAATGTTTAAAACATGTTTTTTAATGTTTAAAACATGTTTTAAACATGGTGTTTAAATCAAGATGTTTTTTTTGTAACAACCCTGATTAGGGCGGAATCCCAACGCGGTGCACGCTACGCACAAAAGACGTGAACGATGATAATTTTGTTCGACAATGACGTAATTTCGTGCGTAGCCTCTCTCTCCGTGCACCGCGGTGGGTTTCCGCCCTTATGGTGGTCAGCTCCCCAGAATCCTTAGGCCCAACCCAACCATAAAAGTGAAAAATAGTTAGAATAAATATTTAATAATAGTTAGAATAGTTCTGTTAATAGTTAAAAGGAAAAAATAATTTAAATAATAATATAGCCCTCAGTTATTGCAACTTCCATAATATACCAGGAAAATAAATCAGTATGATACCAAAACGAGTATAAATTTATAGAGAATTTTTCCTATAGTCTGACCGCTACCGCTGTGCTGTGCCTTAGGTACGCGAGCGGCGAGACGGGGGGGCGAATCCACTTCCCACCTCCCCGCGCATACCTAAGGCGCGGCACAGCGGTGGCGGTCAGACTATAGTTTTCAATGGTTTTACAAAGCATTTCCAGGAAGAAAGTGATTAGTAATGCCAGTGTACCTACATCCATTATAACTTTCTACAAATTTCAGTATAACTTACTCTATAGCTTGATATCCGGAATCGTTACAGGCCATGTAGCATTTGCCACAGTTTATGCACATATCCTGAAAAAAAAAACTCAGTAACATTATCTATAGACTAAACATCGACCACATAACCAGTAGACACCTCACACCTATTAATTCACAAGGCAAACTAATAAACCCATTAATTCGCAACTAACAACTGAGGTGCGCTGGCCCGGGATACTGAATGCTCATTGGTCCAGATAACATCACGAAGATCCTGACACACACGCGCACACACACACACAGATCGCTTGTTACTTCATGGATTTATATTAGATCTGCCTTCCATGTGTTATTTGAAAATGTTTGCCATACACAGTTCTTGTAATTCACGAGTGTTGGCCTTTGGTTGTGGTTCGACATGTACATGCACAGCGTGACAGTGTGCGTGCCTGGCGGAGCCGTAAACGCACACATTAACAAGTATACAGATACGTATTTACACAACCAAGGGTCGGCCGCACTCGTGAATTGCAAGAACTGGATGTCTACACGATATAAAGTCAATGAAACCAGATATACTATGGGTTTAACTTACGTCATCGATAAGCGCAACTACTTGTTTTGTGTTATCCAAATGTTTGTAAGTACCAACTCTTGGTAACGCTTCTCCTAAAACATCCTTGATACTGGGAACCTCTGTACTATTAGAGTGGCCGTTCACGGTGCCATTGGACATGTAACTTTGTACTTTATTATCTGATAGTAAATCCGATTTTATTCTGGCTTCGTGTAGTAGCTCTTCGCGTCTTCTGTTGTATGGTCCGAAATGGGCTAGAACCTGCGGAAATAAAGCTTTATTTTAAGACTCTTTCGGGGTTTTATTTTATTTTTATGGGAAGTAGGTAATAAAAACTTGTGTTCCTTTGAATTATGTGTATATTGGTGGAATTTTAACCATTATCTAAACAGATAAAATACAATTGAAGTGTCTGTTTGTAATATCAAAATAACAGCTTTTTTCTATATGCATTTTAATGTTGTCTGTCTGTTTGTTCCGGCTAATCTCCGAAACAGCTGGACCCATTTTGACAGGCAGATAGCTGATGTTATAAGGAGTAACTTAGACTACTTTTATTTTAGCAATAATGAAGAAACATGGTTTGCTAATTCCACGCGTACGATGTCGCGCGTACAGCTAGTATATTTATAAATGTGCACGGGTGAAAGTTGTTAGTGTTTTACTAATACAACCTGTATACTTAATATTTTACTTGACTCTGGCTATATGCGTTAAGCGAAGCCATAACTAAACGAAAAAGAAGTTGGCAGGTGTCAAATTATTACCAACTTTATATACAGGGTGAATTTGAAATCATGGGCATCATCCTTTTAAACTATGACTCTACACATGATTCAGAATATTCTGGGAAATTAAATAAAAAAATCTATTGATGAAAAAATATTGCTCGAGTAAGCAAATAAGCAAACCAGTTAACCGTTATACCTTAGCCGGGCAATAATTTTTTATCAATTGATTTGTCGATTAATATTCCCTACATTAATGTAAAGAATTCCCTAAATATTCTGAATCATATGTAGAATCGCCGTTTAAAAGGATGCTTATGATTTCAAATTCACCCTGTATACAAGTTTTTTTAATTTATAAAGTCCATATTACCTTGCCGTTTTCATCGTACAGTGTCTGGACTGGTTTTCCCTTCTGATGTTTGATAGTAGGCGGCGACTGGCCGGTCCACCCGTGGAGTCCTTTGGTCCGCAGGTACAAGAGCGCCTTGAGACCAGTTATGTAGTCTTCCACCACTGTAAAGTCCTGATTCTGGACTGCACTGCAAATCTGAAAAAGTACATTTTATATTAGTTTATTAGTTCAGAGCTTCTCTTCGATTGCAAGCATCTATAGGCTACGGTTACTGCTTAACATCAGGCGGGCTGTCCGCTTGTTTGCCATCGTAGTCATTTATGTGGCAATGTGCGAGCCATGCCTTTGGTATTGCAAGCATCTATAGGCTACGGTAACTGCTTAACATCAGGTGGACCGTACGCTTTTTGCCACCGCAGTCCTATAAAAAAAAACATAAGGTAACGTTAAGTGACCTGCACAACGGGCGCGCCGCACATGATGAACTGCAGCGCGGAGTCCGCGGAGTCGATGCCGCCGATGCCGAGCACGGGGAAGCCCGGCAGCTTGTTCCCGATAGCGGACACGGCGCGGAGCCCCATCGGACGAGTCGCGTTGCCTGATACACCCCCGTAAGTCGTGTGCTTCTCACGCCCTGGGGAACAAACAGTACGAATATATTACTAATGGTCTAAGATACACTGAAGAGCGACCTTCACCGATCGATTTACCCTGGATTTTATCAAATAAAATATGGTGTCTGAACATATACCAATAGGGTTGCCATAAAGAATATGGTCAAGGATAAAAAAAGCTAAAAGCATGCACGGCTTCGTCGCGCGCACTGTTGTACTGCATCCTCCTCTATCGCATGAAATAGTACTCGGATGCGCAATGCTTCTCTATCAATCAATTTTTCAATCATGTTATTCTTGACTAGATTTTTGCAAGCAACACTATACACTGTATTCACAATAAAATTGCCTTCATTTTGGTATAATTTTCATTTGACAAGCAAGTCGGAGAAATTTATTTAAAAAAAAATGATTTTTATAATTTTAATTAATCATAGCCATGGCCATATTTTTTACGGCAAACCTATTGGTATATGTTCAGAAATATATTTTATTTGATAAAATCTAGGGTTGCTCCGTAAGTCGATGGGTGAAGGTCGTCTTTAAGCGTATCTCGTACTATACTAGCATTAATGGCAGTTCAGCAGTAAAGGAAGATCTTCCGACCAGGCGGTGTGTCTGGCGGGGCCGGCCGCTATGCCTCGATGATTGTTGTCAGGGTCTAGAGGGTTATTGGTAAAATACTATAGTAGCGGCATTCTACGATGGCCGGTTTGACATGTGAGGGGGTGGGAGAAAAGGAACCTTATTATCACGGAATAAGAATGGCCGTTTAAAAAAATATATATTCAAAAAATGAATGCGAAAATGAATTTTATTCCGTTATAATAAGGTTCATCCTTTCCCCCTCCCACATGTCAACCCGGCCATCATAGCGTGCCGCTACTGTAACAACCTTGCAGGACTGTATTACTGACACCATGAACAACAACTTTTGTACAACGCAAACAAGAAAATATTCTCATCTAAAAAGGCAGAACAAAACTTGTTGTTTATGATATCAGTAATAAAGTCCTGCAAGGTTGTTAATGTTTTACCAATAATTCTGTATATACACTGAATTTTTCAAGTGTGCGTGGATGGCCAAATCCGATACTATGAGGAATAGCGAAAAGTTCTCAAAGGAGTCTCGGGGCCGATTTTGATGAAAACTAAAACTGCATCATTGGATTTTTCAAAAAACAATATTCGTGGCCAGAAATCGAACTAGTTGATTTTGAAAAAAAAAACATGCTATATTATTATTGGTTAAGCACGCGTCTTGCGGGCTTAAGGTCATGGGTTCAAACCCTGGCTCACACCCCTGGATTTTTCGAAATCTATGTGTGAATCATAACTTTAATAATTATGATTATCACTTGCTTACGGTGAAGGAAAACATCGTGAGGAAACCTGCATGTCTTTAGACATGTGAAATCCACCAACCCGCACTGGGCCAGCGTGGTGGATTATGGCCTGAATCCCCCTCGCATTGAGGGGAGGCCCGTGCCCAGCAGTGGGACGTTAAAAGGGCTAAATTATTATATTATTATTATTATTATTATTATACCATTCGATAGTGTCGCTAATAAGGAACGAATTCTGGGAAGTAATGAAAAAAATCATCCTGTACAGCGGTGTAAATCTTGATATCGTGATTCAGGATCGTATTCCTGTATGGAGCGTGCACTTAATGCCATCTGTTGGTAGCGAGATGTAAAGTCGCAGTAACACAGGTAACTCACCGACAGCAGGCCAAGGCGTGGCGTCTGCCCTCACAGACATCAAACCAGACACGGTGTTGATGGCGGACACACCATCCGCGCCACCTGCAACCAAATGAACTATTAATAGGCACTTACTAAAATACATAATTCAAAAGGTGGTAGGGCCAAGCTGTAGCCAATTGACTACTGCTCATATACGGGCTGGCTCGACCGGGGTAGTACCTCTCACAGAAGATCGCCGTAAAGCAGCTATACACCTACATTTCGTACTCCCCCCTTCCCCTGCCTCCTTCCCACTCCCCTTTAGCAGGGCTATAACATATCTCAATTGACAACTGGCTTCGGTTGTACACCGAACTTTGATGGTAACTTAGAATGACATAACATTGGTATTACGTATTTCCTGCAGGGCTAACCTAACCTAAACTCACTGTACCTTGATATCCATTCATCAAAATACGTAATACCAATGTTATGTCATTCTCAGCTACCTTCAGGCCGCGCTCACTTTGGATGCGTTTTCGTCCGAATTTTACTCGTGCATACACGTACGAACAACACGAATGATCCCGACCTTCCAAGTACTACGGGAGTGCGCACACTGGGTGCGAGTTGGTCGTACGTGTACGTAACTCGCACCCAGTGTGCGCACTCCCGTAGTATTTGGAAGGTCGGGATCATTCGTGTTGTTCGTATGTGTCAGCACGAGTAAAATTCGGACGAATACGCATCCAAAGTGAGCGCGGCCTCAAAGTTCGGTGTACAACCGAAGCCAGTTTTCAACTGAGATATGTAATAGTCCTGGAGGTCGACAAAGTGCGGCAAAACATAAAACTGCCTGAAAAACCTATCGGTAGTTGGGCTGTCTTTTTAATATGCATACCTTTATAAGCAGCTTCCGCAATGCTAACAATATCCGTGATGTTCGGAGTCAGCTTCACGAAGAAAGGTATCTTAACTGCTTTCCGCACCCACTCTGATATACCTTTCACTAATACTGGGTCCTGGAAAATATGATGACTATCAGTTCTCTGACCAACAACATGTTAACAGCTAAGGTTAACAGCCAAATAATTACGAAGATAAATATGGATCAGAGGTTCGGTCAGAATAGCAAAACAATACAGTGGCAGTGCAGTGGCTAAGCGATTTGAGGGCCTGGGCCCGAATCTACCAACTTTTTACCACTGGAAATCCATATTTATCTTCGCAAATTCTTGGCAATTGACATGTTGATGGCCAGAGGACTGTTAAAGCGGCTACTCACGATTCAATTTTTAATTCAACTTGAGTTGATTTGACAGATTGCGGGGTGTTGTGACATATTGACGCCTAATCTCAGTATAGTCAGTGTTGACTTCAACCAGGGCCGGATTTAGAGGTCTGGAGGCCTTGGGGCAACAAAAAAGTGGAGGCCCCTGGCCTCTAATTATTTTCCAAATAAAATGATCAAATTTTTCAGTCGAGTTTTTCAATAATTAATTTATTGTGAAACCAAGTGAATTTTTGGAACAACGCACAATCAATCAATATTATTTAAAAACAAGAATTATCTGAAATTAAATTTAAACGTTAACGAACGGAACCTTCCGAGCTTTTTTCGACAATTTTTTTTGATGATTTCGCTGAAATCCAGTTCCTGAAGTAAATCACTTTTAAATACTTAACTTATACTTGCGTTTTAATGCTCAGGGGAGATAGCTTTGATAGACGGTTTTGCTTATTTTTTTGTATAATTTACATTTTTGAAAATTTTATGACAATTGTTTATTTTTTTCGGAGTCTATTGTGGGGGCCCCTCTTTTGTGGAGGCCCGGGGCTGTTGCCACGAATGCCCTGCCATAAATCCGGCCCTGAGTATTCAACAAATTGATTACGATTGAATACGAAATCGCCAACTTGGCCAAGGCTTGGCCCAAGAGCTGTGTGTTGTGGTACCTGTCCACAGGCGAGCCCCATGCCCGACTCGCCCATGCCGTGCGGGCACGACAAGTTCAGCTCCAGCGCGTCCGCGCCCGATGACTCCGCCTTGCGCGCCAGCGCCGTCCAGTCGCCCTCGTTGTACGAACACATTATCGATGCTATGATCACCTGAAAGAATTCGAGTTTAGTTAAACAGAAGATACTCATATACTTGTCGCAGACGGCAATTTTTAAGAAGTATTAGGGGCTGCACACAGGCAACTTTTGCGGCAACTGGCACCTCGCAACTAGCTGTTTTTCATATAAAACAATCGTGGCAACCGCAGCAACTGTTGCTGCAACTGGCAATTGTTGCCTGCAACTGCCAAAAAACCATTAAAAAGTTGCTGAAAAATAAATGAAGGCATTTGGTAGGTAGTCATATTAAGGTATTCCTAATATCGAAATTGACAAATACACCAATAGACCCAACAAAGCAACGTATCATGCAATGGAGGTGCAATCCCAATAGCACTCCGAATAAGAGCTCAAAATAAATAAGTTTTCAAAAGAAAACATTAATTACGACCGGTTTTGTTTGATCCATCTGTAAATGTGACTTATTCCCTATTGAAGTTTGAATTAATTTGGCCCTATCGTTTCTATAAGGTGTCTCACTTTAGTAGGGAAGTCCCTCTTCAGTTCAGTGATGCTCTGGCACCAGTAGTCGGCGCACTTCTCGGAGATGAGCTCGATATTCAGGAACGAGCCCTGACCGGGGCCGAAGTTCTCTCCTGACGTCACACCGCGTACGATGCGAGGCGATACGTTTGTCACTAAATCCTAGAAAATATTGTAAATATGGGAAAAGATTTCTGACAATTATAGTACTCTAAACTTAGGAGCAATTATTTTTCTGTTTTTCTAACAGAATAGCAATAGGAGTAGCATATTTAAGTTCTGAATCTAAGGGCCTCTGTTTTAGAATCGATGGACAACTTTTATCCAACAAATAAATTTGTCATATTAGGTACTTAACAGATATTCTATGGGAAACTGTCAAAACGCCAGATTTATTTGATTTTATTTGATATAAAAGTTATCCGACGATTCCAAAACAGGCCCAAAGGAACAGATATTTCTATCATCTGATTTGTGTCCCACTCCTGGGTAAAGGCCTGTCCTCTCCCGCCATTGATTCCAATCCAGGGCTATCTGGCTTTCTGGCCATGTCGATGTCCAGGTCTCGATCGTTTTCTCCGGCGCAACGATGTACTATACCTTTTTAACATTGGAAACCCCTTTAGCCCCTTCCGCCTCGGGGGAGGCGGCTCAAAGGAGGTGGAATGGGTACGTGGGAGTACCCAGCCGAGTATCGCTATACTGCACTAAGCAACAATGGTGTACCATCTTGCCTGTGGCAGGTCGCCACTGGATCGCAATAGTACGCCCAGACAACGACGTGTAAGTACCTACAACAATGGTCGGCAAGTAGTTTTAGGTGGGGTCCGGATACTGTGGGAAAATTTTAACGAGGTCCAGAAAAAGAACAACTGATAATAATTAAGTGCTACCTATTTATTGTATGGTTTCAAATAAAATTCTGAATTATAAGGGCCTCCGCAGACTAGCTACTTTTAGCATCGGCGATCGGCGATTTTGATGCTGCGTCTCGCTCGTTCGCGCTCGAAGCAACGCGACGCAGCATCGATACGTCACAAAATCGCCGTTCGCCGATTTTGTGACGGCGATTTTGTGACGTATCGATGCTGCGTCGCGTTGCTTCGAGCGCGAACGAGCGAGACGCAGCATCAAAATCGCCGATCGCCGATGCTAAAAGTAGCTAGTCTGCGGATGCCCTAAAACACAAGATCTAAAATTAATGTGAGAAACTGCACCAACGGTCTTGAGCCAGTTTTTTTATAGTTACGTATTAATTTATACTTGGTAGATAGATAGAAACCACCACTAGGAAAAAAACAAACATTTATAAATTATGACATAAATACACATTGGTATACAATACATTACAATATTTGGCGGTCCAAGGTTCGACTTTTGGCGGTCCGCAAACGGACCGCGGTCCGCCTGTTGCCGACCGTTGACCTACAGTATCTCCACCCTCACCTTGTCCAGTCCAAAGGTCTTGGTGACCGCGAAGCCCCATCCCTGGCGGAAGGCGCGGCGGATCATGGCGGTGCTCGTGGTGGGCGGCGCGCTCGCCAGCCCGAACGGGTTCTCGAACCTGATGCCGCACACCTCCACTGAGAGGTCTACATCGTCGATGGGGCAGTGGAACTTGGGCAGCTCTACTGGAGACGTGAATGGGATGCCCTGCGGAGATGATTTGGATAAAGACGGCCTTTGACGGAAGGATTGTATGAATGTGGATGAAGCAAAAGAAGTGTGAAAGTCGTAGCATGTGGCAATCAGTAGTCTCTGCCTACCCCGTGAGATACAGAGGGCCTACTCTTTTACAAACTACTTTTTTCATACCGACATTTCTTACGAACGAAAATTGTTTGACGTCTTTGTCATCGTCGAGTCTAAACGTAAAACAATTTAGTTCGTAAGAAATGTCGGAATTAATGAGAAACGTAGTAGGAAATACGCGAGATTATGTCCGAAATTTCGTTTTCGTTGTAAAAGAGTAGGCAGGCATGAGTATAATGTATGTATATGAGAAAAGTCAAGTCTTTCCTTTGGAAATCGCCATGCCTTGTCCTAGAAAGAGTGGTACGGTCAGCAACATAAGTCGCTAGACATTCTCAGTTTTTCAAATCAGTTGTTGACTGTTGTATTGCATTAAATCTATTGTTGTTCTTCGTGTAAACAAAATGTTGATATTTTGACTAATGTTTGATTTTGGCAATGTTCACCCAACGTTTATAAAATAAAGAGTATTGCCGATTTGAAATTAATTAAATAATTACTTGACAACGACTTACACACCAACTGTCTGGTCCCAAACCGAGCAATGGTTACCACACAATGGACTGGGGGCGATCCCAGTGACATCCAGACCAGGACAAATTACGAAAAGGTTTCCGAAATTTGCCTCTGGCGAGAATCGAACCTGCAACCACCCGCAGTAAGCCGAGCGGCCAACGCTCAAATCACTGCTCCAAGCGTCAAAATTTGAGGATGTTGAACGACTTAAGCTATGTCTTCACCAGTGCGCTTTCACGTTCATCTTGCGTCTTCAACTTTCAATTCATCTCGCGTCAAGCGCGTGCAATATTGATTGCCTTAAGACGCATGCAGCTTAGTGTCTACACCTGTGCGTCCTGGTCGGTCGTCAAGATGTACAAGTGTTGCTATTTGTGCAGAATATTTAGTATTTTTATCTACAAGGAAAACTTAAGATAAAAGAGTATCTGGATAAACGTTGTAGAAGACACGAAACAAAAATTACGAAATAAAAAAAAAAAAAAAAATTACGAAATAAAACATTCATAATTTCAATGTTTTAACTTTATCTGCCGCCATTTTGTATGTAAAGCGCACGGAATGTTGCACACGAACCCACCGGTGGCGGATCAGCGTGCGCTACGGGCATGCGCTGTTTTTGAGCTAGAATAGGGCGTGCGTTATTGCATGCGCTATGGTTCTTCATGCATGCGTCAGACGAAAGCGCAAGATGAACGTGAAAGCGCACTGGTGAAGACGAAGACATAGCTTTATGTTGCTGACTGTATGTATTTACAAATACAAACCTGTAGGTAGCAGTGCATGTACCAGGCGGCGGTCTTGCCGTCGTTGACGGACTCGACAGTGGTGTCGGCGGCGCCGGCCAGGTCCCCGCCGACAAACACGCGCGGCTCGCTCGCGGACTGCAGCGTGTCTGAGTGCACCTGTGGTAGCCCCCACCGGCTCAGGGACACGCCTGACATCGATGCTTTTACTGGCGACAATTCACTTACACGTTTACACTAGGGAAGTCCGAAGTAGCATCAAAATACAAGGTTATTGAAAAAACACTAACAACCTTGCAGAACTGAATTACTGACTGTTTACGCCGTTTTATATATAATATATTAATTTTATTTATTCATCGCTCACACTATTATGTAGCGCCATCTTTGGGATTCGTATGTAACCTTTTTGGTACAACTTCGTCTCACGAGATGGCATTGCGCTGCGATGTCTCGGCGACATCGCCCGACGTGCGCCATATTGCTCAGGCGCGCACAAGATTCGCCTTCGCGCCTCCGTCGCGAAAACACGCGTTTTGTCGCGTGTCGCTCCGCATTGCGCTAGAGTCTTCTAGCAGCATAAATCGCATCGCCTATACCTATCTTCACGCCTGGTTCTGACACGCTGTCAGAAGACCAGCTTTTTATCGCGTCTCATCAGCGTCGGATGATTGACGCGCCGCACGCGCCGTTGTTTTGTGGACTAGCAACCGTAAACCTCAGAGACTTTACACCAGCAGTGTTGTTCTGTGCCGTGAATAACCAGAAACCGCCTGCAGCAGCCGCCATAACCCAGGAGTTCGAGTTTGCCGATTTGGTGAGTACGTTTTCCCTGATTTGGTGCTCTCATTTTGGTGTGAAGCCTCTTATCTTTATATATATATCTACCCGCTAACCTGCCCTGGTCTCCAGGACAGGCGATCCACATTTTTACGTGGTTGTTAACATTCGCCCCACCATAAAAGTTTGGTTCAGTTCGAACCGGATTTGACCGGTGTTCCTTGATATAATCTATTCGCTCTCTGCTATCGTCGAAGTTATAATTTACCTTTATAGGCTATAATCTCGCTAATCCATATAAAAACGGCTATTCTTTAACCTTTTTATACGCATTTTACCTATTTTCTATATAAGTGGGTAGGTATCTACTTACCTCACTTCGCATCGCAAATTGTTTCTACAATTATTAGTTATCTAACTATTCGCTCATATTCGCCAATTGTATAAGTCTATACGCATATTTCTATAATATATTTGGGTTATTATATTCGTAATTCATCCGATATAACTATGTAGTTTCGGCTTTATGCACTACGCGACCCTTTAGAGAAAAAAGAGAAAAAATTAAGACAGCTCCTGTCAACCCTTTTACCAACTGTCATTCGGTTTTTGCGCGTTAACACGCGATGTTTGTTTAGATCATTTTTATCGGTAATTTAGTGATTATATAGTGATTTATATTATAATCATGACGAAACGTAAGTCAGGAAGTAGCAAGGACGAATCTAAAGGAAGTAAAACGTATTTAAACGTTTTAGAAAGGTACCTACTGAATCAATTTCGGAAAATTGTGAATCTGACATTTGTTGCAGTTTGCAAATTTTCTCAGTTAAGTTATTTGTTGATACTCATAGAGTAATATGATTTTACCTAATGTACCTATCGATTCCGCTGGAAAGGATACAAAGTCTTATTTAACTTAACCTGTAGTGTCGCGTGGCGACTAAATTCCTCCGTAGGATGGAATTCTAAATGGCAATGGGAAAATCGCATGGCGATCAAGTATCTATGTACCTTTTCGTTGAAAAGGATGTATTTGGTGATTTACCTGCTGCATTTTCGTGTGACGACTATGCATCATTCCGTGGGAATGTTTTATGTGCCTATATTTTACAATCACCTAGCTACTGCAATTATCGTGGATATTGCAGCTTTCCGGTGGGAAGTTTTTATCTTTATTTTACAAGTAGCAAGACATCATGGCTGAAAATATTCTTGTCACAACTTGATTTTCTCGTGAATAATCACTACAAGTACTTATACTATTGTATGGGTATAGATAAAATAGATAATAAATAGACTGAGTTTTCCCTATGTTAACTCTTACAATTATTATTGGAAGACAGAGTGGGTCATGTCATGGACTCTTAAAGTGTGGGAGGTTCTCGATGAGGAAGTCAGTGCTACCCACTATCATACAAGCCCTTTGCACATAGTGTTCCCTTTAACTTGTACCTTATCACTTACCTTCTTAGGCATTCTGAGTTTCAGAAGAAAATATAAATATCATGCTTGACCGGAGAGTGGTTGGAAGCCTTGAATTCAACAAGTGATGTGTATTAATAAGAGCCATTGCATTTCACTATATTACTGTGTTTTAAAAAAGTGTTTATATTATAGCAGGTTGAAAGTGAATACATATTTTATAAGTAATAAAGATCCGGAGAACTCCATCATGTTGGAGGCTCCAAGGTTACATTTGGATGTGCACTTATAAATAATTTAATGTAGGCTTATAGATAGCCTCATAGATCAAATATAGGTTGGAATGGGGTTAGTTATTGGTAATATTTTTCGCTGTTGAATCTGTCCTTATGAAAGATTATGATGGATAATACTCAAATAACTATCAAATAATAAGGATATATTATCATTATTATAAATAAATAAGTAAGTTATTAAAATATTGAACAACAATGTTTATACCACTCTTATACAGCTGTAAGGAAGAACCTTATCAAGTTGGACAAGCACTTATATCTATATCCTATGGATAATTAACACTCAAGTTGGTTATTTTCCAATTTGGATGAGACTGTATGTCACCATTAGGAAGGAAGCTACATCATAGCTCAGCATTAGCTTCCAGGAGGGTTAAAAGACTGGCAGCCTCCCCGGCCACAGTTTCAAACTCAATATATAAAAGGCCCCGCCCCGTTCAGGGAGCATATTACCCGCAGTGCATTTCAGTGCGGCTACTTCTGAGGCAGCCTCAACTATGGTGTCGCCGTTGGCAACACGAGGTTGAGCCACGTACCCGTAAAGGTAGTACAATTTGCAGGGAGACTAAGTGCTGTTTATAATTATGAAAAGCAATTAATACAAGTTCCTATGATTTTATTTTGGATAATATTAGCTTACCGCTTTACATTAGATTTCTACCATTTCAAGACTAAGAAAAAGATATCATTAATTTTTAAAGACTTGATGCACATGCCTAATTTCAAATTATAATCCAGTTTCAGATCAATTTATGCCATGTATTTTCACAATGCCTAGGAGTGATAATACCTGTTGGTTCACTTCATACTGAATCTTATATGTTCTGATAAGTTTTTAAAATTACCTGATTTCATATTTCATGGTATTCAGACCTTGTGTAAATTACTATCCAAGAATGAGTATATGTTTACAATAGAATTTTAAGAATGCATAATTTTATTATCTGCTCATGCTAACTATAGTTAGTAATTCAGGGGTAACTGCTTACCTTTTGTACAATTATGCAATAAGCAATTTGTATTTTGTATTTGTATTTGGTAATACAGTAAACACAGTGCAGTAATACATATTGTATTAGATGATACAATAATGTTTGTGAGTCTGTTATGTATAGTGCAATAGTGATACTCAGTTTGTAGTAAGGTTTTTTGAGTGCTTAGGCGTTATTGTTAATAGAGAGAAGATTTGTCTTAATTCCTCAAGGTTAAATTAATATTTAAAACAAACAAGGAAAGTTTCTTGACTCGGTATATCAGTCTCTAGGAAGAGATAGTCCTACTATTAGCCATCATCACCATTTACGATTATTACGTAAATTACTATGAGTCCAAATTGAGCTCGAAATGAAGTTAAAACATTATATGAAAAATTATTATTTATTATTAGAAAACTTTGCTAAGTTATTTGGTTATTCAATGGCGGTATATCTGTACAAGCTTATGGTTTTGTATAAGTACATAAGGATTTTAGAATGAGAAGTTTTTGGCCCTTGAGGGATTGAAGGCTACCTAATTATGAAGACATTATAATGATTATTTAAATCTGTATTTTTGGTTGAAGTACCTATTGTTAGTAAGGAGTTGTGGGAGAAACATAACAGTATTCTTTTAAATGAGAGATATTTTCCTATGCATCTAGGGGAGTTAGGAGTTTTTTGGTCAAATGAAGTAATAGTTTATAATTATTCAGAACTAGGTAGTTATTTGGTTAGCAGTTTTCTTTTAATTAAAATGTTCTTCATAAGGCTTAAATTTGCGAGATCATCTGGTAGTGGTATGATACTCAGGGATTATGGGTGTTTGCTTCTTATTATATTATCTAGGGGTACCTAATAAGGATGTAAATTTTGAATCTTGCGTTTTGAATAAATTTTCGAAATGGGAACTTTCCTGTGGCTTAATTAAGATAGCGTCATTGCAAGGTAACCCAGATAAAGATCTACCTATGTGCTTCGCGTTTGAATGGGCAATGTGATGCTCTGAAGCTGGGAATATTGACGCATTTACAGTCGGATGGTCCGAGTTTCTTTTTTGTACCCCTCATAATTCTGCTTACCTACTGTTCAGAGTGCTTCAAAAGACTGACTGACTGAACAACTCAGTGAAAACCTCCGGTATGGTGGTTTGCCTTTTTTGGCCTGCCTAATTATAGTACTGAAGCCTATGGTGATATCACAATATTGTTTGAACCTTCAGATAATTTTTTGACTTTTCAGAGATCCACATATACTACTGAGGGCAAGATTAACCCTGGGAGCGTGTGTATTATCCGGGTGGTACCTACTAAAGCCAAAATTGATTTCGGATTACACAATATAAATTTTGTTTGCTTCATCATCACAAGACACTTAACACAAGATACTTAATGGCTTCTTTCTGCAGTGGTGGACATTTTGCAAGAACTAAGAATGTTAATAGATGTGGTACTGGTGCCCCTATCTCTAAGAATAAGCCTTTTTGACTTCTATCTTTCATAAGCGTGTTTTATATTAGACATTAAATCGCTTAGCTTTTTCCTTTATTGTGGGAAGTCATTTAGGTACAGATGATAGAGTAGAATATGGTCTAAAAGAGTTAACAAGATTCATCTTAAGACACTGAAGTATATTAGAGGTAGTGTTTGGGGCCCTGCTATAGTATTTTTATATATATATCTTAAACGTTGGTATCCCTTAAGTGATTATGATTAAGAAATTCTTACCAAGAAGACAGTAACTCTTCTAGTGTTAGCTACTGGTCATAGGTTCAGACCAATAATTTATTAAGATTAACATTAAACTTACACCATCTAATGTTGAAATAGTTTTTACTTATATTTTTTAGACATCAGCACGTTATAGATCCCAGCCAGTATTATTATTAGGATTTTTACATTAATCGTTTGTCTTGTGAAAACTTTTTTGGTGTGTATTGAGAGAACTAAATAGGTAATTAAGATTAGGTAATAATTGCTCTTTAGACTTCCTGTGTGTAACTTTTAAGAGACCACTGCAGTCACATGTCGGTCAATAAGTATATAGGTATATTAGCTTATCAGTGTCCGTCACCAAGTAGGGTGACTATGAATTTTTCGGGACAAGACCGGGAATTTGATAACCAACGTAGGGTGACCACGAAAGCTGATGGTGATAGTTTCGTCACCTTTTCGTCAGTTAGTTCTTCGCAAGTTGACAAGTAATGCCTAAAATTTGCATTGATATTTAGCTCCTCTCTACATTCAACCTATCACGCTGGTACCTCATGTGCGTTCTAGGGGAACAAGACGTCTAGGTTATTTGCAGAATACTTTGAAACGATAACGTAATTATTCTAATTAAGTTTTTCTTGTCAGAGCAGGTTTAATTAGTACAAACTACTAGGTACTTGTGTAATATGAGATTTTTAGGATATAGTATACGTATAGTTTTTATTCTTATAAATTAGGGTTATAAATGGGGTACAATGTATCTTTCGTTATGTTTTGGAAAATATGATTGACAGCAGCAGTTGCTATGTTTAGGGTTCCTTTGTCGGATTTAAGTTGATTCACTAGGGTTCTTCTCTGAACATCTACATAGTTATATCGGATGAATTACGAATATAATGACAGGATTAAACGAACTTACCTTAAGTGAAGTTCAATCCTTATTATATGAAGTAATTCATCCGATATAAGAACATCCCACCCGCCTCGATAAGCCATACGTATTATGCCTTATTCACCCATATTATTAATGTTGTTGCTCTAAAATAATGACAGTTGGTAAAAGGGTTGACAGGAGCTGTCTTAATTTTTTCTCTTTTTTCTCTAAAGGGTCGCGTAGTGCATAAAGCCGAAACTACATAGTTATATCGGATGAATTACTTCATATAATAAGGATTGAACTTCACTTAAGGTAAGTTCGTTTAATCCTGTCATAACTGTGCTACTTACGTATTTTCTATAATTTACTAGGTAGTTACATACTATTGCGCAGGTACTCTATACTTATTATCGCATTTCTCTCGCTAAACGTACGTATTGCTATCTATCCTATCATCTATTGTTCGCATTACAATTATATTTGTTCAATAATACCTATCTATTTAGCTAGGTATATCATTTTGCTCCAAATCTCATTTTGGCCATAAGTAAGTAGGTACGCGCACTACGCGCTTCGTCGCACGTACGCCACGTAAGTACATAGTCGCGTCACTTCTCAAACGTTCGCTCGCTCGCTTGCATTCAAAATGGCGTCCGAAGCTGAACAAAAAATTATCATCGCTAAAAAAGAGGCAATATTCGCGCGTATGAACGCTTTATACACAACCGCTACAAAATTGTCGCCTTCCGACATTGATACGCGAAGTAAGCAGGAGTTTCTTGCCGCCTCGGCAAATATAAGTGGCTTATATAGCCAATTCAACGACCTCTGCGATAAACATAACATCTTATTGTTAGAAGAGGATCCCGATTACAAACTTAATTTTAATAATTGGGAAGCCTTTGAATCTTTGTATTCGTTTGTCCAACATACACGCTCAGGTTTACTGCCTCGTCACGATTTATCAAATCCACATATGTCACATTTACTACTTGTCGCTTAGCCCCGCTAAACCTCATAGGTTTTTCTGGTGAGCCAGAAAGCTGGCCACTCTTTTATCAAAATTTTAAAACGAACGTCCATGACAATAAACAGCTCAACGACGCTCAACGCGTTCAGTACCTAGTAGGTAAACTAACTGGAAACGCCCTTAATGTCTTCGCGGGAATTATTCCCAACGAATCCAATTATCGCACGATTTGGAATTCTTTAATCGCTAAATACCAAGATAAACGTTCGCTAGGATCTATGTACCTAAATAACATTCTCGATGTAAAACCTTGTTCTGATACACCCGCACAATTAAATAATTTTATCGAACGCGTTCATTCATCTTGGTCCGCTTTAAAACAGTTAAATATTAACGATTTAAATGACTTTATTTTTACGCATATCGCTCTTAAAAAATTGGATTCTCAAATAGTAAAAAACTTTGAATTATCTGTTCGCGACAAAGAGGTCCCTTCCAGTACCGATCTAGTAGACTATATCCGTCATCACATCAAAGTTCTCGAACGTACCACTGTCGCTCGACAGAACGTTTCAAAAACGCAAGGGTCTAATTCTGTTGGCCGCTCTGCGACATCGAAAGATTCGCATACATTCGCTATTACTGAAAATAACGATAATAAACCCGCTTGTATTTGTTGTAATACTTCGCAACACGTTCATTTATATGAATGTGGTGCATTTAAAAAATTGCCTGTAAAGGATCGCTTTAATTTAATAAAAGACAATAAACTATGCATTAATTGTTTCAGTCCGCAACATAATACATTTAATTGTCGCTCGCATAATGTTTGTAAACAGTGTCATAAAAAACACCATTCGCTATTGCATTTTGATAATCGTCCGAACGATTCGCATTCTAACGACAGCCAACAGAATTGGCGCCCTCCGTCGGATCGGCCGACCGCTACCGCTGCGCGCGCAGCTAACGCCACTAGCGCCGCCACGACCGCCGATCGCGCACGACCCGACGAGCGCTCGTCTGTGTGCATGCACACGCATACAGAGCCATCGCTTGCGCCGCCCGCGACTTCTTCGCGCGCTGCCGAGGAATGTACGAGTTCTATAACTTTGCATTCTTGTAATCAACTCGCACGTAATCAATTTAATAAAACAATTATTTTGCCTACCGCTCAAGTATACGTTCCTAATAATGGAAAACGCTTTACTATACGCTGTTTAATTGATTGCGCTTCGCAAAATAATATAATAACGCTCGCATGTTGCAATAAATTAAAATTAAATATTAAACCGCTCGTTAATTCGTCCTTGAAAACTGTAGGATCAATCTCCGCGCCTATTAAAGGTTACGTTTCGCTTACGATTCAATCGCGCGTTTCTGACGCTCAATATAATTTGATGTTGCTAGTGGTTGATCATATCACTGATCAGCTACCTACTCGCTCTATACCTGCATCCATTATGGATCATTTTAATAATTTACCGCTCGCTGATGATTGTTGGAACGCGCCCGGGAATATTGACGCGATTCTCGGTGCTCAGATGTTCGCTTTCATTATACGCGGAGGTAAAGTGATACCGCCGCTCGCGCAGTCAGCTGATTATTCGGATACCGCTCGCTCCGCACCGCACGCTCTCGAGACTACTCTTGGCTATATTATCATGGGGGAGATACCCGCTTTGAACTCTGATGGTGTAGTCTGGTCCTTCGGTCCTTTAATTAACAATTTAGATTATGATTTAACTAAGTTCTGGGAGCTTGAAGAGGTGCCTTCTATAAATGTTTTAAGTCCCGAAAATCACGACTGTGAGAAACTTTTCGCAGCTACCGTAACAAGAACGTCTTGTGGTCGCTATAATGTGTCGCTGCCCTTTAAGGGCGATCCTAACTCTTTAGGTCATTCCTTTATTATCGCTCAGCGCCGCTTCTCAGCGCTCGAACGTAAATTTAACGCTCTTCCCGCTTTACGTCAAGCTTATAATGACGTCATCGCTGATTATATAGATAAAGGTTATTTGTCGGAAATACCTTATTCTCCTACCGCTTTAACTGAAGGTTATTTCATTCCGCATCACGCTGTTGTGCGTCCTGATAAGGCGACAACAAAAACTCGCATCGTTTTGGACGCTAGCGCTAAAACTGATACCGGCACGTCGCTTAACGATTTGTTGCACACTGGTCCGAATCTACAGGCCGATTTATTTTCACTTCTTTTAAATTTTCGCTATTTTAAAATTGCTATCACCGCTGATATACAGCAAATGTATCTTCGAATTTTTCTTACCGAAACTGACCGCAAGTATCAAAAAATATTATATCGATTTAATGATATCGAACCGCTTCGTATTCTTCAATTTAATTCCGTCGCATTCGGTCTTCGGTCAAGTCCATTTTTGGCTATGCGTACAATCCGTCAGTTAGCTGAGGATGAACGCGCTCGCTTCCCTCTCGCTGCAGAGGTTGCCACTCGGGAACTGTATATGGATGATCTTACGACATCTGTACATTCTGTCGAGGATGGCATTCGCTTGGCAGACGAGTTGCTTGCTTTATTTAAGTCTGGCGGATTTAATCTTGTCAAATGGGCAAGCAACTCGCCTGAACTTCTCGCTCATTTGCCCGAGTCTCATCGCGCTTCTATTGAATTTACTGACGATAGTGACACGCTGAAGGTATTAGGCTTAAAGTGGCTACCTATCACAGATATGTTTTCGTTTTCTACATCCGCATCATCCGCAGGTAACACTAAACGCGCTATACTTTCGACCATCGCTCGCTTATTTGACGTATTGGGATTTGTCGCTCCTGTCATACTTTATGCAAAGCTCTTATTACAAGAACTTTGGCTCGCTAAAATTGGTTGGGATGAGGAGCCCCCAGAGTCCATCACTAATCGCTTCAGTCAATTCAAAGAAGAATTATCTCTTTTGTCTACATTACAAATACCTCGTCACTTAGGTATCGCTGCAGGCTGCGTTGTACACCTGCTCGCCTTTGGAGACGCTAGCATGAAAGCTTATGGCTGCGTTATTTATTTACATGTAACACATCCTAATCGTGACATATCCATTCATTTGGTATGTTCAAAGTCTAAAGTAGCTCCATTAAAAACTATTTCGCTAGCAAGGCTCGAATTATGTGCCGCGCTTCTTCTCGCTAAACTTGTCAACCAAGTTCATAACGTCTTTCATGCTCGCTATCCCATTGAAGATATATTCGCATTTTCGGATTCCACCATCGCTCTGTCGTGGATTCATTCGTCGCCGCACCGGTGGCAAACATTCGTTGCTAACCGCGTCTGTAAAATTCAGGAACTTCTGTCTCCTGACCGCTTCTTTCACATCGATGGGGCATTGAACCCTAGTGACATTGTGTCACGTGGTATACTACCCTCGCAATTAATTAATCACCCGCTTTGGTGGCAAGGTCCACCTTGGATCCGTCGTCCGATCGCTGAATGGCCGATCGCGCCGTTTGAGCCGTCTCGCGTTGAAGGTGCTATACCTGAAACAAAAAATACGGTTACACTTACCACTATATCCGATCTGGATACCTCGACGTCGCCTCTTCTTGAGCTCGCTGTCCGGGTCTCCTCCTGGAAAAAATTGTTACGCATTGTCGTTTACATTTTACGTTTCACTCGGAAATTACCTCGCTCGCCCTCGGTTCAAGTTTCGGAACTTGAAGCCGCAGAGATCGCGATTCTTCGCGCTTTACAGTTAAAATACTTTAATAACGAAATTAAAAATATAAATAAAGGAAACTTACCTTCACCCGCGTTACGTAAACTCGATCCTTTTGTGGACGACCACGGATTAATTCGCGTTGGTGGTCGATTGAAGAACGCTAATATACCTTTCGAAAATCGACACCCAGTTTTACTTCCCCGCCGCGATCATATAATTGATCTTATAATTGACGATTGACATCGCTCCAACTGCCACACAGGCTCGCATTTGCTTATGTCGCTATTACGCCAACGTTATTGGATAATTTCTGCCAGAAATATTATTAGGACTCGCATCCGTCAATGTAACTTCTGTTTTCGTACAGCTCCTTCGCATCCTACTCCTATGATGGCAGACTTGCCTCCCGCTCGTGTACAGGAAGCCAAAGCATTCACTCACACGGGTGTCGACTACGCTGGTCCCATCCGTATTACTCTCGCTCGACGCAGAGGCCAACACGCACTCAAGGCGTACATCTGTCTATTCGTGTGCCTAGTAACAAAGGCGGTGCATATAGAGCTTGTCTCTGATCTCTCTTCTGATGCCTTTCTAGCTGCGTTCAAACGCTTTATCTCGCGTCGCGGACCAGTCGCTTGTATGTATTCCGATAATGGAACAAATTTTGTTGGTGCTAAACGGCAGTTGGACGAACTCTACACTTTCCTGTCTTCTAAAGACACCTCTGACGCTTTTCAATCTGAATTAGCTAAATCTAAAATTGAATGGAAATATATTCCTGCTCGCGCGCCCCACTGGGGTGGACTTTGGGAAAGTAACATTAAAAGTGTAAAAACGCATTTATATCGTTGCATTGGTCAACAATTGCTGTGCTATGAAGAATTAATTACTGTTTTAACTCAAATTGAATGTCTTTTAAACTCGCGTCCGCTGTGTTTGCTGTCTGATCAGCCACACGCTATATTAACACCCGCTCATTTCTTAAATACGACACCTTTACAATCTTTGCCTGCTCGTGATATCGATCAATCTTTAAGCCTCTCTAATAGGAAAAATCTTTTGGATAGTTTGGTTCAAAGTTATTGGAAAAGGTGGCACGTAGACTACTTGCATACTCTTCAATTGAGACAAAAATGGAATACTCCTGATGTACCCATTCAACTAGGAACACTTGTACTCATTCACCAAGATGATACACCGCCGCTACGCTGGCCGACAGGCATTATTGAACAAGTATTCCCTGGTAAAGATGGTATCACTCGAGTCGCTTTAGTTCGTACTACTACTGGAACTTTTAAGCGTCCAGTCGTAAAATTATGTCCTTTACCTTCGCAATAATTTGTACTTTTAATTTAAATCGCATTAGTTTATAGCACAGTTATTCCGTACTTTATATTATTTACCTACTCCATAATTATATCCGCTCATATAGACTTATATTCTAACAGTTAACGTCTCTACTAAATATCCGCATCTTTGTCTAACTTTCACTTTTTTGAAACTCCTACGGACTTCCAAGCCGGGGAGAATGTTTACGCCGTTTTATATATAATATATTAATTTTATTTATTCATCGCTCACACTATTATGTAGCGCCATCTTTGGGATTCGTATGTAACCTTTTTGGTACAACTTCGTCTCACGAGATGGCATTGCGCTGCGATGTCTCGGCGACATCGCCCGACGTGCGCCATATTGCTCAGGCGCGCACAAGATTCGCCTTCGCGCCTCCGTCGCGAAAACACGCGTTTTGTCGCGTGTCGCTCCGCATTGCGCTAGAGTCTTCTAGCAGCATAAATCGCATCGCCTATACCTATCTTCACGCCTGGTTCTGACACGCTGTCAGAAGACCAGCTTTTTATCGCGTCTCATCAGCGTCGGATGATTGACGCGCCGCACGCGCCGTTGTTTTGTGGACTAGCAACCGTAAACCTCAGAGACTTTACACCAGCAGTGTTGTTCTGTGCCGTGAATAACCAGAAACCGCCTGCAGCAGCCGCCATAACCCAGGAGTTCGAGTTTGCCGATTTGGTGAGTACGTTTTCCCTGATTTGGTGCTCTCATTTTGGTGTGAAGCCTCTTATCTTTATATATATATCTACCCGCTAACCTGCCCTGGTCTCCAGGACAGGCGATCCACATTTTTACGTGGTTGTTAACATTCGCCCCACCACTGACATCAGAAACAACAACTTATGTTCTATGACTTTTTACAAAACATAATACATTTAACAAAAAATCACTTTCTAAAATGTATGAAAAAGTAAATATTCTCATCTAGTGGAAAACCATGGTGCGTGGTTGTATTCCACTTCCCCTAAAGTACCTAAACAAACCACGGTTTTCCTCTAGATGAGCATATTATTATTTTGTTGTTTCATACATTTTAGGGTGTGATTTTTTGTTAAAATTATTGTTGTTTTGTAAAAAGTCATAGAACAAAGGTTGCTATTGTTTGCTATTGTTTGATGTCACTAATAGAATCTTGCAAGGTTGTTAATGTTTTTCCAATAACCCTGAATCGATATTCTACTCTACTAAGCTAACTAACATTTGACAGTCCATTGTGCCACCTTAGTCACAAAGTAAAAGTAAAAACATCCTTACCATCCGTATCATAAAGTCCAGATCCAAATGCCGAGATGATAAAGTTGGCTTTTAACTGCAACGTTTGCTCTTCATCCTCGATCCATTCACCATTGTCGAGTTGTTCCGTTTTGCACATTTTTAAGCCGGCTATCTGTAAGAAAAGAAAAACAATGATAGCCGTCTTGCGGGCGATCCAGGGTTCAAACCCCGGGTCACCACTGGATTTTTCGAAATCTTTGTGCGAATCAGAACTTTAATATGATTATCACTTGCTTACGGTGAAGGAACATATCGGAAACCTGCATGCCTTAGAAAATCTACCAACCCGCAATGAACCAGGGTGGTAGAATATGGTCTGAATACCCCTCGCATTGAGAGGAGGCCCGTGCCCAGGAGTGGGACTTTCAAAGGCTAATATTATTTAGTTAGTTCCTAGCGGTTGTCTAATTAATTTTTAGGCTTACCCTTCCATCTTTAACGATAACTTCTCTCGGTGACATGAAAGGAACAAACTCGCATTTTTCTTCCTTTGCCAAATCAACCTGAAACAATTTATTTTAGTTTTTAATCGTGTCCAAAAATGTGAATGATGTGCAAAAACATTTCCACGAAAGAAGGAGAAACGTGACTCTCTGAAATGATGTTTGTAACTGTAATTATTGGACTTTTGGAACCGCTGTAACTTTTTTATTTCATTCATTAGAGTAGGTAATGCTGCCATCGAATAAAATGTTGAGATTATTCGGATCTCAAGATAAAACATTTTGATAGGTAAGAAAGTGCTACAGAACTGTGGGGTTAATACCGTCACAAAGATGAATTGCGGCAATTCTGCGAAAGCAATTAATTTTTCCAAACCTCCAGCAAAATCCCCTAAATTTCCGTGAAACTGTCACGAATGGCGTAAAATAATATCCTGGGACATAATAATAATATCCTGGGACATTTTTTACACACGGCTACCTGATCCCAAACTAAGCAGAGCTTGTACTATGGAAACCAGATAACTGATAATACTACATATACTACTTTTTTATTTGTAAATACATACTTAATATACATATACACCCAGAATCCGGACATACAGACATGTTCATGCACATAAATGCATGTCACGGGTAGGAATCGAACCTACGACCTGCAGCGTGAATGTCGCCTCCGCGCCAATCACGCTAACGGGCCCGTCAATTTCTGTAGAATATTGTGTCAATATTCTACAGAAATTTAGCGGAATTGCTAAGGATTCCTCAGAAAATCAGAAAAATGAATTGCAATACAATTCATGAGCAATATTGCATAAGGACCGTATTAGGTCCGCTGGCCTCACGATACATATAAAGTTGCCCATTGTTCTTTATGATTTGTTATTACTTAAGAATATTGTGCGCCCTTGAGGCTGGTCATAGCTGGACATAAAGCATCCCTTATTTAAGAAGATATTTGTAACTTATGTACCACAATAAAGAATTTAATTTGAAACTGTTAAGATATTTCATAGTTGTTACCTCTTCAGGAACAGCTCTGATATTGGTGAATCCTTTCCTGAAGACGACGTACACGCGCCGCGCGCCGCAGCGCAGCGCGGACGTGGCGCAGTCGAACGCGGTGTCGCCCGCGCCCAGCACTATCACGTTGCCGTGAAGATCTGGCAGCAGCGACTTACAGGCACACATACCTGCCCAGACAGTTTTGTTATACTTTTTGTTTGAAGGCATGGTTTATTTTTATTTTTACTAGCTTTTGCCCAAGACTTCGCGCATAATTTAAAAAAGTAGCCTATGTGCTATTCTAGACTATAATCTATATCTGTGCCAAATTTCATCCAGATCCGTTTAGCCGTTCTGGCGTGATTGAGTAACAAACATCCATCCATCCATCCATCTAAACTTTCACATTTATAATAATAGTGGGATAGTGGGATGTGACTATGGGTCAGAACGGAAAAATGCCCGAGCAATTTTCTTTAAAAATAAGATCGTATTACCATAGCCTTAAGTAGAAAATTTTATGAATATCGACACAGTCGGCTCGCGCGTGCTCGCGGCCAGAGAATTTCCCGATCTGTCTGAAATGACCCTAAGGTGGCAAACAAGCGAACGACCCGCTCGCACGTTGCCGACCTGAAGGGGAGTGGGACAGAGGGAGGGGAGGGGAGGGGTTTCGGTTGGGTTCTGGCTCTCTCACTCATCGTACGAAACACAGCTGTTATTGCTACTTTAGGCCAATCTTCTATGAGAGGGTACGACCCCGGTACTACCCCGGCCGAGGTACAGTCAGCAACGAAAGTCGCTGAACATTCAGAATTTTTCAAATCGGTTATACTCTTTATTCTACAAACGTTGGTAAACCTTTATAAAACCAAACATTAGCAACATGTCTACATTTTGTTTCGATATAGAAAAAACATGGATTTGATGCAAAACAAAAGTGTGCAAGCTATTTGAAAAACTGAGAATGTTCAGCGACTTTCGTTGCTGACCATACTACCCCGGTCGAGCCAGCCACTATATGAGCTGCAGTCAATGGGCTACAGCTTGGGTCTACCGTCAATCAATATTATATTTCAAGTCATGTAATATGCGGGTGTTTAACGTCTCACCTTTCTTGCTTCCTTTAGATACAAGCGGCAAGAAATCCTTGCTTGTATAGAACCCAGTCTCCTGAGTCAGCCCTTTGAAGATAGGAATGCTGGTCGGCTCCGGCAGACCGATGCCTAGGAACACTGCAGCATGACCGTCTTCAAATAGACCCTGTGGAACCGAACACATAGTCGACTTAAATACAATTATAAAATGATCATTTTCGAATAGAAGGGATCCTGTGATCAATAAAAGGCGCTGATTGGCTGCCTTGACCTACTTCATATCTATACATACAAATAAATAAAATTGAAGTATTCGTTTGTAATATCAAAATAACAGCTATCTGACTATCTGTCAGTTTGTTCCGCTTAATCTCCGAAACGGCAGGACCGATTTTGACGGGACTCCAGATACCTGATAATATGTTATTAGGAGTAACTTAGGCTTTTTAACAAACATTTTACAAACAATTTGTTAAATTCCACGCGCAAATTTAAGTGTCTGTTTGTAATTGTAAATAAAATAAGAAATAAATATTGTCAGACTTACACACTACGCTACACTACATACACCTTACCCCAATGACTTTACACATATGCTCTTCCGCATGTCATCGGTCCACCTTGAGGCGGGCCACCCCACACTACGTCGTCTTTGGCCAAAGGACCTTTGTGCCACAGTCATCGATTCTATATGCCCCTTCAGAGTTTTTACCTTGACAGTAATGTCTTGAGTGGAGAGTTTCCGGCCAGTGACGAACTTGACCCCGAGGTTCTTCACGAGGTCCACTTCGTATTGCACTACATCGTACGGAAGACGGTATTGGGGGATTTCAGCAGAACTGTCGACACAATAAACTTATTTAGTACTGATTTGAGTACAACAAGTAGTATGTTTGTAGGAGCTAATCTCTCAATAGTGATCCGATCCTGAAAATTCTTTCTCTGATAGGAACCTACACTATTCGCGAGTGACATAGGCTATATCTTGAAGTTCCACGCGGGCGGAGCCGCGGGTAATTGCTAGTCATTTAAACGATCACTTACCTCAGTCCGCCTAAATATGTTTCTTTCTCGTAAACAGTGAGGTTCTTGTACCCGAGTCGGGCGAGGAAGCAAGCGCAGCTGATGCTGGCCGGCCCTCCGCCAATCAGAGCTATCTTCTGATCGCCTCCCCTCGGTAGAGGCTTGGTGTTGGGGTCCAACGTTTGGGGGATTCCCATTTTCATGAATATCTAGAAAGAATTTAATGCTCTATTGATTCTGGAACTTAACATCTTACTACTATTATTCTCTTCTAATGCTTATCTTTTCTTATTATTCTCTTCTTCTTCCTATTGCTGACCTTCTCACTGTCATGAGCAAGATATCAATGCATAGTTATAACGTTAAGATGACGTCACTATCTTAGGAGCACCGTAATATTAAATGATAAGACATTGTTGGCTGGTCTCAAATGGACTTTTATTATTAAAAACTTACTATAAACATTATGTGTAGGTATATAGTTATTTTTGAAGCTCTTATCTCAAAGCGGAGGGTCAAACCAAATTATTACCTACAATTAAATACACGAGTACAATGACTCTTCGTAGTGTCAATTACCCTATAGATTATGTGTAAATAATCTACCAGGATCCAAGAGCAATCAAATGACGCTTACGTTTTTCATATTTTGAATGATTGATATTGAGTTAGATCGATGATACCGACCCCCAGGAGTGGTCTATATCGACCCCCAGGGGTCGATGGCGACTTGCAAGGGGTCCAGGTGAGCGAGAAAACGAATTAGGGGTCTATGGGATGTTAACGGGGTCCGATATTGTTGATTTTGATTTAAATGAAAAATGTAAAATAATTAAATTAAATCATTCGCATCCCTTGATTGTAGAATTTGTAATACAGGGTGGTGACGACATAACGACAATAAATTAAGACACGATCCCTGCTAGTCTATCACAACACATTCAAATTATACAATTAGGTTTACATCAAAGTATAAAATTTAAAAAAAAAAACAAAAAAAAATGCGGAAATAGTCTAAAGGAAACACAACATCCTTTATAAACGTCTACCGACCTCATAGACTGACCTGTAAGTACAAGCGCGGCAACATCGCTTCGGTGTCGTTGTTTTTAGCGGTACCTTTGTAGGCGTAAAGTTAAAATAGTCGAAATACAAAAGCAATCCCGTGGCAATACCTTTGAACATAATTTAATAATATTTTATGTGCGAACTACTTATGTGATACCCAGTATGTGGTTTCAATTATTGTCATGATGTCGTCACCACCCTGTATAACATTGTAGTTAGTAGCATAATCGGGTCGCAATAAATTTTGAACTTGTAGAAACTTGCACATGCACATGTAGGTACAAAAGTAGCCTATGTACTTTTCCAAGGTCCTCCTGTCTGTCTTTATACCAAAATTCATCTTAAATCGTTAAATTTAGCTTACGTCAACAGCGAAGTGTTGGAGGCCTCCGATGTTAATAGCGCCCTCCTCACTGGCGTGCAAGTTGCAGCCGCCGACGCACAGATCGCTGGTGGGGCAGACCATGCCGCATGTGAGACCAAGCGGGTTATCAGACAAGATGGCTTTCGCGGCTCCATAATAGTTCTGGAACAAACAATAGGGATTTTATAGGTCTGAGGTGGCAAACAACCGTACGGCCCGCCTGATGTTAAGCAGTTAGCCTATAAATGCAATACTAAAAGCATTGCTCACACTTTGCTGACCTGAAGGGGAGTGGGAAGCAAGGAGAGGAGGGGGGGGGGGTGGGCTTCCGTCTCTCCCACGTTGAACACCATTGTCGATCCTGGCTAACAGGAGTAACAGTGGTGAGAGTGTGTGGCGGGCATAGTCACATAAAAAAAGTAGCACAGGCACAGAGTAAAGACTAAAGAAAGAGGTGCCCTTATTAGATATTTGTATGAAACAAAACGTGGTCATTGTTTTTTCATTTTCATTTTAATATTTACCGGTAAAGAGTTGAACTACTCGCTTCGTTTTATGTCGATGTTAGTACTAGGCCGACCACTCGGCCGACTTGCTTAGGGCCAGTCCCCTTAGTAACTGGTCCATGAGCACAGGACCGGTAGTTGTGGACGTCTTTTAGCTGAAATGATGATGATGAATACAAACCTTAGTGGCAATGCTGCTGATAAAGCTCTTGACGTCGATCTGCGTGGGGCAGGACTTCTGGCAGGGTGCGTCTGCGCACTTGAGGCAGCGCGCCGCCTCGCGCAGCGCGCCGCGCTCCGACAGCGTCGTGTGCTTTATATCCTCGAAGTTCTTCGTTAAGGTTGGACATGACTGCAAGACAATATGATGATTAAAGTGTTATAAACCTACAAACACCTACGTACTAACAACTATACACTTCCTGCCAAAAACTCCATCGATATATGGATGGAATTTAGACGAAGAATATATTCTTCTTCTACACTAATATTATAAAGAGAAAAGATTTGTATTTTAGGATTTTTGTATTTTTGTATGTACTGAATAAACTCAAAAACTACTGGACCAATTTCAAAAATTCTTTCACCATTAGAATGCTACATTATCCATGAGTAACATACGCTATAAATATTACTAGAAAAAAATAGGGATCCCTACTAAAACTTCAATAATGTAACCCAAGGTGTAAAAAAATTGCCCATAAAATGACTTTCATCGCATGCGCTACGGAAACTATTGATATTATATTCTTTTTCGTCTAAATTTAATCTTGTCGGTGGAGGTGGTATAGCAAGCAGGCTACCTGTTAGTTTACTATGCTGATAACCTTATTGTGAAAATTGATAATAAATGCTAATTGCAAGTAAAAAATACATAGGTAACGTGTTTTAAGACGCATTTAAATATACATTAGGTACTTTGTCACGTTCTAATCTACCTGTTCCGAAATATTTCGAAATAGGACGAACGTGCTTAGCGTATAGTTAAGTAAGTAATTATGTACATATTGCCTAAAATATTATCAGGGCCTCGAGCTACTTTACGCCGATCTTCCGTGTTACTGTAGGTACTATCCCGCTCGAGCCAGGCTCGTAAATAGTTGAATGGTCAGGTTGGGTCTCAAACCCGAAAGCTCTTGCGAGATATACCGCCGAATACTCGTACGCAACTCAAAGAGCTTTAAGAACTTTGATAGATGGGGAGCCGTAGAAGGATTTTCTGGATTTACTCGAGCGCGTCAGATTAAGATAAGGGAGATAGCTTACATATTGGTAGATACGCTCAGGGGAAACAAAAAAAATAGACCATCTTAAAATACTCGAACTCGTCAGATTAAGATAAGGGGGATTCATTACTAGCTAAGAAGTGTCAAGTGTCAATTTTGCTAATTTGATCGTCAGTCTAAGAAATGGGAGCATCTGGAAGTTTCACTTTTTCACCCCCTCAGTTTTTTTTATAGGACTGCCGTTGTTAAAAGCGTACGGCCCGCCTTATTTTAAGCAGTTACCGTAGCCTATAGATGCTTACAAAATCTGGCGCGCTCGAGTTTTTTTTTTTTTCAATTTATCATCTTGGAGCATGAAAAGTATCAATATCTGACACGCTTGAGTATTTCCATGTCATTGCTTTTCATAAAAAATATGAAATTATCATGCAGACGCTTCCCACATCGCTGAAAGTGGAAACATCTAGAACAATGTATTCTTCCTATCATCTCATATACCGCATCTAATAGGTTTGGGCGACGCCGGAGTAAATCCACAATTAGCACGCTGGACTCCCGTATTATGACGCGCGATACAAAAAATCACAGAAAACGACGTCTCAAACTGCTAAGTGGGACTTTAAAATTTGAGTAGCCTTTGAGTATTCGCCCGCTAGTCTAGTAATCAAATAGGTACTTACTGTACAAGTTCTATCAGTATTCCTCTTCCAGTGTTGTTTGTTTTTCTTCGTCTGCACAGAAGGTACTAAGTTGGAATATGGCTTCACTGTCGGATTCAGCCTTAACAGGTTCTGTAATAAAGATTAAAAAAAACATGGGTAGGTACCTACTGTGACATCATTATATGCGCATTCGCATATAATACATAGCTTTTGCCCGCGACTTCGTCCGCGCAGTTTGCTGGAACCCAAATCCCGTCCGTTCCTGGAAATCCCGGATCCCGTATCTCATATCCCTGATTCTGTATCCCATATCCCGTATCCGTATCCCGTATCCCGTATCGCGTATCACGCATCCCGTATTCTGTATTCCGTATTCCGTATCACGCATCCCACATCCCGTATCACGTATCGCGTATCCCGTATCCCGTATCCCGTATCCCACATCCCACATCCCCTATCCCGTATCCCGTATCCCGTAACCGTATCACGCATCCCACATCCCGTATCCCGTATCACGCATCCCGTATCCCGTATCCCGTATCCCACATCCCGTATCCCGTATTCCGTATCCCGTAACCGTATCACGCATCCCACATCCCGTATCCCGAATCACGTATCGCGTATCCCGTATCCCGTATCGCAAATTCCACATCCCGTATCACGTATCCCGTATCCCGTATCCCTTATCCCGTATCCCAAATCCCACATCCCGTATCCCATATCCCGTATCACGTATCACGTATTCCATATCCCAAATCCCGTATCCCATACCCCGTATAATTTACAAAAACGCTATTTTTTTTAAATTGATTATTTGAAACACCAATTTTCATAATACTAACTACAAAAATGACGAACTTCCATACAAACTTTCATCCCCTATTTTATCCTCTTAGGGGATGAATTTTCAAAAACCCTGTAATTAATATTGTTTATCTTTTAAAAGTCACGTAATCATCAATTTTCATAGTTCCGACTTCAAAAAATTACGAACTTCCATACAAACTTACACCCCCTATTTTAACCCTTTAGGGTTTAAATTTTCAAAAAAGATGAAATTATTATTTTTAATACGTAAAAAGAAACCTAAACACAAATTTTCATTATGCTTACCTCAGAAATAACGAACTTCCATACAAACTTTAGTCCCCTATTTTACCCCCTTAGGGGTTGAATTTTCAAAATCGCAGCAAATCAAGTTTTTTATTTTTAAAAAGGAACGTAAATACCAATTTTCATAATTCCAACTTCAAAAATGACGAACATCTATACAAACTTCCCAACTAACTTTCATCCCCTATTTTACATCCTTAGGGGTTGAATATTCAAAAACGCCGAAAACCATATTTTTTATTTTTGAAAAGACACCTCAACACAAATTTTCATAATTCTAACTTGAAAAATGACGAACTTGCATACAAACTTTCATCCCCTATTTAACCCCCTTAGGGGTTGAATTTTCCAAAATCGCTTCTTATTGCTTGCCTACGTCACAAAATATATCTACTATCCAAATTTCATGTCTCTAACTTCAGTAGTTTCGGCTCGGCGTTGATGAGTCAGTCAGTCAGTCAGTCAGTCAGTCAGTCAGTCAGTCAGTCAGCATTTCCCTCTTTATATATTAGTATAGAAGTATAGATATAGATATAAGCGATAACATTTGACTCTGAAATTATAACGCAAGTTATTTATTAATGCTAATGCTGTTCAGTTTTACAAATCGGTAATACCTATAGGTATGACAAAACGTCGTGAGGAAACCTACCTATCCCTCGGGATTAGGTAATAGTCAGTTCCTGTATACACGGCGACAAGGTTCACCACCTATCACGTTGGGTTCCGACTATCTGGTGAAACGTGGGCTTTGAGTTGGCTTAATACCTCCACAATGTGGTGGTGTGTGGTGTGGTGGTGGTGGTGTATGGCCACTCAGGCCTCTGACTACCCAATGGGGATAATAAGTCGTGACGTTATATTTTATTTATTTATTCTATAGGTATGAGCTCCTTCAACTCATAATCCAAGGCATGATAGGCAGAGGCCTCGAGTCCTTTAAGAATTGTCCATGAAACAACTTATATTTGTGAATTCTTCAACATACTACTCCACCAAGCCAACTAGGCACTCGGGTATAAATATCAAACGATAATAAGCCAATTATTCCGCGGTCCGTCCATAACGTGAGCCTGGGCACTCCTGTGGCAGTAGCTCCCACGTGGTGGAAGGACCGCGGAATCATTGACTTATTTATCATTTGATATTTATAACCGAGTGTCTATTTGGCTTGGTGGTGTAGTAAATTCCTGGCGGTTGGTATGCTGTCGATGTCGGCCAGAATTCACGAAGACAATATTAGAGACCAGTGGTTTTCCAGTGGTTTTCCATTGGTTTTTAACTAGCAAACTCTGGGAGGATATCGTGTTTGAATAACTTACGACAGTGGTTCGACTAGACAACACCACAACTATTCTGAGCGGCAGCCTCTGGTAGATAATAACATTAATGATTGGGGGGCGGGGGCCATCCATAAATTACGTCACACTAATTTCATGTTTTTTTACCCCTTCCCCTTGTCACAGCTGGTCACATTTGTGAGACTCCCCCGTCCCTAGTGACACGTCACATATTTTTTTTAAATTTTCGGAAATTTTCCAATTACATATTTCATTAAAAGTTAAAATGTCGGTTTTAATACTTAGATATATGAGATTTTGAAATGTGACATCACGGAACTTAGGACCCCTCCCATGTCTTGTCACACAATGTCACATTTCGTCGACCCCCTCCCCCCTTTACGTGAGTCGTAATTTATGGATGACCGCTATTATAAACATGTAAGTTTGTATGTTCTCATTGGCGATAGCATACAATGCAAACGTAACAACACTGCTTAGCTGTAAATATTTTGTTTTCCTGTAGTTACGTCAGAAACAGATTGTATGGGGTAAATAGATCTTGTAGTGAAGTTGCAAGTGCATCTTGCACTTGTGCAAGTGGCAAGTGCCGCCCGTTTGCCCCTCGTACGTAGGCTGCTTGTTGCATAACAAAATAACTTTATCAAAGTGCGATGTCCACACCTATCCACTTACTTACTTGCTACTAGTAGTTAATTAATCGTGCCTTGAACATTAGCAAATACTAGTACACAGAGGTTTTCAAAAGTACGAAATAGTATACTTGGGGGTTTGAATTAGTATATATGAGTATGAGGGGTTTAATCATAGAGATTTTAATTAGAAGAGACGTTTTTAGTAGATATCTCTACGAAAGAACGCGTGGTCATTTTCCCGGGATGCGTGGCATCTATCTACCGGTAAATAGCTGAACTATTCGCTTGGTTTTATGTCAGTGTTAGTACTCGGCCGACCACTCGGCCGAGTTGCTTAGACCCAGTCCCCTTATTAATTGGTCCATGGGTATAACATTTCAAATGAAACCTAAAGTAGTATCTCAAATACCGGCCAAGTGCGTGTTGGACTCGCACATAAAGGGTTCCGTACCACCGTAAAATTAAAACGTTAAAAATATTAAGTTTCTTGTACATATAGGGACCCCTTTTATTTTTAGTATTTGTTGTTGTAGCGGCAACAGAAATACACATTCTGTGAAAATTATAAGTCTCTATCTATTACGGTTCGTGAGATACAGCCCGCTGACAGACCGACAGACAGCGTAGGCTTAGGGTCACATTGGCACCCTTTGGGTACGGAACCCTAAAATCTATGTAAAATATTCACAAACTATTTTTCAAATATTAGTGGTTGCTACTCCTAAATCCAGTTTACACTGGTTTCTACACAATTTGATGTGTTCTAAGGTCGCGACACGAAAGTTGTAACAAATATTCAAAGGCCCATAACTCGGAAACTATGAGTTACGTACCTATAGTCTGTTTCCACTAAGCATATACATCAACTCCCGTATATGTGGTTTAATTATTATTTCGTACGTTTGAAACACTCGGTATCAGGGTTGTTACGAAAAAATCACCTTGTTTTAAACACGGCGATTTATTCCTTCTGATTAAATTCATGATTTAAACACGTTTTAATCAGTTTTCATTTTAAATTTCCTGTTTTTTTGTAACTCTGCTCGGTATTCATAATCTTGTTTTCTAGCAGTTACTACTTGACAACAGCTTACGAATCTTATCTCCTATCTAACAAATAAATAACCTTACAAATAAAAGATAAGTACAGATATAATACATAACAACAACATTGAACAACTAACCTCAATATCAGGCAGCTCTTGACTCAGTAGCACTTTCGACATTATGCCAAGTTCAACTATAGCACTCGAAAATACGATTCAATTTCTAATACGCCCGGATTTTCCGATTTATTTTCGTAATTGCGCGGACGCAGATGACTGCTCACTGGCAGTGCAACTGTGAAACTGTCAACTGGATCACTAAACGTTCGTTCGAGTCCAGCTGTGCTATCCATTATACATTGGTCTTTGTTATTATAGCGATTATTTTTGTTATTGAACTGAAAGGTATGGACTGTAGTAGGAGGGGGGAGGTCATTGTACAGTGGACTGGGTAAATACGCAGTAGATGTTATAAATTTTATCATTGACGTTCAAGGTGTAACGATCATTAGATAATTGTAAAGGCTGTTAGGTAGGTATACCGAATCTTGATGTAGGTAGCTATTCTTCTTCTACGTCGTTAAGCTCTTGACAGAGCGGTCGTGGTCATCGTGTGGATCTACCATGTGCAGATGTTGATCGCCTCACGATCTCTCGCCATATGTCCCTGTTGGTGCTGTAGGCTGTAGCTATTTATTTTTTAGCAGATATGGTACCTCAGCGCACCTCTTGCAGCGAAATTCACACACCTGTTATCGAAATCAATTCTTTTACATTATTATTCATTTTTTGGGCTTTACAGGGGAGTAGGGGGGCGGCAATCTTCCATAGGCCTAGGTCATCGTATCGAAGATGAGCATATTTTCTTGTTTCATACATTTTAAAGTGTGATTTTTTTGTTGATTTTATTATTGTTTTATAAAAAGTCATAGAACAAAAGTTGCTTTTTGATGTCAGTAATACAGTCCTGCAAGGTTGTTAATGTTTTTCCAATAACCCTGTATAGGTTACCTGTCTACATAATTATACTTCTTTTATCTATAGGTTAATAAACAATGTTCCGTAGTAACATAGGTTTTTATTTCGTCATAATATTATTTTTATCTTGAGTTCGCAATCAGTTACAAATAAATAAATAGGTAACGAGATAAGGGCCCTTGACATACAGAGTTGTATCATGGTAACGCAAGATATTAAAGGACTCTACCCACTACAACGTATCATACCATGACCGTGCTATGAACGTATCAGACACGACAAGCAACACGATACGCTCTACTATGCCCACTAGAGCGTATCAATTACGTATCAAAGTCGTATGTATCGGCTTTAAGCTCTCTGCCCACTACACAGTATCATACTATGACCGTGCTATGAACGTGTCAGGCAAAAAATATTCTCTGTATTAAAAAGTATGAGACCATGCCCACTAGCCCGTTCCGTTACCGACCAGCACCGTAGCGTGCCATGCACGGAGCGGCAAGGATTGTCGGCGAGAATATTTTGCCGGTGGCGATACGCTCTGTGCATGACATTAAAGCCGATACATACGACTTTGATACGTAATTGATACGCTCTAGTGGGCATAGTAGAGCGTATTGTGTTGCTTGTCGTGTCTGATACGTTCATAGCACGGTCATGGTATGATACGTTGTAGTGGGTAGAGTCCTTTAATGTCATGCACAGAGCGTATCGCCACCGGCAAAATATTCTCGCCGACAATACTTGCCGCTCCGTGCATGGCACGCTACGGTGCTGGTCGGTAACGGAACGGGCTAGTGGGCATGGTCTCATACTTTTTAATACAGAGAATATTTTTTTGCCTGACACGTTCATAGCACGGTCATAGTATGATACTGTGTAGTGGGCAGAGAGCTTAAGTCGTTGCTAAGGACTTATCATCATTGACATCATGTACTGTACTGTCCGTTCACAGTTATTTTACCTCTGACGTTCTTCATTTTATTTATTTAAAACGCAAAGTCAGCCTTTAAACTTGGCCTTTGAGACCATGAACTGTAGATTAGGCTTTATTCTACAGCCTATATTACTTATAAAAACCTAAGATCGATTACGTTTTTCAAAAATAAATAAATAAGGTAAATAACTGTGAACCATCTGTACGTACGCCATCACCGAAATAACCATAGAGTAAAGACTAAAGAAAGAGGTGCCCTTTAGATTAGATTAGATTTCCCTATGAAACAACGCGTGGAAATTTTGCGCGGGGTGGCGCGGGTGAAAAATGGGAGGCAATTTACAAGAAACAGCCTCCCCGATCTACCGGTAAATAGCAGAACTACTAGGTTCGTTTTATGTCGATGTTCTACGCTTACGCTGTCCTTCTGTTCGTCTGTCAGCGGGATGTATCTCACGAACCGTAATAGGAAGAGATTTTAAATTTTCACTGAATGTGTATTTATCTTGCCGCTACAACAACAAATACTAAAAATAAAATGAAATGTAAAAATAAAGGGAGTCCTCATACAAGAAACTTAATATTTTTTAGGTTTTTATTCTATGGTGGTACGGAACCCTTATGTGCTAGTCCGACACGCACATGGCCGGTTATTAAAATAAACTCCTCATAAGTTTGTACGGAACCCTTAGGGCGCAAGTCCTGCTCGGTCCTGTCCAGTTTTTACTGTTGCTGGTACTCCGATGGCCCTATGGTATTCAAAATTGAAAATGATAAAATACGACCTATCTTGAGTATAACTGATTTTAGATCTTTTTTTTTATTTAGCGGAATTAGTAGCAATCATTCTACGCATTTCAGTAACATGGTTATCTGTGAGGTACATGCAAAGAAAAAATCGTAATTTATTTGAGTTTTCGGTAAATTATGGTATAATTTCGTCTTTAGGTCAAAATTTCATAAAAATCTGGAAATTCGCAGTAACTTCAAAATGGATCGTAGATCTACCTTCAACTTGGGATATATTGTGTTAGGTCTTAAGGTGGTCTATATGAGGTTTCAGGATTATCCACGATTAATGGGACACCCTGTATATCTGCTAAAATAATACATAAATGGGATCCCCGCTAAAAACGGCCCTGTAAACCGTTACGATGTAAACGGGGTGTAAGTGCCAGTTTCATAATTTTCATGAACATAATAAAACGCATCATTGAACAGTTAATATAAATATATTTTGAATTATTCAGAGGCTTTACAATATTTGGAAGAATTACTCGACAGCGTTATCTAAATACGAATCGAATTACAGACACATAGCTCATCTCCTATTCAATATACAATTTTGTATAAAAATAATTACAAGCCGTTAATTTGAAAGCAAGTAGAGTACATAGCAACGGCGATACACGAATCCAACAATACCGTAACAATAATACAATCTTAGATAGTAAATACTACTAGATATAACGCCAAGGTCGTTCTTGACTTTGAACGAGTTTATAAGCGAGAGTCGTCAGATAACTTTTATCCATCAAATAAATATGGCAATTTTAAGTTTTCCACAGAATATCTGTCAAAACCCCATATTTATTTGGTGGATAAAAGTTAAATGACGACTCTGAAACAGGCCCTAAGTAATGTTATTTTTTATTTTGTTTTTACTATGTATCTATCTAGTAAGTATTTACATTCCAAGAATACAACGTCACACCAATACGAAGTAATGAGGCATACACTACAATAGAAATAATTCATGGAAATTTTGGACTAACAATTTTTTTTCTTGTTTTCAGTCTACAGCCAATTGATAAGTGTATACTAAGAATGACACGTGTTTTCGTCTGCCCGTGGCCGATGTGAGACGAAAACCTTGTGTATTTACCGATATAATCCTCTATGAGCTCACTAAAGCTGGCCACACATTATCAGAAACTTTCTGTCAGAAAAACGGCGAAAGGAGCTCCCGTACTTTTTATACTGATCTTCGTGTCAAAACGGTGCCTAAAGTCATATGCACAACGTCCATACTGATAGAAAGATGCCGATAATGTACGGCCGGCCTAAGAAAAAAACACTGTGCCCGCAGTCGCGGGTAAATTTTTATCAATATAATGTGTTGCTCATCTCAGCCAGAATGTTATAAGCTAAAGGAATTTAAGGCTCATATTAGTATATTAATTAAAACCTTTTTTGTTATATGTAGTTAGTCCATTGAACCATGAAAATAAAAAGTTACTAAGTAGAAACTCACAATAATACCGTTTAATGGGGTCTAATATAAAAATGCTACACCAAACTATATGGCGAGTTTGTTTTGTGTTTACACCGACCAATAACCCAAAGACGGCGCATAGCCGGGCATCGGCTACTCACTGCATTACCTCTGCCTTAAACGGACAAATCACTGACGATTGCATTATCATACAATATTGCGCGTAATAGGCGTCTTGGGTTATTAGTCTGTGTGTATTTAATACTAAATTACCGTTATTTACATGCTGATTCTTCTAAATATTTGCATCTGAACAATACATACATTGAAATCTTATTACTAGGGATGTTCTGTGCAATTGTTCGAGCTTTGAAATTTAAAAAATCATATTTAAAAATTAAAATGTAGATAAAAACAAATCTCGTCTATGGCATCAAAATCGACGTGTTCCGAATCTAGCAACAACAATTGCACACTTAAACACAGACTTACGCGTACTGTTTTCATTCTTATTTTAATAACATTCATATTTTAGGAGTGGATTTAGACAGTAATTAACTTAGTGCCATTAAAATTCCTTAAAATCAATCTGTATAAAGGTGGGAACTGACCGGTGTTACGGGGCGTAATGTAACATGAAACATGAACGTCACGCCGTGTCCTAAAATCGTACTCGTTGCTAGCGTGTTCGTGCTCGTTTCCACTTGCTAACTGCACGAATGCTCGATAAATATCCTGGGACATTCTTTTTAAACACACGGCTACCAGATCCCAAACTAAGCAGAGCTTGTACTATGGAAACCAGATAACTGGTACTACATATACTACTTTTTGTTTGCAAATACATACTTAATATACATAATTACACACAGACTCGGGACATGCAGACATGTTCATGCACACAAATGCATGTCCCAGTTAGGAATCGAACCTACGACCCGCAGCGTGATAGGCGGAATCTAAACCAACCACGCCAACGGGCCCGTCATTCACATGTGCATGTTACATTACGCCCCGTAACGCCGGTAAGTTCCTACCTTTAGACAATAATGAAAATCGTTAGGCGTAAATTAAAAGCATTATCAATCAAAGAGGCCGTATAAAATGTAAGACAGTCAATTAGAGCCTAAACCCGTTTATCACATTTTCAGCGACAAAATGCCTCCCGTGACAATAATGCGACCGAATTGCGATGGTTTGTGAACAAGACGTTTCGGGACAGGGTACTGACCATCGCTATTCGGTCGGTTAATGCTAAGAAATAATTGTGCGGTATTTCACAGTAGCCGTTGAAGACTGAACGTTTGCGATACGAACTTATTGCATATTATTGAATATAGTGCCGGTATGAGGATACTTTTGTGATCAATATTACTCTTTGATCATAGAACTAAGATACCGCAACTTGCGGTATCTTAGTTCTTTGGTATACTTGCGGTCCGCAAGTATACCAAAGCCAACGAGTAGCGAAACGAAAATGAATAGTTTATTTTACTAAATTACTTAATTGTTTTTAAGGTTTCGCCTTTATTTATTTTTAACTAGCCCGCGACTTCGTCTGCGTAGAATTTGTATTTCGAGTAGCCTATTTTTTATCCCTAAGCTTTCATCCATCTCCATTAGATAATTAAATTTAAAAAAACTTAATAAATGATTGGACTCCCATACAAAATTTCATCCCCTTCAAGTTTTATTTTCGCAACAAGTTGTAGCGTATTATTACCATTTTGTATCGCTTCTCGTTTGCCGTGGTATAGTAGTTTTCGTTTAACCACAAAACTACCCCCATACACAGCTTGTGACGTCACAATAGCATAGCTACACTTTACCAACGATATGTATCTAAGTATTGACCATTCACGCGAGCGCTTGCAAAAAAATCCATTGATTGTAAAGGCGATAATAGGCCATAATACGCGTGGCGAAATGGCTATTATCGCGTGCCATTTTCTTAAATAGCTTTTAGCTAGATTAGCGTAACAGATTTAAGTTGACTTTTATATGAAGCGTTAAAACGACCCTTATAAAACAATTATATAAGTAATTTGTATGATTCTGTTTGTTGTGTGAGTTTTTTCGTTACGAATACTTTATAGTTTGCGTATTTCTCATTTTGTATGGCAATTAAATCAGCGCCCCTAGCGGACGGTATTCAAAACATTTCTTAATACAAAACTGACAAATATGTGAACTATAAAAAATACGTTTACAAGAAAACCTGCACTAGGGAGACCTGCACTATTAAAATGTATACCTCTAATATACATGGCAATTTTTTACCGATGACGAACGGTTAAATATAGGTATATAGGCATTTAAATAAAGGTTTTACTTGTTTGCTGTATTGAATACTTCATATGAAATTCAACTCATCTTTGAAACTCGAATCTTTTGCGTGTCAAATGCATTATGAAATGAAATACATTTTACATTGTTATAGACGTACACAATAACATTTTTAATTAAATATACAATGAATACGAAATGTTAATGATTAATCACTTGCTTACGAACGAATACTGTACTTATTTCGCCACTAGTTGCAGCCGCCATCTTTAATTTGTGCACACAAAAATGTATATCAGCTTCGCGCACATTTAGGGAACTGTGCACCTTATGAAGCGGCAATAGAACATGAATTCACTTAACAGTTATCACCGGCCAATGTGCGCGAAGCTCTAAAAATGCAGTCCGGCAAATCCATAGACAACAATGCGGAAACAAATTAAAAAAGTAATAATAAATCGAAAAATATAATCTCTGGCAAACACAAATTTTAACAATTCCATTTTTTTTAATCACCACTTTCAAGGGTTCTTGGCGGAAAGGACTTGTACCCGAAATTAATTTATCATTAGATGTAGGAATGTAATCACATGATCGCTATAGTGACGTTATAAAGCACCCAAATATAAATTGCACTCGCACTTTTAGTAGTCACTGACAGCCGGTGGAGAAAACGAATATCATTGAAATAAAAAACCGATAAATACCGTAACAATAAAAAAGGGGAAAATATAGGTACATAAATAATTCATTTTATATTACCCAATAATTATATAATGTATATCCAATTTACTAAGCCACTTGTGACCTTTGCACGTATACAAAGTTACGTAAATATACATCAACAAACAGCTGTTTCCGAGGCGATGTTGCCTTGACAACGCACGCTTTACGTTGCCTGACAGAAAGTGACAGAGCTAGAGGTATGAAGAAATGAGACACAAACAGCGGTCTGTTTTCTCGTATATCTAGTTGTCACCCTTTGCCAGACGACATTATGACGTGGTCTGTACTGTAAGAAGCGTCAAATATTGTAAGTTTGAAATTGATCTGTCAACATTTCAGTGATGAAAGTCCGATTTGTAAATAGACGAAGTAAACTGACAGGTGCTTGTCACTTTTTGATGAAAATAGATGAAATAAGGTTCAAATTCACAGAATAGCGACATTTCTAGTTGTCGTTTTACTTCGTCTAATTCAAAATCGGACTTAAGAAGTGTATAATATATGAAAAGTGACAAAACACAATAGGCAACGGTATAAATAAAACATATAAACGTATACAACGGTATTTAAAAAATTAAGCTGTCAGTGACAAAATATTCGGACGATATAAAAAGCGATATTACATTATACGGAGCTCACTCACACCAACCCACGTTACATATTAATTAATAATGCGTACATTAACAGTAAAAATTAACATCTATGTATGCATTTATTGCAGTCCATTCGGAGTTACAGCGTTGTATGCACATGTCGGATCATGTTGGTGCGCTATTGAAGCTATGCTGTTTGTTTTACACTGGCGTTGACGTCTGTACTACGCTATCTGGAAAGAAAATGTCAATAATAGTACATCTACTACACGAATAAATTTAATAAGTACACGAATAAATGTAATAAGTACACGAATAAATGTAATACATATTTTATCTACGAATATCAAGTTTTAGGGTTCCGTACCCAAAGGGTGCCAACGGGACCCTATTACTAAGCCTACGATGTCCGTCTGTCCGTCTGTCAGCGGGCTGTATCTTACGAACCGTAATTGGTAGAGAGTTGAAATTTTCACAGAATGTGTATTTCTGTTGCGGCTACGTAAAAATAAACGGGGTCCCCCATACAAGAAACTTGATGTTTTTGACGTTTTTATTATACGATGGTACGGAACCCTTTATGTGCGAGTCCGACATGCACTTGGCCGGTTTATAACGCTTAAGTATGTCATTTTGAAATGCTCAATTTTTTTTTAGAAAATATATGAATGATTTAATTTATGTATTAGGTACTTACATTTTAAGACCGTTAAGAAAATAGTGTTGTACATAATAAGACATCACTCATTTTATTGATCTGTCATCGAGATCATAATAAAATGAAAAGAGTATACTGTTTTTTTAAACCGGTTGTTTGTTTGACGGCGAGCTATATCCGTCTCTGTCACGGTGTGCAGAGTATCTTTATTAACTGAAGCCATTGTTTTTTTTTTAAATGAAATCAACTGGCTCCGAATAAACCTCTACCGCCAAATTTATAGGAATTTTAGCCAGATTACAATGGTTTTTAAAAGCATTTTTAGGATCAAAAGTGATTTGTAATGCCAGTGGAAGTCGATCATAACTTTCTTTTAATTTGGGAGTCAGGCTCTAGAGGCCTCATTAAGAATATACTTAATCAAATTTCAGTAAGACTTAATTTAAGTACATAATTTCTGGCACAACTGACTCTCTATGCTCTAGTGGATTTCATCCATAGTGGGCTCAATTGAGTACCAATGACAATATTTGGTCTTTCAAAGGACTTCATGCAGAATTACATCATTCTATAAAGGGCATCAATAACCAAACTATACAACTACCTTCGTCAAGAGTCATTTCGAAATAAGTACCAGCGACCAAGATTTTGACTTGAGTCCTTTTGATAAAAAAAGCTAAATTAAAAAACAGAATAGTATGTAAAGTACCTTATATTCCTTACAGGTTGTCTTACAGCAGCGCGCACTTCCGCCGCGGTTTGATTGGCTGCACGGGACACAGCACGGCGCGGATGGCCTCATCGAACACCGTCTTGAGGCCCTTCTGCGTGAGCGCCGAGCACTCGAGGTACTTAACGGCGCTAATCTCCTTCGACATACCGAGACCCTGGAAGATGAATTAAGACGATGATTTTTAACTGACTCCCTTTTATTTCTACCTCCATGACCTTTATGAGGCCATTCGAAAAGGTAATAGGTAATGTTTAAGTCGGTCACCGCCGGGCTCGCCGACACGCTAATTTTAATGGCCGCTTAGCGGCGTCGCAATACGCATTTTGTACTAAAATCATGTAAGGGACTATGCACACGGGCAACTTTTGCGGCAACTGGCAATTGTTGGCTGCAACTGCCAAAAAACCATTAAAAAATTGACAGTTTCGGCGATAGTTTCGGTTGAAAGTTGCTCCGTGTGCATAGCCACTTATGCGACGTCTTTGAAACCAACTTCAGAACGGCCATTATGACAGGCGAACACTGTAAGTTGTCCCATGGACAGTAGGTTCTATTTTACATAAGCGCCAATATAAATTAGAATAAATTAAATTGAAGTGTCGATTTGTAATGTCATAACAGCTTTTTACTATAAACATAATGGATACTTTTATTTCAGCAAACATTAACATTTTTTGTTCCGTATGTCGCGGGCACAGATAGGGCACAGGCTAGTGTGTGATAAAATGTGTAACGAGCACATGGATTAGTTAGAAAAGTACAACAACACGTAAGAGGATGAACGTCACACGGAAATATGTATAGTTCGCGACAGGTCGAGATGACATTCGGGTTATGCGCTGTTTGCAGAATAAAATCCGAATCAAAATTAACAGGACCCGATAAACAATTCAAATCGCCCACAAATTTATTAAATTAAATTATTCTGTTGCGTTGCGGGTCCTGGTAATTTTGATTCCGATTTTATTCTGCAAAAAGCTCATAACACGAATGTCATCTCGACCTGTCGCGAACTATAGGCAGGTTGGAGCGCGACAGATAGTGATCCGGTGTGTCCAAATGCCCCGCACTTCTCGCGCGAGCACTAATGTTATGAACCTATGACATTATTTCTATGCGTTCCGACGTCAAAACTGTGTGATTGGGCGCGGCATGCGCCTGATGCAGACGCGGCAACGGACATGCATGACACATCGTACGGAAATATAAACAACTCCCGGCGCGAATGGTTCGACTGATTGACAACAAATTGTGGTGTGGCTCAGAATCAATAACAGTCCAATTGAGCTCTATTATTGCCAGTGTATATGACAAAAGTAGCGAACAATTTTAAACAAAGTAGGAAACGTTAGTAGTAGGGATTCACAGGTTGAAGCGCACGACCCAAAACATTCTGGCTCACCAAAAAAAAATAAAAAAAAAGCTCATTCCATCGAACCGTGGGTCGACGCCGCCTAAAAAAAAAAAAAAATTTGGTGTCTTTTTGGGGGTTTTCGGCCATGCCCGATCGATCTGTGCTATTCCCGCGTTGATATCTCTAACGATTCCTGAGATAGCTTTCAGACTCAGCGGCCTCGTAAAGGTTTTATTACGGTCGCCTATTGTATTCAAGGGTGCTATTGTGTCAGTACTTCATGATGCTTAATGAGGGTCGGCTTATTGTTCCCGAGGGCCGTTTGCAATGAAAGACTTATTTTTTTTCGTACATTTTTATTTATCAATAAAAAAGGGATTTAAACATTTCATAAAGTAATATATCATTGTACAGTGTATTCGTATCGAATATTCTTATGAAATCAGACATTGTATTATCATTGAATTTATAGTACAAATACAATAAACAATATTCACCGCATACGGATGTGAAATCGTTTTGTAGCCTATTGCTATTAAATTGCCATTGTTTGGAATTTCTCTTCAAAAATGATCTGTGGTAACCTGTTGGTGGTCGACCATAAGAATCAAAATATTGTCCGATACTATTGTCATCGATGTGAATGGCGATCCAATGGCTTCCAGGTCTTGTATCAGGGTCTAAATTAGATATAATATATGTAGGAGTATGAATGTGTATTGGCAATCGGTTAGCTGCATACACATTATATTGTAAGCTTGGATGAATTTTACATAAACTTTTTTGTATATCTATTGTGTTCATAATGATCACCTGGCGCGTTGTAAGCTGTTATCGATTCGACTTATCACATGCAAGTGTAAAATTTAATGTATTAACAGGGTATTTCTAGTCTGCTGAGATCATGGAAATAATACAAGGTAAAATATGCTGAAAATTATGTCTTTATTCAAATTTCAATGAATAGCTGCGTATAACTAGTACAATGAATACTTAAAACTACATTTTTTTACTTAAAACTAATACAATGAATACTAACCTAACCTAACCAAAACTAATACAATACTAACCTAACCTAACCTTAAGGCCAATTATCTTCATCAAACAATACACGCATAAATACATGCATATTATTATCGATAAACCATTTCTTAAGTAAAATTACAGTTTTTAATGCACTATGCTTCTTATGATATAAACAATTTACCGTACTTCTGGTATTATCATACAATTGATTTAATCGCAATAAATCGGGGGCACCTTTTTCACTAATATCTGCTACACTGCACTTATTACAAATATTTTTTATCCACTTGATTTTTTCCGTTCCAAAAACTAAAATTTTTTTATTTGTTAAAATTGGTATAATCACACGTTTGAACTCGCGATAGTCAATGAAACCGGCACTCCAATAAAAATCGTGTCGTCTTTCTATGGAAGAGACGTTTTTCTTTTCTGCGTCTGCCAAATTGTAATATGGGCATGGTGGTTTTATTAAAAACACCTGGGTATAATCTTCCGTAGCTAGTGCAAACTCCTTTATCAAGAAAACATTGTTGGAAACTTTAAATCCTTGTAAATCGACAAACATGACGTATTCTGGATTCATGATTATCTTTTAAACTGATGTCTACTCAACTGGGCGATGTAACGTAATGAACGTTCGTTTGCCATGCGTCTTATATAGATATCGCGACGTCCCATTGTTATTACGGTCGCCTTTTGTTCACTGCAGACGAGTACAAACATGAATCCTGTACATCGAAAGATCCCCTAACAATGAATGCCTCCCTCTATTCACAGATAACAGCACGACGGGGGGTGCAAGTTAGGACACGACGCCTATAAATCATGGCATTAACATTGTTCTCCTGTCCCTTTGACGGTGGTCAAGTCGAGACGTGACACATGATAAATTAAATTCGACAGGTTCAATTAGGTTCGACATTCGACGTGACAGGTAAATTCTCAAACGATGAATAGTATACAATGAATAGAACATAATTAACAAAGAATTTGAGTTATCTACATCCGTCACAATAATATGAAGCCTAAATAGGGAATTTAATGTTTTAGCTACTATAATCTACTGATACATTACGGTTTTTATCAATTTCAATAACATTATCGAACTCGGCATAAACGATACAGTTTATGGTTTGTGAAAGTGCTGATTCAAAACGAACTTCCAATCTCACGCTACCATGTTTTATAAGATTCCAATGGCCTGATGAGCTAGCTGATAAATCAGGTGTTAAGTCGAAAGCTAATAGACAATATCCTTGTGCATATTGTTCCCTAGATATGCCATTACCTTCATTAAGGAAATGTATACCCGTTCCCGAGAATAACGTGTGATAAGCTGAAGTATACATATTATTCTCGAATGATGGTTGTAAAGCTTTGGAAGGTATTTGTTGCCCATCAATATATAAACTAAATGTATTAAAATCGTGATTTTCAAAATTAAATGGATTTTTTGTGAGTTTACCATTAAAGCCTGCGTTATTAACAAATCCTATTATGCATCTTTTAGGTACTTGTCCTAGAAAAATGTTATCTAGTGCTTTTCCCTGAACCCCCGATGGTATTGTCAAAACTTTAACTTCAGCACGCGTAATAGGATATTTAGCTGTAGTAGAGGCTAAAACTTTTTGATGTGCAAGTAAAACTGTTGGATTGATTCGCGCTCTACGAACAATAAGCGTTGCATCAGTAATACATACTTTCAATTTTAAATCGTCTGAAGAAGCCATTAAGTTGAATGTTTCTCTGGAACGAACTAATTTAACAGACATCTCAACACCATTAATTAAAAACTTTTCTTGGTTGAATATATCACCATGTAGATGCCCAATCATTTCAATTTCTTTACTTTCAGCTGTTAATTTACTTCTTTTAGTGAATCCTTCATTTTTCTCATCGGTTGAATCCATTTTCCCAGCTGTATCTTCATACCAAAGACTGCATGTTAGGTGAGATTCTTTTGATGCAGGAGCATAATTCAACAAAGTTTCCATGTAAGCACGATAGGCGTATGTATTATTTGGCGGGGATACAAGTTTTTGGTTCAAATAAACATCAAGCTGACTAAATAATGAATGTAACCAATTGTTTATTGGTGCCACTGTCGTTGTAGCTAGCAGTTTTGTTGAGTCTTGGTTTAATATCTTTGCTTTAATATGAATCATAGTATGAGACAAATCTATGTAGTCATCACCGGTTCCTGGTACTTGAAATTCGATGGGGCCATCATCGGCGAGAGATGAAATAGGTTTGTAATGTATCCACATTCCATGTTCTATACTTGTTTGTGTAGATGGTAAAGCAAATAAATCTAGCTCCGACTTAATGCACTCACAAGAATGATTGTGTAGAAAAGACATTTTATTATTATTATTATTATTTATGAAAATATATCTTTGATATTATTACGTGTCAACTTTGATTTTTTGATAGCACCTTTCACCTTAGCACGTAGCGGTGGAATGAATGAAGCCAGACGTTTTTTCTTAGTTATATATCCTGATCCAGACATATTAATTCGATCAATTTTCTCATCGGCTTTTCTTTTTAAGTTTGACCCAGCCTCTTTCAATCGAGTCTTAATAGAATCTTCCATAGGACGTGCACTAACCATATCCGATAAAAGCCCCACACCTGTATTTAAAACCTCTTTACCGATCGCTCGAGCTCCACTAGACAACAATGGTAAAACAGATCTGAATAAACCTCCTAGAAAGCTACCAATTCCATGACCGCGCTGATATGGTGCCCCTTTATAAATTACTCCAATACCTGATCCACCTTGATGTGAATAGTAATGTTCGTAGGGACAACTTGTATTATAACGTTGGGGATGCATTATAATTTTTTAAAATGTAGTTTAATAGCCACAGTTCCGAACTGGAATGGTATTTTATGCCCCGTGCTTGATCTTATATCTATTTCAATGGTATCAAACTCTCTACGCATGACAGGCAAGTAGTGAGGTGGTGAGAAAACATGCATTTTATTAGCACCGTAAATATATTTTGAAGGGTCTAAAGGTATTATTCTGAGAAGAGGGGTCATTACATCTCCGACGATCTGTGGTTCGATTATATCACAATAAACAAATAACTGAGATGGCAACCCTAAATGTAAATTCGCTGGGCACTTTCCAAGACTCTTAGAAACAAGGTTTTTATTAGGTTCAAATCCTAGTTGAAGAGACAAATTAGGCGATAACGTTATTGATTTTAATGCTTCATCATTTACAGTAACAAATACGAACTTTGATATCTCATCATAGCGAAACTTCACTTTCTCCCTCAAACTGTTTAGTGTCACTATAATTTGTTCAATATTATCATAGTTAGTGGCTGGTATATGAGTTTTGTAGTACGCTAGAGAGGTACTAGGAGTGCCGGTATTGTTGGGTATTTTCATCCATTTACTTATGTAAACAACGTTTTCATGTTCTTGAACAGTAAACATCGTGCATGGATATTGGAATTCAACCACACCAACCGACCACGATCCTTCCAATATAATTGCTTTAGGTAATTTTGTTGAAAAAAGAGTTGTTGAGTTTTCTGGAAAGTATTCCATAGAACTATTACTAAGTAATGTTAAATAAAAACTTTCTTTCATCATAGATTTTCTAAACTAGAAGCCAAAATCCAAGAGTTAAATTTATCTGGATAACCTTTCCACTTCACTAACACTTGCTTTCTGTTGCCAGAGTAGCGAGTGCTAATTATTTTATCTATTTTATAACTGGAAGTGGGGTTATAATCAATTTTTTGCAATTCTCTTTCATAAAAAGTACCCACTATCGGTTCATTTTGCAAATCTTTCAGTGTATATACTATCCATGGTGATCTATCTATTATTGAAGATATCATAAAAATTTCGTCACTCCAGTTGGATTCATAACCTTTTTGGAATATATGTTTAAATTTTGTAATTCGTACATGATCACCAACATGAAATTTTGGTGTTGGTGTAATATCTGCAGCTTGTTTTCTACCCTTTTCATATAAATTATTCCAAACAGTCATTATATTGTTTGAATTTACATCACAAGGACACATTTTAATACTGGAATGGTAACTATGATTATATGCATATAATAAGTCTTGTAAAATATCTATATACCTATATGTATTTTTATGGGTAAAATAACGCCACATTTTCATCTTGAGTGTTCTTTGAAATCTTTCTACAATGCTTGCTTTAATATCAGGATTATTTGTTGTATAATAGTTTATATTTTTGCTCCTAAAATACTTTTGTACATCTTTTGAAACAAATTCAGTTCCTTTATCAGATTGTATGTGTGTTGGAGTGGTACCGGCCTCATTAAATATGTGTTCAAAACATTTTTTTATAGTCTCAGAATTTTTATTTTTCATTGACATAGCATAAGCATATTTAGTAAATACATCAATAACACAAAGAATGTAATTATAACCATCATTATATTTAGAATAAGTTCTCATATCACTTAAATCAGCCTGCCAAAGTTCATTTAGATTAGATAAAATGTATTTATTCCGAGGGAATCTTCTATGTACTGGCTTATGAAGTGTGTAAGTTTCTTGAGCTTGCAACCATTTTTTGATGTCGCCTCTAGTCATTTTACCTTTCATAGCTTTTACTAGATTGAGTATACTACCATATCCGGCAGGATGTGATACATCATAATATATTTTATTAATTTCTAGTAAGGAGTCCATTTTTCCCAGTCAATCTTTTTCTTTAGTTTTCTTTGATACTTATCAGCACTACTTGGTGTAGTATAGATTTCCTCTTCCACAGAGTGTTGTGTAGGATCATCCGATTGGAGTTTATTTATGTATTCACTTCTGTTTGGATTTCCAATGTAAGCTAATGGTATTTTAATGTCTTTCAGTGCTTTGGCAAAATCTTCCCAACCTTTCGGATTACTTTTTTTCAATGGTCTAAGAAAGTCGTTTACCAAATCTATGATATTACTTCCGGGAATTTGTTTGTTATCTATGGTGACAGTACCGCTGTCGTTCCAGTGAATTTTGTTTTTACTCAATGATATTGTATTAAGCAATAACTCACCCTTTTTTATATAAGTTTTTGGTATTAAACTTAAAATTTGTCTAGGTGTGTATATATGACTTTCTTGCTGTTGTTGTTGTTGCTTCACGTCGTCTTTCGATGTCTGATTCACAACTAAATCTTTACCAGCGATTTCAGCTTTTATATTAGAAACTTCATTGTTTGCAGTGTCTCCGACAGCATCGATATTGGAAGTAATTATTGGTAATTCTATAGGTTGACGATCTGCTTCGGTAAAGTGTAGATATCTTTGCAAAATTTGTTGATATAAAATCCATTTTTTTCTATCGTCCATATTACTATTCAAAATCTTTTGCATTTCGATGTCTAATCTTGAGGTAGGATTTTCAATTTTGTGTTGATTGTTGTTTTGATTTAATTTCTCTAATAAACTTGGATCAATAAGTAACATCTTTTTGGCGTGCTCCATTTTTAAACAAGTGAATTAACTAATACACTCAAAATGGAACCCAATATAATTGGTAGGAATGCACCACCTTTTTGAATGATTATTTTCTTTCGTATTTTATCTGTTCCTTTACGTACCAACTTGCGAAGTATACTCTTAAATTTACCAAGTTTTTTCTTTTCTTTATCTTTAAGCGGTACTTTGCCCTGGAGAACGTTATAAATACACTCACAAATGCAGTTTATTTCTTGCTCGTCACACGCTTTTAATAGGGCTCGTTGATATTTCGGTTTAAGAGTGTTTAGTGCGCTTAGTAAATTCTTGTGCGTCTGGATGCTCTGAGACATTATTTGTAAATGATGGGAATTTGTTGGTTCTTGGCATATTTAAACCCTTTTGTGGGGACATATACAGTGCAATATCCATCTGAGGGGAATATTTTCGTTTTAATACGACATGTTTCATTGGTGTCTTGTTTAAGATCAACCATTAAATATCCATGTGCTTCTTTAGTGGAGTCATTGTATGCATCTTCAATGAATTTTGAATTTTCTGGTGATACTTGTCGCGCTAAGTATCTAATTTGGGTTTTATCACGAGGGTTTTTGAAATAAATAATATAGTTTGAATTCAAAGAAATGTCTCTTTGACCTTTACCTTGGTGGAATAAATTTTGTGTAATATAGAATACACTTAAGTTTCTATGATGACTGCCTTTAGTAAAAATATCAACAATTCTACCATCAGATTCTCTCATAAGATCGTCGATAATTACAAGGTTTGCCTCCTTCCCATCAAACATACTTAGATCTGGTATACCTTGATAATAGTTTACGTTTGGTAAATTGTATAAAGGTTGCATTTCATCGAAGCACCAAGTAATTTGACTGAACTGTTTGTTGCATATCTCTTTGATGGATTGAATAAACTTTGTAACGAATATAGATTTGCCACAACCACTTGGGCCTGCAACTATGGCAGTAAACGGATGAATAAATTGGAACATTATTAAACACGTGTAGATTCTTAGAGGGTATTGAAATGAATAAGACAGTGTTAGAAAAATATACATTTATATTTGGATAAATAAAAATACATTTTACACAATATGACACAAAAAATCTTACAGAAATTTAATTACATGTTATTATTTTCTCAAAAATATTTAAAATCTTAAAATTTACCTAAGATTTTATAAAATTACATATTTATTTATTCATTTACACAGAATTATTATCGCAAAATATTTAAAATCTTAAAATTTACCTTAGATATTATAAAATTACAATTTTATTTATTTACATAGTATAACACAAAAATATTTATTACAATTGAAAGTGCATTCTTTAACTTAACTTATAATGACCCCATGCTAATGTATCAGTTTGATTTGGCAAAATATATCGTTTTGTATCGTTATAGGACAAACAGGTTTTGTTAATTTGTTGAGTGAAGATTGTGTGTTTAATCGATTTAAATCTATACATACTACAAAATAGATTTTTCTTCTCAAAGAGACATGACTTGTAATTTTCAATGTTCATTTTTTTTGTGACACTTTTATTTACACCTTTTGCTTTGGCTATCATTTTATTTTCAACCTTAAATGCATACATTTTAGATCGAAGTCCTACAAATTCTTTCATAATTTTACCATTATTTTCATCTTTAAAGAAACCTATCTTTTTTTTATTTAGATTTGGAAAACCAAATATATTATCAGAAGCATAATCAGATGTATCAAATCGTGTAGCAAGGTCGGGTTTAATATCTTCATAAAAATTGTCGGTAAAAATTTGATATATTAAACTGTCAGTATCAGTGTATAATAATTTTGTTTTATTGCCGAATTTATTTAACATGTAGTTGTAATGAAAATCATACATCAGAGTTTTTGAAATATCTAATATACAAAATCCTAAGTAGATAGGTTTGTTATGAATCAATTTTATTTTTCGTAACTGTACTGCAACTAAGTTTTCAGAAAAAAATGATAAACTGTGAAATTCTGGTTTTGCAATTAAGTCTTGCACGCCTAAAGTTTTACCTCGATTTTCCCAGTGCGTTAATAATTTAACATTAACTCGTTTTTCAATGTTCTCCATTGTTTTACCGAATACTGCGTTGTTCATTAATTTATAAAAATCTTTCTCAAAATCTGATGTTGCTTTTGTTCTTAATGTCGTATTCAGATCTATATATCTTTCTAACCAAGGACTTTGATGAAACTTTAAAATTCTATGAATTTTAATCAATTTTATACCCATCTCAAGACATTGTTTAAGATTTCTATAATGAATTTTATATTTGCTTTTTTTATTAAGATTTGGAATTAGTTTTTTTTCTTTAGAATTACCTGCAATTGTATTTTCTGGACACAGTGGTAAGTCCGAATGTAAATCGTGAAGTTCGACGGGATACTCTAAATCGACTTCTAAAATGAAACCACATTCAGATGTATCTGACACGTCAAAATTAGTATCCGTACTAACCCATTCAAAACTACCTTCTGGAAGGAATTGAGACATAGCCCAACCATAAAGATTGTTAGCATCAAAATATGCAAGATATGACCGGGGTTTTTTCTCATCAAAATCTTCCAAGAATTCATTATTTGCCTTTGCATATCGATTGCTACATTGAGATACACCTCCTCTTATTCCTGCCTTAATAAAAGCCAGTTTATCAAAGTCTGTTAATAGTTCTAGTTCAATTTTTGTGTATTTTAACATGGCGTCCCAACTCAATCCCGGCGCTGTATAATAGTGAGCAGGATCTAAATCATAAGTTGTAATACAAATGTTTCTAAAGTTTTCAAACACATCAGTCAGGAGCAAAACATCAGTTTTTAGGTATAAGTCTGAGTAATTTAACATTTCGCGACACTTAAAATGTTGCCAAACATCCTGAGCACGATGATAATCATCATCAGAAACACTTGAATCGGTCAGTGAACTGTAGAACTGATCTTGACTAGGGAGAGTTGTTAATTTTAAACAGTCATATGATACCATAAATTCGTAAGGATATATACCTTTTTTTCTAAGACGACTAAAGTCTTCATCCCTAGGGAAATTACTTTTAAGTGTGTAGAATTGTTCATCTTTGAGATTCTTAGCTAATTGATCAAGACTGCATGGTAGGAATTTAAAAGAATCTACAAATCTTAAATTGACTCTCTGGTTGTTTATAGTTAATATCTTTGAAAAGGATATGTATCTTTCTTTGTTTTGGGGAATTACTTCCACGTTGCCATCTACAAAATTTAATGCATGGACAATGAAATGTGCATCATAGTGACTGAGATTATGAAGGAATACTGGAATGTGTTGTGGTGTTCGGAATTTTGTTACACATACATCATGCGCAACTCCTCTGAAATCACCTGTGTACCAATCAAAATAGTGAACGTCGTCTCCTTTTAAATCAGTCTCACAAATGTAACAATTTTTTGAATTGTTAATTGTATTCTCATCTTCGGTTGATAGTGGTTTGGGGTGTTTTTGAAAACTATTTTTACAATATATTTTTTTTAAATCTTCATATAAACGTTTCATAAATACTTGCGCGCAGTCTGGTCCACTGTAGGTTTCATATTTTGATAAACTATCATCAAATGAACATTTTATGTAATATCCGAAACTATAAACTTCGTGTTTATTAACGTTGTTGGTATACGACTTAGTCGGGTCATTAGGACATGATTTTATTGGGTTTAAGAATGCCTCAAAATCAGCATATACAACAAAAGGTATTTTTAACTTTCTTTGGAATTTATCAAATTTTAATTTGTCGTTAGATACTGGTTGACCAAACCAATCTTTCGATGTTTTTATATTACTCGGAAGTTCAGTAGATATGTGAGAGCAATCATGCTGTTGGTGGTTAGCCAACCTCTCTTCTGTGGGAAAGTGAAGTAAACACCCATCACAGATCCACACCTTATGATCTTGATTTGAAATTTGTTTTCCGACTAAGCGCGCCAAGTTTTTAATAAAACAGTAATGGTTAGTTGCACTATTGTGTATGTACAATAGATTAACATGTTGGCTTTTACGAGATTTCGTCATAAACAGTGGACCCACCACATTATGTTTCTTTGTTTCTTTGTTTAATTCCAAACCAAAGACATTTATACTGATATTGTTTAACTTTTCAACTTTCGGTATGTCACTCAATTTAACCGGGAAAGATACACCATCGAATTTAAGTTTATTGAAATGTATACTGTAAGATGATGTGCGCTCTGCATTTTTAGCGATGGGAAATAACGCCGAGAGTAATGCCCATTTAAAACATAAATTATCATTATTTTTTACATTAATTATGGCTCTTTTAGCTTTTATGTCTGGGGGTAAATCAACATATGAAGATCCACGTAGAGGATTAAATTTGTTTACATTCATTTCGATATATTTGATCTGTTTGAGACTCCATCCGCTATCTTTTTTCTCGAAAGCACTTATTTTATCTGTTAGAGTGTCACATAAAGATGAAAAGAATATATTTAAGTCGTGGCCTCGAGAAATTTTATAATTAGTGGTTTGAAAATCAAAAGAATTTGTAATATTTTTAGTTTCCTGTACAAAATCGGCATTCAGACAAAAATTTGTTTTAAAAATAATGTGTTTTTCAATGGATTCTTCAATCAAAAGTAATATTTCATTTTTTATGGAATTTAAAAATAATTCCGGTGTTTCAAATACCAAGTCTGATGAGGGATCATTTTTACTTTTAATTTTATATGTTATGATTCTTCGTCCAAAAGCAGATTCAACAACGGAAACATTTGTCAAAGAGTTGTGCAATTTCAAAAGATTATTTTTATGTATGTTACTTCTTAAATGATTTGCGAAATATCTCCTACTAAATAAAAGCTGACATGTGTTACAATTTACCTTATCACTATTAAGAGGACCAGATGATGATGTTGATGATGAAGTTGAAGGTCCTTCTTCAAGTCTTGGTCTCTTCGTATGTATTGTTTCTTTTTCTTCTTGAATACTCATAGTTCTTTTGAGACCACCGCCAATTTGAAGTATTGGTTTACTGTAATAAAAATAAAACATGTTTAAAATAAATCCTACAGATCAATGTCTATTTTATAAATGGTAAATTCAATTTCCATGCAACTTACTTTAAGGTTTTTTCAGCCAGTGCACAGATATTGTAAAGCTCCTCATCGTAATATGAATTACTCAATTCACATTTTTCTGTCTCTTCACAAAGCTCGTACATATCCACATCTTCATCAAGCGTCGAATTGAAGAAGGCACCGATGCAAACTTCGGTACTTTGTTCCATATTGTTTGAGGAAATAGACGGCAGATCTAACATCGATGGTTCAACGTTTTGAAATGATGCTCCTTTGAAATCTACACTGTATATTTATATTAAAACTACTTAGTTACAAAAAAAAATTAAAAATGATTAAAATTAAATAATTGCTATTAGTTATTACTGAAGGAATATTTCTTGCAACTTTTTGTTTTTGAAATTTCTTTTGTTATTTGATAGATAACATTTTTACTATCTACAAAGTTACTATTTTTAATGTCTGTGTAGTATTTAACTCTACATTCAGCATATTTCCAGTGTTGTTGTTGAGGAATTTTCGACAACTTTTTTAGATCATAAATTTCAATTTTTATGAGATGACTTGAATTGATATTGTCATCAGCATTTGTTGATAGATAAGTTATTCCCCCCTCGGCATTAGCCCTTGCAACTGTGGACGATTGCTTTTTCTTCTTTATCGGTGATGGATTTTCAAAGAGCTCATCTAAACTATCCAATGATGTGACCATTGTCTTTCTTTTAATTTCTTTTTTAGGTGAATCTTTGATGGTTAAGTCTTCACAATCATCCGATAGTGGATAATAATAATGTTTGTATGTATTTTCTTCAACATCGAATGAGTTCTGTAACAATTTACATCAAAGTTGTTTATGAACAAACTAATGAATTGATAAAATAAATAAAAAATCTGTACTCATCTCAATGAATTGATGAAATAAAACTGAAAACTTACCTCCATTGTGCAGTTCTGAAGATTTTAAAGACACTTAATCACTTTCACAACACTCTTAGATGCACCTGCGTTCACAAATTAACGAATACTGTAGCTCTCAAATTCTTATTTCTCGCTTTTATACCCAATTGCTAGGGAATTTACCTGCTAGCATCATGCGACAAGTCTCGACACGAAATAAGGACCGGGATAACAATGTAATTGTCGTGATTTATAGATGACACGTCCCAACTCGCGCCCCCGCTGGGAATGTTATTTCTGAATAGAGGCATGGCATTCATTGTTATGGAATCTTTCATGTTTCTACTTGTCTGCTTTCATATTTAAAATTGAAAGTATGTATTACTGATGCAACGCTTATTGTTCGTAGAGCGCGAATCAATCCAACAGTTTTACTTGCACATCAAAAAGTTTTAGCCTCTACTACAGCTAAATATCCTATTACGCGTGCTGAAGTTAAAGTTTTGACAATACCATCGGGGGTTCAGGGAAAAGCACTAGATAACATTTTTCTAGGACAAGTACCTAAAAGATGCATAATAGGATTTGTTAATAACGCAGGCTTTAATGGTAAACTCACAAAAAATCCATTTAATTTTGAAAATCACGATTTTAATACATTTAGTTTATATATTGATGGGCAACAAATACCTTCCAAAGCTTTACAACCATCATTCGAGAATAATATGTATACTTCAGCTTATCACACGTTATTCTCGGGAACGGGTATACATTTCCTTAATGAAGGTAATGGCATATCTAGGGAACAATATGCACAAGGATATTGTCTATTAGCTTTCGACTTAACACCTGATTTATCAGCTAGCTCATCAGGCCATTGGAATCTTATAAAACATGGTAGCGTGAGATTGGAAGTTCGTTTTGAATCAGCACTTTCACAAACCATAAACTGTATCGTTTATGCCGAGTTCGATAATGTTATTGAAATTGATAAAAACCGTAATGTATCAGTAGATTATAGTAGCTAAAACATTAAATTCCCTATTTAGGCTTCATATTATTGTGACGGATGTAGATAACTCAAATTCTTTGTTAATTATGTTCTATTCATTGTATACTATTCATCGTTTGAGAATTTACCTGTCACGTCGAATGTCGAACCTAATTGAACCTGTCGAATTTAATTTATCATGTGTCACGTCTCGACTTGACCACCGTCAAAGGGACAAGAGAACAATGTTAATGCCATGATTTATAGGCGTCGTGTCCTAACTTGCACCCCCCGTCGTGCTGTTATCTGTGAATAGAGGGAGGCATTCATTGTTAGGGGATCTTTCGATGTACAGGATTCATGTTTGTACTCGTCTGCAGTGAACAAAAGGCGACCGTAATAACAATGGGACGTCGCGATATCTATATAAGACGCATGGCAAACGAACGTTCATTACGTTACATCGCCCAGTTGAGTAGACATCAGTTTAAAAGATAATCATGAATCCAGAATACGTCATGTTTGTCGATTTACAAGGATTTAAAGTTTCCAACAATGTTTTCTTGATAAAGGAGTTTGCACTAGCTACGGAAGATTATACCCAGGTGTTTTTAATAAAACCACCATGCCCATATTACAATTTGGCAGACGCAGAAAAGAAAAACGTCTCTTCCATAGAAAGACGACACGATTTTTATTGGAGTGCCGGTTTCATTGACTATCGCGAGTTCAAACGTGTGATTATACCAATTTTAACAAATAAAAAAATTTTAGTTTTTGGAACGGAAAAAATCAAGTGGATAAAAAATATTTGTAATAAGTGCAGTGTAGCAGATATTAGTGAAAAAGGTGCCCCCGATTTATTGCGATTAAATCAATTGTATGATAATACCAGAAGTACGGTAAATTGTTTATATCATAAGAAGCATAGTGCATTAAAAACTGTAATTTTACTTAAGAAATGGTTTATCGATAATAATATGCATGTATTTATGCGTGTATTGTTTGATGAAGATAATTGGCCTTAAGGTTAGGTTAGGTTAGTATTGTATTAGTTTTGGTTAGGTTAGGTTAGTATTCATTGTATTAGTTTTAAGTAAAAAAATGTAGTTTTAAGTATTCATTGTACTAGTTATACGCAGCTATTCATTGAAATTTGAATAAAGACATAATTTTCAGCATATTTTACCTTGTATTATTTCCATGATCTCAGCAGACTAGAAATACCCTGTTAATACATTAAATTTTACACTTGCATTTGATAAGTCGAATCGATAATAGCTTACAACGCGCCAGGTGATCATTATGAACACAATAGATATACAAAAAAGTTTATGTAAAATTCATCCAAGCTTACAATATAATGTGTATGCAGCTAACCGATTGCCAATACACATTCATACTCCTACATATATTATATCTAATTTAGACCCTGATACAAGACCTGGAAGCCATTGGATCGCCATTCACATCGATGACAATAGTATCGGACAATATTTTGATTCTTATGGTCGACCACCAACAGGTTACCACAGATCATTTTTGAAGAGAAATTCCAAACAATGGCAATTTAATAGCAATAGGCTACAAAACGATTTCACATCCGTATGCGGTGAATATTGTTTATTGTATTTGTACTATAAATTCAATGATAATACAATGTCTGATTTCATAAGAATATTCGATACGAATACACTGTACAATGATATATTACTTTATGAAATGTTTAAATCCCTTTTTTATTGATAAATAAAAATGTACGAAAAAAAATAAGTCTTTCATTGCAAACGGCCCTCGGGAACAATAAGCCGACCCTCATTAAGCATCGTGAAGTACTGACACAATAGCACCCTTGAATACAATAGGCGACCGTAATAAAACCTTTACGAGGCCGCTGAGTCTGAAAGCTATCTCAGGAATCGTTAGAGATATCAACGCGGGAATAGCACAGATCGATCGGGCATGGCCGAAAACCCCCAAAAAGACACCAAACTTTTTTTTTTTTTTTTTTTTTTTTTTTTTTTTTTTTTTTTTTTTTTAGGCGGCGTCGACCCATTCCGTCCCGTCGTTTTTTTTTTTTGGTGAGCCAGAATGTTTTGGGTCGTGCGCTTCAACCTGTGAATCCCTACTACTAACGTTAGCTCTTGGAGGTTTCCTGGAGTTTATTTTTTCTCTAAAATTTTTGAGAGTAAGGGCCTGTTTTAGTATCGTCAAAAATACGTAAATTTTATCCACCACTTAAATTTGACATACATAATACAGCATACACTATAAAATATCAGTAGGATACAAGTTATCCGGTGAATCTAAAATATGAAAATAGTTTCATTCAATTATTCAGAAATTGAAGCAAAAGACAAGGACTAAATCCTCTGGCGGTCGACACGGAAGCGGTAAAAGTAATAAAGACTACAAACCTAGTCAACTATGGCCACAAGGAAGTTCTACAACCACGGACTAACAACCTTTGGAATAACAGTAGGAGTCACTTGCATCAAAATTATTCCGAAAATATATGCGGGAAGGCTTGATATTGTGATTGATCTATCGAAAATAATAATAGATCTTTTTTATTTACATTTAAGGCGCCAAACAAACGTACGACGTGCCTGATATTAAGCAGTTACCGTAGCCCATAATATTAGCTGCAGTCTATTGGCTGCAGCTTGGCTCTACCACCTAATTGTGATTGACCAATTGAAAATAATAATGTATCGTTATTGTTCTCTTATACGCCTTACTAAGCGTGTTTCGAAAACGTTTGTCTACGAGTGCGGAGTCCAAAGGCTGGTTGTTCCGGGGTCCACGCCAAGCCATTTCATAGTAGTACATTAAATATGTTTCTAACCTGTGTATACGTGATGGGGGCGAGTTTCTTGTCCTTTAGCTTCTCAATGGTGTCTTTGTCTTCGCGGAGATCGAGCTTCGTGCCGACCAGGATGATGGGCGTCGACGGGCAGTGGTGCCGCACCTCGGGGAACCACTGAGAAGAGCAAACGAATAGCATTAGACATGTCCGTAAGAGCGCTTTCCAACTAGCGTTTTATACGAGCGTATAAGCTCGTTTTTCGAAGCGCGTATAGGCGCGCTTTTTGCCACACGCGCAACTTGTACGAGCGTTGACGTGCTTCTAAGCTCGTATAAGCGCGAGCCGCAAGAGACGCCTCCATCGGTTCGAGCGTACAAGACGCTCGTATAAGCGCGTTCGGGTTTTTGAAGCGCGAAATAAAGCGCGAGTGTAATCGCGTATGCCTAAACGACCGTATACGCGCAAAAAAAGCGCTAGTCTGAAAGTGCTCTAATAATAAATTGGTGCGTCCAAAAGAGGCGAGCGCGCACCAGAGCACTCAGTTTTGATGTTATAACAATGACGTCACACAAACTCAAGTCGCGTCTGGCTATATCCGGATAATAGAATAATTGCCTTGAGTATACCGGTTGTGCATTGACTCATTTCCGAGATTTCTAGGTAAAACACGTCACAGGAAGTAATATGCAGGTATGTCCGCTTTGATCACCGCATGGCGGCGCTGATGAGTTTGGAAGTCTTTGTCTGGATTTATAGTTCGTTTGAAACATACTAGATGGCGTAACCAAAAAAATAGGTTATAAAATGTATGAGATTGACAGCTGTCATGACCTCCAACTTCACTAGCGACATCGGCTTCGAGCTTTTCAGATGAGTCGCCATCATCGATGATAAAAAATAAATTAAAAATGGGACTTCTTTTTACAGAACTTCGACAGTATTCTACAAACGATTTTTTTTAGAAGACCAAGCGTTAACTCCTAAATCCCACAATTCTAAGATATGCTGAAAAAAAAATGTTTTCTTAAGGAATGCTGTGGCATTCAAAACATTTTTTTTTTTCAGCATATCTTAGAAAAGTGGGATTTAGGAGTTAACGCTTGGTCTTATGCTCAGACATTACGACTGCGTATTTTTACTTTATTACAGAACAAAAGGTAGGATACGCAGTGCGGATGTCAGTAATAGCCGTGGTAATAGCGCTATGCCTACGACGACAGCGTAGCCTAGTTTACGAAAGCTATAAACACTAGCTAAGGTATATTCCAAGCGCGAAGAGCAGTATGATGACGTAAATCGCCTGAGTATTTCAGTTACTACGGTCTTGCGCTTCTATGAATTGAAAACGAATCGCGAGTAATCACTCTTAATAAGAATCTCCACAGACGGCCCACGGAAACAGAACATATATCAGAATATATCTAGACTTGGACAACGACATTCATCTCTATCTGCGTATGAGCTCGCAATGATATGATACTTACCTGTCTTTCTCGCCTGTTACCGGGACACAAGTACTATTTTCGCCTGTCTCGGTAGCCGTATTTGGAATGCTACTGTTAAGGCCCAATAACTAGTAAGGCCGGCTACACATTATCAGAAACTTTCTGTCAGGGAAAACGTTCCGCGCTTACGTACTGGACTGGATACTATACAAAATTTGCAAGAACAGTCCGGTGCCTTATGTCTATCTGATCTGCATAAGGTCATCCACATAATTTCTGACCTGGTAATGAGCGCCCAACCTTGATTGCCGATCGCCTGTCACGGGTACGCAGGGATATAAAAACAAAAGACGATCTAATGTTTTTTGCGACATTAGACGGGTTAATCTATAGATAATTTCATAGTTACCTTAGCCCGGACGTTTTCGAATGAGGCTGGGTTGACGAGTGAGAAGCATATGAGGAACACGTCGGTCTGTGGGTACGAGAGCGGCCGCAGTCGGTCGTAGTCCTCCTGCCCGGCCGTATCCCATAGCCCAAGGTTGATCGGTTTGCCGTCCACCATCACGTTCGCAGAGTAGTTGTCGAATCTGAATTCATAGACAACAAAAGTTATGGAACTGAAGTTACGATTCTGGCGATGTCTCCACACCTCTATCTAGCGCTTCTTTCTCTAAGATTCTAGCAATGTCCTCCGGTCAGTGATAATAATTATCATCATTGTCTTGCTTATCCGTTATTTTGGAGTCGACAGAATATAACTTTTTCATCCACTCCAAACCATATACAGACATCATCCTTCACATAATCCATCCATCGTTTATTTTGTCCTCTTCTATGGGATAATATTTCATACAGAATACGTAGGACAAAGAATATTTCTTATTCCACATCCAAAGCAGTACCTAAATCTCAGGGAACACTTGAAATTAATCGTCAAAACTGGCCTATAAAAGGCTAGAATTTTATAATTTGTGCACAGTTCCAATTGTTTAGATACTCTTAGAAACCTGTACAATACTTTGTGTATATTTGCATGCAAATATCTGACAATAATAATCTCCTTAGCTAATTGGAGACCTTGGAAATGTCATAAACAAAACGATTTAATGATCCATTCTAAGTGAACAACTTGTCAGACGACATACATAGATTGAATTAAGATAATGAAAACCGGTTGGTGAAAGGTGAGACAGAAGAATCAGTAGCCATTTGTAATTTAATTAATACACTTTTAAATTAGTTTAACAAAAGCCAAGAGAATTTATTAGGACTACTGCAGGCTTTGGTACATATTTGGTATATTCTCTAAAATTTCCAAGGGATCCTTAAAACAAAGAGAAACCTCATTGGATTTATACTTACACTGTAGGTATGTATTCCCCTGGGAAGGCATTCGTCGTATAACTGATGAGCAGACATGTTTTACCAACGGCACTGTGGACAAAACGAAAAGAAGGATTAAAACATCGCCCGCGGTGCACTTGGCTCTTATAACTAAGGACAACGCTTGAGTATTTTGTTGAAATTATTGTATGGGTCTCGCCTAAAGTAACCATTGTTTTCCATATCAGAGATGAACATTTTCATTCATAAATTGACATTATTTGCACTAGGAAAATGTGTGCCTGCTTATGTATGTATAGGGTACGCGGCCAACTTTTTTATAAAACTTTAACGTGTCTATAATTTTATTTAAAAGTAAACAAAGGACAGGTAAGCCACGGCGGTGACCCAAACAAAAAACCTACTTAAGCACGTTCTCGCGTGCTGAGGATGAAGGATGTGATAAGTAGCGGACACCGACACCGCGACAACGTTGCACTATAAATTGTAAAGAAAAAAATAATTGCACGAACTTCTAAGCACCACAGAATATAAAATCAAATTAGTTTATTTTGCAAGAATACTTCAGTCAAAGAACTGTAAAGACTCCGAAGAGTCGAGCACGATCTTTGATTAAGGAAATAGTTGGTCTATTCTAGCATTTCCACTAAAGCCTACTGCGTGTTTTCCCAAGCTTCCTGCCTTTTCTTTTAATTAAATTTCGCTCGAGTCATTTGGCGTGCCCGGAGATTCATTGAGGAGTTACGTCGCTGTTTTTGACGGCCTCTATGGATCCAGGCTTAAGTCCGGATTACCTTATTGTGTTGTAGTGCCATAATGGCGTAATCAGACTCATTATTGTCTCTCAAAATGAAACGAATAATGAAACTAAAGATGTTGGTAAAATAATGAAGCTAAAGAAATGATGAGGAGACAAAGATATAAGGAAATATAGACAGTAGGAAAATGTAATCTCTCTGTAAGGAAATATTATAAATACATATAGTTCGCGACAGGTCGAGATGACATTCGGGTTATGGCTTTATGCAGAATAAAATCGGAAACAAAATTAGCAGGACCCGCAACGCAACAGAATAATTTTATTTATTTATTTTGTGGGCGATTTTAATTGTTTATCGGGTCCTGCTAATTTCGATTCGGATTTTATTCTGAAAAAAGCTCATAACCCGAATGTCATCTCGACCTGTCGCAAACTATAAGTAGGTGATATACGAGTATTATATTCAGATGTTAGTGATTAGAGAAAGTCATATACACCAACTACTTCCTCTCTCGTGTAGAGGTCAGATGGGTGATGCAAATCGGTCGTATAATAGCTGATCGCAGTACTAATATTCAGCCCTCGTACCGCGCGGAGAACATCCTGTCAGATACTCCTAGCTAGGGTCGGTGAATAGCAATGAACTTGCTTTCTTTTATCTTTTTTTAATAGACAAAGACGTGCAATAATGTGCATATTACTTCGAGCACACCTAGGAATTGGCTATCAACTATCATCAGTATGGTCAGAATTGAGTACTAAAATCTAGTACTTGCTGGTTCGTTTGATTGAGATGAGTTGCCCATACCAAAAATAATAAAACAGGCACAATAAAATGTACAGCACGATATGAGCTAACGGTCGAATACTCAAAGGCTACGCAAACGTTTAAGTTCCACTAAGCAGCTTGAGCCGTCGTTGTCTGTCATTTTTTGTATGGTGCGTCAAAGTTAAGTAGCTCTCACATTTGAGTGTACGAGTTTTCGGCCGTTAAATCATTTAAGTCATGACATCTATTAGGACAAAATTGTAGGGGTCAAGTAGGTTATGCTAGACCTATTATAAGTACACAATACAGATTTCTGGGTGCATGGACATGGTTCATGACATGATGTTAAAGTTTCGTGTCAACCATAACATAAGTATCAGTGACGGATGAAGGATCGACGATCGCCCGTCCGTAACCTTCGACCCGGCGCATACGCATATGATATCGTTCCCGTTACATAACAATTTTGAGAAATTGGATCTTCATTAGTCTCTATCAGGAGGTCAACTAAACGATAAAACTAAATTACTTTTTATGTACCTACCTTATCATCGTACTGATTAAATAAATCAACGGAAATAAATATTTTGGGGCCAGTTTCATTTCATCAATTTTATCGGTTATCTGACCGTCGTTATCGTGAAATAATGGGAAGACGGCTAAACAAAGATTTATGGGGAACGGTTACGCAACGTCAAACCGTGAATCCTGGGAACACAAAATCGACTACACTAAATGGAGGAGTTTATGTTAGAATTACAAAGCCCATAATTGCGAACGTATATCATAATTGCTAGGAGGAAGGTAACAAGTTATACTAACGAGGCTACCACTGAACCGTGGAGATTCAGATTTCACTCAGTCAGACACTCTATGGTCTCGTTTAAATATCGAACTTCGTTATAAATTCCTACACCAAAGCACAAATTTTTATTAACCTGTCGATATGATTCGCAAAAATTAGAGCCTCAATATTTACTGTAGTGATTATGTATAAAAGTGCAGTAGAAAGAAACGTAACTGATACATGTTTCTTAATGACCGATTCTCTAATTAGGTAGGATTAGGCATATTAACATACTAATATCCGGCATTTTTCTACAGTTTTATCCATCGAAACCAGTAGAACAAACGCCGTTCCCTAGATTCGCAGCACTAAAACAGTGTACTTGATAATTTTAAGGAGTGCAGTTACTTCATTGCTTTGTTATCTCATTCTTAATCCGGTACATATTACAATTACACATTTACAAAAAGGTTGCCACATTTTAGAACCGTAAAACCACATTCTAAACACCCCTGCAAAGCTATAGTATCTTAGTAACTGCAAAAACCACAAATACGTACATTACTCGTCTGCAATACTATCTGGGGCGTTCACCCCAAACATTATGCAGGGTGCGTCACGAGGTACCTATCAAAATATACAACATTACAATATTAAATAAATGGAATGCGTCAAATGGCATAATATCATTCGATAGTATCGCAGACTGAGTCACGGCATGCGATACGTATCGCGATGATCCATGACTAACGCGAGGTCAAGGAATAGCAAACGTTGCTTCGTAAATAAAAACTGTTTGGACTTCCAAGATTTATTACGTTCCAATTGTTTTTGTTCACTCTCAATATCACCCAAACCAAAGTTCAATTCACATCTTGCAATCCCAACTATATATTTATTGTGATAATAACAACATGATTTTCACGCTTTGTGATGAGTTTTAAATACAAAAATCTTCAAAACAGGTCAATGTCAAAACAAACATACAATCAATCGTAATAGAGTCTTGATCGTCTACAAAATGAATGGTCAGATGCTCCAAGGGTATAGAATTCAGATAATACATGAAGCTAGCGCACAGAGCTTATGTCCAGCACAAGAAACAAGCCAGCCATAATAATAGTTTACTAGTAAGTTGTAAAGTTCTATTTCAATTCTCATTGCCAAGATTCTTGGTTCGCGGAATACATAATCCCGTCTTGATAATTTTGCTCCAATGCCGTAGAATGAAGTCGGTCGTATAATTAAATCGTACCCATTCAATGGAAAACGTACTTTGTTACTTTGTTTCTCAAAGACGCAATGGCTCAGCGGTTAACGTCACGAATCGTTTGTAACACGTGTTTCATTACCGCCGGTGACATGTTAACCATGTGTGTAACTCGGTTAATTATCGCGTCAACTCGACTAGGAGTTAATCGTTGGTTTTCCGTGTGAATAACAGGATTTGTTGGTGTAAGCGGTCGATGAGTGCGCTCAGTAAGGGAGAATTGAGGACAATCATGTTCAAAAGTTACGAATTCTTTATTTTTCTAATTTTGATTTACACCCACGCACTTATTTAAGAGTACTGACTACACGGGGTGATTTCTGATTTGTAAACAAAGATCCGATAAAATCTTGTAGTATTTATTACGGGCCCGTTAGCGTGGTTGACGCGGAGGCGCCTTTCACGCTGCAGGTCGTAGGTTCGATTCCTACCCGGAACATGCATTTGTGTGCATGAACATGTCTGTATGTCCCGAGTCTGGGTGTATATGTAGTAATATCAGTTATCTGGTTTCCATAGTACAAGCCCTGCTTAGTTTGAGATCAGGTAGCCGTGTATAAAAAATGTCCCAGGATATTATTATTAATTGTCTGGATGTAATTATAATTAGTTCAGTCAAGAGTTTGATCGTTTGTCAAGTGGTTCTTGCGACTTCAAACACGATATGGGATCGAGAAACAGCGGTAGAGCCGTAGGGCGATCGCGAAATCAAAACACCGCGGGAGAGTAACTCGAACTTTATAAATAGATCCTGTAACTGAGGACTTGACTGTATTAAAACATGAAGTCATTCATCGCAATAGCCCGACGAGAAATATAATTTTTATCTGTCTAGACTGGAATAATTACAGGTTGCCATATTTTTTACATTGCGAATAAATAACGCTGGAGAAGATATCAGCGTAAATATAGAAAAAACAAGCCATAATATTCCTAGATAGGATTTGGTATTGCCCACTGCAAAATGTAATCTTCTTAGAAAGACTTCAACCAAAACACTTTTCACTGTATTTTCAAGAATCCGTAGCTATAAGAGATAAATTCTGATAATAATACCTGTTGCTTGTGAATATCTAGAAGCAAAATGATTCTCCGAGCGCCATAATGTTTTGTTTGATATCATCAGCCGGTGCCGTGTTTTGACTAATCTCACGTCTTGTGGCTTTAGAAGCGGCTCCGGTGCGAAGGAATTCGTGTTCTAGTTTTTATGCCGTACCCGACTTGTTTCTGCTTTTTGTTGTCGGATGGCTGGATTATTATTTGTGAAGATTATGCCAGACATCGCGTGAAAGGATGAAGTATTGTCTATATTCCAATCCAGAGTATTCTCCTTTACATTTTTGTTTTCAGTTGTGTTTTCTGATTCTTTCTGATGTTTTCTGATCTGTCCTACATTTGTCTAAGTACTTTTATTTTAAATCTGTTTAGTCCTAATGATTCACAACATGAATCTCTTTAGTTTTGATTGTAGATCAAATAAATGAATTACTTCCTTGTAAAATCAAAACAAAGAAACCGACAAGTATACGTATGACGCATACCACAGCTGACTCAAACGATCTTTGCTCTTTTACTTTTTCTGGACCATTACAATTGGTGCTGTAACAGCATAGATAATTGCTTTCCTCTTGTCCATTTGTTTTTCTTTTCATGTTACTAAGGTGGTTTCTTTTTCAATCTTTCGTATTAACAATTTTACTCTGTTAACTACATTGCCAAAATTTTACAAACTACGAAATTATTAATAACCAACCAACTATATGTTATGTTTTCATGATCAGTGGGTATGTGAGTGGTATCCTCAACACATGGTATGTATTTCTCGATGCAATGGTGGCTGGGTCAACGCCCTCCATAACATATTTGTTCGGACGTGATATCATACAACTTTGCTTAAGTATAATGATAGCGTCAGCAAGTAACTCAGGAATATTAAAGACGTGTTTTACTTTCACCATACTCACAATGAAAGAAGTAACACATGTTTTTAATAAAATTACATCACACACAACCTGTGCTTCTATGATTGAATTAAATTTTTTAACATACAAGAAGAACATCACAGCTTTGCACTGTTTTTATCAATAATGACTTTGCTAACACAAGCTGTCAAACCACAAAACAGGTAGACGGACGGACGGACGAAAAGCCGAACATGACGAAACTACAAAGGTTACTACGGAACCTCTAAAATCTCTGGAAATCAGTTCCTCCGTTCTGGAACCACACCGCATCGCTATAGGAGGTTAAAACAGTGTGAAAGTCATCGTTTGAACCACAGCAAACGTTATCTACAGTAATTATTCGGTTCACAAACTACAGTGAGATAGTGCTACGGGGGCGCATTATATGACATAGTGATTACGGCGTCTGCGCGATAAGGAGACGCCGGGTGCAGTGTGTACTCGGAACTTCATTACGGAAATGTGATTGACGAAGTTTCACAACGTAGGCGGGAGTTAAAATGACTTTCCTTTGTTCTCTAGTAAAAAAATAAATAAAAGTAGTTGGAAATCTGACCTGCAAGTACGTACTAGTACATAATTAAAAGTGACCTATATCTGTGCACCTACTAAAGTAATTTAAAAAGTGTAAGATGGAAAACTCGGTACCAGGGATTAATGACCTATCAGGATGTTTCTCACAATACGAATAAAACAAATACTTGGCAATGTTGTTGATTCTTAAACAGATGCGTTACACTGGGTGGTCTGGGACCAGCATGCGCAGAAGCAATACGATATTCAGTTCTACGAAAAAATAACAGTTGCTTCTGTTGCGTGCACTTTGCCGGTCCACTAGTTTATGGGTGTTGAATTTCCATAGAAGAAATTTGTAAGTAAAAAAACCTAATACAAACTGTATTTTCTGTTATAATGTCACTTTACATTTGGTTTAATAAAGTATTGTTGTATATTAATTTAGTTAAGAAAATAGATAGGTACTTTGAGATGAGATATCCTGTAGTATTGTAGAACACTATGATATGGCGATCGGTGATAATGATACTAGAAAAATCAAAGCGTATTAACCATCTGTCCATCTCTGTCATGCATTTATAGTATTTCATCATACCCTGTATAATGGGCTTGGGGGTTCTATATTGATGAATCGATACTCAACTTAATCGATTCCACTTTCATTAAGTACTGTTGCGTTCTTCCACAACTCGTGAGTAATGAACGCATGCGTCACTCGATTCTCGAGAACTTAGTCCGCTTCGAGTGAAGAAAATTATATAAATGAGAACGTAACAGGCACTACCGTAGGTGAGTCAAGGAACATTAAAATAACATTACGTGAAAGTTACAATGCAATAATCGTTAGTCATATCATACAACTAAAACATTTTGGCGGTTACTCGTAAATAATATTTACATATCATATTGAAAAATCCCGGAAGATTGGTGGAAACGTTTCACCAAATAGTTGAAGATCTGTATAAAAAATATCTGACGTTCGGCCGAATACTCGAAGGCTAATTAAATATTTAGGTCCCATTTAGCAGTTTGAGACGTCGTTAACTGTATTTTTTTGGATGGCGCGTCAAAGTTAAGCAGCTCTCAAATTTAAATTGCGTACGAGTATTCGGCTGGTTGTCTCGCTGGGTATAACATGAGCCCACTCTTTCGTGCTCAAGAATACAGAGAGACTAGATTTAGTTCTATAGTTAAATAGGATATATCAATTGCCCAAGATACTAAATTGGTAGTCAAGTATTAACCTAACACAGTAGGTGCAAGTGGCGACAACACCACGCCCGGACTCCCCTGATTCAGTATGAGAGCTGTGCTAATTCCATTACACAGGCACTCGTGCCCCGCCTCTCAGGCGTGTAGTTTAATAGACGACAAGCATAGAGGGCAAGCTATTAGGTTAAATTGATTCGGCGAAAATGAAATTTCAAATATCTCTCTTATGATTTCATTCATACTTCATTGAGATTTCCTGCCTTGAACCCAAGAGAACTGGACTTTCTGAGGCAAGTTTTGTTCTTGGGTCTTACTCAACCAAACTCCAGGACCATAAGATCTAACAAGTTGATATTACAGAGTTTCAACTTATCAAGCATTTCAATGGAATCATAAATTGGGAAAGCTATCTTGCACTTAATTCAAAGTTTACACCACTATTCATTATATTGATCACACAATCTACATCCCAACATCCAACTTCATCCATTTCGAGTTGGGAAAACATCAGTACACGGAAAAATGTTTGTGGAGTTACAGCTGACATGTTCACGTAGCTACGTGAACATGTCAGCATTATATGACATAGTGATTACGGCGTCTGCGCGATAAGGAGACGCCGGGTGCAGTGTGCAATCTACGCGTAGATACGAAATAACCCAGACCAGTCAGGTAAGCATTCTCGGGACAGGTTTCAAATAATATCACTATATGACATGTCTAGGAGTCTGCTTTCGTGTTTAATAGTACATTGTTATCCGAGGGGAAAATAACATAATTTAGTAGCTAAAGAAAAAAATAGTGAACATTTACACATACAAACACATGTATACTGACGTAGATTGCGTATTTTGCTTTTTGATATTTTGACGCTGTCACTTTGTTTTTTTTTAGAGGCCAGTACTTTTTCAAACATTATAAAAGGTTTTAGTCTGTGATTATAGATTCGGAGCAGGAACGATTTGTGATTGATTTAGGGAAAAATGGTAAATATTTTGCCCAAATGTATGTTATTTTAAAGAAATAGTTGAAAGTAAATTATAATAAAGTCATTTAAAAAAATATATTCTTTAATTAATACTTAACTTTATGTTATTTCAATTTTACATCGCGCTGTAATTGAGTGGATGTATGAAGGTTGGAACTATTAAATTCTCTTTGGTTGAAACATAGTTCAATAGAAACTCGTATTTTTTTATAATTTGACAGAATCTTTGACAGAACGGGCCCAATCGTTTTCTGGATATACGATTGAGCCCGTTCTGTCAACGATTTTGCCCGATCAGAAAAGTATCACCTTCTGTCGGCTCTTCAGGCACCTTTCGACCTACTTTCCGCGTATCAGTGATGAAAAGTATATACTGTTTCTGATGGGTTATAAAAAGGTATTCATGCATATGTTCGACTTCACCCACGGAAGGGTCCAAATTGTCTCAATTGCTATGTGAATTCGACGATAGCAGTATCAGGAGTGGTTTAGCAGGCACACACTTCCATCAATTTATTTTTTACGTACATTCTGAGTTTCTCTTTTATTTATAATACGCCAAAGATGTCTTTGGACACGCAATATGAAGTCCTATATTCGGATTCAGGAAGGTATTCTACACAAAGGTCTCGGAAACAATGTGCGAAGAACGGGGACAGGCAACATTTCATCTAGATAAACCATTGAAGCAAACGTCAGGTTGTGTGACACACTATCTTTTGTCTGCCTCCAATTTATCTCCAATGTTGCGTCAAAGCGCGTAACTACGAGTATACCTTTAGCATTTGTATTCAAGATGGTTGTCGACCCCTGCACTGAGGAAGGTAGAACAAACATACATATTTTCAAGTACGCGTGTTCTAGTACAAATTTGATTTTTAAGAGACCTCAAGCCAACTATCAGTTTAGCTCTTGCCCCGGATCAAAACATTCCAGGCTTCTACAGGTCTAGGGGTGACCGACGATACAATTCTAATACTTTTTAATTAAACGTCATTACTAATATCAATATAATGTGTAGCGACCATACAGGCATTCACGACGCCACCATTAAGATGGCACTGGGTGCTAGCACGCTACAGTACAAAAATGAAGTCTGAATCGCGCAAGCAAGATTCGCAGAACACTTAGTATATATAGAAGACCCCGACAATAACCGTTGGGGCTTAGCGGCCGGCCCCGCCAGGCATACCACCCGCCTGGCTGGAAGATCTTCCCTTTTCCCCCAAAAATGTAATGACGTAATTATAATACTGCGGAATTGGTTTTCACCTATGTCTCAGTCACACATACATACATAAGTAACATAGCATAGCAACATGCTGAATAACGTCCTGTATTGCAATTCCATTTCAATGGAAATGGGGGAAAGCATGTACGAAAATGGACATTTATCGTAAGCACGCCGCAATAACACGCCGTAATATCGCTCTTTCGCTTTCCGTTTGTGTGTCAATATTATTATATGGGGTATCGCAAGGGGAAGTGAGGCACAGAATATTTTTTTCACAAGTATATTACACGCCGTATTGCTAACATAACTTTGGGAATGAGTTTGATAAAGGGAACATATTATATTTTTGACCAGATAGAGCGATCATATCATCATCATCATCATTTCAGCCAAAGAACGTCCACTGTTGGACATAGGCCTCCCCCAAGGTTTTCCTAAACGTTTGTTTGTGTATTTCCATTGGAGGGGATTTGCCAATACTCGCCACGCTTAGCAGACAGGTTGGCGAGCGCAGTAAATTTGTTAGCGATCATATAGGTTAGAAAATACTAGGGTATAGGTACAGACAACAGGTAAGCTAATATCTTCCGAACTTTAATCTAGGAAAAGGTAGCTATTGGAGCAAAATTTGAAACTCGTTGGGCAGTGGTAGTATTAACTTGAAGGCGAATCTCGAAACCGAATGCGGAAGTGAAACAATGTGAATGCTGCTTTATGTTACGCCTCAGTGATAAGCAAACAAACAAAAACAGAGATAACTTCGCTAACAAAACAAAAGAGAAAATTTAGGCACTGACTTACCTAAATATTAAGTACATATGTATAAATTTTTGAAGCTAGATAAAAAAATAACATTAAGGATAAACATATGGGTGTGACACAACAAGTAAACAGTGTTTTCCTGTTATAAAATAAATTCAACAACAAAACATTACCCCTCGAATAAAATTGACGTACTTTGAACTCACGATTAGCTGCAGCAATATTTCTCTAACATATTTTTGTGATGAAACACTGAATTTAAATAGACTTTGCTAGACTGAGAGTTAGTCGAGAAATATTGAGCTAATGACTTTAATTCAAGTGGGTTTATCATGTAAAAACCCACTAAAATCGTAATTTAAAAGTCGGCCTTTTCAGAAGTGTACAATTAATTCCGCAACTAATCTTGATATAATTAATAGACTCAATTAAATACGCGAATCAAGGAAATACATGTTATCGAGTATGTAACAAAAAGGCTAAACTGTATCACTTGGGTAAGATAAATCTGCAGTTACTGCATCTGATTCAGGTAGTTCGTGATAGTTTGCGCGTGTTGTAACATTATAACAATCATCATCATCATCATCATCATCTCAGCCGAAAGACGTCCACTGCTGGACATAGGCCTCCCCCAAGGTTCGCCACAATGACCGGTCTTGCGCTGCCCGCATCCAGCGGATTCCCGCGACCTTCACCAGGTCGTCGGTCCACCTTGTGGGAGGCCTACCCACGCTACGCTTTCCGGTGCGCGGCCGCCACTCGAGAACTTTTCGGCCCCATCGGCCATCCGTTCTACGAGCAATGTGCCCACTGCCACTTAAGTTTTGCAATCCTACGGGCTATGTCAGTCACCTTGGTCCTTCTGCGTATCTCCTCATTCCTGATTTGATCTCGCAGGGAAACTCCGAGCATAGCCCTCTCCATTGCCCTTTGGGTGACCTTGAGCCTTCTTATGAGGCCCATTGTAAGCGGCCATGTCTCAGTGCCATAGGTCATCACTGGCAACACACACTGGTCGAAGACTTTCGTCACTTTTATAACAATAAACATAATTTTTTCTTTCCTCAAAGAAAATCCTAAATGTAAAGCCGAAAATTTATGTTGTAGGTAGAAATAGGCCAGCTGTAAAAGTGACTGGCGACCTAGCGTGAGCTTTGATTAACTTTTATTATTGCTTTGGTCAATCCGCAATTTAATCATTTTTAATTGGTGGTCAATAGTTAACTCCAGACTCATTCAGAACTTCAGAACATTTCTACAGACCTCAAGTAGGAGACATCAATGCAAAGAATAACATATAAATATCAAAGGAGTCATTGACATTAAGCGTAAGTGGTCTCACAATTAAAGCGCCATATTTTAATATACACATACCGCTATCCTGACGCTTGCTATGTTACTGGGGCGTACTAAAAGATTTTCAAAGGCAGCATTTACATGATTTTCCACTCTGTGAATGCTTCGTGGAATTAATACGAAAGTGCATTCAAAGCATGGAGTAAGTAATAACGCGAACTGTCTAGTTTCCCGTTGAAATCAATGTGAAATAAAGTTTGAGTAAGTAATTGAAACGGCTACACCATCAATACCTTTGATCTCATTATAATAGCTGAAGCGTAAGAATCTATGGTGGTTTCCGTTATAAATGTGCCTCATCTCACTGAGTTACATTATGTTTTTCTTGCAACATTTGTAGCAAATCCACCTGATTTGTAAGCCGTAAAAATGTATTGGAAACAGGTCTGCGCAACAGATTTCACAAAAATCCAGTCTATTTTGAGTGTGGCAGGCAACAAAACAAAGGGTTTTTGTTTGCACAACAAACAGAGTCTGTGATGAACAGTGAACTCATTTGCTTGTTAGCGTGTACGACTTGCCGAGACTAGACGCATAGGAAATGTGAAAATTAATAGCGGTTCAATGATCTGCTTCCATTTTTAATAAGAACAACTGTGCATTTTGCTTGGTGATTGCATACAACATGTACATAACCCACAAACGTGTGTCAGATAGAAAAGGTGCTATTAAACGTGCTGTTCAAAAAACACTTTAGGTACGTGATTGGCATAACATAATTGTCTAGGAATTCTATACTTTCTTCAATGTAAAGCCATGTCTCCACACAAAGCAGTTCCTGGTGCTAAAATTGCATCAATTTCAGGAGCGTACATTGTAAATTCTGTCATAAAAGTTTCTGTCGCTACAAAGGCGGCACTGAAAATGAACTTCCTTAACAAGATTTTTCATCTCTGAACAGGAATTTTTTGGTGGAACTCGTAAGAATCTCTTTTACGGCACTAATTGAGCAATTCCACCGTCAACTCAATTTCCTTGCGAATATTTTTCGATGCAGACTTTTTCGGAGAAGCGTTTCATTCCTAAATTAGATTTGACAACGGATTTGGGATTGGAGTCGAATTCCGTTACAATTCTATTATAGCCCAAGTATTATGGTTCATGTTCACAACCCGAGGCACACTCAGTGACGCAACTGCACTGTGTATTCTGGCAGTGGGTAACAATAACTTTATTGTTTGGCCTCACGATTCTATTTCTTACTCGTAATCGTTGCTGGTATTGATAGCATAATTACTTTGACCCCATTGTCTACGGACAAACCGTCAGACAATTACGGGCATCCATCACTATAACTCGGAATTATTCCATTACACCAAATAGCTCATGGAGTTACACGGAAGAATTTGCTTTAAACAGTTTAAACTACTGACTATTACGGTTCTGCGAAATATGAAAGAGAAAGAGGCCTAGGAAAATTTATCATTTATCTACCTAGTTCAACGTCTTCTTATACTTTACGTCCCAGTTACTAATTTCTCTCGCTTGAAACTCATTCGTTCAACAAACCAATGCATCTGCATTGGGAGCAAACAGGTCAGTCGAAGCCGGGACCAGAGGCTCCAGGAATTAGGGCAGAGCAGTAATTACTTACACGCTCAACGGCCTAGGGTCCGACCCGACCCGACAGAGCTGAAAGGGCTTTGTGCGGGAAATGCTCTCTTGTTACGGCTTGTTAAACATTTAGACAGTCTCTGCAAAACACAGCTTGGTTGGCTTGAAAAATCTTTAAATTATTTGGCAAAGTGCGTTCAAGGTATTTGTTACTACACGGTCGATTTGGAATGTTCGCGAAAGTACACCGGCTCACATGTGGCGGTGATTTAAACTGGTCGAATCCTCGTCAGGCCAGCCTTGATAGAACCCACGCATACTTGTTTAAGGTTTCTAAAACGAACACGATCTACATTTTGTTTTTCTTTACCGTTTCGCAACAGTTTGCTGTGTTAAAATAAACCATTATGCAACGAATGAACAAGGGTATTATTTCATAAACATGCCTTTTGTTTTTAGGAACTTTATCATCAACGATACAATACAACACCCGCAACGGATGCATTTATCCTTTTTACATATTTTGTTTCAGTAGGTTCGTCGATGAAAATCTTGTTGTGCAAAAGATGACCAGATTTCTTGATCTCTGACCAGCTGTTCACTTTCCCGCTTGCGAGCAGTCGTGAAGTGTATCCCGAGGGGGTTGGGAGACCTCGGTTGAGTGGATCCACTATTGTCTTGGAGAATTCCGGTATACACCGGATCGACCGGTTCCCTCAGGACGAGGGGAGAGCAAGGTTACGGGTTATTTAGCACGCACGTGCGTCGCAATGCGATGAAATGGTGGATGCAATTTCGATTTACTAAAATGATATAAATATTCTTTTACACCCACAGCACATAATTCATCGTGAGTTGGCGGACACTCGCGTCATCGGCGACAGAGTGCAACGGGATTCCCACGCTATTTTCAACTAATGACCGCTGGTACTGCACTATGAGATTAGTATTTTGCTCTAAGTGCATACTAAACACTGTTGTACCATAATTCGGGCTATTTGAGCTTGAGATGATAAATTACCGGTCCTTCAAGTTGAATAAACTTCACACATTAAAATGCTTTATAGGTATATCCATAAAATTATCAAATCGCTAAGTTGAATGACTACTAGAACAAAGCAAATGTAATAACTGTAGCGAACACAAAACCATGCAATAACAGTAACATAACAATGGGACTTTTCCCACAATATCTAATCATTATAACCCAACCATAAAAGCCTTACAGCGATTAAATTACTCATTTCAGATAAGACAACCGTCAGGAAAGCAAATAAACAGCGAAAGAAAATTAAACAAGTATTATGAAAGTGGGGAAGACAAGGCTAGAATTACACCTTAACTTAATATGTGAAGCACGCGGGTCTCGTAATACATGGAGAAAGAACTGAAGTGGGCCAAATGAATAAAGAAAATTGAACGAAATACGATGCAGGAACTGGCTACGTTCGAACCGTACGGAGACAAAACAGACGGGAGGGAAAAAATAAATTTCAAACGAAATTTACGACCTTTTATGATTAACTGTGGCGGACTGACGGCAATAAAGCCGGACAAAAAGTGTTTGGAAACATTCATTTTCAATGTGACGTTACGGGAGCTCGTGTACTTCAGAATATGTACAACTGGGATAAATTAGACTCTAATCCTCTAATTATTAGAGAAAGGTCGTTATTAAGTAAATAAAACAGGAACTAATCTACAGTAGTTTTGTAACGGATGCGAAGTAATATTTTCGAATTTATATTTAAAAGTTGCAATGTTCTAGAGAAATTCAATTTGCAATATTATGTTCTTCCGCTGTTGGAAATCTTCCTAATCTCTTTATCACGAGTCACGAATATTATATTTGAACACTGTAACGTGAATTGCGCAAGGCTTCCGAAATATCGTATTTCAGTTCTAATGAAGTGTTTGTAACTATTAAGCAATTCTTTCTTTTACACTTCCTTATTCAACGAAAAACATTACTCACATATTATTCCAAGTTTTATAGATTGCAAAACAGAATAGGGAAACCACTTAACAATTACTGTTTCAGTTTTGGTTGCTATTGTGGTTAATTAAATATTGTTTAAACTAGTGCTAATGATCACACGAAATTTAAGGTTACTACGAATCTGTCATGAAACAGTTATTAAACCAATAATTATGTCACTAAATTAAGAGCAATGTTAATATCATCATTAATAATTTTACTAAAATAACGAAAGGTCTTGTATTTACCGCACACTTACATCCTCCTTACATCACATTCCCGGTACAGCTTGCAACGGCACTGTACGCATTTACGCAAAGGTTTCATTAAATCTTTGGTTGAACGATCTCGTATTCCTAATTTAGAAAACTTGGCACTCGAAAAATTATTGCATTACGTATGGGAGGCCCAATTAAGCACTGGCGATTACTAATACGTACCACGAACCGGTCATGAGTGCCTTTCCTTAATTAGATTAAGGGATTTAATAATACTGAACGGAATCGTCAACTTACATATCTGCCTAACATAGTATATGGATAACAATTTGAAGACGGTTTAAAAAGTCAATGAAGATTGTCACGGGAATCTCAAATACAACTTTTCAAATAAGCTTCCCTTTCTGACCAACTTGTGTAATATGTCTTTGAGACATCGCGGACCGAACTTTCGTTTTATCCTCATCGTATAGCCAGTTTTCTCCGAAAGGCCTTCTTATCGGTATAAAATATTCGAGAAAAAATAAAGATATGGATAAAAATAACATTCGATTATGGACCATCACTAAGCTAAGGAGCACATTCTTCTCAAACCTTACAAACAGCTGATACAATAAAATCAGTGATACCGTCAATTCAAAAAGCCGTGGTATTCCGGCCGCTGGATTTACAGCAACAAAAGCTGCTAGCGACCTTAGTGCTTCGTGATAAGAGTCATCGTTGTTCAGCGATTTAGTGGATGATACACTAATTTGATTAGCTACAAAGCGGGTCTGGATGCGGGCGTGGGCATTGTCTGGAGTGGTATGGAGATTGGAGACACACAGTGTAGCGTTTGTGACAGTGTCCGCCGCGGCTGTCTTTATAATTTGATTGATTACACAATAGTAAAAGTATTTGTGCCATAATAGCTAGTGAGGATTTGATACCGCTAACGGATAATGGATTATTTTTAGTAACACAACAACACGACTAAAGCTATTTGAAATTTCCTCTTTGTCACGCTCTTAGGGTCCGAATTTCATATTCATCGATTAAGCTTTCATGGTGAGGACATTTAAAAAAAATGTTACTTCAGTAACTCCTTATATGTAACCCAATGAAGTGTTACTGTTACCAAGAATTTACGTAACCTAGAAGAAAAAAGTACGTTCTCAGACTTGTATTTATTTGCTACCAAGTTCTAATTTGTATACAAACAATGAACGCCATAGTTGCATCAGTGCCGTTACATTGAAATCTTGTGTTTCAAAAAGCTGCTATTATATCGGAATCTTTGCTGGATCTAATTGTTACCTTGGCCCGCTGTAAGTCAAGATTACTATCGTTGCGTTGCTCGTACACGTTCATAAACCTATGTTTTCAATATGACTATCGTGATTAATGCGTTTGATCGATCACAATTTGATATCTCTAACTGATTTGCCAAGATTGTGTTACTGTTTGAAACCTTCCATTCGAAAGTTTGCGGTGATTACTCACATTATCCTTGCTTTGGCAGTTATAACATAGTTCAACAGAAGTAAATTCGAATATATTCTTCAATACAATGACGACATAAGTTTGAATCACTCCAGCATTTATGCAAAATAATGTGTTGAGTATTTAAATGTACATACAACCACACTAGATAATGCAGTGACATCTAGTAAAACGTATTTAATTATGAAGCCACGATACGATTTTTAAGCTTGTCCCTTTTAATTATATCGTATCTAAAGTCATGACATCCATCCATCCTGTAGCCGGAAGACGTCCACCGCTGATCCTATGCCTCCTGCAATGATTATCACATACCATGGTCTTCCTGTGACGCTTGTGATATCATCGGTCTACTTTGTAGGGGGCGTTCTATACTACATCCTTTAGCTCGTGGCCACATTTCCAGAACCTTTTTGCCCAAATTCAATATGATAAATCTACTCATATTATTTACCTACTGCAGTGTAAACTATTATACTAGGTATTGTTATCGTTATCGTAACTTTATCAATAGAAGATACATCATCGATATTACATTTTCCCTTGTAACTTATGCAAAGCATTAAAATGCTTTCAATATTTAGTTGCCTCTTTATTTTTAATCGTTTTATGACGCATTTGTATCGAGACTTTTGCTACTAATATTGTTCTTAGTTTATTTTCCCGCTCAATCCACAATAATAAATATTTGTGACGTAAAACAATTCTACATGAATCGAATTGGACTTCCCGCCTTTTATTGGTCGTGTTCTACTTGTGCTGACAAAACTGACCATTGTTCTAATGCAATTCAAGACATAATGACAGGAAAAGTAGCAACCGAATAGAAAGTGGCAGAAGAAATGGTGGCACTGTAGGATTCGATAAGGGATTCAAATAGAAAGATAATGTGACTGATAATTTGAAAAACACAGACGAATCACCAGATGGAAAGAGATTCACTGTAGCAAGTAGCCAGCAATCTGAAAGTATCCGGCAAACATAAATAGACACAAAAAACCTACATTGGATGGAATTTGCGACCAAATGCTATTGTTATAAACCTGGGGTCAGGAATACAAGCACAGAAAAAAGAATAAGATATATTGATTAAACCGTGAATAGCTCCCACGCTAAATAAAAATAGAAATAATGCTTCTAATATCGAACCGCACGTATGGCATGAAAGTAATTTCAATACATGCGTAGTGTTTGTAGACTTCGGAATTGGCAAAATTAAAGTGTCTTCGGTACCTACAAGGCTTTTGTCTTTAGCAGGATTATGTATACCTACTTCTACATTTAAAATTGCTTAAAACCAATTTCGTGAAGTTGAATCTCGACAGGACACTTTCATGCAACTGTCATCGTATCGGACGACTTTCTACCTACGCACACGGTTAAACGTAATTGATTACCATTTTGCCGTCAAGTTTATGACTATGCACTTTTGAAGGCATTTGAAAATCGTTAAGATTTTGTGCAAGCTTGCCAAACAATAATAAAATATTAGTGATATATTATTACAGCTTCCAAGAATCGGTAACCATAGTTTTGTTTTCTTTGATACAAAATAGGATTTATAAAATTTAGGTTTTTTTGGGTTCCGTACCCAATGGTGCCAAGGGAACTATTACTAAGCCTCCTCTGTCTGTCCGTCCGTCCGTCTGTCAGCGAGCTGTATCTCACGAACCGTAATGGTTATGAGTTGAAATTTTCACAGAATGTGTTCTAAATTCTGTTGCCGCTACAACACATACCAAAAATAAAATGTAATAACAAAGAGGGGTCCCCATTAGAGAAACTTGATATTTTTGACGTTTTTATTCTACGGTGGTACGGAACCCTTTATGTGCGAGTCCGACACGCAGTTGGCCGGTTCTTTACTTTGACGTCAAACAGGTAACAGGTTTTCAGTTTGTCCGTGCCCGACAGATTAGCGATGTTCTTTTGACGGTCTTGTAGCGACTTTATTAACCTTGAAGTAGGATGCTACGCTACTATTGGACAATAATAACTGTTTGAATGTGTGTCAAATCCAATATAAAACGACCTTCAAACGCGTGCGAATTCGTGAAAACATAAACATGCTCTGGCAATCCAATATAGATTTTAATTGGAAATAAGCTTTAATCTTTTATGTCATAAGGGGCCATCGATAAATTACGTCACATGTTAAGGGGCGGAGCGAGGGTCAACGAAGTGTGACATTGTGTGACAAGGGGTGGGAGGGTTCCTAAGTTTCGTGACGTCACATTTCAAAATCGAATATATACCTACCTATCTAAGTGTAAAGACGTTGAATTTGAACTGTTAACGAAAATCCCTAAAAACAATTCTAGATTTAAAAAAATAAAAAATGTGACTTCACACTCGGGAGAGTCTCACAAACTGACCAGCTGTGACAAGGGGAGGGGTAAATAAAATCATGAAATTCGTATGACGTGACTTATGGACGGCCCCTAAGGTAGGTATTTTATTAAAATCTCCTCTATTTTTTAAGTGCCAGGTCTTCTGGAGAATTCATTGTTATGCCAGAATTTTTGTTTGTTTTTTTTTAACATAGACTTGACCAAGGAATCACCATGCAAACAAAATAATAATAACGCAACTGCTTTTGGCAAACCAACTGCCCAATTTGAATGATTATTTTTATCTGTTAGCATTTGATTATCATGATTTATCAGCATTTATCTTTTCCTTGTATATATTGTTCTTGATAACACCAGAATGTCATCAAAAATGTTCAAATATAGACTGTAATAACAACAACATATGGTCAAATTTAAATATTTATTTATATACAGTCCATTCTTTTTTCTCAGCATATCAATTTTGCAATCTATTCTGTTTAAAATGGCTAAGTATATCTACAGGTTTATGGGAGCCTGGTAGATAGGTACAGACAGCAACATAAGTCACTGAACATTCTCAATTTGCCAAATCAGTAATAACACTTTGGTGAACATTTGCAAGACTAATCACTAGCAATACATTTAAATTTGTTTTAGATAAAGTAAATTATGGATTTAATGCAAAAGAAAAGGATGCAAGCAATTTGACTTAGGCTTCAAACACACGAGCAGCACTATGCCGTCGACAGAGCCAACTGCAGCTGCCGGCACTGGTCGGTGGTAGCTGTCGACATGTCGACAGGTACTGACGGACAACGTCAGCAGCAGCCACCGACGGCTAGCGCCAACCAGTGTCGACCACTGTAGTTGGCTCGGTCGACGGCAAGTGCCGCTCGTGTGTTTGCAGCCTTATGTTGCTGACCGTACTAATAGGTGCATAGTACCTATTTCAATTAATTGTATTTAAGGAAAGCAGAGACAAAAATTTTATTAAATCACACAATAGATTATTGTTTCCATAATTACATCTCTCATGTGGTTTCACAAAATATAAATAACTGCTGTTTATTGTTACTGTTGATTTTATATCTTATTATTATGAATGATGCATTGTAAGCTCAATATTGAATACCTACATATTTGTTTGTTTTACTACTGATTGTTGAGTTAGGTAGTTAATTTAATATACTAACTACTATTAGGTAGAGATACTTGATTTTGATGCTCCATACTAAAATTACAGATAACATCTCGAACTGCTACACAGGGGGGCCGTTACAAACCAGTACCATCCGTTTCAGTTGTTCATTCATTCGCAACTTTGAAATGAGTCAAAATACCAAATTTGAAGCCCAAATGAAACAGACTATTGCTTATGTACCTGGTATGTAATAGTAGCCCAGACTTGGTTATGCCTTTATCAAGACCACTTCAAATGTGTTACTCGTACAAGGCTGATAATTTTAAATAAATAAATGCAAACTCATATCGGCATAAATAGATTAGAAATCATACCTACTAAGTATGGAATAACTTCAAAATAGATATCAAATAGTTTTTGCTGAACACAGAATCTGACAATGCAAGAACTAGCAGCTAGGGCCGTATCAATGACCCAAGCATTGATGGCATATGCTATGCATATGCTTTATGTACATTCTAGTCGCCGAGAACAATAACCTAAGCGTGTTATTTTTTTATTGTTACTCATGGAACTTTTCAGTACCCGCGCCCCCAAAACACAATGAAACAATGGTAATAGTGACGAAAATGAGTTCTATAACCAGCGCTGGTACTTAAACTACTGCATACAACGAACAAATACCATTCAATTTAAAATATGACGTCAGACACGTATACTAATAATTTGTTACATTAGTGGTAGAAGTAATGGAAAACTCACCCATCGCCGACTACTACACACTTAATCGCCTGCATTTTTGCTTTCTACTCGACTGTTGTCTATAAAGGGCACAAATTATCAAGGGTGGCTTCAGATAACTCCCGTTTCACTGTTCAGGCACTGGTAACCACGTCTGCGTTAATACTACACATCCGCATCACAATCGTCACTTGTACGAACAAACAGCACAGTGTTAAGATAAAAATATTAATTTCATATCTATTTACTGGCGATAAGAATAAAATATCACGAATTATCCGTCTTGTTCACTTGGTGAAACGTTTTGCCGATTACGTGCGTTCATTCGGCTATAATGTTGCCAACTAAAATAATCCAAAAACCTATTTTTTATATAATATTATTACCACTTTCTTCACTTATTGAAAGCCAGTTACATGTTCAAATAAGATAGCTCGTCTGTACGCTCGTTGCCCTGAAAAAACTGAAACAAAACATTTCCTAACATGGATTTTTGTACTGAACTGCTTGTTCAGTTGTAGTCGCAGTTTTTTATATGTCTTGGAGTATCTAATTAAAGTTAGTTATAATATTCTCACGCTTTTTCAACACGTCAAAATGTGCTAAGTAATGCTGTCCTAAAATAATATAGAAATGGTATTATGTTTTACTACGCTGGTAACATTAACTTACCATCGACAATATCACCACAGAGGATAAAACTTACTTTTTTATTTATCCAAAATAAAAAGCTAGCTTTGCATTGTCGGTACCTAGGTAGTTTTGTTGTAATTACGTAGGTATATTGTCTGACGAAAAACATAATCGCTACGTGCTTTAGGTATGTTTAGATTAAATTAAGCCACATTGCTACATAGCCGCCTTAACCTAACTTTTACCGTAAATAACCGGTTTCTTGCGAGCACCTCTACAATGCACGTTTTGCAACTTGTTTTTTTATTGTCTATGCTATTATGGCGACTTGTATAGATCGCGTTGCGCGGTATTGCGTGATTCGATTGTTGATTTCAGTTTTATTATGGCTAAAGGTGATAAAGAACTAGAAAAACCTATAGTGAATAATGAGTTACCCAACCCGGAGTGTCGGAGCACGGATCATGAGGACTCCGAGTCCGCCCAGGAGCAGCCCCTCGACATCGGGGAACATTATTTAGTGCGGCGTTCGGATGAGTCATGGCACCCGGCTGAGATAATACAGACGCGGTACAATGCCGCGGAATCCTGCTACGAGTACTACGTCCACTATGTCGGCTATGATAGGAGGCTCGACGAGTGGGTTTCCCGACATAGGGTTATGTCGGACCGATTCGACATGTGCGAACAGTCTAATAACAACATAAACTGCGACCACCTCACAGACAAGTCCGGCCGGAAGATAACAAGGAATCAGAAACGTAAACACGATGAAATCAATCATGTGCAGAAGTCTTACGCGGAGATGGATCCCACGACGGCGGCGTTGGAGAAGGAACACGAAGCTATAACTAAAGTGAAATACATCGATAGGATTCAGTTCGGCAAGTACGAGGTCGACACTTGGTACTTCAGCCCCTACCCTGACGAGTACGGCAAACAATCCAAGCTGTGGATATGTGAGTACTGTTTGAAATACATGAGGATGGAAAAAACTTATAGGTATCATTTGAGCGAGTGCACGGCGCGGCAGCCGCAAGGCAGCGAGATTTACAGGAAAGGCACAATAGCTATATTCGAAGCAGATGGCAAGGAGCACAAAATTTACTGTCAAAACCTATGTTTACTTGCCAAATTGTTCCTAGATCACAAAACGCTGTATTTTGATATAGAACAGTTTTTATTTTATACACTGTGTGAAGTTGATAAGCAAGGTGCTCATCTTGTTGGGTACTTTTCCAAAGAGAAAGATTCCCCTGAGGGTAATAATGTTGCATGTATTTTGACGCTACCTCCGTTCCAAAGACAAGGTTACGGCAAGCTGCTCATTGCATTCAGCTATGAATTGTCTAGATTGGAACATGTTGTGGGTAGTCCTGAAAAGCCTCTGTCAGACTTAGGCAAGCTTAGCTACAGGTCGTACTGGTCCTACGTGTTATTGGAAGTTTTAAGTGCGAGCAGAGGTACGTTGAGTATCAAAGACCTCAGTCAGATGACAGGTATATCACAGACAGATATCATATCCACCCTTCAGTCCATGAATATGGTTAAATATTGGAAGGGGCAGCATGTCATTTGTGTTACTCCAAAAATTGTTTCCGAGCAGTTGGCAAGCTCACACTTTAAGAAGCCTCGGTTGTCCGTTGACCCTTCTGCTTTAAGATGGACGCCCCCCAGTAAGCAAGGGAACGCAGCTAAAGCAAAAAAGTAGTACAGGCTAACAGGCAGGGCTTAGAGAATGCTGATATGATTAGTCACAACCAAAGTAATTTCTCTAGGTACAGGCCTGTTCTGAAAATAATGAATAGATCATTTTTATGTCTAGTTCACATGGGCTAGCACATACTAATTTATTGTTAATGAAGAGATATAGTCCAAACAAGAAATTTGTATGCTGACATGGACTCTTGTGTATTATAATGAATGTCTACCATCGAAATCAAGTTAAAATTCCATTGTATGTCATTTGATTTGTAGAGTATGTTGCTGGAGTCCTATTGCAGTGTTTAGATCATTGCTAGAGTATTTTAGATAAGGTTGATGTATCATTTTATGTTGCTGTTGAGTGAAATCAAATGAACAACTCAAGAAATATGTATAAATATTAATGTTCTAAAAATTAATAATCTACCAGTAAAGGAATAACAAAGCATTCGAGATTAAGTATAAGAAAGGCAAATTGAAAAATGTAAAAAAAAAAATTGTTAACTGATATGAATATTAATGATCTATTAAGAAATGTTTATGTAAATTACATCCAAATGGTGTTACAATATTTCACTGAGTAATGTTGTAGGCAATGGACCATTAACTGAGCATTATGTTAATTTCATAATCATGTTCATTATCACATCACATTCTTATGAATAATGTATGTAGTTTTGATACAAACAGCCAACTTATTAATACAATCTTGCATTGCAGCAATTGAAACTTCATCAGATATCAGATAATTGTAGTTGTGGAAGACTTTGTAGGCTCTAATCTCACTTGATTCCATCATTAATACGAATTCATCTCATTATTAGAGCACCACCAACCACCACCACCACCACGCAACTTTGGCCCGAGATTATCGCGTCGATTATTCGTACAATGATGAGTGATCCGCGTTCTAGACATCGCTTTTCGGCTAAAAATCAATCGGTGTGAGTATTCCTACAAAATGAGAATTGTTCCGTTGAAATCCGTCAGTATAAACCTTTTTTTGTTCCTGCACAATTTTATAACAGTTAGTAGGTAAATAGCATTTTACTTTTCTAACACTAATTTCATTTTGTTATCTAATCTTATCACATGAATGTATAGTGTATTGTACGTAACGGACGCAGCGTATATTATTGTTCTAGCTAGGCAAAAAAATAATACATCGTTTGGCACATTGGTCTGCAACATACAAAAAATACTTACCGATACGCTGCGGCGATTACAATAATCATTCTGAATTCAAATATTGTGTCGTATATACGAGCGATATGCGTCGTAGCATCGCATTCTATGTCGATTTAAATCATCTGCCGTTGCAAATTAAGGCGCAGTGCACGTACTGATAAATAAATATATGTCGCCAGACTTGCACACCAAGTGTATGGTCCCAAACTAAGCAACGCTTGTACTATGGCTACCGTACAATGCACTGGGGGCGTTCCCAGTGACCAAGACAAATTACGAAAAGGCCGTTTCCGAGATTTGCCTCCGGCGGGAATCGAACCCGCAGCCACTCGATGCAGTAACCCATTGCGCCAAGCGGTCGTCGATATAGATGCCTACGTTTTTTGTCAATCGCTAACTTTGTCCATGTTATGAGCCCTTACTTTTTTAGTTACGAAATTCCAAAGTCGTATCTTTAGATCTGTGTATTTACATCTTTTCAGTTCCTTTAGTGCTGGTAACAGTGATACTATGATTAAGTTTATTTTAAGTTTCTACAGTGATGAATGAAACTGTCTGACAGTTATGTATGTTTTTAGTTGTAAGTGTACTCGTCGTTTTATGTTTACGACCTTGTATGTAATGTAGCCATGAGTTACAAAATTAAGATTATGTAAGTAGGATATATTTTTAGTAGTAGTAGGTATGTCCAGGATTAGGTACCGAGATAAAAAAAAACATAATTTTAAGTATTTTCAAGTCGTGCAGTCTTAAAAAAAATGCAAGATTCCTTGAGATACAATACTTATTTGGCTGGGTATCATCTTAACTTAGGTGGTGAACTATTCATAGTAATTACCATTTTCGTTGCTTTACCCGTCTATTAGTTTGCCAAATGATAACATAGCAACGACGCCTTAAAGAAGCGTAGGTATCTACTAAAATTGGGCAATGCGTAGGCAGTTATTTCGTTATCTAAAGTTGCCCAAAATTCTCACCGCTACGTTTTAATTTAGAAGTGTTAATGATGTTAATAGCATAGGGTTTTGGACAAGAATGGTTTTGGCAACCGTCTAAAAATATTTGTGAGTACCTACCTACCGGTAAAAATTATCTTTGTTGTAACAGCTGCTATGGAAAGTTGAATGACTTGTGGCACCTAGTTGCGTGTCGAAAATAGTGTCGCGTTAACATCATTGCATCATCCATGTGAGGTGAACATACTGAAATTATTGTGAAATATTTGCAATCGTACGAAACATTGTTATCATACGATTTTTGTTTTAGGATAAGTTTATTCAACTTTGTCTACTTTGCAATGTAAGATCTTTAGTTGATTACAATTTGTCATTCTGCCAAATTGTTTAAAAATGTAAGATATTTCCATTGCCGTTTAATTAGATTCTGTGAATCATTCATCAGTAATTTTCACTGTTTATTTGTGATAGTTGTAATTTTAAGTAAAAGTGTCGGAAATAAAAGAAAACGAATAATTTTTGTTTTATTGTATGGTCCTTACTTCCACTCACATTTTCATTTCCCATTACTACTAGAGGGTAGTCTAAAATCGTCTAGTGCCATCTATCCCACAAAAACTGAATTCATTATACGTACTTTTGGGGATATCTTAGAGCGCGGCTTCACTAGTGCGCTGCGCTGCGTTGTCGCAACGGATCAAAGGGTCGACGGACGAGAGACGAAGCGGGGGAAGGTGATGCGCCAGTACAAAATCTCGCGACGACGCAACGCAACGCGCTAATGGAGCCCGGCCCTTACGAAGAAAGTAAATTAGTATTTGCGCCATCTATGCGGAAGCCGAAACAAGGATAACAGTAACGCCATCTATCGTACCGTAGTTATAAGGTCTCAGGGCAGCATCTTCTAGGAACAGGGGGCTTACCACAATCTCTTGTTGCGATTCAATTATAGGAACGTTTTAACGACGTTTTAATGACGTTTCTTATTGTCATGACAATAAGGTACGTCATTGCACAAAAAGTCGCTGAAACGTTAATACGTTCCTGTAATTGAATCGCAATAAGAGTTCGTGGTAAGCCCCCAGGTCCCTTGTTTTTACCGACTACCCTCAATCAATGTTGTAGGTACTAGTACTTTTAGCCGTTGTCCTTGTATTTAATGAAAAATACTTAAGAGCTGAACCTTATCATCATGCTGTAACTGCATTTTCAGCTTTGGTGAATAATAGGATAGGGTTACTGAATAAAACAAACCGCAATATCTACATACTTCAATTAATCTTTTATTTACCATTTGCACATTACCGAACACTTAAAATATAACACAGTTGACATACGCGATTTAATTATCAAATTGGAATCACACATGCGAATTGTGAGTGCTTGCCTCAAATTAGGCCTGGACAGTTCTGCAGTTATCCGAATGACTCACTTTATCGCGTCTCGTCTGATAAGCTTATCACGCCGAATCAGGTCACTAAATGTTTGATAAAACATCACACTAGTTCCGCGTTCATCGAATTACCTTGGAACATGTTTAAAAATATGTTAGCATAAACATTATCGACCTAAAAACATAATTTGCTCTATAAAGCTCCTTTTTTAATTAAATATTTAAGTACATACGTAATTACATAGGGCGGTTCCGGGTGTTTTGACTTGAATATTTACCAAAAGACTTCCAATTTGATAATTAAATCAAAAAGATGTACAACAAACAGGTCTATGAATCAAAATATAAGTAAGTACATGCTTACATAATGCGTTAATCACAATAAATACTACTACTTACAATAGAATACAGTTTTATATGAGATGCAAAAATGTGAAATGTCGAACATTGAAGGTAGGATTAAAGTGGAACAACTTGAACCTACCCATAAATTACTATCTTAAAACATTGTCTTTCGTGTTCAATGCAATCCATCTCTTTGCTTTGGGAACTTGTCTTTCTTTGGTATTTAACGTAAAATATCGAAAATAAATTAAATAACTTTCTTATATTACACACTCATCTTAAATTTTAAATATGTCACCGAACACTGAACTTTAGCATTTAAATAATCAACACTTATTACAATATATTTTTTTATATAGTTTAGTAGATTTTTTATTATCTTCAGAACAGACTTCTAAACAACGTGTATTACATATCTACATCTAAATATACCTTCCACTACAATATAGTGTAACGATGACTATTAGAGTATTACTTATAATAAGTGTAGCGAAAGTTGTAAACAATACAATAATTAATTATATTTTACTATCAATCATGTATTTGAAGGGCACCGAATATTATTATTGATATATTTTATGTACGTAGAGCACGGCCCGCCTGATTTTAAGCAGTTACAGTAACTGAAGGCACGCACGTTGCCGACCTGAGCGGGACAGAGAGGGCTTCCGGATCAATCACTTATCGTACGAAACACAGCTGTAATTGCTACATTACGCCGATATTCTGTGTCAGTGTGTTACCCCGGTCGATCCAGCCCATATATGCGCTGCAGTCAACTGGCTACAGCTTAGCTCTGCTACCAACAAACATAATTATTTTGAAAAATAATGTTAGTTTCTTACAGCCGGTTATTTATATTTTTTAAGTCATCAAATTTTTGATATTCTCCCTACATAATGCCGCCAAAATACATATGATAGCATATCAAGTTTATAAAATTAAATATAATATTTATTTAGCTACATGCCCTTAATACAGAACTGATATGAACGTTACATTAAATTCAGATATTTATTAGTTGACACTGAAGCTTGCAAGGAAAAGCAAAATGTTGCCAGCATTCATAAATATTTTCGATAAAAAGTACATCTGTACTTTTTAATTGTATTATTATTGCTAAGAGTTCATTAAAGTATACAGTGCAAGCTATGGAAGTGACATCTACTGGCTTGCTGATGAAATTATTTTAGGTTTCAGACCTTCAGAATCGTCACAACTTTTATAAAAAGAAAAAAAAAAACGAAAATATATACGTCACGACTTTTATCTCCATTCGGGGGTAGTCAGGGACTTGAGTGGCTATACACCACCACATTGTGGAGGTATTAAGCCAACTCAAAGCCCACGTTTCACCAGATAGTCAGAACTCAACGTGACAGGTGGTGAACCTTGTCGCCGTGTATACAGGAACTGACTATTCCCTAATCCCGAGGTATATGTAGGTTTCCTCACGGTGTTTTCCCTCACCGTAAAACTACAACTTTTATCTACTAAATAAATATGGCGTTTTGTCAGTTTTTGCATAATATTTGTCAAAACGCGACATTTATTTGGTGGATAAGAGTTATCTGAAGATTATGAAACGGGCCCTTAGCTATTTATTAGATAAATATATAACTGATATTTCTTTTAGAACATAATATAAAGTCCAGTTAGGTATATAACCAGAACATTTTATTTATTTAAAGTTTAACATCAGCAAGCCTTTTAATAAGCACTACGTGGACACATTTAGGGCTATATCGCACGAGGACACCGGTGGTAGCGCCACCAGTCGCTCCACCAACAAAATGTATAGCGCTGTATGGAGGATATCGTACCTGGTGTCCGCTTGGTAGCGCAACCAATTCGGTGTCGGCTACCGAATCACCCACTGGTGGCGCCACCATGGTTGCTTCGTGCGATAACGCGCTTAAATTTTCAACGCCGAGGTTGACGGGTTTGTACTTAATCTTAGACCTTAATAACACTTTATTCGAGTGGAATTCCATTGAAACTACCATATTACAAAAATATTTTCACAATCAATAATAAAAACGTGTCCGTAGAACAAGCTTCACTACAGCATTATTATCTTTTAATTAAAAAAATACTATTATTATTATTTCTGGATACATAAAGCGTTTGTTATACATAACTATATAATACTGAGTGATTCAGATCATTATGTTACAGTAACATATATTATTTAGACCAAGTATTAAGTTTCGGAAATTAAATTATAATAATATCGTTATAATAATACTCGCTAATAAAACAAAATAATCACGGGAGTAACTAAGTACCCGACTCTCAAGTCATTTAAACGACAAAGTAAATAATAATGAACAATTCACCACGTAAGGAGGCGTCCATAAATTACGTGAGGCGTTTAGGGGGAGTCGAGCCAAATCTCACAACTCACCATGGGGATATGGGGGTCGAAAAATCACCAAAATCGTCTCATGTAATTTATGGACGCTACCTAATAGTTAAATAATACTGTTATGGATAACTTACTCCATATTTACTTATATTTAATATTCTTCCAAGTCATAAGATACAATTTTATAGCAATACTCGGTATCTTGTAGTGCCCCTGACTAAGAAGGCTGTTATAATTAATGTTATTTTGTTGCCTTCACATCAAAAGCGTAAACAGGCAAGTAACAACAGTTTAAATATCTTATATTTTACATAATGAGTTACATATTGCACAGCACTATAATGTAAACTTCGACTTTTATTTTATTCAGTAATCTGACAAAAGAATGTTGCCATACTAAAACAAATAGTGCTGAGGTCACTACCTCAACACGATTACGATTTTACGGAAATAACGAATAAAGTAATTAGTTTAAAAACTTTCTAAATTCGTTTGAAATATAAGAATAAAGGAGGAAAGTGGTATTTATATTCAAAATAATAAAATAAATGCCTTAGGTGTTATTAAATACAATACAAAATCTAAATATAAGTACATTATTAAGTTCATTAAATTTCGTTCATTCTCTTTTCCCCCTCTTATTTTTTAAATCTGGTATCCCTCCATCTGTCAAGTTACTGCATAAAATAAAAAGTCGCATTAAAGTCACATACCCCTACAACGTAAACATCGATATGGTGATTTTACGCTTATTTTCCATACAACTAATATTCTGTCCTAGTTATAAGATTGTTTAAGCTTGATTACTTTGGTAATTATATTAATATTAGTGTGACCACTGATACATACAATATACGCATATGTGCTATGTAATATATAGTACGTTTTTTTATACTTGTCCTATTTGGTAAGCAAAGATGGCGTCCAGCGGGGCGATTGCTTATATTTTTGTCAATGTTTCAATTGGTTTCGATCATCCTGTGTCAATTATATACGAAAACAATTGAAACATTGACAAAAATATAAGCAATCGCCCCGCTGGACGCCATCTTTGCTTACCAAATAGGACAAGTATAAAAAACGTACTATACATATTATTACTTTTATGGTCGTCGCCCAAATGATTTCTATATTTTAGCTATTTTGCGAAATGGTATTGAGAATAGGCCATTTTATGGGTTAGTCGTTTTGGGAATTAGTCCCTTTGCGAATAAGGCATCTGGACCAGTAGACACTTTGCGAATTCTGTATTAGCATAGCACGTTTTTATAAATCTCAAAAGACATGTGTCAGTGTCCACACTGTACTTAGGATTGATCTTACATCAACATTTTCTTATCATACACACAAATCTACGCCAATTCTGTTCATAAACAATAATATTTTGACAAGACTAAGTATCGACGTCCTTGTCATACTCTAGACGTATGAAAAGGACGGCAATATATATTTAGTCTGAACAGACTTCGCGTCGTAAACTACAATTACGATGAGGTACGATGATTGGAATATACGACTGAAGTGTTTAGAACGTTAATCAATATAATAAAGCTTAATGCTAAGCTAAATGGCACGATAATAAAATAAATGAATAAAGTAAATTGGAACATAAGAGATTAATGCTCTTGGACCAAATCAGTGGTCAAAGACGGAACTGTACAAAAAGGAATAAGCATTATTTCACATAGCTCTATCCCTTTTTGTAAGCTTACATGGCATGCCCTACCAAAGAGCGGGTGTCTCCCACGTGACATTGGCTGTGTTGTGTCAAAATGGCCAAATATTTAACCATCTTTAGTTAAAAGTGTACTCGGCTAATTACGAAATTCGAGAAATTCCAATAATTTCAATTTTATGCCAAACGCTGCAATGGGAAATTCCAATAATTTCAATTTTCCAATGCTACAATACATTGTATAGTTTGGTGGAAAATTGAAATTATTGGAATTTCGCGACTTTCGGAATTAGCAGAGTAAACCTTATATTATTTTTGGTATTGGCAATACCGTCCCTTGCGTAATAGCATTATTTGGATAATATTGATTATTATTTACATATAGTATTGTTATATTGTCAGAATATTATAATACCTACAAGCAGGTATTGGTGAAGCAATACACGATTGTACATTTTTAAGATTCACAATATTCGAGATTTTGTTGTAAAAAACAAGTGACATTTGATGTCAAATTATGAGAACATGTTTTATAACAATTATTAACAAATTAATATAAAAAATAAGATTCAATAATTAAATATATGGACATGATATCTACTAACACTGTAGATAATCACAATTTACACACATTTTAGTATCTACACCGAAAATAATCAGTTAGTATATTTTTCGATAATAACGACTCCACTCGACTAAAGCCGCAAACACACGAGCGGCGCTTTGCCGTCGACAGAGCCAACTGCAGCCGTCGGCACTTGTCGACGCTAGCCGTCGGCTCCTACTGCTGACGTTGTTCGGCAGTAGACGTGTGTCGTTACATTATTTTCACGAAACGGAACGTAACCGGTTACTTCGAGGGCGTCACCGGTTATTTAATAGGTGATTTTTGTAACTAGTTATTTTTGTAACACTATGGTTTTCGTCACTACTAGCTTCTTGTATACAAAAATACAAACATTGTTATTTGTTACTTTTAGATGTCTATGGGTGACCGGTGACATAATACCTATGATGTAGTTCAGGCTACAGCTAAATAACATGTTACAAAAATCACCAGTTACTCGTTCGTCGCGTAAACAGTGATTCGATGAATTAGCTCGTAACCAGTTAATGTAACCGGTGACGTGAAATAACGCTCACGCCTATTCGGCAGTATATGTCGACGTGTCGACGGCAAACCGCCGCACATGTGTTTGCGGCCTAAGTAGCCGTAAAATAGTCGTATAGTGTACAGTAAATAGTAATTACTTACATGAATGTGACGTAGCAACTAAAATTAATTAAACTTGATGAACTTGACGCGAGCCAGCTTAGTAAGTTGGGGCCGTGTAATCGATGTTGCCTGAAAATTTTAAAAGCAATATTAAGAATTGAAAATATAATATGATATTTAATAAATTAAGGATACACATAACCAGTAGACGCCTAATACCTATTAAAGCCGGTCGGAAATACACTATAGTAGAACATTTTGTCTCGCAACATGACGCGTAACACTCAATCTACGTGACCCCGCAACATGTTACGTGACGCGAGACATATTTGGGGGATATTCCGAGAGCCAGCGCACGTGACCTGTGTGCAAAATGTGATAATCGTAATACGGTCCTATTTTCAATGGAGCCTGTAAATTGCTAGCGCATTTTTCCGCTCTGTCTGAACTGAGCCTTATTAAAATACTCGGTGTTTCCTAGATATAAAGTCGATGTCCGAGCTAGATAAACTAAAGCTAAGAATACACGACGACACATGACACTAAAACACTCACCCCCTTATTCATAGAAAGTTATGATCGACTTGCAGTGGAATTACCAATCACATTTGTTCCTTAAAATGCTTTTCAAAACCATTGTAAACTGGCTAAAATCTCTATGAATAAGGAGGTCAGTGTATACATCGAGTGTCTACGTGTGTCCACCACCGCAGAAGCTTGTTGCAGTCGTAGTGGCGGTGTCGATACACTGTAATACACTGAATGTCTAGTGTCTAGTGTATCCGTAGCATCCCACTATAATATTATAAATGTGAAAGTTTGGATGGATGGATGGATGTTTGTTGCTCTTTCACGCTCTTTCTCTTTCTTTCAAAAACTACTAAACGGATTTGGATGAAATTTGGAACACAGAGGCCATCCATAAATTACGTCACACGAGTATCATGATTTTTAGACCCCTCCCCCCTTGTCACAGCTGGTCACATTTGCAAGACTTCCCCCCCTCCCTGTGTGACGTCACATATTTTTACAATGTTCAGAATTTTTCAAAATTTTTCGTTAAAATTCAATTTTCGGTTTTAATACTTAGCTATATTAGATTTTTAAATGTGACGTCTCAAAACTTAGGACCCCTCCCACCCCCTTGTCACACAATGTCACATTTCGTCGACCTCCTCCAACCCCCTTTACGAGTGACGTTATTTATGGATGGCCCCTAGTTTATAACCTGGTTTAACACAAAGGCTACTTTTTATCCCGGAAAAATGTCAGGTTCGCATAGAGTAAAGACTTAAGAAAGAGGTGCCCTTATTAGATTTCTCTATTAAACAACGCGTGGTAATTTGCGCGGGATGGCGCGGGTGGTGGGGGTTAAGAAATGCGTGGCATCTATCTACCGGTAAATAGCTGAACTACTCGCTTCGTTTTATGTCGATGTTAGTACGTAGTTTAAATATTTGCACTAGATGTCACTAAGTGTATGATCATGAAAAATTACGTACAAAGGGACGCCATCTAGTGTCGAATATAATTTTATTTGGGATGCGAACGTTGGCAAGACGTCTGCACAGGACGAACGCCAACAGCACACTGACTTAAGCCACGCCTACTGTGATGACGTCACCGGCCTAGTTGTGCGATGTTTAAGCAACGCGGCTTAGCTGCTTAGACCCAGTCCTTTAGTATTAGGTTCATGCAGGTTCGTGTAGGATTTTAAAGTTAACGCGGACGAAGTCGCGGGAAGAAGCTAGTAATACATGTGTACGTACCACCGGTGTGTTGGTGAGAGAAGGGCGGGTCGCTGTAGGCGGGCTGCGGGTCGGGCGCGCCGGGGTAGGCGGGGAAGCCGCCCGGGCTGCCGCCCTCCACCTCGTAGGCGGGCGCGAACGCCGCCTCCGCGCCCAGACGGAACCGCTGGAACGCGAAGAACGCGCATGCCACCTGCCGGACACATTATATTAGTTATGGATTATGAAATGATCATAGACAACCACAAAAGTGCCCTAAGTTTGGTTATATTTTCCTCCAACCAATTAGCTATGTCTCCACCAGTGCGCTTTCACGTTCATCTTGCGCTTTCGTCTGACGCATGCATGAAGAACCATAGCGCGTGCAATAACGCGTGCGCTATTCTAGCTCAAAAACAGCGCACGCTGATCCGTCACCGGTGGGTTCGCGTGCAACATTCCGTGCGCTTTACATACAAAATGGCGGAAGATGAAGTTAAAACATTGAAATGATGAATGTTTTCTTTTGTTTCGTGTCTTCAAAACATCGTTTATCCAGATACTCTTTTTCTTGAGTATTTTTTCCTTGCAGTTAATACTAAATATTCTGCACCAATAGCTACACTTGTTCATCTTGACGACCGAGGTGTAGACACTAAGCTGCATGCGTCTTAAGGCAGTCAATATTGCAAGCGCTTGACGCGAGATGAATTGAAAGTTGAAGACGCAAGATGAACATGAAAGCGCACTGGTGAAGACATAGCTATTGAAAGCCATTGGTCATTGATATTATCTCCGTGAATTCTTCATCATCGTACATAAATTATTGGATCTCTACATGTTGTGGGCCAGAGAACTGCTAACAGATAGCCGCCGATATGTAGACCGCCAATAATTTACTGTTTACGATGAAGAAATCACGAAGATAATATTAATGACCAATGGTTTTCAATTGGTTGGAAATCAGCAAGACTTCAGTACGATGAGCGAGAAAGCCGGAAGACCCCCCCCTGTTCCACTCTCCTTCAGGTCGGCAACGTGCGAGCGATACCTTTGGTATTGCAAGCATCTATAGGCTACAACACATTACCCTAGCCTGCATGACTGCCTGGAATAACCCTACTTTATCTTCTTTCGGAGGCAGGGCAGATTATTATTGCAATGGAAAAAAATATAGCTAGCTTGTATTATAGGCGGGCTTTCCTTTAGTTCCTTGGAACTACTTACAATTATCATAAACACGAAAACGTTGTACTGCTATGACCATAATGAACCAAGCCAAAGAATCTGAAATTCACACACTTATCAAATTCTCCAAAGCACTCACCCAAGCGAAGATTGAGAAGAAACAGAAGGCGATGGCGCCCTGCATGTTGTTGGCGGTGCCTATCGGCGGCTTGTCGGTGTTGCCCCACGCGTTCGCCAGGTAGCAGAACCCGACGAAGTACAGGAACGCCCAGAATGCTGCACACAGTTATCATAGCATCAGATTAAACGAAACAGATGTGACACTGATGTGGTCTGTGGTAATCAGCCTATACTCTTATTTTTGTCTGCTGCTTCACGAGGAAGGGAAGTGCATAACCTTCTTCCAACTGCTCCTATTCTTTCTTCGTGCGAGTTCCAAGGTAACTTAGCTTTTCCCCGGGACTCGTCGAGGGACAAACTCAAACTTCGGCGTTATCGTTGGACACCATTGTCGATCCTGGCTTACAAGAGTTATAGTGGCGGGAGTGTGTGGTGGGCCTAGTCCCATAAAAAAGAAGATGTAACACTGAAGGTCCTGGACTCAAATGTAGTAGATTCAGCTCGAGTCCCAGCGATCAATTTGAGACATCATTATGTAATACGCGGTCCTCACATTTGAGGTTTTGGCTTGTGAATTAGTGCGTCGAGATGCCTCGCATGCCTCGCCCGAGCACTCATGTTATGCCATGTCATGCGTTCCGACATCAAAACTGAGTGCTCGGGCGCGGCATGCGCCAGATGTAGATGCCGTCTGTTAGCAGTCCTCTGGCCGACAACATGCCGACAGCCAAGAATTTGCGATTTACAATTATTCACAATTCACGAAGATAATTTAGAGACCAGTGAATTCCCAATGGACAATTTGTAAGACTCGAGGTTTACTTCGTTAGCTAGTGTCCGTATTATTACATCGATCTCAAGGTTGAGATCGAACTTAGATGCTGTTTTTGACAGAAGTTCCAGACGTTCCATACATTAAACGTTAAAACTGCATCTTAAGATTTATCTCAACTTTGACATAGATTTATTAATACGGGCCTAAGTGTAATTTGTTTACGTCAAATACCACAATCTGAAGTACAAACAGGTTTCTATGTATATCTTTTATAAAACGTGAATCGTCCCTCACTCACAATAAGCAACAAATTAGGGTGCACTTTACGATCAATAAAACTTTACACCCACTGCGAGCGAGGCAGCGAAGCTATACTAACCTAGATCCGTGGCGAAATCGTTTGCGCTAAGATTTTTATGATCAAGATTTATTATGGGGACCTTTACGACGAACGAACAACGAAATAAAGACATTATGTATTATAGGCATTTACTTATAAAACAGACCACCATGGAAAAAAATATACAAAAAAATTGGCGATCTTTCCTTTTTAAATAGAAAATCTGCTGTCTCCATTGACCTATTTGAAAAAGGACATCACGTCCCGAAATTGTATGTTACCCTTAACCGAGTCACGGTGACACAGTACGAGTCAGTCGCGCTCGGGACATCATCTCAAACGCATGTCAGTGTTGTTAATACGGCTCATCATTTTTGATGCAACAAAATGCCGTGTACAATGCTGTAATGATAGTGCGTCCCTGGTGTAGAAGTTGGAGCGTTGGCCGCTCGGCACACTGCATCGAGTGGTTACGGGTTCGATTCCCGGCAGAGGCAGATTTCGGAAAACTGCCTTTTCGTGATTTGCCCTAGGGCTAGTTTGGATGTCACTAGGATAGCCCCAGTCCATTGTATGGTAGCCATAGTACAAGCGTTGCTTAGTTTGGGACCATACAGTTGGTGTGTAAATCTGTCGATATTTATTTATTTCCGTAAGCATTGTCCGAGCGAAATCCTGGCTCCGCGCTTATATGCCTACTCAGAAATGTATGTAATAATATCAGTTATCTGGTTTCCATAGTACAAGCTCTGCTTAGTTTGGGATTAGGTAGCATGTAGTGTGTAAAAGAATGTCCCAGGATATTTATATTTATTATTAAAAACCAATACGAACATAAACGTTTCGGCTGACGGATGGAACATTTTTCTCTCCGAAACTGTTTCGGAAGTATTCCGGATTCTTTCGGAGTAGGAACCACGAAAGAAGAAGCGTCAAATCACGATTATCGAATCAGAAACACTCTCGGAGTGGGCCTACCGATCCACAAAATGCTGACTATTACATAACGGGTAAACCTATTTGGGTAAATGGGGCGTTAAATTAATTTCTTTTTCGATGATACTAGCCCCAAGGGCTCCACGCCGGCTGACCCCGCGGTCAGATACATTCGTTAATAAACTAAATTGGCCGTCGATCTTGTCAATGTAAAATCACAGACATGTTATTGCGGTAATCAAATTAAGCTCGAAGGTTGACCTAACGCATGCACAAATGTGGGCGAGTCAAAGAAGACGCATATAATGTAGATGGGTAGTATATTTCGTGGTTCGCGAAGCATATAGGCGGCATATGTACAATGGATAATTGTTATAGTTTGTCATCATATACAGCATAATTTCGAACTAGGTACAGGTAATGTACGTATGATTTATTAAAATAAAATATAGAGCTGTTTATTAAAATCCAACACTTTCTTCAAGTTTGCCGTACGTCATTACTTCCCAGAATTCGTTCCTTATCAGCGACACTATCGAACGGTGTAATATTACAGTGTGGTTTTATATTTCAAAATCAACTAGTTCGATTACTGGTTACGAATATTATTGTTTCAAAAATCCAATAATGCAGTTTTAGATTTCATCAAAATCGGCCCCGAGGCTCCTTTGAGTACTTTTGGCTATTCCTCATAGTTTCGATTTGGCCATCCACGCAAACTTGAAAAATTCACCCTGTATACCATGGAATATTTGGTGCGTCCGTATGTCTCACCCGAGCACTCATGTCAGACGTTATGTCTACGTTTCGACGTCAAGCCCGAGTGCTCGGGCGCGGCATGCGCGTAATGTAGACGCAGCCAATGATTGACCAATGGTACTTTTTGTAGAATTGACTCTTGGCACACTACCTACCTAATATGACCTGACCTAATTCCAACAGAAAAGTTTCAAATATCACATCTATGAAATCGATTATCTGATGTGTCAAGATTTTGGTGATAGTCTGTAGGATCTGTCGGTAAGGTCGTGTCGCGTGGGTCTATAGGTCAGGTTATGTCGCATAAGTCTTTCTTTTTAACCGACTTCAAAAAAGGAGCTTTCTCAATTCAACCGTATATGTGTTATTTTTTTGTGTGTTCGTGGATAACTTCGTAGTTAATGAACCGATTTTGATGATTCTTTATTTTTTTTCTTAAATGGCCTCTTTCCGTTGAGTCATGCCTAATCGTAGCATAGGTCTATCAGTTGAATTGTGTTGCACAGGACTCTAGATCCAGTCCGTCAGTCAAGGCAAAGCTATACAGGGAACAGGCAACTGACGTGAGGCGTAATTTTAAGCCAATCTCCTATATTAAATTCTATTTTAAGTACTCACCAGAGAATCCCATATCAGCCAGCACATAATGCTTCCTAGTCTTCACCGAGGACATCTGCTCAAAGAGGTATTCGCCAACGATGAACGCTATGGCCGCTACAAAAGCAATCACGGAGATGCCGACGCCGTAGTTGCACGCGTTTGTATCGTCGTTGTATACGCAACGCTCCTGACCCTCTGCATTTTTATACCAGCCTTTAGCTGATATACACCCCATTACAATCACGCTGAAGAGCTAAAGAAAAGTGTTAAGTGTTAGTTGTTGGCCACTTGAATTGAATGTATATATTTTTTTTTTATTCATGTTATTGTAAATCATTATCTACAGAATGCTCCGATATCACTGATTGGCCACTTGGAATTGAATGCTCAGAATCAGTGTATATATTTTTTTATTCATGTTATTGTTAATCATTATCTACAGAATGCTCCGATATCACTGATTTTATGCAACTCCAACGGTACAAAGCAATACCAATGCAGGGGACAGGAGCTGGTGGAGGAAAATTGACCTCCAGAATGAATTGAATGTAATCATTCATTCTCAGAATTGACAATATTTATTATAATATTATATTATCATTATGAATCATTATGACCTATTTCAAAGTCTTACATGGTATAACTTTAATATGATTATTACTTGCTTACGGTGAAGGAAAAATATCATGAGGAAACCGGCATGTGTTAGAACATCTTTTTTTTTTTTCAAAATACTTGTGAAATCTATCAACCCGCGCTAGGCAGCATGGTGGATTATGGCCTGAATCCCCCTCGCATTGTGGGGAGGCCCGTGCCCAGGAGTGGGACATCAAAAGGGCTAATATTATTTATATTTTTATGTCATGACCTACTTTTAATACGAAATAAAATTGATAATAAATTTATAAGGAAAGAGGAAAATATGTAAGTGTCTACCAACCTACCTAAATAAAATTTGCGATAATTTTATTCAACGTAAGTATAGTTGGTACTTACTTAATTTGCAGCATTGGTGTATAAAGCAATTGGTGTATAATATGATTCAAATAGCTACTTACAAGAATATTTTTGTAATAGTAGTCAGTAAATACCTAATATCTAACCTTCCTATGATGAATATGTGTACCTACTTCAAATTAATCTAATCATATATCTCAATCTTTACATTTTGTCAATACGAAACATAATAGCGACGTAATTTTTATGAACTCCTCACATACAGATTCTACAACAGCCTAGTGGGACCTTTTCCTGCGAATATTACCCTACTCGTCAGTAATACGTAATAACTTGAATGCCTTACCCAACAAACCGCCCTGACTATTACAGGGGCCCTCTGGATGAACGCCTGAGGGTCGAAGGCACCCCCGGCTTTTCCACCACCGTATGCACCTCCCGTATCCATTTTAACACTTTATTAAAGAACCTTTGCTAACTGCAGCACAGAAGTCAACTATGTGTCCATTAATGGTTCAAGAAAATCGACCTCCAGCACCTACACCGAATCCCCAATTCGAGTTTATCGATCGCGCAGCAACAAAATTTGCACTTGACAGGTAAAGTATGACATTTTGTTTGTGACGTTAAATTTGTTTTCTGTTTCGCGCGGCTTGCCATCGATCTCATGAAACGTGCTGTGATTGGATGAATTTTTTTTTTTTTTTTTTTTTTTTTTAAAGTTTGTTTCACGGCTCTGGGTGCAAGCCCTTTGGAGCCTATGAAATTTTATTAATGCACAATGTTGCCAATTGCCGTCGCTTCATGGCTTCATGCTTTTTCAGGCGCTTTCGTTCGGAAATCGAATAACATTGAAAACGGCGAACACCATAAATAGGTAATTACTTTTTGGCGGGAAGTGGAAAAGTTATGTTGTCATTTTTGTTTTAATTTCCAAAACTTGTGTTTTCATTTCATGAATTATAATGTGTAATGCTGGTGGAATATCAACCATTCAACCATTATATTATGTTCATAAATGTGCGTGAGTGTGGGCAATTGGAACAAAAGTAGTAAAACATAATTTCGGGGTTCCTCCAAGAAATCTGGTAATTTGTCAGTAAAGTATCCGCCTCTTAACTAACTGATAGGGTTTTGGGGGGTATTTTAGGCGTAGCCAAAGGTCTTTCTGTGCTTGATGCAGCAAAATATTTTTAAATAATTATATTTTACTTGGCACTGGCATATGCGAAAAGCGAGCTAAAACACTACTCGATCGACAAATCTCTGCGACAAACAACGTCCAAAATGTACCTCCGAATGTATGAAGCTAGTGGCACATACCTACCCCTGTGCCAGTGGTCTCCAGGCATTCCGTCTGTCCGCTGGCACTAGCCCGTGCTTTAGCGCATACGGTACAGGTTAGGTACCTACCTACCTAGGTGCTAAGGCCGCTGGTCAGTTTGTTGAAATAGTATGAAGTAGGGTAGTAGTAGGGTTTGTACCCTGGTAGGGTAAAAAATACGGTACCTACCAGGTATAAAGGTATAGACGTGGTACAATAAGGCATAGGTATAGGGTATATCGGTATGTATAATATCTAGAATTCATCCCAGAGGGTTTTAAATGATACTCAGATGTGATATTACAAATATATTTATTGAAATATGAAATTAATGAACTTAATGAGGATTGTAAGCAGTTCCATAATAATTATATTACATTTTAAACAATAAATTCATAATCATAATAATTGCTTCGTATGCCGTCGCTAGAAGAAATAAAATTTTGACTAGTTTAAAGAATCTAACTAAAAATATTACTATTGTTGGGTATCAGTTTCACATCTAGCACCTTACTAACGTGAGCGACGGCCATAATGTTGTCTACATAAGTATACAAAAGGTTTAGGTATATTGAGAATAGTTATCAAAGAAGACCGTAGAAACACTACTCTGTATCAGATATTTACAAAGTAAAGCTTAAATATAGGTACCGTCTACATATTAATATGACGTTATTTTGTTACATTTCATGGTGTTAATAGGTATGGGAACTATCAGTTACGGGCACGCTTCGTAATTAGTGTTATGTAAAATGATAATGATCATCAAAGAAGTTCCATAATCAAGGTTCTTTTGAATAGAACCGTTAAAATAGTATGTAGGTAGTTTACTACCTATGAGGAATTTCCAAAATGTTACCTAAGTCACAGATTTAAAAAAACTTGTCATTTAACTTTAACATTTTTACATAACACCGAAGTTACATTACTTAGCTGTTTTATGGCCGCTAAATATCACGTTTGGACATGCTCTGAATAGTAAAGGATTTCAGAGATCATCTCTACATGTTGGATTATATCGTCATAAATACAGTAATTAATAAAATACCAACTTGTCGTTTTGCGCGGGCATGGTCAAAATGCAAAGTGTTGCCAAGCTAAATCAATGATGGAACATTATTTTTATTTAAATATTACTTTTAATGGCGGGGCAAACGGCATGTCCTTAGGCGTACAAGAACGTTAACATACAAGGTCTATGAGGTCTATTACTAATTTTAATGATTGTCTATGATACATTCAGTAAACCCTAACTCTCGTACTAGGTATCTCTAAATCTAATGTTTTGTATAAATTCTAGCTACATTACATTCTACTCCATAGTCAAGTACTCTACATTTATTGTACATGAAAAACTAACTACTGGGATATATTTCTATGACATAATTTAAGTAAAACAATATTTACAAAAATAGCCATTTTCGTGTTTTGGGTCCGTCTATTATTTAATTGTTACTATCCCAATTACAAAAGTCACTCAATTTTTAATATTACAAGGAACTAATTATTGTAAAAACAACAAATACTTACTTAACTCAGTAGTTTCAAAACGGAAGATTTTTTAGCGAACTTAGTACACATTTAAATAAGTAAGTAACCATTATTGTTTATTGTATAAAAATGTACTACGTAGGTACAAAATGCTACAAAACTATTTTAACGTATCATTATGTATGTATTGTGTGATGTGAATTTAGGAATAAGGATGGAATAAGGATGTGAATTTAGGAATAAGTTGATGGCAAATGACATTATTTGTGAGGTCAACATTTTCAATGCAGCTACGACAATAATAAAATGATAAGTAGGTACTTACAGTTAACTTCGTTATTAAAAAAATTAAATGCCGCTATGCATAATTATAATTTATGTCAATTTCTTCCATCATCGTGTGAAAACTAATTTCCTATTTTTAAATAAAGTTGTCATTATTGGGTAGCCTACAATTAGATTTGAAAATGAGTAGGCAATTAGGTACTTCACGACAACGATACCTAAAACGAAAGCTATCTTGAAACTGTGACCTCACTATTGTTCTTAATCCTGCTATGAGATTTTATAAGGCAATGGAAGGATTCAGTTAAATAGCTATTATGAATAACACATTGGAAATTTGTACTGCCTCATTTAGGGACTAACTGCCGACTACTCAAACGCATCTTAAATTTGAGAGCTAATTAACTTTGACGCGCCGAACAAAAATGACAGATAGCGACGTCGCAAAAGCTAAGTGGGGCTTAAACATTTGAGTAGTCTTTGAGTATCCGGTCGTAAGACCTTATTCACATCGTACTTACATGGAATTACTCGCGAAATGCAAAACACGAACTAACCTTCTTAAAATAAGATAGTTGCTTACGAAGCTGCCTGCGAAATTTTCAGCCGTGTAAATTGGAAGTCTTTGCCGATGACCAAATTCTTTGGATTTGTTTTCGTAAAGTATTCGAGAAAATTTTATAGTCTATGGAAAATTTTGTTTTAGGAATCCACCAATCCTTGACGTTTCTCTTCTTCCAACATGGCGTCGAGTTCGTCCGTTAGGTTGGCGAGCATGTTCCCTATGTCGTTTAGTACGTCGACTGGTTCCGTGCTTTTCTCGTCTTTGTGCTCGGGGTGGGAGTGGGGGGTGGTCGGCTTGATGTCGGGTCTCGGGGGGAGGTTGGCGAGGCCGATGGCGGCGCGGCCGTAGTCCACGGTGTGGGGTCGCCCGCCTATCTGTCCCCGGTTCTGCTTTATAGTGCCAGCGTTTTCGTTGGCGAATGGAATGCTGTCCGATTCTGTACTGGAACTTGACTGTGGAGAGATAAGGTCGATATTAATAATCGTATAACAATATTATTCTGCTTGGCTCGCTTACCGAACAATTGGAACGCAACACAAAAATTTGAGCACTGCTCAATTTAAAAAAAATGAGATGTCTCAAACGGCTACATTTGAGTAGCGTGTAAGCCGGTCTTTTGGAATCTGATACAATTGCAAATTTCAATGCAATGGAGGCATCCAGGATTTTTTTTGTGCCACAAGAAGGTACCACGTCATGCGGTGTGACATTGACATATGACAGTTCAGACTGTTTCTCTTTTCAACATTTAATTCTTTTTTGTGGTAATCATGAATCTAATAAGGAATGTGGTAATCAATTAAACCGTCACGACGGCCACGACGTTTACTGTAATTGATTATTGTTGTTTTTGCAGATGTCCATCTGCAGGTTAAAAGGAGCAGACGCGGTGCCATCCTTTTAGAGAGTAAACACACCTTCTTAGCTCAAAAGATAAGTTTCTAAATGCAATTTACCTTAAAACTAGCATCGGACCCAGTGCGCAGTTTGTCTTCCTCGTATCTCCTGGGCGGCGAGGAAGGCGCGGGCGGCGGCGGCAGCAGCCCCGTGCTGTCCAGCGACACACTCAACGAGTCCGAACTGGGATACGCCGGGAGACTTAACGGGAGACTCTTCTCCGGATGTATCTCCACAGTCGTCTGACCGAAACGGGAGAACGGAGCGTACTGAGAACTCTGACGCTTTGGAGGTTCAGGCGGCGGTTTTCTCGCCACGTGAGGACTCGCTCCGTAAGCGACGCGTTGCAGTCTAGCGGAGTACGCGATCTCGTCGTACGTGTAGTCCGGGGATTTGTCTCTGTACGCTGGTGTAGCTTGGATTTTAGCTACTGGTCGGGGCCGTACGAGGCCTCTGGGGCGCGGGAGTGTTCCTCCGCCTTCGTATGAACTGTCGTTCGTGGGTGTGATGTCTCCGTCATCGTAAGAGCGCCGCCATTGCCCGCCGCCGTAGTAAAAACCAGCTTCAGGCGAGAATGTAGTGTGTGACGCTCTTTCTGACGGATCTTCTAAGCTTTCGAGCGATTTTCCACGCGGATGACGGATCTGTTGGCGGTTTGATTCATATTAATACGTTACCCTTTCAATATTATAGGAGATTAGATATATTACATAGATAATTCTCGTCAAAAACATTAAAAATTTATTAAACAAGTAGTACAGCATTTTTATCAGAATTCTCTTTTTAAAATTTGAGTTTTAACTTTTTTTTACCATGCTGTCTGTTTAAGATTTTGTTTCATCATTATAAAAAAAATACTTAGATAAATCATTAGCGTTGTTAAAATCAAGCGCAATTAGTTTTTAAAATGTTATAATTAAATAAAATATAACGGTGTAGTATCTATCTACCGTACAGGCGTAGCGTGAGGTAAAAAGGACGGAAAAGGTTGGTCATACAGATAACACACACATGGAAAACACTGCGTTCTCTATTACAGTAAAATCATGGTGCACATAAAGCCGGGTGCTCGGGTGCATCGAGAACAAACTGACAAGACCTGTGCCAAAGGAGGTTTTATCGTACCTGAATGGGGACCAAGTCAGTGCCACAAACGGGCGTCTGTATGGCATCAAAGTTTAGGTCGGGGGGTTTATGGTAACTCCTCGCGTGCCTCTCCCATGGCTGGTAATGCTCCCTCGGATATAAATCCTTTAGCCGATTATGTCCAAGGTGCGGTTTGTGTTTGGAAAAAGAAAACAAAACAAAACATTCACATGCTGCTTCGGGCTAGTGATGAGGTGATGGCAGCGGATGGACGTGGATGCTGGCGGACACAGCTCTGCGACGACCTCATAGTACCTACCTACTCTTTGTATTAACAACTGGCGATTTAAAATAAAAAAAATATAAGCCTGATAGGGTCTTGCCGGATCTTCCGAGTCGAGAATGCGTTCCGATCCATTTGTAGATTTAAGTAAAAATAATTATAATGACAGTTTAAAATAATAATTAGTAGGTAAAGCCTCCCGTAGGCTTAAATCACGGACTTCAATGCCTTAACAAAATAAATAACTTTGCTTTGACTCCACTAACTTTCGGAATAATTTAAAGAAAGGGATTAGTTAATTGTTTTATGAAGAACCAATGACATCTCTAGCTAATAATAAAGCGAATATTTTGGAATTGTCACAACCACCTTCAAATCTAATTTAAAAAAAAAATGTCTATGCTTCAAATTAATGATATCAGATTATCGCAGAGCTGTTTACATCCGACCAGCGAAGGCAATGACGATGGATGTCGACCTAAAGTCTAAGCGAAATGATAATTTCTTCTGAACGCATCGGGAAAATTTCGCAGTTTTATAATCTCAGTCTTGAACACTTTTATAATCTGTGTGCTATCAACACATTATTTTCTATGTCACACCAATTTAGTCCGTGTGGACAATGGTTTTCCCATAACGTGTCAGTTTTTGGTCCAGCAAAGAAAACTCTTCCAGCCACATTGTGCTAACACGGTTATGGAACTAGCAACAAAGCCTCAACCGGCTCAAAGGAAAGTTATTAGTTAAAAATAATATTGAAGCTATTAATAACGGCTGTTAACAACGCAGTTAGTATAAAAAGAAAAAAAGGCTGTCATAACTTCGGTTGTTAAAAACTTTGGCGGAAAAATTCAAGATGGTCGATGGATGGAATGATGAGATGTAAAAATAAAAATTAAAAGTTATGATTAAATTAAAATAACATTGATTTGAAGTGATGCTTTGAAAATAATCTTTTGATCGATAGAATAGAAATCTAATTTGCAGTCTATTGCACGTTCTATTGAGATTGATTATGAGAGCGGATCTTAGTTAAAACATCCGCAGTCATACGTGAAGGGCGGATCTCATTTTAAGCAATGCGTAAGTGTCTTTTATGTCGCATACTTAAAAAAACTAGATACAGAATCATTCAAAAATAAACATAACATTTTGACTCAAGAAACTATGATATTAGGTACTTATGTAATTTATGTTATTACCTATTTTGCGGAAATTTTCAATGTTCTGTAAAGTCACGGTAATACGATTATGTATCTAACTTTTTAGGGATTGTTTAAGATAAAAATTAATGATGTGAGAAAATATAATTGAAGTTAACTAGCATGTAAAAACACAAACCTATCACTCAAAATGGATCACCTCGAAAGATCTATCTCAAGAGTCTAAATTCTAAAACATCACTACAAACACGGGACCTATAGCGTCATGTTTATGGTACTGACCTGGCCTGGCTGTATTCTTGCGAACTCCAAGGATCCCTGGTTACTGATGCTTCTCTTCCCCGCTCTTATGTCTTTCACTCTTTTGATGGCAAGAACTATTTTCTTTTGATGTCCAAGTCTTACTATACCCATGTCTTCTAAATCCTGAGAAAAAAATGGGAGACGTTAGAAAATTCAACGTTAGACTTTACCAAGTTACAACTCCCTTTAAATTCACCCCGTAAATGTCCCGATTTAATGTAACATTAATGATAATTGCTTGAGATCCGAAGAAGTATTTAGTTAAGTAAAGAGACAGATGAAATATCCTGTTTCAAACATCAACATCGCTTTCGGGTTGCGTCAAATTTGTTCCAAAATTCATTGAACATAGAGGCCTAAGGCATGGTTTAAAAATTTAACAACCTGTTCTTCCACAGATCCCATACAATGGAACCTATTATTCCCCATATAAACTTCGTTCGCGCCTCAATAAAAGGCGGTAAAACGAGTGAAGCAATAGTGATGGGTTGTTACCTCCCAGGCTAGTTGCGTGACGTCATGCACAGTGCGGTACCCCTGCGCCACGAGCGCGGGCCCGTACTCCTCTAGTCGGAGCAGTCGCAGCCATTCTTCTAGTGAACCCTGGAAACAAGAAAACATAGCTTTATAAAATGAAAGGAGGTTTAAGTGTATAACGAATTTCCACATTGAGTTTTAACTGTCTCTAAAACCCTTTGTTCCCATGAACCTAGGAATAGCATTCATTTTCTCATTTAATGTACTTGTAACTTTCTTTTTTCTAAGAAGATATTTAAGAAAAAGGATGAACAAGGATGAGGAGAATGAAAGGGTGAAGGATGAAAAAAACTGAAAAACTATTGGCATTCCAAACAGATTTGGAATGTCTACATTTCACTATGTGAACGAAAAGCATAGGTACGTAAACAGACAGTTCCTATTGGATAGTTCATAACCGTTAGGTACCTACTGCTATTTATCACCTTTTCATCCAGAGAAAGACGGAGTTATGGTATTCTAACGTTGCTTGATTTCTATACAGCTAATTCCTTTCACTCACCGGAATATAATCAGGCAGATTGTCGGGCACGTTCAGATTGGCGAGTTCAGCCTTTAATCTCTTGCGGTGGTTCGGTTTCTTGATCCCCACGGCCGTGAGGTCCTCCGGCGTCATGCGTGTCACCGTCGGCAGGTCGTACCCCGCCTCTATGAACAGTCGGGCGTATTCCTCCATCTGGAGCTCCGCTAGGCACGCGTGGATTATGTCTGTGTCCTGGAAGAGGAGTAAGAAAGTTTTTTAAGTTGGTGTTGAAAATGAGATTCAATCTGCCTTTGTCTTCTTGTTGCCAGGATCAGTGTTCGATCAATTTAATTACCAATACTGCGTCAAAGAATGATTAGGTATTCCTTTTTAACAGGACAGCTGCATGTCAAGATGACAGGATCAAATCTCAGAATCAAAGAACCAATCAATTTTCGCAAGATACTAGTGAAATCGCAACAACCTCCAGGCTGGCAAGATGACTATGAAGGAAGCCTGTCTGCCCAATGTACACGAAGACATTATAAAAAAACAACAATTTGACGCCTTTATATTATTATCTTTGTTACAGTTCCAAGATAAATGACTCGTTTTTGCTGGCTGCTATCGATAAGGTACTATACTATGTTTAACTGTTCTGCATTTTTCATGGGGAGAAAAAATACTGTCAACGCTGAGCACCAAGTTTTACGACGCTCTTCACAATGCCAAAGTTAGAATCAAAATGGCGATGCACCATGAGGCAGACAATCAATCCACGACCCTCGGGAATGAGGAGGAATACGCAAGGAGGAGGATTAAGTGGTTATAATGTGGGTACTCACAGGCAGTCCCTGCGCGATCATAGCGCGCACGCGGTCGGCCAGGTCCCCGCAGTGGCAGGCGGCGTGGTGGTGGTGCGGCACGCGGCCCGACGCGCGCCCGCTGTCCAGCGACGCCGATGAGTGCCGCGACCCCGACCCCGCTGATCCCGACGACGAGCCGGGGCTGTCGCGACCGGGGCTCTGGGAATGCGTTTCAAAGTCTCATACATTATTTATTCGCTGATGAGTAAGTCACGTCACGCCACGCATCTGGTCTGCACAGCCCTTCAGGGTGTAGGAGACAATACTTAAATACAACTATGTGTTTGGCTGAATGCAATACAGATTTCTTTGGAGAAATGCGGTTTCTGGTAACTTTCGTTATGGGTCCCTTAATCAGTCCTTGAATTGACCGTTCATATTTTTATTAATTTTCTAACCATGATACCTTTGTCATCATAAGTTTCTCACCACGTCTATCGCCAGTCAATCATCATCTACCCAAAACAAAAGTGTCAGTGTAGGGTAACTTAACTAAATTTGTGGTAAGTAAATCGAAATATCTTTACATTAGCCTCACAAACAGATTATTAGTAAGTAGGTACTCAAAAGTTACCTGTGTCATGTCAATCCCCTGGTCATCACTGAGCGCGAGCTGATGATGGTAGTACACGGCTGCTTTGTGCGTGAGGGGCTGGGAGGGCGGGGGGAAGGTGAAGGTGCCCCCTCCAGCGGGGCTCTTGCCGAGGCTGCCGCTGGCCCCGCTGACTCCCGACACCCCGGACACTGTACTGCCGTAATCCGAGTGATCATCTGGAATTAAAGTAAACCATGGTGTTGAGAAAGCATAATCTCGGTAGAAGAGGCTTTTGCAAGAACATTATGATAACTAATTTAGAAGGAGCTGTTTAATATGGGCTTTGGCGTTCTTGACTTATAAGTCCATCCATAAACTGGAAGAAGTCCTCATCTATAGACTTCATCGAGGGTCAAATCTTCGCGTCACAATTGGACACCCCTGTGTCCACCACAATGTCTACGTGGTTAGACGTCAAAATTGATTGCTTAGGCGCGTCGCTCGGCTGATGCAGACTCACCTAATTACGAGCTGTATATTTTAGAAGATCAAAAGTAGTTGATCAATCATGGATAGTTTAAATTATTGATTCTATATGGAAGTCGGGAGTTTAAACTCTCTCCGTTGGTTTAAGCTACAATATCATTGACCTTACGGATTTAGGGCCTCAAAAACTCGTCGTTCTCAAAAACTTACCTCTTGTATGTGATGGCGTGTCCGGCGGTTGAGGGTACGCCTGTTCCTCGCAGGAGGCGTACCCCTGGGACCCGAAGCTGGAGCCCGAGTGGCGGTGCTGCGGGGTCCCAAACGCATCCCCCGGCACTGCCGGCGGAGGCACGCGCTTGGCGGTCGCAGTCTTCCCGGCACCGCTGCCACCACGGGACATACCGCCCACTGGAAAAAAGGATACAAACATATTAAAAGGGTGTTTTACAATGCTATATAGAGATGGCCCAAAACTTATAGGTACAGATGACGATATGATGCCTAACAGAGATAAATAATTTAGGTACAGGTACGAAAAGACAAGACACATTGTCACTGACAGTTTTTTCATAAATATCGATAAAGATGAATACACACTAGCGATTAGATAACAATATAAATATTATGTGCTATTGAATAAAGTATCCACCTAAGTTGAAAGCAAAATGTTTAAACAGAGGCAAATCCTAGCTTTTGAATTAATATTGAAATCCCTTATAAAATCTAATATTTACTTAATGAAGACGCATATAAAACCCAGAGGGATGTAAATGAAATAAATGGAATCTTTCAAAGGGTTTCAAACGCCGTTATCTGGTTTGGACAGGACGCAACCGCAATCTCATAATTAGTAACTTCCATCCCCTCACCCACACCCTGATGGCTGATAAGCCGGTGGGAGGAGGGGGGATAACTTCGGTAATAAGGTAAAAACGCCATCAATCATGTTCGGGCGATCTCGGAGATCGGACGGCCCGGATCGGATCTGCAAACTAATTGCTTGTGCTGAATCGATAACGTTAACTAATGGGCGGGAAAAATCGACATCGAATTAATTGCGATGCAAGCCCCTGATAGCAAAAAAACAGAATATTTTATGCGGTAAGAGAGTTTTTGCAAACAATTTCTCGCTTGAATTATGAGGTCGCTTATTCAGAAACTTTTTCTTTAGTAAACAACTTAACGGCGCTAATTGGCTGGCAAATCGATCATTATAGAATTTCAGCGGGATTATTGTGTTATAAAAATACGATTAATATTCTGCGAATGAGGTGTCGAGGAGGCACAAAAGACCTGGGAACATTAACAGTTGTTAATAGCGTAAATATTATTTTATGTACTGCAGCTTTCTTTTGTATGAAAAATTATGGCCTCAATCATTGGCACGCAACAACAGAATATTGAATATGCAATCAAGAAATAAAATATTAGTGGATTCGTGCGAAATGAGGCACCGTGCGGAATCGGCGTAGATTGAAATGCAAATTTGCAAAAAAATATAAATGAGCACACTGCATGAGTAATAGATCGTTGCACCGGATTCGATTGGAAAATTGAATATTTTTTACTGGGTTTCAAAATACTTTACAACTTTTTGTATGAAATATTCTAATACATTTCATAAAGAATTTGTAATACTGTAAGTCAGTCGCTAACAATTTACCTACTACCTACCTAGCTAATCAAAAAGTATCAATTCCACTAATATTATAAATGTGAAAGTTTGGGTGGATGTTTGTTACTCAATCACGCAAAAACTACTTAACGGATTTGGATGAAATTTGGAACACAGATAGTTTATAACCTGGATTAACACATAGGATACTTTTTATCCCGGAAAAATGACAAGTTCCTGTGGGATTTTAAAGTTAACGCAGACGAAGTCGCGGGGCAGAAGCTAGTGCTTTAAAAATCAAAAGTTCCTTTAAAAAAAGACTTTAAAGACACACCAGAGACACATCAGATAGTAAAGTTTGACGTCACCGCTCGTAATCTGGCAGACATTGCCACCCACTTGCTTTTATAGTCGGTGTCGTTAACCCGGCCTGGATTACCTGCCCTGGATTACCTGCCCTACCTTGATGGACAGCTGAAATAAATCATTTGAATGAAGATTTAGGTAAAGTAACCTACTCTAGCATTGAGAGTGAAACCGACGATTACTCGAACAAATTTTTATGCGTTTTTGGAGACTAATAGATAATGAATTCTTAAGCAACTAAGTGGCACTTAGACAATTAGCATTACAGTATTTAAGTATGGCCTTTCTATTTCAAACAAAGCGGTCAAGATAATGGTGCATGATAAAATATATTGACTGCATGCATTCAACTATACAGCTAAACGAATTTCGACACGTCCGTCGTCGTCATCTAAAATTATGTCTGTCTTGCTCATACGGTACGATTATGACAAGGATGGCAATACAGTTAGTTAAGTTTAGTTGTGTACAAACATAATCATAATTTGTGGTTTTATTAAGTAATCCTAATTTATTTAAATCGATAACATTTAACATAAGTAAACAGATCAATAAACTTTACCAACATAAAGTTCTTTATAGCCAATGAAAATGAATAAATCAATTTTAAATAAGTACCTAGTTATTACTGCAATAACGTAATTAATAGCATAAATAAAATCACCGACACAGTTTAAACACTTTAAACTGTTGTTAAAATAATGAAAATACCTTCCTACGTTATTACAAGTGTCAATTGTAAACGGAGCGTTTAAGCTGTTAAATAGCTACATAGCTGCTAATTACGGACTATTAAAATGACTATTGCCGGCAATAACAGAGTTATCATCATTATCGTTGTGCTAACGATAACTTAAGCATTAAATTCTTGTCTCAAATGTCGAATTCAATTATATCTATGGCGCCGCACAGTTTAGCAACATACCGCATTTATAGAGATATTTAGCCATTCTACAATGGTTTTACAGAGCATTTCTAGGAACAAAAGTGATTTGTAATGCCAGTGTAAGTCTATTATAAATTTCTATTTAAAATCAAGCGATTTCGTATCAACATATAGATACCTAATCCAATACCTATTACAAACAATTATGGGGCATTAACCATAACGGATTTATTTTTCAATGTCCATATTAGTGTAGAAGTGCATGGTTACCGAAGCATAATTTCTAAGCCCCGATGATCACGATAAGCGGGTTACTCGTAATCACGATAAGCTAGGCATCCAATAAAGTGAATTAAACGGAAAATTACGATTCATAACTTTATTTCTCACGAGAAAATGAAACGATAACACTCAATATACTCGCGTAGTAATATAATAGTTGATAACATCGATTTAATATTTTAGAGTAGGTAAAGGTATACAACAACAACGTCACGACTTTTATCCCCATTCGGGGGTAGTCAGAGGTTTGAGTGGCCATCCACCACCACATTGAGCCAACTCAAAGCCCACGTTTCACCAGATAGTCAGAACCCAACGTGACAGGTGGTGAACCTTGTCGCCGTGTATACGGGAACTGACTATTACCTAATCCCGAGAGATAGGTAGGTTTCCTCACGATGTTTTCCCTCACCGTCAGCGAACTGTAAATTATGCACATAGATGAAAATTCATCCATTGGTGCATGCCCCACCGGGGATCGAACCTGGGACCTTCTAATTACTAGCCCAACCGGTTCACCCCTAGGCTACAGTCGTACGTAGGTAAAGGTAAATAAATAATAAATAAATAAAATGGAATAAATGTCGAAACGTCATATTTATTTGGTGGAACAAAGTTATCTGACGATTCTAAAACAGGGGGGTTACTCCGAAATACGTCGCTGACGGATCGTCCGAAGTACGGATTTGATTTACGATCAAAACAATGTCAAATCGTAGAGAAAAACGAAAGAAGAAATGTCAAATCCACGACAATCCGTCAGCCGAAACGTTAGGTTCGTATTTCGGAGTAGGCCAGCTGGACCTTAGGTCTATAAACGTCTGTTACCAATACATCAAACAGTCGGTTAGGTACCGCTCTAACAGTCCGTTACTGTATTGGTGCACATGGCCCTAAATCCATAAGTAGGACGGCGACTAATGCATTTAATTAGGTTTGGTGTTCAAATAATGGTTCGAAATATATTCCGGACCTCTGTCAAATACTTATTTAAATTTTAATTCAGTTATTTTTAATAATTTTACATTTTCTACACCCTCCGAATTATGAACTAACATTACTTATATACACCCATTAGCCTAATTAAATTAAAAGGAAAATTAAATCCCTCTTCACATTCCAACAACAAAAGCGTCGTTAACGCACCCATGTTCGTAGCAAAGGAATTTACGCGTGCAGCCTGCGTTTAGCGACTAATCGATAAGCGTAGGTACAATGGTTCCTGCATGTATCGGGACCACTCTAGACTTTCACCATGCAGTTTAGAAAATGGTTAATCCATTGTTACTCTACTGGTTACTGATAAACTAGGCGTTTGTTGAACGTTAAATTTATTTAAAGTTCCCATCGATTTTAAATTCATTCTTTAAGATCCTATTTCAGGTTTGACAGATAACCCTAATCCGCCAAATAATTATCGTGTTTTGATAGATATTCCATGGAAAAACTGTCATAACTCATATTCACCTATTTGATTGATAAAAGTTATCTGACGATTCTGAAACAGGCCCTAATCCTTAGGTATAAGAATAATGTATTTAGTAAAGTCATGCTCAGATAAGGTGGATCAGTATTTGAACAGTTTTTCCCCTTAGTACCCTAGATTAGCACACTTTTAAATAATTTGGTCACACGGTCCAGGCGTGTTGGGAATTCTCTTCATTATACATATCTCAACATTTGATTTTAGGGCCTCCGCAGACTTGCTATAGCATCGGCGACCGGCGATTTTGTGACGTATCGATGCTGCGTCACGTTTCTTCGAGCGCGAACAAGCGAGACGCAGCATCAAAATCGCCGATCGCCGATGTTAAAAGTAGCAAGTCTGCGGAGGCCCTTAGGTATTGTAGGTCAATATCTACAAATTAACACACCAACTGTGTAATATCAAATTAGGCAAGGCTTGTACTATGGATATTGTACGGACTAGAGATGATCCCAGGGCACCCAGACCGTTCATACAATTTCCTCGCTTTACTACTTATTAGTTCAAATATCTTGAACAATAGTACCCTGTGCTTGAAGTTCCAACTAATCCAGTCAACCATTTAAATCAGGGTTCATGTCTCAGCTCTCGACAGTCAGTTATTGAATTACGATGCACGATTAGAAAGGGCTCGAGATTAAACACTTGGCCAATGTCGTAAATACTAATTTTATATTAGCGGTATAAAGATTTGATTTAAGGTACTATCACAACGGAAACAAATTCAATTTTGCTTTGTTATATAAGCAATGTAAATTGAAAAATGTGCACATTTAGCAATCAGTTTTTATGTTGAACCAGGATTCTGCTTTTCGTTACTGTAGTTTGATTTGACTAAAAGAGTAAAGTTCTGCTTGTTTGGAATTACTTAGCTACACGATTTCTGTATAAGGGCTCTATCTCACCGGGACGCCAAGCGCGTCGCCAGCCACCGTCGCCAACGAATTCGTATTGAATTTGACAGGTAATACCTACCAATTGTTTGGATACGTGGCCGGCGATGTCGCTGGCTACCATCGCCAATAATTCGTATTGAATTATGTCAAAATATGACAGGACTCTACTTGGCGACGGTCGCCAAACCCGTCGCCAGGTGTGATACAGCCCTTAACCCTCCAGTCAGAAACCTTTCTTAAAATCCACTTTTGGCACATTAACAGAGTGCTAGTTGGGCACGATGCATGTTTTTAAATTACTAACTTTTGCCCGCGAACTAGAATAGAAAGGAATAGAATAGAATCATAGATCTCATAACGCAATTTTCATACAAGGCTCCATCCCTTTTTATATCCCCTTAGGAGTGAAATTTTCCAAAATCCTTCCGTAAGCGCTGGGATCCTCCAGAACGGTGCCGTCATATAACGACCGCATTAGAACATTGACCATGTAAACTATGGCGCGGTTGCCTAGAGACCGATTTGGACACCGTTTTTGACATAGCCAATGTTCTAGTGCGGCCGTTATATGATTCCTAGGAACCCAGCGCTTTAGTGGATACCCATGGTATCAAAGGTGCCAAAATGTCATGTTTCTAAGCTCAATGGTTTAGGTTGTGCGTTGATTGATCAGTTAAGTCAGTCAATGGCCGTTTTCACATTACACGGCACGGCAGCGGCGACGGCTGTCACTGAGATATTTTCGGGGTTTTCATTGGTCAGTAACCAATGACAACTGGTCACTGACCATTGAAAACCCCGCAAATATCTCAGTGACAGCCGTCGCCGCTGCCGTGCCGTGTAATGTGAAAACGGCCATTGGCCGTTTTTCGATTACACGGCACGGCACCGGCGACGGCACAGTGACAGCTATTTGCGGGGTTTTCATTGGTCAGTAACCAATGACAACGGGTCACTGACCAATGAAAAAGCTGCCGCCATGCCGTCGCCGGTGCCGTGCCGTGTAATCGAAAAGCGGCCATTATCTGCTCTTGTACACAGATTCACTTTTTCTTGTACACAGATTCTAAAATTTCTAATTTCGGTAGCGCGAAATTTTTTGTATGTATTTGTACCTATATTTTTTCTTTCTATACCGTCCTATACCTAAGGTATTATGGTATTTGATTGCAAATGAAACTGCAGCAATAAGTACCTATACTTACAACAATTACTTTGTATTAATGCCAGTCGTCGAGACAATAACTTCTAAGCGTGGACACATAGCAATTGCATTAAAATCAGTTATGCCGTTGTAAGTATAAGGTTTCAAAGTGGCGACAAAATTGCCAATGAGTGACTGTAGGTTTCAGATTTTGTGTGTAATTCTAATTTTAATAGTAATTTAAGAATATTATTTAGTGTTAGAAATTAACAATCCAAGCTCAGATAGGTAAAACTGAGTGAAGGTTATTATTTTCATTAAAAAAACAGCATCCCTTATACAGGGTTATTGGTTAAGTCGACCTATTCCTGTTAAGGGCGTGTAGTTTACACCGTTTCCGACTGATTCGACTATGAAACACCCTATCCTAAATGTAACCGTTTTCGAGATATTTGAATTTGTTTTTTTATAAAAAAATCCAAATTTTCGGCTATCAGCCGCGATAGCCGTGAATTTGGATTTTTTTATAAAAAAGACAAATTCAAATATCTCGAAAACGGTTACATTTAGGATAGGGTGTTTCATAGTCAAATCAGTCAGAAACGATGTAAACTACACGCCCTTAACGGGAATAGGTCGACTTAACCAATAACCCTGTATAGGGCGTGCGCGCTCGTTTAGGATATCATACCTATCCTATTATATCCCCTTAAGCGTTTGTTTCAGATTCCTCGTATAACTCCACCAAATAAATATTTGCGCGTTTTGACAGTTTCACCTGTCAACGCCAACGCCATATTTATTTGGTGGATAGGACTTATCTGACGCTTTTAAAACTGTGAAACTGGCCCTAAATATTATATTTTGCCATAGCCACTATCAGAGTACGGTATCCATTCAGATAATATTGCTTTCACTCATAGTCTTATATAATACAAACAGCATTGTTGTGATCAATCAACGAAAGTAATCGCCTATAATTGTGTATTGAACGTTGCTTGCATCCGACTCAAGAAATCATGAATGTGTTTTATTGGCCGCACCGTCGCCGTTGGGCTATCAATCATTCGTTTGATGGATTGATTGATAATTTTGATGCTAAGCTATTTTATCTGAATCTAGTTTTGAAAGTTTGGGAGAAATCGGTCGTGGTACCAACCTACTAGTTAGATATTAAACTATTTTTTTATAGGACTGCGGTGGCAAAAAAGCGTACGGCCCGCCTGGTGTTTTTTTTTTTTTTTTTTTTAATGGTTTTGAGTTAATTCTCGCCACTATGTATTGTGTGGCGCTTTATCCTTTTTTAGATTTTTAAGACCTGTTTATCTTATTTCTAAAAATCACTTTTGTAAATTGTCTTTTTCTTTTAATTGTATTATTTTAAGTTTTTATAGTTTTTATGCTTTTTGTAATACTTGGTTCATATATATTAATATACATAAATATAATACTAGATATAGAGATTTGTATCAGTTTGCTTATAATTACTTTTGTTGATTGGTCCTTTAAGTGAGATAGGTACTTTATGTGTTTATAAACTTATTTTAGAGATATATAAATAAGATATAATAATATTTATTCACTTTTTGGAAAAATATGTTATCCAGTTATTTCCCATTTTCTTAAGTTTTTTCCCATTTATCTTTGTCCTCGGGGTGGGGTTCCCTTGCAATTTCCCTTGTCAACGTTTTTATTAAGTTTAATTGTGAATTATGTTATTTATTTTGTAATAGTGTAAATGGTGAAGTGAGAAAAGAGGTGTCAGTCGGTAAGTAGGTTAATTGTCAAGGATGAAAAAGTCAGTCAGTCAGTTTGTCATTTCTGTTCCCTATAGCTTTAGTAGTAGCTGATGACCGATCTTGATAACCGGTCATATTTTTGCCATTCTTGGCACTCGGGACTGTAGGCGGGGTGAGTGTTATTAGTGCTGCAGTTTTTGCACTTTGCTGGCGTATTCCGGGAGCACGATCGTGTGTCGTGCTCACCCGCGCACCAGCCGCAGACAGCAGAGCTCTCACAATACTTAGCCTCGTATCCGAATGAGAGGCATTTGAAGCACTGTTTTATAGGGGACTGATCTGACGCTGGTATTAATTGGTAACCAATCCGGAGTTTCTGATCTTTGAGGCGGCTCCAGGTTTGTGGACCCACCTCTAAGACCACGTTGCACTCTAGGCTATTGCGGGTTTTCGCTCGGCGTAAAACACGAATAGTCTCTGTCCCGCCTGGTGTTAACTACCTATGAGAACTGTGCTTAAAACCAAAAAGCTTTATTTTTTTTTAAATTGTAAGTACAGTGCAGTGCCACAAGCTTATCCGGCAGGATAGCTGTCATATGAGAAACTAAAAATTTTAAATAGAGAATTGTCATATTTTCAAGGTCTTGTATCAACACTAGCGACGCTCTAATTGGATAACATTAGCTTGTGGAACTTTATGTACTTACCGAAGTTCAATCACACAATAGAAATATCTACCAGTAAACAACAATACCCCGCCTTAAAACCCCGAAATAGAAAATTACCGCACAAACCTGCATTCCGGCCGTTAAGTGAAAACAAAGGGCACTATTATCACTCATTAGGGCGGCAATTAGTCCGCCCATCGGGGCATTGTACGGTAATGGTTTAACCGACGCCAATTAGTTTCAGTTGCTCAATGCCCAACTTGGTAAGGACGTCAGTTTTCATGGGCAGAATTCGCTTCTGTACCTATGGCGCTTTACTGAATAGTAATTTTGTAATTACCTACAAACTTTTTCTTACTATGGAGATAGTAACTATAGTAATAAATGTATGAGATTCTTGAACTCAAATATGAGTGGTGCTTTTGGCACGCCGTACAAAATATATTATCTTCAACAGCTAAGGATTTCATGAAAAATTAAATTAGAAAGTTTAAATAATAATTTATAATACAAAAGGTTTGTGTGAAACTTTAGTGACTGAATTAACACATTCAGTGTTATAAAAAAAACTCGTTTTGAACGCGTGTCTAGTCCTATTTCCAATAACTTAGAGCTAACTTCTTTGAATAAATCTTCAATTTATAAAAATCTTAAATACGTTTTTGATTCTCATTTTGTTGTTTCGTTCGTCTGTTGGTTGGATATTGATATGACAGAAGAATTACATCAAATATGCAGGTTTCATCGCATACGCAGATTTCATCTTGTATCACCAAATAACATAATTATTACTTAGCTATAAAATAGAATTAAACTGTACGGGCTGCAACAGAAGCCGACGCCTCATTGGACAATGCCTGCTTGTTGCTCTTCACCCATCACTCTGTCCCATCATTCAAAGCATCGCAACAATATGTATACGGCACCAGAATAATAATGGGAATACCTGGGATCGAACCAGCGACCATCGCGACCGAAGCAGAGTAGTTAACCGCTGCGCCAAACCACGCTTCGTTAGCCAGCGGTAAAATTAGACCGCTTTATCGTGAGTCATACAATATTGAAAAAAGCGCCATCTGTCGTAACCAGTCGGAAAATATTTTGTCTTTTTTTATATGTAATTTAAGCAACATTTAAGAAGTGAATAATGCTTCTCTCACGTTTTTCAGGTATCAGTAATTTTGAATAAGGACATTCTTGATTTGATAGAGCGGACCAATAAAGCAGGAAACCCACCGCGGTGCACGGAGAGGCCACGCACACGGCCACGGCTACGTTTTGCAAGAAAATGTATGGATGACGTCATTTCGTGCGTAGCCTCTCCGTGCGCCGCGGTGGACACGGTGACATACATTTTCGTGCAAAGCGAAGCTTGACCCACGTGCGTAGCGTGTGCGTGGCCTCTCCGTGCGCCGCGGTGGATTTCCGGCTTAAGGTGGGGACATGAGCTGGAAATTTTGGCTGAATGGGCGGAGCTAACGCATTGCGCCCCGCGCACCCCGCGCTCCCCGCGCCAGCTATGACAGCGCGCGTTTATTGCGTCGCTTGTATTCTTATTTCAACGCAAGCCAAGCCGCAAATTATCACAACGTAATAGGACTGCAAATAAGTTCATAATTTCGCCCTGAAGTGCTAATCATAAATAGCTCAGTAGAAAAGTCTTGGATATTATTCCGAAAGACGATGACGATGACGAAGGTTCGAATCCCGTAGTTTTTTTTTTCTAAATTATTTCTTATTATTGTAGGCATGATCTTTTTTTTTTTTATTAAATCAAATTACTTATTCTTTATCAAATCGATCACATAGGTCAAATAACGCAGGAAAGAAAACTGAGGGAGCTATCTACGATACGATACGAGTGCGAGCGAATCCCACAGCATATACAGATAGTGTTGCAAAAGACTCGAGTTCTTTTAGCCCTCTCAAAGAGGCTCGAGCTTTTCTATGGGGCTCGTCGAAGAAAAACGACTCCGAATATTTCAAGGCTATAAAAGGACTCGAGTTTTAAATAAACCTCGAGCCCTTTTTGGGCTCGGAGTTCTTTTGGAGCTCCGTTGTTGTGAGCTTTCCAAGTCTTCGCAAGTATAAGAAGGAGTCGCCTTATAGCTGACTATTCCTGGCTAGCCTATTGTATTTCTGACTATTCTTGACTTTTTGACTATGCTGACTTTTCTTAACTGTATTTGACTGTTTTTGACTATTCTTGACTATTCTTGATTATTCATGACTATTCTTGACTATTATTGACTATTTTTGACTATTCTTGACTATTCTTGACATGCTCGACTATTTTTGACTATCCTGACCTTTCTGGATTGTATTTGACCATTTTGTCCATTATTGACTATTTTTGACCATTGTTGACTGTTTTTGACCATTGTTGACCAATGTTGACCAATGTTGACCATTTTTGACCATTGTTGACTATTTTTGACCAATGTTGACTATTTTGACCATTTTTGGCCTATGTTGACTATTTTTGAACATTGTTGACTATTTTTGACCATTGTTGTCTATTTTTGACTATTCTTAACTATTTTTGACTATTTTTGACTATTTTTGACTATTTTTGACTATTTTTGACTATTTTTGACTATTTTTGACTATTTCTGAATATTTTTGAATATTTTTGACTATTTTCGACTATTGTCATTTTTTGCCAATGTTGACTATTTTTGACTATTCTTGACTATTTTTAACTATTTTTTAATCTTTTTGACTATTTTTGACTCTTTTTGACTAATCTTGACTATTCTTGACTATTTTTGACTATCTTTGACTCTTTTTGATTATTTTCAACTGTTTTCGGCAATTTTTTGCCAATGTTGACTATTTTTGACCATTGTTGCCTATTTTTGACCAATGTTGACTATTTTTTCTTACAATAGTTGTCTATTTTGGACCATTGTTGGCTATTTTGGCCATTCATGACTATTTTTGACCAATATTGAAAAATTTTGGCCAATTTTGACCATTTCAGGCCAATAATGGTAAAAAAAGACAAGAATGGTCAATTGTGGTCAAAAATGGTCAAAAATAGTAAACAATGGATAAAAATTGTCATCATTGGCCAAAAATGGTCAACATTGGCCAAAAATTGTCAAAATTGCCCAAGAATTGCCAACATTGGTCAAAAATAGTCAACATTGGTCAAAAATAGTAAAAAATTGTCCAAATAGTCAAGAATAGTCAAAAATGGCCAAAAATAGTCAACTATGGACAAAAAATAGTCAACATTGGTAAAAAATAGTCAACAATGGTCAAAGATAGTCAACATTGGCCAAAAAATTTCAATGGCCAATAATGGTAAAAAAGACAAGAATGGTCAATTGTGGTCAAAAATGGTCAAAAATAGTCAACAATGGATAAAAATTGTCATCATTGGCCAAAAATGGTCAACATTGGGCAAAAATGGTCAAAATTGGCCAAGAATTGCCAACATTGGTCAAAAATAGTCAACATTGGTCAAAAATAGTAAAAAATTGTCCAAATAGTCAAGAATAGTCAACAATGGCCAAAAATAGTCAACTATGGACAAAAAATAGTCAACATTGGTCAAAAATAGTCAACAATGGTCAAAAATAGTCAACATTGGCCAAAAATTGTCAAAAATAGTCAACATTGGTCAATAATAGTCAAGAATGGTCAACAATGGCCAAAAATAGTCCACATTGGCAAAAAAATAACCAAAATAGTCTTAAATAGTCAAAAAGAGTCAAAAAGAGTCAAAAATAGTCAAAAATAGTCAAAAAGAATAAAAAATAGTTAAAAATAGTCAAGAATAGTCAAAAATAGTCAACATTGGCAAAAAATGACAATAGTCGAAAATAGTCAAAAATAGTTAAGAATAGTAAAAAATAGTCAACAATGATCAAAAATAGTCAACATAGGCCAAAAATGGTCAAAATAGTCAACATTGGTCAAAAATAGTCAACAATGGTCAAAAATAGTCAACATAGGCCAAAAATGGTCAAAATAGTCAACATTGGTCAAAAATTGTCAACAATGGTCAAAAATGGTCAACATTGGTAACCATGGTCAAAAATTGTCAAAAATTGTCAAAAAAAATCAAAAAAAATCAAAAAAATTCAAAAAAGTTAAAAAAAAATCAAAAATTTTCAAAAATTGACAAAAATTGACAAAAATTGACAAAACTTGACAAAAATCGTCAAAAATTGTTAAAAATTGTCCCAAATAGTCAACAATGTTCAACAATGGTCGAAAATACTCAACAATGGTCAAAAATAGTAAACATTTGCCAAAAATGGTCAACAATCGTCAAAAATAGTAAAATATAGTCAAAAATTGTCAACATTGGTCAAAAATAGTCAAAATAATCAAGAATGGTCACGATGGCCAAAAATAGTCAACTATGGTAAAAAAAAGTCAATATGGTTAACAATGGTCAATATTGGTCAAAATAGTCAATAATAGTCAACAATTGTCAAAATAGTCAAAAATAGTCACCAATGGTAAAAAAAAGTCAATATGGTTAACAATGGTCAATATTAGTCAAAAATAGTCAAAACTAGTCAAAAATTGTCAAAATAGTCAACAATGGTCAAAAACTGTCAACAATGGCCAAAAATAGTCAATAATGGTCGAAATAGTCAAGAATGGTAAAAAATGGTCAAAATTAGTCAACAATGGCAAAAAAAGTCAACAATTGTCAAAAATAGTCAAAAATGATCAATAGTAGTCAACAATAGTTGAGAATGGTCAACAATGGCTAAAAATAGTCAACAATGGTAAAAAATAGTCAACAATGGTCAAAAACACTCAACAATGGTCAAAAATAGTCAAAAATGAGCAATAGTAGTCAACAATAGTTGAGAATGGTCAACAATGGCTAAAAATAGTCAACATTGGTCAAAAATTGACAAAAATGGCCTAAAACAGTCAACAATAGTCAATAATGGTCAAAATAGTAAAAAATGATCAATAGTAGTCAACAATAGTTGAGAATAGTCAGCAATGGCTAAAAATTGTCAACATTGGTCACAAATGGCCAAAAACAGTCAACGATAGTCAAAATAGTCAAGAATGGTAAAAAATAGTCAATAATGGTAAAAAATAGTCAATAATGGTCAAAATAGTCAAAAATGATCAATAGTAGTCAACAATAGTTGAGAATAGTCAACAATGGTAAAAAATAGTCAACAATGGTCAAAAACACTCAACAATGGTCAAAAATAGTCAAAAATGATCAATAGTAGTCAATAATAGTTGAGAATGGTCAAAAATAGTAAATAATGGTCAAAATAGTAAATAATGGTCAAAATAGTAAATAATGGTCAAATAGTCAAGGATGGTCAATACTGGTCAACAATTGTTGAGAATAGTCATGCATATTCAAGTATAGTCAAGAATGGTCACAAAGGGCTAAAATCAAAAAGGGCTCAAAGCCTCTTTAGAAAGCGCTTCAAAATAAAGGCTTTATTTCCGAGAGCCTCCTCTTCGCCGCGAAGGCTCGGGGCTAATTAGTTCTTTAGCCTCCGAGGTTTCATAAAAAGGCTCGAGCCCTAATAATAAGCCTAAAAGACTCGTTGAGTCTTTTGCAACACAACCTGCAACACAACCTCTGACCACCTGGGTGATCAAAGTGGAATATTGCATTTTTTAATGTTTTCTAATGTGATATTTTTAACCGACTTCAAACTTTTTTGAAGTCGGTTTCTCAATTCGACTGTATTTTTTTTATGTTTATTACCTCAGAACTTGCGACTGGGTGAACAGATTTTGAAAATACTTTTTTTTTATTTTGAAGTTAGACATCTTGATAAAACAGAGAGAATTACATACGACGCGGGTTCAAATCCAACCATATTTAGTTATTTAAATATATTTGGATTTATTATAGTAATGGTATTTTTCAATGGTGCAGAATTTATCAGAATATTTACACAAAATTATTATTTTTTAATGCATATAATTTATGTATTTATTCCTCATAGAACTATAGCACAAAATGTATATCATAGGGCTAGTGAATAATTTCATCCACATTCGCAATGTCTCATTAGCGTAGTGGTAAAGCATTAGCAATTATTCCATGAGTTCGTACCTCACCTTCGGCAATTCTATGTAATAATTTTTTGGTGATAATATTGTTCTTATTTGTAATAATATTGTTTTTTTCTATTTATTACATGTTTTATTACATTTTAATCATTTTATAAATTATTTGGATTGACAAACTAATACGCCAACTGAATGGTCCCAAACTAAGCAACGCTTGTACTATGGGTACCGTAATGGCCTGGAGACGATCCCCGTAATCCTGGGATCAGGAAAAATAACGCATAAGTCAGTTTCTAAAATTTTCATTTGGCGGGAATCGAACCCGCAACCACGCAAGCAGTGAGCCGAACAGCCTACGTCAAACCACTTTACGAAGCAGGCGTCAATTTTTCAATGCATGACGAAGTATATAGTTCATAATTTCGCCGATTCAAGTAATATGTAAATAGCTCAGTGAGTCAATGTGTACGCGCGACAGTATGTAGGATCGAATCCTAGTTTTATATTTTGGTTTTTTTTTTTTTCATGTTATTCAATTTTTTTATTATTTTAGGCAATTGTATTTGTATCCAATTGTATTTTTTTATATAATAACAAAGAATTGTAATTAATGTTCTAAATTACAACTCTTTATCACAACTACTTAGGTACAAAGGCGTATAAATGCGCACAAATATAAAATCTAACAAATGCTAGCTATCTACAAAATATTCTAAACCACTGCAATATTTTTACGTATTTATTTATAAAAAAGAGATACACGATAATTGAAGCGACTGGAGCGTAGAAAAGTGACACAACCTCCCCGTCCAACAGTCATCGCGGTACTGCCGCCCGTCACCCCTCGCACCGGATCCGCCCACTTTGTTGGCGAATATTTGGAAAATCATGAATTGTGACGTGAAAAACGATTGCATCGCAAAATCAAGCTTACATTTTTTAGGTATTATCTTTCTCCATCTTTTGGTGGAAAAACTATTTAAAAATTCCCAGCCGTTTGGAAGAAGATAGAAATTTAAATTTGAAAATTTCTACATTTTGGTAATTTTTTTCACATAGTAAAAGAGCATTTTTCACATTTTTCAAACTTGTTTTTTAAAGAAGAGGGTATAATAAATACGGTGATATTTTTTTCAAAATTTTTACTCCACTCGTCTAAGAGGAGATAGCCTCCAAAAATGCCTCGTTAGCTACCTGCCCAGTCTTAACTCTTGCATAATACACAATACCTACCGGCCTACGTCGAAATTAAGTTATTATCGCTACACCTAAATTACCCAAAGAATTTATAATTCTGTCTATGAAATTACCCAATACGTAATGAATTTTCATGACATCACCAAACGTTTTAAACCAAATGCAACATTCTCCCTTATTAACATTGTAATAGCGCATTATTAAGCTTAAATAATTGGACAAGCAGTTTCTATTTGCATTTCAAGACCATATTTCTGTCAATACTGAATAGTTGGAAAGCCGCTGCCTATGCGAACACTGGTATCAGATCTACCGTGTGACCAGAGGAAGTGACACAGAGTCCAATCGGCTAGCCGGATGCTGCGTCCGTCCAGGGGTATAGCGTTCACTTTCCCTCTTCAATACACTTTACTGTTATTACGGGCTTAGAGCATATTATAAGTGTCTAATGTCTATTGGTAATTAGAGGCCAGCTTGTCAAGATCTGAGGGCCTACTCTGTTTCAAACGAAAACGAAATTTCGGACGAAATTCGCGTATTTCCTACTACGTTTCTCATTGATTCCGACATTTCTTACGAACGAAAATTGTTTGACGTCTTCGTCGTCGTCGAATCTAAACGTCAAACAGTTTTCGTTCGTAAGAAATGTCGGAATCAATGAGAAACGTAGTAGGGAATACGCGTATTTCGTCCGAAATTTCGTTTTCGTTTGAAACAGAGTAGGCCCTCTGACTGCAAGCATTATTTTCAACAAATAATGTAATTCCCATCCATTTTAATAGATGTAGGTACTATCCGCGACAGGTCGAGATGACATTCGGGTTATGAGTTTTTTGCAGAATAAAATCCGAATCAAAATTAGCAGGACCCGATAAACAATTTAAATCGCCCACATAATTATTAAATTAAATTATTCTGTTACGTTGCGGGTCCTGCTAATTTTGATTCGGATTAAATTCTGAAAAAGGCTTAACCCGAATGTCGTCTCGACCTGTCGCGGACTATACTTATGGCCTTATAGGGAAACGCTTGTAACATAGATTTAAGATTGGTTGAGCGCGTGGTAAACAAATGCTTTTTTATATGACATCAACGAAGATTAGTGTTCTAAAAAATTGCACATTAACTAGGTATACCTACATACCAAAAGCTGCACTGGCTGCATCTACATCTGGCGCATGCCGTGCTTGAGTTTTTGACGTCATAATGCATAGACATAATGTCATAACATGAGTGCTCGAGAGAGGCATGCGCGGCATTTGGACGCACCAAATGAATACGAGCCAGTATTGGCATTCAACATTATTTTCCGGGAGAGACTGGATCGTACTGTGTCCATGGACTCCGTTTCATGTGTCTCCTTCTTTCATGGTAATGTCTTCGGGTAGATACAGTAAGCTTTCTTGCATCCGAACTATATTTCACCTATTCCCACGTAACACAGGCAGTCACAGTTCCGGTGATCAAACGGCTCGACATGCGATCGCCGAAGCGTTATTAGATCTAACCGACATTATCTTTCATCTCGCTCCATTAGGCTCTGGGAACGGCACGGGACGGGAACGTGACGGGTGAGACACGGTAATGACGGATACGATACGCGATTCTGCTTGCTGATGAACTTTGATTGGTTTCGACGATGTATGATCCAGTGTAACTACTGATTGATTGAAAAGTTTAAATTTTCATAGATCTGACCCTAGAACTTTAAATGGGAGATAGCTTTTAGATAGGTTTCAATCAAACTGAAATGAAAGCTGCTGAAATAGGTAACTAGTAAATCATTAGAGATTCTTGACTGAAAGGCATGTACAATTTTTTTTCTGATTTGGACCACCGGACCAGTTAAGGCCATCCATAAATTACGTCACACCTAAAGGGGGAGGGTCTAAAGATTATGAAATTAGTGTGACGTCATTTATGGATGGTCCCTAAGGGGGGCTAAAAACGCCACAGCATTTCTGCAAAAGCAATTAATGTTTCGTGACCGTTGTACGGAAATTTAACGGAATTACTAAGGATTCTGCTAGAACATAAAAAAAAAAATGCTATTGCTATGACGCGTTTTTAGCCCCAAGTTCACAATGCGTTTATTAAGAGGAAATAAGGCACAAAATCGAAGGTATCGACACCGAAGAGTCAAGTAGGTAACGAGTGTTCACTAACGGGATAATTTCTAAGAAACGATCACTGAAGCCTTCGTTTCATCTCTAATTGGTTCTCGGGAGCGGTGTTATTAAATTTGAGAATCCTTATATCGATCCGCGGGCTTTTTATGTTGCCAACTGTTATTGAAATATTGTTCTTTATTCCTGAGTACTGATGTTCGTTGGTAGATTTTTTCATTTAGTTGATGGATGTACTAGTAAACTAAGTTCGTTTTTGTGTTTGTATCTAGATAATGCGTTATGTGAAATAAGTCATACCTATCTAGTAAGTACCGACTTTTTAAGATTTATATCTTAGATAGAGCACAGTTATGGAATCTTAATAGAGAATATAATTATAGAATAGCTTCTGGCCGCGACTTCGTCCGCGTTACCTTAAAATTGGGTTCAGAGAGAAATTAAAAATGTGTTAGTAACAAAAAAGACATATCTATACGATATTGTAAGTGGATACTTTATGTAGTTATATATTCCATGTACGAACATTTCAGGTGCATTATTTCATATTTACTACAAAACAAATGGAGGGTAGGGAGGTGGGAGGCATACTTTTAAATTACCTCTGGGGCTTTGTACGAATTTATTTAGGTTGGGCACACACTAGCTACACGTGTAAACGTATGGATTATTGCACGTGGAAGGTCTTGCCCATTAATTTAACTTCGGAACATTTAGTTAATGAATTTCGTGTGAAATTTAATTATGGATAGCTGTGTGTATAAAATGATGGGTGTTACCTACCTATATTAGTCTCCTATAACGTTCTGTTTTTGGCAACTGATTGTCTTAAAGTCTACTGAGTGATAAACTTTTTATATACATTTTTTAAGGTAAGTATAATTTCTGCAATGTTCAATTAAAATCCCATACCTATCATATCCCATACATATAAACAAGAAATATTATGTTATTATGTTGCTTGAGATTTTTTTAATGATGCCCCTTGTATCTGTTGAATCTTACTTTAAAACAAAATTGCAAGAATGCATCGAGGAACCAGAGTGTAACATCACAATGTATGCTTTAAGTAAATTCAATAAAGTCCAAATTTTAAGATACCTGTCGCTTGTGCTTAACATCTTATTGCATGTTATGTATTGTTAACCTGATGTTAATAAATTGATAAAACATTATACGACAAAATTAAACAGATATGTAATTAAAACTGCGTAGCGCCCGCGGGGCGGACCGACCTTTGAATGGTCAGGTATAATTAGTAATTTTGTAAATGGGCTTATTAATTATATTGTTGGTGGGTAAATTAACCGTAGCGTGGTAAAAATATTAGTAGGTACCTATCTACGCGTGGGTAATTTGTATTCTAGCAGATATACACTAGACCGCAAAAAAAAGGGTTAGAAAATCTTCAATAACATTTTCATTTATTTTACATTTATTAAAAATAAAATGCACGTATTCATTTTTTTAAAATTTTCATTTAAGCACATTAAAATATTCTTTAATTTAGTTTTTATTTCATAAAGCTAGACCAGGTACTTTTGAAGATATTGAAGATTTTCTAACCGACCCTTTTTCTGTGCGGTCCAGTGTAGTACCTTCTCACTTCGCAATTTCTAAACATGTGCTGAGCGCACCACTACATGCAGCGAAATTTACATATACATATCTGATATCGCATTCGCAATTCAACGATTAACATATTAAATACATGAGAAGGCATTATTCATCAAAAGATGAGCCGTATTCGCAATACCAATATGTTGTCAACATTATTTTTCGCGCCTTACCTAACTATACCTCTCGCTATCAAGATTTTCATGGATTTTATTTTATTAAAAATTTGCACACACTTCCACCACTGTTATTCCTGTAAGCCGGGATCGACAATGGTGTCCAATGATGACGCCAAGATTTGACCCTCGACGAGTCCCGGAAAAAGCTAAGTTGTCTTGGAACCCGCACGCATTTAATCAAAAGAAAGAGAAAAATTTGGAGACAAGGTGATTATGACATTGACAATTGGCTTTCGTTATAACGAATATAATTTAATAACCGAACGAAATCACTAGACGCTGACACCATCCGGATAACGAACGATATTGAAACATTATCTATTGCAGCTAATTAACACCGAACAATAAATTATTATTATATTGCCAACGTTTGCGAACGCTTGAATTATAGCCGCCATAAACAATGATTTAACAATCCGCTATTGATTATAATACAATGAATTAGTTTTAGTGCAAATTAAAGTAATCAAACGTTTCCCAGTTTCATGGTGGTAGAGCCTAGCTCATATATGGGCGGACTCGAGGAGTAGTACCACCCGCTCACAGAAGCTCGGCGTAAAGTAACGTAGCGTATTTTATGCTACTGGGCCTATACTGGGCCAAGATGTCTTAAGATATTTTTTGCTAAAATAATTGTGCTTATGGCATATATTTTGTAATTAATTCTTGTCTAGACAAGAATAGATGTACATACTCAAATAATGATGCCTGCATTTCTGGAACTTACCTGGAAAAGAAAATAAAGAAGAATTTAGCATAAGTACATTTAGTATAAGTATTGTAAAAAAAAAATCAAATTGCCAGACTAATAAAATAATCCCCTTCATTGAAAATTAGTTTATGGCATTCATAGAAAGTATTTTTGATCTGAAAAAAACCTCTGTATACCATTGTACCTAAATGGCTCAAACTTTCTATAAAAAAATGTAAGTAAAAGCCATTAACTCTTAGAATATATTTCTACAAAGGCTCCATAATAATTTATCAAATCAAACATTAAGCTGTCTTAAAACAATGCCAATTAAAAAAAAAATAACAATCGTTCGTGCATCTGCATACGTGATAGGTGGATTCCAGCAATCGTGACTGGCCAGTGGGTCAAGTCGATCTATTAAATGGTAATGGCTCGGTGGACAAGCACGTACTTCTGGCAAACGGACCCGTGTCGAGATGTTTGGCTGAAGCCTGTCGCCTTTAATGGGTTGGACGAGGAGAAATGAGGATTTGTTTGGATTGAAACGGTTTGACTGGCATAATGAGACGAGCGCCCGGTGGTTTTATTTATGAAAATAAAAGTAGGTTTTGAACTTTGAAAATAGAATTTAATCAGCAGCGTCGCTATTTTCTTGACACAGATTATTAATTTATTGCGTTTTGTTCCCGCTACCTTGCCCCAAAAGGAAGGATAGGTTCACTATGTTTAAATGTCCTAAATAGAAATTTAGTTTCATAATTCAGACATTAGGAAATTGCAGTTACATATTTGAGGTAACAGGTATGGGCATAAATATTTAAAAATCCGTCCAGAAAACCGTTGATATCGGCACCTTAGATACTAACTTGAAGTTTCTTAAGCTATTGCTATGTATGTGGTATTAATATCAATTTAATCTATCGCCAAAAGTTTACACGTCACACTTAATAAACCGCTTCAACGCTTTTCATATCACATTTCTATATTTTGTCTCACAGTGAACTGCTAATTCCTCGGTTGTCTGACCACGTCTTAACGTACGCCGCGTCAAAACGACAGTTATTCAATAACCAGTTTATTATAACAATGTTTGTATAGATTTATTAATGTATAATTGTTACTTTTTAAGATTTTTGAAGTTTTATTGTGACGAAAATAAACAAGCGATTTGAACGCACCTGTCAAATCATTAGTTTGGAATTTTGGCGCCAAAAGCTTACGGAGTAATGAGAAAGCGTGCCGTCTGACGCCAGAGGCAATATTGATGCCAATGCTCGAGCGAAAATAAAAAGTAATAAGAACGTAATAAGGTGTTTCATTGATACGTTCGTTATTCTGTTAAAATAAAAAAAATATATAAAAGCTTTTAGGTGTTTCTCGTTGCACTGGTGGTTTATTTAGAGTTTGGTCATCAAACGATAAATCCTAATTCAAACTTAATTAGTGCCGCTTTAAATGTGTATCTCTTCTGGGTTCTTTTTAAATTCTATTTGTGTCTTAAAGTTCGTTTACCCGACAGTAATCCTTAGAATACAATTTGTCATTATTATAACAATAACCAACAGCTGAATACGAGTTATGTTACTTGACACGGACAAGGCATGATTACGAATTACTAGATGATAAAAACCTAGGTATAACATAGAATACGTAATAGTACTACTTATGTAATTATATTATTATCTATTACACCTAGGTACTTATTATAACATAGATGTTTTAAAGATAAAAGGAGGTAGGTACATACTTGAGGTAAGTATAGGGGTAATTGGATTGATTTTATATGGACTCAACCGTCCAATTAGTACAAAGGTAAATAGATATTGATTGTTGAAGTGGTTTGTTATATGATGCCTCGCGTATTTATCTCGGATTCATCCTTAATCGAACGTTATATACAAAATAAAATTAAGTAACGCTCTTATTTTCTCGTGACCTTTAAAGTATTGTGTAAATGCTGTATGGTTTGACCCTAAACTCGAGTTGTTCTATTAAAATGCAAATCCGTAAACGCTACAATTTGTCCACGGCAGATTATAATCTGAGGTGAATGTATCATTGTGCGCGCGCAGTCCAGTTCGTGGATAAATAGTGCCAATTGCTACGGCTAATTGTGATTATTTGTCCAATAAATACACTACAGTCAATCTAGATGCAATGTCAATTATTTATTCGATTGGACTTATTCCATTAAGTAGGTAAGTACTTAAAGTTATTGAAATTATGAAAATTTTAAAAGTGTTGAAATATTTTAATTTATGAAATCAATTTCAAGTTTGAAATAATTTAAAAGATAACAAGATAGGTATCTGCACTTAAAAAAATATTTGCGTACATAAACAATGCCATTTTTCGTCACATATTATTAATATTACATATGTTATTTAAGAGTTACGCAACGCTTTATTTAAAAAAAGTAATGCCAATGGTTACTTATATCTTTTTTTTATTTTATAACTTACGATTTAAATTATTTAATTGTTTATGTTACGAGTTCAGGAAACAGTAACGACTGGTCGCAAGTTACAACAGGGCTTATCCGTTTAAGTTACGTTCAAAACTAGTAATATTAGCTGGCAAAGCTACTGGTAATAGTGGCAATGTCTCACTGATAACCTATGCCGAAGGATTACATTACTTACAGAGGTAATATTCTGAGTATTAAACGAGTAATATGTTGACGGACATTAATGTTGACAAAACGTTTTGAGTTATCTTGTACAAATTGAGAAACCTTTTAAGATTTATTTAGTTAACGTACTACTGTACCTACTTACTTAATCTTTTTACATGGTGATGAGGTACAAAGTTGAGCAATTGCTTTTTTGTTAACACTGGGCCTCATTCAGAGGCTACCAAGTGCAAGTATTCACTCTGACACTCGCGCTGCAACCTCTGAAGTACGGATCTCATCCCAGAGTGCAACTTTACTGCACTCAATGCGTACGTAGCTTCTGAACGCGACCATGCTGTTATTACGCTATCTTTAGATTTTTTTAAGCATCAAGACAATAAAACAAATAAAGCTAACCAACTCTTGACTGCATGACATACCTACTAAAAGAAACCTCTGTTTCGGGATAACAAAAAAAAACGATACCTACACACCTGCAGCGATGCTGAGTTCATGATATCCGGTTTTTGTATGACATCATCTGAAGATTAGCTCATCAATTTTGTGTTTGTTTCTTTTTTTTATTCACCCGATAAACTATAGGTACAAAATGATTTCACGTCATAAACCCAAAAAATAAAAATATTAAATTACTAGAGTGTCTTAAATTGTTTTTTACTAAGGTGTATTTGCATTAATCAAATGAAGCCAAAAAAAGATCGGTCACACATATTAACCAGGCCGGTTTAACTTTTTTCTAATAGCAATAGCTAAATAAATTGTATGTCTGTCCGATCTAGCTACTGAAGATTAATAAATAACGCAAGGCAATCGAATGATAAATAACCAAACACAGCTCTTAGAGTGTATCTATTCATCAAATCGGTACCACAGACTACTCATTGATTTACAACTCGTATTAACCATTATTTATTTATGATTAGAAATGATGCATGTTTCCATGTAAACTATTAACGTAACTCACGAGAAAATAGTTTAATCGGTTCTCGGAATGCGCATAATTCAAAATTACTACCGATTTCGAAATGCCGGTTAATAAAATCGTAACTGGTAAATCATAGTTTTATTTATAAATAAAATATGGTTATTTGGTAAAATTTTATCTTAGCTTGTGATCGCACTAACCGAGGCGTTACCGAATTATTTTTGCGAACTATTTGTTTTTTTTTTTTTTCCTGTACTCATCTCATTTTATTTAAACTGGAATATTTTTATTCACTACATATTTCGTATGAAAACACAAATTAAAATTAAGATCAAATAAATATATTTTAATTAAATATTTATTTAAAGAAAATCTTTTTAAATTTAATCCCCAATGTATATGTATAATCTTTCACTCGAATATTTTTTTATTTGACTAATGTGGCTAACAAGCTTACGGCTCGCCTCATGTTAAGCATTTACCGTAGCTTATAGATGCTTGTAATAGGTACCAAAGGCTTCGCTCGCACGTTGCCGACCTGAAGGGTAGTTGGAGAGAGGGACAGGAAGGGGGGGGTTAAGGCTTCCGGCTCTCTCACTCATCGTACGAATCACAGCTGTAACAGCTACTTTACGCCGATCTTCTGGGAGAGGGTGGTACTACCCCGATCGAGCCAGCCCATATGAGAGGCAGTCAATTAGCTACAATAACTAGACTCTACCAAGGAAATTAACCCTTAAACAAGGCAGATCACATCCTTGCCTTGTATAGAAATTAGTGTTTTGTCCTCCAGAGGGCACACTACAGGTCAAAATGCTATCAAACAATCGGTGAACTATAGAACAAGTAGAGATGCAGTGGTGCATTACGAAAACAGTATGCATCTGGTCGAGGTCGGGGGCCTAAAATGTAGCATCGAGATTGCTCCATTTAAACTTTATTCCTAGGAGTGAGTTACGTCCGCAGTGTGGTTTTTTCCTGCTGGTCTAATCAAAATTTGAATGATACAGATAATTAGTGCTCCATCTCGTGTAAATGTGCCGAAAATTTTAAATTTGTGCCTATAGCCGTTTTGGAGTTATTCACGAATATATGATCTTGCTGGCGTAACGTTACCGCAGCAGTGTGGTTTTTTCCTGCTGGTCTAATCAAAATTTGAATGATACAGATAATTAGTGCTCCATGTCGTGTAAATGTGCCGAAAATTTTAAATTTGTGCCCCCTAAGGTTTCAGAGTTATTTCAAATCTTGCTGGCGTAACGTTTTGCGAATTCCTGTATCTCAAAAACTGTTTGCCACACAATCATGATTTTTCGTACACACATTAGTGTTAATTTGTGCCCATTTGAGACAGTTTCATATTTCAATAAATCAGAAAGGTTCGGGTGTTATAATATTTTTCCTAAAAAAACTAAAATAGCTCCTAGCTCTTAAACTGGGAAACCTAGAAACCAAATGTTAGTGCTAGCTTGTATTTCTTATTGATCCTAAGCATTTTTATAATGATCGTAAGCCTACTCCAAGGAATTTTCGATTTATTATGATTTTATTGCTATCTCGCGGTGAAATTATTTAAACCATAAATACACGAGTTTCTTATGTTCCGATTACTTTTATTAATATACAAAAATTAGTGCCCTACTTCAAATATAAGTGTACGAAATATCAGCTCTGTAAACCTTATAATTATAAAATAATTAATAAAAAACACCATGACAAACTTTCAATGGTTAACCGACCAAATATAATGAGTTGAAAAATGCGGCCGCCCGATACATACCGCCTACCATCTTAAATGTATACAATAAATTGGCTGTGTGCTAACAGTTCTGTAGAAAAGTGAATGAGTAATATTTATTTTTATATTTTCTTTGTAATGGTTAAACTCGACTTCCTACCCTTGCCCCCTGTCTAGACCCCTTCGTCCGCTCACTGTTTGTACTGTGCTACTACCATAAGTTTTTTTTATTATTTCTAATATCAAGATTTTTTTTTTTGTTTAAGGTAAGTACCTACATTATTTTTATATTTTGATGTTGTGTCAATGAAGTAATGTTTTGTTTGTTTATAATTGTTGAAAATACTAATATTTATAAGTGTTCATTCGTTTTATATCTCGATGATGGTGAATGATTTCGATTTAAAGAATGGATATTATTTTTCAAAGTCGTATTGCTGCTTATAAGCGTCGATTTTATATCTCTAGAAATATATAAAAGAATATACTTTTACTGTTGTTGTGTGTTATTAGTTAAAGCTCATTTAGCTACACGAAACATAAAAGGAATATTAAGGAAGGTACCTACATATTTAAATTCAGCATACCCTGTGATTATACATTTATTTACCTTATTTAATAGTTTATAAATACACTCCAAAGTATTATGTACGCGTCTGCACTCATAACAACGCTGTCAATTGAAATAGGATGGCTTGAAGTACGGACCGTTCGCTTGTTTATATACATTCCAATTCCGTCAGTTAACCACCGAAAGCGCTTCGTGATGGTTATTTATTAATAATATTTTAATTATAAGGTTTACAGAGCTGATATTTCGTACACGTATATTTGAAGTAGGGCACTATTTTTTGTATATTAATAAAAGTAATCGGAACATACGAAACTCATGTATTTAGGGTTTAAATTATTTCACCGCGAGATAGCAATAAAATCGTAATAAATCGTAAATTCCTTGGAGTAGGCTTACGATCATTATAGAAAGGCTTAGGATCCATAAGAAATACAAGCTAGCACTAACATTTGGTTTCTAGGTTTCCCAGTTTAAGAGCTAGGAGCTATTTTAGTTTTTTTAGGAAAAATATTATAACACCCGAACCTTTATGATTTATTGAAATATGAAACTGTCACAAATGGGCACAAATTAACACTAATGTGTGTACGAAAAATCATGATTGTGTGCCTAACAGTTTTTGAGATACAGGAATTCGCAAAACGTTACGCCAGCAAGATTTGAAATAACTCTGAAACCTTAGGGGGCACAAATTTAAAATTTTCGGCACATTTACACGACATGGAGCACTAATTATCTGTATCATTCAAATTTTGATTAGACCAGCAGGAAAAAACCACACTGCGGACGTAACTCACTCAATAATGAGAGTTTTTACACAAATTATGTTTTATTATTGAATTATATAAAAATTATATGGCCTACTCATAAAAATATTTTTTATTGTCTAGGAAGGTATACCTACTCGCAAACACCGCCGTCCACGGGGGGAGCAGACGCGGTGCCAGCCTTTAAGGAACTTGCAAACATGCCCTTTGTAGGACCTCATATTGAAGTGCAAAGGAAAAACTTCCAATAGAGTCCACAGAAGCAGCATTTTAGCGAAATGTTGCCAACGATATCGGTCGATGTTAACAAATGTTATCGGCCAGTCGTAGCGGGTTGACGTGCCGTTATTAACGATACCGGTACCGGTACTACACAGGTAATATCTGGTAACTATTCGTCGCTCGAGTTATTCTGAGCGCGTTCAGTTTCAGGAAATAGGGTGGTCCCGTTATACTGGATGGGACGGTGGTGACAGACATGAAGTTTCCATGACATTTCTCCAGATCTTCATTTTTTTTGTCACTGCCATAATGAATAAAATGTATTAAGAGACTGAATTTTATAGTGTTTTTATTTCAAGACCTTAAATTATTGTGTTTAAAGTTATTGGGTGTAAATGTAGCGAGTGGCGCGCCTAGAATATCATGATCATAGAGGTCTAAAAGTCAATCGTCTTGTTTTTTTAAAGAAAATAATATAAAGATAATGCTATAGGCAAAACAAGATATACCGTCTTCTGTATGTATTTTTTATCACTTCTTTTATTTTCATTCATCCCTTGACTTTTTAAAGAGACTAATAGTTATTATTTGCCTCGGAAGTAGTGACAGCACACAGTAAATACCCATTTCTGACTTCACTAACGTTACTGCACTTAAAAACCCCATCCATTTCCCGCTAAAGATTAAGATTTCATTACCAAAGAAAGGAGCGCAAAAAGATGGGATTCCTTCGGTACTTGCATTGCGCAGATTGAATGCCGTCGTCCGTTTATGTGGTCCGTCCATAAAACGCGTCGCATGATTGCCATCGGCATTCCTTGCCCTATCCCAGGGTATTTACTGCGAAATTTTATCACACCGCGGTCCGGTGGGGACCGGGACGGGTTCCGAGGACGTGGGACGAACGGGCCGAGTTAGCTTCGCAACGGAGTGGTACTGACACGTCTCAAGGACGACGGAGATATACATTTAAATATAGAACACCGATTAGCCAGATAGGTCATAACGTCATCTGAGATCATTGACAAGACAGACGTTCAAGATGATGTTCCGCAGGTACTGAGCTCATGGACTCAGTAGTATGACAAACTATTTTGGACAAACACATAACTCCCTTTTTCTTGGTTCTGCTAAGAGTCCGAGTCTGTGATTATCGGGCGAACGACCAACTGTGTTTAAAGACCGTTTGACGCAGTAGTTCGAAAATAGCCGCTCGGCTCATTGCTTTGGGGGTTGTGGGTTTGATTTCTGCCAGAGACAAATTTCGGTAACGGCCATTTCGTAATTTGCGGGGCTACCATTAAAAATTCTAGCGTTCAAGAATAATGTTAGTGGAAAGAGTAGATGCCACATCACAAAATAATACCATGCGGCAAAGATAACGCTATCTAGTATTAAAGTTATGTTGGTAGTAAAAAGGCATTAACACTTACATAACTGTGTAAGAAAATAAACGCTAGGGAATAAAATAGGATAGATAATTTCCATTTTCCAACTACAAACAACGATACCTACGTATTTGATTAAAACTTGCTCAAGTGTGACAGTATTAATTTACTATCCTAGAATCACTCACCACTAAACTAGTCTGTTTAATACACGTGAAATCTGATTAAGTTTCCGTCGTGAGTTCGATTCCATTATAACACTTTCAATAAGGCCTGTTGCTATGTCTAATACGCAATTAAAGTCAATACCATTACAAAATTACCGTTTATTCGCGCCTAGAGGTGTTAATTTAGTTATTGCGATATATTTATTATCATGTCTATACAAACACGGGTTTGAAAATGTATTAAGGAAATGACTATGTCACCAGGCGAACATACGACGGCAACAGTTAATAATATTGATAAAGCGCCGTGTATAGCGATATTTCATACGGTGCGGTTGCGCACGCAGCTTGTTAGCGTTCGGAGTGCGCGCATTTTTCACAAAGATGGCGGGGGCATGTTACCACTTGGCGCCAACCCACTCGATAACCGATATACCTTACGATTTATGACGGTACTTCCATTTTTAAATAAGTGTAGTTCTACCATGAATTTATACATGCACACTAGGGTGACAGCAGCACTGACGCGTTCCGTTCCAATACCCAGAAGCCCTCCGGACGTGCTGAAGGCGGTCACCAGGGAGGTCTTAGTGGGTTAGTATCCCACATACCGCAAGACAAAAACTTTGTCGTAGTATGTCATGTGCATAGAAGAGAATGTGACAAAATCGATTTATCTCGCGTTTTGTCTTGTCACGGCCCAAGAGGTCTTCCTCCCCGTCAACAAAAAAAGGAGTATAGTAGTTAGTGGATAAGTAGTGCGGTAAAAGGCTATCAACGACTATATCGCTGAGACATCGTTACGGTTTTGGTTACATGAATCGGGCTACAGGCCAAATGTAAACATCTAAACGAAACGCTTATTAGACCAACCACAGATATGGTTCGTCTATGAGATCAACAGCTACTAAATAGGAGCGTTTACGTGAACGCTAGCGTATATCGAACGTAAAACTAATGGTAGTTAGTACTGCACTCAAACCGTCGTGCGAACCGAACGCTTTATTAAAAAATAAACTATTTCCACTCCGCCTTTTGCCATTAAACGTTTTGAATTATATTATGATTGTTGTTTCGCGAAGCCATATATCATAGCAATGTTTATTTGGAAACAAATACTAGTTACATTGTAGATTGATGTCGAGATTACGTCGTTTATTCCGGCGGGTCTTTAGTGTATAGTCAAGTCAGTTTGTAGTCTAAATACACTGTCAAGTACAAGTAAACATTAACCTAACTGAAATAAAATAGTACTTAGGTGCATGTATTAGAGAGAAGCTAATAAACCACCTATTGAAGTTGCAATGCTTATTATGTTATTTTCTTGCATTTTCTAGTGACAATAGTGCTGCCTGCTCACGTTGCGTTGCTGAAGAATGGTACACCAACTTTTGTTTTCTATAAAAGAGTACCCGTTGAGTTTCTTGCTGATTCTTAGTGGAAGCAGCATTACTATGTGGTGGTAGACAGTGCTGTAGGTATTTGTCCTACATCCTACTTAATATTGTAAATGCGAAAGTAAGTGTGTGTATGTGTGAATGTTTGTTACCACGTATCTCCATAACTATCTAAACCGATTTTAATGAAATTTGAAACGTAGATAGTGTAGGCTCTGGAATAAGACATAGGTAGGCTAATCTTACACATCAATTTCCACGCGGACACAGCTAGTGAATAATCAAAATAAGTTTAAAAACTAAAACCCGACTACTGAAAAATCGCGCTCTAAAAAGTATGAAACAAGGAAATATTCTCATCTAGAGGATAGCCGTGGTCCGTGTAGGTCCTTTAGGGCCAAATGGCATATGAACACGGACCACGGCTATCCTCTAGATGAGAATATTTCCTTGTTTCATACTTTTTAGAGCGCGATTTTTCAGTAGTCGGGTTTTAGTTTTTAAACTTACTTTTTATTTAATTATTTTGGAGTTATAGGTAACAATATATATATTTTTGAAATGTGCTCATCAAGCTCTTTCATTTGATACCCCACACGGTTTTATTAAAAAATGATTTTTTTTTTGTTCATGACATTATGTCCTCTAGAGGGCGCCATATGCAATTTTATGTGACGTCACATAGCCTATAACCAGCGCGCCATTAAGCCGCTTCTAACGATACCTCATTTGTCAAATTACGACAAGTAGTTTGGAAGTTAGGTGGGAACAGACGCACATACATACATACATACATACATACATACATACATACATATATACATACATACATACATACATACATACCGGTCAAATTCATAACCCTCCGCCGTAGTCGGGTAATAAACACGTAATCCTTGTTTTGAAACATAAATAATGAAATCCTAATAAACTGACACTAACATCAGAGTGGTGGGGATAAAAAGTCGAATGCAAAGGTAATTTATTGCCAGTCTAGTCCCGGCACGCGTGGGCTTCGCATCTGCAAGATAAAGTAGTCCCGCAGATCTATGCTCCGTGCACTTCAATCTGGAGTTAGCATCTTTCAATCTAATGGCTTTTTGTTGCCATGATTTATGTATTGTTTATTCAAATGTATTGTAGTATGGATTTATTAGTCTGTGCAAGAGAAATTTAAATTTCATTGAGATTTTTAATGTGATCCGTGAAACGATTTTAGTAGTTTTTAGAAGTGTGGAGAACCGGATTTTTTTTATTTCTCTACAGGACTTTTTCCAATGTCAGGATCCTAGCAGTAAAGTTAGTAGTGTAAGGTCGGCCTAGAGTAGTGAAATCAAAGATACATCAATAGGTGAAATGCATTTTCCTAACTCGTCTCTCCATAAAAACCTTATTAGTCGATTGAAATGCAGTAAACGTTCCACAGATTATCTTGTCTGGGAGACGTCATTAACTAGTGCAGTGTTACTAAACCTGTATTTACTAGGGTTTAGCAATTATACCATGTTCGGTTTACGCAAAACGCTCGATGGCAAGCCTAGAAAGCTGGCTTATAAAAAGCCGAAGTTAGTCGATGCAAATGAATTAATTACTGGACACTAGTATTCGTTAACAGCTGTCCCGAGACTAATATTAATGTTGATTTGTTTAAGACATGTTTTGAATGTTTTCTTATTAAGGTAAAAGGAAACTATTTGTTAATTAAATGGTACTCTGAACACCCGCTACCTACATCTGTACTAATATTATCAATCCGAAAGTAACTGTATGTCTGTCTGTTATGTTTTCACGACTAAAACTCTAAACCAATTTTGGTGAATTTTGATATACACACATACACAAGACCCTGGAGAAGTACACAGAAAAAATATTAAGTTCCTGTGATATTATCAAAAAACGAACTGAAGGACGTTCTAAAGTCAACACGGACGAAGTCGCGGGCAAAAGCTAGTACAGAATAATTTGACGTCAAATTGATATGCCTGCGACTTTGTGACTAGTGATTTCGCACTGGACTAATTGTTAAGAGAGAGACCTAGGCGGTCTGGAGAAGGTTTGTCGGATTAGCCTTGGGTTGACAAAAACCTATGAGACAGTAGAGTCTACTGTATTGTCTACTGAGTAGACAAGACAGTAGAGTCTACTGGGGGCTTACCACCACCTCTTATAGCAGTTTTGTTTTAACGTTTCAGCGGCCATTTGTGCAATGACGTTTCTTATTGTCATGACAATAAGGTACGTCATTGCACAAAAAGACGCTGAATCGTTAAAACATTCCTGTAATTGAATCGCAATAAGAGTTCTTGGTAAGCCCCCTGTATTGTCTACTGAGTAGACAAAATTCACAACAACATTCTATAAACACCTAGGTATTACAATCCTTGAGAGATAAAATGAATGGGTAACGTTCATGTATCACAATTATAATTTTCTAATCCCAAACGTATACTTATTCATGAAGCAGTGAAGACAAGTGTGTCGAAGTGTGTCGAAACACAGCAAGTTTACAACGTGCTAAAGGAAGACAAAGATCGGAACTGTGTCTGTAAACGAATGTTAATTAGGAGCTGTTTGAGGCGCCATACAATTTGTAAAATGAACCAAATACGTGTTCTGTCTCACGATTTTGAAGATGAAGAGAAGACGACGTAGAGTGTCGACGTAGAGTGTCGACGTAGAGTGTCGACGTAGAGTGTCGACGTAGAGTTGATCTAATTTAGAAGGAGAAACCTTATAATGGTATTGAATTACCGAGAAATTGAATAATTTTTCGCGGACCAAAGGAAGAGGGAGACAGGTGACGTCCGTGGACACATTACGACATAGTCGCACGCAAAAATAATCTTGAAAATGTCGATATAGCCTATACGATTCATCTTCCGGTGAATAATGTCTTAGTCCCAGGAGCTTAATGGCAATGGCTAAGCGACTTAGGACCCAGGGCCTATATCGCTTAGCCATTGAACTGCGATTGTCATTGAGCTGCTATAGTAATCGACCCTCTGATTGGTGGTGGATGTACCTAGTACGTGTACATGAAGAACAAAAGTAGTCATTAGTTACGTCCAGATGTCTCACATGCCGCGCGAGGCAAATTGCCTCACGAAGTTTGACTTGCCTCGTGCGAGGCAAATGCGCGTCTTGCCTCACCTGAGCGCTGTAATTTGCGTCGCCTAGTTTGGCATAGTCATGAGACAGAACGATGTCAAACGTGTCAAACTGATTGCTCGGGTATACCCTTCGCTGTCTAGTGTCAGTTGCTTAACCATTTGCCTCGCGCGGCATGCGACTGAGGCAAACGCCGTGCTTCGCGAGGCATGTGAGTGAGCAGCCTCGCGCGGCATGTGTATGTTGTAGACACGCCTATTGTCATGCGATGCGACCCACAGCCGGAAATGACATGTTTGCGTCCATTTGAAACATTCCCCAATTGATTTGTTAAGTAACAGTTTGTTATCATCTGTAATATGGTAATAAGGAGATAAGTATCTGAAGAATTTACGTAAAGAGAAAACTATGTAACCAAAGTATGGTGACACTTTCTTCATGCTGCTGAGTCATAACATAACAGGCGAGATATCATTATCACGAGGTGAGTCGTTTATGCATTTTTGGACCCTCTTAACTTTTTTTTACTGAAATGTATGTTAAAGAAATTAGCAATAGAGCATAATAACTCAACATTAAACACATTCGCACATCTGTTAAATTCAAATTCAAATAATTTATTTTGTTTAGGCCTACGGGGGCACTTACAAATTGTCATTTTACATGTTTTCCTTAACTTCAACCGCCGGATCGGAAACGCGACCTCGACTGAGAAGATCCGGCAAGAAACTCAGCGGGCTTGTAATTTTTACATAGTTTTTTTTTTAATCGCCATTTACTTATTTTAATACAACGTATTTTGTTAAACAATAGCTCCAGTGTGCTGCCTTCCGAAATAAGCATATTATCGCACTTGCAATTCGACATTTCGGAAGATGGGCTGTACTGGCGATATCAATATGTTTTCAACATTATTTTCCACGAGCAACTGAGTCGTACTGTAGGTATCCATGTACGACTAGGACACACTATTTTGGACAGTCACGTTTCTCCCCCTTGGTAATGTCTTTGCTACCAGACAAAATTTTACATGCTTCCCTTTTATGTAGAGTGCCATCCCGTGACAACTTGTAATAGACTGAACGCTCTATCCTCTGTAGCTAAGGCCTAAGTCATAACTATTGGGCCAGGCTCATTGTAAATAGTCATTTCGATACAAATCACGGCACGACCCGCTATAATTGAGCTGTTGTGGCCTGCCAATTGAAATAAATATTTGTAATAATCTTAAATAGTAATAGTATTAACAGTTTAACGGTGCTTGCTGGCGGATTTCGTGGCTCATAGAGACGTAATCTGGTGTTAAATTGGCTACAAACTGTCGAGATACGTTTATTAGCTTATATAAAGTATCTTTTATCTCTCTACTGTGCAGAAATTGGTTCTAATTATGTTGGCACGCGAAATAAACTTGACTAAACTTATAAGAGTTTGGCCGCACTAGGTACTAATTTCACACTTGGCCGCGCGGTTTTTATTCGCGCGGATTATTCTCTGCGCCGCATCTTGTCAAATTGCGCGAATTTAAAATCGCGAGTGCGGATACATTCATGTGATTCCACAGGTTCAGAATTGCGAAAAAAACCGCGCAGATTTTATGCACAGTGCGGGCTGTAATGCTATCCTTCTCTTGATCTTTATGACTGAGCGAAACAGTAATATTTTTGGCTGGGTCCCTGTTAACCGGTCCCAGGTACCTGACGGATGGATGGACAGATGGACGGACGGACGGACGGATGGATAGACAGACATATATGGCGAAACTAAGGTCGTCGCTTCATTTGACTTACGGAAGTTGAAACCCATAAGGAACCATTATACTTTACCGACTTTAAAAAGGAGAAGGTTCTAAATTCGATTGTATTTTGCTTTTTTAAACCGACTTCAAAAAAAGGAGGAGGTTTCTCAATTCGACCGTATATATTCGTTTGACGGGCCCGTTAGCGTGGTTGGCGCGGAGGCGCCTTTCACGCTGCTGGTCGTAGGTTCGATTCCTACCCGAGAAATGCATTTGTGTGCATGAACATGTCTGTATGTCCGGAGTCTGGGTGTATATGTATATTAAGTATGTATTTACAAATAAAAAAGTAGTATATGTAGTAATATCAGTTATCTGGTTTCCATAACACAAGCTCTGCTTAGTTTGGTATCAGGTAACCGTGTGTACAAAAATGTCCCAGGATATTATTATTATTATTATTATATATATATATATATTTTTTTTTTTTTATGTGTGTTCGCGGATAACTTCGTCGTTTATGAACCGATTTTGATGAATCTTTTTTTGTTGGAAAGGAGATATTCCAGCGGTGGTACCATGATAAGGAATCCAGGATCTGATGATGGCATCCCAGAGAAATCGAGGGGAACCTTCGAAAATCGTAGGGGCGACTAGTGCGTTTGTAATTTTTTTCATTAACTATTTTAAAGCACTACTATTTTATGAAGGTCTGGAGTCGATCTGATGATGGAGCCGAAACACAGTCGAGGGAACTCCTCAACGATTTACAGCAATTACCTGGTGTTTGGGCTTGATTAATTTGTATTGATGAGAACTTTACACCTAGATGGGTTGTGACTGTCATTAGGGGTCTGATGATGAAGACGTAGGACAGTCAAGGGAACTCCTCAACGATTTACAGCAATTACCTGGTGTTTGGGCTTGATTAATTTGTATTGATGAGAACTTTACACCTAGATGGGTTGTGACTGTCATTAGGGGTCTGATAATGAAGACGTAGGACAGTCAAGGGAACTCCTCAACGATTTACAGCAATTACCTGGTGTTTGGGCTTGATTAATTTGTATTGATGAGAACTTTACACCTAGATGGGTTGTGACTGTCATTAGGGGTCTGATGATGAAGACGTAGGACAGTCAAGGGAACTCCTCAACGTTTTACAGTAGCTACCTTGTGTTTGGACTTAATTCATTTCTATTGATGAGAACTTTGCACCCATATCGTTTATAAGTGCCATTACAGGTCTGATGATGGAGACCATAGACAGTCGAGGGAATTCTTCAACGATTTACAGCAGTTACCTTTTGTTGGGCTTACTTCATAAGGTTCAATAAGCCAAAATGTTCATTGGTATGGCGCCACTAAAAATCGTGAAATAAAATTATTTTTATAAAAAAAAAACCGACTTCAAAAAAACCTGATGCACTAAAAAGCCTGAAATAATATTTCTATTACCACCTCTGCCTACCCCTTCGGGAAAACCAGACGTGATGGTGTGTTATCGAGTATTTGAAGTCGGTGCCAATCTTGGTATGCCAAGTCTACCTACTATAAAAGTAAGAAGATAGATTGGCACCGACCCCAAATACTCGATAACACACCATCACGTCTGGTTTTCCCGAAGGGGTAGGCAGAGGTGGTAATAGAAATATTATTTCAGGCTTTTTAGTGCATCAGGTTTTTTTGAAGTCGGTTTTTTTTTTTATAAAAATAATTATATATCAACATCAACAACATCAACTATAATTAACGGTACTTACTTAGGTATCGACAAGTTAAAGCGATTATTTCACTCTACATTGGTTTCACGGTTGCATGTCATTATAGTTCCATCCAACGGGCACTTGGCAAACAAGCAATGGATCGTAAAAAATAATTGTTATCGTCTCGTTGAAACGCTTCGATACAGTTTTGTTTAAAATTTCCACGTGAGTGTGGAGCTCTGTTCAGACCATAGACATATACTTTACGCTACTTCTAAGCTCCTGAAAGCGGTATGCGTACCTCGTGTTAAGACGATACAAGAAAAAAATGAATTTTAGTTTCGGGGTGTGGCTAGTGTCGCGTGAGCTGCCGAAGGATATACCCCTCTCGCTTAGCTAGGACAGAACAGCTATGGAGTAGACTATAGTATAGTTATTTTTTGAAGGAACAATATTGTTTAATTCGTACAATTAAAATAATATGTCCCAGTGCACCTTTTAAAATAGATGAAATGGATGAAAATATTCAAATATATTTTTTTCGTTTTATAAGGGATTTTTATGTCAAGTGTATATGAAAAAAATAATTTAATTTCTATGTTGTTTTTATTGCTGAAGACAAAGTAAGTCAATAGAAGACAAACGATACCTACAATATGCTGATAGATACGTATAACAATATTTCGATCGTATAATAGCCTATAACCAGCGGACGATCCAGACGCGTCCAACGATATCTCATTAGTCAAATTATTATGATATAAAAATAGTTTGGACGTTATACGGGAGCAGATGAACATACATACATATCGGTCAAAATCATAACCCTCCGCCCACCGTAGTCGGGTAAAAATGTACATACTCTGTGTCAGTGACTGACTGCCGGATATGAGTATCTTTTTCATGTTTCGTAGGCAAAGGAATACTTTGGTACTTAACTTCGATGCCGATCATGAAGTCATCAGCGGTGTCATAATATTTTTTTTTACCATATTTAATTTATTTTTTAATTTAATTTTCAGTTTTTATTAATTTTATTGATTTAACCATGCATTTATTTTTTGTTTATCTTTTTATCTTTATTTTTTTATCTATCAAAATCAGGTGACAAGAGGGCTGGCTCTTTCCTTGCTCAAAAAATTCGCTTGACAACAGGAACAGCTTGAATACAGGGAGGACATGCAGCCAGTATCCCACGCGGACGGTATTTGTTTAATTGGGGGTAGGTTTTTATTTTATTGTATTTTATTTTAATTTATGTTATATTATATTGTATTTTAATGATAAAACATGAAAAATAATTTTTTTTTTTTTTTTGAAATTTAATTTTACTTTTATTTATTGTTTTATATTTATTGTGAAATTATAATAATTTTAATAATCAATATTGGACTATGTCTGAAACAAATACATTGAATTGAATAAATTAAATACAAAAATTATCACATTAACTCGTTAAATCACGGTTTACACCCGCTAGAACGAAAAAGATCCTAACATGGTAGGTAGGACCTGAGGGTTGGCCAGTTAATTACTTAAAATACACTATATTTATTTCAAGAAAACATTCATAAGATCTGAAGGCGTCGGACTCGCACATAAAGGGTTCCGTACCACCGTAGAATAAACACATCAAATATATCAAGTTTGAGACTTGATATTTATTTTTAAATGTTATTATATTTTTAGTATTTGTTCTGCACCGGCAACAGAAATACACATTCAGTGAAAATTTCAACTCTCTACCTGTTACGGTTCGTGAGATACAGCCCGCGCTGACAGACGGACAGACAGACAGACGGACAGCGTAGGCCTAGTAATAGGGTTCCGTTAGCACCCTTTGGAACCCTAAAAAGTAGCCTATGTTCTCCGCCAAGACCCAGTCTATCTCCATACCAAAATTCATCAACATTGGTTCAGCGGTTTAGCCGTGAAAAGGTAACAGACAGAGTTACTTTCGTTTATAATATAATAGATTGAATAGGACGGACAAACATTTTCCTATCCAAATCTGTAATGTTATTTTTTTACGATAATTTATTGATGTATGATATATTTATTACTTGCCCATCCATACCTACAACAAACGCAATAAAGCGACTCCATTGTTTTGACAAGCAATGTATTCCCACTGTCGGCCCAAGACCATGCTGCAAGTATATAACAGTAAGCGAAATAGGGAGTTTTTACAGAAATGACACGAATAACTATGAAATGACAAGAGATGACACAAAATGACAAGAGATGACACAAAATGACAAGAGATGAAAAGAAATTACACAAGACAAGGAAAAGCAAACGAAAATCACGCTGCAGTGCAGGTCGTAGGTTCGATTCCTGCCCAGGACATGCATTTGTGTGCATGAACATGTCCGCATGTCCCGAGTCTAGGTGTAATTAAGTGTATATTTAGTTTGTATTTACAAACAAAAAGTAGTATATGTAGTAATATCAGTTATCTGGTTTCCATAGTACAAGCTCTGCTTAGTTTGGGATCAGGTAGTCATGTGTAAAAGAATTTCCAAGGATATTTATTTATTTATCATAGGCGTCGGCGGACTGTAAATACTGTACTGTACCTGTAATGTGGCACGACCGTAATATTTTTTCGTAATATTTTTTAAAAAATCCTTCACAGTTCCGACGTCGAACAAGTCCGAGCGGACACTGACAATACAAAGTTAGAGAGAGACATGGTTAGTTCAAGTACTTAAAATGTGAGATGGCGATATTGTGCGCGCGCTCGGAAATAAACAACGTAAGCGCCAAACCACATTTACTTGAATTAAAAAAAAACTACTTCATGAATTAAAATATGGTTGAAGGGTAGTTTAGATATCATTATTTACTATGTTTTAGAAATAATTTCGTGATCTAAATCGTAAAAACATCGTGGTAGCAAGGAAAATTGTAAATAATTAGAGCTCATTTCATAAATTTTTTTTATCGAGAAAATTTCATCAAATCGTGATTTGGATTTAAAGATACTCAAGATAATATAGTCAAAAATCATACATCTAAATATAAGATTCCTAGTCCACATACTTACTTAAAGAAAAAGTAGAATAGAAAATCAACCAAATTTCGAACCCTCGTCTTAACTGGCGTGGGTAACCAATACTGCCTATATCTAAATGGAGCTCAATTGAGTTCAATATATATATTGGTTTTTATTATTTTCACACCGCTCATGTTCAGTGTGAACCTTTTATTGCCGCGCACGCCATCTAGTTCACGTAATGGAAACATTAAAAGTCCGTTGTCACGTTGTTTGTCTATTATACACTTTTAGATAAGGCTATTACGTACCTGTTTCAAATATGTTCAATTGGTTTCGATCATCCCGTGTTACTTTGTCGAATTAAATTAATTGAAATCAGGAAGTGTCCGGTCCAGGCAGTTCACTGTCCAGTCTGTCTGGATACTGAACTGAGTTCAGACAGTCCAACAAAACCAGTTGAAACAGTTGAAACAGTTTTGAAGGTGGTAGAGCCAAGCGTAGCCAATTGACTGCAGCTCATAAACGGGCTGGCTCGACCGGGGTAGTACCACCCTCTCACAGAAGATCGGCGTAAAGCAGCTATTACAGCTGCGTTTCGTACGATGAGTGAGAGAGCCGTAAGCCCACCCCCCCTCCCCCTCCCTCCATCCCACTCCCCTTCAGGTCGGCAATGTGCGAGCAATACCTTTGGTATTGTAAGCATCTATAGGCTACGGTAACTGCTTAACATCAGGCGGGCCGTACGCTTTTTTGCCACCGCAGTTCTATAAAAAAAAAAAAAAAAAACATTATTGAAACAGCTACATAATATACTTTCTGATTAATAATAGGTAAGGTATATTATAAGTTATATATATATTAGGTTTAATAAATTAGGATGACTAAAGCAGATCGCAAAAGGAACATCCAAGATACACAACCATCCAGGAATATCAAAACGCAGGATGTTCCGTAACTAATGATTTTGGCGTGCAAACTTGTGTGGTCGGGTATACATAAAGCTAGGCGCACACTGACGTAGAATCGAAGCGTAAAGCGGAGATCGCATTGGCGGGGGGCGGTATGTCGGCCACGAGACTTGGGACTTAATTGATTGGACCATGGTATTACACGCCATTGACTTTTGGGTAATCTAGGGTTGACCACCGATTGATTAGAAGATAAATACATTTTAATTTAACTCAAGGTATAAAATGCAGTAGGTAAGGTTATATTAACGATAATGTTGTACCTGGATCTACACACAACTAAAACAAGTTAAATTGATGTCTTTTTATTATTATTTTATTTTTTCACACATTCCAGATATGACAAGGTGATGTACTTAACTTTAATAAACATTAATTTTGATAATTGAAGTTTCAGAATATAAAATCTAATAGGATTTTTTTTATTTATATTTTAAGGATAGATTCGATTTTAGAACATTGTAGTTACCTTAATTATATTAGATTTTCTGCGCGTGTCAGCCCTGCATTAGGGCTGTCCCTGTATTAATTTGTTCTGCATCGTGCTTCCATGTCCAACCATGTGATTATTTGTTTGTAATTTGATAAAGACCTCGACGCAGTCTCGTTGCTGTCGGCAAAACGGCGATCGACTTTCGCCATAACAAAATCAATTTGTGTGAGGTGAAAGTAAATTGTTATTTAAAATAATTACTTGCTTGCCGTTTTACTGCTTAGAATTGTATGTTAAACTGTAATTATTGGTTGTTTATATCAATTAAAATAATTATCATAAACGCAACATTAATTAAGTTATTCTTGTAAGTTTTGATTGCTTATTTGTTAATAATTTTGTATAACATAAAAATTCTACCTACCTATTGAAACTTAACCTCTAATAATTTGGCAAACTTAAAGCTAGGGCTGAAAAAAGTGCATTACAGTGTATGATATCTCAAAACACCACACAAACATGATAACCCTATAAAAAAAAATCTCAAATATTTCCCAAAAAGGCATCAAGAATATAAATCACTAAATACCCATCTCTCAGGAATAATCTACCATCGGAATTTGAAGCCCTATATTACGCAACATACATCTCGCTCGGGGTCTCGTTAAAACAATATAAAACACTGTAACAAGTGTAACAAATCATTTTGTAACATACAACAAAGTGTTAAAAATCATATTACGGTGTATATCAAGCTGTCAGTGGAGCCCGGGAGGTACTACTTATTTTTGGTATTTCTTTTTCATATTTCAAATGGTTTTTACTTGAAATGCGACTGTAGCCTAGGGGTGAACACGTTGGGCTAGCAATCAGAAGGTCCCAGGTTCTATCCCCGATGGGGCATGCACCAATGGATGAATTTTCATCTATGTGCATAATTTACAGTTCGCTTACTGTGAGGGAAAACATCGTCAGGAAACCTACCTATCCCTCGGGATTAGTAAATAGTCAGTTCCTGTATACACGGTGACAAGGTTCACCACCTGTCACCTGGGGTTCTATCTGGTGAAACGTGGCCACTCAAGCCTCTGACTACCCCCGAATGGGGATAAAAGTCGTGACGTTATAATATATTTGACTTGTAGAGGTTGATTGTACAATTAGGGAGTAGAATAAATTGATAAAAAGAAAGAATATACTTACAATTATTGCATTTAGATACCATAATTATCACTTATTACGTGCGTAAATCGTGTAAAAACACAATAGCGAAGGCACGGGCAAAATAAAAAGCTATATTAATAAAATATTTTGCTTAACCTTCAACGATTATTCAAAGTGCACGCACTTCGTGAGTTCCAATCTCGACTTCATTGAATCCAGCGTATCCTTGATTAAATCAATCGACGGAGATAAAACGGCGTAGATGGCTCGGAAGTCGAACAAGGTAAAGCACTTCAACTATGTGCATTAAACATTACTTTGACTAATAAATCACAGTTCTAGGCAAAATATTCTGGCGTTGTCCTAATTGGCAATCGCTCGCACGAACATGCGATAATCGCATCGCACTCGCGATCCAACATCCTAATCCTTATTGAGTACCTGTTCTATTTGAAATTCGGGCGAGTTAAGTTCAGTTCATGGCAATCAATTTGCATCCTATGCCCGCGCGAGCGATTGCCAATAAAACAACGCCTTAGTATGTCCTCCAAATTGCAGCATCCACCATTCATTTTCCAGATATGTATAAGTTCCTTTCACCTAATAGGCGCATTGAATCAACCGTTTAAGAATATTCACCGCTTTTCAATAGGAACCCGAGTTTACAAAACGTACAGTAAATTCCGTCGTAATAGTAACTGTCTTCAAGCAGCTACAAATCGGCTCATCTCAAAGCATCACGTATTCTTTTATGCGCCATTGTGCAAGGATGCGACGCGGCCCACGCGCGCGATTCGCAATCGGGCCCGTAATAAACAAACGCTTGTGACAACCCTAAAGCGAATGGAAGGTAAGGATAGCGTTTATTTATTTATTTTAGTAATTTTCAAATTTTGAATGTGTTTTATTCGAAGAATTATTCTTTCGTTAGCAATTCTAAATGGTTGGTCGTATTAGTGTTTGATAAGTTACTCAAGTTAGAATTAAGCAGCCTTAAAAGATTTGGGCGTATGTTTAGAAGAGAGATGCATCAAGGGATAAAATCATATTTTTTATTAATTTTGTAAGTCATTTAACTTAGACATTTAGAGGTATTATATTATGCCGGGTCTATACTACAACGAAGGCTACCAATTTGCTTTTGCCGCGTTGACAAGGGGTTCTAGAGCCTGCGCGATGAGAGTGTAGAACCGGCTTTATAAAAAGTAGGAACAGTAAATAATAAATTAGAATGCGAATTATTGTTGGGTTAAAAAAGCGACTCTACATGTTCTTGTCTTTATAACACACATCAACACACAGCACACATCCGTGGGCGTTTTAAAATTATGCAGCACGCCAAAATTTAGATGTGCCTTCCCCGCATGCGCAGTGCACGATTATTCATCCTACCATATTGCATTAGTTATGATCAGCCTTAACTTTTTGTCATTTTCATAAACAATCATATTTCACTTCGATCAATTTTGTGGAGAGTTGGATTGGCGACATGACTCCAAAGAACAATCGTGACTCGTTTTTAAAAATGGAACGCATTTCTTTAAAGAAATGTCACTTTGTGTAGTCATGATAATAACTTCTGAATTCCTAATGCACTATTAATTTCAGTTCGAATTTAAATGGCACTAAAAATCCATGTATATTTTTATGTCGTAAAACTCCTTTTAAATTTATACTCAAATCCAAGCGACATTAAAAAGCAAATGGTATTGAGTTACTGGCCACCTCGGTTCTGTCTCCCAACCAGGGGTACCTACGTTACCCAAGAAATATATTACCCATGTTATAGCTATCGTATTATTACTAATATAGGTAATTATCAGGCCTTTTAAATTTTCAAGGAAATTAGAATTAATATTTTTTTGCCATCACAAAATTGATTTTTATAAACGTCATCGGAACGCATAAACATAATGTAATTACTGAGCAAGCAAGCAAGTTGTTTACATACATAACATTTAGTTTTTTTCATTGAAACTCAAAAGACAAATAAATTTTAAATTTATATCAACGCCAATAAAATCGCGTATCGAGTACCAGTAAGCGATATTTCTGTACCCTCAGCGTATTTTATGTGTTGCCCATGCAAATTCGATATTCTCCCGTGAACAGCGCAGATTTAAAGACCGCACAAGTGGCGAATTGTGAAACGATCAGTGTTTAGCACAAGATCTCAATAATGTTCACTTTTAAATTTTATCGCATTCACTCAGAATTTAACCACACCAGTGTTACCTATTATTTTTTAAATAAGGAAGTACTCATTTTGCGATCATGATTTAGGCTTGGGATAATTAAGTAGGTAAACAAACATATTTTCGTAGTTTTAAATCAAGTGATAGGTATTGAACGCATGTGAATACCTATCTTTTTTTTTTGGCTTTTATGACGAAGTCTTAACAGATCACGAAGTCAGGTTTGAGTTCTTTTTCTGTAACCAAAATCACCACACCCACAATAATTTAGTCAAATTGACGTCGATCGAAATAATAATAAAACCCAAAATATAATCTTAGTATTGCCACTTAAGAATCAAAAAAGTAACCGAATTATCATACAAAAGGCGGGTCCCAATCGTGACGCCGTGAGAATTGTACGAAACTAATGTGACACGACATCACCACAAAATACTACCACGAATATTAATAAGCGAGCTTCAATTTTATTTCATATTTTTTTATAAACACAAATTCATTCACACCTACAAAATTAATTCACATTTTGTAAAGCTATCACAAAAGTTTAGTTCTGAAAATGTCTTGTCAAATGTCATCAGTGTCAATGTCATCATGTGTCAGTCAACCTCTGATGAAATATTCTGTACGAGATCCACAGTTTCTTGTATTTGCGACCTCTGTCTTTTCACTGTTCGATTTTCAAATAGTTTTTTTTGTAATCTCATTGCCATTACTTGCCAGCTATTGTATTCTAAAATCAAAACACTTAAGTTTTTTTTTATAACTAAGGAAGGGTTCATCTTGATTTTAACCACATTTAAACCTACCGCAGTCGAGGTGATTGACAATTTATGAATAAACATAAAAATAGTAACCGTAGGGTGCCGTGAGCGAGTGCTTCCTCTTCGGCGGCTGTTTGAAGACTTTTGAGAATTAAAACCCATTTTATATGCTTTAACTGTCTTTTAACATGACGACCGGAAACTATATTTATACTTAGATTTACAATATGAAAAAGTGAGAGGTAGAATGTATAGCTTTTTGGCTACTTTTCTCATAGATATAGGTAGGTATATTATAAAGTGATACCCATTTATTATCGTTGTCGCCGTTATGTTAAAATTGGGTTTAAAAACACGGATTTTGAGGTTTTAAAATGAGTTTTAGTTGGTTATTCTCCAGAATCAATGACATCAAACGGTACACTCCAAGTCAGCTCCCATAGATAGCCGCTTTTGAACGAAGAACCCTTTCAATTGCGCAATTTCTTAGTTTAAGACGATACAAGAAAAATATGAATTTTAGTTTCGGGGTGTGGCTAGCGTCGCGTGAGCTGCCGAAGGATATATCCCTCTCGCTTAGCTAGGACAGAACAGCTATGGAGTAGACTATAGTATAGTTATTTTTTGAAGGAACAATATTGTTTAATTCGTACAATTAAAATAATATGTCCCAGTGCACCTTTTAAAATAGATGAAATGGATGAAAATATTCAAATATATTTTTTTCGTTTTATATGGGATTTTTATGTCGAGTGTATTTGAAAAAAATAATTTAATTTCTATGTTGTTTTTATTGCTGAAGACAAAGTAAGTCAAAAGAAGACAAACGATACCTACAATATGCTGATAGATACGTATAACAATATTTCGATCGTATAATAGCCTATAACCAGCGGACGATCCAGACGCGTCCAACGATATCTCATTAGTCAAATTATTATGATAAAAATAGTTTGGACGTTATACGGGAGCAGATGAACATACATACATATCGGTCAAAATCATAACCCTCCGCCCACCGTAGTCGGGTAAAAATGTACATACTCTGTGTCAGTGACTGACTGCCGGATATGAGTATCTTTTTCATGTTTCGTAGGCAAAGGAATACTTTGGTACTTAACTTCGATGCCGATCATGAAGTCATCAGCGGTGTCATAATATTTATTTTTACCATATTTAATTTATTTTTTAATTTAATTTTCAGTTTTTATTAATTTTATTGATTTAACCATGCATTTATTTATTGTTTATCTTTTTATCTTTATTTTTTTATCTATCAAAATCACCCTTAGACTGGTTACCGCCACAGGTGACAAGAGGGCTGGCTCTTTCCTTGCTCAAAAAATTCGCTTGACAACAGGAACAGCTTGAATACAGGGAGGACATGCAGCCAGTATTCCACGCGGACGGTATTTGTTTAATTAGGGGTAGGTTTTTATTTTATTGTATTTTATTTTAATTTATGTTATATTATATTGTATTTTAATGATAAAACATGAAAAATAAAAAATATTTTTTTATTTGTTTTAATTTAATTTTACTTTTATTTATTGTTTTATATTTATTGTGAAATTATAATAATTTTAATAATCAATATTGGACTATGTCTGAAACAAATACATTGAATTGAATAATTTAAATACAAAAATTATCACATTAACTCGTTAAATCACGGTTTACACCCGCTAGAACGAAAAAGATCCTAACATGGTAGGTAGGACCTGAGGGTTGGCCAGTTAATTACTTAAAATACACTATATTTATTTCAAGAAAACATTCATAAGATCTCAAGGCGTCGGACTCGCACATAAAGGGTTCCGTACCACCGTAGAATAAACACATCAAACATATCAAGTTTGAGACTTGATATTTATTTTTAAATGTTATTATATTTTTAGTAGTTGTTCTGCACCGGCAACAGAAATACACATTCAGTGAAAATTTCAACTCTCTACCTGTTACGGTTCGTGAGATACAGCCCGCGCTGACAGACGGACAGACAGACAGACGGACAGCGTAGGCCTAGTAATAGGGTCCCGTTAGCACCCTTTGGAACCCTAAAAAGTAGCCTATGTTCTCCGCCAAGACCCAGTCTATCTCCATACCAAAATTCATCAACATTGGTTCAGCGGTTTAGCCGTGAAAAGGTAACAGACAGAGTTACTTTCGTTTATAATATAATAGATTGAATAGGACGGACAAACATTTTCCTATCCATATCTGTAATGTTATTTTTTACGATAATTTATTGATGTATGATATATTTATTACTTGCCCATCCATACCTACAACAAACGCAATAAAGCGACTCCATTGTTTTGACAAGCAATGTATTCCCACTGTCGGCCCAAGACCATGCTGCAAGTATATAACAGTAAGCGAAATAGGGAGTTTTTACAGAAATGACACGAATAACTATGAAATGACAAGAGATGAAACAAAATGACAAGAGATGACACAAAATGACAAGAGATGAAAAGAAATTACACAAGACAAGGAAAAGCAAACGAAAATCACGCTGCAGTGCAGGTCGTAGGTTCGATTCCTGCCCAGGACATGCATTTGTGTGCATGAACATGTCCGCATGTCCCGAGTCTAGGTGTAATTAAGTGTATATTTAGTTTGTATTTACAAACAAAAAGTAGTATATGTAGTAATATCAGTTATCTGGTTTCCATAGTACAAGCTCTGCTTAGTTTGGGATCAGGTAGTCATGTGTAAAAGAATTTCCAAGGATATTTATTTATTTATCATAGGCGTCGGCGGACTGTAAATACTGTACTGTACCTGTAATGTGGCACGACCGTAATATTTTTTCGTAATATTTTTTAAAAAATCCTTCACAGGTCCGACGTCGAACAAGTCCGAGCGGACACTGACAATACAAAGTTAGAGAGAGACATGGTTAGTTCAAGTACTTAAAATGTGAGATGGCGATATTGTGCGCGCGCTCGGAAATAAACAACGTAAGCGCCAAACCACATTTACTTGAATTAAAAAAAAACTACTTCATGAATTAAAATATGGTTGAAGGGTAGTTTAGATATCATTATTTGCTATGTTTTAGAAATAATTTCGTGATCTAAATCGTAAAAACATCGTGGTAGCAAGGAAAATTGTAAATAATTAGAGCTCATTTCATAATTTTTTTTTATCGAGAAAATTTCATCAAATCGTGATTTGGATTTAAAGATACTCAAGATAATATAGTCAAAAATCATACATCTAAATATAAGATTCCTAGTCCACATACTTACTTAAAGAAAAAGTAGAATAGAAAATCAACCAAATTTCGAACCCTCCTCTTAAAACCCCTCTTCTGATCTCTCTGTATCTTTAGGTATTTATCTCATTTCTTTTGAAGTTATAGCACCTACTTTTTATTATAAATCTTCAAAGCATAATTTTTCGCATGTTTTATAGGTAACACAAAAGTTACTATGTCGTCGAATAAATTATACAGAAAAAAACGAAATGCCAAATAAGCGGAAAAAAGTTGTCAAATATAAAAGTAACGCATAAAAACTTTCTTGTCACGGTCGTTATTCGACTTCCCTTAATCGTTAAAACTGCTGCGAACGCTTCATTAAATACCGTTAATAGCTCGACACTCGTTAACGCTATAACAGCTAATTATTACACTACTAAATTTTAAAATAACCGTTGAGATGTTAATCGGGTCAATTTCAACTGTTTTGACTCTGCCCTTGCAGTCAACGTACACGATTAAATTTAAAACGAATGTTGATGTCCCAAATGTACCATTTGTTAATATTGATACATATTAGGTATCAAATTTATATATCAGTTAGGTATTCGTCAGTAATTCGAATCTCAAAAAATTACAAATTCGTTAAAGAAGTTATAACGTGCTTGTTAAGTTTAGCTTAATGAAGCGACATAAATTATTTACGGCCAGTTAATGAAGTATGCAGTTATGAAAATGTTGATGTCTTTATTAATTTTTTATTACCATCTATTGGTTCTATTGACCTAAACATTATAATAACACGCTTGTAAAGCTTTCATCTTTTAAATTTCGAATATTAATTTTAAACATGGAACGTTAACTTTAATTAAAATAATATTTTACGAAGCACAGATAACACAACATAGCTGCATTGCCACATGAAAAAAAAAAAAAAAACATATTTCGCATACTAAAAAGTTAACGTGAAAACCGTGCAGAGTTTAACCGTTCGCGTCACGTCCCCTGTCACGTGTTGTCAGACAATGGGGTATAAATTACAACATTACCACGCCACCACGGAACCCCGTGGTAATTCACCATAGCAGAGGTCGAGGCGTGCCTCCGTGATGTGCCATAGGATTTTATACGCGGGAAAACTTGTACCGCACTGGGTCTTATTAAAACTTTACGGGGAAAGTAACGTTCGCATGTGAGGCAGATGATTTATTAAATTTTAGTAACTTTGACATGGCAACCCTGAGGTAATTTGATAATTTTACAGTGAATCTATTCTCATGAGATAATTTTCAAGACAGGTAGGTATTGTTTTTACCCGACTACGGCGCGCGGCGGAAGGTTATGATTAAGATTTATTTCGTACTTTTGCAACACGCGGTACTCTAGTATGTGTCACATAAATCATGACGTCTGTCTTTAGAGCTTCTAATTAAGAAATAAAATAACTTAATTGTTGGAACGACTGAACTAAAAGGGATCATAAATAACCTTTACACATTATTCTCGCTTTGATTCCAACCTGTGGAGAAGGTATTTTTATGATACACTTTGATGTTATTTCCCGCTCTCGTATTGTGACAAAACAATAAAATTGAATTGTTCTAATTTCAAAATCAGATACGATAAAACTGCACTTAATTTTAATGAACCATAGACAATCCACTCATTTTAAAACTATTTTCAAGACAAGTGCACTGCATAAAATATATGCGATTTACCTATTATGAATGTCTTCCTCATTTCAAGTGTAGAAAATAACTTTTATGTTAATAAAAATACTGGGCGGCAAATTTATGGATCTATAAATTATCTTTGGAACTAAATTGATTCCACTCTAATTGCCGCCAGATGTCGTTGTAAAGGAAGAATAAAAAATGCAAAATGGCGACTAACCTCCTCATATGGTTTAGAATGATAGAGACATAAAGATTTATGAATCTCCGTGAAAGCGTTTGATTTATTTGGGCTTCCTTCTACGATTTTATGTTTGAGAAAGAAATATAGTCTTATGCCCAATATTGAGGTTTATTTCTATCTTAGTTTTGAATGTTGATATTCATTCTCGGTGCTCACTTCCTGTCTATGAATTGTGTAACATTGATATTTTTTAATTTAAAAAGTTATACACCTGAATAGTTCACCATAATAAAATGAAATTGAAAATCATCTTCCAATATTTTTTACTGTAAACTAAAATGTCGGGAATATAGTACATTTTATAATTTGTTTCTTATAACATGTTTTGACGTGTTGCATCTTAAAAGCTACCGTTCGTAAACAATAATAATAAATTGTAATTTAATAACAGTTAAAGTCACCAACTTATAATTTAGTATTAATTTTATAGCGACACATAGGTACTTACATAGTAATCGTGGGTGTAGGGTAACATTTTAGTAAACTGTAAGTTAGGTAAGTACCACGAACGTAAATACATACTGGACTGTTCACTACTGCACAAAAAACGAGCCGAGCGAGAGCCCCAGTTGGGACCGTATCCCTCTCATTTCGAGTTGCCATGCCAAAATAATATTATCGTTGGGTAGTGATTGTTAGTTTTTAAATCAAGCAAATAAAATAATTTAGTATTTATCGTGATTATTGTTTATATGATAAAACAATAGTCACGATAAATAATAAATTAATGAATTTTAACACCAAAGTGCGTACTTACACACACTTTGGTGTTAAAATTCATTCCATAGATATCAATTTGGAGTTCTAACCATAGACAAGATCATAGACAAGTCTCATTTTAAATCGTGGGCGTCAGGGCAGCCGAGGTCAATCGGGGTCACTTCAGATACGATCTCAAACAATTTGAATTTATATCTTCTAATTAGACTACTGTTTGTTACATTACTTATTGCACCGAATGGTTACGCAAATAGGTCACGATTAGTAATTACTTAGGTATTTTATTGATAGCTCTTAACCGATTTGTAGGTTATACTGGACAGTGTTATGTAACAATGGTTAATGCGTAACTTACTCGTTCACTGAAATACTTTTTAAGGCGAGATATTTTGAACTGCTGAAGCCTACTCGGTCGGCTGATTATCGATTTCTGAGTCATACAAAGCCTTATCAGGATATTCTTTTAAAGCATTTTAAAGTTCCCGAAAATGGCAGAATTGACAGACAGACAGACCCCGAGATTGTAATATTGCAAAAGTGGGTTATTATTGTAGAATAATAAACCTACCATTAATTAAACATAGACCATTAGTATGTACGTTCTGCGGCCGGTGTGCCCGAAATGTTTTCGCGGTTTGATAATTAATTACCGTTACAACCTATTTAATTCGAAACTGACCCCAAAACACGAACATTATGTAAAACGGGAACGTAAAATATTTAGGTTAGGTACCGCGTATCGATGTCCTCGCTGCTATGTTTATAGAAACGGATCAATGTGAAATTTTATTAGCATTTATAAAAATTAAAACTAGTTCATAAAACTGTGATTCACATATTCTGGGAAAATCATTTAAAAAATATGCTTCATGTTTCAAAATAAGTATTTTATAATGTGTGTAAAGAACGCTTATTTCATTACGCCTAACATTCGCTAGCGAAAATAATATGACCTTTTTTGCAAAGTGAACTTTTAACACTGGCTTAATATAAAAAGCAAGAGCTTAAAACATTACACCTTTATTATTTTTATAAAGTTTAGTGCAGTGATTACTACATAAATTGTTTATTGGAAGAAACGTGCCTGATTCATGCAAGAGTCACGGCAAATGCAAGTTACACTGTAACCGTTATGCAAGATCAAAACACTTTAATTTTGGACTTACGCACTAACAGACGTGCACAATAGCGTCGGAAAGGGAGAGTGCTTGTTGAAATATTGCTACGTTAGAGGGACCCGGGTTTTGACGGATAATGAAAGAAAAATTACACGCGCCACCTCCGCCACTTTCATTCCGACGAAATTAACTTTTCGGTACTATTCCACTGAGGTATAAAAACATGACGTCTAGCCAGATGTTTTGCGAAAGTAAGTATTTTCTTATTCTGGAAAGGATTGCTTTTATAATTTAAAAATATATAAAAAAACAAGAGCGCTTAGAAAACTCAACTGTCAAGAATACAATTATTTCTTGGCAACATGTTACATGGCACAGTAGAAGGAGGTAAGGGAAGGCTTTATCCTACAGGGAGACAAAAAGCAAAGAACGCCGAAATTCTTTTCGATAAATTGAAAAAATCTAAATCACTTTCGAACTTAAATCGCGAGCAATTTGTCGGAATCGTAAACAAAATACACTTTAGAGCCGCTGCGCGAGCCGTTTCTTTGCAAATAAAATGAAATTGAAACAAAAAAATGGACGCGAACGAATTTCAGATTTACACTTCATATAACAGAGCAAATATTCTTAAGTATTATTAGAAACACAATTTATTTTGCTAAATAATTCGCTCGACGAAAGGATAATTCCCGAAGCGTCACTTCCTTGGCATAATTTGAGTTCCATCGCCGAGGAATGAGATGGTGAATGGGCCTTTCGCCTCCCAACCTTTGTAATAAGATTTTAAATGTGAAATTCTGTCTAAATGAACTCGGTCGCATTGACGTTATGGAGATTTACGTTTATCTAGTTGTTTATTTTAATTAAGTTGCGTTCATCGTTTTGTTTTGATAAATTGTTCCGTTAATTATATAAATGTTATTAAAAAAAGATAAATATTAAGATTTAAGCGTTTAAAATGTATAATTAATTACTACCTAACGTAAATAAGACAGTTTACATAAGAAGCGACATCGTTTTCATGTTCGCTATGGTTTTTTTTTGGATGATCTGCGGTCCTAAATGGAAATGCTATGACTATTTATTTATGCATAAGTAATTACGAACTCAACATTAAGAGGTTTTCCGGTGCGTTACCGTCTCAACTTGCACTAATCGAGCTATCATTAAAATATAATTACTAATATTTAAATCAATATGTGTTAATATTTTATTATCATTATTATGAATAATTAATTTATATATTTATGAAAATTTTGTAGACAGGTATTTACTTATTAGGGTTGTTGATGATAATTTCATGCATGAATATTTTAATAAGTAAATATTTGTATCTAGATACTTACACCAAATTGCCTCGAAAAACGGATAAAATACTATTTGTTATTGCCAAACTCGTTTACAAACTAAAGTATATATTATGTATAAGATACCGCTTTTATCGGAACGAAAATTAATTTATCTAACCTTTGTCTTTTGAACCAGTGTTAGTGCTATAATTTGACTTGAAAATTGAAAAATTTAAATAAATTTGTATGCTTATGTGGATTAGACTTGCACACAGGTATTTTGTCTATCCATTATTTTTAAAAGTGTAGATTTTATATCACAACTTGTGAGATTAATTAACTTATCCTATGTATAAAATAACATAACTATACTACGTAAAATCACGCTACCTAACGATGAACAAGTGGTGTGAATTTTGAGATAAAATATTTACGAAAATTCGGCTTGAGATACCTACTTAAAAATAATTATCAAATAAGTAAACATTTTTTGCGAGTCTCTTCGATAACCTCAAGCGTGATCGTCCGCCATATTTGCTTTAAAACCCGTTACCAAGTTGATTAAACTTTGGTTAACGCGAACACTGATAACAGAGACACATTTATTTTAACAAATGAACACGTTTATATTCGGCAAAATTTTTTTTTGGAAGCAATAGTAGTTATTGTTGCAATTCTTTAAAACCATTAAAAATTCGATTAAAGATTAATTGAGATTATTTGTGACTGTTGCATTATTGTTTTAACCCCTCACTTAGGTACACTGACGAAATTTTCCCAATACGGCTTGCACTGAGACATGCATGGCTTAATCGGACGTCGGTGTGAATATTCCATCTCCCATAGACAAACCCCCAAATATATAAAAAGTTATAATGGATTTACACAGGCTTTACAAATAACTTTTGTTCCTGGAAATGCTTTTTAAACCATTTAAACTGGCAAAAATCTCTATAAATTGGGCTGTTTAGATTTTTTTTACTCCGGTCATAGCCAAAGCATGTTAATATAACATAGATTACAAACGAATACCAATCTTGTCGCTATCGCGTATCGAATTAATTGTTTATTTTACAATTCTATACAATTTTTCGATTTTCGTATATAAAAAAAATATTTTATTTTATACATACAGCGTGAATACAAAGCGAGCAAGTCAGCTCATGGAATCGTCGTCCAAACACGCGGTCGGAGGGATCGTGCATAATTTATACACAGGAAAAAGAATTCTCTCCACCCTGTTTACGATCTCTTGTTGATTTTCCATGGGGATTGCTTCTAACGCGACCTACCGTATCCCCCTCACTTTCTAACCTGTGATAGGAGAGAGGGACGAATAATATTTGTTGTGTATTGAAGCTGGATTGAAAAGGATTTGAAATTTCGGCGCAATGAAGTAACATTGGACGCGGGGGAATGAAATGAATGTAGATTTAAATGAAGGTTTATTTTATATCAGTGGATTGTATGTTTTAGCCAGTGAATAATTTAAAGTCAGGGATGTAGGAGTATACATTGTAGGTACATTTTAAAAGACATCTTACTGGTACGGGTTAAATAATACATTAGAAGAATTTTATAGTGTGTAGTGTTTTTAAATCGCGTTTAAAAAACTAAGTAGTATGAGCTATATCTAGAGCTCATATTACTTACTTTTTTAATCGCGAAACTGGGTGATAAGATGCTTCCCGAATTTGGTATTCTAAAATATCCTCTCTTAGGGGGTCTGATGGGAGGTCAAAAAGTCATGGATCTCTATACTTATGTTAAACAGTACAAAGCTTCATGAGAAAATGAAGAGTTTCAAAAAAAGTAAGTAAGTCTTAAACTATCCCTAAATCAGAAATAAGAAGGTCTTACCTTACTGGCAACACGTTTTCTTTTTTATTTTCAACTTATCAACATCATGAGCACAATTCTCAGATACACCGCAGCGGGATGAAATATTGTTAAAAGGAACTCTAGAGGAGTAAAAATAAAAGTAAAACCATCTGTTGTAATCGCGAAGCGGCCTCGGGGCCTTATTAGAGGCCGCCTACACATTCGCGGGAAGGATTTTAATATTTTTGAAAGCTGTCTTACAACGTTGTCCTTAAATTATAGTTATATCAAAAACAATCCTTATTATAACCATGATTTCGATTAAAAGTCTTCACACAAAAAAAGGCCTTTTAACGAACGTCCCACTCCTGGGCACGGGCCTCCCCTCAATGCGAGGGGGATTCACGCCATAATCCACCACGCTGGCCCAGTGCAGGTCGGTGGATTTCACACGTCTTTCGAAAATTTGTTAGATTTCCTAAGACATGCAGGTTTCCTCACGATGGTTTCCTTCGCCGTAAACAAGTGATAATCATAATATTAAAGTAAGCACATAAATTTTGGAAAATCCATGAGTACTAGCCGGGGTTTGAACCCTGGATCTTAAGTCCGCAAGACGCATGCTTAACCAATCGACTATCACTGCTTCAAACGAATTAAACAGAATTTTTAAAAAATATTAAGTGTGAAAATGTTAAGCTTTTTACAAAACATGCTTTCGTTCGTTGCTAAATTATACCTCTTGCCCTCCTACTCACGCATATCATTCCCCTGTCGCGTCACTCCCCTGTACGTTAAACACGCGTTTCTTTTTGCGATTTCACACTCACACACGTTCTCCTTAATTTTACCTTTCGGATCGCATGTAAACTTCCCGGAACGGCTTGTAAACGTTTTTCCCTCGTTCCGTTTCGATTTTACGAGTCAACAGCGAGTTTTAGAATTGCTTTTATGGGTTCGTAGTATACCCCTTGCCTATGTATGAATTATTAAAGTGGATCCTGCACATATTTGTGTATTGGGCGGTAGAGTTAAAGTTGTAATAGTTTTTCTGTTTATTTAATGGGCATGTGCGCTAGGTATAAAAGGATACAAAAGGATACTATAGAAAACTATAAATAAATATAACGTCACGACTTTTAACCCGGGGTAGTCAGAGGCTTGAGTGGCCATGCACCACCACATTGTGAAACCAGATGAAAATTCATCCATTGGCGCATGCCCCACCGGAGATCGAACCGGGACCTTCTGATTGCTAGCCCAACGTGTTCGCCCCTAGGCTACAGTCGCTTAGACTTACAGACAACTTATATTTTGATATTTGCATGTGTGAGAAGTTCTGCAATAGACATTAAGTTTAATCCTGTAGTTTTGGGCTTATAGAAGTAGAAACTTCGAATACGTAAAACCTGATTTGTTACCGAATTTTCGCCATTGATACGTCTGGATCGAGAAAGCCGGTACTTACCTGAAAGAAAATAAAAGAAATTAGTTCGGTATTCGTACCAACTTAAGCTTACTTAAAACAAAGTACTTAGATAATTCCGAGAAAGTCGAAGCGAGAAACCAAGTAGTCATCGTAAGAAACGCAGCTGTAATAGCTACTTTGCGCTGATCTTCTGTGAGAGAGTAGTACTACGCCGGTCGAGCCAGCCCGTATATGAGCTGCAGTCAATTGGCTACAGAAACTCCATTATTTTGTTGATATTATTCAACGCAAAATTTATATGTATACCGACGTATAATTAGCTGCCTACGCGCAAAGGAAAAAGCGTACAGAATTTCACAAGCTGTACCCTCCCACGCGGCCCGCCCGGGCATAAGCCGAGTATTTACTCGAAAACTAACTTTTCTAAGATTAAATATTGCTGGATTTGCATCGAGGCGATAAGATGTATAATGAGGCTGTGGCCGGCGCCATAGATCACGGTAGACGGCGCCACTGAGGCGCTGTTGCGCAAACGCACTCCGCACTGGATCATAGATTAGATCGCTGCGATTGGATAAGAATTTGCAAAAATATCAAACATACCGGTAATTAGCATTAGAACTAGATTTGGATTGTGTAATGGAAGGCTCGCGAGGCCAATTAGTGAATGTTTTGGGACATATTTTTGGTCAAGGTAGTACCCATTACCCAGATAGTATGTAAATAGGTACTTATACTGGTTTCGTCTTTGAAAAGAATGATTCTACTGGTAGGTCTTTTGCAAACCAAACATTGTATTCCCCACAGAGAAAAGACTAAAGATAGAGGTGCCCTTATTAGATATATGTATGAAAAAAAACGTGGTCATTGTTTTTTCATTTTCATTGTTCTATCTACCGGTAAATAGTTGAACTACTCGCTTCGTTTTATGTCGATGTTAGTACTAGGCCTACCACTCGGCCGAGTTGCTTAGGGCCAGTCCCCTTAGTAATTAGTCCATGGTATTCCCTAAATAAAGCTGCATGGAGATTCATATCGACAAATATAATGTTTATAAGTAACTAGCTTCTGCCCGCGACTTCGTCCGCGTTCAATTCAGAATCCTACAGGAAACTCAAAATTTCCAGGATAAAAAATAGCCTACTAGTATATCCTTCTTCAAGGACCTGTCTATCTCTATAGGTACCAAAATTTTGGTTTAGGGCCTCCGCAGACTTGCTACTTTTAGCATCGGCGATCGGCGATTTTGATGCTGCGTCTCGCTCGTTCGCGCTCGAAGAAACGCGACGCAGCATCGATACGTCACAAAATCGCCGGTCGCCGATGCTAAAAGTAGAAAGTCTGCGGAGGCCCCTAGTCGTGTTAACGTAACAGGCATACAGAGTTACTTACGCATTTAAAATATTAATAGTAAAATGATTAAAAAAAAATGATATTAAATAAAATTCCTTTTCTAATCTTTGCCTTTTTGTCTCGCAGGCATAGAGTTCTTCCATAGAGCATGAAGTATGCGCATATTCGCTTCGATAGCCCCTTGAAGCTCATTCGGTCGATTGGTCTGACTGGTTTAGCAACGTGTGGACCAGACATGATGCCACGTGCAATCATTTAATGAGGCGCACGCGCATTTGAGCTTAATTATTTGGATAAGAGTATAGCATTCCCGGTAAGGATAGAGACTTTATATACAACAAAATAATAATAATTTAGCCCTTTTAACGTCCCACTGCTGGGCACAGGCCTCCCCTCAATGCGAGGGGGATTCAAGCCATAATCCACTTGAAGGAAAAAATATGAAAAGACCAAATATATAACCATGCAATAGAGAGACATGTAACAGTCCAAAATAGTATGTCATACTAAACTGAGTCTCTGGACACAGTACGACTCAGTCGTTTGCGGAAAATAATGTTGAAAACATGTCGGTATTACCAATACTGCTCATTTTCTGGTGCGCGTTTCATACAGCGAAATGTCACCAGTGTGGGGTGACTCACACTGGTGACATTTCGCCTATTTAGAAAAATAGGTACTTATCTACTCATATTTTAGTAATATAGTTAGTAAGTCGTTAGGAGGCGCTCATAACCCTGCAATCACTGATCGGTAAACGATCGAACGTTAAGCAACGCTTGGCAAGGTTAGTCAGAGATGGGTGACCATTTAGTGGTATTTGAACTGAGCGTCTCCGCGTCACGTAAAAAGTCGGTCCCGGTTGTTGACCTTTGAACTGCGCGTCTCCGTGCTTCGGAGGGCACGTAAAAAGTCGGTCCCGGTTGTTGTCATCTAGGCAGCAGTTAAGTCTTGTCAGAGGCATTCGGGCGGCTTGAAGAACTCTGACACCAGCGGGGCGATTGCATAAATTTTTCGTCAATGTTTCAATTGGTTTTGTTCATCCTGTGTTGCTCTATCAATTGAAATTTATTGAAATCGGGAAGAGGGAACTCCAGACTCATCCGGATTTCAATTAATTTCAACTGAAAATGCAATACGGGATGAACAAAATCAATTGAAACATGGACGAAAAAGTTACGCAATCGCCCCGCAGGTTGGGCACTAACTTTACGATAAGAAGAAGTAAGTCCTATTTATTTATTTAGAGTAGTGTTCACTAGGCTACGGATTTCCAATACTGATAAAAGGGAACAGCACAACCGACTTGAATCATTCACCCATACTCGTCGAAATAGAGACATAGAATTGGTACTCACAGTTTCCCATACTTATATGAATTTCGCCATATTTGTGATCCGCAACTCACGATTTCATATTACGAGAATGGCATTACCGGTGGCCATATAAAGAAATGTAATTGGAAATGAAATTGCAGATTCGCTAAAATGGCCAGATGCATTGAAATAATAGTTAATTTCTCGTGAAAGTATTACAGAGGTAGGTATATCTGAAATTGGGTGGGAAACAAAAACATTACCAAGAAAGAGACATGTAACTGTCCAAAATAGTATGTCCAGCTGGCCTACTCCGAAATACGAACCTAACGTTTCGGCTGACGGATTGTCGTGATTTGACATTTCTTCTTTCGTTTTTCTCTATGATTTGACATTGTTTTGATCGTAAATCGAATCCGTACTTCGTACGATCCGTCAGCGACGTTATTCGGAGTAACCCCCCTGTGTCCATGGTCAACCCAACTGTGTCCATGGACACAGTTTAGTTTACACATTTTTTCTCTAGCGGGTATCGAACCCGCAACCACCTAATGTAGTGAGTCGAGCGGTCTACGCTCGAACCACTGCGCCAAACGTTCAACCGTCAATGAAATATTGTTGAGAACGTAAACTTATGAACAAACTTGACCACTATCTACTTTTAAAAAACAATTCACATTAACGTCCCACTCCCCTTCAGGTCGGCAATGTGCGAGCAATACCTTTGGTATTGTAAGCATCTATAGGCTACGGTAACTGCTTAACATCAGGCGGGCCGTACGCTTTTTTGCCACCGCAGTCCCATAAAAAAAAAAAAAAAAAAAAAAACGTCAAAATTAATGTACTACACGCCACAAATCCGACCGGAAAATACGATTCTTTGTGTAAAACCGGTAAATTTTACGACGTGATTATGTATTTTATGTTGATTTGTGCAAATCAGAAGAATATTTGATCAGGGCGGGGCGCCATTGGTAAGCCAGCAGTGGGAGTCTGTGGGCGGCATCCATGACCTAACAGTAACAGGCTGCAACAACTTTGACCAAATATCTCATTTGGTGTACGTACGTAAACGCATACCACGTAATGTGTATTATTAATAGTTTATAAGTAAATCACGACTTAAGAATATTGGGGTCCTTAATGCCTGATATCTTTGAGAACTCTCGCGTCATGCTCATGACTCGCCACTACCCTGTACCAGCCTCCCCTAGACAAGTGGCATGAACGCTAATCGAATAGAATAGAAAAGACTTTACAATGTATGGAAATGTCAAACGTTGCTATGTAGATCAACAACAAGTCGCTATGTAGATCACGTGACTTATGTAATTTCCATACATGAAGCGTAGCGATTTGAAGGAACGCTTGTAGACGTTAGCCACTTGTCTAGCCCTTCTGATGTTATGTTTACGCGATCAGACGTCAAACTGCTCCGGCGCGCTTCTTGGCGTTTGTGGACGCTGCTATTGAAACGAATTGTTAAGATAGGGTCAGTAGGACTATCCCTGATAGAAGAATGTAAGGATCGTTTCTAGTTTAATTCGGTATCGGACCACTATAAGCAAAGCAAGGTCATAGCAAGCTGCCCTCATTTCTCACAATATTTAACTTCACCGATTAGCAAGGGTGAAAATGACATTAGACGAAATAAAAAAAAACTGCTTTTAGTCCAATTTAATTAATTTCAACTTATCGAAGAATGTTTGCGTCGATATCTCAATAGATTCACAATACATCTAATATCTATAGATTTTCGTAAACATTACCAATTTGGAATATATTGGGAACGGCTCCCATTTGGAGCGTACCATTCGTGGCTCGCCACAATCGTGCCAACCTAACATAATAAATCACATCCGTTGTCCATTTTAATTACCAGTCAGGCTTTATCTAGGATTCGACGTCCGTAGAATATTGACTGTAGGGTTGCCTACGGACATAAAATCACGAATTTTAGTCTAACCCTTTAATATCATGATCTCCTTGATAGCATTGCCAAACATATCAACAGAGCAGCATATGCATACTGTGACAGTTGAAAGAGCTCAATTCTTGCTGCAAATATGTAGATTATAATTAGCCCAGAAATTAAAGTGGCATTTGCGCCTACCGAGTGCCCGAACAATCACTTTTGTTGGATGTCTTTACGTAGACATAACACCATAACTGATGGCTCGGGCACGGCTGCTTGAAGTATGTGGACGCAAATATTGACAGAAATATTGTTAAAAAATGTGCAACAAAATACTTATGATTAGTAGCAAAGGCCAACTAGTGTATGCTATTATTGCTTTTTGTTTTTCAGATGGGGTTGGCAGCCCTAGTCGTCAGGATTGTCGCGCCCACTGCGCAGGCGCCGGGCGCGCACGTGGGCGTGGGTGAAAGGAATCGCCGATATTTATAGAAAAACCTGTGTTCACCTGCTTCGTTTCCACTACTCGCAAATATTGTCGGGCTATGCAAATATTTGTAGCAAATATTCAAGAGTTTTGGACAAGTTTTTACTAATACTTAAGGCGGATTTTGGCGGTTAAACAGTCGGCAAAATCAAGTTAATTATCCAGATGTTTATTTTTTTTAATCCTGGAAATTTTCGAGAGTCAAACGTTCGAGATAATGAAAAAGAATGAAGCCTTATCTAGAATGTTCGTCTTGCAGACATTGAGTATGTAAATCACAAAGTTACCAGAATTTGTGGTCAAGTTTTATTTTTTTTATAAATTCGATAGGTATGTTAAATAACTTACATTTAACAGCAGCAGGAAACATTTTGTAACAACAAAGTGTCACAATCTCGAAGGACTTAAACCCACACTCATTTCTTTGTTACAAATAAGTAATCCGATCCAACAATAAATTAAAAAAATACACCTACACAATAACAATCGCTACTTATAAACGGCCATAATGTTTATAAAAGATTAAGACCATAGGACCACACATACACTGACAAATTAAGACGATACAAGAAAAAAATGAATTTTAGTTTCGGGGTGTGGCTAGCGTCGCGTGAGCTGCCGAAGGATATATCCCTCTCGCTTAGCTAGGACAGAACAGCTATGGAGTAGACTATAGTATAGTTATTTTTTGAAGGAACAATATTGTTTAATTCGTACAATTAAAATAATATGTCCCAGTGCACCTTTTAAAATAGATGAAATGGATGAAAATATTCAAATATATTTTTTTCGTTTTATATGGGATTTTTATGTCGAGTGTATTTGAAAAAAATAATTTAATTTCTATGTTGTTTTTATTGCTGAAGACAAAGTAAGTCAAAAGAAGACAAACGATACCTACAATATGCTGATAGATACGTATAACAATATTTCGATCGTATAATAGCCTATAACCAGCGGACGATCCAGACGCGTCCAACGATATCTCATTAGTCAAATTATTATGATAAAAATAGTTTGGACGTTATACGGGAGCAGATGAACATACATACATATCGGTCAAAATCATAACCCTCCGCCCACCGTAGTCGGGTAAAAATGTACATACTCTGTGTCAGTGACTGACTGCCGGATATGAGTATCTTTTTCATGTTTCGTAGGCAAAGGAATACTTTGGTACTTAACTTCGATGCCGATCATGAAGTCATCAGCGGTGTCATAATATTTATTTTTACCATATATAATTTATTTTTTAATTTAATTTTCAGTTTTTATTAATTTTATTGATTTATCCATGCATTTATTTTTTGTTTATCTTTTTATCTTTATTTTTTTATCTATCAAAATCACCCTTAGTCTGGTTACCGCCACAGGTGACAAGAGGGCTGGCTCTTTCCTTGCTCAAAAAATTAGCTTGACAACAGGAACAGCTTGAATACAGGGAGGACATGCAGCCACTATCCCACGCGGACGGTATTTGTTTAATTAGGGGTAGGTTTTTATTTTATTGTATTTTATTTTAATTTATGTTATATTATATTGTATTTTAATGATAAAACATGAAAAATAAAAAATATTTTTTTATTTTTTTTAATTTAATTTTACTTTTATTTATTGTTTTATATTTATTGTGAAATTATAATAATTTTAATAATCAATATTGGACTATGTCTGAAACAAATACATTGAATTGAATAATTTAAATACAAAAATTATCACATTAACTCGTTAAATCACGGTTTACACCCGCTAGAACGAAAAAGATCCTAACATGGTAGGTAGGACCTGAGGGTTGGCCAGTTAATTACTTAAAATACACTATATTTATTTCAAGAAAACATTCATAAGATCTGAAGGCGTCGGACTCGCACATAAAGGGTTCCGTACCACCGTAGAATAAACACATCAAAAATATCAAGTTTGAGACTTGATATTTATTTTTAAATGTTATTATATTTTTAGTATTTGTTCTGCACCGGCAACAGAAATACACATTCAGTGAAAATTTCAACTCTCTACCTGTTACGGTTCGTGAGATACAGCCCGCGCTGACAGACGGACAGACAGACAGACGGACAGCGTAGGCCTAGTAATAGGGTCCCGTTAGCACCCTTTGGAACCCTAAAAAGTAGCCTATGTTCTCCGCCAAGACCCAGTCTATCTCCATACCAAAATTCATCAACATTGGTTCAGCGGTTTAGCCGTGAAAAGGTAACAGACAGAGTTACTTTCGTTTATAATATAATAGATTGAATAGGACGGACAAACATTTTCCTATCCATATCTGTAATGTTATTTTTTACGATAATTTATTGATGTATGATATATTTATTACTTGCCCATCCATACCTACAACAAACGCAATAAAGCGACTCCATTGTTTTGACAAGCAATGTATTCCCACTGTCGGCCCAAGACCATGCTGCAAGTATATAACAGTAAGCGAAATAGGGAGTTTTTACAGAAATGACACGAATAACTATGAAATGACAAGAGATGTGACAAAATGACAAGAGATGACACAAAATGACAAGAGATGAAAAGAAATTACACAAGACAAGGAAAAGCAAACGAAAATCACGCTGCAGTGCAGGTCGTAGGTTCGATTCCTGCCCAGGACATGCATTTGTGTGCATGAACATGTCCGCATGTCCCGAGTCTAGGTGTAATTAAGTGTATATTTCGTTTGTATTTACAAACAAAAAGTAGTATATGTAGTAATATCAGTTATCTGGTTTCCATAGTACAAGCTCTGCTTAGTTTGGGATCAGGTAGTCATGTGTAAAAGAATTTCCAAGGATATTTATTTATTTATCATAGGCGTCGGCGGACTGTAAATACTGTACTGTACCTGTAATGTGGCACGACCGTAATATTTTTTCGTAATATTTTTTAAAAAATCCTTCACAGGTCCGACGTCGAACAAGTCCGAGCGGACACTGACAATACAAAGTTAGAGAGAGACATGGTTAGTTCAAGTACTTAAAATGTGAGATGGCGATATTGTGCGCGCGCTCGGAAATAAACAACGTAAGCGCCAAACCACATTTACTTGAATTAAAAAAAAACTACTTCATGAATTAAAATATGGTTGAAGGGTAGTTTAGATATCATTATTTGCTATGTTTTAGAAATAATTTAGTGATCTAAATCGTAAAAACATCGTGGTAGCAAGGAAAATTGTAAATAATTAGAGCTCATTTCATAAATTTTTTTTATCGAGAAAATTTCATCAAATCGTGATTTGGATTTAAAGATACTCAAGATAATATAGTCAAAAATCATACATCTAAATATAAGATTCCTAGTCCACATACTTACTTAAAGAAAAAGTAGAATAGAAAATCAACCAAATTTCGAACCCTCCTCTTAAACAAGACCTCTACATCGTTATTTCTACAAATAAAAAGTGAAAATGCACGAACGACCCGACTCGTCCCGCGTGTCAAGTTGAACTGGCTAATCTACATAAGGATGTTACATCTAATAAACATGAAATGTACAAAATAAACATACTGATATGGTGCGGATAACTGAGGTTATTTACGTAATCTTTGACAGTTTTATTTCGAACGTTTTATTAATCAAAATTAGACTCTATTACATTGTGAATGAGGTGATATGGAGTGTGTTGATAAGCGATAAGCGCCTCTGGATCGCTCTCACGGGTCCCGCGCCCACACGTTTTGGGACCTAGATTAGTACTTAAGCAACCAGTCTCGTGTGATCGTCCAATAAATGATAGTAAAGTATAATATAGTAGTACCTATAGTAGTATAATAGTAATGGTTTTGTTAGTAAACTGAAGTAATCCGTGAAGTTAACGTCGATTTAAAAGATAGTGTTATGGTAAATGATAATATCGAAGAGATAAAATAGTTTAGGAACAGGATTGTTGCTTGCTTTAAGTGCAAGTGATATTTTTCAAATGTTTGTTAAATACAGGGTTAAAGGAAGTTACGAGGAGAAGTGAATTAAGTACTGGAAAAAAATAAATTAAGGGTAAAATGTGGGTCAGACACAGAAACATTTGACGTATCAGAAGGGCTAGACAAGTGGCTGACGTCTACAAGCGTTCCTTCAAATCGCTACGCTTTATGTATAGAAATGACATAAGTCACGTGATCTACATAGCAACTTGTTGTCGATCTACATAGCGACGTTTGACATTTCCATACATTGTGAAGTCTATTCTATTCTATTCGATTAGCGTTCATGCCCCTTGTCTAGGGAGGCGGGTACAGTATGCAAAATAGACGGATCTCGTACTGTGTACAAAATACACGCATTTCGTCGGGTGTACAAATTTGACACATCTCGTCCGGTGTGTAAGATAGATGCACCGTGCCCGGTGTACAAAATAGATGCGTTTCGTACCGTGTACAAAATACACGCATTTCATTGGGTGTACAAATTTGACACATCTCGTCCGGTGTGTAGGATGCACCTTGTCCGGTGTACAAAATAGACGCATCTGATTCTGTCCCTTTTGTTTCCATTTGAAAGTTTTCACTACCACTACCTTGTGATTTACCAATTTCTATCCGTTATAATTCTATTTTATTGTCATTTTAGTTATTTAACTTTGAATAAATTATTTAATCAGAATATGCAAAGATAAACAGTTATTAATACTTTATGTCCCTCTCGCCAGAGCACTCGTTTGCTGCAAACGAAACGCATAAACCGATTGATTAAAATTTAATTACTATTTTGTAATATCGCTTTCCCGCTATCGTTCCCTGCAATTAATGTTAAATTAATATTTATTTTAACAATCTGTTAACTACAACTTTATCCACATTAATTAGACTAATCAGTGTTTAATTAATCGGACTCTCCGTTTATGACTAAATTGTTTATTGATTTTAACCGGTAATTGAACGAGGATATTATATTTAATATCTGTATAATAAAATAGGTACTTATTTATGATCGCTCTTGTGGGCGTAGAAGTGTAATAATGAGTTAAGTAAGCCGTTTTCTCATGGAAACCAGAATAATACATTCCAATCATAATTACCAAGCTAAGCTTTTATTGGACTATTAATGATTTATTATCAAATTGCAGAAGTTTTCAGATTTACTTAAAAAGGAGATAAGTACTTAAAGTCAACCGGTGTTGTTACAAAAATGTTAAACTCGTTGTGAACAGGGGAAATTTGACTTGACACGCGTCTAGCCAAATTGCCCCTGTAAATCTCCATATAACTCGTGTAATAACACGGTGCGAATTTAAACAGTGTTCTAAATACAACAATAAAATACTTACTCCCACATTTACAAAGATATTTAGCCAGTTTACAATGGTTTTACAAAGCATTTCTAGGAACAAAAGTGATTTGTAAGTCTATCATAACTTTCTATAAAGGGGGTCAGTGTAACAAAGTTATCTGGTGACTAAAAGAGGAACTCATATTTTTAATAAGAAATGTCTTAAGTTTTGAGTTTTATATCGTCACAAGTGACGGTCTCAGCAGGCCATAAAAGCTTGTAGGACTTTACACCCGTTTTTAATAAAAAAAGTACTTTTTAGAGTTAATATTCTCAGTACAGTAACTATCTAATAACTTTAAATGAGACAGTAGTATAATTTCCTTGAAACAATAACCTATCATTACATCCGCTCGACAATTTAGTGTCCTTTAAAACTCACGCCTCTTTTACAGGACCATTTGTCAAACTGTATACGTACCTACTTATTTATAGCGCACAATATATTAAACACGATGCTCTTAGTCTGCTCGCCGTAATATATTCGAAGTCGTAATTATACGGGGCTAGTTGCGACGTCCTTTGAATAATGTATGCGCGCGCGCCGCTCGCGTTCACTTTGACAATCCGATTTGATTTGGATACGGTGTGGTCTGCTTGTATGGGCAAAGGTCCTGCCTTAAAAGATAGACAGACAAGTGAACTACAGCAGACTGCATTGATAAACTTCCAATTGCCCACAACTATAATTGTGGTAGAATCAAGCTGTAGCCTCATAGATATAGTACCACCCTCACACAGAAGTTCGGCGTAAAGTAGCTATTACAGCTGCGTTTCGTATGATGAGTGAGAGAGCCGGAAGCCCAACCCCCCTCCCCATTCCCCTCCGCTTCAGGTCAGCAACGTGCGAGCGATGCCTTTGGTATTCCAAGCATCTATAGGCTACGGTAACTGCTTAACATCAGGCGGGCAACATTTAGCACATTAGTAACACAAAAAAAGTTCTTATATAAGCACTATTTGCAAACTTTGTCAAACAAAACCTCCATATTATCTGTTCTTTCTTACATAATGTTAGTAACAAAAACATTCCAGTGTAACTCGTGTAACTCCTTAATGAAGCCACCAGACAGTTCGTAACCCTAAGAACCCAAAACCGCGATGGAGCAAACATCAACTAAATGATTTTACGGAGAACATAATTAATGTATGGTGTAACTGAATAATCTGCTGAATAGATTAGTGTGGTTTTGTGTACCTCGTCTTAGGTTACGTAAGGGATGGGACGGGGTTACAGAGTTAGCGGTTACGATTATTAAAGCTTGAACTAAATTATAAAGTTCAGAAAACGGATGGCTTTGAAGCTGCGATATTACATTTGATAAGTATTTGACGGTTTTTAATTAATCCTTTTCTTTTAATGATGGTTGAGCCAAGCTGTAGTTTATTGGCTAGCTCGACTTGGGTAGTACCACCCTCTCACAGAAGATCGGCGTAAAGTAGCTATTACAGCTGTGTTTCGTACGATGAGTGAGAGCGCTGGAAGCCCAACTCCCCCCCCCCCTTCCTCACTTAAGTATTCGGTGCCAGTAGCTAGTGGAACATTCAGTCACTCAGCTTCAGCTGCGTCTACAAGCCCCGAGGAACCGTGCCTGAGCAATTGGCTTGTGCATATGCCGCGCATGCGAACCCGAGCACTCATATTATGACATATGTCTATGCATTTCGACGTCAAAACTGAGTGCTAGAGCGAAGCATGCGTTTGATGTCAGCCAATCAGATATGACGCTATACCTATCCACGTGGTCAGACATCAAAACTGATTGCCCGAGTGCGCCCCTCGGATCATGGAGGCGCACTTATTGCCTATTCATTTCTTTTCAAATGTTCGGACCAGCTCACCGCTCGCTCTATACCCGTGGCCCACACTGTGGGAACGTCATGTGAAATGCTGAATCGCTTTTGTTACAACAGTTAAAGTTATTAAGAGTAATGTACTGTGAAAGCGGCGCACACAGTGATCTATATGCGTGCGGCGTGCCTTTGTCATGGAGAAAAGTTTCGGATCCGTGTGGAGTAAAGTATTGCTTTTAAAATTTGTATGTTTCCTTAAATCTAAGACTTTAGAACTTTCTATTATGTGACTGAGGTGGCAAACAAGCTTACCTTAAGCAAGCCCACCTGATGTTATGTAGTTACCGTAGCCTATAGATGCTTGCAATACCAAAGCACAGTGGAAGTAACATACCTACAGTGAGCCGTCGAAGACTTCTAGACAGAAGAATCGTGCGGGGTACAAGGGCCAAGGGGCGGAAACCATAGAGGAAAAATAAAGTTAATGTGTGTGGGACCAGATTTAGGAGCTGGCAGAAAAGAGGATGGAACAATAGAGCATAAACTCTCAATGGGAGGAAGAGAGACAATATAGTTTTAAAAATTCCCACGCGAATACTCAAGGTATACCTAAGACGATATAGCCTTTGCTGGTTACCAACTGATTCATACAATGTTGTTTCAAGACTGTAAATCCAATTCCTTTAAGGTAATCCTATACCTTGTTTATACACACACGTTAGGCGTAGCGCGGTGGGCAGGGAGGCGGCTATTGTTATTGCTATTTATAACGCTATAATCCAGCCTCTACAGCGCTTGCCATGGTAAGTGCGAATTGAACGCCGAGCCGATGGCCTGAGACAGGGCATTCAACAGCTACTTACCGATAAGGGACTAGAATTCTATCTGGATAGCATTATGACTTCTTTTAAAGGTTACTAGCAATGTGAGGTCATTACATAACAGTTCTGATAGCCCAAACTAAGCTAATACTTCTGCTAGAAGTGGACTTCAATATTTTCATAGCCAGGATGGGGAGGAAATCTTCCGGTTAAGAAAGCAGCCTCTGTAACCAGTAGATATGTAGGTTTTGAGTAATTTCGTTAAATAACTTTACATGTTTAAGTATGTAGTTGACACCGACAAAGGTCGCATCGGTTGAAATTACGTTGAAAAGGACCGTGTGAACATCGGTTTGTCACCAAAAAGGCGGTTAATTGCAATATGATCAATCTGTAACACTTGCAATGTAGCCTCTTTGAACATCCGTGCACCTGACGCATTTGTACAAAGTGTCTATTTTGTATACGTCGGTGTACAAAATTAACACTATGTACAAAATAGACACTTTGTTCAAATGCGTCAAGTGCACGGATTCTATATTGTACACCGGTGTCTATTTTAAACATCGAAGTGTAAAAAATAGACACATATTATCCGGTATATAAAATAGACGCGTTTCTTTTGTTTTGAGCGTGACGTGACAAAATGGTGATAGCTATGTCACAAGCCAGTAGATAGTCCAAACAACCTTCTTGGCTTTTCCTTTAAACATGTAGTAGATATCCCAAATTACCGTAATATCCCATATCCCATATCCCGCGTTGTCTCATATCGGTACAGCACCTCTCGGGACGGTTATCCGTGCATTTGCATAATTCCGCTGTGTGTATGCCCGGGCGCTGCACTATAACGATCAGCCGACTACACGGTTTTAATATCCACTCTAATAACGGACACTATACATTATACAATCCTCTATAGTTATCTCTAAATCATTTAGAGATTTTAGCCTGTTTACAAGGGTTTTAAAAAGCATTTCTAGGAACGAAAGCGATTTGTAATGCCAGTGTAAGACCATCATAACGTTTTATAAATTTGGGGGTTTGTTTTTAATTAGTTGGTGCATTTTGACAGCTAGAAATGTCACTTTTTTTGTGAAAATGAACCTTATTTGTTCTATTTATATCAAAAAGTGACATAAAATCGGTAAAATTGCAACAGCTAATTAAAAACGAACTTTATAGCGCACTGAGACCCACTACAAGTACAACTCCGGTTACTTAAACATTCTGAGCATCATAGGTCTCTATTCTATTTTCTACTAACAACTTTACCAACTCCTCCTTTAACTAAGCAAGCCGTCATTTTCTTGGATGGAAAATTAAGGTACCTTACAAAATAAATTTGTCGCCTTTCCGCGGATTAAAACTAATTAAACACTGCCAACATATACACGAATCTTCGTTCCGTGCACAGTTACAGTTATTATTCGTAATAAGGACTGTAATCACGGGGATCAGACGGTGCTCTCCGCAAATTGCTGGCAGATGGTACTAACGTCACGTACTGTCGTGTTATGAGAATAGTAGAGTTTCGCATCAGATACTAGGTTTTACCCGCGGCGGTCTTCGTATACTTCGAGATATAGCCTATTTCACTCAAGGGTAGTGTAGCTAGTGTGTATTATTCCAGCAGATATGGTAGGTACCTCCTAACCAGAGTTGGGCAATATTTAATTGCAATTAATTAATCACTAATTGCATGTGGTGTCACAATTAACAATTAATTTTGAGTTGTTTGTCAATCGCGAACAAATCACAATTAATTGTTAATTGTGACATCACCTGCAATTTGCAATTAATTAATCGCAATTAAATTTTGCCCAACTCTGCTCCTAACAATGTAACCACACTGAGCACAAGTCATGAAGCATGTATGCAACTTGCAGCGATTTTCATGCACTCGCAATTCGACAACAAGGCATTTTGATGCGTATTATTCACTAGAATATGAGCCATGTAATGTAAAGCTATTATCGCGATGTTTTTTTTTATTAGTAACCGCAAGTAACTATGGAATTAACGATACTTGGTATACAATATGTTAAAAAACCCTGTCCGAGCTGAAACCGGTATTTAGGCTTCCCAATCACATGACCAAATAAAATAAAAATAAAAAATATTCATGATAGTAAACATATTAATGACAATTTAAAATGCCAATTTTTTTTTGCCTTTTTCCCTCAAAATGTAGCAAATTTTAAAAATTATGACAACACCGTTACCGGAAGTAATTACGTTAGATCGTGTGGCGGCACCTCTGACCACAAAGTATGTGATGACGTCATTTTATGTTTTTTTATATGTAAACGGTGTATTTGTTTTCCAAAAAAATATGGGAGGCCTTTGCCCAGCAGTGGGACACTTACTATGCTAAAAAATATAAAAGCAAATGTAAAAAATATATAAAAAAAAATGTTTTTTTTTACAAAAATAGAATCTAATCTCGATACCCAACAATACGTTTTCGGGTCGGACAGGGTTTTCTTAACATATTGTATATGGGAAGTCTCACAACAGTGACTTCCCTACATCGCGGCTTGAGAACTACGTTTCGAATCAATTGGAATGAAGTTCCTAAAGAAAATTGTGTATTGGCTGGGGACGAAACTGCTTAGGTAAGATAATTTCATCAAAATTTAAGACCAAATAACCAACTCAAGCGCGTCAAATAAAATCGTTGATAGTTATATCTAGAATGCAAATTCTGATTACGAAAAGATCAAGCTGTGCCATTAAGACGATACAAGAAAAAAATGAATTTTAGTTTCGGGGTGTGGCTAGCGTCGCGTGAGCTGCCGAAGGATATATCCCTCTCGCTTAGCTAGGACAGAACAGCTATGGAGTAGACTATAGTATAGTTATTTTTTGAAGGAACAATATTGTTTAATTCGTACAATTAAAATAATATGTCCCAGTGCACCTTTTAAAATAGATGAAATGGATGAAAATATTCAAATATATTTTTTTCGTTTTATATGGGATTTTTATGTCGAGTGTATTTGAAAAAAATAATTTAATTTCTATGTTGTTTTTATTGCTGAAGACAAAGTAAGTCAAAAGAAGACAAACGATACCTACAATATGCTGATAGATACGTATAACAATATTTCGATCGTATAATAGCCTATAACCAGCGGACGATCCAGACGCGTCCAACGATATCTCATTAGTCAAATTATTATGATAAAAATAGTTTGGACGTTATACGGGAGCAGATGAACATAGATACATATCGGTCAAAATCATAACCCTCCGCCCACCGTAGTCGGGTAAAAATGTACATACTCTGTGTCAGTGACTGAATGCCGGATATGAGTATCTTTTTCATGTTTCGTAGGCAAAGGAATACTTTGGTACTTAACTTCGATGCCGATCATGAAGTCATCAGCGGTGTCATAATATTTATTTTTACCATATTTAATTTATTTTTTAATTTAATTTTCAGTTTTTATTAATTTTATTGATTTAACCATGCATTTATTTATTGTTTATCTTTTTATGTTTATTTTTTTATCTATCAAAATCACCCTTAGACTGGTTACCGCCACAGGTGACAAGAGGGCTGGCTCTTTCCTTGCTCAAAAAATTCGCTTGACAACAGGAACAGCTTGAATACAGGGAGGACATGCAGCCAGTATCCCACGCGGACGGTATTTGTTTAATTAGGGGTAGGTTTTTATTTTATTGTATTTTATTTTAATTTATGTTATATTATATTGTATTTTAATGATAAAACATGAAAAATAAAAAATATTTTTTTATTTTTTTTAATTTAATTTTACTTTTATTTATTGTTTTATATTTATTGTGAAATTATAATAATTTTAATAATCAATATTGGACTATGTCTGAAACAAATACATTGAATTGAATAATTTAAATACAAAAATTATCACATTAACTCGTTAAATCACGGTTTACACCCGCTAGAACGAAAAAGATCCTAACATGGTAGGTAGGACCTGAGGGTTGGCCAGTTAATTACTTAAAATACACTATATTTATTTCAAGAAAACATTCATAAGATCTGAAGGCGTCGGACTCGCACATAAAGGGTTCCGTACCACCGTAGAATAAACACATCAAAAATATCAAGTTTGAGACTTGATATTTATTTTTAAATATTATTATATTTTTAGTATTTGTTCTGCACCGGCAACAGAAATACACATTCAGTGAAAATTTCAACTCTCTACCTGTTACGGTTCGTGAGATACAGCCCGCGCTGACAGACGGACAGCGTAGGCCTAGTAATAGGGTCCCGTTAGCACCCTTTGGAACCCTAAAAAGTAGCCTATGTTCTCCGCCAAGACCCAGTCTATCTCCATACCAAAATTCATCAACATTGGTTCAGCGGTTTAGCCGTGAAAAGGTAACAGACAGAGTTACTTTCGTTTATAATATAATAGATTGAATAGGACGGACAAACATTTTCCTATCCATATCTGTAATGTTATTTTTTACGATAATTTATTGATGTATGATATATTTATTACTTGCCCATCCATACCTACAACAAACGCAATAAAGCGACTCCATTGTTTTGACAAGCAATGTATTCCCACTGTCGGCCCAAGACCATGCTGCAAGTATATAACAGTAAGCGAAATAGGGAGTTTTTACAGAAATGACACGAATAACTATGAAATGACAAGAGATGACACAAAATGACAAGAGATGAAAAGAAATTACACAAGACAAGGAAAAGCAAACGAAAATCACGCTGCAGTGCAGGTCGTAGGTTCGATTCCTGCCCAGGACATGCATTTGTGTGCATGAACATGTCCGCATGTCCCGAGTCTAGGTGTAATTAAGTGTATATTTAGTTTGTATTTACAAACAAAAAGTAGTATATGTAGTAATATCAGTTATCTGGTTTCCATAGTACAAGCTCTGCTTAGTTTGGGATCAGGTAGTCATGTGTAAAAGAATTTCCAAGGATATTTATTTATTTATCATAGGCGTCGGCGGACTGTAAATACTGTACTGTACCTGTAATGTGGCACGACCGTAATATTTTTTCGTAATATTTTTTAAAAAATCCTTCACAGGTCCGACGTCGAACAAGTCCGAGCGGACACTGACAATACAAAGTTAGAGAGAGACATGGTTAGTTCAAGTACTTAAAATGTGAGATGGCGATATTGTGCGCGCGCTCGGAAATAAACAACGTAAGCGCCAAACCACATTTACTTGAATTAAAAAAAAACTACTTCATGAATTAAAATATGGTTGAAGGGTAGTTTAGATATCATTATTTGCTATGTTTTAGAAATAATTTCGTGATCTAAATCGTAAAAACATCGTGGTAGCAAGGAAAATTGTAAATAATTAGAGCTCATTTCATAAATTTTTTTTATCGAGAAAATTTCATCAAGTCGTGATTTGGATTTAAAGATACTCAAGATAATATAGTCAAAAATCATACATCTTAATATAAGATTCCTAGTCCACATACTTACTTAAAGAAAAAGTAGAATAGAAAATCAACCAAATTTCGAACCCTCCTCTTAAGCTCAGTACATACTAGCGATAGATTGACACGCATGCAAATTATTTTTAATAGACATTGCGACAAGTCTTGTCGCAATGTTCATTTCTTGTTTGTTTTATGAAATTAGTAAGCGCACACGTTTAGTTCTATTACGTTTATGAGAATACGTATATGATAATGTTTTCGGTAGTCATTCTAACAGTGTTATGGCCATCATAAGCTTAGGTATATAATCAAGAAAGTTCAGACAAATAGTCTAACCCTTAGGTTATTCGGGCGAAGTTTAGGCTGAAACATCTGTGACTTTCATGTAAAAATTAGAGCAACCAGGGTAGACTGGAAACCGACTCTAATAAAAAGAGTCTAATGTTGCTAGACTAGGTACAGTCAGCAACAGAAGTCGCTTAACATTTTCAATTTTTGAAATCGGTAATACCTACTCTTTTTTTTATTATCGTTGGTGACCATTTTTAGAACCAAACATTAGCAACATGTTTAAATTTTTGTTTAGATGAAGAAAATAATGGATTCGATGCAAAACAAAAGTGTACGAGCGATTTGAAAAACTGATAATGTTCAGCGACTTACGTTGCTTACCGCACACTTGCGTAGACTTGACTAGACTTACATTTGCGTATTTCCTTTGTTGCCCATGGCTTCCAAAACCTAAATTTCAATATGAAGACACCTCATGTTCGCTCCATGCGGCGGGGCCCATAACTCGGGGCCCCGTGTCGCCCACCGGGGGGTCATTATCGCTACATGCGCAATATGAATTATCGTCCTCCCAGCACAGTGTGTAAGATACTAATATTATTGCCGATAATAATGAATGCAGGGCTTTATTGGTTATCTTTGGCTATAAGAATGCATTTGTTAAGTATATTATACAATATGTTAAGAAAACCCTGTCCGAGCCGAAACCGGTATTTAGGTTTCCCAATCACATGACCAAATAAAATAAAAAAATCATGATAGTAAACATATTAATGAAAATTTAAAATGCCATTTTTTTGCCTTTTTCCAAAAGATAGCAAATTTTAAAAATATGACAACACCGTTACCGGCAGTAATTGTGTTAGATCGTGTGGCGGCACCTCTGACCACAAAGTACGTAATGACGTCATTTTATGAAGAAAAAAAATGATAACTGGGTAGGTAATTGTTTTCCATAAAAAGGGGAGGCCTTTGCCCAGCAGTGAGACACTTACAATGCTAATAAAAAAAATAAAAAAAGTTTTTTTTACAAAAATAGAATCTTATCTCGATCCCCAACAATACGTTTTCGGGTCGGACAGGGTTTTCTTAACACACTGTATACAGTTGGAAGCTGCAGGTTGAAATAGTAGTGTTGGAAGAACCAATGGCTCAAGGATTGTTTTCCTAGCAAGCATCTAAAAGAAGGAGGCCACATTTAGACGCAGCCTTTTCGTTTAATTTCTTTTAGAAGTTCTTAATAGGTACTCGAAGTCTGCCGTATTTTTTTTGTCTTTTACTTAATTTAATTTTATAAACTACACCTAACAATATAACGGTGCTACACAAAGACCTTGAAAACCTGAACAATTGGTATCTATAGCTAAAGTAATCAGCCAATAAATAAGCAATTCTAGATACCTGCACCGGGCGTGGGTGTGTGGACTGGTTTATTTCTTTTATTTTTAATTCCCGTCTCGCTAATAACGCGGCGCGGGCGCATCGAGTTCAATACACCGATCGCGGGTTGTAATGATGCGTTCACATGGGTTTGCATAGCCATGAGTTTAATAAACTCACAGATTCAGATAGACAGATTCAGACGGACGTAATACAGATTAGACGATAGACAGAAAAGGGCTTCACCGACTGGACGCGGACGGAGTCGAGGGCACAGCTAGTTCATAAATAATATTATGAAAAGTAAGGATGGATAAACAAGTCATTACTTATTCTTAAGTGAAAACTAATAAAAAAACCCGTTTACAACCCTGTTACGACAGTTTCACTATAGAATATATTGTCATATCATATTGTATGGAAAATTTGTCAAAATGAGATTGTGTGACAGATGTTTTACTTAGAACTTACGCAAGAACAAGTTTTCCCTTGTCTATCTATAGATACATGTCTAAATTAATAAGAACGTCGCAATATAAATAATATTAGGCTAGGTAGAGTAAGGCGCATTTTACTCCAATTATCTCGTCCGGTGCTTTTTTATGATCCTAATCGTTTCCATATCTGTAAATATTGCATCTTAAAAATTATACACGAACGCCAGAGCTGTAAACGCATTGAATTCAAAGATATACGAGGACTTGCGCCTGCGCACCCTACTCTATATTGGTCAATAAATGATCTATTTTATTTACGTGTGCTTCACAGGATGCGGATTATAATGTTAACAATATCGCAAGCCAATACCCGAGAAAAAATGAAAGGAACATGCATACTCCATTAGGGAATTGTTCGTATAGATATATTAAAGTATGCCTTGTTTAATCACGGCTTAACATGTAGTTTAACGTGTGATGAGAATAAGATATAACTTCCATCATTCTTGATTTGTTAATTATTATAGCAGGAATTATTTGCTAGATAAACAAGAACGGCATCTATAACATTTTTAACCTAATCATTACTTAGGTAAGCACAAAATAATTTCGGTTCAAGATAGCTTAATTAAAAACTGGTAAGTAACTACTGGTACCCCCAGAGTGGTGTAGAAGAAAAAAGGGGAGGCCTTTGCCCAGGAGTGGGACAGCCCTATAAACTAACAAAAAAAAGTAACCACTGATGATACTGTGTTGGTACACACACAGAACTTCATTCTTTCTCATACACAGAAATGACACAAATATTTTTAATTTAGTCGTGATTTTACGGCAGCTAAATTGGCATCATTGTGCACATAGCCTAATTTTATTTAGGTGGAGTCTACAATATTGGCGCCAATACTCGTTATGGTAATGAGCTCCGGTCAACTTCGATATAAAAGAAATAAAATAAAATTATGAATCTGTGACAATAGCTAATCAAAGAAATTATAATGCGATAAATTGAAGAAGTTGTAAATGTCAATTATTTTTGTAGGATATTTATAATGGCTTGTATTTTGTCGGTTAGTCGCAGCGGGGTCCGCACCGCACTTAATGGCGCTAACGTGGTTTATTATTTAGATTTGTTAACTATTCGGCCGATTGGTTTAATACAGGTGTTAATTAAATTAGTTTAGACTATTAATTGGTGTTCAATTTATTGATACAAATGGGTACGTATCAAGCTTGTATTGTGTTCAGTCTTTGTCGGAATAATTTGGATACCTACCTACGTTTTAAGATAATTGAAATTTACTTCTTAGTTGATTAGTGCTCATGGCCCATCTAGTTGAACGCGCTCGCGGAAACCAAAATTAATCCAAGTATGCTCCCAACTTTCTTTATTCTCTTCCTTCCTTAATTTTTAGCCTCAATATTTTTACGTACCTACCTACAGTCAGCGTTCATAAGTCCAGTAACACGCTATAGATATTGTTGCGAATTTACGGCACAGTATTTATTGGTGCGTCTAGAAGAGGCGAGAGGCACGCCAGAAGGGCTAGACAAGTGGCTAATGACTACAAGCGTTGCGTTCGTTCAAATCGCTACGATTCATGTATGGAAATGACATAAGTCACGTGATCTACATAGCAACTTGTTGTTGATCTACATAGCGACGTTTGACATTTCCATAAATTGTGAAGTCTTTTCTATTCTATTCGATTAGCGTTCATGCCACTTGGCTAGCCCCTCTGAGCAATCATTTTATGACATAACGTCGTGTCAGACGTGAAAAAACTGATTGCTTGGGAGCGCTATTGAGATTTACTTCTGAACTTATAAACGCTACATTAGTGTGTAACAAATTGTAATGCACTAGGTTATAAAACATTCCAAATACATTTTTGTGTCAATGACATGCGTATATAGTCTTTTATATTACTTAAGTAGTACTTCGTGCGTGCGTGCCGAACAGCAAAGACCTAGGGTTGTCACCGGAGAGTATTGAAATAAGTAGGTAAGTATTATGTACCTATTAGACACGGTTTCTTAGTAGACATTGCGTTATTTTGGGTGTATCATGCAGACTTCACTGTGAGAGTGATTGACATAGTCTTATAACCTCCTTTAAATAGGTATTGAGGTTTTCAGGTGCAAAAATGAATCTGCAGCAAATTGAAAAGCTTATAACTTGGTGGCAACTGGCAACCCTACAGCTACCAATGAGAGTCAGGTCACCCAGACACTGCCATATAGGGTAGTTGGATCTATATCATTTACATTTAACATAGCATAACATGTCCGCTGTTATGCAACGACAGGGTAGTGTTTTGCAATCAGAATGTCGCACTTTAGCATTTTTTATTTTATTATCTGTATATCCACTGGATCTCATTGCATTGGACGGACAGAGTTTACTGTAAAATGTTGAACTTATTAATTGTAAGCGCTTATTTTGTTTTTACAGAAAACGACTGTTCTTTTTTCGGTTTTATCCATAGACAATCATTTATCTTCATACTTAAGTTTTTTTAAATTAAATTCATAGACAGCTATAAAGAGTCTGAGTTTGTATTTAACGTGACTCCTAAACAAGTTTATAGTAACCTTACACCAAACTTTATCGACTTCTTCAGGTCTGTAGAAGCGTTACAACTTAGATAAACGAATTATAAAAGCAGTTTGAAGTATGGCGCTTTTTAAAACGTCATTAAACTCTGAATTCTCTCCAAAGGTCACATGCTTGATATCAGAGGCACCGCTTTAATAGTTTCTTATGAAATTAAACACTGCCTTATCTTAATGATGGCGGTTTATGCGTTTTATCTTCGAGGAAACTGGTGTTTGCTCTGGTTGTCTGATGCGCCGACGGGTAGGAAGGAAGCCGGTTTCAAGGAGACTTTGATGAGTTAATTTGAAGACAAATTGTTTGAATACGGCCCTGTTACATCATTAGTTAGTAGATAATATACATATAGACATAGGGAACCAGGCATACAAAAAAAAATAGTAATACTATAACACTAGTAATAATAATAGGCAATGTAACGTAGAAAGATATGGGTGCAGTTTAGGTTGGTACACAACTAAAATTAGTAAAACTAACTGTATCCATCCTTGTCATGATCTAAGGTATGAGGCAGAAATATATTTAAGTGTGTCAAATTTAGTTTGGTCGTAATTTGTAGCCAACAAAGCTGGGATCTTTTTCATAGTCATAAATTATAAGCAAGAATCTTGCAGCAAGACATCAATATTTTCATGATTATATGTCCAACAGTGGACGTCTTTTGGCTGAAATGATGATGATAATGATGATTATATTTTATATGATATTTTCAATTTGCCCGTAAATTGAACACAACAGGATTCCCACCAATTTCTAATTTCCTTAGTTGGTAACTATCTAACGTTTCATTTCTTGATATTGGAGTACCAGCTCAGGTTGTAAAGAGGTTATAAGAATGAAATCTTTGGATCATTGACAGATAAGCGTAAGAGCAAACGATAACTGCAGGTGTGGATCTCGATCGGTGTAGATAAACGAGAATCGAACACGTTGACCCATTTAGTATCTACTTACCGATATCGCTTGTTCATTTTGAATTGTTAAAATGAAACTAGGTATTTGTATGAAATCTTGTTTTTTCAATAGCTGGTCATCTATTTAAAAATCGGGGAAACCTTTAGGAGGATTTATCTAACAAGACAGGCAATATTTCAGATGATAGTGATTTTTACCAACCAAGATAGACTAGAGTTAACGAGGTATATACTTTTATAAGTACTTATAGTTATGTAATATTAACTCTTTCTTGGCAAACTTTTTTTTAAAATGTAACGTCACGACTTTTATCCCCGTTCGGGGGTAGTCAGAGGCTTGAGTGGCCATACACCACCACATTGTGGAGGTATTAACCAACTTAAAGCCCACGTTTCACTAGATAGTCAGAACCCAACGTGACAGGTTGTAAACCGTGTCGCCGTGTATACAGGAACTGACTATTACCTAATCCCGAGGGATAGGTAGGTTTCCTCACGATGTTTTCCCTCACCGTCAGCGAACTGTAAATTTTAACTTTTTTTTTTAAGTACGTATTTATGGCGTCTTTAAGTTGAATTTCAAATTGCGAGTGGGTTAACAGTTAAATTTCGCTGTATGTAGTGGTGCGCTGAGCACAGGTCTAGTGATTGCGATGTTAAGAGGTACCATAGCTGTTATAATAATACATCAATGTACGTAACCACGATCTCACGTTACCATCGTAACACGTAATTTCCACCGCCAACCGGTAATTTCTGCTACATTACCGACTTTTATTTTATCTCACATTTACAAGTGACAAAATGTCGCGATTCACACGCGTAACGGTACCAGTTATAATCTTAGTAATCTCGAATAACGTTGGCCATATTAAGACGTTAAGGAAAAGTAGAATTTAATCTGTTCAGACTGCGGCGGCATCAAATGTTACCTACGATTTTCATGGAATGCTGTGGACGCCAGTCAGAGCTACTCAACGCTATTTAATAGACGTGTCTACAACATGCACATGCCGTGCGAGGCTGCTCACCCACATGCCTCGCGAAGCACGACGTTTGCCTCAGTCGCATGCCGCGCGAGGCAAATGGCGAGGCAACTGACACTCTAGACAGGGAAAGGTATACCCGATCAATCAATTTGACACGTTTGACATCGTTCTGTCTCACGACTGCCAAACTAGGCGAGGCAAATGTGAGTGCTCAGGTGAGGCAGGGCGCGCATTTGCCTCACGTGAGGCAAGTCAAACTTGGCGAGGAAAATTTTCGTCGCGCGGCATGTTACACTTCTGGACGTACCTATTGACGCGCTCTCATACCTTTCATGTACACATATCCACGCTTGTATGCCATAGGGGTAGGTAGAAACCACTTATTTACGCCCGATATTAATAATGTATCTCGTATCCAAGATTATAATCAATCTTAGATTGCTGCCTATCGCTTGATCGATCTCCTACCAGCGTGCCAATAACTAAACTCGTCAATCCAAAATAGTTTTGACGCCAGATTGCGGGCGATCCTTTCCCTCTTGAACGTTCCGTTATATATAAAATCTATAAAGTGTACAATAAGTTTACTTTGTTTATTTTTAAAACAAATCATACGCCAAAATAATTACAAATAATTTAAAGTTGTGTTTTTGATAAAAATGCTTGAATAGACGACTGAACATCCAGATTTATATTAAACATGCTACCTACGATCTTGAGACACCACTTTCGCTTCGTTCACATTAATGTATGTTTCCATGCCTTCTGTCGGTTGACGGTGCTACGGATTTGATAACCGGTCGCGGGTTCGATTCCCAACAGACGAAAATTTCGAAAGCGGCATTTTCGTAATATGCCCTGGTCTGGGTGTCACTTGGATCACCCCAGTCCATTGTATAATAGCCATAGTATAAGCGTTGCTTAGTTTGGAACCATATTATAGCCATATTTATTTAATGTATCATACTTCTAATCGACACTACTATGCCGCCGCCGCTGGGAGTGACTCCCGTCAATGTCTGAACAGAACTCCACGTAGCGCTCCAAATTTGTATGGGGCTACGAAGAAAGCGATTGTATAAGCGAAGCGACAACCGGATGGCAGGCGAAGGCATGAAAAGTTGCAGTGCGGGTGATACCGGGTCAAGTTGTGACTTTTAAGGTGTAAAATCGCTTTATATGATAATTTAAGGTGATATTTATCTCATGAATAAGAATGCCTTTGGTGTTATATTCGCCTAAATTATTTTATAACAAAAATATTGTTCGAATTATAATCCGAAAAAGTATGATGTTGCTTTACCAGTAGGTATTGCTTCACGATTTCTTATTTCAATACTTGATTCTGTCCAAAAAAATAAAATCGTCGGAACAACAAACACACCAACTGTATGGTCCCAAGCTAAGCAACGCTTGTCCTATGGCTACCGTACAATGGACTGGGGGCGATCCCAGTGTCACCCAGACAAGGGCAAATTTCGAAAATGCCGTTTTCGAAATTTGCCTCTGGTGGGAATCGAACCCGCAACCACCCGATGCAGTGAGCCGAGCGGCCTACGCTCGAATCACTGCGCCAAGAGGTCATCAATGTGAAGATTTTTTCGTAATAAAAATAATATTAAAAAGGTCGCAGTAAAATTAGATTTAGACGTAAACCTTTATAGTCCTCACATACATGAATATTTTATGTCTTCATTTTCAAAATTACCTGTCCCGCCTCCGCACCGTTCTCGTTCATTTCAAAACACAATTCTATAGTAGAAAGTGTTAAAATTTTAGTAAGTACCATTCAATTTGTAGTGGACGCATCGTAACTGTACCGCGGACACATCGTAATTGTATCGTGAACACATCGTAATTGTATCGTTCGTGGACACGTCGTAACCGGCGGGTGGTGACCACAGGAGACCGTAGTAACTGGCCATTCCGTATTTATTGTACTTTAATACCAAATTGTCGTTACATAGTTCTGTTGTAAATTATTACGACCAATATGTAGAATGTTGTAAATGTTATTTCACACATACAGTTAGGCTGTGGACTCAAAGGGGGAGTATTACGAAATAAGTTGCTCTATTTAGGGCCACCGCAGACTTGCTTCTTTTAGCATCAGCGATCGGCGATTTTGCGACTGTATGCGTACTGTATGCGTCGTGTTTCATCGAGCGAGAACGAGCGAGACGCAGCATCATCGCCGATCGCCGATGCTAAGAGTAGCAAGTCTGCGATGGCCCTTATTGCTCGATATCATTCGAAGCAATACGGGCTCTAGTATAATGTCCTTAACATTATCGTTCTGTCGCATGTCCAGTGGCCCTATTCACGTAACCAAAACCGTAACGATGTCTCAGCGATATAGTCGTTGATAGCCTTTTCATAATACGAAAAGGCTATCAACGACTATATCGCTGAGACATCGTTACGGTTTTGGTTACGTGAATCGGGATACTGGCCAAACTAGTCAAGGCAAATGACAGCACTCGGGTGAGGCAGGGCGAGCATTTGGTTCGAGTGCACCATGTCAAACTAAGCGAGGCAACTGCCTCGCGCGGCATGCGAGGCTAGCGAGGCCTTTGGACCCCGCTATTTTAACGTCTTATAAATAAGCTGCGTTTACGGCGTAGTAATTTGAGTTTGCTGCATAAACGACTATCATATACTTTATGTGTGATAAACAGAAATGAGAGCGAGAAAGTAGACCGGTGTTATCCGAGACGCGACCTGGTAGAGATATAAATTATCACAATAAACGTTAGGAACACGTTACTATAGAATTTTATGTTTCTATTGGCTGTCTACATTAAGCGCTTTCTGTGCCCGAACACTCAGCTATGACGTCGAAACGCATAGACATAATGTCATAACATGCGTGCTCGCGCGAGGCATGCGCGGCATCTGGACATAGATACTTTTCAACTATAATCTACTCTGAGTAGGTACTAATATTTAAATGTTAAGAATAATAAATGCGTCACGCTTTCGCCTTGTGAAAATTTTGATAATGATAACGGAAATTTTGATGATAATATCATAATGAGTTATAATCTGAATGAATGGCAAGTATTTGCAGGCATTGTAATAGGCATGCACAGCTTGCTAGCTTTCGATTTAAATACCAAAATCTGAATGAGTTTTGATAATATTGATTTACTTGTAATTACTAGCGACAATAGTAATGCATGCTCACACTACGTTGCTATTTTAAAAATGCACACAATTTTTCTTTTTCAATCGAAAAGAGTAACCATTGAGTTTCTTGCCGGCTCTTCTCAATCAAAGCAGCATTAAGAACCGGTGGTTACACTAAAATATTTATGATGAAGTGCTTCCTTTAGCCCACAGAGTAAAGACTAAAGAAAGAGGTGCCCTTATTAGATATATGTATGAAAAAAAAACGTGGTCATTGTTTTTTCATTTTCATTGTTCTATCTACCAAGATAAGATTCTTTTGAAAAGAGTAACCATTGAGTTTCTTGCCGGCTCTTCTCAATGGAAGCAACATTACGAACCGGTGGTAACGCTAAAATATTGTTTATATTGACTATTTATAAATGCTCTAATGAGCTTACATGAATAAAAACCTTTTGACTTTGACTTTGACTTACCGGTAAATAGTTGAACGACTCGCTTCGTTTTATGTCGATGTTAGTACTAGGCCGACCACTCGGCCGAGTTGCTTAGGGCCAGTCCCCTTAGTAATTGGTCCATGCTTTAGCCTAAATGAATAAAAATACTTTGAATCTCATAATGAAGTCTGTGCCTAGCAATGTCAGCAATTTAATAAATAATAATAATCTAAGTCAGTCACAGTAATTAAAACACACAGTAAGTAGTCTGTATCTACATACAGTAATAAACATAATCAGTACTATAACTCTTAATTAACAAATCAAAACCCATTACATTATCTGTACCGTACAAAGACTTTCGTTTTGAGCACTGGTGACAGCAATAACTCTTACTGAGAGACATGCCACTGGGAATTGCAACGTCTGTATCAGAGGTGTCAGCTCTACAGAGATTTATTATATTGATGTTTGAGCAATTGACTGTACTCAATCAATGGCTGCGTCTAAATGTGGCAGCGCGCCCGAGCGAGTTTTGACGTCGGGCCAGGTAGACATAATGTCTTGAAACGATTTCTCAGGCGCACCGCGCGACCGAGCACTCAGTTTTGACGACGGTACGCAAAAACAATATAATGACGTGAGTGCTCGAACGAGGCATGCGAGGCACCTGGACACACCAAACTTTGAATGATGGACGCAGAAATTTTTGTTTGATTTTTGTGTCTACATCAGTTGCATGCCTCGCACGAGCACGTGTTGACGTTGTAATGCGTAGACATAATGTCATAATATGAGTGCTCGGACGAGGCATGCTCGGCATATGAACATGCCAAATGACTTTGAAAAAGACATCCTCAATATAATCTGCTATTATACTGCTCAGTGTATTGTTCACGAGTGGTTCAACGTACACATTAGTCTGCATTCAGCTTAATATCTCAACAATCAATGCACGGAAGTGCCAAGTGACTGCTGAACGGTGACAGCGGTTCAGCGCTGACACTGTAAACAAGGGGAGTTAACTGCACGAATTGAATAGACGATGTTATGATCCGTGTGTACCTTTCACTCATACGATTGTTTCAGAAACGTCGAGGAAGTAACTCCATTCAAGTTTATTTTCCGAAAACAATAAATTAAATTTGTAGTACCACTTACTTGTTTCCGGTTAGAACATTCATTATTAATTATGACAAGATAGCTGGACAAAAATAGATGCAAATATGAAAAGACCAAAATAGTTTGTTCTACTAAAGAGTCCATTGACACAGTACGACGAAGTCCCTGGCGGAAAATAATACTGAAAACTTGTCCGTTTTGCCAATACGGTAAATCAGTACATCTTCCGGTGAATAATGCCTTCTTACGTATTTATTTGTGAGTGCGAAAACAGTTGTGTGAATTTCGCTGTATTTAGTGGTGCGTTGAACCAAGTTTCGTGATTTCGTGTTAGAACGTCCCATATCTCCTAAAGTAATACATCAATGCAGATATACCTATTAATAATAACTATTTAAGGACAAACAAGTAGGTAATTGTTTCGGAGTCAAAAATTAAGACACACATTTTATAACAGGAGATTTTAACATACCTAGTCCCGTAGGTATAGATAAATTCATGCAAACAAACTCTAGATCAAATAGATTTGCATAAAGGTGTACAAACGTAGATAGATAATTAAAAGCAAGCTGTCATAAAACTATAATTTTATGCATAGTTTATTGTTTATTAGTGTCGATTAATAACTAGATAAAATGAGTCTACTCACGTATCTTAGCAAACTAATTGAAATTTGTATGTAAATAGGGACTGATGTAATTTAGACAACTATAAATATAAACATAGATACCAAAGAATTAAATGCAAATATAAGAAATCTTATTTTTTAGGGATCCGTACCTCAAGAGGAAAAACAGAACGCTTATTGGATCACTAAGATGCCCGTTTGTGTGTCTGTCCGTCTGCCAAGACGTGCACAGCCCAAGCTGCTATATCGGTACTTTTACTAAAAGAAGATTGAAAAGAATGTATATGAGATAAGAGAATTTTTAATACAAGTTTAGATGTAGAGAGAACCGGAGACGTCACTAAATAGACGATAAAATTTGATGTACTCGGAATGATAGTTTCATTTTAAATATACCTCAATGCATGTAATACCTGCTATGATAAGATCACAGATTAACCAAATTTTATAACATTAGTGTAAAACCAATAAAGATTATAGTAACGATCGATTATATGAATACTGTTTCCTAAACACGAAACATCGATTTAAATCGTGATGAAATTTTATAGTCAACCGAACCATAAGAAAAAACAAAACTATTAATTTGCAAAATCGATTCACTCATCATAGGTACTTATTGAAATCTTATCGAATTAGCTTCTTTGCTTAATTTAGAGCTATAAAATATTACTACATCTGTCAGGCACTCCGTCCGCGTCAGTTTTTTTTAAATGGGACTTAGCCCGCCACTATTACTCCTGTAAGCCAGGATCGACAATGGTGTCCAACGATGACGCCAAGGTTTGACCCTCGGCGAGTCCCGGGGAAAAGCTAAGTTGTCTTGGAACCCGCACGAATTTAATCAGAAGAAAGGATAGGAGGAGTTGGAAGAAGATTATCCACTTCCCTCCATAACAAAGCGGGAGACAATAATAACAGTCCGCGACAGTTTAGAGAGCCTCGAGCCACTAACAATTGAATTGTAAATTGCAAATTCTTGTCGATCGGCATATCGGCTAGAGGGCTGCTAACAGATGGCCGACATGTCATTTGCTAAGAATTTACGATTTATAATGAAGAATTCACGAATATAATATTAGGTACCAGTGGTTTAGCAATGGACAATTGTTAAGGTACTAGACGCCCAGTGCCATGTTTTTCTGCAAAAGCGATCACATCATGCCGCCATAGTTGATGATGCAAAAACAATCGACGGACATAAGTGTTCTTGGAAATGCGAGATCAAGTTTGGAGCCGGCAAGAAGACCGAGACGTGATCGGCAATCCTGCTTAGAACTTATTGCCTTTTTTTAAAGCATTCAGGCAGAATGTCGTGTGTTTACATTCCCGGGCGCAAAGTCCCTTAACCACAATTGCGCAGAATACGATGGAGTTGTACAATTTTGATGGATAACTGTCGATCAATGACTACGGCAAATTGCTTCAAGCCATATACGCCCGACCTGTTGTTAGAAACAGGTGAATATATTTTATAGCGTTATTAGCTGCATAATCATCAGAGGCGCGCGCGCACGTGCAACCGTGCAGCCACGACGATGGCTGGCGCGTGACTAAGTGGATGTCGGGTAGTTACCTTGCATTAATGTTGACAAAATGCGCTTACGCAGTACCTAAGTCGCATCTAACGGTGTAATACATCATTGCGTGTCGCCTAGTTTTACACTAGTGAAACGCACTTTATAGCCAGATGATAGTTCTAATCACACAACTTGATGAAGCAATTTGATTAAATCAGAGCAGACTTTCTAATTTAGTGGTATCATACTTAAACTGTTTCATGAATTACGCATATTAAATTTTAGGTGCACTTTGTAACGTGTTTACTAAGAAAACTCGAATAACGACTCTTTTTAATATTCTATTGAAGTAGAGTAAATTGTTAAGAAACTCAGAATTTTAAATACCATCATAGTCTTTGCAACGAACTAAAACTAAACGTACGAACTAAAAGCAGAAATCATAAAAAAGTAATCATCGAGATATTACGTCAAGATGCTTCGTGCAAAACCAGTTCTGATTCATTCATAAACCATTCGATTTTTTATAATCAGTGAAGATCTGTCGGCGTGCAGCCTTGAACAGATCCAAAGCTATTCACATTGTAAAAAATATTACCTAGGTGAATGAATCACATGAATAGATCTAAAGGTCGGTGATTAAACGACAGGTTAACATTGTTTGAATCTGGAATGCTTTGTGATTTCAATTGGCTTGACCATATGCCGCGCATGCCTCGCCCGAGTACTCATATTATGACATTATGTCTTAGACAGAGCTAATAGATAAAGATCCACAACTAAGCAGGTGTCTAGTTAAAAAAAAAAATTGGCTGTGTCTACTACATACATCTTCTACATCAGGCGCATGCCACGCCCGAGCACTCAGTTTCGACATTGCGAATGCATAGACAGTGCATTTATTTTATAAATCATTGCACTAATGGGTGCGTCTATGTCAGGCGCATGCTGCCACCTGAGCCTTTGGTTTTGACTTTGGTCCACATAGACATAGTGTCATCATAACACGAGTGCTCGGGCGAGGCATGCGAGGCATCTGGGCACATGAAATTACACAAAGTAGGTAGACACTTTTAAATATTATTACCAGGCATAATTTTAATAATGTTTGGATAGAAAATCCAATTTTAATAACCGTTAACGCACATTGGTGTTTGAAAGCCAATTACCCAACGTTATTATGAATTAATATTGGATCGTAAAATGATAATCATAATCTTACTGTGATAATTTGACCAGCCGTAAAACCAGACCAAGCGTATTACCGACCTGTTAAGTCTAAAATATAAAATCCTCAAGTACATGGGATGTTATGCTGAATTTTAAAAATTAGCATGATGTTTTATCGTTATAAAGATCCGAACCGCCCAGCGACATCAAGACAACGCGCGCGCAGATAAAACTGCAACAAATCGCGTGTCAGGAGCGCGCCTTATTTGGCACCCCTCGCCATGCCACACGCACCGTTATGCACTTGCAAATTTATATACAACGTTATAGTTAACAACGTCATACAATATAAAACTTTATATCGTTTAGATAAGATTTATGACGTATTTTCAGAACGTTGAAATAATGTGGTGAAACGGGAAAGGCGACAAATCGGGAATGTTGGTGTGACAGCAAAGAAACCAAATGAATGGCGCTATTAAGCACAATAAGTATATAATTATGTTCAATATTATTTAAGATTATTCATTTAATATTAGTTATAATCAGACACGATATGCTCATTATAATACGAAAACGAAAAGGGGTTGAACACGAAACATTATTCTTTTGATGCCAGCTAGGCTATTCTGTAACGACAAACTCACTTCGCACGCGTGAATTTGCAGGTGATATGTCAAATTTTGTATTGCAATTTGACATTTCACTAGAAAATTCACGCGTGCGAAGTGAGTATGACGTTACAGAATAGCTTAGCAGATATAAAACACTATTAACGCCAGAACATTGATAATTGTTCGAAACATAAAATTTGTAATGTCATATTTATTTTCTGTAACTTTGTAAGCTAACAGAGGAAGTACGTTCTTCTACGATATAAGAAGCTGAGGATCTTTGTTATTCTGGCTTCTTTAACGTGCCCCGCTTCGTATTCCTTATTCAAAAGATGACAATTTTTATTTTTCCCAACTCAACCCAAATCTATTCCTCACTCATCCTTTGTCAAGAACATCAAAAATTAAGCTCTTGGTTGGCCTATTGTAGATACAAGGTGTAAGTGCATGCTTATCAGCTTTGTGATAATGTCAACATGGTGGCGATGCTGTAATTTCCACAAAACCTTGTCAAAACCTCTACACAACGCCTGCCGTCACATAATGATCTGCCATGACATCTTCCTCACTCATTATAAAACATTATACTTCAAAACAAACTTTATCTATGTCACGATGGTTTACATTTGCGAAAACATTCGACCTTCAAATGACGAACTAGACAATTATATCAAGAACCGTGCGGCTACCACAAATTCCCTGATCCTCCCAAATATTGTTACCGCAAAGGGGGGTGTGGAAGGTCGAGTTATGTTGGTAGATGCCGTCACGGGCCACGCCGGTCAAACCGATAACGTGTCGGAGCAATCTGCTGCAATTAAAGATGACGTGATCTTGGTAGAGTTGGAACGTGGGCTATAAACGGATGGCGATGCTTTAACGATTGTTTTAAACGTTACAAATTGGTAATGATGGTTTGTTTGATAAGCGATTAATTATAAGAGACATTGCTTTATTACTTGTTGTGCAGTGATAGTTTTGAGTTGAATACCACCATAATATGATGTGGCTCGACGTATACACATTGAGTCGCCGTCGTCGTAAGCCATGTGCAAATCAAATATCTCTTCTTACAGCACTGAATGTTTTTTTGAACTCTTAACCCCAAAGTTAATCTGTTTGCTACTGAATTGAAGGTGACATATTAAGTATCTTATGGATGCTAAGACCTATAAATCTTGAATTGGATCTCGTGGACCGTGGAGTTTTAATTTGTCTTCTGTACTCACAAAATGTTGTTCCTATTGCATCTAAACTTACCTGGAAAAAAGAAAAAAAAACGTTATTAACAATATCAACTTGCAGCAATTTAAACTTAGGTTATAAATAAAACCAATTTATTTAACTTTCTGGTTTATTATGTTTTCGATCATAAAAGCTTCCAAGGTCGCCATTTACCTCGGTTATGACGAATTTGATTTGCGACTATCCGTGGCTTGTCGTGTTGCGTCTGCGTTAAGCGTTTTTATTATTCAATTGCTTTATTTACGACGCATGTTGCCGGGTTTAGGCAAATTGGTATCGTTAAAGTCTAAGGATTTGTATTACTCCAGAATTTATTAAATTTGTTAATTTTACTACCTTTGCATTTATTTTCGTTTGTTTTATAGGTAGATAGGCACTCTCTCTTGAATAAAAAACACAAAATTGTTTGAGAATCGTGGTTTTCTAGGTTCTAATGACTGGATCCCGTATGTCGTCTTGCCGGTAATATATTTCATCCATAATCATCATCATCATCAATAAGTAACTAATATACTCATCTGTCGCTAAGATTTTCATAGGTATTCATATTTCATAGGTATATAACTTATTTCTCAGCTTTCACAAACTACTAGGCTTCCATAGCAACTAAGGATTAGCAAATTCTAAATGTGCAAACAAAACAGTAGGAACCAAATTCACCAGCACTCTTATCTAAATCTCATTTAGCTTAAAGTCCCTTAGTGAGGCAAAGCGTAGGTAATTAGCTGGAAATATCTGCGTGGCCGGGACTCGAACAGGCTATCTGCTGGCATCGCGGCGTCGGGCCCTATCCACCAACATTGTCCAATGAACAAAAGGTTTGCAAGTTTTTTTGTTTAACTGAGAATATGGCCACAAGTTTTGACGGCAGTTAAAAAAAGTTTTGTGCGAAGATTATAAATAACAAAGTTTTTCTTTTTATTGGTTAAAAATATTTACTTTTTTTTTAACTTATATTCAAAAGCCTTCACCTTCACCTTCTTCACCTTTAGGGAGTATATCTTGCGAGTGAATAACGGGACGTTACTTTAGTTTGTTAAGGAGCAGGAGGTTGGACTTGTTTTGGGTAAGTAATATGATGAGAAAAGGGACATATATATGATATAGAATGACTGGAAGAATAAGAAAAAGATACGTCTGATTGTTTTAATAAAAGTGATGTACCAAACATAGATTGGACTGACCGAGATTGCGTCATAAAACCATGAGGAACGTCAGAAAAATACATAGGTGATGATGAAAAACCGGCCAAGTGCGAGTCGGACTCGCGCACGAAGGGTTCCGTACCATTCTATAAAAACGGCAATCATGTCTGTTGTATGGGAACCCCACTTAAATATTTTTTTATTCTGTTTTAGTATTTGTTGTTACAGCGGCAACAGAAATACAAATTTTATTCTGACTTTTCGGATAGTTTTGATAAAATCTATTGCTCAATTCGAAATTGTATCCATAACGGGCTAGGTAACTAAAGAGTGCACAGTATGTGCCAGCATTCAAGTCAATATTGATAAACACATTATCTATTTGAGTATAACCCGTTATGGTAACAACACGAGGAAGTTTTGAATTTAAACCAATATGGTCAAAATATTTTTTTAAAGGTGCATTCTCATTAGATTCCAGTAAGTCTACATTAAAATCCCCGCACACTATAGTCGGAGGCAACGGCAGTATTCTGCCATCAAATATGACACTATGAAAGCATTACAACAATTTCCAATCGATCGAAACCTAGAGATAACGCAAAACTTGTCAATAGCAGGCTTTTTTTTTTTTTTTTTTTTTTTTTTTTTGAATTGACAATACGTTGTTGGCCAGAGTGGCCTCTACAACTTCACCCGGACTTTGGTGAGTGCAAAGTGCGCTCCAACCAGAAGGGTAGGGGACAGCACGCTCAAGGGCGCCACATAGGGCTCGGCCTCGGCTTGGCTGCTGTCTCTAGAGAGAGAACGGAGGTAAAAACTACCACCGGATCGTAACACCAATAGCAGGCGAATTTTGGTCGTGACTATATTGCGATCTGAAAAACGAAACCATAGCGCGATCTAGGAGCTCATCTAGCGTCATCTAGTGGTGCGTAGCGGTACTATTATTTTATATATTATGAGATTCTTATTTTATATTATCTTTGTTATAGCAACAATTATTTACTCTTTGCCACCTCACTCCCATAAAAAAAAACTGCTCAACATCAGGCGGGCTGTACGCTTTTTTGCCACCTCAGTCCCATAATTGTTAGTACACACCTGCAATAATAGGTACATAAAGTACACAAATAAATAAATACACATTCTGTGAAAAACTATTACAACGCCATCTATAGTTCTAATACTCTGTGCTTGAAACTCCGAATGCATTTGAAACTTGATTTACAAATATGTTTACGTACGTAAACAATGTATTTGCACAAATCAGTTTAGTGTTAACATTATTTTAATTTTAGCTGTGGGCGACAAAAGAAAATGCGAATCACTCAAAAAAAAAAAACAACTCATAGTAAGATTCGAACCTAATACCCACATACACGTGGACTAACGCCTTAACCATACGGCTAAGATGATCTCTAGTATTGCACTCGAATTATTATACTACTTATGACACTGTAATGCCAATGATATCATAACAATGTTAGATGGCGCTACTTTGACTGGTACTATTAATTTAAAACTTATTTATGGGTCAAAAATGTAGTTTTACATTTCTTTTTTTTGTCAACAATTTATCTAAAATATGTCATAATGATCACTCATGGTTAAAATGTTAGTTTTCTCTTTATATATTGTTTAATTTATGAGTTATCAATAAAAACGCCAAAAATATCGAGTTTATTGTATGGGGACCCCCTTTATTTTTAAGTTTTATTTTATTTTTAGTATTTGTTGTTGTAGCGGCAACAGAAATACACATTCTGTGAAAATTTCATGTCTCTAGCTATTACCGTTTGTTAGATACAGCCCGCTGACAGACAGACGGACAGACAGACAGACAGACAGACAGACAGACAGACAGACAGACAGACAGACAGACAGACAGACGGACAGCGTAGGCTTAGTAATAGGGTCCCGTTGGCACCCTTTGGGTACGGAACCCTAAAAAGTAAAAAAAGGTAATGCAGTCATTGACAAAAATAATAAACCGTTTACGGCTCAGTGTAGTCGTGTACAATAATCCACTCAGCGGAATCCTATTACAATAACGAACGAACAAAGAACCTATCTGAAGTGTCACAACAATTCTTAGAAGTTATCCATCGTAGTGAAAGTATTTGTTGAAGGTACCTGCGATCGACATCACTATTCATTCTCTGGAACTGATACCGATTATAAAAGTAACGTTAGAAAGTGACACTGTTATTCTGTAACTTCCTAGTTGATATGTTTTCCTGTTATTTGTGATCCGATTGGATCCACAAATTGATGTAAGTGGTTGGCTTTTGGAACCGGTTGCTAACTTACAAGGTGAATTTGTTGGTGTTGGTGGTTGTGAAAATCTTAAACATATTACTTTTTATAGAATTTGGCAATGGTTGCTCTTGTAAGCCAAGATTTACCAATGGTGTCCAAGTACGCCGCCGAAAACCGTGAGGGGGTCTCAAAGAAAAGCTAAATTACTAGCAACAAATTGCATTTGGTAGGTAACACATATTTGCTTAAAAAAAGTGGTCAGTAGACAAAAACAAAGGAAGATCATGAATCACCTCTACAAAAAATGGTATTTTTGTTGGTCCTCATCTATTCTTCGTTTATCATGTTTTCTTTGTTTTTATTTCCTATCTCATCCTACCGCGTATTTTAGGATATTTTGCTAAGGATTTGAATTGGGATGATTTAAGAGAAAAAATATGAAACATTAGAGGATAAACGAGGAACAACCCCAAAAAAATGTTGTCCGACATTACCATCCGAAAGATTGATTTGGAAACTAAGGCCCAACGCAATAAATATCATTGGCAGCGACCTCAGCTAGGAATGTGGGGACAGCTACACGCCTGGCCCACACCGGCAAGAATGCGCTACCTACGCTTCTGTGTTCACATCTGTGATCTAATACTCGGACACAAAACACCGGGTTTCGGGTTACGTTTCGTAACTCGTTTGTGGGATAACAATGTATAAAAGATTGCAGAGATAGGGTAACAGTAATCACTTGAAAACTGCAAGACTGATACGTTATGGAATTAGACTTAAATTTGCGAAGCTACATAAAGAAGAAATAATTTGATACAGGAGACTAGAGACGAAGGTAGAAGTCAGAAGAGTTCTCGACTGCACATCAAGCTCTGTGATGTCTAGTAAGAGAATAGGTATAACCAACAGAATGATAATGATGAAGATCGTAAGACAAATAATGTATTGGAACTTCATATTCAGAAAGTAATTACGACCAAACTATTTTTTAATTTAGTTCTAAATGTAGCTACATCAATTGATAAGAAAGAGTTCAGGGGGGTTACTCCGAAATACGTCGCTGACGGATCGTCCGAAGTACGGATTCGATTTACGATCAAAACAATGTCAAATCGTAGAGAAAAACGAAAGAAGAAATGTCAAATCACGACAATCCGTCAGCCGAAACGTTAGGTTCGTATTTCGGAGTAGGCCAGCAGTTGAGATCGAGCTGACAGTTGAACTGTCCCTACACAGGAAGACCTATTTATTGGACGCGGTAATGACTTGATAGCACAGGATGTAAATGTAATATTAAATAATGTTATAGCCCAGTTCACTGACGTGTAATAGGACAGGATTGGTTCAGTGTCTTTATTGTTTGATGTAAAGTGTTATTATCTGTTGTTGGGTATATCGGTGAGTTGTAAATCATGTCAGTGGAACGAGAAATAGAACAATTGCCAATACTTGTTGAAGACGTATTATCGTGTTTCCAAGCTCCTTGAGATGTTTATTGGTTTGGTAGACATATACCGCCATATTTATAGAGATTAGCCAGTTTACAATGCTTTTACAATGCATTTTAGGAAAAAAAGTTATTTGTAATGCCGGTGTAAGTCCATCACATCTTACTATAATTGTCACGTTGGGTTCTGACTATCTAGTGAAACGTGGGCTTTGAGTTGGTTAATACCTCCACAATGTGGTGGTGTATGGCCACTCAAGCCTCTGACTACCCCCGAACGGGGATAAAAGTCGTGACCTTACATTACACTTTTTTTACATTATTTTTACATAAATTTGGAGTAAGACTTAAATATTAGCTCAACCACTGTAAGTAATTCTTCTCACGGGCGTCATTTAAGCCAAATTCTATTTAAAATTTGGATACAACCCCGAATATCAGTACCACAAATAGCTTCAGCATAATTCAAAACAACCTGTTTAAATTTCAATTTTATTTCTTTTGCACGGTGAGAACTAAAACGTTTGAAACTGCATGATCTCACAATGATGTAAACAGCATTAACATCATGGCCTCGTTTACAGAAGTCCAGTTTTAATGGTTAAAGACTAATCTCACAGAGAAACCGCCGCCTTTAATAGTGAAGCGGTTTTACGTGAGCCGATTTCTGAGTATTACAGCCAACTATCGTCCCACATGACCCCTTATTGGGCCGAAATCACTTGGAAAGAGCATTCGCGTTCAGGGCGCCTACTCCGAAATACGAAACGAAACGCTTCGGCTGACAGATCGTACGTTTTCCAACTCCGAAAGTGTTTCAGACACGAACGTAAATACATACTGGACTGTTCACTACTGCACAAAAAACGAGCCAAGCAAGAGGCATCAGTTGGGACCGTGTCCCTCTCATTTCGAGTTGCCATGCCAAAATAATATTATCGTTGGCTAGTGATTGTTAGTTTTTAAATCAAGCAAATAAATTAATTGAGTATTTATCGTGACTATTGTTTATATGATAAAAAAATAGTCACGATACATAATAAATTAATTTATTTGCTTGATTTAAAAACTAACAATCACTACCCAACGATAATATTATTTTGGCATGGCAACTCGAAATGAGAGGGACACGGTCCCAACTGGGGCCTCTCGCTCGGCTCGTTTTTCTGTCTAAGAATTGTCAAGGTATAATAGACCTTAAGGCAGCAGAATAAAGTTGAATTTCTTCTTAACCAAAAACTCGAGTGATAAATCCTTCATTATACATCCGTGGTTTCAGATTTGATAATCGTAATTTGACGTTTCTTCTTTCGTGGACCCTAGTCGGAAAGAATCCGGAACACTTCCGAAACACTTTTGGAGTAGTAAACTTACGATTCGTCAGCCGAAGCGTTTCGTTTCGAATTTCGGAGTAGGCGCTCTGGTGTCGTAAAAAAACACGAGACTATTTTATTGTAGGGACCGAAATGTTTTAGTGAGTATCGTAAAATAAAAACGTTGTAAAATTCACGCATTGTGCCGGTGTCCATGTTATATTTACGACGGTCGTACATACCATAGCAACCCTAGTATTATCTGTTACGAAATAACATTTGCCCGTGTTCTTTATCCGACGATCGCCGAATTATTGTCTCCGCACTTTCAACATTTCGAGCCGCGGTGTAATGTGTATCTGAATGGTTGCCGGCCATAAAAATGATGGTTCAACCGTAAAAATATTTGTCAAATAATTTATTAAAATTTACGAGCGAGTAATCCATTTGTGGTAATATGTGTGTCGGCAAGAGAATGTAAGAAATGCGTATTTAATAGCGTTTTATTGCTCGAAAGGGACTCCGGTTAGTCTGGAGAGAATGAGGTACTATAAAAGTAAGTTTTTTGTGAAGTGTCAGCCGGGAATGTTACGTCGCTTGAGGGATAAATGTCAGCACTATAGATTTTTTCTGTTGGCAATTTATTTGATCTCCCGTCGCTGCAAAAGTTTGAAAGTCTTTTAAATTCTTTTACTAAGGTATTTGGTTACACTTAAGCTTCGTACAAGAGAATTTTAAATATGGCAATTATAAAGACGTACCACCAAATTTATAGAGACTTTTACCCAGTTTGCAATGGTTTTACCAAGCATTTCAAGGAGCAAAAGTGATTTGTAATACCAGTGTAACTTTCAATAAATTTTGTGGTTCTGTTTATATTCTCTTCAATCATTCTCCTTCATTAATTCTCTCTTCTTTATTATTATCCAGGTTTGTTATTTTTTTGTACTGATGTAAGAATTGTAACATTAAAAACGCGTCATTATACGTCTAAACAACTATGCTGAACATCTATCTATTAATAATCCGAAAACACCATCAATTGTTTCCTTATGTTTCATCAACAATTCCGCGTTGTTATCATCTGGTTTACAACAGTTACACACAGTTATTAAATAAAAAGGCGCCAATTATAAGGCTCCGGGGTTCAATTATCGTCGGCCATTGGCAGGTTATTGAGGCCGCGCACGCGCAAGCAACGGTGTTGCCAGCTATTGAAATAAAATCTGTTTAAGGTGCGCAATAAATCACTTACAAATTAGGGTATCTTGATTGCTTATTTTCGGCTTTACTTGTGCGAATTTAAATTTATAAGTATATAATTGATTACGTTTTGTTAAAGGGTTAATTATAAAATTACCTTTTGCTTGGGGCGACGTGAGAATTTTAGTGATATTTAAAATTTTCGAGAATTTCAAGTATCTTCAGTAATTACCTTTTTCGTTATATTTTAAGTTTTATTACCATAAGTTTTTCCGTATAAATAAGTAACAGAACTTTACTAAACGAAATTTATTTCAAAATTATACATTATTATAAAATTCTTTTTTTAAAACCATCAACCTAAGCACCAATTTACATTCCCCTTGCTAGGGTCATAGAAACTTAGTAAAAAAAAATCATAACTTATATCTATTAAGCTGGCAACACTGCCACTATGATTGATAAGCGACATCGCCATGGCGTCCGTCGGCCGGTGTCGCTTACAAGTAAAAGTGAAGTATAGTCTACACTTAATCATGCAAAGGGCAGTAGGCGCCACTGATCTATTAGACTGGAGACCAATCATTTACGTAATGATTGATAGCGATGTGTGGCGCGTAATGTTATTCTTTTGTTCAATAACAATGCACCTTGTGGATCAAATTGTTTAGTGATGGGTTACGATAGTGGTAGGTAGCATTCCGCGCACCGCGACATAAACAAGCGACATTTGCGCGACACTTGTCGCTATACATCCATATCTCCGTGCTACGAAGTTAATAAAATATATGCAAACCGGTAGCGTCCCTGCTGTCAATTGTTGATGATTCTACGTCTATCAAGCGCATGCCGCGCCCAAACACTCGGTTTTGACGTCGAAACACATAGACATAATGTCATAACATGAGTGCTCGGGCGAGGCATGCGCGGCATTGGACGTACCAATTCTGTCGCAGTGTGTCCCAAACGTGACAATTCACGCGTCCAGATGCCTCGCATGCCTCGCCCGCACACTCAAGATATAGCATTACATATATCTATGAGTTCCGACGTCAAACACAGACTTATTCTATAGATAGGTACCGGGGCATGCGCGGCATTGGACGCACCAATTCTGTCGCAGTGTGTGTGTCCCAAACGTGACAATTCACGCGTACAGAGCCTCGCATGCCTCGCCCGAGCACTTCCGTTATGGCATTATGTATATCACTCTCGACGTCAAAAACAGACTTATTCTATAGGTACGTAGTTACTCTTCCAATAAATCTTATATAATCGATTTCATCACAATAAACCTTACGAGTTACACAGAATTTATGTCATAACACAAATATGGGAACCGCGATACAACAGCTTAGTGGAATTCATCAATTTTAATGGCCGCCAGCATTAGTTTTAGATCGAAATGTATGCGCTTATTCCGACGGCTCCGCTGGCGCCGACGCGACGCCCGTGTGGGATGAACTACCTGCGCCTGAGTCGAATAACTTAACGTTAATGCCAAGCTTTATGTGCGAACCGATACTGGTTGACCGCGGAAAAATCTGTGTTTATATCCTATCGTTATGTTCTAGAATATTAAGACGATACAAGAAAAAAATGAATTTTAGTTTCGGGGTGTGGCTAGCGTCGCGTGAGCTGCCGAAGGATATATCCCTCTCGCTTAGCTAGGACAGAACAGCTATGGAGTAGACTATAGTATAGTTATTTTTTGAAGGAACAATATTGTTTAATTCGTACAATTAAAATAATATGTCCCAGTGCACCTTTTAAAATAGATGAAATGGATGAAAATATTCAAATATATTTTTTTCGTTTTATATGGGATTTTTATGTCGAGTGTATTTGAAAAAAATAATTTAATTTCTATGTTGTTTTTATTGCTGAAGACAAAGTAAGTCAAAAGAAGACAAACGATACCTACAATATGCTGATAGATACGTATAACAATATTTCGATCGTATAATAGCCTATAACCAGCGGACGATCCAGACGCGTCCAACGATATCTCATTAGTCAAATTATTATGATAAAAATAGTTTGGACGTTATACGGGAGCAGATGAACATACATACATATCGGTCAAAATCATAACCCTCCGCCCACCGTAGTCGGGTAAAAATGTACATACTCTGTGTCAGTGACTGACTGCCGGATATGAGTATCTTTTTCATGTTTCGTAGGCAAAGGAATACTTTGGTACTTAACTTCGATGCCGATCATGAAGTCATCAGCGGTGTCATAATATTTATTTTTACCATATTTAATTTATTTTTTAATTTAATTTTCAGTTTTTATTAATTTTATTGATTTAACCATGCATTTATTTATTGTTTATCTTTTTATCTTTATTTTTTTATCTATCAAAATCACCCTTAGACTGGTTACCGCCACAGGTGACAAGAGGGCTGGCTCTTTCCTTGCTCAAAAAATTCGCTTGACAACAGGAACAGCTTGAATACAGGGAGGACATGCAGCCAGTATCCCACGCGGACGGTATTTGTTTAATTAGGGGTAGGTTTTTATTTTATTGTATTTTATTTTAATTTATGTTATATTATATTGTATTTTAATGATAAAACATGAAAAATAAAAAATATTTTTTTATTTTTTTAAATTTAATTTTACTTTTATTTATTGTTTTATATTTATTGTGAAATTATAATAATTTTAATAATCAATATTGGACTATGTCTGAAACAAATACATTGAATTGAATAATTTAAATACAAAAATTATCACATTAACTCGTTAAATCACGGTTTACACCCGCTAGAACGAAAAAGATCCTAACATGGTAGTTAGGACCTGAGGGTTGGCCAGTTAATTACTTAAAATACACTATATTTATTTCAAGAAAACATTCATAAGATCTGAAGGCGTCGGACTCGCACATAAAGGGTTCCGTACCACCGTAGAATAAACACATCAAAAATATCAAGTTTGAGACTTGATATTTATTTTTAAATGTTATTATATTTTTAGTATTTGTTCTGCACCGGCAACAGAAATACACATTCAGTGAAAATTTCAACTCTCTACCTGTTACGGTTCGTGAGATACAGCCCGCGCTGACAGACGGACAGACAGACAGACGGACAGCGTAGGCCTAGTAATAGGGTCCCGTTAGCACCCTTTGGAACCCTAAAAAGTAGCCTATGTTCTCCGCCAAGACCCAGTCTATCTCCATACCAAAATTCATCAACATTGGTTCAGCGGTTTAGCCGTGAAAAGGTAACAGACAGAGTTACTTTCGTTTATAATATAATAGATTGAATAGGACGGACAAACATTTTCCTATCCATATCTGTAATGTTATTTTTTACGATAATTTATTGATGTATGATATATTTATTACTTGCCCATCCATACCTACAACAAACGCAATAAAGCGACTCCATTGTTTTGACAAGCAATGTATTCCCACTGTCGGCCCAAGACCATGCTGCAAGTATATAACAGTAAGCGAAATAGGGAGTTTTTACAGAAATGACACGAATAACTATGAAATGACAAGAGATGACACAAAATGACAAGAGATGACACAAAATGACAAGAGATGAAAATAAATTACACAAGACAAGGAAAAGCAATCGAAAATCACGCTGCAGTGCAGGTCATAGGTTCGATTCCTGCCCAGGACATGCAGTTGTGTGCATGAACATGTCGCATGTCCCGAGTCTAGGTGTAATTAAGTGTATATTTAGTTTGTATTTACAAACAAAAAGTAGTATATGTAGTAATATCAGTTATCTGGTTTCCATAGTACAAGCTCTGCTTAGTTTGGGATCAGGTAGTCATGTGTAAAAGAATTTCCAAGGATATTTATTTATTTATCATAGGCGTCGGCGGACTGTAAATACTGTACTGTACCTGTAATGTGGCACGACCGTAATATTTTTTCGTAATATTTTTTAAAAAATCCTTCACAGGTCCGACGTCGAACAAGTCCGAGCGGACACTGACAATACAAAGTTAGAGAGAGACATGGTTAGTTCAAGTACTTAAAATGTGAGATGGCGATATTGTGCGCGCGCTCGGAAATAAACAACGTAAGCGCCAAACCACATTTACTTGAATTAAAAAAAAACTACTTCATGAATTAAAATATGGTTGAAGGGTAGTTTAGATATCATTATTTGCTATGTTTTAGAAATAATTTCGTGATCTAAATCGTAAAAACATCGTGGTAGCAAGGAAAATTGTAAATAATTAGAGCTCATTTCATAAATTTTTTTTATCGAGAAAATTTCATCAAATCGTGATTTGGATTTAAAGATACTCAAGATAATATAGTCAAAAATCATACATCTAAATATAAGATTCCTAGTCCACATACTTACTTAAAGAAAAAGTAGAATAGAAAATCAACCAAATTTCGAACCCTCCTCTTAAACGGAGCTAGATTAATATTCTACAGCCGAAAACGCTTGCAGGAATTTGGTGCAGATACCTATAACCTTTTAAACATGAGCTCATCTAACCTCATTTTGTTAGAGTGACTTACGCTCGTTTATCACCTTTAAAGTGCACCTAAGCAGCAACCATTGATGTTAGTTTAGCAGATATGATACTTCCTAACATTGCAATCGCTAGACTTTCTCACCACATCACTACATGCAGCGGAATTCACACATTTGTTATCGCACTCGCAATTCTCACTTTTTATTAAATACATAAAAGGCATTACACCATTATTACAGGCATTATTAATTCACCGGAAGATGGTCCATATTGGCAATATCGACAAGCTTACAACGTTATTTTCCGTCGTCCAACTAAGCGCCGCCATACACGGACTGCATTTTGCAGTCGCTTCCGACTGCAAAAATGCAGTCCGTGTGCAGTCGCGTGCCGTCGACTGCAACCAAATGCAATAGAGCTGTCACTTCTGACTGCAAAATGCAGTCCGTGTGCAGTCGCGTGCCGTCGACTGCAACCAAATGCAATAGAGCTGTCACTTCTGACTGCAAAATGCAGTCCGTGTGCAGTCGCGTGCCGTCGACTGCAACCAAACTGCAAAATGCAGTCCGTGTATGTTAGCGCGAAGTCGTACTATGTCCATAGACGCCATTTAGTAGGAAAAACTATTTTGGACAGTCACGTGTCTCCCTCTTCTTGGTAATGTCTTTGGAGTAGGTATCTGTCATAACAGCACCTAATTGGAAACATTTATTTATTATGTCCCACACCGAAACTACTTTTTGATTTCACTTCACCCGAGTGAAGAATGAGATTTGACAGCGAATTACATAGATTTAAATACTCAGGACGTTTTCAATAGGTGCAATAAACGCATAGATCCATGTGATTTATTAAATGTACTAAATCAATGTGTCCCAGTTTTCGTAACTAGTTGTAAAACGAAAGATATCGGCCATGGTACACTCGTAAACGCAGATTTGTCCGATTCAACCGTTTGTAGGCGTTTGTTAACTGCGTTTACGCCATCTTGGATTTGATAGTGACAGATAAAACGGCGTTATATGAGCATTTATTGCAACATGAATGTTAATTTATTATGGTATCTAATCTACAATCCTAGAAGTCTTGCTAACTCTGCAATCAAATAAATTGGCAACCCGAAAAAAGATTTTACTCACAAATGTTTATAATAGTGTCATTATTTTGCAAAATCTTCTTCGAGCAAAGTCCATGTTGCTGCGCTGCAAAAAAGGCGCAATCAAAGTTGTATGACATTTCATAATTGTCGTGCTTTAACGGCCCGCAAAAACTTTGCTGGCGGCTAAATCCATCACAGTCGTAGGATTGTGATGGATTTAGCCTATCAAATCCGTTAAAATATGCAAGGATTATTCTCCTACAAACAATAGAAATCTAAACATTTCCACAAATAAATAAGTAAACCGCCAAATTTACTACAAGTAAAAGCGCGCGCTTTGGGTCGCGTTCGCGTTATTGCCAGTGAAAATAATACTACGTTATCGACGCGTTCAGAGATTTTAGGCACGTCGTCCGTTTACACCGCCCTGTTTATTTTAAATAAGGTTTCTGTTAAGTAAAAGCAAACACGGGGGACTGTGGTGCCCTAGCTAGTGAGCTGAATGAAAAATTAAGGCAAATGCAAATATACCGATTACTTTATGTCCCAAGTTTAAAATAGTCTAAAAAAACGCATGATGTCAAACGATTGAGCGCAGAAAATGTACGCAATGTAGAAATGCAAAAAGTTTGTTTTAACTTTAGCAAAATAGTATACGCGCGTAATATACACGCGACTGTCGGTTGGACGATTTATTTACGAGTATAAACAATTACCCTCAAATTCATAGAAAGTTATGATCGACTTGCAGTGGAATTACAAATCACATTTGTTCCTAAAAATGCTTTTCAAAACCATTGTAAACTGGCTAAAATCTCTATGAATTTGGGGGATTAGACTTGCTGGACAAGTACTATAAACAATTACTACTGGTTGATATTTTAAAAGTTAAAAACAAGTTTATAAACGCACATAAACATACAATTTAAGTGGACGACAAAACGTATGAATTCCTTAATGAGCAAAATTCGAGTTAAAGATTTTAATCTTAAATTGCAACATAAAATGTAACAAAGAGTCAAAGCTTAAAAAGGAGTTTGAATTTTGCATTTTAAACGTTGCAGAGATTTGCGCACCACTCAGCAAATATTCAGAAAACAACTCCGAGAAATATTTAAAGGTGTTGGAGAAATCTCCTCAATCCCTGCTTCTTTAGTTCCAAGTCTATAAAACTTGGGAAGAATAGAGATGTTCCGATTCTATCGATATTGCATTATAAACTCGATATTATAAACTTAGGAATAAAATAAGAACTATGTTATGCGTTAAATAAGTTTCTATTTGACTGCATCTACAATTATTTTTAATACTCATAAATATTTACAATATTATGTTGTAGGTAGGGTATCCGAGGTAGACCCAAAAAGCGGTGGCGTGATGACCTCGACGCTCATCTAGACGGGTGATATCAAAGAGCCCAAGACCATGATGGATGGAAGATGGGGGAAACCTTTGCCCAGCAGTGGGATAGAGTAGGATGATAAAAAAAGAGTAAGCCTATTTGTTGTTTATTTTATTCAATCGTCAAAAAAGGTCAAATAACAAATCGATATAAGAGTTACTGTTAACCGATGTGAAGTTACAGATTGTTATCGATGGTTTAGTTAGACCATCCCTAGGAGAAACTTAAGTATTCCGAATACGTTGTTTGCGACAAAGGTTGGTGAACGTCGAAAGTACTAATTTAACCCCTTGGCTGAGTCCGGGTCGCGATGAAACCGTTTATTCCCGGATATTATGAGAATCGAGCCTAAACATTGTAGGTAACTTTTTGGGAAAAAAATATTTTTCGTAAGTTTAGTTTTTTGTTGTTTTTGATGTTATTTTTTCACGCTGAAATTATTTTGTAGTATTTTTTTGTTACTAAGGTGGCAAATAAGCGTATGGCCCGCCTGATGTTGAGCAGTTACCATGGTCCATAGATGCTTGCAATACCAAAGATATCGCTCGCTCGTTGCCGACCTGACGAGAAGTGGGACAGAGGGAGGTGAAGGGAGGGGAGTGTTGGGCTTCCGACTCTCGCATTCCTCGTACGAAACGCTGTATTAGCTACTTTACGCCGATCTTCTATGAGAGGGTGGTACTAGTCGGTCCGGTCGAGCCAGCCCGTATATTAGCTGCAGTCAATTGGCTACAGCTTGGCTCTACTTTAATTTTTGTTACCGCCATATCTTGACCTACAACTTTGTAGAACTAAAATTTGGTTTTCCATTGTGGCAACAGCAATATTGTAGGAACAATGCACCAATAACAGTAAACAGCAGTGTTATAGTTATTGCTACGCTACTATAACATTACTGTTATATGCATATAACAACATTACTAGCCATAACGATGTTAGTAACATCAATAACATCAATTGTTTGTACAACAGCGCTAATTCTGTTGTCCACAAATTACTACTAAATTTAATTTGACAGCACTTTGTTTACTCAAGTTTTGCTTTGTATGTCACCAAAACCTTTGTGTGGCTCTATCGCACCGGGACGCCAAGCGCGTCGCCAGCGAATTCGTATTGAAATTGACAGGTAATACCAATTGTTTGTATACGTGGCCGGCGACGTCGCTGGCTACCGTCGCCAATGATTCGTATTGAATTATGTCAAAATATGAGAGGACTCTACTTGGCGACGGTTGCCAAACCCGTCGCCAGGTGTGATACAGCCATTAGTATCAATGTCGTGATTGCTCGGGCGCGGCTTCTCGGGGATAGTGGACGCACCTAATTCCAGTGTATTATTAATAATAACTATTCGTTTTTAATTGGTTATTAATTTGACAACCGCTCGGCTTACTGCATCAGGTGGTTGCGGGTTCGATTCCCGCGAGAGGCAAATTTCGAAAACAGCTTCGTAATTTGACCTGGCCTGGGTGTCACTTGGATCTCCCCCAGTCCATTATCTGGTAGCTATAGTTCAAACTTTGCTTAGGTTGAGACTAAACAGTCGGTAAAAGTAAATCCAGCAATATTTATTTATTCACTTATCAGCAGAGATCGGAGTAGGTAGATTGATTTAAGATTATTGACGTCAAACGTATATGTTAATATGGATAAGACTCAGACTTCCACAGTTGTTGAACGATCATTTTCTACTTATAAATGGATTTTAGACGTCAAAAGAAATAGATTGAAATTTAAAAACATTGAAAACTTATGGTCATTTATTTTAATTGTATAGAGACACATAATCAGGATGTACAAATTGTAACCGATGAAGATTAAAAATAAACAACAATAAATGATGTAATTTGCTCACTTAAACGTTTTTCATTTTAATATATTTTTTACGAAATGTTTTGACATCCCAGTTCCATTTCGGGTAATTACGGAAAAATGGCATGTCCATGACCTCATGGCGCAAGTACGAAAAATCAATCTACCTACTCCGATCTCTGCTTATCAGTCTTGGGGCACTGATTTCTTGCTTTCTGCATGTCATTCTTATCCTTCCCAAACCACCATCTGGTTCACAGGTTGCCGGAACATTACTCATCAATCTATGCTCCCTCTTTCGAAGCGAGATTCGATCGAGTTGATCCATCATAGTAACGACAATAGATCTCCGGACAGCTTCCCACCACTCGTGGTAGCTATTAATTATTCAGCGCCAAATCTCCGTGAATCAACGGCAAGGGTTTCCTTCCCTAAATTAGAGTTATGACGGGAGGTAACAATGTGGTCTCGGAACGTGATTCAAATGGCTGCGTTTTGTTTGTTGCTCTGGGGGCTTACCACGAACTCTTATTGCGATTCAATTACAGGATCGTTTTAACGTTTCAGCGACTTTTTGTGCAATGACGTACCTTATTGTCATGACAATAAGAAACGTCATTGTCGCGTCATTAAAACGTTCCTATAATTGAATCGCGATAAGAGGTCGTGGTAAGCCCCCTGATTAATGTTTTGAGAAGTGTTTTAGTTAAGTTATTAGATGTGTCCATATGGCGCGCATGCCTCACCCGAGCACTCATATTATGACATTACGTCTATTCGTTCCGACGTCAAAAGTGAGTGCTCGCGCGAGGCATGCGCCTGATGAAGACGCCGCCATTAATGTATGTTGGTTTGTTGAATGTGAAGTGTATGAGTTCCGTTTAATGAAGCCTTTTACTGTAAAACTAGAAAGGTTATTTTTCCTCAATGCTTTTTAAATCCTCGTAAGTATATTACAAAAAAACAATTGATCGACTTTTGTTTTTATGTACCGAACGGAAACTAAACAGTTTGCATGCATTGAAATCAATTTGTAAAGATATTATTTTAGGATCTTTAGTTGAGTTGGGTACACCGTTTACCTACGTCGGAAAAACCGAACCTCTTTTTATTGAAGTCGGTTAAAACAGTCACGTCTTACATAAATACACTTTTAAAACAGTTATTCAAGTTAGATATATTAAACCATTTGTCGCATACACAGTAAAGGAATGACAGTTAAATAAGAACGTCCGCAAGTAAACATTCTCGTACAGCTGCGTAAAGCCGGGTATACACTAGAGGCAGCCCCGGGTTGAGCGGCTGCCTCAACCCGCGGCAGCGCAACCATGAGGCGTCACCGCAGGCCGAGTCACATTTTGTCGGTTTGTGTGCTCTTAAAGGAACCTCAGTCCGAACCGTGCGGCGTGCGTGTAGTGATTCTATAGTGTTAATGATTATTAAAACAACAGGTACTCTACGCTCGTCTGTTGCTATCGCGTTTAGCTCTGCGTCATCTAATCCGCAACGTGCTTCGAGCTGCCTCAGGGTGAGCAGCCCCAGTTTGCCTCAAGTCGAGGCTGCTCAAATGGATACGCGCCTTAATGTACAATCACCTTTCCCATTGTAGTTGTTTTGCGGCACGGTAAAAACCTGGATGAAGAAGCGATTTCCCGGGCACAAAGGAATCGATACCCATTGTGATTCCCCCAGCGACATTAAATTATATGGGAGGGTGGTTTCTGAGCGCGGAGACATCTGCCAAGTTTATCGGCTTTGCATTCCATCAATATTTGCCTATTTGATTTTGGAGTGGGTGCGCATTTCCGAGGTGCGTAATGATAACTAAGTTATGGTATAGTATGTGTGGGGTTGTGTGTCAATATAATAAATATCGCCTGACCAACACACCCTGTATGGCCCCAACTTAGCAACGCTTGTACTATGGCTACTATACAGTGGGGTGATTGGAAGGGATCCCAGTGACACGCAGACCGGATTCACCATTAGATGCTAGAGACCAATAAGAGGTAACTCATGGTCAAGCTACTGAAAAGGCGTATCTCGGTTTATCCCAGTTTAAAATACGCAGTGGCTAGTAACACCTAGTTTTAACTGTATTAATACTCCGGTTGCAACCCTTAATTTGTCCCTGGGTTTCTTAACTGTTCGTCTAAACTCTATGAGGAATATACCTTCTTGTAATATTTTAATTTTATAAGCTCTGAACTTAGAAGTTATTAACTTACTGTACGTAGAGCAAGTACAATTTTCGTTTCAGTAATTGTTTAAAATTATGATGTTTATATCATAAATATAAATACGACATCCTTGACACGTTATATCCGGCTGATAATATATCAGGCAATAAATACTACCAGTTAGTAATTTCATATATCAAAGTTATCTATAAAGGACAATGTTAAGATAGGTCTCTACTGGGCGATTTTTCAAGTACGTTTGTCGCATGTATTAATAAAAGGCGTAAGTCAATGGCTGCGTCTACATCAGGCGCATGCCGCGACCGAGCACTCAGTTTTGAAGATGGACTGCAGAGACATAATGTCATAACATTAGTGCTCGGGCGGGGCATGCGAGGCATCTAGATGCACCAAATTAAAATAAAAATAAACTTATTTTAAAATCTTACTACAAAGTTTATAAATATGTTTAGCTAATTTACAACGGTATTACAAATCATTTCAAGGAACAAAAGTGATTTGTAATGCTAGTGTTCGTTCATCAAAACTTTCTATAAAGGCGGTTAAAGTTTTAGGAAAAAAAATCTACTTAATTAAAAAAAGAAGGCTCTGCTTTGTTGACTATAATTCATTAAGGCCCCGCTTCCCAGCCGAGCGTTTTGGCTGTCTGGATTGGTCGAGAGCGCACAAACCCCGCCCACTTTTGTTGCAAAAATATCGAAAATCATTAATTGTGACGTGAAAAACAATTGCATCACCAAAATCTAACTTATTTTTTTAGGTATTATCTTTCTCCATCTTTTGGTGAAAAAAATAATCAAAAATTCCAAGCCGTTTAGAAGGAGATAGAAATTTTAAGACGAAAACAGCTTCACTTTGATATTTTTTTTCACATAGTAAAAGAGCATGTAGCACTTTTTCCTTGCTTATTTTTTAAAGACGTGGGTTCAATAAATACGGTGATATTTTTTTCATTTTTTTTTGTCCACTGGTCTAAGAGGAGATAGCCTCCAAACATGCCTCGTTAGGTGCCTATATAGTCTTAACTAGGTACATTAACCAACGAGGTTTGTTTAATAAAATCCACACTTGCAGCATATATGGTGTAAGATGGACGCTGATCCATCACAACTGACAGATTGGGGCATTAAGCTGTCAAATTACTATGATACCAGTCGATTAAAACAGGTAGGTATGATTATCCGTTTATTTGCTTTCGTTAGTCACGATATTTCTCGTTGCTAATATTATATTTGGATATCGATAATATAACTTATTGTATTTTATGATTGTATCTACACTTCTTACTTCGTAATAGCAATCAACATCTATTAAATTATTTATAGGATTTTGAACACAATTCTACCTACTTTGGCTTTAACAATACCTATTTAATTCTTTTATTGATTCAGAATGAAAATGTTAAATTTCTTTTGTTTGTTTGTACTTTTTAATTGAGCACCAAATTTAGCACCATTAAATTAAATTATGCGAAAAAAACTTGCAACGTAAAATCATAATAAGTGTAATCGACATAATGATGGGTTGATACGACATTTATGGTTTTAAATAAAGACTTCTCTGACAAAATTACGGACAAGAAAATCATAACCCTCCACCGTAGTTGGGTAAAAAGACTTCTATAATTAAATTAAAATTAATAACCTTCTACAAACATGATAACATAAATTGATTTGTAATTATAACCTGTCAGAAAAAGAAGACATAATTTTTGTATGCCCGCACCATGAACCTAATTTGGCCCGCACAGAGTAGAAACGTGTCGTGCATCGATATTGCAATACGTGTCCATGGCGAATATGTTGTGTAATTAACGTCAAAGAGGTATTAAACCTTTAGATGCGACATACCACGCTTATTTTGGGAGCAGGAATGCAAGGTAACTGCCCGACGTTTGCTTAGTCACGCACCACCCAGTGACGCGGCTGCACGGATGCGTGCCGCGCGCGGCTGTGATTATGTAGCTAATATCGGTATAATGTATATTCTCATCTTTCTTACAACAGGTTTTTAGTTGCATAATTAGAAAATTGCAAACGATGTTTTCAAAATTGTGCTTATGGAATTAAGGAAGTAACTACTTAAATGCTGCTCAGTTCTGCCAACCTAATGCCTTGTTTCCAAAAAAAAAAATGTGTGTAATGTTGTTGTTTTTAATAATGTGTGTAATGTTGTTGCAGGAAACTTTTATATTAAGCGATAAAGCTGCCAAAGTCGTGATGGACGTCTCGTCAGCCTGTAATAATAAATTCATGTCTGATAATATTGCGTTGCGCACGTCAGGACCGATTTTCTTAAAAAGGTAATGTGTTCATTTCAAGTAATTAAAGTAACGGTAATTCGTACTTGCTTCTTTTTATAACATTCGAAAATCAAAAGTGATTGTTGCACGTTTAAAAATCGAATTGCATTTTGCTTTTAAAATTTTTAGTTTCACCAATAAGGTGTTCTTAATAAGTTCTTATACGATGTTGTAATCAAATTATTTTTATGGGATCTTTCTTTCTGTATCGCTTATTACTGTTATTAGGTGCTAATTAGACAATTATTATTTTTAACGTAGGTACTTACTCACTAATTAAAAATGTGGAAATCACCAAAAAACAATATTATGTAAATATTTTCCCACGTCCAATATTAAGTATAAGTATTGGTCAACAACTTTAAAGTGACAATTTTATGTTTAAACTGTTTAATAAGCTGCCTTATTGGTAGGTAATCACGAAATCAAGTGAAATAAGACATCGTCCTACGATGTAATGATGCCCTTTTTTTGGTATTAATACGGCGTTTACACGATGTTGTCACGTTTTGTCCTACGTGTGACACTTCGTTATTATTACTGCAATCATTTTTATATAATTACTAGCTTCTGCCCGCGACTTCGTCCGCGTTAATTTTATAATCCCACAGGAACCTGAGAATTTTTCCGGGATAAAAAGTATCCTATGTTTTAATCCAGGTTATAAATATATATAAACTATCTGTGTTCCAAATTTCATTCAAATCAGTTCATTAGTTTTTGCGTGAAAGAGTAAGAAACATCTATCTATCTATCTATTCATCCATCCATCCATCCAAACTTTCACATTTATTTATTAGTGGGATTTTTTTTTTAATATTTAAATTTGGAGCACAGTTATTTACGTGACAACCCTAAAGGCGGCTATTAACGATACAATTTCGTATTCAATCCGTCGATTCAATTTGTTGAAGTATACTTCTGTAGTAAAAGCAGTGGTAGCCGATTGGTTAAGCACGCGTCTTGCGGGCTTAAGGTCCTGGGTTCAAACCCTGGCTCACACCTCTGGATTTTTCGAAATCTATGTGTGAATCATAACTTTAATATGATTATCACTTGCTTACGGTGAAGGAAAACATCGTGAGGAAACCTGCATGTCTTTAGACATGTGAAATCCACCAACCCGCACTGGGCCAGCGTGGTGGATTATGGCCTGAATCCCCCTCGCATTGAGGGGAGGCCCGTGCCTAGCAGTGGGACGTTTAAGGGGCTAAATTATTATTATTATTATTACTCCTGTAGTAGTAGTAGTAGAAGAAAGTAGGCGTCAATTTGCCTCCTCACCGCGCAATCTCAAATCAACTCAAGTTGAATCAACGGATTGAATAAGAAATTGCATCTTGAGTAGTCGCCTTAACTTAAGTTGCATCGTTCAGTTGACATACAAGTCTACAGATACAGAACAACGCGATAAGTACCATTTAGACTTAAGATTAAAAACTAGACCACTTTACCACTTTGAGCTTAGCGCATATAATAAACCATTGCGGTTTCCATCGCAGTACTAATTGCTCATAAAACCATTGGATTACAAGAGCTTATCTGTGAGTAGCTGGAATGCAAGTGAGGATGGAAAAATACTTTGAATTCTTTCCAGTTTCTCGTTTTGTGTCTTGATATATTTCTTTCCTATTCAGGACATCCAGATTATCTAAAAGGGCGTTAATATGAAGTGACATTTTCGTAGAAATGCTTTGTCAGCGTGGTAAGTGAATTGGTGAAATTTATTGCGAGTCGTTAAGTTTTTACATATTATAATAGTGCCTTTTTAAGGACTTAATTATACAATAATATGTAATGTATGTTAACTTTTAAGGTGCACGAAAAATACGAGTACCTATATGCATCCAGGTCTTATACCTATAACCTAACCTACTTTCAGAAATCGTGAGAATTTCACTAACCTGCACCGGGCAAGCCTGGTGGATTGCCCGGATCCCCTTCGCATTGAGGCAAAAAGTGCCCGGTATTAATGCCAATAGGTTTGCCTTCCATCACATTGAGATAGTCATCATCAACGTAATGTGGGCAAAATGCACAGCGTGATGGATATTTATCTAATATCATGGCAGCCAATGCCATTTTATATAATAGTCATGACATACACAACACTAGTGCTCTAAAAACTGTACAATACAAGACATATAATATAAATATTGTAGCATTATTAGTTACATAATAATTTCCGCGCGCGTACACCCGTGCAGCCGCGATGCTGGGTGGTGCGTGACTAAGTGGATGTCGGGCAGTTGCCTTGCATTTTGCCAAAATAATAATATTTTGTCCACGAGAGCCACAAACAAAAACCTGGTAAAGACAAAATAATATCCTTACAACACGAATTAAGACAAGCCACGATAACCGTCGTTCTTTCGTTTCTTTTCATTCATTACAAGTCGGTGGTGGATTACGTGTGGAAGGGAATTAAGGTACGTTTCTTTTTTATAAGAGATTGGCCGGGATTACACGTTATTAGGGACCCAGCTAAAAGGATGATAGAGCAGCGTATATAAAATAATAAGCTTCGTATTTTATAAGGTGAATGAACGAACTTTTAATATCATACAGACATTTATAACCCTATTATTCTAAGGTAGCAATTGCTTAACAACCCAGGTTTTGTAAGTTGAAGGTACTTGATAGTATAATTTTGTAGGCTCTTTGACAGCATACAAAGGCAGAACTAAATACGTAACTATAATTAATATTTAATAAATTTTATTACAAATAAATAAAATAAAATATATATATATATAACGTCACGACTTTTATCCCCATTCGGGGGGTAGTCAGAGGCTTGAGTGGCCATACATCACCACATTGTGGAGGTATTAAGCCAACTCAAAGCCCACGTTTCACCAGATAGTCAGAACCCAACGTGACAGGTGGTGAACCTTGTCGCCGTGTATACAGGAACTGACTATTACCTAATCGCGAGGAATAGGTAGGTTTCCTCACGATGTTTTTCCTCACCCTCCCTCTTTTTTTTTTTTTTTTTTATTTATTTTAAATTTTATTACGTAATTATGTAAAAGTATGTAAATGATTCTGCGTCTACATCAAGCGCATGCCGCGCTAGATCGCATAGACATCATGTCATAACATGAGTGCTCGGGCGAGGCATGCGAGGCATCTGGATGCACCAAATCATTCACACCCTTTACCCACTATAGTTTACTCTGTGCTTTTACAGTCAATAATCCAAGAGTTTCATCACACTGTAAGTCAACTAATAACATACTTATAAGTCTAACCCAATCCTTTTCCAAGTCTATCAAATCACCAAATTAAGTCTCGATGATCGATTCTATACGTAGCTACGTATAAATCATACTGAAAGCGTCAAAGCAAATAGCTCTGGACTTGGTGCGGATGACCCCGGGGCATGGGCGGAGCGGGTGGAGCCGGCGTCGAGCGTATTGTGGTGTGGTATAAGTTACAAGAGGTAAGCGATTGGGAGAAATGTTTTTAAGATGCTAGCGCTCAACAAAGTGATGGCACTATATGAAAATACAGTTAGTTGTCAATGCATCTTATTTCTTCGTATAGCTCTGTCCCTTATCTTCAGGCAACATAGAATTGTAACTGTAGTTATTCAGGTTTGATCAGGGGCTGCGCACATGAACAGATTTATATATTTTTTTTTGCCAAATCTTAAGCTAATTAATTTTAAGTATAAGATACACCATGGTATTAATTCCTTTACTGGGCGTTTACGTCAATTATAATAAGACAGAGTGTTACTATTCTAACAGGCTACTATGAATAACCTTTGAAATAGACAATACTATTTCCCCAGCTCCGCCCACATACCAACCCAAATCCTATCCGGCGCCTACATCTCCCATAAACACGAGATGCCTCCGATAACCGCAGCAGCGTGTATATTTACAATAATTACTCTGATTACATCGCTCGGGGTCAGGTGCGAGTGACGGCGATCGACGGCCGCGATACGCGATACGGACGCTATCACTCGGCCCACATCTCAACTTAATTGTTTTCGAAGTTGCCAACAAAAAAAATTGGGAAGCTATTAAGGAACGCGGATGTCTAAACGGATGTTACTTAGTAAATAACGATAATTATATGTCGATAGTGAAGCGAAAGTGGTTTTAAAACAATGCGCTGTTCATTTGAGCTGGTTAAGTTAGTGGTGTCTAGGATTTAGTAGACTGACTAGTGTTTTTTGCTGTCTTAAATTCGATAGCAAACGATTTATCGAATACGAGATAAATAAATAAATATCGCCATAGACTTACACACCAAGTGTATGGTCCCAAACTAAGCAACGCTTGTACTATGGCTACCAAACAATGGCCTGGGGGCAATCCCAGTGACACCCCGACCAGGGCAATTTACGAAAAGGCTTTTTCCGAAATTTGCCGCTGTCTGTCTATTCTGTACTGTTTAGATAAGTTTAATTCTCATTGGGTTTCCTAAGTATACAGGTTGAATTTTCAAGTGTGCGTGGATGGCCAAATCCGAAACTATGAGGAATAGCGAAAAGTACTCAAAGGAGTCTCGGGGTCGATTTTGATGAAAACTAAAACTGGATCATTGAATTTTTGCAAAAACAATATTCGTAGCCAGGAATCGAACTAGTCGAGTACTTTTCGCTATTCCTCATAGTTTCGGATTTGGCCATCCACACACAATTAAAAATTCAACCTGTATAGTGAGTAGTCCTTACTGTTCCAATAGCGGGATCCAGATGCCGCTCATGCCTCGCGCGAGCACTTATGTTATGACATTATGTCATGCGTTTCGACGTCAAAACTGACTGCTCGGGCGCGGCATGCGCCTGATGCAGACACAGCTATTTAAAAGCAGCTTGACGAAGTACTTACCTGAAACAAAACATAGCAACAATGTAAAACCGCGTAACTGCATATTTTATTAAATAATTTATTTCAATATTTATTCACGGAATAATGAATATCAAGTAGGTACACAAATAACGTAATTGTTGTAAATACAATTTATAAGTCAAAGTCCTTGAGCGCTTTTATCTAACTTTATGTTCTTGCAAATCTTAGAAACAAGTTAGGTATGTATTTTAAATTTATAGATATAGTACCCCCTAACATTGAAACTACCAGCCTTGTGTCCAGCGCACCACTACATGCAGCGAAATTCACACATCTTTATCGCACAGGCAATTCGACAATCAACTTTAAGGCATTTTGAGGCGTATTGGTAATACCGCCATGTTTTCAACATTATTTTCCGAAAATGACTGAGTCGTGCTGTGTCTATGGACTCAGTTTAGTAGAACATACTATTTTGGTCAGTCACCAGTCTCCACCTTTGGGGCCATCCATAAATTACGTCACACGTCAAGGGGGGGAGGGGGTCGACGAAATGTGACATAGTGTGACAAGGGGGTGGGAGGGGTCCTAAGTTTTGTGACGTCACATTTAAAAATCTAATTATCTAAGTAAGTATTAAAACCGAAATTTGAATTGTTAACGAAAAATTTTGAAAATTTCTGAAATTTGTAAAAAATATGTGACGTCACACATGGAGGGGGAGTCTCGTATATGTGACCAGCTGTGACAAGGGGGGGAGGGTTCTAAAAATCATGAAATTCGTGTGAGGTAATTTATGGATAGCCCCTTTCTTGGTAATGTCAATGGTATTTTATCAGATTTGATTACAATTAATATTTCAATAAAAGCCGGGAAGAAGTGCTAGGTAATAATATTGCCAAAACTTGAATAGATCAAATTTTGTATAGACACCCTCCTTCTTTTGTGATCGTACACGTGTGTCGCTAAACTCCAGCTAATTCCACTTAATAACCGCATAACTGGCATACGAAGGAAAAGCGACTCTATTTGTTACAAAACATGTTGCTAAATCACTTGTTAGTGCCAACAATGCGACTGTCGAGAATCAAAATGAGGTAAATCAAATATGGACATTTGTCGAGTTATAAATTTAAGCGTATTGTTTCGTAGAATGTTATTATGTTGTTCTCATTGGAAGTCGTGTTGCAATGAAACATAATTATAGAACGCTGTTATGTACACAACCTAATCAAAATGCTATTTGTCTTCCGAAGGAAGTGGATAATCTTCTTTTAACTCCTATCCTTTCTTTCGATTAAATTCATGCGGGTTCCAAGACAACTAAGCTTTTCTCCGCGACTTCAACTTTGGTGTCATCGTTGGACCTTTCAACCCTGGCTTACAGGAGTAACAGTGGTGGGAGTGTGGCGGGACCAGTCCCAAAAAAAAAACCCCCCAAAATAAATATAAAAATCTCGATTTTTGAGCTTCAAAAATCACTTAAGCACTTTTGCTTTACGGCCGCACTCGCACACCGGGGGTAGACACAAAGGGACGGCGTATAGGGCCGAACAATGAAGGGCATTCAAGCCAGTCTGGAAAGGGCACATGCTTTCAAATAATAGCCCAGGGAATCCGACCCGACGTGCCTTGAGATTTTTTACGCGGCGGCCTTTTTACACGATTGGTTGTGTCGTCAAACAAATCAATAGCTACGTCTACAACACCCACATGCCTCGCGACGCACGTGCGTTTGCCTCAGCCGCATGCCACGCGAGGCATATGGCGAGGCAAACTTCACACTAGACAGAGAAGGGTATACCCGAGCGAGCAATCAGTTTGAAATCGTTCTGTCTCATGACTAGGCCAAACTAGGCGAGGCAAATGACAGCGATCTTGTGAGGCAGAGCAATCATTTGCCCCGAGCGCGGCATGTCAAACTTCGCGAGGCAAAGATGCTTCGCGCGGCATGTGCGTGTTATGGACACGACTATTTAGTTTCACGGAAAAAAGCTTTTTAAAACATCATTCGTTTACAAATATGGCGGTGTGACGATCTAGTGACTCAAACTGAATTACATTTACTAAACGTCTGTTGTGATTTTCCTCGTTCTTCTAAGAACTGTATTTTTTTTTATGAATCACTGTTTTAAGGAAAAAGTTATATAATGTTTTATAACGTTAGAAATTTGACTGCACTATTCAATCAGCGACCAGCTTCTCACACATATCATCGCATAGTTACTCGCCCATTATGCCTATTTGGTATAGAAATGATATTGTCGCTTTGCGCCATCCATTTAATGCAAATATACCCTTGTTACTCCCTAAAGGGAGGGACAATCGTGCCGAGAAAAACGAAATGCTTAACTTTTTATAAAATGTTTGCACGAATGCTTTGTGCCCGATGCCTGAATCACAAAAGAGAATACTTTTTTCGGTAAAACATGGACAAAAGCTATCCAGCATTTATTAAAATGTTGTCAACTTTTTCTCTTTATTTCGAGACGTCCTATTATAACCATTGAGAATTTTTGATGAAATTATTAGTATGGTAATGATGGATGTAGATTATTACTCTGTTGGACTAACTGTCATTGTTTTATTTTCATCATTTTTTTTTTTTATTAAAAAAAGTCTGACCGCTATTATGATTTTTTACAGTGCACATTTCGTATACGCCGTAACGGCACTAACGAAATATTTTTTTAAAAGAAAAAGGTGCAGAGCATCATCGATTTAAACCGTTACACACTGTATAAATGTCAATTAAAACATGTCCCAATGTGTATGGGAACAATGGGACGTACCGTTGCCACTTTCATCAGTGTAAAATAATACGGATTTAAAAGTGGAACACGCTGATAAACATCATCGGGAACAATACTTGGGGTTTTTTTTTCATGTCCAAAATTTACAATTTGAACGAAGAACAATATGGCTACCGTATGCCCATAAATAAATACTTTTTTAAAGTTTCTTTTTTAATACCAATATTTTAAAAGAATAACGTAGGCTTTTTTCAATAATATTTACCTCGAAATTTAAAGAAAGTTCTGATGGACTCACACTGGCATTACAAATCCCTTTTGTTCTTAGAAATTATTTGTAAGACCATTGTAAACTGTATACAAATCTCTTTAAATTTGGCGGATATGGATAGAATTTTGTTTGGTATTGTTTTGTTCCTAAAACTCTAAAGTTTTTTGCTGGATCAATTCGTCCCTACTTAATTAAGACCAGCCGTAACGATTCGCTGTAAATAAACACAAATCCGAATGTATTACTCGCTCCAGTGATTTACCGTTATTACATGCTATTTATAGCAGATTGCTATGTAATTGACATTCGAGCTCCGGCCAATTGATTCGTATCTCACTATGTTACGCGGTTTTGTTACCATGTGTTGACTATCGGCCCTAAAGAATTACAAGGTTGAAGTTATTTATTTGGAAATTGGGGTGTTAACTGTGGAATAATTAATTTTCCATTTTCTAATTCTGTTGTCCACAAGTAATGTCTAAACTAAATTTGACACATATATAGAAATATTTATATCTTGCTCATAAATTACAACGACGAGAAGGCTGGCAATACACTTAGGGCTTGTTCCAGAACCGTCAGATAACTTTTATCCAGCAGATAAATGTGGCATTTTACCAAAACGGCCCTTAGTTAAGTCATTATTAGTTTTTGTATCAATCAATCTGGAGCGGATTAATAATTCCGGCCATTAATCTGATTTGTATATTCATCAAAAACTGAAATAGACAATACTCAGAATATAAATTCATACATCCATAACTATTCTCTCCCCCACCCTTAAACAATAGACAGCTTGTGGCCGAATATATCTCAAATAATATCGCACAGAACCCTTACAATTAATTACACAACTGTGGATCACGTTAATTCCCGCCCTATGAATAATACGGAACCATGTTTCATCTTAAATTGGCATCCATCAATCTTCCGAGCGCTGTGATTGGCTATAGAACATTTGAACTTTGAAGAGGTTGGGTATGGAATATTAGAATAGGGTTGCCACCTTGCGTCCGATTATTGCTATTATTTTGAATATTTTAAAGTGCCTCGTTTAACATTTAATTACGGATTTTATCGCATTAGAATAGAAGATTTTAATAAAAACTTGCCATTGTTTTTTTTTATTCCTAACAATGTCAAATTAAATGTCAGAGGACAAACATTGAGTAAAACATGGAATAGCAAACAAAATAAAGTTATACTGGTTTAATTTCGTTCTCTCGCGAACTGTGCAGCGAATATAACGTCGGATACACATGAGGGCGATTGCACAGATAACCCGTTGACTGCTCGTCGTGGCTCATAAGACCCAGCGGAGATAAAAATAGATTAGCAGTGTTACGGCCACAAATGCACTTTTTACGGGTTATATTAATTCCTTATTTTATTATTCTTTTGTGGGACTGACGCAATATGATCTGATCTTTTGTGCATACACTTACGTAATTTCCTAGTGTTTGTTTTTGAACAACTGAATTGAATTGGAAACGAACGGATAATAGATTATTTTGGGAGCTGACGTAAGAATGAATATTATTTTTAAAAGAATATTTGTTTTAAAACAATTCAAAAAATTAACGTAAATACAAATTTCATTATCAGGTTTTTAATTCAATCTTCAACTAGGGTCGTGTTCAAACGGTTAACGTGACTACATTTTTCCATGCAGGAGTACCGAATACGTTCATTAACTGTCAAAAAGCATACAAAACATTTAACGAATTATTTCAACAAATAGTGATTTTAGTTATCCGATATAATTATCAAATTTATAACTTCATAAAGCGCGATTAAAGAGCAATGCCCACTATATAATTTAATATTACAGCAATAGCAACAGATGTTAGAACAAAAGCAATTTCGCTAAACGCGCACCAGCGGCTGTCAGTGTGCTGTGACGTCACTGTATAGGCACCAGGGATGCTTAGAGATATTACTCCGGACATATAATAGGGATGGGGAGATTCGTATTGTCTACACTAGGCTTATACATTTCACTTAGTAACTATTATACTACATTATACCTAGTCTGAATTACGGAAGCAGGGAATTTGGTGTATCTCTTCAATATTTCTAGAAACAGCAACACCTCTACCATGCTAATTTAAACATAGTTTCCACGTTTTGTATAATAAACGGTTTCCTTTATTACAACATACCTACGTTATTATACATTTGTAACGTTGCCAGAATACGTAGACGGTATAATATTGTTTTTATCTAGGGTTAACAAACTGATAGTGAACGCTGTTGCCAAATCGTTAATAAACTTAAACTTTACCAATATTACGTATTATCTACATAATATCGGATGTGTATTTTATAGAAATATTCATATCAATAAATTGAGAAACATAAAAAAATACTCTACCTTCGGTGCAAGAGAACATCAGTAAATTATTTACAGCTTAAATAAACTTATTAAAAATACATAATTACATGAATTCGTTGAAAGTAACTGGCAGAAAGACGTAAAAAATTGCAGAACATAATAATGAAAAACCGGCCAAGTGCGTGTCGGACTCGCACATAAAGGGTTCCGTACCAAACACCGTATAAATTATATTAAATTTTATTGAAATTCATTCTGTGAAAATGTTAGTTTACACATATGCGACTAGATGGCGCCACAGTCGCTTAAAAGTTAAATAATTGGTAAAAACAATGTAGTTTTACGATATATTTTTTCAACAATTTATGTAAAAGCTATTATAATGATCACTAATGGTTTAAATATTAGTTTTTCCTTTATATATAGTTTAATTTATGAGTAATAAATAAAAACGTCAAAAATATCGAGTTTATTGTATCGGGACCCCCTTCATTTTTAAACTTTTTATTATTATTTTTTGTTGTAGCGGCAACAGAAATACACATTCTGTGAAAATTTCAAGCCTCTAGCTATTACGGTTAGTGAGATACAGCCCGCTGACAGACAGACGGACGGACAGACAGACAGACAGACAGACGGACAGCGTAGGCTTAGTAATAGGGTCCCGTTGGCACCCTTTGGGTACGGAACCCTAAAAACCTGTAAAATTTACCGTAATTAAACTTTACCATAGATAAAAGGAAAGATAAACTCCACGAGCAAAACAAAACAAGAAAAAAATACGTCCCTTCTCGCATATTATATCTCTTCTCATCCCGCCGTCATTGGAAGTACACATAAACATTCATTAGTTGGTACATATGTCCCGGAATGTTTTCCTCGGCAAAACTAGAACACCCGACCACTTAACCGTGCATTGTTCGACGGCCCTGTGGGGCCAACGTAACGGAAAATTAAAAAGGCAATTTCCTTAATGAGCCCACTCGCAGGGTAGGGTTGACGGGCTTAAGCGACACTAGACGAGATAGGGTGTTACATTTTATGACGTATGTGGTACGTATGACGGACGTACTATGTTCCATTATCAAAATATGTTTTTTTAAATATTTTGTTGTATAATATCTGCCAGTCACAACTAGGTACAGTCGGCAACATAAGTCGCTGAACATTCTCAATTTTGAATAATAATCCCATTTGGTCACAAACGTTGGTGAAGATTTTCAAAACTAACTTGTCTAAATTTGGTTTAGAATTAGATAGAGATAAATTATGGATTTGACGCAAACGAAATGATTACAGGCGATTTGAAAAACTAAGAAAGTTGCTGACTGTATGCTGTATGTGTGTGTGTGCTGTGTGTGTGTGAGTACCTATTAGAAAAGTTTTTGTATTGAGTGAACAACTTTTATGAAATTTGTAAGTAAGTACCTAGATGAGAATAATGCTAATATTTAAAACCTTATTTTAATTAATTCCATAGGCATATTATATAATGCGCAAAGCTTAAATTTAATTTAAAATTGATTTCGGAATGAAAATCCTATAAAGCCATCTTGTCATCATAAAAGCGATGACAAAATTCTGCAAAAAGTATTTATTTTTCGCAAATATTAATCAGATAATTCCTTAAAAGTATAATTTTTAATTTATCGTTAATATGAAGGTGGATACGCCAAAGCGGCTATAAAGACTACCATTTACATTGTTATTTGGCTAACCAAGTAATATCTGCCTATATAAAGATATTATTATACAATTATGTACGTATCCGTGCGCCTACGTATGTCGTAGGCGAATTCACGTTGGCGTAACCGCCTCAATACCAATGCAGTAGCTCTACCATGAATTTTACGCATGTTTCCGCTAGTCGCTATCGTCTACGTGAAATATGTGTAAGAGGCCATCCATTAATTACGTCACACGTAAAGGGGGGGAGGGGGTCGACGAAATGTGACAATGTGTGACAAGGGGGTGGGAGGGGTCCTAAGTTTTGTGACGTCACATTTAAAAATCGAATATATCTAAGTATTATAACCGAAATTTGAATTTTTAACGAAAAATTATGAAATTGTCTGAAAATTTTGAAAAATATGTCACGTCACACAGGGAAGGGGAGAGTCTCGCAAATGTGACCAGCTGTGACAAGAGGGGGAGGGGTCTAAAAATAATGAAATTCGTGTGACGTAATTTATGGATGGCCCCTAAGACAAAAGCATCTACACTAATCTTATAAATGCGGAAGTAACGCTGTCTGTCTGTTACGTTTTCACGACTAAACTGCTAAACCAGTTTTGATTAATTTTGGTTACGAAAATAAATCTTGAAGGGGAAATATAGGGGATGAGAATTTGTATCGGAGACCAATCATTACTCTCTTTTTTTTTGGACATTTTAGAAACAAAAAATGCTACTTAAGTACACATTTTTCGCAGATGAATTCGCGGGCACTGCTTACCTAGTATTTATGATAACTCGATCGATTCATTGACAGAAGCGAAGCTCTATAAAACGCGACTTTCAATCCGATTATCTCTTTCTAGAACCCGATGTGTAATATTAACAGCCAGGTATTGTACAAATATTTTACGCAGACACTAGCGACTAGCGAACACAGTTCATAGTAGAACTACTTATCGGTGGTAAAGTTTCTGTAAATTCAAGGTTAATTATTTGAGTTAATACGCATGCGTGAATACTACCACCTACATACATAGTACCCTACCCACTTAGCTAAAATGTATGTAAAGTGAAAATTAAAAGAAATATAGTAACTACCTGCTTATATACATATAGGTAGTATCCACCTGGTTCTCCAAAATGGACCCAAAATATAATTGATTTTGGTAAAATATAATTACTATCGATCTTCCAATGCTGCCGTCTTTGGCAACCCCTTTGGGAAAAGCTAGCATGATACTATGTTATAGAGTAAAAATGTACCGTATGCTAATATTTTTATTCTCGAGATACATCATTTATTCTTTTAATCGGCTAGGTACTTCAACATTATAAATTACTAACTTTTTGACGTCGAATAGTGAGGAAAGATTAATTTGATAAGTTTCTAGTGAATAATTCATCATGGAATCTCAAACGGCGGGCGCCACGGCGATAAATCACAATAAACTTTAATTAACAATCGATAAAATTATTCGGCCATTATGTCCAACTTAATTAAGCGGTATCACTTTCAAAATAAAATATGGCCGCGCCGTCTAAACCCAGATTAATTGCTACCCTACTTCACAGTACAAACAATTGGATAATTTACATAAAAGAAAGCGTTTGATTCGGTTAAGCTGTGGTTAATCACAAGTAAACTAAGCTCCTAGTGGTCATTTGTACCCGTCACTTCAATAATTAACCTAGACAGAGCGAGAGCGGTTAATGTTAACTACCATTTAAACATAATAAGAAAGAACCTGATTTGTAAATGTTAAGAATTATGTTTACTTGGTTACGATTTCAGATACAGGTACAGTTAATGATGTTAAAACGGTGTTGATTAGCGTCGCACGCGCACGATAGTGACGTACAGACTTAATCATAAAAGCGGTAAGACCACATGTCTCAACTCACATAGTAAAAGATTCTTCCAGCTGCCGCCGAGGGCTCGCAGACAGCGGTGCAGGCGGGGCGCGGGGGCGGCGGGCGGCGCGCGGGGAGGGATCATCCTCACATCCCCTTCTGACGAACTCCTACCCAGAAGCGAGGACCCCCTATCCCTCGACAAAGACCTACGCCTACCGAACGGCGCACCCCTAACAGTCGCGAAAGTCTCCTCACAAGTCACATTAAAAGTGTCCAAAGGAATCCCTTCTGGTTCTTCTCTCCGACTTCTCACAGAGAAAGTTCTTCTGAAACCATTCGCGAAACCTTCCATCGTCTTTTTCCTCGGTTTAGGGACTTCTTCAGAGCTGATAACTGTTATGTCATCCATGTCTCGGTGCTCGTAAGTCCTGTATGTTCGCGATTCAATACCAGTTAAGTCTTCGACGCCACCGTGTCTGTATTTCAGGGGTTTAGCACGGTCTATGAGTCCTAGCTCATCGTAGCTACGGTAGGTAGATGAGGCGCGTCTGGGCGCAGGAGGTCTACCGGCTCTGTCAATCGTCATTTTAAGCTGATGTCCTAGTGAAGACCTGATGAAGAAACGGTCCTATTTAGATTTTGATCTCGAAATTCCGATTGATCCTGGCTTGCACGACGTTCTTTTCTTGTTGATATGAGCAGTAGACACAGTAGCAGTCATTTAGTAGATAAATTAGATTAAGGAGGCGCTCAGAGCCAGGTGCAATTTATATCGATTAACGATCGGTGGCTAAGCAACGCTTGGTAAGGTCGGATCGAGATGGCTATTACTGGCACTTTGAACTAAGCATAAACAGTCGGTTTCAGTCATCTGGACAGCAGTCGCCATGTCAGCCATGGCAGAGACCTTCGGGCGGCTAGGCCAACTCTGACACCAGGTTGGCCGTTAACCAACGATAAGAAGAAGTGTGAGAAAAATTCAGATAAACATAGCAGTCCAAGAAAAAGTAATCTCTAGTGTCACAACTAATTAACATTAAAGAAATTATTCCCCTCAAGGGACAATTTAATTATTCAAACTGACAGTTAATTAAGGATAGAGTGTGCGTATGCATAACTAGTTTGTTTACTATGCCACAGTTATAGACAGTTTCATTCGAGGCCTATCCCCCAAATTCATAGAAAGTTATGATCGACTTACAGTGGAATTACAAATCACTTGTGTTTCTAAAAATGCTTTTCAAAACCATTGTAAACTGGCAAAAATCTCTATGAATTTGGGGGTTAAACTATAACTTTTTATAAAATAGCTACTTGTGATAAACCAGCAATTTTTGGGGTGAGATTCCGGCTCTCTCGCTCATCGTACGAAACGCAGCTATAATAACTACTTCACGCCGATCTTCTGTGAGAGGGTGGTACCCCGGTCGAGCCAGCCCGTATATGAGCTGCAATCAATCGGCTACAGCTTGGCTCTCCGTAATACCACCTCTAAGGCAAGGCGTATTATTATCTCGCAAGTCCCATAAATTTTGTTTATGCTCGTGATTTTCCGAGTCACATGGTGTCAAGTGCGTGTACAGCAGTCGTTGAACGCAGCGGTGCCGTGCCTGGCCGATGTCGCGGGGCAACATGCTCGTAAAATTTGTTTGCCATCCCCCGATGGCGCGATAAAAGCAAATCTATTGATGCTATCACGGAATCAGTACGGGTTATTTTCGGCTGTGGTAATTTTGGAGGAAGTTTTTTGAGGAAAATTATTGTAAGCAGGTAATCTGGTTGCACCTGGTGGTATACATTCGTCGCATGCAACAACGGCATAAAGTGAAAAGTTGTTACACAATCAAAAATAGCGTTTACACACGAAAGAGGAACGATAAATCAATCTTCCACCTTCAAATTTAAGCCTTCAACTTTTCCTTCAGCTGTGTACCTACACTGAGAATGAGAAAAAAATAGGTTAAATGCAAAACCTAATGTGAGGTATTGCAAAAAGTTAGTTAAATACCTTGTTTAGGTTTTCTGAACCTATTGTAGGTAAATAGTTTTTACCTACGACCTACCTAAACTAGGTAGTATTTAACTAACTTTTTACAATACCTCACATTACGTTTTGCATTTAACCTATTTTTTTTCTCAGTGTATAATAATCTGCTTTTTTATTGCTTAAGAACCTTCTGCTTAGACTGGTAGACTATCCACCTTGGCCCCGAGTCGCTTACCAATTGTAAATAGCAAATTCTTGGCGGTGTTTTCGGCCAGAGTACTGCTAACAGATGGCCGATGACATGTCGACCGGCAAGAATTTAGCATTTATAATGAGGAATTCTCCAAGTTTATATTCAGCAGGGGTTTCGCAATGGACAATTATTTTTAAGAGAGTCGAGGTACGTGGTAGGTGGTAGGTGACCTTTTCCCATAATATCTGGAACATAAGAGGAGCAAACGCCGTGCCGAACTTTTAAGGACCTGTAGGCCGATTGCGTAACTTTTTCGACAATGTTTCAATTGGTTTCGTTCATCCTGTGATGCTCTATCAATTGAAATTGATTGAAATCGGGACGGGTCTGGACTTCACTCTTCCCGATTTCAATCAATTTCAATTGATAAAGCATTACAGGATTAACGAAACCAATTGAAACATTGTCGAAAAAGTTACGCAATCGGCCTGCTGTAAACATGCAAGACCCTTAGAAGAGTCCCATGTTTTAGTACAAAGGAACGACTTGCTTGTAACTTAGTATTGTTCTGTATAACCTTCTATTAATAAATCAGAAGCGATCATAACTAAGCCATAACAACAACGTTTTAATCACCAATTATTAAGCTTAGACGAAACAAACCGACTGCAAGTTAAGAGCAACTGAACAGCCAATTGAAGCAGCTAATAGTGGCTCGTAATTACCAACAATTGCACTTGGCCGCCTCTCTCGGACACTCGGAAACTATCCGATTAGCGGGGACGGAATTCGTACAATTATCGAATTAGGAGACGCTTCCTGTATTTCGGACGGTAATATGAATTTGGAGATGACGTTTATCGTATTTAGTTTGATTATTTTTCCCCTCGCTTGCACTGACGAGATATTCTCAGATATTTGTTTTGTTGTCTCTGTTTTTTGACAGAACACAATATACGCAAGAATATAAATCGATGTAATAGTTACGTATGCAAGTGTACGAACAGCAATTAACCATTTTTATGCTGGCAAATACTAAGGCGATTGCGATGCGACGGCGACTTCTACACAAATTTTCGCTCATCCACCAGCATATGTTTATGGGGTTTGATCGCTATCGCTTTGCGGTTGCCTTAGCAGTGTGGGGCCTAAGAGATAGTAATTTCGAAGATTGAGAAGAGTCTTTATAAGTCAAGCCCGGGGCGTCACTGGTTAGGCAACCACGATGCGACAGCGACACAGCATCAAGCACACCATCAAATAAGCGATTTTTTATGGAAATCGCAATTGCCACGGCTTGTGCGTCCACGGCCTAATAGTGAAGTTCTATTCCATTTGTCAAAGTCCCGAGACAACAACTAGCGATTTTAATTAAAAGTATTCCTTTAAAGATCCTCATTCGCTCCGCTAATCCACATGATGTCTTCATTCTAGAACTAATGTATGATTAGACAAGTAAATGATGGATAAATAACAGCCTTGGTGCCAATTAACCCGGTCTCATCGAGCCAATCAAGCTTCTGAGTGAAGCGATGTCAATTACACTCATTAATGAATTCTTAACGAGACCGCTGTCTCTTTTCTATTAGGAAATGACTTGGGTATACATTGTTATAGTTTAAAGGGGCTATGATAGTGATGTAATGAAAATAGGGACGACATAGACGAGAAATTAATGTTTGTCAGCAATAATCCGTGAAGAGAATGAACACTATTGATACGCGATCTAGAGTCGGGTTTGATAAATTTTAATATAAATGTTGTGTGGTTGTTTATAGGTAATATATTAAGCAAAAGAGAGAAATTGTCTGATAATCGTATTTTATATAGTTTTGCTTGGTGCATTTAGAAATAGAGAAATTAAAAAGTTCTAAAATTAATTCAACGATTTCATACAGCGCGGAAATGCGGCCAGCCTGCTGGGCACTTTTAGCATCGACGACGACGTGGAGTCCCTTTTGTATATATAATTTTGTATTATTATTATTTTTCTTTTTTTTATTATATATTTATCTCTAATTTTTTTATCTAGAATAGTGTGTGTAAATATTTAGATCTTTACGGGTACAATAAAAAAGTTTAAACGATTTCATTACATCTAACTAGTGATGATGCCCGTTGTAATATGTGTGCTTTCCAGGAACAAATAGTCCACTCACAAAACCGGCTCTATATGAAATTAGTGATCATGTATATTGACTGGATCAATCAGGTAGAGAGCCAAATCAACTGCATTCCAAGTGTTGACTTCAAACGCATTTATCATAATGAAACGGGTTGATCGGACGAAAATTAAAGATTGCATCACACACCTACACAAATACCGTTTCGGAACCAATTTATCATACTTTAAAATAATAAGACCAGTTCTTTCAACGTCCTGTCTTTGTAACCATGCCGTTTTTATAGCCGATCGGACGCGGATTACGAAATATTTTCTGATATAAAAACTATAGTGGAACATATTTTTTTCCGATGAAAGAAGAGTTGGTGTCATAAATACCTACCAAACAAAGTATAAAGAAAGTATTGTGGAGAATGATTGAATACTACTTTTTAGGGTACCGTACCCAAAAGGGTGCCAACGGGACCATATTACTAAGCCTACGCTGTCCGTTTGTCAGCGGGCTGTATCTCACGAACCCTAATAGGTAGAGAGTTGATTTTTTCCAGAATATGTATTTCTGTTGCCGCTTCAACAATAAATACTAAAAATAAAATAAAATATAGAATAACTACCAAACTATCTAAACAACTTGATATTTTTGAGTTTTTTTTTAAATTAACTGTGGAACATGTTCCGTGTTTAAAATAAAACGCCAACTATTACGATCTAAATCTAAACGCGATCGTTTTCGATAATAGAGAAAACACCTTCCTGTCAAAAAAAAAAACTAATGACGATTATTATCTGTGCCAAAATAAAAACTTATTTAATCATTACGATTTAAGCGCAGGAAACTTTCAACACTTTTTACTACCTATCTACCTAGTTATTATCGAAGTCTAAAGAAATATCTTAGCGATAGGATCCGCTCGTGCGTGAAATTACGTAGGTATAATCGGCTACATTCTAATGGAAATGCTTGTTAGCGTTGCTTAAGAGGGTACATGATGTCTGATGACAGCTACGATACTGAAAAGTGTAGTAAATTTACGATTTTTGTTGAAATCAGTTAAATACATATTATTGTTTAAAAGTCTGCATTATTTTGGTACAGATTTCACATAGAATGTTTTGTGGACTGAAGTTAAAATTAGGATTAAAAACAACATATATTTAACTTGTTTTCTGCAAAATATGGTAATATTTCAACATACATTATCAGCTCTATTCTCGACTTCGTGATAATTAAAATTTGTATAGTTAGTGATGCTGACACAAAACGCTACGTTTCTACAAATTCTCCAGAACGCTACGCTGAAATTAATGAAAATTACATAAGTCACGTGCCCTTATTCGAAGTTCAAACGTATAACGTGAACTGTGTTAACACTGGACTCAAGTCCAACGTCCTACAAACCGCGTTGTAACCCATTTTCATAAGGACTATACACGCGGAAAGATAAAAACACGTTGTTTACATTTGATAAACATTGTTTTCCGTTCAACCTTACTACTTATTGCATAAATTGCTGAACAGCTTTGTATTGTACTGTTGGAATCTCATATGTCACAATTTGAATTTGAATTTAGCAAGTTTTTTTGTCAAAAACAATAAAACTGATGTAAGTTTTAGCATTAAACCTACAAATATTACAAGCAAGCAATTTTTTGTCCAAGAAGCTAAAAGTCAAGAGGCGTGAGGCGAAACAAGCACCACTCACAGACATTAGCTAAACAAGTGGCTACTCAAGACGCCGAGTTTAAAAATAGTTTCTCAAAAATGCCACTTAACCGAGACTAAACTCAAACATTTCGAACTGAAGGATGCCCTAAAAACAATGAACTAGATGCCGGAAACCATTTGTTATTACAAAATTTTTCTTTCATTATACACGCACTTTTGTAATTTTTAATTGCGTTTACTTTATAACGAAATAGGATCGATTAAATAATTAATTCGGTATCGATTACTTCGAGAGATTATATCGATACTAAGAACTAGTTGCAAAAAAACAGGAAATTTAAAATGAAAACTGTTTAAAACGTGTTTAAATCATTGATTTAAAACAGAAGGAAAAAAACATTTAAAACAAGATGATTTTTTCGTAACAACCCTGCTAAGAACTGATTATTATAAAGGCGAAATAAAAAAGTTTACTAAGACCTATTTTTCAATTAGCGGCAAAATCAAAGAAATCAAATAATGTCAAAACCACGAACGTAAATACATACTGGACTGTTCACTACTGCACAAAAAACGAGCCGAGCGAGAGGCCCTAGTTGGGACCGTGTCCCTCTCATTTCGAGTTGCCATGCCAAAATAATATTATTGTTGGGTAGTGATTGTTAGTTTTTAAATCAAGCAAATAAATTAATTTCGTATTTATCGTGACTATTGTTAATATGATAAAACAATAGTCACGATACATAATAAATTTATTTATTTGCTTGATTTAAAAACTAACAATCACTACCCAACGATAATATTATTTTGGCATGGCAACTCGAAATGAGAGGGACACGGTCCCAACTAGGGCCTCTCGCTCGGCTCGTTTTTTCTGTCTAAGAATTGTCAAGGTATAATAGACCTTAAGGCAGCAGAATAAAGTTGAATTTCTTCTTAACCAAAAACTCAAGTAATAGATCCATCTTTATACATTCGTGGTCAAAACTCATTTCAAACAAAAGCATGCGTAAAAGACAACCGTGGCCTCGGCAATTAAAATCTTCAATCAGACAGTCAAAACCACTGCAAGAACATACATTTCCAATTCAGAAAAAAAGCGCCATTAAAAGAAACAATATTAAACTTAATGAACCCTTCAAGAATGGTGGTACCTTACACGACATGCTGGTTGCAACACAAAAACATTCAGTAATGTATGATGATGCATGCATTCAGGTGGTTGGGCAACGCGTGTGGCCCAAATATGGTAACCGGAGACATGGCCGGCGCGGGAGACACTTCCCTGAACAACTTATTGTAACTTGCCGATTGGTTAATAGATGTGTCCATATGGCACGCATGCCTCACCCGAGCACTCATATTATGACATTACGTCTATGCGTTCCGATGTCAAAAGTGAGTGCTCGCGCGAGGCATGCGCCTGATGAAGACGCTGCCAATGACTATGCGAAGTTTCATGCAATATTAGGTGATGTTTCAGTACATGCCAATATAGCCTAGCCTAGAGATAAATGTTAAACCTCTGGCTTAAAAAGGTTTAGCAGGTCTCTTGACAAGAAATGTGTTTTTATTGGTGTTGCAATATTTTTTTATCGAATCTATTTTCCTTGAGTAACTGCAGCTCTCTAGGAAAGTGGCATCGTCGTTCGTTTCTAAAAATTGCTACGCTTCATGTATGGAAATGACATAAGTCACGTGGTCTACTTATCGACTTGTAATGTAATTTCCATACATTAAGCGTAGCGATTTGTAGAAACGCTTGTAGACAAAGCCACTTGGCTGAGGGCTGAAGCTTCCGGCTCTCACACTCATTGAACGAATTATAATATTCCTAACTAAACGAATGGTTTAAGTTATCGAAGCTACAGTACTAGTAGCTTAGGGGGCGACCATAAATTACGTGAGGCATTTAGGGGGGGAGAGGGTCGAGCAAAATCTCACAAAATCTCACATGTGGGAGAGGGGGGGACTCGGTAAATCTCACGTAATTTTTTTTACCGCAAGAAACAGTGTGAAATTGCATGAAAACTGAGTCAAATTATGTAAAACATGTTTTTCCTTTAGAATATAGCTTTTGAAAAATCTCACGTGAGATTAGAGGGGGAGGGAGGGGGTCGAGCAAAATCTCACGACATCTCACCAACGGGGAGGGGGAGTCGAAAAGTCTCAAAAATCACCTCACGTAATTTATGGACGCCCCCTTATTTCTTTGTAGCATTATAACTAGATTACTAAAACCCCACACTTCCTTTAAACGAATTTATCACCGGTCATTGACCTTGGGCAAGATACAATATAGGTGCATGTAGGTGTGACCAACACTGATAAATTAGTACTTGACATAAATCACATGCACAAAGAGCATGTTGACAAGTATTTATCGTTATTATATTACACTTTAATTAATACTATTGTAATTGGATCGTTAATAATGAGTTATCTGGAGCCGGTGCGTTGAAAGGAAAGTTACGAGGAAGAACAGTTGAGTATTGATAGCAAATATAAACGTTCAAGGAACAGAAGGGCTAGACAAGTAGCTGACGTCTACGAGCGTTCGTTCAAATCGCTACGCTTCATGTATAGAAATGACATAAGTCACGTGATCTTCATAGCCACTTGTTGTTGATTTACATAGCGACGTTTGACATTTCCATACATTGTGAAGTTTCTTCTATTCTATTCGATTAGCGTTCATGCCACTAACACTGGCTAAGCGACTTCGGGCCCTGGGCTCAATTTGATTTTCCAAAGCGGATGGTCACTTTTTTAGTTTTGTATCGTTAATAATGTTCGTTTTTTGATGGTACTTTTTCATTCTGGTGAAATACGGTCAACATTTTTAAAGAAAAGTACCTATTTATGAGAAAGCAGCATTGCCAGTATAGATAAAAAGGGTAAGTAATGCAAAAAAAAATCAATACTTATTCCTCTTTATCTTTTAAGTTATAAAGGGCCAAGGACGACAGTTCGACTGAACCTACTTTCATGAGATATCTCCGTACATTATTACTGGCTTAAACCCACTCGATATCCATTAAGATTGGTACGAAATGTAAATACCATGTCTTCGGTACGATAAAGTCGGTTTGTAATTGTGAATGAAGCCGCGTGATGACTAGTGCTTGAGATATTTACGTAATATTCCAATTAGTTCCGAGACCAGTTTCAGTTCGGCAATAATTTTCTATTTTTGAAGCAACAGTATTGAATAAATAATAAAGCTGATGAATCAGAAAATGGTTACATAAACTCAGGAATGAAAATTAAATTTGTGAAAGTTAAACCTAAACTAGGGACTGACTATAAATCAGAAGATAAGATAGTGTCTAAACCAAATACTGTTTGACAAATATAGCCAAAATTGGCTGTTTTGACAAGTATACATTTATAATTCTAGCGCTATTTTTTATTGCCAAGGATGGCACACTAGCAGACGGTCCACCTGATTGGAAGTGGAAGCTGCCGCCCAGGAAATGTGCAACTTAAGGGGAGCAGACGCGGCACCGACCTTTTAGGGACATGTTTGGGTCCTTTGCAGAACCCTATGTTGTAGTGCAAAGGAAAAACCAGAGGGAGATCATTTCACAATTTGCATGTGTGCGGGAGGATTGCCATTATAGGAGTGGCACTCAAGGAAGTTACAGCTTGCTAATATATACGAACTATTTAACAACACCTACACTACTTGGATGAAGTTTTAATAATTACATCAACGCAGACTAGATGACAAACGCCTCACGAACCACCGTGCTCCACTGATAAAATTGCTTTTCAATCTAATTGATGAAGTCAATACAGATGTTTGTCTAAATAATAATAGTGTGCGTGTTAATATTGCGAAATGGATATGGATACGGTCACTTGGAATTTTTGTATCAACACTTATGTAAGTGGCAAACAGATTTGGCGAGAGAAGAAATATTGAACCGAAAATAAATCTCCGTATTGATTCCGTTGTTAACCTGGGTAGCAATGACAAAGAACCCAAGAACTCAAGTTCTGAAAATAATCAACCAGTCAACAAGTGAACTGAAACAATAAATTATGCTGATTCGACAGCGCAGACTGCAATCACGTGTGCTGATCTACCGAACAGTGAAATTCTCTGATAACGCTATATTACAAGCACTCGCCTGGTCACCGGCGAACACAGCACAATACCTGACCCCAGAGAGAAAGTGACTATCCGATCGATTAATCTCCCTTGTCCCCCGGCTATCGACACGAGACGCACGGTAATAACAGATCCACATCGAAAGCAGTAATTGTTGCATTGATAATTCGCGACTGACAGACCAATTGCTGGTTGCAAAATTGATATTAACGCAAGCGACCATTCATATCTGAACGTCTACGGATGCCACAACTGTTGACACTTTAACGAGGGGGTTTTAAAATGTAATTTCGTGTAAACAAGACAGCCAGAACGATGAAAGGGAAGCGATTTGTGCCGCTCAATAGCACGTCATGAAGTGTGAAGAGACGCGGGTCCCGGGTCATTCATCAGCAATGAAAGCGGCCCAACTGATACTCCTAAATTACCTCGGGCCACGACTATAGCCGTTATCCGGCTCGGTATAAAGACGCGACAAAATGTAGGAACCGGCGGCGAAATTGCAAATCATTCGTCGGATAGTAAGGCCTCACCTCGGCGAGGCATTGACATTGATGTAGATACAGGTCGCCGAAGCTAACAAGATTGATGGCGTTCGTTTGGCACGAATTTATTACACGATGACATAATGGCAAAACATAAAATACATTGACGCAATTGTTAAAACGTTCGGCGCCGTGTTATGAATGTGTGACGAAGTGGTTGAGACGCAAATCGAGAACGTCAGCCACACCGCTCGTTGCGGCTGAATTTTGCCAATTTCTGCCGTCTCGTTTGCATTTCGAATGTACGCTAGGGCCTTTTACCGGACAGCTGTTTAAATGAAAGCCAGTTTTTGTGCATTCCTCTCAAAGTTTAACGAGATTTCCTCTCACAAAAAATGCGATAGCTCCGACAGTTATTTAAACATCGTCCAGTCCTTTGTGAGTTGTATTTTTGGGAGCTTTACGTGAGGTCGCGGCAGGACCTCTTGAAATGTTGAAGATGTATTTGAGTTCAGCGATGTATTTTTAGCGGATTGACGAAGAATTTCACGCCAAGGTTATAATGACAAGGCGGTATGAGCCGCGAATATCCGTGATGTCGCCGAAGTGCGCCTCGTTAACAGTTGTTAGCGCGGTGCCGACTGCCGGCACATCGGTCATCAATACGTAACGGAACACCGACCGTAAACGGCCACGACATTATCGATCTGCAATTCCAAGAACGCAGTTCAGGTCAAAGATGATTATGCAGTTTCGAAATTTCTGAACCGTCATGACATGCTCATAATTATTGTATCGATAAATCAGATAAACACATCGTCTGTTAAGGCGAATGCGAGCCACGACAAAGCTCGTATTAGAAAGCTAAATTCTTTATACCGTTAAAATGCGCTCGGTTTTGAATGGAGACATGGCGAAAACGTATTGAACTCATATTAGAATCGTTAGCAGTAATTGCGTATCATGCAAAAACGAATGAGTCCGCCGAGCAAAAAACATCGCTTCACAACCTCATTGTGAGATAGTGATTAATATAATTTTTATTTGCTTTGATTGTATGTGAGTACGGAGAGATGCTGTGTGCTTGTCTCGTAGAGCGGCCGTTGACATCGAACAAAAACCCTGATTGGACCGGAGGTGGTAACTGTACTCATAGTACTAGCATCGTTTGATGGATTGGCTTGTCAAGCGGACGAACCTCCCGGTTTCTATTGTACATCCAATTTTGAAATGTAATATTTATTATGGGTTTAAATTAATAATCATATGTTTGGATAAGCCATCGATCGGAAACTCATTACGGAAGACATAGTTAGGAGTCGTAAACGGGTAACTAGTACATAATTACGTTTTGAACGAAATGAATTGACGGAGGTTTTTATTTACTGTTCGATTAGATCTGTAATCTCAATTTGCGTGAGCTAATCTAGGATTAATTTTATATACTTTTTCTTTCGATCTCTCAGTCAACACGATTTTAAATTACTTATAAAAAAACATGAATAAATAATAAATATCGCCAAACTAACCCGCAATTGTATGGTCCCAATCTAAGCGACGCTTGGTCTATAGATGCCGTTCATAGACTGGAGACACTCAGACCAGGGCAAATTACGACAAGGCCATTCCAAATTTTGCCTCTGGCGGGTATCAAACTCGCGACCACCCGATGTATAAGGCCGAGCGGCCTACGCTCAAATCACTGCACCAAGCGTTTTCTTAGCGTCGAGGTGAATAATTTTGTCACATTATCTCATCATTACAAAATCGATTATAAAGTAGTTCACACAGAATCTGATAAACGCGTTCAAGAAGATCGTGAGAACGGACACTATGGAATGCCAGCAAATGACAAATAAACCAGCGAGTTGAACAAAGCCAAATCAATTCTGGCTGATGACAGATAGAGGGGTCCAGTTACCATGATACTGATGATAATCACAGTGACACTATCGCTGGAAATAAATTGAGTATTCGTGGCGTGAAGTACATTGAATAAATCGTCGGAAACTCACACGGTGATAGCACGCATACTTAGCATACGTGGCTGTGTGAACATGACTCGTACTTTCGTTGGGTCAACGTAAATATCTGTCAATAGCTTTACCAAATCTGTCAGTCATAAACGGAGTATTTATGGCACATCCGCTTTTGTAGCATTTAAAGGATATGACATTGTGGCTCAATGTGGCTCATCTTGAAACTTCTTGGGACTTATTATAACAACCATATTTTTCAGATTCGCTCTTAATTTGAATTGTCGCTTTATAAAATTTAGATGCTATTATCTATCTTCATGTCAGTAAGGAAATTATGATCCCTTATGATCCCTGCATCTTATTTTTTATTACATAGTGATAAAGCTACAAGCCTTACCTCATACAGTGGTGTATCGTAATCTAAATATACTCGTGCCTTAACATTGTCATTGTTTACGCTTCACTGAGCTGATGGAGTCATTAAACGGCTTTCTTAGACGCATCGGCCCTTTGTTAGGCTGATAACTCAATAATAGTACGCTCTGGTATCGAACCCTTTGTTCCGAATGGTTTAATTAGTTTTTATGGGGCACTGTATGGAGGTAGACGGGTGAGGTCAATAAACTAACGATTTCGGAAGATAGTAATACATTCTGACTTAGCATCATACATAAACTTGGCACATAGTCCGCAGAACCGTGGGCCATTGGAGCAGAAAGGTTTGGACGCCAGGTGACGTCATGGGACGTCTTGGGAAGCCGGTGGATGTGAGTGGTGGAGGATCGTAATGTGTGGAGAAGGCCTATGTCAAGCAGTGGACGTCTTCTGGCTGATGGATTTATGGATGAATCATTCATAGGAGCTAATAAAAAGGCCAGTAAAAAATCCCATAAATAAATTGCTTAAGTATTTGACATTATTAATAAACTTTCTACTATTTATAGACAATCGATTAATATAAAATAGCAAGCAATAATCGCCAATGTAAAATCTAGCGTGAATCGATTTACATCCGCTCGAACTACATAATTTAAGATGAATATCGTACAGGTGGAGTTTAATCGAGACTCATTTAAATTCGTCGATTGCGCTTGATTTATTATTTCACTATTGACAAATCGTTTCGAGATCTTGTCTGTGGAGCGAGAGGTCCGAGTGTAGAATTAATCGATTAGTGTTGTTTCTCGATTTATTTCGGTGGATGTAAGTGATAATAAGATTTATTAAGGGTCACCAAATATCTTAATGGAGATTAGAGAAATCACTTAATCTTACTGGGATGGAATAAAGATTTCGATTATGGTGTTGTTCCTTTAAAAATGTATCGAATTTCCTGCATGTTAACTTAGCTATAGAGGCAAACAAAACAAAAAAAAACTTAGAGAGTTCGTTAATTTCATAGATGTCTAAATAACGAATGGTTAGTTCCTTTAGAAAAAATAACACAGGATCGACGTGAAGTAATTATTAAAGCATAGGCTCGTCTAAAATAAACTGTCTTAAACAAAACTGCGTACATTTTAAAACAAAAGAAACACGCCTGAGAACAACAGGCAGGCATACAATTAAACAGTCAAACAAAACCTGCAAAGGGAACGAATATGACAGCTAATTGTAGTGCCAAATACGGCTCGGGTATTACACCGAGTGTGTCCGATACGGCACGAACTACATGCCTGTTCAGACCAAAGCGGGATCCTGATCCCACGCCAAGAGACGAATAGTCGCATCGTAATCAAGTTAAATTCAACTGTATTATATGCTGCGACAAGGTTGTTGTAATTCCGCTCTCAGCTCCACACATACAATAGTCTGGACCGATCCTTAATGGGTACCTTGACTAATCGCTACACGAGCGGACAAAATGGGTCGAAGTTCTTGAGATGAGTCGCTTGACAGATGCACTTTTGTTAAGGCTACGTGAGAGATTGTTGGGAATTCATTGGTTTTGTTCAGTCGGTTTGTATACAGAGAAAACGTGTACAATTTAAGAAGTGAAATGAAAACGTGAACAAGAAACTATAAAGCGAATGAGGTGAAAAGGAAGCATTTGTTAATGAATTACAAAATGAAAGTAACGGACGCAAAACCCGAGAGATTTTGGGTGTTAACTGAAAGAAAGAAAATACATTTATTCGACACAAGATACAAGATAAAGTTAACGACGTAACAATGAAACAACTAACGAGATGGACTGTCGACTTTAGACGCTACGTAACGAATCGATGGATGCCAGTTGGAACCTCTAAAAGTCCTTTTGGGAGTCGATAACTTCCAACTGATGATAATGATGATAAAAGACACCTGACCTTTCATTCAACAGAAATGTAACCCTTCTATATAACCGAACAGACTTGTTGCAAGTGAAATCTGGCTGGTTGCCAGGATGTTACTCGCAGACAGTGCCACCCGCAATTTGCACCGATCTCGTCAGACGAAAGAGGTAGCTAGTGTCCGTACTTACATGACATACAGACAGTTATTATTAGTATTACGACAAACGTGAGAGAAAATGCATAATAAGTAGTAAATGCTTGGTTGAAAGTTGTCAGATAAAAGTGCCTATAGGATTATAACGTCAAGCATGATAGAATAGGCAGTTTTTTTGAAGTATGCCGACGTCCTCTTGTTCTCAATAATATCTCATGGATAACATACTCTTTTCATAACAGAGGATCAAGATATTTCGGCATAATATTATGTAGTATTTAGCTACTTAAGTACTTGAGTCCTATAAAACTACTTAACCGATCAACAACTGCTTCTTCGAAGTTAAAACATGGTAGTTATCAGCACAAAAACAAGCGAAAAGTACTTCATACGCGATATCTAATCGATGATAAACTTCAAACTATGATAAACAAAACAATTGAAGTAATGAAATAAATGATTAAACTATACGTGGAATGGAATGAAATCATCCACATTTCTACTCCAAACTACATAAAACCAGTAATGTTAAAACAAAACACTACAGATGTAACGGTGTCTTGTTACGCAAAAAGTTTAATGTTACGCTGTTACGCATTCAGATGCTTTTGTTAGAAAAGATGAAACAAAACTAACACGTGTACTACGGGATTTATTAAACGTGGTCTGATTTCGTACAGCGCCATGAAACAATAATAAAGACATCATTATTCTGTAAATTACATACATTGCTGATCTTCAAAACTTAAAAATTAACATACTGACGTTTTATAACATCAGGAATTAGAAGGATTAACTAAACTTTGACGAACCAAGTAAAAACTACAACAAGCAATATAAGCAAAGCAAACCAAACCATTGAGGAAGATTAAAAAACAAACCATCTGCTACCTAATTCTGTACAAACAAGACGACAAAAAGCGCAACCCTATGAGAAAGCTGAAAATAAAAAGCAACACATCCGGACCTTAACAATATTTCCCAAACACATAAAGACATGTTGAAAGAATACAGGAAGAAGGAAGGAATAAAGAGCAAAGATCCAAAAAGGGACTGAGCAAAACGAAACGTCGACGATGGAGTAAAAGAGTTCTGTCCTAATAGTTGTATCTAAGCCTGTTGAACAAATCGTTCTTTCGAATGCTCGTTTTCTTCATAAATTCACAAGTGAAATCGACGATAAAGGCCCTGATTTGATTGATAGTCAACTTAAAGAAAGCGCTTCAAAGGGATCAGAATTTTTAATTAACCAATGTCATTTATCAACAAGTATTGGATTTGGTAATAACCGCGGCTCATTCGGATTGAAAATCAAAATTTTCTTTATGAAGAACGAGAGTGATTAACGATGTAATGTCACCGGACCGCCCCTCGTCAAGCCACAATGTCCAAGTCATGCGATATAATAGCAATACTGTAATTCTATGGCGTCAACTAAATTACCTTCCGCGCCATAATTAACTGTTATTGCATAACATGAGAGTATTGTACGTGCGTAATCAGACCGGCCACTGTTAAAACATTTCCAATATTCCGCTGATAGCTCAATTTGTGCCGCAATAAAAAAGTAAATTAAATTTCTACAAATACGGACTGCAGAAAAATGGACGTGGTACGGCAATTCGACATCAACTAAGAAACTAGGCTCTCACATTCTGTTCCGGGATATTAATATTTATTGGCACACTTTAAAGGGGCTCAACGGTGAGAATCACTTTTGTAAGGGTCTAAAAGCAATATAAAAATACCCAAGACTTAGTGTTATGGGCACGCGCACTCAAACCAACACGCGTTGCACAGGATATGGTAATGGTGGCAGAGAAATGGAAGCCGTGGAGCGTTCGACTATTTTAGTATAAGTTCGTTGTAAGGGCGATTTATTTTCAGCTCAATTTCCTTTCCAGACGCTCTGTCGGAGACGTGACACCACTTTTACTAGATACATACGTCGATTAGACAGTGTAGGCGCATTACGTAGGCGGTATTTATAATGTAGCACCGTTTGATGAGCAAAAACATTCAATAGATTACGTAACACATTGAATGTAAATGAAAATAAAAGTAACTACCACGTGAATTCTATATTTGGAATAGCAAGGTGAAATATACAACTGAAAGTTAAAGACTCAATAAAAACGGGTCTCCTTTAATAACACCAAGCTCAAAATAGGGGATTAAAGATGGAAGGAGATTAATTATATTAGATGCGGCTCGTGTTTCGCACTTTCTGCTAAGAGGCTCCTTCTTTGGTGCATTAATTTTATAAATTAATTTGTCAAGATTCCCGAAATAAATTAAGTTGGAATGAAAATTCTGTTTGATATTGTAATGGAGAAACTTAACGTCGTCAAATGTTAAAATTAATTTCATTTTTAGAGTTTATTACTTGGATATCTACTTATGCTTGACTAAATCTTGAAAGTTGATTTGAGAAGTTTTTATATTTTCCTTAATCGCAGAATTCCTCAAATCAGTTTACTCACAGTATAGTGCTGTACTTTCTAAATCATTCATACATATTACCTCCGAATCTTTAACCACCACATCGATTATTGCAATTATAAAAACACGTTCCACAACATCAAACCACATTTCACCCGAGCGTTTAATTCGAGTGAAATTCCCAAACTATTCACGCAGATCACACGAAACACGATTTAAAAACATCTGCTTTATTTGTGGGGTATTGCCGAGGGAGTAATTTTTCATCGTCAGATGTAAATTCGTACAGCTGTCTGGCAGGTGGCGAAGTGCGTGCCACCTATTGAATGATTTCGTCATCTTCACTTTTAATAACAACTGACTTTATATCTACAATAAGAGTCTGTTTAATTTGCTACTACGAAATTAAAAAGTCAGTTTTGGCGAGAACAGATTCATTAATATTTTAAACATCACTCAAAATGGTTACATCTTGTACGTTTTGAGTCATATCCTTAATATTCCTTTTAAACTTCACCGCCTCATTACCTTCGCTAATTAATATATCATGCACTCGAAATTCCACGTCTATTTTTATTCGCGATGTAATTTATTCAAGCAAGATTGTATCTACTGTAACTGTACCCCGTCTTAATTATGTACGATCCTTGTTTAAGAGCAACGTCATTCTTCAAGGTAAAATATGTTCTAAGACGGATGGTACAGCCATAATTTCAAGTTTACACGCATTCGCGTCATATTAATATTCAAACAGCGTTCTTAGCGATTATTCTGAGCCGAGTTCGCCAGATGCGTTTAACTTAAGAACTGTTTAAGTAAACAATGTGTTTGTGTTACAGCAACACGGTAACAAATGGATGTATCGTTTTACATTTACAACTCACGGTCTAATTTTACGAGCATTACTTTGTTTTAGATGGTGAAATTGTTGTACTTTTAGTTCTTGTATGTTTTCATCACAGAAAACATACAATTCTATTCAGATTTTACATCGGGAGAAACTTTTTAGCAATAAAATATATTGCAATTAGGTACATTTTAGAAATTAAAATTATATCTAGAGACTTAAGCAGACTTTCACATTTGCGAAGCCTAAGAATCCAAATTGCCACAGGGTGCATAGCCGTACGAATAGTAAATTGTAAACGCGTATCTCTTTGATAGAATTATGAGCTTTCCAATTTTGGACTATAACATCAAATCTACGACCATAGCTCTGTTGATATTCTCAATAGCTGCGCTTCGAATAAGGATAGAGAAATTATGAAAACACCTAGAGAGCCGATAGTTATCTTAGGTACTGATGTTGACTATCCCACAGTTGTCAGTACTGAGTTGCCGTGAGGGCAGGTTGCCGTATAAGGCGACGACCGTCTACAAGATACAGGCGATCATAATCGATGGAAAAACTCGGTCCTGCGAGCCGGACTTGACCCTCTTTGGGAGTTAGGCACCCATTACAGATTTAACGCTTCCACAGCTTATAACCTTTTTTCGATAATGCTTTTGCTTTGGCAGTGACAGGAAACGTGACCCATCCAGTGTGTGAGATTTTATCGAGTCCTTTAAAAAGCTTAACGGCAGAATAATGGATCTTAAATCTCAGCTGCACGCAGCTTGGCGAGATTGTGAGATAAAGAATCGTATGTATCACAGATTGGCCCCGGGATGCGCTTGCACATCTGCCTGCCCACGTGCCCTCGCCCGCGCAGGTTTCTCTTTATAACTTTTTTTATTTCCTCAACGAACGCATTCATCATTTACAACAGATGCGTTCTATAATAACTGAGTTACGTTTGGTAATTCATTCTTTAATTAAATTTCTTTCTACCCTTTGTTTTGATTCCGATGCAGAGGCGTTTATTTATTTCGTTTACCATTAGGCGCCCTTTTTTATTTAAGCGTTCCATTTTGACGTGTTTGGTTGTCGTCTCGTGTGAGATGTTTTGGCCTTAATTTCGGCATGGCACACATGTGCGGAACGAAGTCTGTTTTTTGTCAGTCGACATCTGAGGTCTATTCCGTAACATGTGCGAAATTAATGCCGCCCGACAACAGGATGTCGGAGATTGTGAGGATTCTTGGTCTATCCATCATATGACACTTTTATAGCTTTATTAATGTTATATGTCCAAAAATGTTATATCTTTACGCATATCGTACGAGGACGTAATACAAGCTCGTAAAAACGTGCGTCAATAAAACTGTCTTCGCTGAATGCTCATCAGTAAACATATTCGGATTAATGATTAGTACCTACGTCAACTACAAGCCAATATTCGCTACTCTCTCGAAAGCTTTGTTAGTGACTATTCAGAATTTGTTATAAAGGGCGTCTTCTACAGATCGAGCCATGGGCATGCTTATAGCTCTGTTGTGTAACCTCTATGGCGGTGATTAAATCTCACCATTATTATTAACTGGCTCCATTCAAACACCCACTGTCGTTCTAGGCGGTTCGGAACTATGCCGTCCACCCACAGCGGCTGGTCCCGTAGGCGCAGCAGGGTCACACACACAAGCCTTTATTCATATATCGACTTCTAAACTCACTATGTTCAATTGTTCGCGCCAACTCGAATTTACATTCGGAGAGTCAATGTCGCCTGACAAACGCAAGGTCCGCCATTGTTTTGGCCGTTTTGGTGGTCCGGATGGAATATCGCCGAGCTCATTTGAATATTTTAATAAACAAACCCAGGCTCCTCTCCGAATCCTTTATCCCGAGCCGGATCTCCCGAACGCTGCCACCGCATACTATGCGTACGGTTCGTGCGTCGTGCAAGCCAAGATCATCGAATCATCCAGGTAAATAAGAGCATACCAACAGTGATAGTGAACATATCCATAAGTACTCATGCATAAACTTATTTGAGGACTTTATTTACCATTAATTTTCATGTTAATATTCAAGAGGACCATCGGCTCGAAGTTCCTTAACTTTCAATGGAATTAGTTTCGGCACTAGCACACACTCATCGCCGTTGAGCGTCACATACACTGCAGATAATCCGATCCACTCGTCACCGGTGTGCACTAAGTTTTGTCACAAGTTGTTAAACACTCGTCGTGAGTCAAAACACTGAAATGCGCGTCCGTCCTTGCGCTGAGCGGTAGGTAGACTGACCGGGCGACGCGGCGCGGGTCGGCGCGGCGCGGCGGGCGATGTCGTGGCGCGCGGTAGCGCCCCCCTTCCCGCACTGTCGCCGAACGCTGCACCCGACCAAGCCCGGTGGAACCATCCGTGACTCGGCGATAGATTAAAACCCACCTTTGTAAGAAATTTCTTCTCGTTTACAGAGATTTGGTTCAAGTAGGTCGTGATTTGACGGACGCAACGACACGGTCGTGTGGGCGCGGGACCCGCGATGCCCGTTCGATAATGTAATAAAGTGAGATTGTAAATTTATTTACGCTACGCTGCGAGACCGTTATCTGGCGTGCGGCACACCATGCTGCAGCGGTGAGGACATCGATAACATACGACATAGCCTAACTCAACATAACACTGAGAAATATCTCAAACAACGCTCCACTTGTTCTCATAGACAATAATATTTTTCCAGATGTGGATGTTAACATTACAAAGCAAGAAGAATAACCGCAGGCATAAGAGGCTCAAAATACTTGTAGATTGATGAAGCTTGATCACGTTTAAAAAGTAAAAAATGCCATCGATAAATCACTAAGTAAATTGATCGATCGTCAATCCTAGATGACTTATGACGTCGTTGAAGAACGCGATAATAGTTATAATTACGGTGTTTTGTCGATATGCAGCAAGAGAGCGCCCACCGATTATTCGTCTCAGATCGACGTGCTAATTCCACTTGATGAAGAGTTACCTCGCTCCACGCCTCCGGCCAATATTTCAATTCAGTTCTTTATTATCGCGAGGAATCCGCAGCTTTCGCGCAGACAGTTATTATAACCTTCACGCGTTCATCTATCAAAATGCTTTCTTTTGTAGCCGTATCAAAGCGTACCCCGTGTTTCAGATTTGAAATTTAATTAAACCCGAGGAGAACCCGAAATTTAAGTTTTCACGCTAAAACAGTATCTTTCTCTTAAGTAATTAGATACATAATCCCGTCTCGGCGTACAGATTGTACAGAAGCGATAAATTGTTAAACTAGTTTGGGATCGGGCCCGTCTATCAGCTCGGGGCTCTCTACTTTTAGTTTTATTTTCCGAATAAGTTCTGGGAAGGTCGGCTCTCGACTCTCAAGGACGTCGGCCGGGTCACGATTTTGCCCCGTCTGTTATTATTAAAATTATGGAACTAGACGTTGATATTAAAATTTTGGACTAACAGAATCGAGTTTTAATTAGTTGCGATACTGAACTTATATAATTAATCTTTATTACTTGGTTCGCTTGTCGATAATATATCAAGGGTAATTTTGAAAGTTTTTAGACGGGCAAACCAAAACGAAATCGAGTCTTAAGTGACGAGTAATTAAGGTTATCTCCTTGAAAACAATAATTAGCTACCTAATAAAAAGCGGAACCGGTCGATGCGAAAGGGACCGAAATACGTGTTTAAGAACTTAAAATTGAGCCGAATGTTCTTTTTGCAACTTAAAGCTACTTTCAAGTTACATGTTGCAAGTGAAGGATTCGTGAAGTTTTCGTCATCAGTCATTTAAGGACTTTTTAATAATGATATAATGAGACGTTTAATTGCGTTCACATAATCAGAAGAAGTTTTGAAATCCGAATAACTTTAATTAGTTTTTCAGACATTATTAAATGTGTTTCAAAACCCAGGAATCTAGACATGTGGCTGAAATCTTTACATTTTTTTAACATCTTTTTAACTATTGAAATGTACCCAACAAGATACGTTCCCTTCTTTAACTGGCCGATCATTATGATTTTTAATATCTCCAAGATTTTCAGCAAAATCTCGTCTCATTTTAGAATTTTCGAATATTTACTTAAAAATTAAGTCAGGATTTGCAACAACGAGGCTATATTTCATCGGCTCTGGTTCATAATCGTGTTGCCTACGCTCCTCAGAATCCCACTTGTCATCGCCCACACATTTTGTCTTCATCGCTTCCCTTTATGTTGCAATATTGTTCGGCTTTTAGCCTCGATCATGAACTGGTTTATAAACAATAGCTATTTGAACATCACATCCATCCATCTGCCGGAAGACGTCTACCACTGGACATAGGCCTTCCCCAAGGACTTTACACATCAACCGCACCAACTCATTTTTTGCAAATTCTTTGACCGCAACGCACCGCGTCTGGTTCTCTTAAGTTGCAGATATCCTGGATGATAGTTGCCGCTTACTATCAGGCACCCAAGTCACTTAGCCATTGCCATTGAGCTGCTATAGTGATCGACCCTCTGATTGGTCGGTCAGAATCAAACTACCAATCAGAGGGTTGATATCACTATAGTAAAACGCCACTGGCTAAGCGACTTGACTGGACCGTCTGTCCGTATGAAAAAAACGTCCTTCGCTACTCGCATCCACCAGATTTCTATGACACGTGTGATGTCATCAGTTTCTTAAACCAGTGTCCCAATATGGATAATCTATTCTTCTTTTTTTTGGACGGGATTTTAGAGAGAACAAAATTTAAAGTAGATTTTCTTCGAAAGAGTAAACACTCTTTGAGGAAAACCAACCACAATGTGGTTCCGTCCCAAATGGTTTTCAATCATTTAAAACCCAACGAGTTGAAATTCGGACGAATCATGAATCACTAATACAGGCACAAGACAATTTAGGCAACACTGCCTGAGTTGTATTACCACATGGTGACGTAAGATAGACCTTTGCATACAACTAAGTCACTGGTGATCCTAGTAACCGACTTTCAGGAACACTAAAATCTATACTATCTATAATTACTAATATTGTAAATGTGTAAGTAAATCTGTCTGTCTGTTACGTTTTTTCGTCTAAACCGCTAAACCAATTTTGATGAATTTTGGTATAGAGATAGACAGAACCTTGGAAAAGGGTATAGGCTATTTTCTGTTGCGAAAATAAAACTTGAAGGTGTTGAAATAAGGGATGAAAGTTTGTATGGTCCAATAATTTCTCAAGTTTAGGGATATAAAACATAATCGTGTCTATTTATTTGGTAAGAAATACAGAATTCCACAGATGAAGCTGCGTGCACTAGCTAGTAGCTTATAAAAGAAGAATGAATATCGACTATAATATAGAGAATTAAAAAGATTATTCCCAAGATGTCTCTTTCGGTAAAGCCGGTCCCAATATATTAATTAAATAATGATTAAAACGTCACCCATTCATCCGTAATGTATGGCGCAGCGCGTTCATTAACAAGCCTTCTTTCCATATATTTAGCAGTTTTAATTGATCTTTCATTCAATTGATTGAGCGTAATGGTTTTATGTAAACCTTTTTTAATTATTAATTAAGGAGCGTTTTAAATGGTGTGCGATGATAGTTGCAATGGGATGATAATTGCAATCGGATGATGATGCAATGGCAAGATGTTGCAATGAGGAGATGTTGCAAGGGGAAGATGTTGCAATGGAATAATGTTGCAATGGAATAATGTTGCGGCAGTTGATATAACTATCATGAAATATCCAACTTCCTTAAAATCGTGTAATTAACTTAAAACTTACATTATAACTGTCCGCATTTTTGCTCATTTGAAACGGTATGTAAACAGTTAAGAAAGAATTTCAAGGAAATAACGTGTCATAATAGTCATACTGGTTTCTTCCTTACTTTCGGAATTATGTAAATTAGTTCTTAAGCACTTCCTAATAGAAGACTTGTGGAACAGAGGTCAGATATTTCCTCGAAACGAAATCTTATTTTGGGTCTAGTACCACGTATATCCACTGATCGTCAATTGTTTTGAGTAAAGTAAATTCGTGAATTCCATTGCGTGCCTTTCATGCGTACTAACAGGGGTACTACCAACAAGTCGAGCATAGGCATGTGTGTAATTGGTAATTACCAGTGTCGTTGCCCCCTCATGTTAATCCGCGAACCTACCGGGTGGTTAAACCGTATGCAAATGCGTCATGCCGTCCGACATCCAATTATCTCTGCACGCCCAGTAGAAAAAGATAAGTGCGTCTGTAGGCTTAAGAAACCTTTATTCGACCATTAATGAGACGTAAAAAGGGGACGAAAAAAATTGACAAGTTTGATTGGGCGTAAGAATAAGTCACAACACTTGACTTCGGACCTTTTTTAATCTTCTGGGTTTTTTAAGCTTGCTTTACTGGTTTTTTTTTTTTTGCTTTACCCGTTCGCCATTCACATACTTTAAGTAGGTACTTAGGTACTCATGTATCCAATGGACACTCGAACAAGCACAATAATATATGCACGCTAGACTTAAATTCCTTTGAACGGTACAGGTAAGGGGGCGTCCATAAATTACGTGAGGTGATTTTTGAGATTTTTGACCCCCCCTCTCCCCTTGGTGAGATTTTGCTCGACCCCCTCCCTCCCCCTCTAATCTCACGTGAGATTTTTCAGAAGCTATATTCTAGAGGAGAAACGTGTTTTACTTAATTTAACCCAGTTTTCTTACAATTTTACAATGTTTCTTGCGGTAAAAAAATAGGTGAGATTTGGCGTGACCCCCCCTCTCCCCCACGTGTGATTTGGTGAGATTTAGCTCGACCCCCCCCCCCCCCCATAAATGCCTTACGTAATTTATGGACGCCCCCTAAGAGCAATGGCAAGCAGTAGCGTTAGAGCTAAGTATTGTCCAACGAAAATGGCCTTAGCGCGGCGATACACGGACTGCTTGTAGCAGTTCATCTCGACCGCTAGAAGCTGTCGCTGCACGGCGAGTAGCAGTTTCAATACAAAATTTCCATTTACCATACACGAACTGCTTGTAGCGGTCCGCGCGCCTGCGCGTTGCATTCTATATAATACCGGTGTGGCCAGCTGATGACCATGTGAATTTCCCACCAATTTTATTCGAACTCCCCCGAAAATTCACTTTTAGAAAAAAAAACCTCCTAAATAGTTTTTACTAATTTTAAAGGAGTCAAATTTAGGGGGTAAATAAGTGGGATGGGATTTTTTTAGGGGCGTTATATTTTTAGGGGTAACCCAATCTAAACAATCATATTTAGTTGCCCTAGCGTAGGGATTCCCAAAGTGGTCGATATTGGTTACATATCGACATAAACGAAAACTGATTTTGGGGGTCGACGACGTCTAAAAATCGACCCCTATTAATTAACACATGTTCTTATTTGAAACTTTCAAGATACCGTATAAGTTGTAACTATTACGTATACCAACTTGTAATAAGAATGACTGAATCACACAATTTTTTTGTTGAGTTCATTTAGGAAAAGGGGCGTCTTGCCAAAATAGTTTGGGAATCTCTGCCCTAGCGGCTTAGCGACATCTAGTACGGTTCCTCGTTACTAAGAATGCGGACTTGAATAAAAGCAAATTACCATAGTGTTAACCATAAACATAGGACGATTATATTTCATGATTACAACTACAACCATGGTTACCGACGTTACCGTTGACTTTGACCGCTATTCATTCGGTTGCAACATGGATTCTGACGAAGAAACACTACTTCTTTTGCTATTATTGCGCAAGCGAAGGCGTAGAAAACGTCGTAGTATGTGGGTGAATACCATATTACAATACCTTTACCAATTACCTTTTGAGGTACGGACCCCTAAAAACTAAATCTTAATCGGTCCACCCGTTCAATTTTGTTCCTACATCGAAAATGTGATAAATGTTTAACACTGAAAACATGACATGTAACAAATTATATGCTAAATGAAACAGGTAAAATAAAATGGAATATAAAAATGTTTGTTTATAAATATGTAGTTGAACTTATATAAAAATTAAGAGAGTATTTTTGATTTTGTATTTCTCCTAAATGATCAAAACCAATTAATTTTTTTTTTTTTTCAAAAACGAATCTTTGGAGTGATTTCGAAAAAAGTTGGGAAAATTCACATGGTCATCTGGCAACATTGGGGATTTGATCTGAAGCGACCACGGATGTATAATGAAGGATTGATGACTTGAGTTTTTGGTTAAGAAGAAATTAAGAAATTCAACTTTATTCTCCTGCCTTAAGGTCTATTATGACAATTCTTAGACAGATAAACGAACCGAGCGAGAGGCCCCAGTTGGGACCGTGTCCCTCTCACTCCTAGTTGCCATGCCAAAATAATATTATCGTTGGGTAGTGATTGGTAGTGTTTAAATCAACCAAATAAATTAATTTATTATTAATCGTGTCGTGACTATTGTTTCGTCGAAACATGTTGGATTCATAATGATTATTTTTAATTTGTAGTCATATATTTTTTATAGCAAGTAATATTGAATATTATTTATATTTTGTAAAAGATCGGATTTTTTTTATCTTTAGATGGTAACATTGGTAATAATGCTCAGCTAGGGTGGCCATAAAACCACATGACTTTGTCATCCGTTTGCCGCAGTGGTTTGACCGTAGGCCGCTGGGCTCATTGCACCGATTGGTTGAGGGTTCGATTCCCGTCGGGGAAATTTTTGGAAATAGCCTTTTCGTAATTTGCTCTGGCCTGGGATAGCTTCCAGTCCATTGGACGGTATTTATAGTAGGTACAAGCGTTGCTTAGTTTGGGACCTAATAGTTGATGTATTGTCTGGAGATATTTATTTATTTATCCATTGTTTGAAATGTTTATTTTACTTGTAGAGTGGCTAACAACGCGAAGATGAAACATAGTAATAAGGTACTTTCTTTTATATTTTCGACAGGCATGGAGAAACCTCCGTTAGAGTTATAAAATATCAATCATGTGCGTTACTCATGTACCTATATAATACAATAAGTACGTTAAAATTGTATTATTGCGTGGACACCCTAGTAGAGGGGACACTGTACCACTATGGGTCCCTCTCACTCGGCTCGTTTTTTGTGCTGCAGTAAGCTGTCCAGTATTCATTTACGTTCGTGGAAACGACCTGTCAGAGAGCGGCGTATTTACAAATTATAATGTCAGCGCTCCATAAAGTTATGATCGGTTACAGGTTGGAGTAAGCCAACAAGTCAACACAGAATAAGTAGGTACATTCACTTGTCAGCCATATTACTCCATCACAAGGTCGACGGAGCCCCGTGCATTTAGGGTCACCAGTAACCTAACACGTAACCCACGTCGTAACCTTCGAACCTAGCCCTAACCTAACGGGATCTAGGATCAGGTATACGGCAGTCAGGATACGGGATGCGGGAAATGGATTCGGGATTAGCCATACGGGATGCAGGAAACGGAATCCGAGATACGGGTTCCGGGATCCGGGATAAGGTATACGAGATCTGAGATCAGAGATACGGGGGGGTCCGGGATACGGGAGTCGGGATACGGGATCCAGGAGCCTGAAAACGAGTTACGGTATCCGGGAACCATGATACGGGATTTCCGGAATACGGGATCAGGAAGACGGGATCCGGGAAATGGGGTCCGGGATCCGGGATCCATTCTTTTAAATTGAAATTCTACGCGGACGAAGTCGCGGGCAAAAGCCATAAGTTATATTTTGGAAATACGCATCGACCGCTCGCCGACTGCTTGAGCAGTCCGTGTATGGTAAATGGCAATTTTGTACTGAAACTGCTGTTCGCCGTGCAGCGTCTGCTTCAAGCGGTCGAGATGGGCAGCTACAAGCAGTCGCGTGTATCGCAGCACTTAAAGTATCCTCGATAGTACTGCGCCGCGATACACGGACTGCTTGTAGCTGTCGGAACGGGCAGCTACAAGCAGTTGTCAAGCAGTTTTCAAGCAGTCGGCGGGCTGCCGGCGGGCTGTCGATGCGGCCGACTGCTTGACAACTGCTTGATAACTGCTTGTAGCTGCCCGTTCCGACAGCTACAAGCAGTCCGTGTATGTTTGTTTACAAGTCCATGGAATTCGGGTTATTGAGTGAAGCATTATTTCATAACATTAGTTACTGATAGCCCGGTGCCGGCTCGTCTACAATAACTGTGTCAATGTTTGCCGAACCAACTCGATATCTCGAATGATTGATCGATACCAGTTATCATTGTTTCGATAATAAAATCGATAAATTATCGGTACGTCTTTATTGCCAGTGCACTCACGACGCACATATTTACAGATCGGTAATGCAATCATGTACTTGATATGTGTTGTAATAATCAGTTGTATAAATAGTAATTACTGCACCAGTGATAATAATAATCGATTTTTGATTTGGAATCGTATTCAATAACAAGATTTAATTGGTGATAGAGCCAAGCTGTAGCCAATTGACTGCAGCTCATATAATATTGGCCGGACCGGGGTAGTACCACCCTCTTACAGATCGGCGTAAAGTAGCTATTACAGCTGAGTTTCGTACGATGAGTGAGAGAGCCGGAAGCATAAGTTTAGTGATTGCGATGTTAGACGGCACCATATCTACTAAATTAATATTTAAAGATCGTCTGCTACTGAGCGTTACTTCAAAAAGGAAATACGGAAAGGAACAGAGGGGCTAGCCAAGTGGCATGGACGCTAATCGAATAGAATAGAATAGACTTCACAATATATGGAAATGTCAAACGTCGCTATGTAGATCAACAACAAGTTGCTATGTAGATCACGTGAATTATGTCATTTCCATACATGAAATGAAGCGTAGCGCTTTGAAGGAACGCTCGTAGACGTCAGCCACTCACTTGTCTAGGGGGGCAGAAGGGCTAGACAAGTGGCTAACGTCTACGAGCGTTCCTTCAAATCGCTACGCTTCATGTATGGAAATGACATAAGTCACGTGATCTACATAGCGACTTGTAATGTCATTTCCATACATTGTGAAGTCTATTCTATTCTATTCTATTCGATTAGCGTTCATGCCACTTGTATAGGGGGCTGGCATAACTAACTTTATCTAGACAATTTAAGAGATCGTATCTTTTAATGAAAATATCCTCTACCGTGTCACCGGACACTCGCGCAATTCGCTACAACAAGGCAGCGACATCGCGTCTCGTTTGACACAAAAACTGTGTAACTCGATAGCAAGTTTCCCGCGGTGGCTAATTGCCTGTCCGCTTCCTAGGTAGGATTACGAGTGTAGGGTGACTATGAGGGATCCATCAACGACGAGACTCAGCGAGACTTCAAATTTGAGTATACAGCAACAAATTTCCCGAAAAGGTATGTTGTGACATTTCAAACAGTTGCCTCTACTTCAATAGCTGGGTCTACATCAAGCGCATCCCGCGCCCGAGCACTAAGTTTTGACGTTGGAACGCATAGACATAATGTCATAACATGTGTGCTCGCGCGGAGCATGCGCGGCATCTGGATGCACCAAATGGAGTGTGGGGCAGCTCGCACCGGTGTGTAACTTCTGAAAACTGTTTTTGAATGGGTAAACTCGGACCACAGTACGAAGCGCCTATGCTTTTTACCCGAATGTCCCGTAAGGGATGGGATGGGATTAAAGACGTAAGAAAATTGTTAAGTGGTTAATTCTTTTTGTTTTCTTATAAGGGAAACATGATGATTATGGAGAGTCTATTAGCTGAAATACAGTTCCTATTAGATGATCCTGGAATAATCATAACTTATCATGTAAAACTTCCTTAGAAATCTATGATCTATTTGAAGCCTCTATACTATTTGGATTTGGCCTCTTCACTTATGCTTCAGTCTGTGTAGAATGGGATATCGTGGACATCCTACAGTGTAACATACCGTCATTGGAGGGCTATTTTCGACAATTTTATTTACATATTTAACGCTCAATTGATAGGGGTTGATCAATTTAGGGATAGGAAGCGTTCGCCTGTGTAAATGCACCTTTATTACGTTATGCCCAAGTTCAGGGGTGTATTCGAAGTTAAAATGTTTGAATTGTTTCATTTTTAAACCGACTTCAAAAAAGGAGGAGGTTTCTCAATTCGACCGTATATTTTTTTTTTTTTTTTTTTTTTATGTGTGTTCGCGGATAACTTCGTCGTTTATGAACCGATTTTGATGATTCTTTTTTTGTTGGAAAGGAGATTTTCCGGGGGTGGTACCATGATAAGGAAACCAGGATCTGATGATGGCATCCCAGAGAAATCGAGGGGAACCTTCGAAAATCGTAGGGGCGACTAGTGCGTTTGTAATTTTTTTCATTAAGTATTTTAAAGCACTACTATTTTATGAAGGTCTGGAGTCGATCTGATGATGGAGCCGAAAGACAGTCGAGGGAACTCCTCAACGATTTACAGCAATTACCTGGTGTTTGGGCTTGATTAATTTGTATTGATGAGAACTTTCCACCTAGATGGGTTGTGACTGTCATTATGGGTCTGATGATGAAGTCAAAGGACAGTCAAGGGAACTCCTCAACGTTTAACAGTAGCTACCTTGTGTTTGGACTTAATTCATTTCTATTGACGAGAGCTTTACACCTAGATGGGTTGTGACTGTCATTAGGGATCTGATGATGAAGACGAAGGACAGTCAAGGGAACTCCTCAACGTTTTACAGTAGCTACCTTGTGTTTGGGCTTGATTAATTAGTATTGATGAGAACTTTACACCTAGATGGGTTGTGACTGTCATTAGGGGACTGATGATGAAGACGAGGGACAGTCAAGGGAACTCCTCAACGTTTTACAGAAGCTACCTTGTGTTTGGGCTTGATTAATTAGTATTGATGAGAACTTTACACCTAGATGGGTTGTGACTGTCATTAGGGGACTGATGATGAAGACGAGGGACAGTCAAGGGAACTCCTCAACGTTTTACAGTAGCTACCTTGTGTTTGGGCTTGATTAATTAGTATTGATGAGAACTTTACACCTAGATGGGTTGTGACTGTCATTAGGGGTCTGATGATGGAGTCAAAAGACAGTCGAGAGAACTCCTCAACGATTTACAGCAATTACCTGGTGTTTGGGCTTGATTAATTTGTATTGGAGAGAACTTTGCACCCATATGGGTTATAAGTGCCATTACAGGTCTAATGATGGAGACCATAGACAGTCGAGGGAATTCCTCAAAGATTTACAGCAGTTACCTTTTGTTGGGCTTCATACGGTTCAATATGCCAAAATGTTCATTGGTATGGCGCCACTAAAAATCGTGAAATAAAATTATTTTTATAAAAAAAAAAAAACCGACTTCAAAAAAACCTGGATCACTAAAAAGCCTGAAATAATATTTCTATTACTACCTCTGCCTACCCCTTTGGGAAAACCAGACGTGATGGTGTGTTATCGAGTATTTGGAGTCGGTGCCAATCTATCTTCTTACTTTTATAGTAGCTATACTTGGCATACCAAGATTGGCACCGACTCCAAATACTCGATAACACACCATCACGTCTGGTTTTCCCAAAGGGGTAGGCAGAGGTAGTAATAGAAATATTATTTCAGGCTTTTTAGTGATCCAGGTTTTTTTGAAGTCGGTTTTTTTTTTTTTATAAAAATAATTTTTTGTTGATTTTCTCGAGTTTCGTTTGAGAAACGACGTCAAACGCTTGAAGCCGTACTGTATGCAGCAATATAAATTATACAGTTTTTCTAAAACAACGAAATCGTTCCCGTTTTAGTTATTTCGGTATTCGGTACTTACCTACCCATAAAAAGGCTAAACAGCACGTGCCCTGACAGCCCGTAATTTCACGTTCCGCCGATGATCAGTGTATCTCAACATTAAAAGCGTGTAATTCCGAATCTAAATTTATAATTACCGTTCTAGTGGCACATGACATGCGTTGAATGAATTATTTATGAACGTTTTTGTTGTAAAAATAACATCAATTACTCGACTAAGTTCTGTGAGGCGTGACTGAAAATGTAGATTAAAATAGAACCTAATTGTTTACAGTCGCGGTATGTTTCTGTTTTAGTTTAAAAAGGGTGGTTAAGTTAATGGAATTAAAATAGGTAGGTATATAGTAATAGTGTTACTAAGGACATATTTTATCTACCTTGTCTTTTATCTAATAGTAATTCATTCTACATTAGAAGTATGAGAAACATCATACCTACAAGTGCGTAATAAAAAACATATTAAGTATTATTTTAAGAGATAGGGTACCTCCTAACATTGCAATCACTAGAATTCTGCTTAGCGTAACACTTCCTACATTCAGCAAAATTAACACATCTGTTATCGCACTCGCAATTCGACAATCAATTTAAAAACATTTTGATGCGTATTATTTACTAAAAGATGGCAATACCGACATGATTTGAACATTATTCTCAGCGAACGACCCAGTCGTACTGGGTCCAAGGACTGTAGACCTCTTTCGTAGAACATCTCTTTTTGGTAATGTCTTTTCACTTAGATAGGTATGTAATACACGTTTAGGCAAACGTTTTCTTGAAGTATTCCAAACATTACCTTTATTAAATTGTTTTAATATCTTCAAGCCAAAATAATAATAATAAATATAATGTGACGTGTATAGGTGGCCCGTAAAAATAAATTAAACACCTAACAAGTCAACATAAAATTTTATTAAAAGAAGTTCAAAATGGATGCTTAGTAAAAACAACAATGTTGGAAATACCGATCTAATGAAAAAACTCGACTACGGGTAATTCCGAACTAACCTAAATTATAATTCTAGATTGTGTTGGTAACACCGAACTAACAAAATAAAAGGTTCTCAGGGCGTGGTTCTTAAGCCGGTCAAAATTGCAAACACTTAGATTCTGGGGGCGAGACAGGCACTTCCCTGGCCTAGCCGAATGACGCGACGTGGAGCTCGCTGCTGCAGAAGAGTATGCGCGCCCAGCGATCGCCGTCGAGCGTAGGTTCACCGCCAGAGACGTGGCGAAGGTGACCACGGGTAGAAAACGGCCTGCAGGCCGACCAGGAACCAGGAATGTGGCAGCAAGGTCCGGCGTCTTCAGCCGGAACGTAGAAGTTGAAGCCGGCACGTAGAAGCGTAGCCGGAGCGTAGAATCCGTAACGTAGAATCCGTAACGTAGAATCCGTAACGTAGAATCCGTAACGTAGAATCCGTAACGTAGAACCCTGGAATCAGCGATTTCCAGCGTGTGACTAGCTGTCCACAGCCGTACTCCTCTGATTGTGACGTGAACGGCGTAAGCAAAGCGAGAAGTACCTAGTGCGCTTGTTGAAGGTGTGTGTCACAATCAGATCGGAGTTTACAGCAAGTGGCAGTAAGAAAAAAACACAATTACAACATGAAAATGCTAACGCCAATGAAAATACAATGCAGCACAGGAGTAGATGCTAGCTAATTGTTGATGGAAAAAACAGCTACATGGAAATCACAATACGATATGTAACGGCTACGTATTACAATTTCAAATGGATGAAAAAAAACGGTAACCGGCGGTTAGCTATATTTGCTGGCAAAACAATTAAACACTTACCCAATATCGGGGTTTATCACTACACAGATCTTAGATAAATAACTTAAAGAAAGTATTTATTCGTTACATTGGAATTAAATTATCACCACTTATTTGGTGAAAGAATTTAAATAAATAGCGAACAGTGTCGCGTTGAAAAACTTGCACGTAGAAATGACGAAGCGAAAAAAGGTCGCAGGTGAGTGAATCAGCGTTTATATATGCTCGCAACTCACTCTAAGCCGCTCGCGAAGGACCGAGATCATTCTGTCGATGCGTTCACAAAATGATAAAATAAAGTTCGTTCGATAATGAGTTGACTAAAACGTAAACGAAAATATTGTTGAAGTAATTGTTTTATGCTCGTTTGAAAGTAATGATGTTTTATTTATTACTAAGCTATTTATAACAATAAGAAAAATAAATGACTGCTAATTAGAAATACTAAAAGAACTTATCAAGGTTCGATGCGACAACTTGTTTATTTTTTAACGAAAGTTTTATGACATACCCTCAATACGGGTCTGTCAAAAACAGTGACGTTACAACGTTACAATACCCCGCGCGCCAGAGAAGGATTTTGTTCTTCTAAAAGGACAAAATCCGCGTCAAAACTGTACCTAAGTATTTGTTAACCTATCAAAATATCTACTAGCATACATCACGCAAAACACAATAACGGCAGTATTGCACTAAACATGCCATAATACTGACGCAAATATCAAAACAACAAGGTAACCAATAAATAGTAAAAACCAGGAACCTGCCAAATACTAGAAAACAAGATGGAACGACGCGTGAGAATTATATCCACAAAAGTACATACTACCAAGATCTTTTATTATAGAGTATAATAGTTTAGATTAGGCTGAAGGCTTATTTTAAGAGTTGCCAAACCGCTCTATAAAACATCCTAACAGAGATGCCAAAAAACTAGCAAGGGCTTATTTAGGGAGTTGCAAACCGCTCCTAGGCACCAAGAATGATATTAATATCATTAATATACCAAATGTGGGGAATAATGGGAATACCATTACCCAACAAGAACTCTTGGAATAACCAATAGTTATAAAACATTGAAAGAAAAGAAACTTGGAGTATGTAGCTAAGATAAGTTGACAAGATGAAACTAACATTGACGCAAAGATCCCTATAACAACAAAAATAATACAACTTAAATGAGAAAACTAACATGCAATATAACAAAACTTTTGCTCTATCCTAAGCCCTATCAATGGAAGGAAATGATGTTACGGCAGAGATATCCCATCGTCGCCTTCTACGACGCCCGAGGAAGAAATGGGGTGGCCTATTCTAAACCGGGGTACCACACCGGGAATAAAGATAGGACTCTCGAAAAGGTGGGCTACAAATAAATATTTTAAGGCGCCCACGGGGAAAAATCAAACGATTTTTACTAGGCCCGTAGGACAAATAGAAAAGACGGCGATATTGCCGAAAATAATCTCCCCGACGCTTAGTATGACGCCTATGGGAAGAGGGAAAAGAGATAGGAAACGCCTTCCTATGCCGGGGCAACCTAAAGAAGGAATAATGCCGGCGGAAAGAATCCCTTCGTCGCCTTTTACGACGCCCAGGGAAAGAACTGGGGTGGCCTATTCTACACCGGGGTACCACACCGGGAAGGTATTGAAATTGCCTTGCATAGACCTCGAGTCGCCCTTTACGACGCCCTTTGGAAAAGCGGCAAACAGGACTCCTTCGTCGCCTTTTACGACGCCCACAGGATGAATTGGGGTGGCCTATTCTACACCGGGGAACCACACCGGGAAGTTGTGACTTAAGGTCACTCGCCTTATCTAAAATTACCTCAGGGAGATCTGGTATTGGCTGAGAACTAGGGGAAATATTCAAAATTAAATCCGCAGCACAAATCGAACCCACGAAACCAAGGGAATGGCAATTAAATGATCGAGGATCGTCTAACGTACTAACAGTCAGCGGCGGATCTGTAGAGGTAGTCAAATCACTCACAGAAGGGGTTGGAAGAACCGTAAAAGCCTCATGCGAGGAATCGAGTGACGAACCGAGGTCAATTTGTGAGGTATGCTCATTGCTAAGACAACTAGGACAGGAGGAAGAACGAGTAGAGGAAGGACAAATCTGTAAACTTACGGCATGAACAAAATAACCGTTATCATCATTATAACTATCATTATTATCATTATTAATAAATGTATGACCGGAGTCTGAAGTATTATTGCCAACATAGGCAAACTCGGGAGCCAAAGTGTCAGAGCCCAACTTAGGCGGCTCCTGAAATTGAGACAACCTAGCCTGAACAACCTCGAAGTTCTTGCAAATTGTTTTCAAATCTGCAATGGATTGGATGCCCGGAGAACACGCTAAAACATTAGCATACATAGGCCTAATATTGTGGAGAATAATTTCCAACTGCTCCTCCTCCTCAAGCGGATCTGTTAAAAGCGAAAACATGCCCGACATAACTGCAAGGTAAATGGTAATATTTTCAGACTCCCCCTGCGTACGCTGCCTAATTTCAGCCAAAAACTTAAAGTCAAAATCCAACTCACCAAAATCCTGCTTGAGTAAAATACATAAAGAATCCCAATCAGAGACCTCGTGCCTAATGCTTCTGAACCAATGTAAGGCATCGCCTACAAAAATCTGCGTCGCGTAGGACAGCAACATCTGTTCGGAAACGCTCCTAGCCTCGCAGAATTCCCTGACGCGCTGGATGAAAGCTCGGACGCAAGTCCTGCCATCGAACCTCAACCTTGATAAATCCTCCCAAAAACCGCGCTCACATTGCATCGTGATATGAAATGCTTTGTCCATGTTTCAAATAAAAAAAATTAAATTACGTGAAAGATTAAAAAAAAACAATAATAGTAGACCGGTTGACGCGGTACGTAGAAAAGAAAACAAAATAAAATTAAGAAGATCGGGTAAATGTCCAAAATCTTTGCCAGCACATAATAATTTAAAATACTCCGTCTGTTACAATAAAATTGAACCTACACTACGTTCCTTTATGATGAGCTAAAAATAAAAAAAAAATCTAAATAAAACTATAACTTACACAAAGAAAAAACAAAAAAAACTCAACTGGTGCGTGAAACGGCCGTTACAAAAATATTTAAAAAAACCGACACTTACTTATACTTACAGTACCTACGGTAGGTACTAAAAACTAAACGTAAAAAGTGGGTGCAAGTAAAAGAAGAAAAAAAAATAAAAAAAAACAACCGCCAACACACCCCAGTTGAAAATAAAATACACAAAACAAAAATAAAAAAACGTTCACAAAAATAAAAAGAACAGAACACAAACACCAACAACATACACCACACCAGTAAGCAATTACAATTTGACCATTAGAGAACCACGATAAGGGCGCCAATGTGACGTGTATAGGTGGCCCGTAAAAATAAATTAAACACCTAACAAGTCAACATAAAATTTTATTAAAAGAAGTACAAAATGGATGCTTAGTAAAAACAACAATGTTGGAAATACCGATCTAATGAAAAAACTCGACTACGGGTAATTCCGAACTAACCTAAATTATAATTCTAGATTGTGTTGGTAACACCGAACTAACAAAATAAAAGGTTCTCAGGGCGTGGTTCTTAAGCCGGTCAAAATTGCAAACACTTAGATTCTGGGGGCGAGACAGGCACTTCCCTGGCCTAGCCGAATGACGCGACGTGGAGCTCGCTGCTGCAGAAGAGTATGCGCGCCCAGCGATCGCCGTCGAGCGTAGGTTCACCGCCAGAGACGTGGCGAAGGTGACCACGGGTAGCAAACGGCCTGCAGGCCGACCAGGAACCAGGAATGTGGCAGCAAGGTCCGGCGTCTTCAGCCGGAACGTAGAAGTTGAAGCCGGCACGTAGAAGCGTAGCCGGAGCGTAGAATCCGTAACGTAGAATCCGTAACGTAGAATCCGTAACGTAGAATCCGTAACGTAGAATCCGTAACGTAGAATCCGTAACGTAGAACCCTGGAATCAGCGATTTCCAGCGTGTGACTAGCTGTCCACAGCCGTACTCCTCTGATTGTGACGTGAACGGCGTAAGCAAAGCGAGAAGTACCTAGTGCGCTTGTTGAAGGTGTGTGTCACAATCAGATCGGAGTTTACAGCAAGTGGCAGTAAGAAAAAAACACAATTACAACATGAAAATGCTAACGCCAATGAAAATACAATGCAGCACAGGAGTAGATGCTAGCTAATTGTTGATGGAAAAAACAGCTACATGGAAATCACAATACGATATGTAACGGCTACGTATTACAATTTCAAATGGATGAAAAAAAACGGTAACCGGCGGTTAGCTATATTTGCTGGCAAAACAATTAAACACTTACCCAATATCGGGGTTTATCACTACACAGATCTTAGATAAATAACTTAAAGAAAGTATTTATTCGTTACATTGGAATTAAATTATCACCACTTATTTGGTGAAAGAATTTAAATAAATAGCGAACAGTGTCGCGTTGAAAAACTTGCACGTAGAAATGACGAAGCGAAAAAAGGTCGCAGGTGAGTGAATCAGCGTTTATATATGCTCGCAACTCACTCTAAGCCGCTCGCGAAGGACCGAGATCATTCTGTCGATGCGTTCACAAAATGATAAAATAAAGTTCGTTCGATAATGAGTTGACTAAAACGTAAACGAAAATATTGTTGAAGTAATTGTTTTATGCTCGTTTGAAAGTAATGATGTTTTATTTATTACTAAGCTATTTATAACAATAAGAAAAATAAATGACTGCTAATTAGAAATACTAAAAGAACTTATCAAGGTTCGATGCGACAACTTGTTTATTTTTTAACGAAAGTTTTATGACATACCCTCAATACGGGTCTGTCAAAAACAGTGACGTTACAACGTTACAATAATATAAATATAACGTCACGACTTTTATCCCCATTCGGGGGTAGTCAGAGGCTTGAGTGGCCATACACCACCACATTGTGGAGGTATTAAGCCAACTCAAAGCCCACGTTTCACCAGATAGTCCGAACCCAACGTGACAGGTGGTGAACCTTGTCGCCGTGTATACAGGAACTGACTATTACCTAATCCCGGGGGATTAGGTCTTCAAGCCAAATTCACATTAAATTGTGCTTACAAATGAAACAACTGTATTTAACTAATAACAGCTTTCGTGTAAAAACATCCATATTTGGCACGCCCCGGCAACTTATTAAAGCAACTTTCGAGTTTCAGTTTTTACTGTGAACTAATTGAGAGGGATTAGTCTCAAGAAGTTGCTAATTTACCATTAATTACAAACTTTGTAAGTGGGACTTAAATGCAGGTCAAAAAGTACTTGAATAAAATACATTATGGTGTTTTTCCGTCATATAAACTAACAAACAATATATATAGTTCTCTGAGCGCAGGTTACATATTTGAGGCGGTTCGGCGTAGAAACATTGGGTCTGGGGGGCTCAGAGCCCACCAGATGTTTAAAGACATCTCAAAACATCTGGTGGAAACATTGGGTGATCAGAACGTTGGCATCTATTTTGCTCAGCAAATCAGTATTGCCATTCAACGTAGCAATGGTGCTAGAGTTCTGGGCTCCCTGTCGCCCGATATCGTTTGGGGGATTAAGGTCAACGCTCACCTAACGCCTCCGCACCCGACCAGCACCGCCTCGCCGCTCGGCGTCCACTCGTTGTCGCCGGGTGGTCCGCGGGCGGACGCTGCTTTTACACCATAAACGTCACGTGATCGCCCAGTGGACCGCGCGGGGTCAACGAGTGAACGCCGCGCGGTCAGCGCGTGGTCCACTTATTTCCGGTTCAGTTAGTGGACGCTGAGCGGCGAGGCGGTGCTGGTCAGGTGCAGAGGCGTTAGATGAGCGTTGACCTTTATTGGGCGATTTTTATCAACGAATGGTTTTTTTTGCATATTCTTTGGTGAATACAATAAAGACAAATAAGGAAGACTGGAACATAAAATGCAACTGAAAATTTTTTTTGCTAAATAATTAAAAAAACATTCCTTAATTAACCACCAGACGACAGAGCAAAGCAAAGAATCCGGAGACGCATAAAAACTATTTCCTACCACGTGGAGTGATCCAATTATAATAATGGATATTATTTTTACGACACAGACAGAGTAGACGGACAGACATCGTTTCCTACGAAGGAAATAGAAATAAAACACCGGTAAACGAAAGACAGAATGTAATGTGCGGAGGATAAAAGGTCGGATGTACGCTTCTGTTTGTTACGTACTAGGAATTGTGGTGTAAATAAATTGGTAGTACTTTTACTTTATGTAAGCCATGTTTACAGCAAATTGAATTAATCGATGAATTAATTGAGTAATTAACTAGGTAGTGAGACTTGGGCTTCGAGTTCGCTAATATTATCTCCTTGGATTCTTCATTATAAATCGTAAATTCGAATTCCCGATTTACAATAATGAATTCACGAAAATAATAATTAGAGACCAGTGGTTTCGCAATGGGCAATTGTTGAGAGACTCGAGGCCCTGTAGCAACGCAATTGTTAGTATCAGTTGTATTTTTTATAATTATGACGAAGACTTGATCAAATTTTAAAGTTATAAAACAATAAAGCTGTGGTAAAGAAAACTAATTATACATTTTACAAAAGCCCGAATCCAATAGCAAGGCATTGGCCGCAGAATGCTCAGTCTTCAGTAATTGTTGCTTTTTAATTGTATTTTTTAACTCACGCCACAGCTCACGCCAAGGCCGGCGGAGCTAAAATGTTAATTGTTCGAAGATTAATTCCGCGGAACTCGTTTGTTAAAATTGAAGGACTTAGAAAAAATGCCGTTGCGTTTATTCGAAAATGGAATGTGAAATCATATTTCGATTGGCCAATACTTGGAATACTGTATTTCTGGTATTTTGCATTGATATTATTTTAGCAGATATGGCGCACCACTACATGCAGCGAAGTTCACACATCTGTTATCGCATCCACAAAATATAAGAATACATTCACCAGACTATGAGCCGTATTGGCAATAACGACATGTTTTCAACGTTATTTTCCGCGAGCGACTAAGTCGTACTGTGTCCATGGACTCTATATAGTAGGACAAACTATTTTGGAAAGTCACGTGCCTCTTCCTGGTTATGTGTTTGGCATTCTGTATGCGTTTAACGTGAGAGCTACAGATTTGCTTTGTTACTTTGCACATTACAAGAGTTCTTGTTACTTCAGATGCTTGGCAGTGTCATGTCAGCTCGTCAAATAACTTTCATAGATTTGACAGACTGTCCGCCCATCGCAAGAGTATTGTGTAACGTATTAATAAAAACATGATGTCAAAGGGCTACTACCGTTTAGATACTGGTAGAGCCAAGCTGTAGCCAAATTATTCCAGCTCATATACAGGGTTAGTGAAAAACACTAACAACCTTGCAGGACTGTATTACTGACATCATGAACAACAACTTTTGTTTTATGAATTTTTACAAAACAATAATAAATTTTAGAAAAAATCACACTGTTAAAAATGTATGAAACAAGAAAATATGCTCATTTAGGTACTTTAGGGCAGTGGCACAGAACCACACCACATACCACAGCTATCCTCTAGATGAGAATATTTTTTTGTTTCATACATTTTCGAAAGTGTATTTTTGTAAAATGTATTATGTTTTGTAAGAAGTCATAGAACAAAAGTTGTTGTTTATGATGTCAGTAATACAGTCCTGCAAGGTTGTTAGTATTTTTCGTATAACCCTGTATATGGACTGGCTCGATCGGGGTAGCTTACCCTCCCTCTATCCCACTTCCCTTCAGGTCGTTAACGTGCGAGCGATGCTTTTGGTATTGCAAGCATCTATAGGATACGGTAACAGCTTAAAGCCGCCTTTCCACCGCGGCGCACGAAATGACGTCAATGATGATAATTTTGTTCGACAATTACGTCAATGATGTCATTTCGTGCGTAGCCTCTCTCTCCGTGCGCCGCGGTGGAAAGGCGGCTTAACATCAGACGGGTCGTACGGTTGTATCCCCTCAACCAAGTAAAAAACTAATAAAAATCTATCGTCATCAACTCATCCCAACTGCTCAGTGCACTTGTTTATCCAGCATCCATTTTAACGATAAGGAATCACCATAAACCCGTCCAATAACTTGTACTACTTATTCCATCGCATGTTATCACGTCACTCAAGCAGCCTCATTAATAATAATTAAGTATGTAGCGACGTGAGAACAAATCTGGTCCCTCCATGTGGGGAGCGGCCTTCGGGACACATCTGGTTAGTGCTCAATGATAATAATAAATAAAGGTAGATAGGTTACCCAGACGACAGTGTTTACACATGGCACGTTTTCCCCAGCTCAAGATCAAGTAAGTCTGTTAGTCATAGCTCATTCAAATCATTATCTGGGTATTTATTCTATATACTCTTCTTAGCGCCTCTTGTACGTAGTACATAGTATCTCAATGGTGTTTATACCTATTTTATTTTATACCCTTACCCCCAAATTAATACACTGGACCGCAAAGAAAAAGGGTCGGTTGGAAAATCTTCAATATCTTCAATCGCATTTTTATTTATTTTACATTTATTAAAAATAAAAAGCTTGAATTCATATTTTTTATTTTCATTAAAGAACATTAAAATATCCTTTAATTTAGATTTTTTTTTCATAAATCTAGGTCAGGTAGTTTTGAAGATATTGAAGATTTTCTAACCGACCCTTTTTCTTTGCGTTCCAGTGTAGAAAGTTATGATGGACTTAAACTGGCATTACAAATCACATATTTTGTTCCTAGAAATGCTTTGTAAACACATTGTAAACTGGCTCAAAATCTCTATATCGGCTAGTCACGTATCGGCACGTAGGTTCAGCAAAAAGTTTCACGCCTCATGAAATTACATTATGAAATGAGTACAAATTAATTTCAATGTTCCACATTAGTGTTTGCGCGTTCTTAGTTACAAGTATTAATGGGGTATGAACGTGACCGACCGACGAACAACGTCGCTATATATAGAGATCTCTTAATGGGTTGGATTTCCTTAGAGGTTACATACGGCTCAAAAGTTCAGCTAACATAACGAAGTACGGCATGTTCAAGTCGAACTAGAAAGATGGGTAGAGCCAAGCTGTAGCCAATTGACTGCAGCTCATACCTATAGGTAAGAGCTGGCTCGACGAGCTCAGAAGATCGGCGTAATGTAGCTATTACAGCAACGTTTCGTAGGATAAGTAAGACAGTCGGAAGCCCAACCTAAAAGATACCTAACCCAAACCAAAACACCAAACTTTAACGCTAAAAAGTACAATAAACTCATAAACAATAGTCAAATAAGAAAAGAATATTATTCAATACAAAAATCGTCTTAAAAGTAAAACGTCAAGCATATCCCCGACTGCTGACTTGGTTTCCCACAAACGAGGTCAGCAGTCGTCTCCAAAGAAACTCATAATCTATCCTTATTATAAATAAAAAACCTAACCTAACCCAAACCAAGATACCTAAAAGATGGAGTCTGATATAAACTTAGGTCCGTATCAAAGTGACAATCTTGCAAAATGCCGCAACTTTAGGACGTCCGAATTTTAAAATGCCGAGACAAACATTTATAGGACCTATGCTTTTATTCCTTCTTCGTTTGTCATTTTCAGCATTAGCCTGTAAATCGTACATCTTAAAATTATGTCGATAATAAACTGTTTCCTCAGATAAGTATGCAGTTTGAATGCTTGCATAACCGTCCCTTACCACAGTAGCATACTAAGCACCGGACCATTCATACCGAGTATTGGTCCGCCAACAAATTGGCCATCCGTCTCTATATTATGTCACTCGCATAATGAGTTGTAGTCCCTCAGTTATTCACTGTAAATGACTTATATTGGTTGTATCGTAGCCTTGACAGCATAACAAATATTGGATCAAATTAACAAACATCAAATCACATGTTGAATGAGACATTGGAAATCGGTTCTCAATTCTACGGAACCGTATCTAGATTTTCGTAGTTGTATTATTACCAACCTTTGCGTATATGTAAACCAACATCTGTATGCATTCAAATCAAAACTGGCTCATAGTTGAAAAATATTCATAAATTTAAAACTAAATAAAATAATATAAGATGCGTTAAGTGAGTACCTAGATATACAGAATGAATTTGAAATCATGGGCATCCTTTTAAACAGTGATTCTGCACATGATTCAGAATATTTAGGGAATATTAATTAACAAATCAAATGATAAAAAATTACTGCCCAGGTAAGGTATAACAGTTAACTGGTTTGCTTATTTGCTTACAAGAGCAATTTTTTTTTTAATAGATATTTTTATTTGTTGTCCCAAAATATTCTGAATCATGTGTAGTGTCATAGTTTAAATGGATGCCAATGATTTCAAATTTACCTGTATAAGAACAACGACCGACAAATTGTATACTTACTATAAGTAAATCTTGTTCTCATGTAAGTGACGATTGTCTGTTTTGAGAATAAATATCGTTAAACCTAACACCTCTAACGCTTCTTTCAATGCATTGACTGATCTTCGTTCAGCAAATAAATATTTGTCATGCATGTACATTGGATCAAATGTTGGCAATGCAGTAAGATCGTCGCGCATTGATGTCTGGTTGTAAATTGTGTCAACATCCTTTGAATACCAATGAGACTTGAAGCGAAGTCGGCTAGTTCAATACTGAATAGACTATTTTACACACGTTAGGGGCAATTTTTTATAATTCTAAGTTGGCGAACAGACATTTTTTTTAATAATTTTAAGGTGCCGAACAAACTTATGGCCCGCCTGGTATTAAGCAGTTACCGTAGCCTATAGATGCTTGCAATACCAAAGGCATTGCTCGCACGTTGCTGACCTGAAAGAGAGTGAGACGGAGGGAGAGCGATGGGGGTTGGTCTTCCGGCTCTCTCACTCATACGAAACGCAGCTGTAATAGCTGCTTCACGCCGATCTTTTGTGAGAGTGTGGTACTACCCCGGTCGAGCCAGCCCGTATATGAGCTGCAGTCAATTGGCTACAGCTTGGCTCTGCCACCAATAAACAAGAACTACTCTATTGCGGTGCCTGTCATGGTGCCTGTACATCAAGACATTACCAAAAAAGAGGGAGGCACGTGACCGTCCGAAATAGTATTTCCGATACTACTACTGTTGAACTTAAAAAAAAACGCAGTCCTCTTCCAAAAATCTTATTTATAACAATATACTCTGGAAGCGGTGAACGGATTTTTTCCATCCCCAAGCACCATCCCTGAGCTTTGCTTGCAAAGGAAACTAAGCAGCAAAAAGCAGAGCAATTAAATACCAATTAGCAACAGAAAACAAAGCAAATATTGGTGGCCACATAAAAAAATAAAACATTAGTACCGACAGAAACCCCATCGATTCACCCCGCATGCCTCTGACAAACACAATGACAGATTTCACCGACTGTTTTTGCTAACCATACATATAAACATATCAAATTAAACCTTAATACCATAGCTACAAAGTACATTTTCGTTCGTTGATAAAAATATACATCCCAAACTATTTGGTGTTTGGGATACGATTTGTACATCTGAAAACAATCTTAATATATAACAATAAAGTACATTTTTGATTGGCACACCATAGACAAAAGATGGTTCTATGGTATTCGGAAAATTTCGTTCAGGGACCGCAGTTTTTTTTATTCTTTTCTTTTTTGTCCCCTGGCCGCGTGGTTAGGGGTTGGGAGAAAGTAAATGAATGCAATTTATTGTCTGTATATTAACCCTCTAATTTATAGAAACTTATAATGAACTTACATTGGCATTACAAATCACGAAATGCTTTTTAAAACCGTTGTAGACTGGCTAAAAACGTAATCGCGGCAAGTTTTTTTTAACATTAAAAAACTTGTTTCTAAAACATTCTCCATGCATACCTGCAACAATAAAAAAACTGAAATTAGTGATAAAAAAATATAAACATCAAAAATAATCTATTCTAATCTCTAAAAAGAATTTGACAGCGGTGGGATTCGAACCCACGCCCTTTCGGACTGGTGCCTAAAACCAGCGCCTTAGACCACTCGGCCACGCTGCCTGCATGAAGCAACGTCGAAATTAGTGAATGTTAGCCAAGCGACAATTGTATCCAGGAAAACGATCGAAGGAAAGTGATCGATCACACATCCGCCATTCGACCCCATTTGGTTCGAGCGCGCCATGTCAAACCAGCGAGGCAGAGCTGCCTCGCGCGGCATGCGAGCCATCGAAACACAGCAAATGAAATGGAAGGCAATCACAAGTGTTGCCACTCAGACAAAGGGCGAGTTCTGTCGAACATAATTTGTGGCCTCCTATAACGATAAATCTCGTAGGTATGTGACGAGATTTACGACGCCATAAACATGGAATATCATCAAACTTATTTAACTGCGTATGAGATACAAGGATTTTGAGGACTTAACGATCGCACACTTGAATCATGTTTTTGAAATTGTTTTCGAATGTTCTCATATTAGTATTTTTTTATATCACTAAGGTGACAAACAAGCGTATGGCCCACCGGATGTTTAGCAGTTACCGTACCGCCTAGATGCTTGCAATGCGAAAGGGATCGCTCGCACGTTGCCGACCTGAAAGGGAGTGGGATAGCGGGAAGGGAAGAGAGCCTGTGTTGGGATTCCGTCTCTCTCACTCAAAACGCAGCTAAATTAGCTACTTTACGCGAATCTTCTGTGAGAGGGTGGTACCACCCCGGATGAGACAGTCCGTAGGAAAGTAGGAAATAAACAAATCTCATAAAATTATTTTAGTATCGTTTGCTATGAATGATCTAAGTTCATGTTTCATTAATTCACTTTGTTTAACTAGCTGTTGCTTGCGTATAATAATGAAACATAAAATCATTACAATAAGTCTTAATTTTTGTAGTGTTTGTTTTAGTGAAAAAGATGACAGTTGGTCGTTATAGCCGATAAATTCCGATGTTGTTATAAGCGATATACCTATTTACATAGGGATTCGTTCGGGAGCTTGCTATTGTGTCGTTATAACCGATCTGCCCCCTCTAGACAAGTCGCTGACGTCTACAAGCGTTCCTTCAAATCGCTACGATTCATGTATGGAAATTACATAAGTCACGTGATCTACATAGCGACTTGTAATGTCATTTCCATACATTGTGAAGTCTATTCTATTCTATTGGCGGCGTCTACATCCGGCGCATGCCTCACCCGAGCACTCACTTTTGACATCGCAACGTATGGATATAATGTCATAATATGAGTGCTCGGGCGAGGCATGTGCGGCATCTGGACGTACCTATTCGATTAGCGTCCATGCCACTTGTCTAGGGGGGCAGACGTTGTAACCGATGTTTTAGTATCCGGTTTCGACTGTTATACCTACTAACCCAAAGAAATAAAATACTTATCTATAAACCTGTGATTAAATAAGTTATATTAGATAGAGTTGAAAACTTAATAATAATAGTTACATAAGACTTATATACCTATATCTAATCGTATCTAAAGGACCACTTTTTATAGCCGTGGACCCACAATACGCGAATTAGTTCAGAGCCAGCGGGGGTGGATATTTGTGACAGCGAGGGCTCCACGTAAAAAATGTTCGCGCCACCCGCGGTGCACATATTTGCCCGATACTGTGGATACTAACTAGGACATTAAGTATACCCCACACTGACGCACGCGAACAAGCGATACGCTTGGAAACTGAGAACTTTTCAGATGGGCAAGACCCATGGACCAGTTACTAAGGGGACTGGCCCTAAGCAAGTCGGCCGAGTGGTCGGCCTAGTACTAACATTGACATAAAACGAAGCGAGTAGTTCAACTATTTACCGGTAAATAGTAAAATGAAAATGAAAAAACAATGACCACGTTTTTTTTCATACAAATATCTAATAAGGGCACCTCTTTCTTTGGTCTTTACTCTGTGGCAAGACTATATGTCAAATCAAATCAAATCAAAAGTTTTTTATTCATGTAAGCTCAATAAAGCATTTATAAATAGTCAATAATAAACAATATTTTAGCGTTACCACCGGTTCGTAATGTTGCTTCCATTGAGAAGAGCCGGCAAGAAACTCAATGGTTACTCTTTTCAAAAGAATAATTGTATACATTTTCAAATCAACGCTATGTGAGCAGGCATGCATTAACACATTGTGAATAAAAAAATCAGAATTAGGTACCCATTTAAATAAAAATAAATAAAAACTAGTCTAGAAAGCTGTGCATGCCTACTCCCACTTTACAGTCAAACCAAAAGGTGAATATTTGAACGACTGTTTTGGTGTGATGCCTTCCGTGCTTAAATGAAAATTTAACAGACCCTGAAAGCCCAGGAACAACGGTGTCATGTGGAAAATGGGCGGACCAGTCCCCGCTCATATATGGACTGGCTCGCTCGGGGTAGTACCTACCACCTTCTCACAGAAGTGTGGCGTAACCTCGTTCCTTCAGGTCGGCAAATATGCGAGCGATGTCGTTGGTCTTGCAAGCATCTAAACGGTAACTGCTCAACATCAGGCGGGATATACGCTTATTAGCCAACTTACGGCCGAATACTCAAAGGCTACTTAAATGTTTAAGTCCCACTAGCAGTTTGCGACGTCGTTTACTGTAATTTTTTGTATGGCGCGTCAAAGTTAAGCAGCTCTCAAATTTAAGTTGCGTACGAGTATACGGCCGTTAGTAACATTGAACAAAAATTAACCGTTTTAAGCACTCAATATGTTCAAAAACCTGACAATATTTATAGGAAAACCGTCGTCTCCTAGTCTCATAAGTGTCAAGAAACCTCATAACAGCGTCCACCAAAATGTTAACTCCAAGTGTCCATAACAGGGTTGCAAAAAAACAGGAAATTTAAAATTAAAACTGTTTAAAACGTGTTTAATTCATTGTTTAAAACATTGATTTAAATCAGAATGAATAAATCACTGTGTTTAAAACATGATTTAAATGATTAAAACATGTTTTAAACACGGTGTTTAAGACAAGGTGATTTTTTCGTATCAACCCTGGTCCATAAACCACCATTTATGTCCTCGCATTCTGAAAAATTCATCACACCAAGTCGGTCAGTTCCTCCCCGTACAACGGGGGTCATTGACCGGGAAGGGGTGATTTGGCACCCCGTGATAATCCACGCTAACCACCGCCACATAAACTAGTCCGGGGTAATCCGGAGATTAGCAACGCAGCTGCGATACTCGTGTTTTGAGATGTCTATTAGTACTAGACAATTAATTTGGAGGGATCCGGCCTCATTGCACTTTCTAAATTCTACGCCTTCGAAAAATGACCCATTCGTCCCTTTAGAACTCAGGCTAAAGTTGAGATCGATCTTAAGATGCAGTATTGACGTTTAATGTATATAATGTAAGTATGTAACATCTCAACGGGCTTAAGTCCTGTTAGGACCTCGCTTGTTTTTCAAACAACCTTATCTACAAAATATCGCCAGACAAACACACCAACTGTATGGTCCCAAACTAAGCAACGCTTGTACTATGGCTACCATACAATGGACTGGGGGCGATCCCAGTGACACCCAGACCAGGGCAAATTACGGAAAGGCCGTTTCCGAAATTTGCCTCTGGCGGGAATCGAACCCGCAACCACGGTATGCAGTGAGTCGAGCGGCCTACGCTCAAACCACTGCGCGAAGCAGTCGTGGAAATAGAGAGTTATGATTTGTTTACGATTTTTGGACAAATGTAACGTTACGACTTTTATCCCCATTCGGGGGTAGTCAGAGGCTTGAGTGGCCATACACCACCACATTGTGGGGGTATTAAGCCAAATCAAAGCCCACGTTTCACCTGATAGTCAGCACCCAACGTGACAGGTGGTGAACCTTGTCGCCGGCAAAGTCGTCGGATAAGGGAAGAGTCCTACTGTTTGTAGTCAATTAGTGCTTAATTTGTGACTAAAATGTTATAGTGACTATACATCACCATCATCTCATTATCATCTCTATTGAGGTTAATTACTTTTCGTAAAGACGATACGGGCGGTAAAACTTCTTTTGATGTGCAGTCTTTATAACATTGAACATTCGATTAATGAACCCAATAACGCGTGTTCCGCTTTACATTTTTTACTGGTGGTAGGTATCTACATGATCGCTCGACCAGGGTAGTACCACACCCTCACAGAAGATCGGCGTAAAGTAGTTATTACAGCTGCGTATCGTACGATGAATGAGAGAACCGGGAACCAACACGTCCCCACTTCCCCTGCCTCTGTCCCACTCCCCTCCAAGTCGACAACATTCAAGCGATGCCGTTGGCATTGCAAGAATCTTAAGGCTACGGTTACTGCTTAACATCAGGCGGGCCGTAACACACTTGTTTGCCACCTTGGTAACATAAAAAAAATAACAGAGATTTTTAACAAATCAAGTTACAGTTCACTGCAAAAGACGCCCGTAAATGTGTCAATAATGTCTTGTTACGACAAAGATATTACAAGAGGTAACGAGTATCATGCTAGATGAAGCACAAAACGTGGCACCGTGTATAACAATAACGATACCCCATTAGATTGCAAAGACGTCTTGGTCTTACGCAAATCAGAAAATTAACTAAGTAGTACCGAGTCATAGGTAAAAGCTTTTGAGTTTTGCAACGGATGAGTCTATTTTGAAGCATAATTTATTTGGATAAAGAACTCTAGTAAACCACGAACCAAAGTCTATGTTATTTTTATTATAAGTACTTTCAATTAATTCGGAGTTATAATCTATACTTTTGTCTTTCTTTTGCAGCCTATCACCACCCAATGCTGAATGGAGGTCTCTTTCCTATCACTCCATTCCTTTCGGTCTTGTGCTTTCCGCATTCAGGTATTTTCTGGTCTATACTAGTCTTGTGGCCCAGAAGGAGATGGCGGGATGAGTTAGACTCCTACTTGAAGGATTGGCCCAGTATTGCCATAAACAGGGAGAAGTGGAGGAAGGAAGGGGAGACCTTTGCCCAGCAGTGGGACGACACAGGTTGACAAAAAAAAACTAGTCTATACTTTAATATTATAAATGCAAAAGTAACTCTGTCAGTATGTTACGTTTTGACGACTTAAACCGCTAAACCAATTTTGATGACTTTTGGTATAGAGATAGACAGGAACTTGGAGTAGGACATAGGCTACTTTTTATTGCGCAAATAAACTTGAAGGGGGTTAAATAGATGATGAAAATTATGGTAGACCAATCATTTCTCGAAGTACAAATTCTACGCAGACGAAGTCGCGGGCACCAGCTAGTCCTAAAATAATCTTATGTTCAAAATACATACTACCATTTATTTCATTCCATTTCTGTTACTAGGAGTGTGTTCGAAGCCTATGGAATATCTTCAGAAAAATCTAAAAGAACAATTTCTCTTTCCATGCAGCTTTATTTCCCATCAACATTACATCCTTATTTTCCTTCTTCCAACTGTAACTACCCTGCTACCGGAATATAAACCTTCATTCACTGTGTTAGGGTGGTTTATCAGTGTTGTGACAGACAGGGCCATCAACTGCACGCATGATAAAAGCCAGCGGGGTACAGGTGATTAAAATAAGTACGGATTTAGGCGCGGCCGCCCCTAATGGGGGGAGCCGCGCCCAGGGGTCCTGACCTTACTAGCTGATGAAGGAGTACTTATAGGTATTTGTAGAGCTGTTGTAGTGCTACCGTAATTAACATACAGATCTAAATACACTTTCTTTTACTCTTCCAAATAGTTTGGTCTATCTTTTGCATTGATGAAACATTTAAACCGATATAGGTACGTTGTTGTGTCTATTTTTCTATTGGTGATGGTAGCCAATTAACTGTAGCTCATATACGGGCTGGCTCGACCCCCGTCTCACAGAAGATCGGCGTAAAGTAGCTATTAATATTACAGCTGTTTCGTGCGATTAGTGAGAGAGCCGGAAGAAATCTGATTGCTCGCGTGCTGCTCGCCACATTTAGGAACATTAAAACACATAACCCTACACCATGTTCAAACCCTACCAACATTTTCACAACATTTCGCGTCGCTCACTCAAGTTCAACAATGCTAACAAAAGCGTTGCCTATTTCGTAACGTTAAAAAATCATTAGCTCTGTCCCCGCCACGGAAACTCCTATTCATATTTTGACACGCTAACTGGAATGTTACAGCTAATGTTTCTATAGCTGCGTGGTTTGGGTATGTTTTATTATCATGTTCACGTAGTGTAATCGTACTTTCCTCGTGATAAGTTAGTTTTTTTCGTCACTATGGTGGTAGATGTTAAGTAGTTACCGTAGCTTTTAGCTGCTTGCAATACTAAAGGCATAACTTGCACGTTGCCGACCTTAAAGGGAATGTTACAGAGTTATTATTATTGGAAAAAACAAAAATTTAGAAAAGTATCTATCTGACGTATGTTAGTCATCTCACTTTTCCAGCAAATAAAATCACATTAATAAAATAAACATTTAATATGTTTATAATAATAAAATGGAGTTCTAATGCTGAGTATATGTTTTATTTCATTATCTCCTGTGGCCCTTTCCAAAAATTATGGACTTACACTGGCATTACAAATCACTTTTGTTACTAGAAATTCTTTGTAAAATTATTGAACCCTGGCATAAAATGAAATCTAAAATTTGTCACAGGTGCGAGACTGAAATCGAAAGTACGCGTTTCACCAACTTGAACGTCTATGGTAACATTTCCAACATAAACTGAACTCTTTTAATTATGGGTGTCGATAATAAAGAGAGGTCAGTTCATGTTGGAGATGTTACCATACCAGCAACCGACCCACGGTAGCTGACCATAGGCGGCAAAATATAGGGCAATCAGAGTGATCGCCGTGGGGCGGGCGATAGCCGGTATCTGCCGATGCCGAGGGGTCACCCTCATTAATCACATCGCCGCTGCATCGACCCGTGGGACTACACACGGAGAGGAAGATTTGGCGACTAAATATCACGCATAGAACAAGTTGGTGAACAAGGGTGGGTATATAGAACTCTAGTTGTGAGTTGCTGCAATTGCAAACTGTTGCTGCAACTGGCAACCTTTAACAAAAAATATGAAAAAGTTAATAGTGTCGTCAACTAAGTTGACAGTTTTTTCAACTAAATTTGCCCTTAGTGATCGCAAGCCTTGTTCGAAAAGTTCAGAGCAATTATTGTCCAAACATGGTGACTGTATGTCCGTAATACGTCACACACTATCTGTGATCGACATCCCCGCGTGATTACTTTAACAAATCTGTTGGTAGATAATAATAGGTGTGGTTCGGGACCTACTTCAGTGTGGCATGTTGGTGATAGATAAGTAACTGGAACCTTAACCCCTAAAATTTATAGCAAGTTATGATGGACTTACACTGGCATTACAAATCATTTTTGTTCCTAGAAATGCTTTGTAAGACCATTGTAAACTGGCTAAGGATTTGTAATACCTAGATCAAGATGCTTTGTTTGTATATAGGCAGTCATCGAAGTCCCAAATATTCCGTCGAAGAAGTTACGAAGTCCCTTTACAGTCACCTGCACGTGCATTGTAATATTTCCAACATAAGCTGAGCTCTCTTAATTACGGTCGTCAATAATAAGGTGAGCTCAGGTTTTGTTGAAGATGTTACCATAGATATACGCGCAAGCAACAACAAAAACAAAAGCCAAACTAACTCTTAATCGTAAGTAGGTACATTTCTAAACGCATGTATCCTTCCAAAATGATAGATATGTATCTAAGAACAACATACCTAAATCATTTTCTTTTTATAAAACAGTGACAAAATAAATTAATTATCTTTGTACAAGATAAATATTCATTATATTTATCAGAGAAACAGTAGATGTTATCATATTGAATAGAACATCAAACGACGAACACGAGTAATCCATTACAATAACGCTTATCACAGTATCTACGGAAATCCCAACAAATCTGAACACAATAAATGAATAGTTAGATTAGATTCGAGATTAGTTTCCACTCACAAATCTTGTGATTAACTTGTTCTGTGGACGAAGAACATACTTAAGATGTTACGCTTCGGAGAGCACTAATTAATTTTACAATTATTACAGTATCTCTGGTTAGTACCTACGTATTCTAAAATTATTCTAGCACTTCAATTAGTACGAACGTATTTAACATTATTATTAATGTTTGCTAAAATAAAAGTAGCCTAAGTTACTCCTTATAAAATCAGCTATCTGCCAGTGAAAGTCCCGTCAAATCGGTCCAGCCGTTTCGGAGATTAGCCGGAGAGACTAACAGACACGATTTTTAAAAATTGTTTTTGTTATTATTAACGTAAAAATTTCATATGCATTTTGTCATTACAAACAGATACTTCCGTTTTATTTATTTGTTTTAAAATATACGGTTTGGCTGGGGAGTCCAGAAAGAATTTCTTCAGGCTGAGAATGAATTAAAATGAATAAAATGATAAATAAAAAAATAAAAATATTATAAAAAAAAAATAAAAAAATATTTAGTAGGTACCTACTAAAGTCCGAAAACGACTTCACTTTTTGTTTTGTTTTTGAGATTTTGAAATTTCTACTTCTACATGAATGTCGAATGATTCCAATTGAGACAGGTTTTATAGGTATTTAACCACCGCAATAAAATGCTTATCCAGTAAAAAATAAATTACTATATGTATATTTACCTACTCATGAATTTATATACCAATAATTCAATGTTCACGTAACATATCCAACATTACATTTATCTCCCAACCCGATCGCCGTTTTAAAACATCGACAACACCTAGATAAGCCATAGAGACGTGTATAAATCATTTTTACGGCGTTTGTAACTCCCTTGTCTATGCGACAGGCTTTCACGGGTCCGTGAATAGTCGCCTTTATGCTTCACTGGGTGTAAACATACCAGTTTACGTATGCGGTTCAGTTGGCCTTTATTTTAAGGTGGTAAAGTTGATTTTTGGTTGAGAGAATTTGGGTTAAATTTGTTTATCGTTCCCCCCAAAATGCCTAAACATGGCATATAAATATCGAATGCATAGTTATGAAGGTGACATCTTTTAGATATGTGCAATGTAGAATATAGCGATAAGGTACACTTTCGCCATTGATGTATATTTTAGCGGAATTTAAGAAGGTGCCATACCTTCTTACATCGCAATTACTAAACTACTGAGGCGCTCATAGCTAGCTGCAATCGCTGATCGGTAAACGATCGGAGGTTAAGCAACGCTTGGCAAGGTCAGTCAGAGATGGGTGACCATCTAGTGGCATATGAACTGAGCGTATCCATGCTTCGGAGGGCACGTAAATAGTCGCTCCCGGTTGTTGTCATCAAAGCAGCAGTCGTTAAGCCTTGTCAGAGGCCTTCGGGCGGCTCTGACCCCAATTTGGCCACTAATCATACGATAAGAAGAAGAATTAGGTACGTAGGCACCTATATGTTGATAAAACTTTGAGTACGAGCATACGGCGAGTAGTTTTAGAGAGTAGCCCTTACTGACAGAAAGACGTTATAGTGATTTAGGTAGGTATAGGATTCATTTAGTTTGCTACTGTGGAACTTGCTGTTCAAAATATTACAGTTACTTAGTTTAAAAAAAAATCCGCCAACCAAAACAAATGAAAGCAAAGACAATTTTTATTCATCAGCAGTTTTTAACCACACCCCAATTAATTACGAGAATAGATGCGCAGGTACATTACATCCCCATTTAATCCAAAAGCTTTGCTTAAAAAAACAAAACACTGTTTGTAACCAACACAAATAGACCCTCAAATCGTAGCATTCATCTTTAAAAAGATACAACTGGAAAGGGTTACGGGGGCCTATTTAAATTGGTTAGCTTACAATCGCAGTCGCAGATAGCTACCGAGCGACACCCTGTATATTTATTTAGGATACATCCCTCTGTATTTACGTACGAATGCACAACTGAATTTACACCTTATTAGCTTAAAGATAGGATTGAAATTTTACGTTGGGGGTTTACATACGAGGCTGCGTAAGTAGTATGTATAGTTAAACAAGGGTTTATTGACCTTGGTCGTAAGCCAGATAGGTAACAGACGAATTAGATAGCATACGTTAATCCTGGATAAGTTGGGTTGCTTAGCAGTCTACTTGATATCGCTTTGGGATGCGGAAGCAAATTCACGGTTTCTGAAAAGAGAACTTTTGTTTCTAAGGGCCATAACACACCGGGTAGCCATGGCGACGTCGCCATCCACCGTAGCCAACTATTCGTATTGAAATGTATGGGAGGTAACACACCTGCCCCCCTAGACAAGTGGCATGAACGCTAATCGAATAGAATATAATAGACTTCACAATGTATGGAAATGTCAAACGTCGCTATGTAGATCAACAACAAGTTGCTATGTAGATCACGTGACTTATGTCATTTCCATACATGAAGCGTAGCGATTTGAAGGAACGCTTGTAAACGCCAGCCACTTGTCTAGCCCTTCTGGCAACGGAATGGCGACGTCGCCAGTCAATACAAATTGTTTGGATAAGACGTCGCCTGGCGTCCCAGTGTGTTATGGCTCTTTGCTCATAACTCACACGTGAATCTGCTGATGGAATGTCAAATTTCAATACAAACTTTGACATTTCACTTCACCCGCGCTCATTGAGCTCATTCGCGAATGAGAAATGAGTTTGTCGTTACAGAATAGGACTGCTGATCTGAAATAGGGATTTGGGTGTTCTATCTATATTGATGGCAAGTAAGCTGAATTCACCTTGTGATCTTCGTATTATTTCTTTTGATTAAATTCGTGCGGGTTCCAAGACAACCTACTTTTTCCTCTGGACTCGTCGAGAGTCCAATCTTGGCGTCATCGTTGGACACTATTTTCGATCCTGGATTACACGAGTAACAGTGGTGGGAGTGTGTGGCGGGCCTAGTCCGCTATAGTAATGATAGGCAACGTCTTCATCATCCATAAAGTTATCCTTAAAAATAAAATGCCTCCAATAGAATAGCTGATTAGCAGATCGTTTAAATTCTTCTATACAAAATTATTATAGGCAGGTACAGTTCACATCAAAAGGTTCCAAACTCAAATGATATTTCCCAAAAAAAGAAAAACAGGCAACTAACGCTGTCAGGGCTCACCGCATTACGTAAACGTAATTTAAAATTCATGCCTGTAAAAACAGCTTTCATCTCTTTAATGTAATCCGTCGCCTCGGGGTAACTAAGTGACACCCTTCTAAGTACATGAGTGTAGATGGAGGCCTGCTTTATAAATAATAAATTTACTTGAAGCTAGACTTCAGACTTCATTACGGAAACCACAGAGCTAAGCTGTGCTGTCTCGCTTCAGATTAAAGAACCTGAGCGATTACCACGTAGCACAGCATAAATATCGCCAGATGTACAAACTAACTGTATGGTCCCAAACTAAGCAACGCTTGTACTATGGTTACCGTACAATGGAATGGGGGCGATCCCAGTGACACGCGGACCAAAAGACCAAAGAGAAAAAAATCTCGCTCAATCTCGTTAAGACATTTCAGTTGTTACATAACACAGCTTTAAACAGTATTGTATAATTAAATTAGCACAGCACAGCTTCGTTCAATGATGGCGTTAACTTTACCTCACTACATTAAGTACCAAACGCACTTTATAAAAATGGCGGGCGTGTGGCTAATGCGTTTATCTCGGATTTTAGAATGAAATAAATTTGTTTTAGACACGCGCAGTTTAAAAAGCTATTTGGTAATAAATCTAGACTTAGTTGAGTGAGTTTTTGACTGCGAGTCATTTAGTTAATGTGTTAATCTGTGTGTCTACGTAGATATTACTTTTAGTTAGACAGCTAATATAATAATAATATCCTGGGACATTTTTGTACACACGGTTACCTGATCCCAAACTAAGCAGAGCTTGTACTATGGAAACCAGATAACTGATATTACTACATATACTACTTTTTTATTTGTAAATACATACTTGATATACATATACACCCAGACTCCGGACATACAGATATGTTCATACACATAAATGCATGTCCGGGTAGGAATCGAACCTACGACCTGCAGCGTGAAAGGCGCCTCCGCGCCAACCACGCTAACGGGCCCGTAATATGATCATCAATCGTTTGAATAACTGTAGTTAGGTGCTAATCTAGCAAAATCTGATGATGCTTAGATAAGTACTAGAATTGATCATTTTGGTAATACTAATATTACTCTTAAACTACTTAAGCTTTTTTTACACATAGGTATGAAATTGGCACTACGAAATAGTAAATAACTCTGCTTCCTACTACCTTACCTACTATAACTACATGAACTAGCTTTGTCGAATCTTCAAAACTTTTTTTTCCTTTTTTATAGCCATGGATAGCGACGGTCCACCTGATGGTTAGTGGATGCCGCCGCCCAGAACATCTGTAACTTAAGGGGAGCAGACGTGGCGCCTCTTCTTAACTTCTTTTATTTTTAACAGCAGCCTATTTTTTAGAATCTTTTTTATTTCCTGCATAGAATAAGCCAGTTAAAACGTATTACGTAACTTTATCAAAATGCCCTATTCAAGTACCGTTCCAATACCAGCTTATTACCGTCAACAAACAAAGCACCACATTAATATACGGCTGGAACTAGTTTTCATAATAAAGAAAATACAACACCGTGATCCGCATTAACATTTTTGTCCCGCAGTGTACACGTCAAAGCGTTCAATGCGTGTAGTTAATTTGAACGCGACGTCTTTGTAATGTTAATGTGGAGCCCACCTCCAGGTCCTTGTACGGGGGTGATATTGGATTCTTAACATGAGACAAATTAGAATCAGGTTGAGTCGGAAACAGCTTTTGCTGAGTATTTAGAATTACGTTATTGGTAACCCACGCGCTTCGAGTCTCTTATCAATAATAATTTTCAATTGCAAAAACACTGGGCCCTAAGTCACTTAGCCATTGCCATTGAGCTGCTATAGTGATCGACATAGCGGACATCGGCATCCAATTAAGGATAATGCATACAGGCTTCAGGACCGGGTGGTAATACCGTTTGTCACGAAGGTACTGTACATCAAGGTTTTATTAGATTAACTAGTGACCTGTTCCAGCTTCGTATCGTTTTCTGTACTATTTATAAAAATATAAATAAAAACCTATCGAAATAAATTATCTATAGGAGTGAAACATCAAAATCCATTGCGTAATTTAGAAGAACTAAGAGCACAAACAGTCATGCGGATAGATTCTTTGTTATATTCTATTTAGAGATTAACAAAGATAGCGTTTTGCACGAATTACTAGTAGACAAAGTACTTAGAATAAAATCAATAAATAACGCCAGACCAACTGTATGGTCCCAAACTAAGCATACTATGATTACCATACAATGGACTAGGGGCGATCTCAGTGACACCCAGACATGGGCAAATTACGAAAAGGCTGTCTCCGGAATAACTTTAAAATTACGCGTATTTCTCCGTACATCACAGAAGAACTTAGTCTATAAACTGTGCCAATCATTGTCAATAGAGCAATGAATGCCAGATGCGAATCGTTTGGATAGCCGAGACTGCACTATGTAAAAGTGAGACAAGACTAAACAAATGTAAAGTCAATTGAGTCGAAATAAGTGAAAGATTCCGCGGTTATTTCGGTATTTCAAAGAATTAGCTCGCAGCGTCTGGGTAGCGCATGAAAAATATAATTCTGTTTTTTTCTTCGTGCATTTCTTCTTAATTATTCTATAGTATAAGAACAGAAAAGTACAGATTTTAAAATTAGTAGTGAGAAATTAATACACTTAAAAAATACTTCGTAGGTGTTTCTCAGCGGATTCTGCCCCAAAAAAAAAACTACACCCTATTTGAGATAGAGTCTCTACACACTGTAGCTGAGTAGCTCTAACATAAGTTTACACCTTTATATGACTAGGAGTCGATAGTTGTTAGCGTCTACGTAAAGTATTTGTTTTAAAATTTATTATATTCCACGCCAATATTGCATAGACCCTATTGAGGGAGCTCATGGTATAACAGCTGAGTACTAGAGCTTAGCATCCACTCAAATCCCATTTAACTTTCCAAACAATGTGCAACTTATAGTTTGTTCATACCGCACGTGCGATGTTAGGTCTTTCGCACACCGGGCGGTCGCGACCGGCGCCGCCGCGTCCGCCCCGCCCCGTCTGTTTCCGGACTTCGCACCCTGCAGATGCATTTGTGCTTCCTAGCTACAGAGTTACAATCAATAGTGTTAAGTTTAATAGCTGTTTTAACTGCATTCATATACTTGTGAATCGCTTTACCTATAAATAACTGTTTCTTGTTTTACGATTATTTAAAAAAAATTGCATGGCTACGAAAGGCTACGTAGCTCGATCGGTTTTTATAGGTATCTATTCAGCCGATAGTAATTGCATGTTCTATAAATTTTAGTATAATAAGTATAAAAATCAACAGTTAAAGCATATTATGTATTTTTAAGAGTATAAATCCTGCATAACACCACGTGTCATTCGAAGTTATTGCAAATACCGTTTTCAAATTCTTGGCTATTTTCAGCATGATGCCATTCAGCTGTCGTCGCGTGCGCAGTATCCACAGAAAACGTTCAAATTAGACACTTATTGTGCTAACAAATTGCCATTGGACCGGGTTCGGCGCCATTCAACGTCTTTGTTAGAAACGGAAATGTATTGTCGGTGAACAAAATCAGTGCATTCTTATATTCGGGATTGGACTTTGTGGTCCGTCCACTCACTTTTGATTGGTCAAATCGATCAGACAAATACTTTTACGATGTATGCACATTAATTTTAAAAATAGATTTTAACCCTATCACTGCGGAATAAATATCGCCAGACTTACACATCAACTGTATGGTTCCAAACTAAGCAATGCTTGTACTATGGCTACTATACAATGGACTGGGTGCGATCCCAGTGACACCCAGACCAGGGCATATTATGAGAAGACCGTTACCGAAATTTGCCTCTGTCAGGAATCGAACCCGCAACCACCCGATGCAGTAAGCCGAGCAGTCAACACTTAATTAATTCGAACGAATAAATAAGGTAAATTCACGTAATTTCACTATAACTTCTATTAGTAAATCTCATACTATGACAGTGTACTATTATTTATTACGAATCTAATTAATAATACATTAGTCCTGTCCTTTTTGATCTTACCAGTCGGACTATATAAAGACGATCAATGCTTTCATACCCAGTCCAGTGACGTAAGCAATAATGTATCCGCCAGAATGGGCAAGTGCCTCACTCGTCACTCGCGAGGCGGAAGATCATCAATATTTTGTAACTAGCGTTTACTCTTCACTTCGTCTATGTGTGTGTTGTGTTTGCATGTGTTTAAGGTAATAAATCTAGTTACTGGACATTTGAAGAAACATTCAAAATTATCTCTGTAATATTATGTAACTCTTCCAAAAAAAATCTTTAAAAAGGAAAAAGAGTATCTAAATATTGTCCCTTTACCTTTTTAGAATATTTTTTTCAAGCGTGGAATTGCGTCAGGGGACCGCTAAGTACATTAGAGTAACCTGTAGATTATGACCCTAACCGATTTACTTAGGCCACTTTTTTTTGTTTTTTAAAATAGGGATCCATGCATAAAAAAATCCACGCGGACATAGTCGCGGGTAAAGTTTTTGAAAATAGAACGCGTTCGAAGTCGCGGACACAGCTAGTAAGTACATAAATTACAAATAGTCACAACCAAAGAGTTTATAAAATCTTCCTACTGTCTCTGGTCCCAACACTTCCATTACATTGTATCACCGAACCCATTGATCATAAAACATCTCCAGTCATCGACATCGGATCCGAAGCCACCGAGCCGGCACAATTACAATAATTGAATCAGGAAATTCTCCCCCATGTAAGAATATAAATAAATCAGTGGGGATCTCGGCGACCGGCCGGCCGACCCGGCTGCGCGGTGCCTTATTTATTTGACTTCATAAAAAAACTAAAGGAGAATGCCTATAAATATTTGGTGCCACTTGTTTTTAAAAGTATTTAGCCACGTCCAGATGTAGCACATGCCGCGCGAGGCAAATTGCACCACGAAGTTTGACTTGCCTCGCGCGAAGCAAATGCGCGCCCTGCCTCACCTGAGAACTCACATTTGCCTCGCCTAGTTTGGCATAGTCATAAGACAGAACGATAATTTCAAACTGATTGCTCGGGTATTTATACCCTTCTCTGTCTAAGTGTCAGTTGTCTCGGCATTTGCGACTGCGGCATGCGACTGAGGCAAACGTCGTGCTTCGCGAGGCGTGTGGGTGAGCAGCCTCGCGCGGCATGTGCGACATCTGGACGTGGCTTTTGATTTGTATCTATTGTGGGTGCATCCTGGGCCTCGAGTCCCTTAACAATTGTTCATTGTGAAACCACTAGTCTCTAATATTATCTTCGTGAATTCTTAATTGTAAATCGCAAATTCTTGGCGGTTGGCATGTTGTCTGCCAAAGGACTGCTAAAAGATGGTTTAAGAATGCATTAAGAGCAACCCCTGTTCCCTTCCCCTCCCCCTCCTCTGTCCCACTTACCTTCAGGTGAGCAACGTGTGAACAAAGGTTTTGGTATTGCAAGCATCTATATGCTTCAGTAACTGCTTAGCATTAAGACGATACAAGAAAAAAATGAATTTTAGTTTCGGGGTGTGGCTAGCGTCGCGTGAGCTGCCGAAGGATATATCCCTCTCGCTTAGCTAGGACAGAACAGCTATGGAGTAGACTATAGTATAGTTATTTTTTGAAGGAACAATATTGTTTAATTCGTACAATTAAAATAATATGTCCCAGTGCACCTTTTAAAATAGATGAAATGGATTAAAATATTCAAATATTTTTTTTTCGTTTTATATGGGATTTTTATGTCGAGTGTATTTGAAAAAAATAATTTAATTTCTATGTTGTTTTTATTGCTGAAGACAAAGTAAGTCAAAAGAAGACAAACGATACCTACAATATGCTGATAGATACGTATCACAATATTTCGATCGTATAATAGCCTATAACCAGCGGACGATCCAGACGCGTCGAACGATATCTCATTAGTCAAATTATTATGATAAAAATAGTTTGGACGTTATACGGGAGCAGATGAACATACATACATATCGGTCAAAATCATAACCCTCCGCCCACCGTAGTCGGGTAAAAATGTACATACTCTGTGTCAGTGACTGACTGCCGGATATGAGTATCTTTTTCATGTTTCGTAGGCAAAGGAATACTTTGGTACTTAACTTCGATGCCGATCATGAAGTCATCAGCGGTGACATAATATTTTTTTTTACCATATTTAATTTATTTTTTAATTTAATTTTCAGTTTTTATTAATTTTATTGATTTAACCATGCATTTATTTATTGTTTATCTTTTTATCTTTATTTTTTTATCTATCAAAATCACCCTTAGACTGGTTACCGCCACAGGTGACAAGAGGGTAGGGTAGGTTTTTATTTTATTGTATTTTATTTTAATTTATGTTATATTATATTGTATTTTAATGATAAAACATGAAAAATAAAAAATATTTTTTTATTTTTTTAAATTTAATTTTACTTTTATTTATTGTTTTATATTTATTGTGAAATTATAATAATTTTAATAATCAATATTGGACTATGTCTGAAACAAATACATTGAATTGAATAATTTAAATACAAAAATTATCACATTAACTCGTTAAATCACGGTTTACACCCGCTAGAACGAAAAAGATCCTAACATGGTAGGTAGGACCTGAGGGTTGGCCAGTCAATTCCTTAAAATACACTATATTTATTTCAAGAAAACATTCATAAGATCTGAAGGCGTCGGACTCGCACATAAAGGGTTCCGTACCACCGTAGAATAAACACATCAAAAATATCAAGTTTGAGACTTGATATTTATTTTTAAATGTTATTATTATTTAAGTATTTGTTCTGCACCGGCAACAGAAATACACATTCAGTGAAAATTTCAACTCTCTACCTGTTACGGTTCGTGAGATACAGCCCGCGCTGACAGACGGACAGACAGACAGACGGACAGCGTAGGCCTAGTAATAGGGTCCCGTTAGCACCCTTTGGAACCCTAAAAAGTAGCCTATGTTCTCCGCCAAGACCCAGTCTATCTCCATACCAAAATTCATCAACATTGGTTCAGCGGTTTAGCCGTGAAAAGGTAACAGACAGAGTTACTTTCGTTTATAATATAATAGATTGAATAGGACGGACAAACATTTTCCTATCCATATCTGTAATGTTATTTTTTACGATAATTTATTGATGTATGATATATTTATTACTTGCCCATCCATACCTACAACAAACGCAATAAAGCGACTCCATTGTTTTGACAAGCAATGTATTCCCACTGTCGGCCCAAGACCATGCTGCAAGTATATAACAGTAAGCGAAATAGGGAGTTTTTACAGAAATGACACGAATAACTATGAAATGACAAGAGATGACACAAAATGACAAGAGATGACACAAAATGAGAAGAGATGAAAAGAAATTACACAAGACAAGGAAAAGCAAACGAAAATCACGCTGCAGTGCAGGTCGTAGGTTCGATTCCTGCCCAGGACATGCATTTGTGTGCATGAACATGTCCGCATGTCCCGAGTCTAGGTGTAATTAAGTGTATATTTAGTTTGTATTTACAAACAAAAAGTAGTATATGTAGTAATATCAGTTATCTGGTTTCCATAGTACAAGCTCTGCTTAGTTTGGGATCAGGTAGTCATGTGTAAAAGAATTTCCAAGGATATTTATTTATTTATCATAGGCGTCGGCGGACTGTAAATACTGTACTGTACCTGTAATGTGGCACGACCGTAATATTTTTTCGTAATATTTTTTAAAAAATCCTTCACAGGTCCGACGTCGAACAAGTCCGAGCGGACACTGACAATACAAAGTTAGAGAGAGACATGGTTAGTTCAAGTACTTAAAATGTGAGATGGCGATATTGTGCGCGCGCTCGGAAATAAACAACGTAAGCGCCAAACCACATTTACTTGAATTAAAAAAAAACTACTTCATGAATTAAAATATGGTTGAAGGCTAGTTTAGATATCATTATTTGCTATGTTTTAGAAATAATTTCGTGATCTAAATCGTAAAAACATCGTGGTAGCAAGGAAAATTGTAAATAATTAGAGCTCATTTCATAAATTTTTTTTATCGAGAAAATTTCATCAAATCGTGATTTGGATTTAAAGATACTCAAGATAATATAGTCAAAAATCATACATCTAAATATAAGATTCCTAGTCCACATACTTACTTAAAGAAACAGTAGAATAGAAAATCAACCAAATTTCGAACCCTCCTCTTAAGCGGGCCAAAAGCATGTTTGCCACTTTAGTCACGTAAAAATTACTAGGTATTGGCGGCGTCTTCATCAGGCGCATGGCTCGCGCGAGCACTCACTTTTGACGTCGGAACGCATAGACGTAATGTCATAATATGAGTGCTCGGGTGAGGCATGCGCGCCATATGGACACATCTATTGACTATAGCGAATTACAGCAATGAAAAAATAATAATGAATAATGAGACTTTCTACATATAATCCAAACGGTATTGCTCAGAAATAAGAGTAGGTATCATTTAAAAACAGACAAAAACTAAAAAGCTGCAGCACATTGCCGGAACCGTCGTAAAAGTTACTATACAATGTCTTTTTAGAAAATAAATTGAAAGCCATAAAATTCTGCGATTATATGCAGGTTTACGGTTATCGTTTTAATTGTAGGATAGCAATTGCTATTATTTCAATAGCGGCCGCAAGAAAGTTTTGTAAACAGCGGGCGCTTTCCGCTTCCACCGACATGTGCGGAAAATTCGTGCGAATATGCGGCAGTAAGTAGTCTCCTTGTCAAAGCAAGAACAAACTGTGAAGTACCACTGTTCTGATCGCAATTTCTAAAAAAAATAGTTTGGTGCCATTGACACTTTTTCATTGCACCCTGGTATCCAACAAATGTAAGTGTATCATGAGCATTGCACCCACGCACATGCAAGTTGAGGAATGATCTTCCTCCCTAAAGTATTTCCCTTGCACGACGACATGGGGTTCTTCAAAGCGCGTGTTTACAGATCCCTAAAAGGTCGGTCCTAACTTGCAGATGACCTAGTACGCGGCGGTTGCCACTTACCATCAGGTGGACTGTCTGTCAGTGTACCATCCTAGGTAAGAAAAAAAACCCAAAAATCCGCAGTTTTATACCTACTCATTTTTTTATATAATACCACAGAGAACATTTTTATTACTTATTCGCAGCAGTGTTAAAGAATGCGGATATTCCGCACGTGTCGGTGAAAACTCACGTAAAATCGTTTAATAATATGGAGTTTTGCAAACGAACGTATCTGTCTACAGCGAGCTTTATGAACGATTTTATGACATTAACTTTATAGGTATGGTACGAAAGAATCTATCCTATAGAAATACATACAAAAACACATTAAAGTGAGAGTTTCAGAAAGTAATTAATATAAAATGTTTCATACATTGGCGGAAAGGTGCAGAAAAGACCCATTAAATAAACGTATTGGAGTTAAGAGCTGCTCATCCTATTGCTACTTTTCCTTAAAAACAATAGACTATTAGATAGTAGCTATCCAAGACTAAATTAATTATTAAACTTAGCCATTCTTCTCACAGTTGCATATTATGAGCAAAAATATTATAGTCATTTCAAATTTACTTTATTCATAAATTGATGACAACAGATTTAGGAACAAGGATATTGGGAATTTCCTTAAAAAAAAAGTGGGGCTTTTGCATTCTGCGCTCTAACAGTGACGTCACCTTTCCAAAAACAACATGACATCATCTCAAATAATTTAAGGGTCCGATAAGCAAAAACAAAAAGTATCAATTTACGATTCACTCTCGCAAATAGCACTGCGACGACTTTTATCAAGCGGCCATGTTTTATGGCCAGTGTCGATATTCAGTTTATGACACGCCAACGTTTAATACAAATAAAGCGAAATTTCGCATCGCAAGAGTCAACTTTCGCTAACGAATATGGTCGTGTCAGGTTTTGTGACGAAATGTATCGCATAGGGCTGCCATCTGTGAGTTTCCCTTCGATTGTTGGCCGTTTTGAGCGAGTTCAAAGGGTCAGTAAATAGGTTTAGAACCATAATAATAATAGTGTTATTGTATCTTATAATGGGTATGTGGATAGTATGATAAGTAATTTTGTAACACCTGCATTAAGGGCCCGCAATAAATACCTACAAGTTTTTCTGGTTATAGCTTTATTACTTAAGTAATTAACTCTAGATCAGATAAGATAAACATAATATGTATATGGACACATACCTAGGGATGTCCCTTTGACAATGTAATTCTTAATTGTTAAAGTCAATCGATATAAAGGGCTATGAGATATGCTGTGCTATGAGTCTGTGAGCTATGAGATAACTACCTAGTAATTAGATGTGTCCATATGGCGCGCATGCCTCACCCGAGCACTCATATTATGACATTACGTCTATGCGTTCCGACGTCAAAAGTGAGTGCTCGCGCGAGGCATGCGCCTGATGAAGACGCCGCCATTATGAAACAAAAAAAGTAATGATATTTACATACTTTGCCGGATTCATGATACTTATTTCCCATTCATAATTATTTTCGATCAATTACCACTTACGAATAAACCCAATTGATTTAATAATGATTTCAGCCTTGATTCCAGATTGGGACAGCCCTGCAAACAGCTGATATCTTCGCGTTGCTCAAGTACGGCCTCTTAATTGAATACCGGACTAATTACGAGTTGCGAGGCCGATATATTAGCCGAGTAATCGCGAAGGACTGCTAATCCGCCGGTGGGGTTCAAGCCTTATATCTGGTTGTGGGAAACAAGTGACGGCTTTTGGAAGTAAATGTTGGTTCAAATGTTGGAGGGACCGACCCATATTTGATCCAAGTTTAGTCCCTTTTATGAAGGTTCTTCGATTTATGAATATCGGTACTCACAAAAATGCTCTCGACTTGACAGATGTCGGCCAGTGTCTTACCTGTAAAAGAATAAACATTTTGTTAGATTTTTACAATGAATCTATGGATTTTTATTAGCTATGTTATGCCAAAGATGTCATTTATTAAGTTGTCAAGAAAAAATCAATCATGAGAAAAATACTTTGAGCGAGAGTAACAAACCAAATTTTGCATAGTCGATTACTGTATTTAAATCAATGCAATCAACTGACACTTTATTCCGCAAATCAACATACGTCGTTCTCAAATTATACATTCACCCGAGCTCCATATTAAATCTTTATTTAATGAACCTCATAATAAATTCATATCGTCGATAAATCACGGGCATGCATCGCGGCCGTTGCATGAGTAATAAAAAATAAAAATTAAAAAATAATATCTCGCATAAATTATTGGACCGCACATTATCCTGCCGCCACCCGATTTTTATTATCCTTGACAAATTATTAAGTCATAATTTAATAAATTGAGTGAACACCGGTTGCAGTATTGTGCTTTGCCAAAAATACAGGTGAATGACATAAAAATAACCCACATCTTTATTCCGTATCACAATTTGTGCGGTTTTCAAATTTGGAACTGAGTAATATTTTTTGCGAGTGTAAGAAAAATAATGACGCGTTTTTTCCGAATGCGTCATTTAAACCGGTTAATAATTCTGTAGGTATTTACATTTCTACAATGTAACTTTTGAATATTGTTTTTGTTAGTCCTACAGTCTCTTCTAAGTTAGTACTCAGACGTCTTATATCGTTAGAGCTAATTGCTTTGTACACAACAATGTCAAAGGGAGACTAGTTCCAACCATTCACCACACTGTTATCTTTAGTGCTTCTATCCGTTTATCTTAATTAATCCCTCAGTGTTCTCAGGCTCCTTTTGAAATGTGCCCTTGGATTATCGGTGAGCACTTTCGGATCAATAGAGGCGCTTTAAAGGCTTTTTAATGAAAAATGATACTTTTAATTGATGAGCGAACGTAACGAATGTTTTTTGGATAAATAATATTAGAACTTGGCAATTTTTATTCATCGGATTTTTCTTTCATGTTTTTTAGGGTTCCGTACCCAAAGGGTGCCAACGGGACCCTATTACTAAGCCTACGCTGTCCGTCTGTCTGTCTGTCTGTCTGTCTGTCCGTCCGTCTGTCTGTCAGCGGGCTGTATCTCACGAACCGTAATAACTAGAGGCTTGAAATTTTCACAGAATGTGTATTTCTGTTGCCGCTACAACAACAAATACTAAAAATAAAAAAAGTTTAAAAATAAAGGGGGTCCCCATACAATAAACTCGATATTTTTGACGTTTTTATTTATAACTTATAAATTAAACTATATATAAAGAGAAAACTAATATTTTAACCATTAGTGATCATTATAATAGCTTTTACATACATTTTTGAAAAAAAATATCGTAAAACTACATTTTTTTACCAATTATTTAACTTTTAAGCGACAGTGGCGCCATCTAGTCTTATATGTGTAAACTAACATTTTCACAGAGTTAATTTAAATAAAAATTAATATTTACAAGGTGTTTGGTACGGAACCCTCTATGTGCGAGTCCGACACGTACTTGGCCGGTTTTTTCTTACATATTAAAATTTAACAGACAGACTCCATTATTCAGCTTCACTGAATCAAAGTGAAACTGTTTTGATAAGTTTCTAATATTCTGATTTTTATTCTAATAATATTTGGTATTTACAAAAGTGTACCTATTATATTACAAGGGCTCGTAATTACTTTACTATAATTTAATAACCTATTGTGTCCCACTGCTGAGCAAAGGTCTCCCCCATCTTTTTCCATCCATCATAGTCTTGCCCTACCTTATACCACGCGCCAAGATGAACGTCAAGATCATGGTGCCACCGCTTATTGTATAGCTTTTGAGTTTTTGATTTTTAGTCAGTTAAACATCGATATTTTCATTGTGAAACTGAAGATAAAGTTGTCTCGAGTCAATACGTGTAAGTAGAGCATAGCGTTAGACGTTCAACTTTGCCAAAACTTAGCTGCACACTTCCGTGTTCTCGATTCTTGGCATGCTCTGGTTCAGAAACTGTCAGAGAAAAACAATTTTTACAAGGATGCGTCAGAACACCTGTACCGAACTACTTTCTATCCCAGATAAACACAAAAATCTGATGTCAAAACGCCATCCAATACCAATCCGGTTACTTTCCCAAAACAGCCGCTAACGATCCTATCTGTCTACAAAATAAAATCAGAGCAACTCAATTCACGTTCTTGCGCGAAGTTTTGCAGCGGCAAAGCAAATTGCCCGGATTTTTATAGCGAAACACGCGCTAAATTGGCAAATAATCCTGGCATGTGTGTGCATGTGCAGACGAGGAAAGTGGAAAATGCACAGCTTAGTTTCAACTGTATTGTTCTAAATATATCTCGGAGAAAAGGACAAACTATCAGCCTAGTCTCATTTACTAAATAGCAGTAAATTGTGAACCTCCACTTTTTTACAACATGTCTATCTTCTTCGAAGTGGTAGGATACACAGTCTGCAGCTACTATAATTTGTTTGGACTATGCCTAAGTAACAGAGGTCTGAGAAAATGTTATGACGTTTCTCTCATTTGTTCACGCACACACAAATTAGCCATTTTCCATTTTTTTTTTTTTTTTTAATAGGACTGCGGTGGCAAAAAAGCGTACGGCCCGCCTGATGTTAAGCAGTTACCGTAGCCTATAGATGCTTACAATACCAAAGGTATTGCTCGCACATTGCCGACCTGAAGGGGAGTGGGATGGAGGGAGGGGGAGGGGGGTGGGCTTACGGCTCTCTCACTCATCGTACGAAACGCAGCTGTAATAGCTGCTTTACGCCGATCTTCTGTGAGAGGGTGGTACTACCCCGGTCGAGCCAGCCCGAATTCAAATTCTCTTTCTCGATATCGGACCAAGAAGCTTTATATCTAATGATAACAGAACCCCAACCCATAACGAACGAGAACCAGTTGTTAATTTACTCCCAGCCCAAGTCGCAGTGTGCACTTTCTACTGGCGGAAAGTGTACAAAATATGTAGCACCTCGGCTGGGCTATGCGAAAATGATTTACGTAGCCGAAGGAGCGAGAGATTTATTCGGAGCATAAATCCAGGACCGGACCCAAAAGAGTTAAAAGGGAATCACATTTTTCCGTTCGCTGATGTTACGTAAAGTTGTTATGAAAATTGTTACGTTTATTCCCCGAAGAGCCAGCAGCGAAGAGCCCGCACTTCACAGATAGTATTAGTATTGCTAGTAAACTCAAGCTGTAGCCAATTGATTGCAACTCATAGTATATGGACTGGCTCGACTGAGGCAGTACCACCCTCTCACAGAAAAGCGGTGTAAAGTAGCTATTACAGCTGCGTTTCTTATAAGGGGTACAATCGATTATCAAGCTGATCGGTATCAAATGAGCATACTGTATGAACCATGGACCAATTACCAAGGGGACTGGGTCTTAGCAACTCGGCCGAGTGGTCGGCCGAGTACTAACATCGACATAAAACGAAGCGAGTAGTTCAGCTATTTATCGGTAGATAGATGCCACGCATCCCGGGAAAATGACCACGCGTTGTTTCATAGAGATATCTACTAAGAACGTCTCTTCTAATTAAAATGTCTATGGTATGATTGGTATGAACCATAGTTATATATGTACTTATGCCTTAGAGTCTATGGGCACGCACGTAGTATTAGTACCTCCATGGTAGGTATAACCTTTCTACCATTTAAAAAAAAATAGGAAAAAAATGCATTCCTTAAAATTTTAATTTCCGTTGCGCTATTTTGCCAGTAACAGAAAATAGATTAACTATTCGAATTTTCTTAGTTTAACTCAAATTAGGGATTTCAATTTTCATAAATCGAATGAAAGACCGATGTAGCGTAGTTAAGAATAAAACTTTTAAAACTTATCATAAAACGATAATTTATTTAAATACATTCTCAATTTTATTGGTTGCCAGTAAAATGAGTCGATAGTTTAGTGGTTAAAATTAACTGATCTCATGTTATTCAAATTTCTTCACATCTCGAGTTAATAATGAACTCCGCGTGATTAAGAAATGGTTATTCTTAATTAATAGATCCTAAAAGAAATTGGTCGGCGGCTTTATAATTTTTTGTCAGAGATAGACATGCTTGTAACTAAAAATACATATGTTCAGACTTAGGGATTATTTTTAGATGGAGGAGGTATGTATTGTTGTATATGTATGTATTATTGTATGTATATTTTTATTAATTATACGTTACTCATAATTGTAGCTGAATAAGATTTAATTCAATTAAAGTTTTTTTTTTAATATTTGTTCCAAAACGCAAAAACAACAATTTATAAATTTTTAATATCGCCAGACTTGTACACCAAATTGTATGGTCCCAAACTAAGCAACGCTTGTACTATGGGTACCGTAATGGACTGGGGGCGATCCCAATGACGCTCAGACCAGGGCAAATAACGAAAAGGTTGTTTCCGAAATTTGCCCGAACCCTCGACCACCCGATGCAGTAGGCCGGCCGGCCTACGCTCGAACCACTGCGCCACGGGGTCGTGAAATTATTCCAATACTACTTCCATTATTGGTACAGTACAGTAGTAAACAAAAACCTTTTCAAATGACAACAGAGCTAGAACAAAGAAACAATCGTTTACCAACAGCCTAATAGTCGAGGCGTGGCCCAAACGTAGCCCAGTAGCCCGATAATTGCTACTATTTAATTACTAGCCCTATAATCGTAAAGTAAGAGTGGAATTAATTGGTTTCAGATCAGGGAAAGTGGACAGTATCGAGCCCATTGATGTATTATTTTAGTAGATATGGTCCCTTCTAACATCGAAATCACAAAACGCGTGCATGCGTGCTCAGCGCAACACTACATGCAGCGACATTCACTCATCAGATATCCCACTCGCAATTCGAAAATACAGAATAAAAATCTTTATTTGTCAACATAGGTATATACATTCGGTTCTTATTTGATTATGTAGTGCGCTACGTTTGCCATATAGCATACAAATATATTAATAAAGTTAATACGTAAGAAATCATGCATTAGTTGAGTTGAATACATGTATTAAATAGTTGAGATTAGATTAGTTGAGTTGAATACTTTTATTAAATACATAAAAAGTCATTATTCACCAGAAGATGAGCCGCGTTGGCAATACCGACATGTTTCCGAGAGCGACTGAGTCGTACTCTGTCCAAGGACTCCGCTTAGTAGGACAAACTATTTTGGACATTACATCTCCCTCTTTTTAGCAATGTCTTTGATCGAGCCGGTATCGCTCTGGGTCATAGATCGCGAAGTTCTCATTAGAATATTAATTGGATATTGGCTTAATAAGGAAAAATGTCAAGTGACAAGTAATAGATGGTAATTACGTGATCGGTGAAGATGATTACTAATTAGTATTTAGTAAATTAGTATCGGGACGCGGTAATTATTATTAGTAAAGTCGAAGTCGAAAAACGGTTGCTTTTCGAACACTTGCCGCGCGAGCTAGTTTTGCCTCGCTTAGTTTGACAGGGGCCCGAGCCAAATGCTCGCCCTGCCTCACCCGAGCGGCTGTCATATGCCTCGCCTAGTTTCGCCTAGTCATGAGACAGAACGATAATGTAACTATGTAACTGATTGCTTGGCTATACCTTTCTCTGTCTAGTGTAGGTTGGTTCGCGCTTTGGCTCACCCGAGCATGTGACTGGGGCTGCCGCGCGTGGCATTCACCTGACATACCTAGGTAGACGCAGCCTTCAGTAGTAAAATTAACATAACATAAAATAAGTAGTAACAGTTTTAATAAACAATTCTTTTAAGTTAATCCCTGAAAAGGTCAAATCCTTACGTAAATGCAAATGAGACGAACAATAAAAACTGAGGGGCACATTAAGGGGCGAATAAAAATTTATTACAAATATCAACTCCACTGTATTCGGGATTTGAGTCCGGAAAATCCAATAACTGGAATGAAACGAGGAAAATTATTTCAGTAAAGGAGATTATTGCGAGTGGAGCCGACGGCGACGCTAAGTGTTGCCAGGGTTTCGCGACGACTAATAACAAAATCGATATGGAATCGAGATTTATTTATGTGGAGTTTGAAAGCAAAGAAAATGTTCTGTATTTAATTATGGAAACATATACATGTTGTAAAACAAGTTGTCGAACCAATTCACTGATTAATTGGCTATAATTGTGCAGGTCAAAGATGTATTAAAAGTTTAGATGCGACACACCGCGCTTATGGGCTACATGAATGCAAGGTAACTGCCCTTCATCCACTAAGTCACGCACCACCCTGCGTCGCAGCTGCAGGGCTGCACGAGCGCGCCAGTGATTATGTAGCTCATAACGCTAAAATGTATAATCATCTCTTGCTAACAACAAGTCTGGCGTATTTGGCTTGTTTTCATTGATTTGTAGGTATAGTTTAAATGTGCTGTTTTAGAACACTAATGTTCCGTCAGGTCTATTATTTAAAACGTCATAGGTGCAGGTCTTATTCATATATCTCTCAACTAAGCTTCTAACCAAAACAAACGGAAAAAATAAGCACTCGTTTCAGGGACGTCGTTCCGCGAGCGGGAAATAGTAAATAACAATAAGAAGCGACTTAGGGTTGAGCAGGGCCCTCAGTACGCACTCATGACTAATACGGCTATAATTTTGACTTGCTTCGGATAATTCTTGAAACAGGTGTGGCGTAACCCTGTGTGTAATGTGAAGAATTAGTTTGCCGTTTTCGCCAATTTTTATTTGTATAATTCATGTTTTTTTAGAAATACCTGCAATAGTGCTTGCTTGATATTGATACGGTTTTAAATAAATTATTTTACATAATTTTTTTATCTATTCAACTTCAGCATTATAATTAATTTCGTGGTTAAAATTTATATCTATTTAATCTGGTGCAGATAAAGAAATTAATTGTTTTATAGTCTTTATAATTATTAGTAACTGCAAGCAAATATCAAAGCGGGATAATCCCGTAAAGACCATAGTGGATGGTGTCACTACCGTGACGCACCCTTGCAATACATCACGACGTGTGCAGCGACAGCGGCGCCCCCGCGCGTGCATCGCCCATTGTCCAAACCATTGGCAATTGTAGGAGAAATAAAGGGGAAAAAATTAAAAAGTAAGTAAGTAGGTATTTTTATTCGCATGCGCAAAAAAAATGCCGACCTATTTGTCGACGATAGTAGATTTAAAAAAAAAATTGCCAATCGTTGCAGGGCTAGCACGAGTGGCAAGGCAAAACTTTTGTCACGCGTTATGTCGCATCAAGTCGGTTTCGCTCTTACTTAATGTATAGGAGAGAATGAGACAACATCGATTTATTTCGCGTTTTGTCTCGTCACAGCCGGCTGTGCTACCTGTCCTGAAGTCCCAATTGAGGCCAAGAAATGGACGTTCCATATTTTTTTATAACTGTATTTGTGTTGTGTTGTGTGTATTCTGACCAATTGTGGATCAGAATAGAAACACAACTCATCTGAAACTGTTAAAAACAATTTCACAACAGTTCCGGGCGCATCCGCCGCATCAAACAAAACACAGGAGAGTTGAACATTCAGTTTGGGAACTTGCTGATTCAGTTGCTTGCCGACAAAGCCAACTATTGAATATCATGCTTAACTTGACTGCAAAGTACATTTCGTGAAGTTAGTTCGTTACGTGTCGTTCGTATAGCGTTTTTGCGTGGTTTTTGCTTTATTATGGGATCAATTTCCTTGCGACTGCGACGAAAGCGACTGTAGCCTAGGGGTGAACAGGTTGGGCTAGCAATCAGAAGGTCCCAGGTTCGATCTCCGGTGGGGCATGCACCAATGGATGAATTTTCATCTATGTGCATAATTTACAGTTCGCTGACGGTGAGGGAAAACATCGTGAGGAAACCTACCTATCCCTCGGGATTAGGTAATAGTCAGTTCCTGTATACACGGCGACAAGGTTCACCACCTGTCACGTTGGGTTCTGACTATCTGGTGCAACGTGGGCTTTGAGTCGGTTAATACCTCCACAATGTGGTGGTGTATGGCCACTCAAGCCTCTGACTACCCCCGAATGGGGATAAAAGTCGTGACGTTACACACATTTACATCAATTTCCTTGATTTAGCCCTGAAACCCAGTTAATTACTATATTCCTGAGTGCAGTTTACGGATGTCAATTATAAGGAGAGCTCAGCTTATGATGAACACTCGTACCAATGCATTGTTAATAAAAAAATAAAAACCGACTTCAAAAAAACCTGGAGCACTAAAAAGCCTGAAATAATATTTCTATTTGAAAAAAACCTGGAGCACTAAAAAGCTTGAAATAATATTTCTATTACCACCACTGCCTACCCCTTCGGGAAAATCAGGCGTGATGATGTGTTATCGATAATTTGGAGTCGGTGCCAATCTTGGTATGCCGAGTCTACCTACTATAAAAGTAAGAAGATAGATTGGCACCGACCCCAAATACTCGATAACACATCATCACGCCTGATTTTCCCGAAGGGGTAGGCAGTGGTGGTAATAGAAATATTATTTCAAGCTTTTTAGTGCTCCAGGTTTTTTTGAAGTCGGTTTTTATTTTTTTATAAAAATAATTTTATTTCATGATTTTTAGTGGCGCCATACAAACTTTATCACCCCAAATGACCCCTTTGGGGGGTGACTTTTCCAAGATTCCAAAACAAAAGTTTCTTAGTTTATTATATGGAGTATACGTACTAAGTTTCAAGTCAATCGGACACAAATATATTTTTCTACCGTACTTCTACCCCTAGTTTCCCCCTTTGGGGTAGATTTCCGAAATGTTTTTTTTATGGGACCAAAACAACTTAGTCACCTACCAAATATCAGTTTAAAAAGAAAAATTGGTTCATAAACGTTAGAGATAAACGGTAACTCTCCATACAAACTTCAACACCTCGTTTTACCCCTTTGGGGGGGGGATTTTTCTAAAATCCTGAAACATGAGTTTCATTATTTCTTATGCAAAATATACATATTAAGTTTCAAGTCAAACGGACAAAAAATTTTTTTTCAGACGACCTTCACCCCCCCAAAATTACCCCCTTAGGGGTTGATTCTAGGAATTATTTTTTTATGGGACCAACTTGGAGCTACGATCTACCGAACAGCAAAAGAATTTTTCAAATCGGTTCATAAATGCCGGAGAAATCGGTAAACATACATAAAAAAAAAAAAAAAAAAAAAAAAAAAACATACATACAGCGGAACATAGAACCTCCTACTTTTTTGAAGTCGGTTAAAAATATGCCGAACATAATTTTCATTTTGCTTTTGTAAGCCTAACATAAGAGCATCTCTGTCATCTGAACTCACGACGATTACGGGCTGCGTCTGCATCAGGCGCGCCCAAGCACTTAGTTTTGACGTCGGATCGCATAAACATATGTCATAACATGAGGCGAGGCATGCGAAGCATCTGGACGCACCAAATGAGTTACCTACTAGAAAATATGAACAAAAATGCAGAAAATAAATTCGTCCGATTGTTTACGTACACATTTCAATTTAACCCTCGCGATGCTTCCACGTTACAATGATACGTAGGTATTAAAACATCCGAATTTCCCAAAAATCGCCACCCCAACACATGTCCTTAAGACGATACAAGAAAAAAATGAATTTTAGTTTCGGGGTGTGGCTAGCGTCGCGTGAGCTGCCGAAGGATATATCCCTCTCGCTTAGCTAGGACAGAACAGCTATGGAGTAGACTATAGTATAGTTATTTTTTGAAGGAACAATATTGTTTAATTCGTACAATTAAAATAATATGTCCCAGTGCACCTTTTAAAATAGATGAAATGGATGAAAATATTCAAATATATTTTTTTCGTTTTATATGGGATTTTTATGTCGAGTGTATTTGAAAAAAATAATTTAATTTCTATGTTGTTTTTATTGCTGAAGACAAAGTAAGTCAAAAGAAGACAAACGATACCTACAATATGCTGATAGATACGTATAACAATATTTCGATCGTATAATAGCCTATAACCAGCGGACGATCCAGACGCGTCCAACGATATCTCATTAGTCAAATTATTATGATAAAAATAGTTTGGACGTTATACGGGAGCAGATGAACATACATACATATCGGTCAAAATCATAACCCTCCGCCCACCGTAGTCGGGTAAAAATGTACATACTCTGTGTCAGTGACTGACTGCCGGATATGAGTATCTTTTTCATGTTTCGTAGGCAAAGGAATACTTTGGTACTTAACTTCGATGCCGATCATGAAGTCATCAGCGGTGTCATAATATTTATTTTTACCATATTTAATTTATTTTTTAATTTAATTTTCAGTTTTTATTAATTTTATTGATTTAACCATGCATTTATTTATTGTTTATCTTTATTTTTTTATCTATCAAAATCACCCTTAGACTGGTTACCGCCACAGGTGACAAGAGGGCTGGCTCTTTCCTTGCTCAAAAAATTCGCTTGACAACAGGAACAGCTTGAATACAGGGAGGACATGCAGCCAGTATCCCACGCGGACGGTATTTGTTTAATTAGGGGTAGGTTTTTATTTTATTGTATTTTATTTTAATTTATGTTATATTATATTGTATTTTAATGATAAAACATGAAAAATAAAAAATATTTTTTTATTTTTTTTTATTTAATTTTACTTTTATTTATTGTTTTATATTTATTGTGATATTATAATAATTTTAATAATCAATATTGGACTATGTCTGAAACAAAAACATTGAATTGAATAATTTAAAAAATACAAAAATTATCACATTAACTCGTTAAATCACGGTTTACACCCGCTAGAACGAAAAAGATCCTAACATGGTAGGTAGGACCTGAGGGTTGGCCAGTTAATTACTTAAAATACACTATATTTATTTCAAGAAAACATTCATAAGATCTGAAGGCGTCGGACTCGCACATAAAGGGTTCCGTACCACCGTAGAATAAACACATCAAAAATATCAAGTTTGAGACTTGATATTTATTTTTAAATGTTATTATATTTTTAGTATTTGTTCTGCACCGGCAACAGAAATACACATTCAGTGAAAATTTCAACTCTCTACCTGTTACGGTTCGTGAGATACAGCCCGCGCTGACAGACGGACAGACAGACAGACGGACAGCGTAGGCCTAGTAATGGGGTCCCGCTAGCACCCTTTGGAACCCTAAAAAGTAGCCTATGTTCTCCGCCAAGACCCAGTCTATCTCCATACCAAAATTCATCAACATTGGTTCAGCGGTTTAGCCGTGAAAAGGTAACAGACAGAGTTACTTTCGTTTATAATATAATAGATTGAATAGGACGGACAAACATTTTCCTATCCATATCTGTAATGTTATTTTTTACGATAATTTATTGATGTATGATATATTTATTACTTGCCCATCCATACCTACAACAAACGCAATAAAGCGACTCCATTGTTTTGACAAGCAATGTATTCCCACTGTCGGCCCAAGACCATGCTGCAAGTATATAACAGTAAGCGAAATAGGGAGTTTTTACAGAAATGACACGAATAACTATGAAATGACAAGAGATGACACAAAATGACAAGAGATGACACAAAATGACAAGAGATGAAAAGAAATTACACAAGACAAGGAAAAGCAAACGAAAATCACGCTGCAGTGCAGGTCGTAGGTTCGATTCCTGCCCAGGACATGCATTTGTGTGCATGAACATGTCCGCATGTCCCGAGTCTAGGTGTAATTAAGTGTATATTTAGTTTGTATTTACAAACAAAAAGTAGTATATGTAGTAATATCAGTTATCTGGTTTCCATAGTACAAGCTCTGCTTAGTTTGGGATCAGGTAGTCATGTGTAAAAGAATTTCCAAGGATATTTATTTATTTATCATAGGCGTCGGCGGACTGTAAATACTGTACTGTACCTGTAATGTGGCACGACCGTAATATTTTTTCGTAATATTTTTTAAAAAATCCTTCACAGGTCCGACGTCGAACAAGTCCGAGCGGACACTGACAATACAAAGTTAGAGAGAGACATGGTTAGTTCAAGTACTTAAAATGTGAGATGGCGATATTGTGCGCGCGCTCGGAAATAAACAACGTAAGCGCCAAACCACATTTACTTGAATTAAAAAAAAACTACTTCATGAATTAAAATATGGTTGAAGGGTAGTTTAGATATCATTATTTGCTATGTTTTAGAAATAATTTCGTGATCTAAATCGTAAAAACATCGTGGTAGCAAGGAAAATTGTAAATAATTAGAGCTCATTTCATAAATTTTTTTTATCGAGAAAATTTCATCAAATCGTGATTTGGATTTAAAGATACTCAAGATAATATAGTCAAAAATCATACATCTAAATATAAGATTCCTAGTCCACATACTTACTTAAAGAAAAAGTAGAATAGAAAATCAACCAAATTTCGAACCCTCCTCTTAATGGTTCCTACATGTCAACCCCCAGACGCGTGTGAAATGAGCGCACTTCAAACGGCCTCCCCCTCGAATGCATTTAGTTGCAGGTGCCCACAATTTTTCTTCTCAGACATATTCGAATGGAGTTGTTCCGCTTTGAGATCGCAGTTTCGTGTGTTAAAAGCAATGATGTTTTATATTATAGACCTAACAAACACGATCATAAGTGCTTTAAAAGTTGCACATTAAAATATTACTCCATATCAATGATTACAAGCCATAAACGTCTGACTTGTTAGAAAGAGATGAATATATGTTAGCTACATAAATCATTGGTGCGTGCTCGCGTGCAGTCGTGCAGCCGCGATACTGGGTGGCGTTGCAAGCGGCAGACAGCAGACGTCAGTCGATCTCATACAAATAGTGGCAATGACATGTGCCGCGACGGCAGACGGCATTTAATTTCTATGAGACCGACTGACGTCTGCTGTCTGCCGCTTGCAACGAACTCCTACCTTAAGGGGATGACGGGTAACCTTGCATTAATGTTGCCAAAATAAGCGCGGTAAGTTGCATCTAAAAATGTAATACATCTTTGGTTAAAATATACATTTTTCTTTTCATGTGTAAACGCTCTGGGGTAGTTTCGATTCCTTTGAAGAATAATGACGTCTTTATGTAGTCACTATTTCCGAGTATTGTGATCATTATTTAGAAGACTTAACGTAATGGAAATTTGAAGCCGTGTCTTCTGAAGGCTTTAGGGGAGCTGTTATTTCTTCAATTTCCAACAATCAATAAACTTCTTGGAATGTCTGGAAGGCTCGTAAGTAATTATATCAGTCAACGCCAGCTTCTATTTAACTTCTCAAAAATAGCACACAAAAATTATCTGTTCTCTGTATATAATATGTGTATAACAATGCATAGACAAAACTAGGTATAACTGGCCACTATCAGTAACTAGCCACGGCGTATGTTGACCGTCTAAGAGTTGTATTCAAATAAAATCACATTTTCTTATGTGACTAAGCTGGTAAACAAGCGTACGACCCGCCTTATGTTAAGCTGTTACCGTAGCCTATAGATGGTAGCAAAACCAAAGGCATCGCTCTCACGTTGCTGACCTGAAGGGGAGTGGGACTGAGGTTGGGGAAGAGGGGGTCAATACAGATAACTGATTATTACTTATAGATGGCCTTTTTGAATACAACACTTTTTTTTTGCGGTTAAAATACATAGTGGCTAGTCACTGACACTGGCCAGTTATTAAAACATTTGTCTACTTATTGAACTAATTTGTTCTGAAACAAAAGAGTGAATCTGGCAGCGCAGTAGACGTTAATTAGCATAATAAACACATGCCCAGCGGTGCACTTGTAGCGAGCATCGTCTAGAACGAGGGAACTATTTGTCTCAAGCGCCTCCGCAGCTCATGCTAATTTTCATTTTACGAATTGCCTCGTGTACTGAGCCTTTAGGACCTATGAAATATTAAATAGGATAGCGGTTCGGTATGTTTGTGATACCTACTAAGAAAAGGCAGGCGTTGCAGACAAGGCTCTTATTATTTAACCGTCTTTAAAAAAGGTGGTGCTATACATTATACTTTTTAGACATAAGACTATTGAAGTAATAATGAAGCTTTGTTAAAGAAACTTACTTAGTCAATTTTAGAGCATTCATTATGTCTATGCGTTCCGACGTCAAGACCGAGTGCTCGGGGGCGGCATACGCCTGATGTAGACGCACCCATTGAAATTTAATTACACTATACACAACCTATCATTTCCCGAATCACACATTTCTCTCTACCTTGGTACACAAAAATACAGATTTAAAAAAAAAATGCGTTTCTTATTAGCAGGATTTTTTCATATTTTTTTATTATTATGTATGGGCATGGATTTCTTATAATTCTATTGTTATTATCTGTATCTTTCTAACTTGCAGTTAATAGCAGTGCAGTGTAACGTTATTAAATTCTGATTTATCGTCGCGTGCCTCGGGTAGATAGGACACGCCTGCGTTTTATAGGGTTAGGGCGTGGACGCACATTTCTCCTGCCGTTTTACTGCGAAGGATACTTTCGGGAATAATTGGCACTATTTTTCTAATCCCTATTGACACACCCTTTGAAAGATAAAGTACATTGATTTCTAGCGCCATCTTAAGGGGCTATGCACACGGGCAACTTTTGCGGCAACTGGCAACTCGCAACTAGCTGTTTTCATATAAAACAATCGCAGCAACCGCGGGAACTGTTGCTGCAACTGGCAATTGTTGGCTGCAACTGCCAAAAAACCATTAAAAAGTTGATAGTTTCCGCAACTAAAAGGTTTTCATACCTTTAACCAATGATATAATTAAAAGTTGATAGATAGGTTACTTATATGACAAAACTGTTCATAAATGGCACGAATGTCACGCGCACACACGCGGGCAGCGGTGGCTGAACGAAGTACATATTATTACTTCTTAATTTAATCTTCTTGCTTTCATATAATCCTCCCCCCCTCCCACTAACCCATTCCCCTTCAGGTTGGTAACGTGCGAGTGATGCCTTTGGTATTGCATTGCAAGCATCTATAGATAACGGAATGTCGTACGCTGGTTTGCCGCCTAAAAAACCTTCACTAAGTAAAGACCCGCTAGCTTTTAGCATATTAAATAAAGTTCCTAATTAATTTACTAATAACCGTTATATACCTATATATAGTCGAATAAATGCGGTGTAATCGAACTGGTGTATTCATAATTAGGGGTTACGTGGGCGGACGCGGTGTGCTTCCGTGCGTTTGATTAATTTCGTACCGGAGGACTATAATTAATGTATAAACTAGTATTAGTATTATAGCACTGAGCTCTGTATTTAGAAAATACATGTAAGGATGTTCAAGGGCTCTATTTGAGTAAACACCTTCCACAAAAGGTAAAATTTGAATTTTAGATTCCTAAAATAGGTACTTAGGTCACAAGTTATATTTTTTCCGGTAAATCTTTTTCTACACAAATATCAACAAATTTTCATATTTCTTTAGTAAGTATCTCAAAAAATTATTGTAGTAAGTTTTTTTTGCTCAAGGGACATTCGTTAATAAGGAGAAAATCTAGATAGGTATACTTATTTTCAATAAAAATGTAAGTGAAAATTGCATTTTCCTTCAATTAATTCCGATAAAACTTCAAAACGGGCCTCCCTTCCCATTACCTTATCTTCGTCATAAATGCAAAACGGACAACTTTTGTGCTATCATTGAGTTAAGCGTTTAACGGCTAACGGAAAGCTAACCTTTGTCCATTTAAATAGTTAAATGTAAAACGACTTGAGTAACACTTAACCAAATCAACATTAAAGTTAACCAAGTAATTTCTTCTTGTAATAATTGCTTTGTTGAAACTAATTTCAATTGTTCACGGATTCGAAAATCAATTATGAAGGTTTACTAAACTCTTTTAAACTCTAGTTAAAAATAAAAGTCAGGTTTTGTGAATGAATAATCTCATTTAACAGAGTTTTCGAAAAAAACATTCAAACAGTTGACGTTTAATCATCAATTAGGAACAGAAGAAATTATTCAACAAGGAAAAACTACCTACCTATGTTAAAACAAATCGTTAAACCATTTTTACTATAGGAATCGAACTAAAAATAGGCTCTACTTAATTGCACCAATATCACTTAAGTATCTTGTTTTGTGTTTAAAAAGGGGCCAAAACTAATTAACCTACAACTTATGACGTCCACGGCAATAACTACGCAAACAGTACCAAAAAAAAACTTTAATTTAGGTTGTGTTATCTATGACGCAATTGGCACCTAAACGATTATTTAATGATCGGTTTGTTTTTACAAAACATCTTTACGGCGCACCGAGACGATATTATTATAAACACATTAACTTTAAAAGCCCTTAATACAATAATTAAGCTATTAGTTAACTGTAACTTAATTCGGTTGAACCCGTTCGGGATTAAGTTGAGCAACTCGTGATGTAAACATTTAACATTAATCAAAGAATTAAAATTTGTTTACGAAATTAGAAAACTGTTTGCTTATTTGTTCGTTTAAGCTTATTAATATTATTATCTACGCAGTTTTGTGACAGCATATTCAAATTAGTTTGTTTAGGATTTTAATTAAGTTTTAAGCACAATTAGTAAGCCCAGTTAAGTTCATCATCATAGTAGAAGACAATGTGTACTAAAGAATAATTAGACTTGATTCTGTAGCAATTTTTTTTTAATTAATATTTATTTTGTATTTTTTTATTAGCCGCTCCAGCTTAGCTAGAACTCCAGAAGTGAGCTCACGTCGTTAGTTTAATGGTCGAGAAGGGAATCGAACCCGAAACCTTTTAGTTTTCAGACCGGCCCAAACCTGCTACTTTCCACCTCAAGAATTGAACTTACTTTTTAACCGATTTTTTCTTATCTTACCGTCTAATAAGTTCAATGATCTCTTATCACAGGTACTTCGGTGCGTCTGAGGCGGTTATCGCGTGACTGACATATTGCTTTAACTTAGCATTGTATACGCACCTTTGAAATTCCTTCCTTTATAACAGTTGAGAATTGGTTTTATATATTTTGTAAAAAAAAACAGGGTGATTAAAATAAAAATTGAACACGTGATAAACACAAGTTATGACAAAAATTTCAAGGTAAATTATGACGTTTAACTCGTCGGATCACCATATAAAACTTTTTTCATTATGCCAAACGTCACGATTTTTATTGAATAAAAATAGGGAGACAATAGTAGTACTGAGGAAAGCAAGTGACATAAATGGGTTAATAATATAAGAAAAACAATAAAATATGAGACCCTCTACAACAAATCAATATCTTCTGTACTGACAAAATATTATTTATATCTAAAACCCGGTGCGTCCCTATCGACGTCATGTCACCTGGGAGTGACAGGTGACAGCTGTCATATTTCCCGCGCAAATGTAAACACGCTTGTCTGTCTTTATCATTACGGATTACTTACCTCAATATTAGTTTGTATTTTATATAAAAAAAAATATACAAAAAAATCAAAATGTAGAGCTAAATTGTGACTTAGGATCTAGATTTTGAAACGATGGACTGTAGGTAAAGACTATTTAATTTTAAACTTTACAACTTTGTACCAACAGACTACAGATTAAATAAAACATCTAAAATAGCATAAGCAACATCTATATAAAATTGAAACATAATTAATCAACACCCCATCTCTTCTTTCGCCTCGTTCTGTCATTCCTTTACTATGAATTTAGCTCATCCCAATTTGTGTCACTTAGCGATAAACAACAGGATGATAAACTCAAAACTTTATGAGCGCATTTACGTAAAAACCAAAGGTTAAAACCTTGCTACGATAGCAAACTAACCCAAACGTAATCTACTCTGTTATATATTTTGTTACTATTGAGATGGAATGCAAAAGTAAAGTAAAATAAATGGTTTAATATACATATTTTATGTTAATGCTCTACAAAGTACTCTTCATCCAAAGAATGCCCGGAAGAGTTCGCTTGCGATGAGACCACCCAAAAGATACCGCTATTATTTTCTTGTTTTATCTATTTTATAACATTTGTACAAAACTATGAGCTATATATCTAGTTAATGTGCTACTAGTTTAATAAACTTGAGTGCTACTTAAGCTCTTAAGAACGTCAGTGCCAATTTCCCTCATGAAGTAAGAAAATGTTAAGAGCACTTCCTTCCTAGTTCCGACAGAGATGTATTCAAATTACAAAGGAGAGTGCTAGTTCGTAAAATCAAGTGCCAGAGACGTGGAGGTGGCGACGAGACGAGCTGGGGAAGGGGGAGGGATTAGGGTTGTCAATCTAAAGATTACCTCAGAAACCCCTTTACCTACCCCTTCCCATCGATTTCTAGTTCTACTAACTCGAAAACACGTAAGTTCTCATAATAATTAATAAACCAATTACTTAGTAATCTTTCCGACTTGTACCGCCGAAAAACATGCAGAAATTGTGTTTATCAGTTACACAATTATCCCAAATGAAAATTGAAACTTACAGATACTATTACCTACTTATGTGAATGCAAGTTATTTACTACAAGAACACTATATGATGCCATGTTAAATTTAAAAAAAAAATGAAACATTACTAAACGTGTTATTTATAATCTAGGTAATATTATATGTCATACCAAGTCAAGTATTATCAGTTCCACAATTCACGCGCGAGCAACCCTACCGGGCCTGCGGAAGCGTCGCGAAGTGGCTCGTATATCACGGAACATGGCTATCTGCGGGTAACGTCCCAACTTGTGGGTTATCACACATTTTACTTGAAGAACTTCACTTTCTTATCCCATAGAATAGAACGACAGCGCTAAATTTCTCTTGACTTAATTCAGACAGCTTTTAGTAAAGTTTTCAAAGGCTGATTTTGATTTCGCGATGACCGTTGCTTTAAAAACCATTTCATCTCTTTAAACCACTGTTTCCCTAATTTTGTAATAAGCCTGTAATGAAGAGTTACAGCCGATTACAGTCCAGATGTTACTTACGATTTGCTAACGAGTTTCTGGTAGTGTCTAGATTAGTAAGAATATGGGATCCCTCATTCTCAAAGTCCTGACTATTTTTTTCGTCGCCAAATTCGCCGAAAGCTCGGTGACCACACAACGACAACCAATCAAGGACGTGCCCTATTTCTGGGCTACTTAACGATTTCCAAGATTTAGACGTCGGGACGTGTTGTTGCCGTGACATGGTTCGCTCACAAATCGTTAATGTGCTCGCTCGTAAAGCGAGCCTAGTCGGTGAAAACGCCTGTCCCTCACCACGAAACGACTGGCTTCACCTGAATACAGGTGGAGATAGGAACCGTGTCAAACGGTGTGTAAAATTTTATATCCCGCCCTTACGAGGACTTGTTTAGAGAAACAAAGAAAAGTTACAACGGCACTCGATGTTGTCGCTCAAGTTTGCCGCGCGGAAATTTCTATGCTTATCGGTATGGAACACCGATAAGCATAGAAATTTCAGTTAGTTAGCTTAATTTTTGTTCTCAGAAATTAGGGGTTCTTAACTTGCTATTCGAGTTAATAAAGACATCTCAGAATTAAGTTTGCTGATAGAAGAAAATTTAAAACATGGCGAGTGTTTAGTGAATGAGAATTTTCAATTGTGACGACTGCTTAGCGCAGTGGTTCGAACCCGCCAGAAGAAAATGGCGTAAATGACGTTTTCGTTTTTTTTCCGGATCTGGGAGACACAACGATCGCTCCCAGTTCATTAAACGGTACCTACCTATAGTACTAGCGTTGCTTAGTTTGCGATTATACAGTGAGTGTGTTAGTCTGATGATATTTTTTTTATTCGTTGGCGGCGTCTTCATCAGGCGCATGCCTCGCCCGAGCAATCAGTTTTGACATTGGAACGTATAGACACAATGTCATAATATGAGTTCTCGGGTGAGGCATGCGCGCCATATGGACACATCTATTAACATGCAATTTGTAAGACTTCACATACTTTGGCAAAAAAGAAAGTAATACATATAAACAAAAGCTAAAGTATACAACTAATTACATCTAAAGACACGTCTTCAAAGCGTTATCCGATACCGGCTTTATCTTGATTGAGAACGACTAAGTTTTACTGTTAATAGGAAACCTAGTTCTAATACGACGCTGGAGAATCCAGGCACTGTAGATGGTCCTCATTTACATAAACAGACGATGTTATTCGACGTTGCTGCTATAAATTTGCCACGGTGCATTGGAACGGCCGACAGCGCTCATAAGTAGCGAAGACAGTAAGATTTCATGCACAATATGACGTGTGTCCGGCCGTAAGTGATATTGAGAGATCGTGTGTAACTCACCTTCGAAGCATACATCGAATATTACTTGTAGTGTAGGTTCTACCCTACGAATATCCTTGCGCTTGACGAGAGTACTGGCTATTTTATTCTCATCATTTTAGAATCGTTTTCAAATTCTGCCCTCTTAAAAGTTCCAACGGCTGCAATATCAATATCAACAAAATCAATCGTATCATAACCTGTATAGTGCGCGACAGGTCGAGATGACTTTCGGGTTATGAGCTTTTTGCAGAATAAAATCCGAATCAAAATTAGCAGGACCCGATAAACAATTAAAATCGCCAACAAAATTATTAAATTATATTAATCTGTTGCGTTGCAGAATAAAATCCGAATAAAAATTAGCAGGACCCTGCTAATTTTTATTCGGATATTATTCTGCAAAAAGCTCATAACCCGAATGTCATCTCGACCTGTTGCGAACTATACTAGTTACTGCGTTGTCCTCCGCACCTACAGCTTCATCATTTTCATAATTCTCTCGGCCTCTTCATATTTCCATAATCGGATATTGACAATAGCCCATCGCATGCTATACATGTCGGACCAGCTCTGACCAGTCTATGTTCAATTAATCGCGGACTGATTTGTGGACAGATTGGTTGGAAGACTGGCTGGATTCTTGCACCCGAAGCGTTATACAGCCAATTCTGAATAACTAACAGCTTTCTATAAAGCTGTCGTCTTTGCTTATGGCGTTATTAATAGTGGGATTGTAGCGTTTCAATCGCTGCGGATATATTGTGGCAGGTATATAGTAAATCGTCTATATAAATACAGCTTTCTTATATGGGTGACTATCCATTATTATTGCTGAATGTAATCTCACTAGGAATACGCTTGACTACATTTTTCTATTTAACTTAAGACAAGTTTATGTTTAACTGTCTATAAAACGGTAACTAACATCACCTTTGTAGCTTTTCAACTGAACGTTTCTCATTACGTACGGTGTTTTTATTGCCTACAAAATCCATTGTGCTATATGAACTCTATCCAAGATTTATCGTCCAATAACTATCGTTCCTCTGTTATCTTTAAGAAAAGTCTACATAATTTATAATCAGGTTTTAAAATGAATGACAGATAAATTAAAGAAGGTACTTCTTTTCTCAAAGGTCACATTTTATTAATTCGATATAAACAGACGAATTATTTGTATAAAGGGTTTTTATTTTTCGATCATAATTTTGGGATTTTATAATGATTTCTTGACACGATACTAGAATTAAACTGCTTATATTAGTATACTTGCCGTCATGTGTGAAGTCTTTAGAGACCTATAGTCTTCCTTCTCTTTTGAGGCTTACGCGAGTTTTAATTTGCATCAATAATTTTATAACCAGAAATTAACCTCAAAATTGGCGACTCCATCATCGACTCTTCATCTTAAGCTCATGCTCGTAAAACATTAAATATAGCATAAGTTATTAGCATTAGTTTGCAGTTTTGCATAGAATACACTGATTGTACGTCTTGGACTCTTGTTCGAGAGTAATGAGCCATCAGTCATGGCATTGCAACGGGAACAGGTGCAGGTAAACCTGTGTTAAATGACTTTCGTATATGAGAACATGAACTGAGGTGTGCTATGACGAATGGCTACTCTCAGTATAATAATGAAGGGCTTAATGATTGGTAAATTGCATTAACTAAATGGGCGGAGTGGGAGATATGCAAACTGACCAGTCAACAAAACTAGCGAATTAGGGGAATAGGGAATTAGGGAGGGGAATAGGGAATTAGGGAGGGGAAATTAGGGAATCAGGGAATTAGGGAACTGAAATAATAAAAGACTCCCAGGCTAATTTAAAAAAATAAAAAAAACAAAGAATACATCACCAGTGTAATTTTGTCCCTACCATTCTATTGGGACTGGTAGGTATGTAATTAGTAAAAAGCTAAAGCTTTGACACATAAGACTCCATAATTATAAAGTTAAAACCAATTTACAATGACTTTACAAATAATTCTTCAAACAAAATGTTTTATTCGCCCATATAAATGGATTAAATTTCTTTATCCCAATTTAAACATAACTAGTGCGTAAATAATACACTTACAATGTCAAGAACATTTTTAAGACTACAGTATCAGTATAATTAGTTTCATTGGCTACTAGGTAATAATAAATTACTTGGACCACCCTCTGGTTCAAGAACGAGCAACTAAATATGAAGCTTCATATATAAAACAAGTTCCATATATTTGCTATCAAAAGTACCTCTAGTTTAGCTATCAGCATCGCATGAAATATTTAAACTGGGCGCGTGCAATTTGCATGCAGAGTATGCAGAATTACTGACTAATAAACCGATGGGTGTTGGTGCAATGAAATGGATTGATTACCCTGCTTGGAAAGGCACAAGCGGACCAAAGTGAAGTCACAATATACTCGTAATAGGTATTAATTTAATAGTGCACGAATATTTGCATGGCTCACTAAGTGCTAAAGATCATTACTTTTTGCTTTCGCTAAGAGAAATAACTGGTTATTAGGTAGACGAAAATTATCTTATTGAAAGTAACTAAGTACCTACTTACATTTAATAAGCAAAGCTGGAAAGAAACGGATGTTAGTAGTTTTTAGGTGACTCTGTTTTAATTTTCGTCTACTAACTAGTAGATAAAAAACCGGCCAAGTGCGTGTCAGACTCGCACATAAAGGGTTCCGTAACATCGTAGAATAAAAACGTCAAAAATAGCAAGTTTCTTGTATATGGGGACTACCTTTTTTTTGTATTTGTTGTTGTAGCGGCAACAGAATTACACATCCTGTGAAAATTTCAACTGTCTACCCATCACGGTTCGTGAGATACAGCCCGCTGACAGACGGACTAACGGACAGCGGAGGCTTAGTAATAGGGTTCCGTTGGCATCCTTTGGGTACGGAACCCTAAAAAAGAAAGCAAAAGATGATTGTTTTGTGGTTCCTTTACTTAGATGCCCTGCAAAATATGGTGAACCATTAATAAGGACCTTCTACACGAAGTGACATTTCATACGCGCGCACAATTAGAAAAGCACGAAACTCTGAAATTATATTTTACCGGAAAGTGTTTTTATAGATATTTGGGACAATAAAAAGGATTAAAGATAAAGTGATCGTAAACATCGGGACGTCTCAATGCGTTTCCAGATGGATATTGAACTATAAACTGACGCCCACATTACTCGATCGCGACTTCACATCACAATTCTGAATCACAATAGTAAGGCCGTGTGTGCATTTAGCGATGAAAATCAATTCAACAAGTCACCGTACGGCTCGGGCTGAAATAAGATTTTTGTCATGCATTATGACACACCGAGTCGCTCTTTTTCTTACTTAAGGCGGCTTCCTCTTTTTATCCTTTTCAGTTCACCATTTAATAGATAATTTTTAATTTAATAGCTAGAAGTATTTTTTGTCTTATAAAAATACTTTACTCAAAAAAGTTTATAATGTTGTCATTATTTCACAAACCTTCTTCGAGCAAAATCGGATTTGTCGTACTGCAAGAGCTACTAAACATACAATGTATTATTACCCGGTATTATCGTCATTATATTTGTTATTTGACCGTTGCCATGGAAACGTAACAAAAAGGTATGTTTATGGTTCGTTATTAAAAATCTGATTGACGGTTAAAACGAGTAGGTCGTGCCGTTGCCATGGAAACGTAAACAGAAAATACACAACTATAGATATAGTTCGTAAAATATAATTGTATTAATTTTTATACCTACTTAGCTAGTTTTGTGTAAACTAATAATCGCATTTTTGAGTAAAGCACTATGCAAGCCTTGGTCTCTAATGAGTGTACTGCTGACCACGCTATAATGGCCTCAAGCTAAGCTTCGCTACGCTCTCGGCCGCGCTATAAAGGCCTCGACCTTTGGTCTCGGCCTTTATTTTAGCTTGTCCATCAAGAGTTGCAATGCTGACCGCGCTGTGGAGGACTGGAGCTGCGCTGCGCCGCGCTTTCGGCCATCAACAACGTGGTCAACAACACACTCATAAGAGACCGCGGCAGTAATGTACTATTACCTAGAGACTGTTAAAAATAAACGTTTCCATCAAACTTATAAACTCCAACTTTAGACTTAAGGTATTATGATCTGACCCACATCACATATTTGTCGTCTATTGAGCACACGGCCTTATCCCATGAGGCTACAAAACTTATCCATATAAAGAGTACATACCATAAAACCTAGATTACATTTTAATTCCTACAATAAAACACTTTCCCCACAATATAAAGGTCAGTTCACACATTACATTGTTGATTCCAATATTTTTTCGATAAACAAGATAAATACAATATACATAGTGACATTATCGTTTGTCTCATTGCTAGGCCAAACTAGGCGTGGCAAATTACAGCGCTCGGGTGAGGCAGGGCGATCATTTGCCTCGCGCGCGCCATATCAAATTCAGCGAGGCAAGGCTGCCTCGCGCGGCATGTGTGTAGTGGACACGCCTAATTGCTTCTGCAATTGTTAGAGGCTCTACGTAGACCCCACAAAGAGGCTTTGCATCACCTATCGATATAGAAGGCTGACCGCCAAAATAGAGATTTTAGCCTGTTTAAAATGGTTTTCTATCATTCCTAGGAATTCGTTGTTATTGTTGTGTGAATGTGATCTAATATTCCTATCTCTCACGACATTCTGAAGTATCACAAATACCATGGACCAGTTACTAAGGGGACTGGCCCTAAGCAAGTCGGCCGAGTGGTCGGCCTAGTACTAACATCGACATAAAACGAAGCGAGTAGTTCAACTATTTATCGGTAAATAGTAAAATGAAAATGAAAAAACACTGACCACGTTTTGTTTCATACAAATATCTAATAAGGGCACCTCTTTCTTTAGTCTTTACTCTGTGACAAATACACATAAAAAGTAAGTATGTTCATAGTAACATGAACTCGTCATTAGGTGCACTAAACCCTCGTTTTCTTCTAATAAACAGTAAAGTTGGCTAAGCCTGTGCTCGTTAAATAACTTTTTTACGGTAATTCGTACATCCCGGGCCGGGCTGAGTAACAATTCAGTTCAAGGTCCGAAACGACCAATAAATATACTTTACGATGACGTCGTATTAGTGTAAAACAAAGTTAATACAACACTTTTATAAGTGTCTATTTCAGTATTCTTCAATGTACTGAAATATTGAGTGAAGCAATTACCTATTCAGTTTTTTCATACGTACAAAATATTCATGTTTAATTAAACGGAATTTGCTCTCTCCCTAATCGTACAAAACGCAGCTGTTATAGCTACTTCACGCCGATCTTCCGTGAGAGGGTGGTACTACCCCGGTCGAGCTAGCCCGTATACTATAAGTTGCAGGCAATTGGCACCAGCTTGGCTCTACCACGAATAAAACTGGGGAATTAAAATTTAGTGGGGAACTTATTATTATCTTCAACAAAGATAAATTCTATTCATTGTACACATGGCTCAGACAATACAGAATAGGAATGCATATCTTCCAATAACGAGTGCCTATCAGTAAACAGAAGAGTTTCAAGTTGAAGTCCCAAAAACGCGAACGTTCAAAGAAATGTAACATTTAATAGTCAACCACAATCCAACAGTCCAACAACCTACGCCTCTTCAAATACGCCAACAATACGGCAGATGCCTTCCTCATGCAGACCTGCAGTTAATGAACCCGTAAGCTATTATGAGGTATGCGACCACATACTGCACGCCACCGCACGCGCAGGTTTGGAGCGACTGTTGAGAGATGTACGTATTGAAATAACGAAAAACCACATTTTAGTGCTCTGAAAACATTGCTATTTCAACTTCCTATTTATCGTAGGATCCATTTTTTGCACCATAATACCATAGTAGAAAAATGGGTAGTAAGTTATCTTCATAGAAACGCACCGCGCGCGGCTTGTATGTGTGCGCCATGCGTATCTATGCGTCGCGCACGCACACTCAAACCAAAACTAAACCCGGTTATCAGTGCGAAACAATGCATGTGATGTTTGAGTGTGCGTGCGCGACGCATAGATACGCATGGCGCACACATACAAGCCGCGCGCGGTGCGTTTCTTTGAAGATAACCTACTATCCATCTTTCTACTATGATAATACCAACTACGCCCAGAGATTAAACATGTTTCTATTGTCTATGATGACACTTGAAGGTCCGCGACAAAACTATCTCACGGACTTTTTCACAATGATTCGCTCTGTCTCTTAGTTCATAGATGAGACAAAATGTATAGTGTCATATTTTGTGTTTCTCACATTTTGTCTTGTCACAGCCAGATGTGCTAGACCTCAAGCTAGCCGTGCGCTATGAGATCACTTTTGTCACGGATTATGTCACACAGAGTCATTCTCTATAAGAGAGAATGAGACAACATAAATTTATCTCACATTTTGTCTTGTCACAGTCGCCTGTGCTAGTTATACTGCAAGGCTAGCACGCTCGCCAATAGATCACTTTTGTCACAAATTATATTACTCTATGGCATAGAGCTTATAAAAGCTTATTTTTTTAGTTTACAATAGAGATTTGTTGTAAGCTAAAGCTTGACATCAATTTTTGCAAGTAAACGATTTTAATAGACTCTTTGCATAGATGAGCCTTTATTGCCAATAGCGTTTACTTGCAAAAATTGATGTCAAGCTTTAGCTGGACTTAACCTGGACAAGTGGAGTCGAAAAGTCACTGAATGGTACCCAAGGGACTCTAAAAGAAGTAGAGGCCGTCAACCATGTAGATGGGAAGATGAGTTAAAGCTTACTGCTGGCCCGAATTGGAGAAGAATTACGCGAGACCGAAAGCAATGGAAAGAGTTAGAGGAGGTCTTTGCCACGAGGCACACTGAGCTAAGAGATTTTTTGGATTATCCTGTTTTTTAGTTTTTATGTTAAGAAGTATCTCTCTCTCAGTTAATAAAGGCTATTTTATTTTATATTTTATTTATTTCTTTCGCTTACAACAAAACTCTATTGTAAACTTAAAAAATAAGCTTTTATATAGCCATGATGTAACGACGTTAAATATAACTGTAAACATGTTAGCACTAATTAATGTTTAAAAAGTTTACGAGTCCATTAACATCAAACAGCGGATGAAAATTACAGTAGCTTAACAATTGACTAAAAAATGTTTCAAGATTTTAGGACACGTCAAAATAGATACACATCGTTCGACAGCTAAAAGTTTCAGCTGAAACACGGAATATTATCAGAAATTTAATCTACCTAAATTAAATTAGTTTGACCGCAACCGCTGTACCGCGGCTTAGGTAAGCGAGCGGGGAGACGGGGGGCCGAAGTTGGTCATTCTGCCTTCATCGCTCACAGCGGCGGCTCTACCACATCCCACCTCCCCACCTCCCCGCGCATACCTAAGGCGCGGTACAGCGGTTGCGGTCAAACATAGTTCGTTTTGATATTAAAAAGTCTCCGCTTTACTTGAAACTTTAAAATGAAGACAGCGCCATCAAGACGCATAACGGGTCGTTTATTTTACAATAAAGCAATAAAAATGTACATAAAAATAAACCTTATTAAGTACCCCTTTTTATAATTACCTTGTTTTTAAATTTAATTTCTAGGGCAGTGGTGATTTAAATGGGGTAATAAGTTTATGGCTGTGGTCATAATTTTCAATAATTGTTATTTCCTGAGACTCCGATGAAGCTTGATTAAAAACGTTTTTAATAATAAAGAAAGCGTTTTTCCATTTATCAGGCCCTCCACGTTTGGATATAGGGCTTCCACGTATATCACAGTCCTTGGTTACTCATGCTTACACCAGAAAATCTCTGCAGCTTAGTCTTCCTATGATTAATTTTGTACCTCTCTTTCAGAAAAGAAATGAAGAGCGCTGTTACCTGTAAACAAAGAAAAGAAAATTAATTAATGGTTTATCAAATTCACAACGTACTAACAAAACTATTAACGAGCGACCATTGATGATATATTTTAGCAGATATGGTATCTGCTTACAATGCAATCACTAGACTTGTGCTCAGCGCACCACTACATGCAGTGAAATTCACACATCTGTTATCGCACTTGCAATTCGTCAGGCATGTTATTCACCAGAAGATGAGCCGTATTGGCAATACCGACATGTTTTCAACATTATGTTCTGCGAACGACTGAGTCGTACTGCGTCCATGTACTTTATTTAGTAGATCATACTGGTATTTTGGACAGTCACCCCCTTTCTTGGTAATGTCTTTGCTACTGATGAAATTTCCTTTTCATGTTCCAGATTTCAGTAATATTTTATACCGTCAAAAATATCTCGTCCCTTTGAGGTAAGTACTCGAGTTATTCCCTACGCACTCGTGGTTTCAAGACGGCGCTTGAGAATTAAAAAGCAGGTGTCGTTGGGGGCGGTCTCTTCAGAACCCTGGGGACTCGTGTAGCTGATGCTTAACTAATATACCTCCTGAGGACCGTTGAAAAGACTTGTTCGAGGTTTGAATTTCTTCGTTTTTCAAATCCTGTTTATTTTTTTTAAGTATTATAGGTATACCGCAAGCGCGGTACCGCGCCTTAGGTATGCTCGGGGAGGTGGGAGGGTGGGACGGCGAGAGCGATTAGCCCCCCCGTCTCGCCGCTCGCGTACCTAAGGCGCGGTACCGCGCTTGCGGTATACCAATAGGAGTAGGCGCCTTAGAAACTGTACGGTCTCAAACTAAGCAACGCTTGTACCACAGTGCTTGTACTATGGCTACCACACAATGGACTGGGGGCGATTCCAGTGAGACCCAGACCAGCGCAAATTACGAAAAGGCCGTTTCCTAAATTTGCCTCCGGCGGGAATCACACCCGCAACCACCCGATGCAATTAACCGAGCGGCCATCGCTCAAACCACTGCGTCAAGCGGTCGGCAAATCTCCAATATCTCCATGTATCGTTTTTCGGCAAATTTTCTCTAACACAAGGACCTACTGTAAGGTGAGTTTCGCGATAGGAAACTTCCCTGAAACTACAGTCCCAAGGGTGCAATTATTTGACCGCACTTTCCCAAACTTTCCATTGGTTTGTTTCGTTACCACCTTGGACTTCCACGGGATAAATCGTCCGTTTTTATTAGCTTTACGTACCCTCATTTATCATTTTTTTTATTGTGTGTGATGTACGATGACCACTGTACTTGCGTAGACCGTTTATTATTATAATGGTCATACTTGAACGTCACTCAAAGAGAGTTGTTGTGCAAAATTGCAGTGAGTTTTCTCAAATAGCATACTTACTTAACATTTAAGTAGCGTTTGAGTATTCCGCCTCAAGTCTATTAAAAGGAAGTTGGCCAAGTTGTATTTCATCAGTAAAGTTCTAACAGTGCGTAATAATAGCTACTATATAGGACAGCAAAAACACTAAATAAAATTATTGTTACCTATGACTTACGTAGTGTTACTAATTTTCAAATAACGCATCAATATTGGTCTGTTGTCTGGATTCTGATTAATTGAAACTACGATGGTCTGGGGGTGATCCCAGTGACAGTCAGACCATGCAAATTACGAAAAGGCAGTTTCCGAAATTTGCCGCTGGTAGTAATCGAACCCGCATCTACTAAAAATTTGCCGCTTGTAGTAATCTAACCCGCATCCACTCAGTTTAGTGAGCCGAGCGACCTACGCTCGAACTACTGCGCTACGGCCGTCAAAATATTATATTGTTATCTATTCTTACTTGATACCGGCGAACACTATTAAACTGGGTGGGCCATATTTTTAAAGGAAGAAGAAGAAAATACCAACTTCAATTCAAATTTACAGAGCAGTGACATTTCTAGTTGTCAATTTACATCGTCTAATTAAGAATCAGGCTGTAGTCTCAGCTGTTGAACTGGTGAAGCTGTAATTTACCATTGAATTGAATGATTTGCCCGCCCCTTTCACTCGTACCAATCTTCTTACCCATTTTCAGGAGTAACCCAGCAGATTACCCCGCACAAATAACATTTATCAACAGAACATCCACTCGCTCCAGTAGCTATCGTATTACGCAACTCGGGAAGGCTTTATTCGCAAATATATTAGACAAGGGAAGATATTGGAGTGAAGCCAGGAAGGAAAATCGATGGTACTTTGACGCAGGACTGCCTGAAGAATTGTACTCACAGCAATAATTATAGCATACATAGATATGTTACGTATCAGTGCCGGCAGTGTTTTTCTCGTAACAACACTGTATACTATAGTTCTATAGTAGTATTTTTTCATTTTGTATGGCATATTGTACAGTGCCAAAACTTTCATTTCTCGAAATAAAGTGAACAAATACGCAGACTATGGTATAACGTAAAAAGTCCCGGTTTTTGTCATCTACGAAGAGCCTTGTCAGAGGCCTTCGGGCGGCTTGAACAACTCTGACACCAGGTTGGCCACTAACCATACGATAAGCAGATTCAATTTTGAGGCTACTGTAGGCACTATTACCAATCGCTGTTTGTGCATAATATTGACTTACAAATACAGATTGGCTGATCTAAAAAAACCGGATCGTGCCAACTGGGCTATGATTTATTGCCGGCTTTCATATCGATAAAGTTTTCTTTGAATGGCTGCTGCGAAGCCCCTTTGTTGTTTATTTATATGTTGAAGTTTAGATTGATTGTTGTGCTCTGTTTTGGATGGTTTTGGTTTCTTGAATAAATTTGTTGGCTTATTTATACTTGGAAAGTATAATATTGTGATGTTATGCAGACAGTCGCAAATTATACAGAAAATTTATTTTTTAGACTAGCCCTCATCATCATATTTTATCGCAACTCAATTTGGCGTCGGATTGATAGTCATAAAGTCATAACATGAGGGCTCGGGCGAGGCATCAAGACGCACCAAACGGTTCGTCGGGAGTGGCGCGACCTTTTGGACACATCCATTACTTAAAACCAGTCATAGTGTGTATACAAATTGTACAGCCTTATAGGTCAACTTCAACTCCTGCTATTCTTTCTTGTTATTAAAAATGCGGATTCCAAGACAACTTAATCCTTCCCCGGGAATTACCAAGTACCAAACCTCGGCGTCAATACTGGACACCATTGTCGATTCTAGCTTACAAAAGTAAAGCCGGAAACCCACCGCGGCGCACGGAGAGGCTACGCACACGGGCCACGCCTTGCTTTGCAAGAAAATGTATGCATGACGACATTTCGTGCGTAGCCTCTCCGTGCGCCGCGGTGGACACGATTGCATACATTTTCTTGCAAAGCGAAGCTTGACCCACGTGCGTGGCCTCTCCGTGCGCCGCGGTGGGTTTCCGCCTTAATAGTGGTAGGAGTGTGTGGCGGGCCTAGTCCCATTAAAAAGCCCTATTATATCGGTCACACGAGGAACTAACAAATTGCCATACAAATATTTTACGTAGAAACGACTAGCGGCTCTAGCATACGTGTAAGGCCATGTTAGAGCTAATCCTGAACCTTGACGAGACGTATTATGAATTCAGAATCGCGAATAATTCAGCAAGGTGCCGTTAATTAGCAGTAGCAGTAAACACGTGGGTATTCACGGCCTCCACACATCTGCGGTGTGTTAAGAGGTTTACACATTGAACGTGCGGCCATTGACCGCCCAGACCAAGTAAAATAATATCAAGTAGTAAACCTATATTTGTAAAAATATGAAAATAATTAACTGCGGCGTGGGTTAAGAAGCAATAAATTATGCAATACACTTTAGCGTCTTATGCAGACATTGCATCAAAAGTGCATGGCGGCTAGAATAGAATACAGCGGACAAGACAAAACTGAAATTAAAGCAAACACAGTGTACAGCACAATTTTTGAACAACTGGTTAAACTGGAATTAGCATTTTATATTTTTTGTGATGACGCCTGTAAAATTTAGTTACATAAAAAAACTGCCTCTACTAAAATGCATGCATTGGAACTATAACCAACAGAACACTAATTTCTATTACAATCTGTACAAAATGTCGTAGCATATTGGCTGGGCCGCGGCATGGTCGCTACGACAAACCAATAGCTACGTCCAGAAGTGTCACATGCCGCGCGAGGAAAATTTTCCTCGCGGTGTTTGACTTGCCTCACGTGAGGCAAATGCGCGCCCTGCCTCACCTGAGCACTCACATTTGCGTCGCCTAGTTTGGCAGTCGTGAGACAGAACGATGTCAAACGTGTCAAACTGATTGATCGGGTATACCTTTCCCTGTCTAGAGTGTCAGTTGCCTCACCATTTGCCTCGCGCGGCATGCGACTGAGGCAAACGTCGTGCTTCGCGAGGCATGTGGGTGAGCAGCCTCGCGCGGCATGTGACACTTCTGGACGTAGCTATTCATTGTGTAACCCCCCTAATGTATGATGTATGGGAGCGACGACCCCGCCGAGACGCCTCCATCATTTAGCCGGTCGCTTCCGCGCCGAAGAGTTGCGGTTTGGGCGCATCGCGACGTAGCTACCACGGTATGCGGTCCAATTTGTCAACACTTCGATGCTCATATTTTATCATTTGAATCTCGAAGGGATTATAATATAGAACTGGCCTTAATTTTAAACTGGACTCGTTTAAATTTGGAATGAAAAATAAAACAGTAAAGATTTTTTTTCCAAATAACAGCTTGACTTTTTTTTACTGTTTTGGCTATGAGCTACAAGCTGCCAGTTTCTTGTAACCATCAGTTCAGTATAGAGAATATTCGAAGTATTTATTTTCAGTCACAAGTTTATCACATCCACGACCATTTTCCCAATTAATTCACCAACAATTTTATAGATAGCGCAAGTAAACATCATGGAGAACTGCATCATCACGATATGACGAATTAAATGGCTCGCGCCGAACAATTCGCTCGTTAAACAGCAATAAACTAATAGCCGACTATCGACCTAAATACTGGGGGCATACTGTAATTATCTTCCACATTGCACTGTGTGATAAGCGTCCCATAATTGGCCAGTACGCTGTACTGCACATTTCACTGGTTTACACGGAACATCGGAATAAAAGGACAATGACCGTCATTATCTACACTAATATTATAAATGCGAAAGTAACACAACAACACTGTGACATAGGGTACGTTTTGTTGCGAAAATAAATAGGTGGTGAAATAGGGGATGAAAGTTTGTCCTTTATTCTTCGCGGACGAAGTCGCGGGCAAAAGCTAGTAATCTACACTAATATTACAACGGAAGTAACTCTGTGTATCTGTCTGTAACGTTTACGATGAAATCGCTGAACCAATTTTGAATAATTGGTATAGATATAGACAGGACCTTAGACCGCGTCGTAGCGTGCGCGGGCGACTAGGTATGCGAGCGACGAAACATTAGCCGCTGCATTGTGCTTTATTTTATACTGTTCTTAATTCTATTATATTAAATATAAGTAACATAATGTATTTTATTTATTATATACTTACTAAATATATTCTTCGCACGTACCTATGTCTTTTTACTATTTTTATTGATTTTATTAAGTAGATATATGTATATTTTTATTAGTCCTTTTCTCTTGGGTAGCCAGTGGCCTTTTCTCTTGGGTTTGGCTGAAAATCAGCGCTGGTGGAGTCTCGTACCCCCCAGCACATGCTGAGCCAAATACCTTTTCGGCACAGTTCGCGCTGACCCCTTTTTTTTCTGTTTCCTCTGTCTATGTGTTGCGAGTGTGTCGAATAAATGTTTTCTTTCTTTCTTTTTCTTTTTCTTAGAGAAGGACATAGGCCACTTTTTATCTCTGACAAATGTTAGGTTCTTATGGGACTATCAGAAAACTAACTACAGGATGTGATAAAGTCAACGCGGGTGAAGTCGCAGGCACTAGCTAGTTCATCATAATTCACAACTCAGGCGGGAATCGAACCCGCAACCACCCGATGTAGTGAGCCGAGCGGCCTACGCTCGAACCACTGCACCAAGCGTTCAACATAACTTTGGTACCTTGCTTGTTATGTATAGAACCTCAACAACTTCTGGCATTTCAGTCATATTCCAGGTAAACAGCCGCACAGCCCTACTCAGCACCTTAAAATCCAATCAACGCGGGCACACCTCGTCCGCATTAAAGAGGGTTTAATTAGACCTTACAATAGTGGGGTCACGTGGGGTGCTCTGACGTCACGGGTGAAGGGTTGAAACAACGCGTGGGCCACCACAATGCCAGTGAATTTTAATTGTGCCTCAGAGACCGGCAGGTAGACACGGGTTATATCCTGGACTTGATATTATAATACTGTCAGGAGCAATTCCAAAAGGTCTGGGTGAAAGGTTCTTCAAGATAAACAGCGCAGGATGACGTAGGTATACGTCGCACTCTCGAATTAAAAGCTGCGTCGACATCAAGCGCATGCCGTACCGGAGCACGGACTTTTGTCATAATATGAGTGCTCGGGCGAGGCAGGCGCGGCATTTGGACGCACCAATCACGAGTTGATATGAATCCAAAATATATTTTTCTTTTTCAAAAATAGAATAGGCAAACGATTGAAAAACATTGTCAAAAAACCAATCCTTGGAAATTGAACGAACACGACCTCTCGTACAAATAAAAGAAAATAAAACGTTCCTTGTAAAAACAATTTGGCCTACGTCTTTTCTTGTCCATTAATCCGGCTATGATCTTTGGCGGCGATCCAAAGTGCTTACTTGAAAGAATTTTTCCAACGCGATAGTAGAAATCTAAGTTATCGACCATGATATTAGTATGCAACAATACCTCGAACTGTACCTGAGCAAAGAATCTTTGAAGAGACGACGGTGTATGCAAAAGAAATGCAAATGTTTTAAAAGGCTTGAGCTCGACTGCAGCGCATACAAAAACTTTCTCCCGACTAAGAAAAATGTTGACGATCCTTTTAAGGAAACTCGCCGGTGGATGAGACTTTATATACGGTTTTACTAAATAAGCATATTGATATATGGTGGTAATTAAACCACACGCGTACAGCACAACTGTTGAGGAAGCTATAACATTCCAGCTAAAGAAACACGCTGAAATCGCTTCGGGAGAACGAAACTTGCGCTATAAAATCTTTTATTAAGATGTTCCTTAGACGAGAAATGTATTTCGCAAGAGTTTTCTAAAAAGTAACAAACATTTAATTGGAAATTTGTCATGGCGGTCTGCAAAGTTCTGGTGAAAGGCATAAGTCTTGGGAACCGGGAACTTCGGTCTGTTTGGGACAGAAACGAAATGTTGAGCATTTATGTGGGAACATTCGTCTAGACAAAACGCTCCGAGCAAGGAAGGTGCTTTGCATTAGTTCCTGAGACTGTTGAAATATTCCTTGTACATTCTCCACAGCATGCAATTTGTCAAAATCTTGAATAGGGAAGGTTGGTGAAACTTTGACAAATGTGCGAGATATAATATGCGCTCATCTTTTATTACAAAAGTTATTTGTGAAATGCTTTATCTGGTCCAGGACTTAAACTGAATTGAATTGAACAGAAGATAAATTCTCTTCAAATAAAAATATGCTATACAAAAATCCAAATATGGAATACCTAATAAATACACTTGCTTCTAACAACCGTACTTAATAAAAATACTTCCAATACAATATCTACTCCTTGTTTTACCAAATTGATGATAAATTTGAAAAGTAATCGTATAATATAATCCTTGGATGTATTATTTATGGCTCCATATCATCCATTTGCGTGACTAGAACTACCGAAACTTTAATCAACTAACAGTATTGTTCCTTGTCCTATTTATAGGAACTTCAAAATGAAAACAAAACCAAAAGACTAGACCGTTCTCACCTGCCGAAATATGTCGTCGATAACTCTCTCCCATTTTGGCACAGATTTCCCTGGCTCTCCACAAATATTTTCGATAGTTCCTTACGTTATGAGCGGGACTCAACAGCTCGCTGCCAACGACAAATCCAATAAAGAAGCGTGCCTCCAAGAAATTTATGTTATTGACCGGATTATACCGAGTGACGTGTGAGAACCGGGAACTACAGGACCAGCCGACGTAGCGCCCCTGTACCTTTTACAATCCCCTGAAGTGCTGAATATATTATTAAAACCGTGCGAGGGTGAGGGGTCTAGGAAACTGGTTATGTTATTGATTGTTCCACCAAACACCTTTCTCGATGCGTCAGCGATCAGTCCCTCGGAGGGGTTCTGCTCTACATATTACGTGCTAAACGATTTTGGATGTGCGCCACGATATTTTGTGATTTATTAGTTCCAACCAACCGTTGTGTACAGGCTTTTATTTAGATTACACGATCGCGCAGATATTTTTGTTTCCATTTCGAATCCGCAGTTTTACAGATTTATGACAGGCCGGTAGCCTCTCGGTGTTGCGGTAACAATTGATTTCCCCCGGGAAGTCCACGGTTGCCAACCGAAAGGTTTGGAAACGGAATTATTTCTAATATCCAAATGTTCGTAAATAAAACAAGAAGCCCGAAGATATTAGTATTACTGAAGTAACCAATAAACCTTTCACTTCTCAATTATGTAGCGAAGTAACGCCGGTAGTGGGTAAAAAACTACAATGGCCGAGTACGCAACGTTTCTTTACAATAGGTAAGTATTTCCAGCTATGGGCAAAGATGTATTACACCTCTAGATGCGCCTTACCGCGCTTATTTTGACAACATGAATGATAGGTAACTACCCGACATCCATTTAGTCACGCATCAACCAGCGCCGCGGTTGCACGGCTGCACGCGCGCGCGCCAATTATTATGTACACACACCAATACAATGTATATTCATCTGTTTCTAACAACAGTATAACAAAATTGATATGTAGGTATAGTTAAATTTAATGTGCTGTTTTAGAGCTCTAAGTTCGTGTATGTCGGGTCTATAATACAAAACGTCATTGGCTATGGGCAGTAGAAATGTCGAAATTGATCGCGACATTGATCAATCATGTACCATGTTGTATTACAATTGCTAATCAAGTACACAGGACGCAGTTGACATGGGTCTACAAATTGTTCTGCGATTAATTAGACGTACATGAAGACAGGGTACTGTGTCAGGTTGAACCTGTATTGTTCGATCAATCTCTACAGTACTCTACATTACTACCTATAACGCTAAAAGTTGCAACTCAATAGCAGACCTACAATTAATCACTGTCATAGATATATTATAGAAGCGCAAAGACATTACCAAGAAAAGGGAGACATGACATTATGTCCTACTGAACAGAGTCCAATGAAACAGTACGACAAACAAGATTGCACTCCGGGAGTGCCGGCAGAAGTGAAAACTTGAACGTTGTGCATTTTTAAATATTTTGGAATGGTTAGGGAAAAAACGAAAAAAAAAACAACCTGGCCGTTTTTTAAACATTTTTAACCCATGTCAAGAAAAGTGCACATCGCCGCTAAAGAAGTTTTCACTTCAAATTTTTTTTTCCATTTAATGTATGTATTATAATATGTACCGCTACTAAGCACGTGGCTCCTTTTAATATGAGAGGGTTCCCGGCCATCCTCACTGGCCCAGTGTGAAGACATGAAGGTTTTACTCACGATTCCACAATAATATCATAAATTACTGTGCTCACTAAAGAAATCTCAAGTTCTCTACGTACCTTCAACAACAAGGAAACAATATTTGATATAAAATTCAAGCACGCAATCTATATTGAAGGCGAGTGGAAACTCTCTTGAAAACACAATAGCTCGGAAAGGGAGTATCGGGGATCACAGGCAAGTTTCCCCACAGGTCGGGGTTGTTTAAAACCTCCTTTCATCGCATCGCTCCACAAGTTAGCCTATTTAATAAATAATACGGGAAATTGCGTCGCGACGCTTATTATTTATTGCAATTCGTGGTTCCCCGATCGTATGGTGTTCCCACAATATGCCTTCAGTTTGGCACATGGCTTCACGGAGTACTCTTGTATATGGCTCCTTTAGAGGTAGATAATGAATGCTACTGGTTGGATGGCTACTCAAAAGAAAGTTAGTAACTTTTAAGGAGGAGACCAAATATAAGGAGCTTCATTGTAAATAGCTGATCTGCCCCCCTAGACAAGTGGCATGAACGCTAACCGAATAGAATAGACTTCACAATGCATGGAAATTTCAAACGTCGCTATGTAGATCAACAACCAGTTGCTATGTAGATCACGTGACTTAAGTCATTTCCATACATGAAGTGTAGCGATTTCAAGGAACGCTTGTAGAAGTCAGCCACTTGTCTAGCCCTTCTGGGCCCTAAGTCGCTTAGCCATTGCCATTGAGCTGCTATAGAGATCGACCCTCTAATAGGTCGGTAAGAATTAACCGACCAATCAGAGTGTCGATGACTATAGCAGCTCAATGGTAATAGCAGTTTAATGGCTAAGCGACTTAGGACCCTGGTTTGTTGAAGTATCCGAGAAGGACCACATTAATAATAATTAATTTCCTGGGCTTTTAAAACTCGACACGTCTGATAAACAACCGTAAAAACTTAAAGCGCATAATATAGTCTTTAAATACAAACACGAAAGCATGCAGTTCACCACAGTTCAAGAACAGCCGGATGTTCGGCATCATAAAGCTGAGGGTGCTTTACATTTTAACACTAGTTTACAGGCGTTGAGTGCTACTTGAACTTGGAATAGATCTGGCTAGGTCAAGACTCTCGACCATGGAATATGTTTCTATATATTCTTCGCCTCGCGTGCAACCATTTGACGACTAGTATGTGGGACCTATACATGAGTTTATACACTCTCTATATACGGTAGTATATCAGCGTTACGTAAAATATTTAGAGTCACGAAAATCATGGTATACAAAATTCACCTCCCTACCATATACAGGCTGACTGGTTAAACACTTTACATATTGAAGGACATGATAAATGATGGTAACATGAATGGTTTAAAAAAATAAAATTTAGTAAATACCAATGAAATACAGAGAAAACCTTCATGAAATGAATGTGCTAAAACTCGTAAATTGTGGACACCGCAGTGCCTCGCGTAGAACGCTAGTGCTAATTACACTTGATAGGTACGTCAAATCAAGGAGGTACGATCCTGACCACGCTTATTGTTTTGAGTGGATAATTAAAGATAAATTAGGCAAATATTAGGCACCTGCTTTTTTACATAATTAGAACGAGAATCGAGTACTGAGCACTCTATATCCATATGTAAAGTGTTCAACCAGTCAGCCTGTATACCAGCGTTACGTGAAATATTTAGAGTATCACGAAAATCATGGTATACAAAGCCTTACCCCTCTACCATATCTACTCATAACCTATCAAGGGAAGTTATAAAAAATTTCGCATTGGCTGTCGAGATACTACCGCTATCATAAGTACCTGTCGGGAATTTTCGTAATGATATTCCGTATGATTTACATTATTATTATTAATTTACTCTCATAACTGTTATATTATACAGAATCTATAGACATGTGTCCTCTTAATTCATAGGTATATTCCTAAAACGTGTCCTAAATACAACATCGTAAGTTACACGTGGACTTCCCACAATGTTACTTCAGAACATTTATTAGAAACCCAGTTTCAACTCATCCGTCGTATTTTATTGTGTGTTTCATCAGCTCAGACAGCTCTTCCGGACATTTGGTTTATATACCGGCTGATTAGGGTTGCCAGTAGCACGAATGTAATAAAAACGAAATACGTATCTAATATTAATTAAAATTGGAACGTAAACAATACTGTTTGGTAACTTTTAAGTATGTTTTATGTAAAAAAATACATGTGTAAGAATTATATTACAAAATCGTTGTTCATCATTTCCACAATGTATTGTAACGCAATGGAAAAATACTACACATCGCTTCATTTTTAAGAATAGTATATGTATGCTTTTTTTTAATTTTGATGATTATTTTTTTTAACACATTGTTGCAAAGTTTCAAGCGATTCTCCGACCCATGCATATTCTCGATTGAAACAAAACTTTTCTTCTTTTTTCTATATCTCGCAATTTTCGCGTCAGGTAGCAACCCTACCTGGATATAAATCTGCTCGTTAGCTTTGATCGCAGAACCCCGGCGCACCTACGACTCCCTAGGGACGGGGGAAGTTTCTTACGCCCTTCGGATTTAATAGCGGCTCAGGTGCTATTTAAGTTCTGTTTATAATTGATCGAGTGTAGTCGTTTGTCTTGGAGACATTGCTGAAACTTGAATTTATTAGGATTAGTATTCTTGAAGTATATTTTGCAGAAATTGTAATTTAAATCTTCTGTTCAGCATAACGACTTTTTGTAATCTAATCAAAGAAAGTCCACGGATGTGTCGTGTCCTTTGTGTATGGAGTATTATTCTAAAAATATATTCGCCATATAAATAAGATTTTTTGGGACTAGGCCTGCCACAGTCCACACACTCCCACCACTGTTACTCCTGTAAGCCACAAATGATAATGGTGCCCAACGATGACACCAAAGTGCGAAGCGTAAAAAGCTGTTATTTTGACATCACAAAATTTACATTGAAATTGTATTTATTTGTATGTATAGAGTATAGATAAAGGGTCCAAGATCATAATTTCAAATGGTATCACAACACAACACCAAATACGAGACAGCGAAATTATCCACTGCTCCTTCTAAAGGCAGTCATTACATTGCAAATGAATGTATAAATCGCTTACTCCCTGTGACGTAAGCCTGCTCTATCACGACTCTATGATTAGGAGCACGGCTGAAATCGACAATCATAAAATGGCCGGTTTAAAATGAGCCTTGCATCAGTTAATTGATTTTAATAACGGTTTTTTTAGACCAGACCTATTGGTAGCACGGGCTCATATATGGGCTAGCTCGTCCGGGGTAGTACCACCCTCTCACTGAATATCGGCGTAAAGTAGTAATTACAGCTGTGTTTCGTAAGATGAATGAGAGAGCCGGAAACAACACATCATCACACAAAAAATCATCTGAAACGTGTGTACTTACTTAGTAAAATTTTCGAAACTTTCGACGTCTGTATTTTTGCCAATTTTGAAGTTATTTTGAAAATAGTTAAATCGTAAACATACTTTATATAATTATACAATAAAACATAGAGCTATCCCCTATTCATAAAGCATTCAGTCTGCAATTAACATAGTAAAACGTCCGCACATGTCACGGATCACGTCTGACTGGTACTACAATTGGATGGCTGCTTTTTGTTCGCAAATTGCTTCGCTGCGGGGGATACCCGTAGTTGCGTTGCACAAAATAAATACCATACTGTAAGTAACCATTTTTGTTGAAACTAAATACACAAATTATTGAAATTACAAGCAATTATCTTTTATCCTGCATTTCCATCGAAGGCCAAAACAGATTAATAATTGGATTAAATACGGATCTATTAATACGCACCGATTACATCCGTATCGTATTTGACCTTTGATGCACTTGCATTGCTATTGGATCCGCATTTGATTACGTAGTTTTATTCCAATACATTTTTATCATAATTTATCAAGGTCTTTATTCCGTCTCTTTACATCTTTCGAAATTCTTTTCTGGTCACCTGCTCGCAATAGTAATCCAGAGAAAAATGTTAGTGATATTCCCATAAAAACTGATTATTTTTATGGGATGATTATTACCATGGACCAGTTACTAAGGGGACTGGCCCTAAGCAACTCGGCGGAGTGGTCGGCCTAGTACTAACATCGACATAAAACGAAGCGAGTAGTTCAACTATTTACCGGTGGATAGAACAATGAAAATGAAAACACAATGACCACGTTTTTTTTCATACATATATCTAATAAGGGCACCTCTTTCTTAAGTCTTTACTCTGTGATTATTACTAAAATCTCTTACTTCAGTAGCAATCATCTTTCAGCATGAACGTAATACTTAACATATAAATTCCTTGTCTTTCAGTACCTTCTTATGTGAACCAGAGATAAGACGTACTTTATTTTCATTAACGTTTTTTTTCTTCATGTAGATGCCAGGGCTATTTACGTATCATTTTATAACATCGTCTACATGGTTAGACGTCAAAACTGATGGCTTGGGCGCGCCGCTCACAACATTTAGACGCAGCCATGAACTAACTTTTTGAAGTATTATCTAACAAAATAATTAATGTCATCGGACTCTGTTAAAGCCCATCGTCTCGTGAATCATATTGCTTTGTTTCTTTGTGTCGTTAATGAGTTCCACATTCCTTCTCATATGATGCCATTGTTTATTCCGAGGTGCATGTGATTGACACTTACTCATATGCAAGTGAATATGGTTTTTAACATGGACCAATTACTAAGGGGACTGGGTCTAAGCAACTCGGCGGAGTGGTCGGTCTAGTACTAACATCGACATGAAACGAAGCGAGTAGTTCAGCTATTTACCGGTAGATAGATGCCACGCATCCCGGGAAAATGACCACGCGTTGTCTCATAATAATAATAATAATGTTTAATAATAATAATGTTTCATAAATATCTATGGCTTTTAAGAAGTATTGCTTGCATACCTAAGTGGCTATTGTTTCCTTTTCCTTCTTCCTTGCTCTTTGGCTATCCTGATTGCTTGGTCCCTCTTAGTCAGATTTCAGATCTTAGGTAGGTATAGTTAGTGGGCAACCTGGTGTCAGAGTTGTTCAAGTAACTCGAGGGCATACCTAGACGACTGCTGCCTAGACCAGGGATTCCCAAACTGGGTTCCGCGAAACCTAGGGGTTCCGTAGAATAGTCATCAGGGTTCCGCCAAAATTATTTATTATTAGCTGTTAAAAATACTTTAAAACACACATTTGAATCTGTATCTCTGAATGAGTTTTGGGTTGGTGAATACCCTGAAATAGCCAAAAAGGCTATCTTAACATTGCTCCCATTCGTCACAACGTAACGCTGTGAAACAGGCTTTTCAGCCTACATTTATACAAAAAACAAATACAGGTCAAGATTGGATGCTACCCCAGATATAGGTATGCATACAATTGTCGGACATAATACCGAACTATAAAAATAACGACCAGTTTCAAGACCTCCACATTAATCTGGAATGCGTATAAACATTATCTCCATCCAAACAGACCCAGCATCTGGATGATAAAAGGACAAACAAGTAATGTTTCATGTCATTACTGGATAAACAAGAGGATTGATGGACGCAGTGCAACGGCACAGCAAGGACCTCTTATCACTGTGTACAAAGTACAGAATAAAGTCGCGGGCGCCGAGCTGTCTACGTTGAATAATCTTGAAAAATCGATGTAACTTTTTCGATTTATACTGGCATCAAAATAGTTCGAAATCAACAAACTATACGAATTATAAGACTTTATTTAGTAACTAAAGAGGCAACTGATCACTAAACGGTGATTCTCGTGCGCGAATTATGAAATGAAAGGAAAATGTAGTAGACAATAAATAAAATTCAATTTAAGATGGAAGAGCCATAGAGGGTAGAGCTTTATTCATCTTATAGTAGAACAAAGATTAATGCCAAAAGTATCTATAGTCAATTGAGTCGGTGGGCAATCCAGATGCAAACCGAACTAAAATAAGACATCGACGGTGAAGTTCCAAAGTAATTTTTTGACGGTTTTGATATTTAATGCTATTGGAAAGAGAAGGATGTCGCGGATTGATTTAATTAATGAGAAACCAGACAACAGACCAATAATGATGCATTATTTGAAAACAAGTAACACTAAGGCATCGGTAACAATAATTCATAGTTTTTTGCTGTCCCGTAAAGTGGCAATTTTTCACTTACGCACTGTTAGAACTTCACCGATGACATAAAATTCCAATAGTGGTAGGTGTGACGTAAGATCTGCAGCCTGTCAAACGCCTCAATGACGTCACCATCAGCGTGTGGGCTGACCGAGGCATCCTGCCATTTCCTGCGTACGTGACCCACATCATATAGCCTTCCTTTAGCGTTATCTACTCACGGGGCCGCGAGATCACTCGCGACACACCCTTCAGATATAACAATTGATATATTTGTATCACAGATAAAGTAATCGCATTGTGATCTAAGTACTATCTAGGTACCTAACAGTATAGAGTGAAAAAAATATGTTTGTTCGTCTTCATACTACGTCTACTCGCAATTAAGGGCCCTCCATAAATGTCACACGAATTTCTTTATTTTTAGACCCCCTTGTCACAGCTGGCCACATTAGCGAGACTCCCCCCCCTCCCTGTGCGACATCACATTTTTTTTTAATTTTCATTAACAATTGAAATTTCGGTTTTAATACTTGTGATACTAAATGTGACGACACAAAACTTAGGACCCCTCTCACCCCCTTGCCACACAATGTCACATTTCGTCGACCCCCTCCCCCATTACGTGTGACGTAATTTATGGATGGCACCTTAATAATGTCAAACCTTTTTATGATTGTAGGCCAACAGAGAAAAACAGCTCAAGACACGATTTGTAGGTCATTTGTCGATAAGCATAAAACACAAAATCTTTTCGAAATGACGGAGCTATGATGGGGATATGATGGGGCAGTATTGGTGGACGAATCCGCATATACAGGGTTATTGGTTAAGTCGACCTATTCCCGTTAAGGGCGTGTAGTTTACACCGTTTCCGACTGATTTGACTATGAAACACCCTATCCTAAATCCTAATTTTCGAGATATTTGAATTTAATTGTTTTTTTTTATAAAAATACCTGATTTTGGGCTATCACGGCTATCGCGGCTGATAGCCGAAAATTTGGATTTTTTTATATCAAAAAACAATTAAATTCAAATATCTCGAACACGGTTACATTTAGGATAGGGTGTTTCATAGTCAAATCAGTCAGAAACGATGTAAACTACACGCCCTTAACGGGAATAGGTCGACTTAACCAATAACCCTGTATATATCCGCATAAAATATACTAACTTAGTATATTTTATCTGATAAATAACCAAATACACGGGTTGAGGTTTTTCGTTGCAAGGAGCGATGACGTCAATGTCATGCCTTATCTACTTACATCATTATAATGTGCATTCTTTCTAAAATGACTAATGTGGGCGAAACGTGTTTTGTTGATAAGCACATACCTACTATTTGGTGCAAGGTATTTTTATACACCTACTTAAATATGCAGCTATTTTTTATTTATGCAGTAAGTATGTATCGATCAACAAATCGGATGCGTCCAGATGCCTCGCATGCCTCGCGCGAGCACTGTCGATGTCTTTGCGTTCCGACGTCAAAACTGAGTACTCGGGCTCTTGATGTAGACGCACCCATTAATTCGAATCGTGAATCAAAGCTCACATAAGTAAAAATAAAATTACTAAAATGCTATAAAAAATATAGCCAACGAAAATAAAGCTTATGCTCATTCACCTCTCCATAAATTATCCGAAGTTCAGGGTCACATTGGTGTCACTGACCGAATAACCACGACACATTAACGTTACATTTACGTTATTGCGTACTAGGGAACCATAACTCAGCAAAGGTCGAAGAGTTCAGGCATGTTCAGGTCAGAGTGAAGGATGAGGGAAATGCAACTTAATTTTGAGGTAATAAAGACGATAATGAGCTGGATATAGTAAAGGAGGAGCAGTTAATATTAAATTAATATCGCCAGGCTTATACACCAACTGTATGGTTCCAAACTAAGCAACGCTTGTAATATGGCTACCATACAATGGACTGGGGGCGATCCCAGTGACACCCAGACCAGAATAAATTCCGAAAAGGCCGTCTCCGCCAAGCAGTAATCAAGCTGCGGGTTGTGAATGACGAATATTGGTAAAAATAATTATTTGAAACGCATGATTAATTGTGAGAATGAAAAAGATGGTGCTTTTACTTTTACATGACTAAAATAAAAGAGACCACAACATTTATGTTAATAGGAACCTAAAAGTTCTCTAAAACTTCTAAATAATTACTTTCTTCTCAGTTCACCTCTAGCCTCATAATCGTAATTAAGACCTTTCTGAAAGCCAAGAGTTGTACGCCTATGTTATTGTATTACAACTATTAACCTTTGAGTGCTTACTTTTAACGACTATTTTCATTTGAACCAGTAACAATAACAATCACCCTTTCCGCTATTTAAGTTTTAACTTCAACACTTTATTGAAGCATTGGAGCTGTTACAAGTTGTTTACTTTTAAGAGTTTGCAATACGGAGGAACAAATTCGGCTCAGAGAGGCGGCAACTCTAAGTAGTTCTGTACTAACTACTAACAATAAGTACTGTAGTAACTACTACGTGAACTAGTGTCACTATATGTCTCTGTTGTTGTTGGTTTTCTTAGACCTTTTTAACGGCCTTTATTTCAGCTTGTACATAAAGAGCTGCAATGCTGACCGCGCTGTGGTGCCCTGGACCTGCGCTACGCTGGGTTTCGGCCATCAACACCGCGGCCAGCAATACCCTCATTACAGACCGCGACAGTAATGTACTAATTGAAGACCGCTTGGCGCAGTGGTTAGACCGTAGGCCACTCGGCTCACTACATTGGGTTGATGCGGGTTCGATACCTGCCAGAGGAAATAGCCTTTTCGTAATTTGCCTTGATCTGGGTGTCACTGGTATCGCCACCAGTCCCATTGTATGGTAGCCATCCTGATGATAAAATCGATTTATTGTTCAGTCAGATGTTAAATAGTTCATACAATATGGCGTAAATATTATACGTAGGTAGAACCACAGGTAAACATAACACCATTTTGTAAAACATGGATTTTACAAAATGGACACAAGTGGGAGCTTATGGCCGTTATGGCCAACAATTGAAGCTCGCGTGGGCACAAACACCTTATTATAACCAGATCGACATTGGAACACCCTTTTAAAACAACAAATTGTAAAGAATAACAAAATATTTCCTACAAGTAAGTACATAATTGTTTTGAACGAAGAAAACGACTTTTGCATTACAAGTACTTTCGAGTTCCACAGAGTTGATATCCTGTTCACACATGTTGAAACTTCCTTGCGGTGGAAAGAGATGGGGGATAAGAATGCGATATGGACTAGGAAGTCTGTCGGTGACCATTTGTGGCACTCCGGTCGGTGAACGTATATTATATTATATGTCCGGGTTGTGGAACTAAGTTTCGTAGAATTGTCCATTTTGTCTTAATCAAGGGGGCTAAAAATGCCGCATAGCAATTTTTTTTTTATATGATCACGGTGGCTAAAAAGCGTACGGCCCGCCTGATGTTAAGCAGTTACCGTAGCCTATAGATACTTACAATACCAAAGGCATTGCTCGCACATTGTCGACCTGAAGGGGAGTGGGATGGAGCGAGGGAGGGGGAGGGGGGATGGGCTTTCGGCTCTCTCACTCATCGTTCGAAACGCAGCTGTAAACAATTCTGCTAAAGCATATAATTTTTCTGATTCTCTAGCAGAATCTTAGCAATTCCGCTGAATTTCCGTAAAATGTTCACGAATGGTGTAAAATGTGTGACTATTTAACAATCATTTTGTGGAATTGCTAAGGATGTTGCTAGAATATTTAGCACCCCAGTTCACGTTGATCAAGTGGTAAAGCAAAGCTGTAGCCAGTTTACTGCAGCTCATCATAGGCTGGCTATGCAATTTTTTCACAAACGATTTGGCTGATTCTAAGTCGGACCGTTTCATTCTGACCTTCGGTGTCAATAAAAAAAGGTTGACACCGAAGGTCCACTTAAAATGGTCATACTGAGAATGAGCCATTTATTGAATGTTAATGGGTGCGACTCCTAAATGCAGTGTATATTGCTTTCTACGTTATATGGTGTATTCTAATGCCAAAACACTAAAAGTTGTACTAAAGTTGACACAATATTCAAATGCCCATATATCGGAAACTATGATAGTTACGTATAGTCTGTATTCACTATTCATCTAGAAATCAGATACCGTATATGTACCTAAATTATTATTTCTTCATTTTGAAACACTCAGTATATTGGTTCTACGACCAATGGCATCCCTTTCTATCGTACATATAAATAACAGAGACCGCAATACATTCCCGTCAAATTATATTGATACGGCGATCGTCTTAAAGGTTTCCCATTTCGCGGTACAATGTTAAACATTATCTCAATATGTAAATCCCGTATTATGTCCAATATAAACTCCATACATTGTCTTAAACGGGTACAATAAAGTACATAACGTATGATTACGAGTCCGCGTTTGCTATGATACGTGTATTGCAAATTTGCAACGAACGACGGATGAATGGAGACGCATTTGCATTTAATTTATCTCGAGATGTTCGGTTCCGTCCGGCGTAGTTCGGATATTATGGGATAATAAATATCAAGTGAATTATTATTATTCTTTTTTTCTGATAGGGGTCCCCCGACCGTATTTTTTTCCAACCGTTATACGTCCCACTCCTGGGTACAGGGGGCTTACCACCACCTCTCATAGCAGTTTTGTTTAAACGTTTCAGCGGCCATTTGTGAAATGACGTTTCTTATTGTCATGACAATAAGGTACGTCATTGCACAAAAAGTCGCTGAAACGTTAAAGCGTTCCTGTAATTGAATCGCGATAAGAGTTTGTGGTAAGCCCCCTGGCCACTTTACTTCTTCACGTATCGCCGTTTTGGGCTATTTCCTGCCACGATATTCCCGCAAAGGTGGTCAAATCATCTCGCCATCTCTTCCTCGGTCGACCTCTTGCACCTCTTTGTCGGCAGCCACCATCGGGATCCAATTGTTGATGATGTTTGCCCACATTTGTGATCTCATGTGGACCACATGGCTGGCCTACTCCGACTTTAGCTTCGCGGTCTTTTCTCCTACGTCTGCTAGCTGTTTTCACTCAAGCTTCGCCAATGGTAATTTAGTGACAATGCTTGTTCACGCGACCATTATTGCCATTAAGATAAGCAGAAAGTTCAAATAACGAGATACAAGGGTGCTGAAAATTAAACATGTTACTAAGCAATGCATTTGCATATGAAATTAATTAACGCACGATTGTACGTGTATTTAAATGAAATGATGATGAATACGATGCGGTAATGCGTGTCATAGATAACAGATGCGTGTTATGATAAAGTAACATAAGCTACTTAAGATTTCAAATGAGTTTTAATATGAATAATACGGCAATATTATTTAACATAAATATTTAATTAATTTAATATTTTCGTAAAACGTCCGTATTGTATGTTTTGAATAATTTAAAGCAATATCCCATATTTGTTGGGCTTCTGGCTCTCTCACTCAACGTACGAATCGCAGCTATAATAGCTACTTTACGCCGATCCTCGGCGAGAGGGTGGTACCACCCCGGTCGAGTCAGCCCATATAAATGTCAGCTGCAGTCAATTTGCTACAGTTTGGCTCTACCATCAAATAAAAAATATATGTATAACGAGAAACCTCTCCATAGTTTTCCATGTCCTAACTAAAAGGCCAACTCTGCAGATGGACAGTGCCTTCTGTGTGTTGTTTATGGCCACGTTAGTCCACAAGAAAGGACCTATGATTTGTGGACCACACATCGGCCCCGCGTGTGGTTGCGAAAACTCCACATTAACACATACATAATTGTGAATAAGACATACGACTATGCTGACATATTTACTGCCTCTGTGAAGCACTGTTCAGACATGGGTAAGACGTAATATCACTTCTGCATAGGTCGGTAAGAGGACTTCTAACAGATGGCCGACAACATGTCCACTGCAAAAAAATTGCGATTTATAATGAAGAATTCACGAGTAATATTAGAGACCAGTGGTTTCGCAATGGACAATTGTTAAGATACTCAAGGCCCCGGGTCCCAAGTCTGCAATTTGCAATTTCCGTAAATTCTTGTCGGCGAACATGTCGACCTTTGCTAACAGGTGGCCGACGACATATCGGTTCAAAGCCATGTCAAGAAAAGAATGTTATCTCCAGCGCACCCAATCGGAAGGTCTAAAATGACAACTTGCCATTAATAAACATTGGAAAATTATTAATTGCACATCAAATAATACCACTGCGCCAAGCGGTTGATTATGAGCAGCATTGATAGTTCTTGGCGAGGATAACGCATATATTTGAATGAACCTGCCAGCGGATGTTGGTTTTACAACGGGTGTTACTATCTATTGTGATTCGCAACAATACCTTGTCTATGAAAATTATACTAGACAACGAATTACAATGTTAGGATAAGTAATAAAATTGACGTAAAATACTTTGTGGTCAAGAAGATTTCTACTGCCCAATCATAAATTTTTTGCCTCCCACTTTGCAACGGCGTAGTGGAAAATCTTTCCTATCCTTTCTTTTGATTAAATTCGTGCAGGTTCCAAGACAACTTAGTTTTTCTCCGGGACTCGTCGAGGGTCAAACCTTGGCGTCATCGTTGGACACCATTGTCGATCCTGGCTTACAGGAGTAACAATGGTGGGAGTGTGTGGCGGGATAGTCCCATTTTTTTGCACAATCTACTTATAATTTTACTTCTGTAGTAAGTTCTGTAAGTTTTACGTTTGCTACTCGTTATAGGTTCCCTGTGGAATCAATAGAGGTTCTCTATATTTCCTATACAGATATTTTACGAATACGCTAGCGACGAATTAACGCGTAAACCTTTAGTAATGCTCCTTACAATACTGTATCGCTTAATCTTGCTACTTATTCAATAAACAGATACAATTTAGAAGGATCTTTCAACAAACAGTTCCATTTAGAGGTATCTATTCCATGTAAAGTTTCTCTTTATGAGAATTCCTGTCTAGAACATTAAACTTTAGTAAGGTATAGTAATTCGATAGGAAAACTTTTCAAAAATTACCCTTAACACGCTCAATTTAGACTCTGAAAGTATAGATGTAGAGTTGGATTTTCTTTGGCATTGGAGTAGGAAGCGAGTTAGGAAATAGCGTATAAGGATCAATTACACACTCGGTTGGTGAGTGATATGGGTTTATTTATGTTAACTTTTCAGAAGTGAAATGCATTACCGACGGCCGGGGAGGAATGGACCCTCGATACCAAACTGTTTGAAGTTTCATTTGTCTTTAGATAAGATGGGATTGGTTCATGAGTCACTCGCTACTACTACTGTGCCAGTGACCTAGGAACCTGTTAAATGTGACGTGACGACAAAAAGTCGGTGGCCGTTAAGTTAAAATTAAGACTACACAAGGGAAAAATTCACCAATACACTAACGGGCAGCAATCGGACTGTCAGTAGTACTCCAAACAATTGGTTACTGCTCTAACGATCCGTTAGTGTGTTGGTGAACATGGCCCGTAATGTTTTCATAATCTCGTAGGCATTCCAGGCAAAGTAAATAATTGCCAAAACAGAGTAAGTAGACAGCCGACCCCAATACAAATTGAGAAAATCGTAGCAATAAGGATTGTTATAATATTGCTGAAACCAGAAAAAAATCTTTGCTTCCTTTATCATATCAAAAGAAAGAAAGGGTAAATAATGTTGTCTGTATAAATACATACATAACTATGCTGTAAGACCTAGTCTAGATCTAGGGTACGGATGAGTACTGAATATATTTCGACGAAAATGCTATATACATAAATATTTTGCCCTGAATTCAGTGTGCCAAAATAATTCTGCTAGATAAGATTCTTTCCGTGAGCATTATCCTATGAACTCCCTTGCTATGGTAGAGTTTATCATCTTTTTATGTAAGTAAACCAATACTACTGTAGGTATGGGCTAAAAATAGGCAACACTGCAACGCTTATACAACCTAAACCCGGGTAAATTATAATTTGGTGCAGGGGCCTATACCTCTTATTGCGAATAGCTGTGTCTACATCAGGCGTATGCCGCGCCTGAGCACTCAGTTTTGACGTCAGAAAGCATAGATATAAAGTCATTATCAGAACATGAGTGCTCAAGCGAGGCACGCGTGCTTGGCATCTGGACGTACCAAATTGATTGCAGACCTCAAATAGTTACTGGGGCCCTACCACCACCTCTTATAGCAGTTTTGTTTTAACGTTTCAGCGGCCATTTGTGCAATGACGTTTCTTATTGACATGACAATAAGGTACGTCATTACACAAAAAGTCGCTGAAACGTTAAAACGTTCCTATAATTGAATCTCGATAAGAGGTCATGGTAAGCCCCTGTTCCTAAAATGAATCGCTCCGTTATTTCGTACCATAACCTCTATTAAGACGACCAGCAATGTCTCTTTCTTTCACTGGGACGCAGAATACATTCTGCGATCGAAATTCATTCGTTAATTAGTGTGTTTATGGACCAATCGCGAATCAGTAAGCGTGGTTATCATATGAAGAAAAGCTATTCAGTTAACTGAGTTGCCCCGGAATCAAAGAGCAAGTCAAGAACTAAAATGTGGCACTTTCGTTAGAGAACATTCTAGATCCTGGCTTACAAGAGGCAGTGTGGTAAAGAATGATGAAAGAATTGAGGCGACAGAGCAAATCGTCATAATCGTGTGACCGTTCCCCTCGTCCCCCGCCCCGCGGGCGCCCCACATCCGTCTTGTAATAAACTGGCTATGCACACCCTGTGACAGCCTTGGCCGTCACGGTAATGACAGGGTTGACACGACGAGGAAACTAGAAAATTAATTTATTCGGCCACTAAAAGTGGTCCATCGTTTGTTTGCTTCTCTATAACAGCTACCAGTCTTTACTTAGTCTCGAATCTAACAGAAGTAAGGTAGGTACTTTCATTTAAAATTTCTTTAAAAAAGTACCTACTTACCTATTCTATGAGAATTTATTTTTACAATAAAACACCTGCCAACGCTTATGCAGGTACCTACTTACAAAAGGAGTACATAATTACCCAAATGTTTACCTACATAGCTATGGAATGTTCCTATCACGGTACCTTTGTTACACTACAAACTGAAAATCTTCATCCACACTGAAACCGCCTCAAAATTGGATGTGTCAACCCTACAACAAATTCAAGTACAAACGATATCCCTTCACGGTCACAAACGAGCGGCCGTCAGGGCTGACACACGCGATTTGTCCAACAGGGCTTGACCCCGGCATCCGGTGCCGGCAATTGACACATTTGTCAAACTGACGACTGCCCGGAGACGTCCTAACTGGTGTCGCCAACCTTCAATTGTTTGAAATTGGGATAAGGCAAAAAAATATATCGCCGTCGGTATTTGAGTGTTTGTCTGTTTTATTGCTTACGTAACTGTCCAGAATCACTGTGACAATTTAATACTAAAACATACTTGAAGCATCCTTAAGTCAACCCGCACTTTGCTTGCTCCTTATTGACATTTGGCCCACCCCTATTTCTGTAATGATTGGCCAATCCAATAATTTTTGTAATGCCATATATTTTTGCTAAAGTTAACAAAATTCTTAGGTAGGTAAGAAACCTATCTATTGGAATGTTCTGAGACCTTAAAGTTTTACGATGTCATATCTCCATTATAAACCCATAATGCTAGCAACACTTCTAATACAAATCTTATTGATGAGGGGCCAGTACCATCGACCTATTGGACACGGTGTCACATTACACGACTAATGGCGTTTTTAGTTATGCTAATGAAATGTAAATGAATAACCGTTTTATGAGGTACGGCTGGCTAACAGTAGGCAGTACTAAGCATGTATTGAGTAGAAGTTATATTGTAAAATACGACTGAAATGTTATGTAATATGTGAAATAAATCGTATAAGTTAAATATTACTAGACTTACACACTAACCCCCTTATTCATAGAAAGTTATGATCAACCTGCAGTGGAATTACAAATCACATTTGTTCCTAAAAATGCTTTTCAAAATCATTGCAAACTGGCCAAAATCTCTATGAATAAGGGGGCTACTGTATGCTCCTAAATTAAGCAACGCTTGTACTTACATAATTATGATTACCAAACAATGGACTGGTGGCGATCCCAGTGACACCCATACCAGAGAAAATTACGAATGGACCTTTTCCGAAATTTTCTTCTGACGGGAATCGAACCCGCAACCATGCAATGCAGTGAGCCGAGCGGCCAACATCCATCCTTGTGGATACCAGGCTAGCAGAAGAAGACGAAAATATCCTGCTAAATTCATATTATGATTTTAGACAAAAATGTAATAGGTACCTGCAATAATTATTGTATCGTCAGTGGAAAGGAAAAAACGCTAAAACGCCAAAATTGTACTTTTGGAAAACGAGGTTTAAAGTATTTTACTTTAAAGCTCGTTTTCCAAAGGTACCATTTCGGCGTTTTAGCGCTTTTTAAACCGACTTCAAAAAAGGAGGAGATTTCTCAATTCGACCGTATATTTTTTTTTTTTTTTTTTTATGTGTGTTCGCGGATAACTTCGTCGTTTATGAACCGATTTTGATGAATCTTTTTTTGTTGGAAAGGAGATATTCCAGCGGTGGTACCATGATAAGGAAACCAGGATCTGATGATGGCATCCCAGAGAAATCGAAGGGAACCTTCGAAAATCGTAGGGGCGACTAGTGCGTTTGTAATTTTTTTCATTAACTATTTTAAAGCACTACTATTTTATGAAGGTCTGGAGTCGATCTGATGATGGAGCCGAAAGACAGTCGAGGGAACTCCTCAACGATTTACAGCAATTACCTGGTGTTTGGGTTTGATTAATTTGTATTGATGAGAACTTTACACCTAGATGGGTTGTGACTGTCATTAGGGGTCTGATGATGAAGACGTAGGACAGTCAAGGGAACTCCTCAACGATTTACAGCAATTACCTGGTGTTTGGGCTTGATTAATTTGTATTGATGAGAACTTTACAACTAGATGGGTTGTGACTGTCATTAGGGGTCTGATGATGAAGACGTAGGACAGTCAAGGGAACTCCTCAACGTTTTACAGTAGCTACCTTGTGTTTGGGCTTGATTAATTTGTATTGATGAGAACTTTACACCTAGATGGGTTGTGACTGTCATTAGAGGTCTGATGATGAAGACGTAGGACAGTCAAGGGAACTCCTCAATGTTTTACAGTAGCTACCTTGTGTTTGGACTTAATTCATTTCTATTGATGAGAACTTTGCACCCATATCGTTTATAAGTGCCATTACAGGTCTGATGATGGAGACCATAGGCAGTCGAGGGAATTCTTCAACGATTTACAGCAGTTACCTTTTGTTGGGCTTACTTCATAAGGTTCAATATGCCAAAATGTTCATTGGTATGGCGCCACTAAAAATCGTGAAATAAAATTATTTTTATAAAAAAAAAAACCGACTTCAAAAAAACCTGATGCACTAAAAAGCCTGAAATAATATTTCTATTACCACCTCTGCCTACCCCTTCGGGAAAACCAGACGTGATGGTGTGTTATCGAGTATTTGAAGTCGGTGCCAATCTTGGTATGCCAAGTCTACCTACTATAAAAGTAAGAAGATAGATTGGCACCGACCCCAAATACTCGATAACACACCATCACGTCTGGTTTTCCCGAAGGGGTAGGCAGAGGTGGTAATAGAAATATTATTTCAGGCTTTTTAGTGCATCAGGTTTTTTTGAAGTCGGTATTTTTTTTTTATTCCTTTCCACTGACGGTATGTTTTCTATTCAGATTATGAATTCCGTGTCTGAATTCAGAGCGTTATTCCGGTTGTCTGCGTCTAGCCTTAGTTGGCAGGAACCATTCTCGACGCTTTGTTTTAATTAGCTTATAAATTAATTTATTAAAAAACAATTATAAATACACGGTCAAAAAGTATTTAACATGTCTTAGGAGTAACATAAAAACTGACAGGTTACCTACTCAACTACTGAACTGGTTCAGTATAAACAGGAACTAATTCCGGATATCTATAACCTAGCTCTTAAAAAACATAATTGGCACCGACCAAAAAGTACAATGACACAAGTTTTTGCGTTCATCCGGAATGGTTCGATCTTTCTTTGAATTAAAATTGGTGCTGAGAACATACCACAAAAACGGTCTACGTCAACCACTGGCAGTCCCCAGGCATCGATGCGCTCCAGTAAATATAAAGGTAATTATAATAAAAAAGTGCTCACCCACCAGTTAGAGGAAAATTCTTCCATTTTGTTACTTTTTCGCAATACTGACCTGAAACAAAATTTGAACAAAAAGTTTAAAAGGTTTGTTCAGAAAACATGATAAGTACTTATTAATATTGTAATAAGTATTTCTAAACTCGGTTCCAACTTGAATAGAGAACATGTCTTGATTCTGACAAAAATGATGACTTCAATTAATAAAATTGAACGATTTTTACTCTGTTACATAAAAATACTTGTCAGTTAATATAATACCTAATCTTCTTCCACAACATAAGTTGCTGGTTTTCAGCTATAGAGCTGAGCTAATAGCTGGGTTTTGATAGCAAAGACTGGCTCCAAAAAGACTGTGCTTATACTTTTTATACAACGCTATATTGTTACGCCGAAAAATGTAGTGTAAACACTAAAGTATCGATAATAGAGCACGAAAATTTACGTCAATCCTATCATGAGTAGCTACAGTTAGGAGTCCCACCAGATATTTCCTTCTTTTAAGTATTTTCACTGATAAAATTATACATAGCAGGACGTATTATAATGCAAATAAATGCGCAATCATTGGACTATTTAATATAGGTTAGGAAGGCGCAGCGGACTAGCGAGCAGCCCGACCAGTTCGACAGATCGACATTAAAGATTTACATAGATTAGAAAATTATTCACAGTTTTCCCCGAGCTACTGTTGTTGGTAATTCCCTATAAGGGCTTGGAAAATAGCCTATGTTTCATAGAAACTTGTGAAACTTGATTATTCATTATTAATGTTTATCTTAATTTCTTGTTGGAAACCTAGTTCCTTTGAAAACTGTTATCACATTAGAGATTTTATAATAAATAATAAAGTATTATTTTGTTACCACTTTTCTGACCTGATTCCGAACGAAATCAAATCACTCCATAGTTACACCATAGAAAAACTTGTTTTTAATAAAATATTCACCATCATCAGCCCTAAGCTATAACTAGAAATATTAATTTAAATAAAATTAATCTGAATTGAAATCAAATAAGGTATAAACGTGGCACCATTTCATATCGAGTAGATGCGTCCATATAGCGCGCATGCCTCACCCGAGCACTCATATTATGACATTGTGTCTATACGTTCCAACGTCAAAACTGATTGCTCGGGCGAGGCATGCGCCTGATGAAGACGCCGCCATTACTTAACTGTCATCATAATTTCAGATTTACTCGTTTATTCGATATTAAAAAGCTGATCAAATGGGACATTTAACATGGATGACAAATAAGGCTTAATTTAGAATTAATGTTATGATAAAATATTTATAACGTAACAAATTATTTCCTTTTCATATTGTAATTGAACGGTGGCGTTTAATTATTTAGGGCTTACCATATTAAAAGATTACGTAAAAATATTACATTCTATTAACATTTTCGGTAGGTATAAGGGTAAATCCACCTAATTAGATGTGTCCATATGGCGCGCATGCCTCACCCGAGCACTCATATTATGACATTAAGTCTATGCGTTCCGACGTCAAAAGTGAGTGCTCGCGCGAGGCATGCGCCTGGTGAAGACGCCGCATATGATTATTTGCACGATCATTATTACAAGATCTAAAGCTCTACGAAAAGGTAGGTAACAAAACTGGATAGTCTTATAACTTTTTTTACTCAAGCACCGGTAACAGGCATGTCGTATATCTACTGCGGTTTCTTTATTTCAATTAGAACACAAAGTAACACACAAGAAAACGTATGTTTCTAGTTTCAAGGCGTATTAGAAATACGTAATCAAAAAATGAACTAGACCGCAAGACACGAAACCTGAGTACTTGATCTAATATGACAACTGACCATGATATACAGTGAGATTTAAATAGATAAACAATGTGTTAATGCCTGCCTGCTCACATAGCGTTGCTGTTTGAAAATGTATACAATTATTATTTTGAAAAGAGTAACCATTGAGTTTCTTGCCGGCTCTTCTCAATGGAGGCAACATTACGAACCGGTGGTAGCGCTAAAATATTGTTTATTTTGACTATTTATAAATGCTTTTTGAGCTTACATGTATAAATAACTTTTGACTTTGACTTTGATATATCAATAGGAGACACAATACCTAAATATGTATAAAAAGTTAGGAGTCTAGTATATCTAAACGACGATAAAAATCCCTACATAAGTAATTTCAAACATGAAGCTAGAAATAATAAATATTGCATGAGTCCATATCAACAAAATGATTCGCTTAATAAAATTTAATAGAAAAGGAGAATTGGGAGCATTCAGATCCCAAACAGACGAATGTCCTTGCCCAATCCCTGGACAGTCCGAAAATAGGGTAAACAAAAAAACATAATATACCTATATTTCCGCACTGTTGACGCGGTTTTTTTTTACGTTGCAACATTGAGGTATGAGGCAATCCTCCTTTTGTCATCGGTACGTCATGGAAACGGGAGCGATATTTTTTTAAATCTGTTGTTTTAATTTAGTGACCAATTTATCTGGGCCTCGAATCTCTTAAGACGGTACAAGCAGCTAACGAGGCATTTTTGGAGGCTATCTCCTCTCAGACGAGTGGGGTTAAAAATTTTAAAAAAATATATCACCGTATTTACTGAACCCTAATTTAATTTAAATTTTAAGCAGGATAAAAGTGTTACATGCTCATTTACTATGTGAAAAAAAATACCAAAGTGTAGCAGTTTTCAAATTTATATTTGTATCTTCTTCCAAACGGCTCGGCTTTTTTTTTCACCAAAAGATGGAGAAAGATAATACCTAAAAAAACTCGGTTCGATTTTGGTGATGCAATAGTTTTTCACGTCACAATTAATGATTTTCGATATTTTCGCAAAAAAAAGTGGGCGGGGTTAGTGCGCTCTCGACCAATCCAGACGGCGAAAACGCTCGGCCGGGAAGCGGGGCCTTAACAATTGTCCATTGCAAAACAACCGCGGGGCGATTGCGTAACTTTTTCGTCAATGTTTCAATTGGTTTCGATCATCCTGTGTTGCTTTATCAATTGAAATTTATTTATTGAAATCGGGAAGAGTGAACTCTAGACTCATCCGGATTTCAATTAATCAAACACGTCATGACGAAAAAGTTACACAATCGCCCCGCAGGTCTCTAATATTAACCTCGTAAATTCTTGGCGGTCGACATGTTCTCGGCTTTCTGTTAGCAGTGTTTTCAGGCCGACAACATGCCGACTGCCAATAAATTGCGATTTACAATGAATAAAAGACCAAGATTAGGAGTCACAATTGACAAGACAATTGTTAGGAGACTCGAGGCCCGGGTCAGTTGGCCGAACTGGAATGACAATAGTATCCTAGATAAACGTGATAGGTAGTCTAGACGCAGACTTTATAATTACCCAGTGTAATAAATTTAAATTCGCGACGCGGTCGCCTTTTGTAACAGGCTTAAATAATAAATGGAGCGTGACAATCTTTTATGTCTATTGCTGTTTCATATATACTTTACATTACACTTTTTATATAGCCCATTAACTGTCCCACTGCTGGGCAAAGGCCTCTCCTTCTCTCCTCTATAAATGCCGATCCTGCGCCATTTGGTGCCACGTACCGAACCGCAACTGTAATATGAGTAGCAAGCACAATTATCACAGTTTCCATCTATTTTCCACCTAACAGGCCGTTTGATTCGAACTAATCCTGGCAGCTAGTAAATCTGACAGCAACATTGGTCCCGTAGGTATGCTTCGATGTCCCCAGAATAAAATGCATTCATGCAATGCATTTTGTCCCGTCCACCCCGCCGGAGTTATGCATAGAATTTTACAATTTTCGAACAAAACCATTTCTATCTATCCTTCTATCCATCTATACTACTACTACCATAATATAAGAATTATCCATAGATATAAGAACTACATAAAAATGGGCCTGCCTCATGCAGATTCGAGAGCTTAAAATTGATTTCATAACCCATTTCCTGAACCTTTTCCAAACCCCACTTCCAAAGCAATCCTCACCCAATTTCAATTTCATCAAAAAGTTTATATTTATAATGTTATCAAAATAAGCTCTTGAGTCTCCACATCAACCTAATAATGCTGTGGTTAGTTCGGGACCAGTATAAGTAACGTTGGGGTAACTTGGACCTCTTGACCGTACTCACGTGTTAACAGTTTCTTGGAAACTACAGCCATTTGAGGACATAAAGGGACATACTGTGACACATAATTCGAACAAACCTACTATTACAAAACTGTTCAAGTAGCGTCTAATTGCGTGAGAAGTACATTTTTGAGGAACTCTGGTAAGGATAACTATAGTGATATGTTTCAAATCAGTGAGGATCACCTATTACAACATAAAAATGATCCTCGTAATGTCTAGATTAATGGCTGAGAATACCATTAGATCGCAATTCAATGAGTCAATGAGTGCGTCGACATCAAGCGCATGCCACGCTCTGGTACTTGGTTTCCCGAGCACTCAGTTTTGACGGCGCAACGCATAGACGTAATGTCATAATATGCCGGCTCGGGCGAGGCATGCGAGGTACCTGGACGCACCAAATGAGAAATTTGACACACTATTCGAAAAGTTACAGCTAGTGACGCGAAGTCGTACTTAATGGAAGGGTTTCGTGGGAGTTCCCTGCAAGTCACCTACACTGTTTCAACTCTACCTATCCAATTCCAGTCGCCTAGCTGTTGCCCCGCTGGCAATTCTATAAGTCCCATAAACTGCCCATAGGCTGCATCTATGCATGCCTCGCCCAGGCACTCAGCTTTGACGTCGGAACGCATAGATAGAAATAATATCATAACATAAGTACTCGGGCGAGGCATGCGCGTGATGTAGACATAGCCATACTGTAAACCTCTGAACATTAGCTTCTAAGTCTCATCTTATCCAAAGAGACTACTTGTTCAAAACTTGTTAACTATTGGTAAAACCATCATGTAATACCAACACGACAACACAAAAACATTGTTAAGTCAGTGTTAACTCGACAGTTTACAAACAATTTGCTACCATGACGAAATTGGCGGTGGCACAAACATCAAAGCTCGTTCTCATCGCATTGTTTGGTGTTGCATCACGACACGATGCGGACCACCGGCACCGCGCCGCCATGCCTGCGCTTGCGCACCGCTCTGCGCGTGAGCTGATCAATCATTCCGATCGATCACACGATACGAGCAGCGGTTCTCAAGATATAGGTACCCAAGCAGAAATAAATTATTGGCCACTTAGTACAGTAGCTTGTACGTCTATGATGTTTCAAACATAAGCTAATATCTCTTAATTACGAGTGTCCATAATAAAGAGAGCTCAGCTTACGTCGGATCGATACCATAGGCGTGCAGGCGACCGTACCAATAGTAACAATACTTCATTCAAAGTAAGTAAGTAACTAACGGCCGAATACTCAAAGGCTACTTAAATATTTAAGTCCCACTTTGCAGTTTAAGACGTCGTTATCTGTCATTTTTTGCATGGCGCATCAAAGTTAAAGGGTTATTACACCTTCCTAAATTTAGAACCTAATTTAGAAAGCTTCTAATTCAGTCAGTCATAGCTTCTAAATTTAGGATTCTAACTTACTAAATGCGATTACGCTTGCCTAAATTCAGTCACGACTAAATTATGTAGCCTAAATTTAGGAAGGTGTAATAAGCTCATTAAGCAGCCCTCAAATTTAATTTGCGTACGAGTATTCGGCCGTAAGACCACGTGACTCGCAGAAAACCAATGTTTGTGATTGATGGACCGTCTTTGGCAAAGTAGAGGCTTGTCCAGTAGTGAAATTATTCCAACGGAAGTAAGTAGGTAGGTACTAAAGCGAACATGTAATTGTAGAATTAAACAGTAAAACTTGGGGCTTCTAATCATCAGTTAGCAAAACCGAACATCGCTCAATAACGATAGCCATGATCGCCAGGAAATAAAATAACATGATGCTTAAGCATTGATGTATTATTTGAGAAGATATGATACCTTCTAACATCCACATCACAATCGCAATTCAACAATGTATTAACCTACTTAATTAAGTGCCTATATATCCGAAGGAATTATTCACCAGAAAATGAGCCGTATTGGTAATGCTAACATGTTTTCAACACTATTTATCGGGTGCGACTGAGTCGTACTGGGTCTATGGACTCCATTTAGTAGGACAAACTATTTCAGACAGTCACGTGTCTCCCTATCTCTTGGAAACGTCTTTGCGCTGTAGTAAATCAGAATTGCTCAAAAGAAATTGCAAACGTTTCTAAGAATCTAATTAAAGCAATAAAAAAGTAATTCGTGACGAGACATCAAGTGAATCAAGACCATGTTTGTCTGTCCTAGTTAGCTTTCCACAAATAACTGCAATTTTGTTAACCCCCAAAGATTTAACTTCAGATTTCCTGGTATTAGAAAATCTAAACCAATTTTCGTAAGTCATGTGGAATCCACCAACCCGCACTGGGCCAAGCGCTGCGGCTTATGGCCTGAACCCCCCTCACACAAAAGTCCTTATTTCATATTGTTTACAATAGAATGGACTATTCCAAAACTGACTAAAATACGAACCTTACCTAAGTAATAAAAGTAGCCTATAATATACTATTATACAAACGAAGTTCTTTTGGAATCATAATGACAAAATAATTATGTAGACCAGGGGGGTTACTTTGGAAAACGAAACGAAAGCTTCGGCTGACGGATCGTCCGAAGTACGGATTCGATGATCGTGATTTGACGTTTCTTCTTTCGTGGATCCTACTCTGAAAGTAATAATAATAATAATATCCTGGGACATTTTTGTACACACGGTTACCTGATCCCAAACTAAGCAGAGCTTGTACTATGGAAACCAGATAACTGATATTACTACATATACTACTTTTTTATTTGTAAATACATACTTAATATACATATACACCCAGACTCGGGACATACAGACATGTTCATGCACACAAATGCATGTCCCGGGTAGGAATCGAACCTACGACCTGCAGCGTGAAAGGCGCAGGCGCAGGTTATTTGGCATTTACGATTTCAGCGTTTGACATGGTTTTGATCGTAAATCGAATCCGTAATTCGGATCCGTAACACTTTCGGAGTAGGAAATCGCCCGATCCGTCAGCCGAAGCTTTCGTTTCGTTTTTCAAAGTAACCACCCAGGCCCCGAAGTCGCTTGGCCATTGCCATTGAGCTGCCATTGTGATCGACCCTCTCATTGGTCGGCCGACCGGCTGATCGGCCTCTGCTTGGTCGGTCAGAATCAACCGACCAATCAGAGAGTCGATCACTATCGCAAAACGCCATAGTGGAACTAAAATGTCTAAGCGACTTAGGGCCCAGGTAAGTGTAGGCTTGACCTAGGATACTTCTGAATTTAAGAAACATTCTAGTCGATGGAATACGACTATTTAGCTAAACATCTCCAATTACAGCCTCGTCAACAGACATTGGAGATGATTTGATAGTTTTCCCCTCCAACAGACCCATTTTATAACCCATTCGTTATATTGCAACAAACAATTTTAATTAAAGAAAAGCATACTAACTAATGCTAGACAAAGAACTAAGCATCCAACAAGTAGGTTAACAATTGAATATTTAAACTGCTGGAAAATGCTAATAGCAGTTCTGTCTGGGAACTGTAATGCGAAACCTGAGCGATTAATTGTGGAAACAATGGAAGCTAGTTTTATGGGACTCCTGGGGGCTTACCACAAGCTCTTATTGCGATTCAATTATAGGAACGTTTTAACGACGTTTCTTATTGTCATGACAATAAGGTACGTCATTGCACAAAAAGTCGCTGAAACGTTAATACGTTCCTGTAATTGAATCGCAATAAGAGCTTGTGGTAAGCCCCATGTTTACGATGTTAAGTATTTTGCGAATAAAACCGTTTAAGATATATTGCTAAAAATAATTAGCAAGTGGGATTCTCAATTAACTCTGGGGTATGGTTGTTGCAGCGTCTGCCCTTTCCCTTGTGACTTACGACATATACCGGCAGAATTTTGCAAGATTGCATTATGGACACATCGGACACTATAGAGAATAGCACAAAATACAATAAATACATTGAAAATACATTAAGATACAAAAAAAAATGTTGAAAATCATAACGCAACATTGCATTCGCTAAAAAGAAATTCAGAAAGGGTAATAGATTCAATTGATTTTGAAAAAAGGGACACAGCCTGTGTTGTTGCACCAGATGCTAGTGTCGCTTCTAATGCTGTGTGTCCACTGGCAAGTAACTTCCGCAATTTCTTGCAGAAGTCACTTGCCGACGTGTTTCCACTGACTGCAACTTTACACAACCGTGTACATGTGGGACTTGCAGCAAGTTCGGCAAGTCGCAGAAGTCCACTTGCGTGAGTGTTTACACATTGGAAGTCGCTTGCGCAAGTAAACTTTTGCAAGTTTTCTTGCCAGTGGACACACAGCATAAGGAACAAATTCTAGGAAGTAATGTCCGATGGCAAAATAATCACCTGATTTCTTAAGGGTCTGTTGTAAACTCCTGCGGTCGTATGTTTGTTCAAAGACGGACTTGAGAAACGCTGGTCGTTGTTTCAAATATCACTATTTTATTGTACGTTAATTGATGATGCGGGCCGCTGAGTGTGCCACGTCTGTCTGCAGACAATAAACACCCGTTTAATGGGCCGATACCATCGGAGCACCGACCTAGTTGCACACTACGTGGTGGTTAAACGACACGATGGGGCTTGGAAATTGATTCGGAATTGCCAAAATGTAGGATTTTTCGTGTTTCTTTTTAGAGACACGTAGCGAAACCCTTATGAATGAAAGAGAGATTATATCTTGGACTTATTCCTAATTTAGGATTATCTTCAGTCGTCTCCTAACCGTGTTAAATCAGACCGATAATTCTCACAAGGTCAAACAGACGCCATTTTTTTGATATCAGATATAATTCGGATTTTGATGTCCTGTGGAGAGATTACTTAATGTTGTCCTGATTACCTATCTTGCTGTTAAAATCATTTGCAGAGCAGCTATAGTAGAGTTGCAGAGTTTCTTTTTTATATCGAAAACAAACACGTCCACAATGTAAATTTTAATGCGTCTCTAACCAATTAAGTACGAAACAGTAGAATTTCAATCAGTCCCAAATTGTTTTCTTAGAAAGGTTTAACATTCATTCAGTTCGTCAATTATGGAACAAATTATCGTCTCAAAGCTCAAATGAGGCAATATTTAAACAAACCACATATGCACCCGCTGTCATCGAAGCCGACAGTTTCTCACACACTATTAGGTAACAAAAGTAGCGGTATGTTTAATTCATGACACATTATAAATACACCTTCGAGCCACAAAAAGGCATCATCCTCAGGGCTGCCAGTCGGGTTTATGCTCTAAGGAATTCTCTTATTCAGGATGTCTTTAGATTTATAAACGCGCATCTGAGATTTAAAGCGCCCTTTAAAGATCAGTGGCAACCTTTTTCTATAAACTTTTTTTGGAATCAACAAGTTTGTGATATGGCACGTCGTCTGATAGTTTTATTTTATAGACTTGCACTGAAATGCTATTTATGTCCTGACAAAAAATCTTACAGAAAATCGGCGTAATCTAGCTATTTCATACGACGAGTGAGAGAGCCGTAAGCCCAACATTGTCCTTCCCCTCCCTCCGTGGCACTTCCCTTCAGGTGATCAACGTGCGAGCGTTTATTTATCTAGAAGCTACGGTAACTGCTTAACATCAGACCATACGCTTGTTTGCCACCTTATTCACATAAAAGAGGGGCTGGTAGCCCTAACCCCCTAATGCTAACTCCATTCTGGTAAAGCTCTGCCCGATAATGCGCAAGACGGAAGCGTAGAGAGAATACGAACACCTAGACGTTCCTCGTAAAAGCCTTATTTATCGTAGACTGTGTTGGAGCACCATTATCGTTGAAGTATAGGCGCATGGTGACGTGACTGCACTCCCGATTATGTTAAGCATATCTGCTTGTCTGGTTGTAAATCAAAATGCCGGTAGTTATTCAGTGGTCAGATAAAATCTGGTATTAAAAGCTTTGGGATTAACACTTATAAATAAAGGAAATGGGATAGGGTAGCAATTCATTCTCTGATTTCCTAGCCAGTGAAATGTGATTTTTTGCAAAATTGTTGATAATTCTGCTAGAAAATCAGGAAACTGCTTTACAGAATTGCTATGTGGCCTATTCACGCGCGCTGTAATACCTACTCTCACTTTTCTAATACAATAGATAATTAAAAATCAAACTAGTAATCGAAGACATCACCAAGAAAAAGGGAGACATGCGACTGTCCAAAGTATCCTACTAAACGGATCCATGGACAAACTAAGACTTACTCGTTCGCGGAAACCTAATGTTGAAAAAATGTAGGTAATGCCAAATCTCCTCATAAATAATACGCATCAAAATGCCTTTAAGTTGATTGTAGAATTGCTGTAACTGTAACTGATGTGGGATTATTGCTGCATGTGGTAGTGCGCTAAGCACAAGTTTGGCGATTGCAATGTTAGGAAGTACTATATCTGCTAAAATAGTACATCAATGTTAGTAACAGTATGTATGCAATCAAATCTCATGGACGGTCGCGGTCGCGTGCCAATCAATGTCGAATGCCGAACCACATAGTAACAGGCTAGTAATGATCTCGGTTCATCTGGTTTCAATCACATGCTATTCACAAGTCACATGGCTCGATTCAATAGGTATCGGTGGCACATGAAGATTAAGCCCGCGTCTCGTAAAACGTTTTACTGCCTATTTGTTTACATTTCTTTGCATGTGCAATATTAAAAACGCAGAAATGCTAACTTAGTAAAGGTACTTTGATTTTCTGAAATAAATTGAATTCGCTCTAAGCGACACACTCTTCTAAGGATTTCTTAAAAATAACAATTTAATGTTCCCTAGAGGGCTAAAAAGGCCACATAGCAATTCTATAAAAGCAATTCATTTCCTGATATCCTGGCCAGAATTCTAGAAATTCAACTTAATTTCCATGAAATGCTATTTATGTAATAGTGTGTGATCATTTCACAAAAAAAAATGCGGAATTGCTAAGGATGTCGGCCAGGAAATAAGGAAATGAATGGCTATGTGGCTTGTACAGCCCCGCAGGTAGTATTTTTGCTGTCCGATGCGTTCGATTTTCAAATATACATAAACTACAAAATTTCCGGTTTGATAACTTAAAAAATATCGATGCTGTGTACATTTAAGAAAATGTTTAATTTTAATATTATCAAGCGAAGCGTGTCCCAAATTTCGCCGGCGATATTCCAAACGGCTGCACTTAGCGAGATACAAAATACCCTCGCGGTTACGACGAAACACCATCAGCCGCTATATTAACACGAGGTACACTCATAAATTTTTATATGCGCTGGCAACACGTCACGGCGTCATGATGCGCGCGTGTGAACGATGGCAACACACGTCGGGCCGTTATTTTTGGCGGGAGACAACACTGCGTGACAGCCTTGCAAACAAGACCGCGTATTCGCACAGTACATGCACGATTTGAAATATTATGTTTTGTATCAACATGCATGATACGACTGACGTGATGTAATAATTTAGCGGATATGATACCTTCTTACATGGCAATTACTAAACTTGTGCTCAGCGCCACATGCGGCGAAATTCACACATATGATACTAACTTATTAAATACGTAAGAAGGAATTATTCACCAGAATATGAACCGTATTGGCAATAGCGACGCGACATGTTTTCAATATTATTTTCTGAGAGCAACTAAATTGTAATGTGTCCATAAGCTCTGTTTAGTAGAATAAACTATTATTTTCATCTAACTATCATGGCACACGTCTCCCTCTTTATTGCTAATGTCTTTGAACGGCTGCCTGATTTTCCTCGTATTTTCATGTAGGTCAGGTTTCGGAAAGCACGCTGTAGTACGTTTTTCTTTGACGATCTGTTAGCGCCTCGTTAGAGTCGCATTAGCTAAACTTTTAAACTCTCTCTTACGCATTACGCTCTTGAAAATCAGTTTCACTTACTACTTATGAAACAAGATAAGTACATAAACTATACGATTTGATTATTTATTCAGCAATAATATCGTTTTTTAAAGTGACCTTGAGTATTAAAGAATTATTCAATTATCTGTGATTAAAGTTTTATTCTCATTAAACATGATATGGTTCAGCTAACCAACACGAGTCCCACTTAAATATCACCTTTATCTAGATAAAATTAAAACCTAATATCGAATACAATACTTAAATCGTTGACCGAAGTAAATTGATACCGTGGGACAAACAAGCATCAATCATTTGGAAACTAGCCGTTTAATAGGGTATAGACAACCGCCGATATTCGTTAGAGCTTTAATTACCAGTTAATGGTACAACAAGCTATTATTCCAATGAAGTTATTAACTCATTGATTATTATAGGAAATGTGAATGGAAATGCTGGTGTAATTACAAAGGAAAGGCTAAGAATGCTATTACTTGTTTACTGACAAATTAAGTTGTACCTAAAGAGAAACAACAAAACAACACTACATGCCCACCACACAAAATGTGCGTATCGCATCGCCCACATCAAACCACGTCCAATGGCGGTTGTAGTTTTCCAAAATATCGAAATAACTTTTTCAGTTTCTCGGCCTCCGAATATCAGTTATTGGGCGAAAGAATTAAACTCTTAGAAACTCTTATAAATGTGCTTATCGCATCGCCCACATCAAACCACGTCCAATGGCGGTTGTAGTTTTCCAAAATATCGAAATTACTTTTTGAGTTGTTCGGCCTCGGAATAGCAGTTTTTGGCAAAACAAAATTAAACAATTAGAAACCCTTATTAATATGCTTATCGCATCGCTCACATCAAACCACCTTCAATGGCGGTTGTAGTTTTCCAAAATATCGAAATTTTGAGTGTTTCGATCTCCGAATAGCAGTTTTTGGCCGAAAAATTAACACTGTTAGAAACTCTTATCAATATGCTTACCGCATCGCCCACATCAAACCAAATCCAATGGCGGTTGTAGTTTTCCAAAATATCGAAATTACTTTTAAAATTTTTCGGCCTCCGAATAGCAGTTCAGCAGCAGTTTGGCTAAAAAACAATTCTGCAAAAGCAATCAATTTATCTGATTTTCTAACAGAATTCTTAGTAATTCCGGCAGATTTTAGTAAAATGATCACGACTGGCGAAAAATGTGACTATTTCACGGAAATTTAGCGGAATTGCTATGGATTCCGCTAGAAAATAACAAAAATGAATTGCTTTTGCGGAATTGCTATGTGGCCTTTTCAGTCCTGCAGTATTCACAACAAATATACTTTTGTAGAAATGTAATAACGACGTCTCAGTATCATTTGTGAAGCGTTAAGTCCATGTTTTCACAAACGAGCTCCGTGTCAAGAGAGATTAGTTATGTCAGATTTCTTATCACGGCTGATAACATAGGGGCACGCTAGAACTGGGACGAAGTGGCATACCTACTAAAGAGTATTTAGATTTTAGATAGCTAAATATTTAAGAGGAGGGTTCGAAATTTGGTTGATTTTCTATTCTACTGTTTCTTTAAGTAAGTATGTGGACTAGGAATCTTATATTTAGATGTATGATTTTTGACTATATTATCTTGAGTATCTTTAAATCCAAATCACGATTTGATGAAATTTTCTCGATAAAAAAAATTTATGAAATGAGCTCTAATTATTTACAATTTTCCTTGCTCCCACGATGTTTTTACGATTTAGATCACGAAATTATTTCTAAAACATAGCAAATAATGATATCTAAACTACCCTTCAACCATATTTTAATTCATGAAGTAGTTTTTTTTTAATTCAAGTAAATGTGGTTTGGCGCTTACGTTGTTTATTTCCGAGCGCGCGCACAATATCGCCATCTCACATTTTAAGTACTTGAACTAACCATGTCTCTCTCTAACTTTGTATTGTCAGTGTCCGCTCGGACTTGTTCGACGTCGGACCTGTGAAGGATTTTTTAAAAAATATTACGAAAAAATATTACGGTCGTGCCACATTACAGGTACAGTACAGTATTTACAGTCCGCCGACGCCTATGATAAATAAATAAATATCCTTGGAAATTCTTTTACACATGACTACCTGATCCCAAACTAAGCAGAGCTTGTACTATGGAAACCAGATAACTGATATTACTACATATACTACTTTTTGTTTGTAAATACAAACTAAATATACACTTAATTACACCTAGACTCGGGACATGCGGACATGTTCATGCACACAAATGCATGTCCTGGGCAGGAATCGAACCTACGACCTGCACTGCAGCGTGATTTTCGTTTGCTTTTCCTTGTCTTGTGTAATTTCTTTTCATCTCTTGTCATTTTGTGTCATCTCTTGTCATTTCATAGTTATTCGTGTCATTTCTGTAAAAACTCCCTATTTCGCTTACTGTTATATACTTGCAGCATGGTCTTGGGCCGACAGTGGGAATACATTGCTTGTCAAAACAATGGAGTCGCTTTATTGCGTTTGTTGTAGGTATGGATGGGCAGGTAATAAATATATCATACATCAATAAATTATCGTAAAAAATAACATTACAGATATGGATAGGAAAATGTTTGTCCGTCCTATTCAATCTATTATATTATAAACGAAAGTAACTCTGTCTGTTACCTTTTCACGGCTAAACCGCTGAACCAATGTTGATGAATTTTGGTATGGAGATAGACTGGGTCTTGGCGGAGAACATAGGCTACTTTTTAGGGTTCCAAAGGGTGCTAACGGGACCCTATTACTAGGCCTACGCTGTCCGTCTGTCTGTCTGTCCGTCTGTCAGCGCGGGCTGTATCTCACGAACCGTAACAGGTAGAGAGTTGAAATTTTCACTGAATGTGTATTTCTGTTGCCGGTGCAGAACAAATACTAAAAATATAATAACATTTAAAAATAAATATCAAGTCTCAAACTTGATATTTTTGATGTGTTTATTCTACGGTGGTACGGAACCCTTTATGTGCGAGTCCGACGCCTTCAGATCTTATGAATGTTTTCTTGAAATAAATATAGTGTATTTTAAGTAATTAACTGGCCAACCCTCAGGTCCTACCTACCATGTTAGGATCTTTTTCGTTCTAGCGGGTGTAAACCGTGATTTAACGAGTTAATGTGATAATTTTTGTATTTAAATTATTCAATTCAATGTATTTGTTTCAGACATAGTCCAATATTGATTATTAAAATTATTATAATTTCACAATAAATATAAAACAATAAATAAAAGTAAAATTAAATTTAAAAAAATAAAAAAATATTTTTTATTTTTCATGTTTTATCATTAAAATACAATATAATATAACATAAATTAAAATAAAATACAATAAAATAAAAACCTACCCCTAATTAAACAAATACCGTCCGCGTGGGATACTGGCTGCATGTCCTCCCTGTATTCAAGCTGTTCCTGTTGTCAAGCGAATTTTTTGAGCAAGGAAAGAGCCAGCCCTCTTGTCACCTGTGGCGGTAACCAGTCTAAGGGTGATTTTGATAGATAAAAAAATAAAGATAAAAAGATAAACAATAAATAAATGCATGGTTAAATCAATAAAATTAATAAAAACAGAAAATTAAATTAAAAAATAAATTAAATATGGTAAAAATAAATATTATGACACCGCTGATGACTTCATGATCGGCATCGAAGTTAAGTACCAAAGTATTCCTTTGCCTACGAAACATGAAAAAGATACTCATATCCGGCAGTCAGTCACTGACACAGAGTATGTACATTTTTACCCGACTACGGTGGGCGGAGGGTTATGATTTTGACCGATATGTATGTATGTTCATCTGCTCCCGTATAACGTCCAAACTATTTTTATCATAATAATTTGACTAATGAGATATCGTTGGACGCGTCTGGATCGTCCGCTGGTTATAGGCTATTATACGATCGAAATATTTTTATACGTATCTATCAGCATATTGTAGGTATCGTTTGTCTTCTTTTGACTTACTTTGTCTTCAGCAATAAAAACAACATAGAAATTAAATTATTTTTTTCAAATACACTCGACATAAAAATCCCATATAAAACGAAAAAAATATATTTGAATATTTTCATCCATTTCATCTATTTTAAAAGGTGCACTGGGACATATTATTTTAATTGTACGAATTAAACAATATTGTTCCTTCAAAAAATAACTATACTATAGTCTACTCCATAGCTGTTCTGTCCTAGCTAAGCGAGAGGGATATATCCTTCGGCAGCTCACGCGACGCTAGCCACACCCCGAAACTAAAATTCATTTTTTTCTTGTATCGTCTTAAATCCGTAAATCGAACGTTGTGCAGGTTTCAAAGTCACCATCATTCATTCATTCATCATTCATTTCGCAGTATTGATGCTTGCTTAAATGGAGTGCCGAATAGCCATTGATCTAGCGGCCCTAAAACATTCTAGCACTGCCATAGGTCGGTCTTTGGACGGGAGCCGGTAATTTAACAAAGGTCGAGATCTGAGTAGATTATGCTAATATCTCCAATTTCTCGTCAACTACTTATGATCATTGACCCTTATTATGTCGTCAGTAGACAAGAGTCTTGTCACACACTATATCTCTTACTTAATGCATAGGAGAGAATGGGACAAAAACAATTTATCTCACGTTTTGTCTTGTCACGGCTAGCTATGCTACCAGTGAGAATCAAATCAAATCAAATCATTTATTTTGTTTAGGCCTACGGGGGCACTTACAAATTGTCATTTTACATTTTTCCTTAAATTCTACCGCCGGATCGGAAACGCGACCTCGACTGAGAAGATCCGGCAAGAAACTCAGCGGGCTTGTCTTTTTTACATTTTTTTTTTTAATGCCGAATTGCTTGCCTATTTCATACATTGTAGATATTACGAGCTTGACACAAAGTGTGGTTGGATTAAGTTCACATTTTGTATAAGATTGGCTCCAATTAAGTCAATGGCTGCCATAAAATAATGTCCATTGGTATCGTATCCAATGTCGTTATTTTAAACAGAACTCGAGAAATTCAGCGGCTAGGTAGTCTCCCAGTAATAGATCTAGTCGGGAAGGCAGCAAGTAAGCCGAGACCAAACTAGATTTTCCGCTAGGCTATATTTTTCTAACTAGCAACACTGACACGGAACAGTCGGCGCACGCGCAGTGTCATGACCACGAGGTTGGTAAGGTACTCACACACTGAGGCATACACAATGGTGTAACATTTGAAAAATGTTCTGATATTCTTTAGAAATGACCTAGTCTAGCTAGGATTAGCCTGCTTAGGACTAAATAACCACCAAATGGCACCACCTTTGATCAATTGCGACAAAAACAACCTGTTTCTTTGTTGGTGGTCAATTAGAAGCGCTTTTGTCGAGTAAGTGGATATCTATCCTAAGCTAAGCCACTGGATGTTGTCTGCCCATTTTTGGTCATCGTCGCGACTCCCGTCACCGCATTGGCAATTCTTCGCGGTATTGAAGGGTTACCGTGACCGCGAATACCAACGATACCAACAGAGAACAAAAAGCGACTGTAGCCTAGGGGCGAACACGTTGGGCTAGCAATCAGAAGGTCCCAGGTTCGATCCCCGGTGGGGCATGCATCACTGGATGAATTTTCATCTATGTGCATTATTTACAGTTCGCTTACGGTGAGGGAAAACATCGTGAGGAAACCTACCTATCCCTCGGGATTAGGTAATAGTCATTTCCTGTATACACGGCGACAAGGTTCACCACCTGTCACGTTGGGTTCTGACTATCTGGTGAAACGTGGGCTTTGAGTTGACTTAATACCTCCACAATGTGGTGTTGTATGGCCACTCAAGCCTCTGACTACCCCCGAATGGGGATAAAAGTCGTGACGTTATATTTATTTATTTATTTTTATTTATACCAACAGAGAATTATTCTACGCGAACAGCCAAAGACATTAGCAAGAGAGAAGATACATGTGATTGTCCAAATACTTTGTACGAGGACATCAGTACGACTCAGTCGATCGCAGAAATTAATATTGAAAACATGTCAGTATTGCTAATGCGGTTCATCTTCTGCTAAATCATGCCTTCTTATGTATTTAATAAGTTAATTGTCGATTTGCGAGTCCGATAAAATATGTGTGTGTTGCTGCATGTAATGGTGCGCTGAGCACAAGTTTACTGATTGCAATGTAAGGCGGTACGATAACTGATAAAATAATACTTTTTAAACTGGTTTCATAATTACAGTGAAAAGATATGAAAGCGAGATATCTACCAGGAATTACAGAAAGTCCCGCAAATGGACGCACCATCTACATAATACAAGCATTAGTAGTCCTTTCTTTGTTCAACGCCTTAATAAAGTATCACGGAAAACATAAAGCCTAGGAGCCGGAAAATAAGCTTTTGGGCTCTAACAAACGACACAGCGTTATTTGCGCGGAATTTGTGACTAATTAATTTAAATAATTTTGAATGTATGTAGGATTCGAACAACGGAAAATGCGTGCATGTTAATGCATGAGAAATTTTATAAGTATTTACTGTTATTAGTAAAAGTATGTGAGTACTTAACTGTTAATGCAGTACAAGCGTTCAATATATTGTTCAATGGCCGACATATTTGTAATCGATAAAATGTGATTGCCAGTAATTTAAAGGTGGTAGAGACGCTGTAGCCAATTGACTGCAACTCATAAACCTACATACGGACTAGCTCGACCGGGGTAGTACTACGTTCTCACAGAAGATTGACGTAAAGTAACTATTTTAGCTGCGTTTCGTACCTGCTAAAAATCTCTATAATTTTGGCGGTATGTTTAAAAAAGCACACGCTCGTAATCTGAAAATCCTGAATAACATGTCGATAGCAGAAAGAATACTTATAGCGTATAACCGCATGCATTATTCAAGTGGCTTGTTCAAGCTGCAAGTGAGTTTGCTGATGTCAACAGAGATACTAAACGTGTCAGCGGAGTACCGTTGTGTACCGGGATGAAGATGACACTGCACTGGAAGATAACGCAGTCTTTTTATTCGCGAAAATATGTGAAGTGTAATTCGTAAGCGTTGGAGTAATGAGGTACTTCAAAGAAGGAAGAGGTAGGTATCTCAATTCGGACCATTTTTTTTTTCTATGTATGTTAACGATTGTCTCCGGTATTTATGAACCGATTTAAAGAAAATATTTTGTTGTTCGGTAGGCTATCTCCGGATTGGTCCCATGAAAAAATAATTTCTGGAACCAACCCCTAAGGGGGTTATTCCAATCCCGAACCACTAACCCCAAAAACATTGACAACAGACCACCACGCCTGAACTTCGCGAAGGGGTAGGCAGAGTTGGTAATAGAATGCATTATTACTATTATTATTATTATTGCATTATTATGTGGTGGTGTATGGCCACTCAAGCCTCTGGCTACCCCCGAATGGGGATAAGAGTCGTGACGTTACATTTTTTTTTATTACTGGCCTTTTAGAACTCTAGGGATTTTTGGAGTCGGTTTTTGTTTTCTTTATTTTGTCTTCTCTTTTAAGTGATGCTGAGGATATTCAAATATGAGTAACTCACTTACAGCAAACCTTCTAGTATAGTTGAGAGAGTAATGATATTCATAATAACTTAGGCATTGCAATTTCAAAATAAAAGAGCATACTAGTCCGATCAGCGTCCGATAGCCCGAAGACTACATGCAAATATTCAAAACGAACCTGACTTTGACAGGTCTCAGTGCGTAAATTACAATGTACAAATGGGCCAAACCAGATAACTGCAGGTGTCAACACAGATACTGATCGTGTCAGCCAAGAACCGGTGGCAGACACGCGAGATGCTAAAGATAATGTTGTCATCCAATAAGTTGTCGGGTGAGGAAGAGGTATGCACTCGCTGGAAATGTAATGAGGATGTGGTCGGATGAGAGTCTGAGAGTCAGATGTGGGTGGCTAAAAGTTCCGCCAAATTTCTGTAAAATAGTCACGAAATTCATGATTTACCACCAGACCAAAAAAAAGTAAAAAAAAAAGTAGTAAGTAAAAAGTAGTATTATGTAGTAATATTAGTTATCTGATTTCCATAGTACAAGCTCTGCTTAGTTTGGGATCAGTTAGCCGTCTGTAAAAAATGTCCCAGGATATTATTATTATTAGATCAACTTGAACTGGGGGGGTATTTTTTATTATTTTATAGCAGCATCCTTATAAATTCCGCAAAATATTCCTAAAATTGTTATACATTTAACGCCATTCGTGAACATTTTAGGGAAATTTTGTGGAACGGCTATGGATTCTGCCACTAAATCAGAAAAAAAATATTGCTTTTGTAAAGTTGCTATGTGGCGTTTTAGCACTGTCTTTATGTACTTGAATGTTTATTAAGAACCTACAGCATGAAAATCGAGCTGCGCAGATAGAATCAAGAGGAACATTGTAAGAGCAAATGGTATAAGGAAACATAAATTGTCTTGATTAGGTATTGGCAGAAAAAAATGCAGTAAAAAATGTTATGAGTCAAGAAGAGCGGATTCAATAAAAACGTTATACCTTTTAAGATTGAAAATCTCAGTTATTGATTAGTTATTTAGAGGAATCTATTTGCTGGCGAACTTTTAGCGATCGTTTCCGACTTTATGAATCATAACTCCGATACTTTATCCCCATTGTTGTTTTAACTTGTACAACATATAAAGGATTATTGGCTTAAGACGCTGTGGACAGACTGGGATCGCATGAGAACCACAAACAAGCTAATCCTTCAGCAAATATTGGGCTACGACCATTGTTCGAAAGTGAACGCGTGCCGATTTTTTACTCGTTTTACTTTTCATACCTTTTTTTCTCGTTCACAAAAGAGTTCCCAGACATTAAAAATAATTCGATTGTTGTCTACGCTTTTTTGCCGCGCTAATATCGCTATTATTTTTTTCCAGCTTGATACCATTGTTTGATTTTTATCTGTATTGGAATTAAAACCTCTTTAGTCATGTTTTGATTTTCGGCGCTATTGTGTTTTTGTAGAGTAAGTGAGCTTATTAGAATGACAGCGGTACCGTTATTAGAATTTTATTAAGTTAAAATAATTAGTTTCCTTTCTAGGCCAAACTATTTAGAACAACATGAAATTACTTTACCAAAAAAGCTTATTTTAGTATAGTGACGCTAGTCTGTCGACCGATTGGTGCAGTGGTTTGAGCGATGGCGTTGGATGGTTGCGGGTTCAATTCCCGCTAGAAGCAAATTTCGTACTACCTTTTCGTAATTCGCCCTTGCCTTGCCTGTCACTGGGATCACCACCAGTCCATTGTATGGTAGCCATAAAACAAGCCTTGCTTAGTTTGGGCCCATACAGTATGGCGATATTTATTTATTTATTAGTGAATTTAGTGCGACGTTCGAAAAACTACTTCAATTATGTTTCCCCCTAAAACATGATTCCCTCTATGATCTCGCTCGTGATCGCGCCTAAGCTTCTAAACCCTTGATATATAATTCAGATAGTAAAAACTCGGCTTTTGTGAGGGTCCCTCCATAACTCTCCGAGGAAAAACACCTGTCGCCACAGAGAAGGATGTGTCACGGGTGTGGTATGAACAGGTAAGTAAACATTTCGAAATGTTGAGACTAACGAACACGTGTTTTGAATAAAAAATCACCTTGGTATCGCTCTGTCCTTTGAAAACGAAATGAAAGAATTTACATTATAATTTCATCTCTCATCTGAACTTGCTATAGGAAAACGAGCCAACTAGATTTCAATAATATAGGATAACTACGGATATGAACGCCAATTCTGATGTCGCCAAATCAAGTCTAGACTAAGTTACATGTGTAACTTGGTCGTCATATATCATGTATAGTTGTAACTGTGTACTTATAAAATCAGCACATTAGACGATTAGAATAGTCGAAACAATTTCATATACCTACTTGGCTATTTCTCTGATTTCGCACCAAACACATGTCCGGTAGCAAATAAAAAAAAGTATCTATATTTTCGGAGATCCAATAACTGTTGTCGGAATGTAATACATTTATCTAGTTGTGCCCTAAAATTCAAAAGCATAAGTGTAGGAACAAAAAAAATATTTACAACTTTTATGCCTAAATGTCACTACCATCAGTGTCTTTCACACATGTCCCGAAGAATATCGTATTAAATTTCAAAGAAGTCGCCGTCTGATGTAACTGTATTTAGTCCCTTGTGTTATGCCAATTATTAGGAGAAACTAATTTCATTTTTACACATACGAAACGGTTAGTTAACTTTTTAAAAATAAAATTAACTTTGTCATCAAAAAAAGGTCATTACCGTAAGCTGAGGTGGTAATGCAAATATCTCTTTAAGTGTACATGCTACTCTCATACCCCTCACCCCGCACGCTTCCGAATTGGTCAATCGACCCAGAGATGTTAAAACGGGAGGCTAGGAGCTTTAGTAAAAAAAAATATTTTGGATATTCATCTCGAAAATGACGTTTGTCACGAAAAAGTGGTCTTCGCCGTGATCGCAAGATTTTGGGTAAGCAAATCGATTTAATTTTTAATTCCACCTCTATGTCATTGGTTTTTAGGTCTACTTTTACCATTATAATATTTATTCCTTGAATATTAAATATTAATAGCATTGATAAGCAAAATAACACAAAATGTCATTACCGTAAGTGTCATTACCGTAATTTACCATCAGTTTTTATAGTGACGGTAATGACGCTTAACTGACGGTGGTGACCCTAAAATGTATTTTTACTTTTCTTGTTTTATATTTAAAAAAAAAAAATGAATATTTAGATATTATATATTGGTAATAATGTCTATAAACACCCTAATAAAAAACTATAGACTCAGAGTTTAGGTACCTATGATTATACCGAAGATTGTCAATTTTTAACCTGCAAAGAGAAATTGGCTCCAGCACGACTTCTACAGTATTTTGAGAAATTTCATGGTTACCTATATTAATTGTTTAGAATACGTATACCTCAAATTAAACTAAGACTGCATATTTTGTGTTAATAATAGAGGTTTGAAATAATACAAAGTACTAAAACACTGCAAGCAAAAAACTTAAAAATAAGAATATACTATACTACTATACTACCTATATGTTGTACATATATTCTGAAACGATATTTTGTTTTTATTTTCAGTGTATAACAATATTATTTCATTAATTTCCATAAAATCTTAGAGTTAATTTCATAAAAGATTTTTTTCATATTTTCTTAGAGTTTTTCTAATATATATATTTTTTTAAATTAAACCCAGTTAAATTTTATAATTATATTTGCACGGATATCTAAATCGGCTCTGAATGTCAATTTATAATTTAGCTAAATCTATTTTTTATAAGTCATCTTGTTTATTTTATTCTTTAGTAAATAAAATTGAATTAATTTGAACCAGAATCATAAAACAACATAATTCATGATGAACAGAACAAATTAATTTTACTTTTGATATAAAAAGCTGTCATTTTAGTAAGTAAACCTCACACGAATGTCATTACCATAAGACGAAATATCATTACCGTCACATATATAACATTTAGAGAGCTATATCTCCGATATTTATTGGTGCAATTAAGAAAAAAAAAATACCTGTCAATTATTTTTAGTCATATTTTGATTCTACATCAAAATTTTCAAAATCTAAAATTTCTCTCAATTTTTCCGAATCGTGGCGAAATCAGAGAACTGCCCACTTATTAAATACAAAACCGAAGTTAATAAAGCTTCCTAATCTGAATTTCATACCTTACTGGATGACCCGGTGAACCTCGTACCACCTAAAAATAATAAGTAATCCGAAGTGACAAATCACATACAAAATTACCAGTATCAAAGTCAATTTAGATTTATTCGATTTAACGGATGTTCTTTTGGGTTTTTCCTGATGTTCTTTATTCCTGAACAACCACAGTAATGTGGCGAACAAAACAAATTTAACGCACGGCATTTGATTTTTATATGTTTAGTTAGATTATTGAAATACTATAGTTTGTAAAGCTTTCAGCAACATAAGATGAGACTTTAATTCCATGCTACCCCTCACTCCCGACAGTAGTGATGTGACAGGGTCGGATTACGTTGACCCGCCGCGCCGTCTGTCGTCCCCGCAGACCATTTTGTTTTTGTTGAATTTATCAGCAGCATCTCTCTGACATGCCGTAACGACCGCCGTGGCTAATGACACCAGCTCAAATTATTTTCAAAATTGAGCACAGTAATGCTTTGAGCGACGATTTTGTACAGAAATCATTGGCGTTTACATCAGGCGTATGCCGCGTCCGAGCATTCAGTTTTGACGTTGTCGGAACGCATAATGTCATAACATGTGTACTCGGGCGAGGCATGCGAGGCATCTGAACGCACTGAATAGAGAGTTTGGAAGCCATTAAGGAATACAAGAAACCTGACAAATTAACATGTACTATGGAAAATTACGTAAGTAATCATAGAATATTGCAGTTGTGCGACATAAGTTGATTGAAAACCTCAAAAACATCTCAAAATGTATGAATACGCGGCGACGATCAGAATGATCCTTGTCAAAAATGGCGTCATATTATTCCTCGCAAGCCATACAAAATTGGCAAAAAGATATTAACCCAAAATAATCATAAAGTGTATTATACAAGCCGTGACGTTTAAAAGCTTACACTGCCTTTCGAGGCAAATCATCGCAACAGTTGCCCATTGCAGCTGAAGATGCCTTAAAAGACTTATCAATTTCCTTTCTTTTCGAAGACGTGTAAGGTCCAATGCGAATAACCAGATACAATATTTGCAAAGCCGGTTTCATTGACGTTTACACTCAACTTTGTTCTTTTAAAACAAGATACGATACGAGAAATTTGCATGCACGTTTGGACGGCGTTTTTTGTGCAGGAAGATGCGAAATTCCAATGTTTATTTTTAGCTGTGCACAGTTAATTTTTATACAGTTGCTTTTAAGTAAGCTCCTTTAGATTCGTTAAGCGAACTGCGGTGTTATCTTTGCTTAATTGTGAAATATTTATGTTAACTTTAGATACATTATCAAGCTCCTTTTAATGTTTAAGTATAAAGTCAGAATTTAAGTATAATTTAAGTTCATCATTCTAAAGTTCTGTAAACGTAAAAGTAGATGGCAATACACAATATAAGCTTTAAAAAGATCACAAAATAGATATATTACAAGCTCCGGATATCTAGTCCTTACTAAGATCAGCAACAAAAATAAATTGCACGCTATTTCCTCCCGACAAAATACTAAACCATCGTTATAGTCCACTAAGACATATCGTAAAATCCGAAACATTTGCAAGAAGAGGGAGGGATGGAGGGAGAATTCGATAAAAGAAACAGTAACCGCAACGAGGCGGCGAGTGGATCAGAAAGGAAATGGTCTGCGACAGGCCGTCGCTCAGGGCAGTACTCGGGCCTGAAGACGATATTGTTAGAGATGCGATACGAATATCGATAGATTACGACCGAGAATAATAGTTATATGTTTATAAACTGACTCATATGATAAGAGAAAATAGTAACATATTAACAAAGTTATACATAATAAATAAATATCACCAGACTTCAAACCAACTGTATGGTCACAAACTAAACAACTACTATGTGTACCGTACAATGGACTAGGGGCGATCCCAGTGAAAGTTGTTAAGGATCTTTGAAAAAATGAAGGAGTTACAAAGAGCTATAAAACTATAATGATTGAGTCATTTATCGTAACCAACCTCTTACGAAATATTGTAAATACCTATTGCACACTAGTTGGACACAATTTCTATAAGTACAGAAGCTGTATTTGTGGCCTTGGGGAGTAACACAATAACTCAATATCATATTATGGCAATTTACGTGTACATTAGTAACTGCAGATAGGAATCTCACGGTTATAGCGTAGTTTATTAACGATAGGAAACTTGAAATGCAAAGGTAATCAGATTGTAATCTAGATATCATTTCAAGGTTTACTGGAACTAAACGAGGCTTGATCAATGATGTCATTTTATCATTGCAACCATAAACTTAGTAATACTATGTACCTAGGTACATATTAATTGCGTCCATAAACTTAGTATTACTAGCTATGCACCTATTAACGAAGAAACGGTAGTGCCGAATGAATTACCCACGGATCTTTACAAAACTTTGAAGGGATATTAGATAGGAATATTATAAGTGCCAAAATCAAAATTAAATTCATTTCAGAACAATTTTCCAGTGTTTTGTATAACAATAGGAAGGACATTTTCAATCTCGTGTAGATAGATATTACTTAAGTTACTAAACGTAAAATCAGATGGAATGAAAGGAAATATTAACAACGGAAACGTTCAAACAACAACGAAAGTCGTTCAAACACATGGAGTTCAGTAATTACAGGAACTGTGTCGAGCTTTACCTAATATCTGGTACAATTAACATAGCATTCTACTACACCTGCGCTTGTTTATGCTAATTAAACAGTTGCACGAATTACATACGTTACGCGTGCTTTATTTCTAATTAAACGAATTCACATGAGGGAAATGAAAATCGATATCAGGTGGGGCCACCACTAGACAGCGGGGCGCCAGTAATTCAATCCGGTCAAGAAGGGAGAACGCTTATTGCCGAGCTCTTACATACATTACACCTCGGCTCGGCCCTGACTTTCGCCTGACGACGTCCCACGCCCCATATAAATTCCCTTCCTGCACAAAAGTACCCGCCCTAATTAAACTGGGCTGCTTCTTAGTCTTCATTCCTAATTTGTAATGTAGTCGACTTCCGTCATTAAGGTAGCCTGATAGATTGTCTGTAGATACTATTATGCTCATGTTATGCTTTTTCTTCTCCTTATTGCATCTTTAGTGGCTAACCTGGTGTTAAGGTTGTTCAAACCGCCCGTAGGCCCTGTAATATAGCTAACATTTTGTGCTAAAAGAGGTAGATTAAGGTTGTTTTGATTATCAATATTTCAACGGAGAGAATTTCTTTCGCAACAATGTTTAAATTAAGAATGACAACAGCGACTCTGTTGTCCAAGTCACAAGTTTAACAGGTTCTTTAAATATCCATGAAACATCAAAGTATATGGAATATGATCATACAAGCTGCGTGTCTAAATGAGTTGCGACTTACTAATTATCCCGGGCCTCTGAATATTTCAGCGGTGATGTCCCATACCCCTTTTGAGCTTGGCTATCACCAGCTATAATTACACAGTAATATTTCAAAAGGTCTCGAGCCTGGAAGGGGTCGGCCGAGTACTGGAAAATATGGATCTATGTAAGAGAGTCGTGTACTTATTACGTCAAACTTTCCAGACTTCGCACTGGGCGTTATTATCCGCTCTTGGGGATTAGGCGTCACTTTATAATAACTTCGATGCCTAGATAGCTACGAACTTGATATTTTTATGAAAGTATAAATTCTCCTTGATACCTCATAACTTTTTATAAGTATGCCTTGAGAATATTGTTTATTCCTTCATTTTATTTCTTGGCTTATTTTGTCCAAAAGGCCATAAACAAGTGGCCAATGTATGGACTTGTTACTCGATGTGCTTTATAAAATCGATGTTACAAATAAATCATAACCAACCAAAGGCAGATCCCCACCCTAAAGCAATCCAAATACACGAGAAAATAAACAGCAAATCAGAATAGCGCAACATTGCGTACAACGAACATGACAAGGTAAACATACAACACACGGTTGTCACAGCGTCACAGGCTCTGAGAACGTTTCTCGCGATGTTTCCGCTCCCCACAACCAATCGATAACAATATTTTGCCGAGGGTGTCGCGGACTGCGCGATGTGGACGACCGGTGTGAACTAGCTAGCGGAGGGCAGACATTTTTCATTTCTAGGATTTGTAATAAAACTATGATTTTTCTACTTACTTGCTGGTTTTTATAAAAAAAAAAGTATGTAGCATACTGGCTGGTCTCAAAAAATATTTTTTGAAAATGGAATGTATTTGAACCACTTGCAATGAATTGGTTTTGAATAGAGAACACCTCACACTTGGCCATTGTATACTATCTCCACAGATCTAATATTAGGTAACTACATCACATCCATACCTACTAGAGCTCAATCGACGGCAGGTCTTGAAGATTGAACAGTAACTATAACTAGCTGGATATTCAATCCCAAACTTAGTCGATGCTTGGACCTTGTTCACTGATTTAAAATAAGTTACAAACAGACCTCAGTAACCTCACTTTACAATTCACATTTTGGAATGTAAGTGTACCGGTTCAAGTTAAACATATCAGTGGTTTCCATAACAGTTGCCCTAGCCACATGTCGGTTCTTCTATGATGAACACAGTTTGATCCTCATAGACTGACATACTGGCAGCTAGCGGTATAATCGTCAGAATCTTCCCTGGTTGAACAGTTAATATTATACATAGACTACCTAGCTGCCAAACTAATATTCTGGTATTACCACTCTGGGTCTTGAAGGGCAGCTGTAGACGTTCTGTGTCAAATGAGGGCACAGTAGAAGCCGACGTTTATACGTGCGTCCACATTTACCGAGCGGCTGCATTGAAGCGATCTGTTATGACGTTAGGTTTGCGTGGTCAGACGTCAAAACTCATTGCTCGGGTGCGGTGTTCTGTATTTGTGGATGGGCTTAACGAAAATGAGATAAAAGTAGAACGGAGTGAAACGGACCGCAAAATTTTATAATTAATTAATAACTAGATATTTAACTTGACGTTCTTGTAAAAAACACTTGAAACTAATCGTAGGGTGCAAAATCAAGAAATACTCACTCAAACGTTTACGTCGAGTGTTCTCGACGCTTTGTCGCCGCGACGACGCGACGCACATTACGCTACCCCTTGTTGATATGTGAGCCCCAATAGGTAAAAGGTTTTCAACATCTGCTCCCCAGCTATATTAAAAGATCGGCGAAGTGGGTGGGAGTTTATAAAAAACATCGCAAGCGAAAAATATGTCGAAGAAAGTATTGAAGGACTACTCTCCCGCCGATAATCCCTTTGTATGAGATATTTATTTGCTGTCAAAGTCACGCGCCAAATTCTAACCCATCTTCATATTTCCCATAAAGAATATACACTGTATTGTGTTATTTTTCCTTAATATTCAGATACGTCGTAACTTTTGGCAGCTACCCATGGTGATAAAAACACTGTAGGAAAACCACTGCGGAAAATAAAATGGAAGCGGATATAAGTAATGTAGATAGTCAAAACAAATGAGTTTCAAGAAGGATCAACATGAAATCGCAAGACTATCCAACGTTATTGATCTATTGTCCGCTTTTCATAACATTTTAAGATCATATTGCCTTAACAGATCGAACGTCGAGGAAAAGTCGAGAAAATACGAGCCATGATCAGATACAATCTACCTACCATTGGTTCGTAACTAAGCCTTGTGGTGGCCGACGAAAAATTCACCCCAGACGGGGCGGACAACTTCGTCCAATCCAATTACCGACGCGGAACTCTGGAAATTCTAAACCGATTATACAGAATTGAAAACATTAAGTACTTTACGGATTTCCACTGACCCTGTTAGCAATATCGAACCTTATTACCTCGGGTGTAGTGCCATAATTTAACGGCGACAAAATGATTACGAAGTCAAAGATAGAATTTGGATGAAAATTATTTACGGAAAACTCTTATTTCGCACTCAACGCAAAGAAGGTACTGATTACGAAAGTTTTATAACTTGGCGTTTTATGGGACAAACATCGTTTCGGCAAAAACGTGACCAAAATTGCTGTTACAACTTTCGGGTGCAAAGTTGCAAACAAATCATTTTTGAAACACAATAAATCATGCAAAGTTTGAAGAAACATTGGTGTCATATCAGAATACAGAATTAGAGCATAATATTTTTTTTTCAATGACCTCCCTTTAAATTTTAAGTCTTTAGCATCTGTTAAACCATTGCATGCAGACTTACTTCTATTTCTATCGACTCAAGCTGAAATAACTCCTCGTTCAATATTTTGCAATAAAGATAATGATAAAATCGATCATAACATTAACTAAACGTTGAATCAAATTCCATTTACTTTTTAAACACGCATAACCATTTGTATCGATCGTTTTGAATAGGCAAAGTTTGCTATTAATTAGATTACTTGCTCAATACAACACGGCAAACTAATATTACAAATTTGTATCTTATGCCGCCGCAAGGTTAATAAATGCTAAAGATTTGAGATTTATGACAGGCAAGTGACCCTAGCCGTGGATGGAGGCAACGAAAGCTCGTTGTTTTCTTCGTGACTCACGACTCGAAAGTGACAACTTACACGTACAGACCCCGATAAAGGTGCAAATTGCATCCGGCTGGAGATCTAGGAACATGCGACTGATGGGCCATTTAAAATTTCAAACGGATTACAATAACATATGGTTCATTTTGGAGTTTTAACACTGTGCAAATAGCACTGTAGCAAAAAGAATAGCGAAAATAATAATGAAAAGGTACGAATGATCTTGCAATCAGTAAGTTAACAGGTAATTAAAGTACTCAAGTAAAAAAATGAAAACGTCGGTTTCCATAATTCTAGTAAGACGATACTGACCCTGTTGCGTATGTGAAAAGTTGTTAAAACAAAATATTAATGAGTTACTTTAGCGCCTAACTGTACTTTAGACGAGGCGAGATATAATCTAAATAATTTAATGCCACTTCTGACGCTTCTAGTTAGTGCCACAGTGACGTCACCAGGCATTACCGCTTAATCTATTGCCGAACAACTATTTCGACATTGACCGGAGACAGTAGAAACCTGACCTATTGTTTTTGTCTCCTTATTAAAACTGAATCGATTTTATCTTGTAACTTTCGATTTCTTTTGTCTCGGAACAACACTACTTACTGACGTAATAGTTTTCACATTTAACCTTTATCGAGCCGTTGAAAGATAAGGTTAAAGTTTAAAGACAAAATGGATTGGCCCTTGTATCAATAAACTTTTCGCATAGTCTGGATAAACTACCTTTGGTAATAAAAACAGCCAAGTTGAGTTCGTAACTGCAGATTTTAGATAAGATAGATAGATAACTCTTTATTAATCCACCACTAGAAAAATAAACATTTATAAATAATTACACAATTTACACAGAAAGTGGAAAATGGGCGGCCTTATCACTAATAGTGATCTCTACCAGGCAACATTTGGATGGAGAAAAAGAAAAAATTATACGGGGGTGTATAAGTTTTGTATTTACCTCACAATTCCGACCTATGAGGCCAAATAGTAGTGCAAAGAGGGCAAATGTTATGACATCCTGCCGAAGTCAGGTTCCCCATTACCTAGTTATCAAACTATCGAAAAAGAACATTTCTAAGTCATATGATCGCAACAAAACAATTCCACTCTACCAAAGCAGTCACGTAAAATCTAACCTTAGGTAGGTATATTATTTTCTCAAGTTTAACATTAGCTCATCCCTAGACGAGGCACCATCACGCGATACCTACTCCCACACAGCTTTTATAGCAGGCTGAATATTAATTATCTGTGCCTTTACGTAAGATTTCCGAACGAACCCGCGGTCGTGATCTTGAACCGGCGTGGTGCGGGTGGGGGCAAGCCATTGTCTCATTGAGGACTTGAGTGACTCGCCAGCGTTTTTGAAAAGGGAATTCTTAAAATATCCCACAGTACCTCATTACAAGGACACTTGATGCTGAATAACTTGACATTGTTAACGAAATGACGCAAACCAAACCCAACTTTCGGATCCGCCATTTTGTTGAAATTTTAGGAATATTTCGGTAAAACATTAACAACCTTTTGTTTTTGGCCTCGCAAGCCTTTTAATTTGGCGCTCTTTATTCTCACGTTGTATGTGTGTATTACAAAATTCCCAAACAGAATCGATAAAAGTGCGTGCGTAACACCAACGTTGTATGGATTAAATTAGATTAATCTTATTGCGCTAAATTTATGTAAGTACGTACTGTTCAAACAATTTTAAACGTAATAAATCAATCAGAGCCATGTTTATCCCATAAATTATTGAGTAACCTATTCTTTTATACATACCTAATAAATATTAAGCTAAATCTCGGAATTATGCCCCGAAGTTTCGAAACTGACTACACAAAACTGCATCCATTTACCATATTTCATAGGTTATTAAGATAGCAAAACAATGGCGTTTGTTCACAATTCAATGTCCTGAAGAATAGCTAATGCATCTAAATATGAATAGGGTTGCTAACTTCATATTGCAGACCTGCATTATTGGATTCTGTAACACTCGAATTGTGCTAGCTTGCATCGCTTGTATGAATAGAAGCTGACGCGATAGTTCAAACCAGTGCAAGCAAATTATACAGATTGTCTCGATCATGGCATGTCTTGACATATTTAAGTCTCGTCAACTTATTCTTTAACTACGTCATCAGCATGATACTTCTTTCGTCCCGATCATCTTCACCTCAAGCCTTCGGTCATCAATTAAATTTCGCCAATACCTACTGCTATTGCCAACCCTGTGATGAAGGCGGTGTCGCGATTCCCACCGGCCGTCGGCAGGCCACGTGGGATGTCGTTTGAAATAAACATGACGGGTTTGCTCTCTCTCATTATCATTGAAAACAGTCGACCAGGTGCGGAGGGTACGGCCACAAACGTTGCTGGTATCCGGGGGCATATTGTATGGAAGTAAGTTGCTTGCAGCTTGGGTGTTCTTCGATGAAGTTGTACTTGGAATTTTCAAAAGCTTTCATGGTACCTATAAAATGTATATATGGTGCAAAAAGCTGGTGCTATATCCTACGTACAGAATAGAAACAATAATATATAATTATTGGCATGAAGATTTTAAATTTGAAATGAAAATTGGCGAACAGAGATATTTATTGGTGGTAGAGCCTAGCTGTAGCAATTGACTGCAGCTCATATATACTCTGGCTCGACCAGGGTAGTACCACCCTCGCACAGATCATTGGCGTAAAGTAGCTATTACAGTTGCGTTTCGTACGATGAAAGAGAGCCGGAAGCCCAAACCCCACTCCCCTCCAGGTTGGCAAAGTGCGTTCGATCCCTTTGTGACATAAAAAATATGATTTCTGGTACTGAGGATTTTAAATATAGATACAGGGAAGCTTTACTCACTATGAATACTTGACTTCTGCATAGTTTGTGAACGATCCTCGCTTCTTATAAGCGGTTAACTTGTCAACAAAGCCTACGTAAACCTGTTTTAGTGAAGCTTGTAGATATCGTTATTGAGCGATACATTAAAGTAAATTCATAGCTTCTGAAATAAATAACATTAAATCTTACGCTTATGATAAACATACAGTGAAACTAAACATATACAACTGCAAATAGTATTGATAACAACACTGCAGTGAGCCCAGCGTCCCACGCTACAACCAGTGCGCCAAGCGGTCGTGAGAATAGGACGTACAATTTTTGAAGTGAAAACTTCTTTAGCGGCGTTGTGCACTTTTCTTGGGATGGGTAAAAAATGTTTAACTCGCGTCAGGACACGTGACCTGATCGAAAATTCGTAAGACGCACGTGACCTGATCGAAAATTCGTAAGACGGCGTGTGCGGGTGTGTTTGTACTACATAAATTGTCATGTTTGTGTACGATAGCGCAATAAATGAATATTGTATTTACCAAATAAATGATAATACTTTTATACTGATAAATAAAGCAATTCGTGCGAAATTATTCCCTAACTATTCCAAAATATTTAAAAATGCACAACGTTAATGTTCAAGTTTTCACTTCTGCCGACACTCCCGGAGTGCAACCCGTTGTTTTTTTTTTGTTATGTCCCATTGGTCCTAGCAACGGAAAAAGTGCAATTGGTCTCACGATAAGGAACCGCACTTTATTCAAAACGCACAGTTCAAGTTAAAACGGCTTCAGAATAGATGTTTTTCGTTATGACTTTGTTTACTCAATCAGCTGCATGTTTTCTTTCTTCTTGATGTCAGAGTTGTTCAAGCCACCCGAAGGCCTCTGACAAGGCATAACAACTGCTGACAAGATGACAACAACCGGGACCGACTCTTTACGTGCCCTCCGAAGCACGGAGACGCTCAGATCAAATGCCACTAAATGGTCATCCATCCCTGCCTGACCTTGCCAAGCATTGCTTAACCTCCGATCGTTTACCGATCAGTAATTGCAGCTGGCTATGAGCGCCATGTTTGCTTTGAAAATGAAATAGTGCGTGGTTCAGATGTCACAATCAATAGTCAATCACCAATACTTGGTCTAACTGAACGTAGCCGACCCACGACCCAATGACCCGCTGTATGCTACGTGCTACCAACGTAATTGCCTGTTGAATTACGCAATATTTTACGAAATACAATAAAAGTCACAGCGACCCAGGAAGGTGGAACGACTGTGTCGGATAATTTCCTTTTGACAGTCTCATATCACGTTCTGGCATAATTAATTTTGGTAACTCAAATGTCAATACGACATGGAAGCAGTGTCTGTGCAGAAATTTTCGACCCCGACAAAACGAGGCTTGACGTTTCGAACTAACCCAAATGTTATCCCGAATAGGTGGGCTAACATCGCCACATAGTAATTCTGACGCATATTTCACTGATTTTCTAGCAGAGTCCTTAGCAATTCCGCTAAATTTCTGTACAATAGTAACACATTCTACGCCATTCGTGACCATTACACGGAAATTTTGCGGAATTGCTGTGGATTCTGCTAGAAAATCAGAAAAAAATAATTGCTTTTGCAGAACTGCTATGTGGCGCAGTTAGCTCCCTTGGAAGAAACTAAAAAAATGTAGATAGTACAGCAGATGAAGAAAACAAATGAAGACATAATCGCTTTTGTTAAAAACTGAATATTATTAACAGAATTCAATTTAACAAATGCACCAATTTTGTGAATTAAAAGAGGGCTCGCCCATATCTGGCCACTATTTATTAAAATTTAGGTCGTAGGCCACCCGGCTCCCATAAAACACAGCTTAATGGCCCTTTTGTTTCGTATATGGTCGGCTCAGGTTTATCTATAGTATCGTTAGGTCATCGATTAACCTAACTAGGAGAAAGTACATACTCGTATGAATATACAAAATACGGTAAGTATAAAGAATATTCATTTGCAACTCATAATGAAAACCGTCAATGTAAACTGCGGATTATAATTCCAGTAGCGAACAAACTATGTATAAAATATTAAACAATGCAATCACTGAAACAGATTGTCATTCTTCACAAGACAGCAAAGTCGAGATGATATTCATAAATCTCACAGCCATAATAATCATAGATTAAATAATTGGCCTCCGCGAGGGTGTTCCAACTAGATGGAGCCTAAGCTGCGCACTAGCAATTGATACTACGCTGTAGTCAGAATATCTGACAGCAACCAATGTATGAAGCCGCATTCTTAGGAACAATATTTCTTAGTAGGGCGTTGGTAAGGCGGTATCTAAAGCGCGCGCGAAACTTGCATCAATCTATGCTGATAACATTGTCTGTCAATGAAATATTGCGAACTCAATGTCGCTAGACAGGATTTCCATGTTGAAACTTGACACACATTGTTAGCAGTTCCAAACACAGCATTGTGAAGCACGGTAGCAAGATGGGTCCGGACAACCTCGTGACTCACGATCTCAGTTTAATCAGCGAAGAAAGTCATACAAAATGCTTATTTATTTGTCGAACATGACCCAGGGTTAGCCGGTGAACTATGGCGTCTTTGTTCACCGCAAGGACTGTGACATTGATTTGGTGTATCGGAATTTTAAGAGTATTATTTCTATGAACGTGTGATAGTGTCTTGTGGTACCTAAAGAAAAAATACTAGTTGTAATGTATGAGGCCACTTATACTCAATTTTTTTGTGTGATGTATTTTAAAAATCCTGGCCCTAAGTCGCTTAGCCATTTCCATTGAGCTGCTATAGTGATCGACCCTCTGATTGGTCGGTCAGAATCAATCGACCCATCAGAGGGCAATGGCAATGGCTAAGCGACCATTGGTACCACTAGTCAAGGATCTTTTAATAGAGGATAGACAAGTTGAGTTTTTGGTTAAGAAGAAATTCAACTTTATTCTGCTGCCTTAAGGTCTATTATACCTTGACAATTCTTGGACAGAGAACCGAGCCGAGCGAGAGGCCCTAGTTGGGACCGTGTCCCTCTCATTTCGAGTTGCCATGCCAAAATAATATTATTATTTATCGTGACTATTGTTTTATCATATTAACAATAGTCACGATAAATAATAAATTAATTTATTTGCTTGATTTAAAAACTAACAATCACTACCCAACGATAATATTATTTTGGCATGGCAACTCGAAATAAGAGGGACACGGTCCCAACTAGGGCCTCTCGCTCGGCTCGTTTTTTGTGCAGTAGTGAACAGTCCAGTATGTATTTACGTTCGTGCCACTAGTATCTCATTGACAGTAACTTGCTAAAGATACTTTTTCTAGCGTATTTTATAAAGGACGATCATTTTTGTTGAAATCCTTGATTCGCAAATTAACATGGAATTATATTCCTAAACTCGTATTTGTGTTCGCATATTAAATCACATAGTTTCACAAGTGACAATGACTTGCCTAAGCTTAAACTGGATCCGCCGTCTCACGCTCATTTCCATAATCCGTAGATAGCTACATCAAGTGGCATCTTGCCTTAAACCACCAGTCACAATGACAAGCTTGAAATCAAAGCTAAGATAAATGAAAAAGACAAAAGTACCAAGAGGCTTTTAGGTGAAGGTCGAGAAGACGGGCAGGAAGCGTGTGTGAGGCCACGATCGTGACGTCACTTCCTGGGCCGATGAACGACTTACACTATGCTAAGGTATTCGAAGCGATAACTCGCACTGTAAACTGGTTAGAGTTAGAATTTATAACGATTAACGTAGTAATTTTAACGTTAGAGCCAAGAATGTAAGGATCATTTAACAAATAAAGTTGTGTACTTTTTCATTTCACCGCAAAGCTATGTGGGCGGGCGTATATGGAAAAATCTAAGTGCTCTCTTCCATTCGACGCTTAAAGTCGGGTACTCCAATCGGAACTCCACAGGCGATCGATACTGTTAGTCGTAGACGTGGACTCCGAATTTGCATTGAACTTTCGCCATGCAAATTGGATTACCATAAACTTTGCCATAACTTCAAAGACTGCAATGCGATAAAAAAACCTAGTTTCTGGAACTATTTTGTATTCCACAGACAAGATACAATGAGCGAGATAGATGGAGAATGGCGAAAGCAACCTGCATGTGTAAAAAACAATTCAGAAAATGAATGGATAAACCAGTACAAAGACGAGATTTCATGAATAAAAGCAGTAGGTGTACAGCAATTTTGTTTGCGCTACCCGTACTTATAAAATACTGCAATAGTTTGGATTGATAAGGCAGGTGGTATTAGGATATATCAGTGCAACTTAGTTGCGTTACTGCCCATCCATAGTGAAGTGCAGAGTCAATTGGAATGCAGTATCTATTCGGTAGGCTGACGGGTGATCGGTTCAACGCGCCGCAAGTTTATCGACGTTCATAAACCTGTAAATAGATCGAATGCAGTAAAACGGGGCAACACTGCATGCACAGAACCACTACCACCCTGTTTCCAATTTCACTGCAACATTGCGATAGAATTCCACCGATATGAAAATACTCTGAAAATTCAAGAAATTGTGTTTTTATTTTTGCAATAAGAAGTATAAACGGATGAAAAGTATCAATAATATGGTCTGTTATCGCCTGAAACGCTGGTGGGTAATAAATAAGCACCGCTGTACAAACAACACTATAAAGTTAACGCTACTATTCGTATTTATGAACTGGAAATGTTTAAAATGAAATCTGAAACCCTGGATGGAGCCGATGCTAACACTTAAAAAAAAATGCCTTTAACTGTTCATTTCCGCATACATCTAAAATATAAGATTAAAACATAGGTTTTATGACGCAATATAAAATTGATAAGCATTATAGAAATCGCTACATCCGGATTGTAAGTAATTACGACTAGAAATAAAGGAAATATCTCAATACCTAGCGTTCTATCCAAAGAAGTTAGCCTTAACACACGGTAACTAGGTCTAGTCATTTGTTAAGGAACTTTCTACTCGTTAATTAAGCTATTAAAAGTCTAGCTAGTACCTATATAACAATGTGTGTAAAGTTGGATGCTAATGCGAAAGTGACTAGAGTTATAAACAGTACGAGTTCGCAAACTTTACGAAGCTCAAGAGAAATTTTAGTTGCTTATTTTACCTATATTTAGAAAGTGGTTAATTCACAAACCCATAAGCTTCTCGTTTTCAATCTCTACCCCAAAATGAAGCTCGAATATTCCAAAGTTCACCATATCAAGAGTGCTCCAGATAAATGGATCACGTTACTTGATTAACCGGCGCACATCCCTTCCCCTTATCACCCTTGGGAATATTTAAATGGGCCCCGAATATATCACACCACCCTTTCGAGGTAAACGAGCGAGCCACTAAGACTCGTTTACCTGCGCGCTAGATTGAGAATGTAAATGACGCTATCCTCATTAAGAAGAGGGTTCGAAATTTGGTTGATTTTCTATTCTACTTTTTCTTTAAGTAAGTATGTGGACTAGGAATCTTATATTTAGATTATGATTTTTGACTATATTATCTTGAGTATCTTTAAATCCAAATCACGATTTGACGAAATTTTCTCGATAAAAAAATAATATGAAATGAGCTCTAATTATTTACAATTTTCCTTGCTACCACGATGTTTTTACGATTTAGATCACGAAATTATTTCTAAAACATAGCAAATAATGATATCTAAACTACCCTTCAACCATATTTTAATTCATGAAGTAGTTTTTTTTTAATTCAAGAAAATGTGGTTTGGCGCTTATGTTGTTTATTTCCGAGCGCGCGCACAATATCGCCATCTCACATTTTAAGTACTTGAACTAACCATGTCTCTCTCTAACTTTGTATTGTCAGTGTCCGCTCGGACTTGTTCGACGTCGGACCTGTGAAGGATTTTTTAAAAAATATTACGAAAAAATATTACGGTCGTGCCACATTACAGGTACAGTACAGTATTTACAGTCCGCCGACGCCTATGATAAATAAATAAATATCCTTGGAAATTCTTTTACACATGACTACCTGATCCCAAACTAAGCAGAGCTTGTACTATGGAAACCAGATAACTGATATTACTACATATACTACTTTTTGTTTGTAAATACAAACGAAATATACACTTAATTACACCTAGACTCGGGACATGCGGACATGTTCATGCACACAACTGCATGTCCTGGGCAGGAATCGAACCTATGACCTGCACTGCAGCGTGATTTTCGTTTGCTTTTCCTTGTCTTGTGTAATTTCTTTTCATCTCTTGTCATTTTGTGTCATCTCTTGTCATTTTGTGTCATCTCTTGTCATTTTGTGTCATCTCTTGTCATTTCATAGTTATTCGTGTCATTTCTGTAAAAACTCCCTATTTCGCTTACTGTTATATACTTGCAGCATGGTCTTGGGCCGACAGTGGGAATACATTGCTTGTCAAAACAATGGAGTCGCTTTATTGCGTTTGTTGTAGGTATGGATGGGCAAGTAATAAATATATCATACATCAATAAATTATCGTAAAAAATAACATTACAGATATGGATAGGAAAATGTTTGTCCGTCCTATTCAATCTATTATATTATAAACGAAAGTAACTCTGTCTGTTACCTTTTCACGGCTAAACCGCTGAACCAATGTTGATGAATTTTGGTATGGAGATAGACTGGGTCTTGGCGGAGAACATAGGCTACTTTTTAGGGTTCCAAAGGGTGCTAACGGGACCCTATTACTAGGCCTACGCTGTCCGTCTGTCTGTCTGTCCGTCTGTCAGCGCGGGCTGTATCTCACGAACCGTAACAGGTAGAGAGTTGAAATTTTCACTGAATGTGTATTTCTGTTGCCGGTGCAGAACAAATACTAAAATTATAATAACATTTAAAAATAAATATCAAGTCTCAAACTTGATATTTTTGATGTGTTTATTCTACGGTGGTACGGAACCCTTTATGTGCGAGTCCGACGCCTTCAGATCTTATGAATGTTTTCTTGAAATAAATATAGTGTATTTTAAGTAATTAACTGGCCAACCCTCAGGTCCTACCTACCATGTTAGGATCTTTTTCGTTCTAGCGGGTGTAAACCGTGATTTAACGAGTTAATGTGATAATTTTTGTATTTTTTAAATTATTCAATTCAATGTTTTTGTTTCAGACATAGTCCAATATTGATTATTAAAATTATTATAATTTCACAATAAATATAAAACAATAAATAAAAGTAAAATTAAATTAAAAAAAAATATATATTTATTTTTAAACCGACTTCAAAAAGGAGGAGGTTTCTCAATTCGACCGTATATTTTTTTTTTTTATGTGTGTTCGCGGATAACTTCGTTGTTTATGAACCGATTTTGATGATTCTTTTTTTGTTGGTAAGGAGATATCCCAGCGGTGGTACCATGATAAGGAAACCAGGATCTGATGATGGCATCCCAGAGAAATCGAGGGGAACCTTCGAAAATCGTAGGGGCGACTAGTGCGTTTGTAATTTTTTTCATTAAGTATTTTAAAGCACTACTATTTTATGAAGGTCTGGAGTCGATCTGATGATGGAGCCGAAAGACAGTCGAGGGAACTCCTCAACGATTTACAACAATTACCTGGTGTTTGGGCTTGATTAATTTGTATTGATGAGAGCTTTACACCTAGATGGGTTGTGACTGTCATTAAGGGTCTGATGATGGAGTCAAAAGACAGCCGAGAGAACTCCTCAACGATTTACAGCAATTACCTGGTGTTTGGGCTTGATTAATTTGTATTGGAGAGAACTTTACACCCATATGGGTTATAAGTGCCATTACAGGTCTAATGATGGAGACCATAGACAGTCGAGGGAATTTCTCAAAGATTTACAGCAGTTACCTTTTGTTGGGCTTACTTCATATGGTTCAAAATGCCAAAATGTTCATTGGTATGGCGCCACTAAAAATCGTGAAATAAAATTATTTTTATAAAAAAAAACAAACCGACTTCAAAAAAACCTGGATCACTAAAAAGCCTGAAATAATATTTCTATTACCTACCACCTCTGCCTACCCCTTCGGGAAAACCGGACGTGATGGTGTGTTATCGAGTATTTGGAGTCGGTGCCAATCTTGGTATGCCAAGTCTACCTACTATAAAAGTAAGAAGATAGATTGGCACCGACCCCAAATACTCGATAACACACCATCACGTCCGGTTTTCCCGAAGGGGTAGGCAGAGGTGGTAGGTAATAGAAATATTATTTCAGGCTTTTTAGTGATTTTTTTTAATTTTTCATGTTTTATCATTAAAATACAATATATATAACATAAATTAAAATAAAATACAATAAAATAAAAACCTACCCCTAATTAAACAAATACCGTCCGCGTGGGATACTGGCTGCATGTCCTCCCTGTATTCAAGCTGTTCCTGTTGTCAAGCGAATTTTTTGAGCAAGGAAAGAGCCAGCCCTCTTGTCACCTGTGGCGGTAACCAGTCTAAGGGTGATTTTGATAGATAAAAAAATAAAGATAAAAAGATAAACAAAAAATAAATGCATGGTTAAATCAATAAAATTAATAAAAACTGAAAATTAAATTAAAACATAAATTAAATATGGTAAAAAAAATATATTATGACACCGCTGATGACTTCATGATCGGCATCGAAGTTAAGTACCAAAGTATTCCTTTGCCTACGAAACATGAAAAAGATACTCATATCCGGCAGTCAGTCACTGACACAGATTATGTACCTACATTTTTACCCGACTACGGTGGGCGGAGGGTTATGATTTTGACCGATATGTATGTATGTTCATCTGCTCCCGTATAACGTCCAAACTATTTTTATCATAATAATTTGACTAATGAGGTATCGTTGGACGCGTCTGGATCGTCCGCTGGTTATAGGCTATTATACGATCGAAATATTGTTATACGTATCTATCAGCATATTGTAGGTATCGTTTGTCTTCTTTTGACTTACTTTGTCTTCAGCAATAAAAACAACATAGAAATTAAATTATTTTTTTCAAATACACTCGACATAAAAATCCCATATAAAACGAAAAAAATATATTTGAATATTTTCATCCATTTCATCTATTTTAAAAGGTGCACTGGGACATATTATTTTAATTGTACGAATTAAACAATATTGTTCCTTCAAAAAATAACTATACTATAGTCTACTCCATAGCTGTTCTGTCCTAGCTAAGCGAGAGGGATATATCCTTCGGCAGCTCACGCGACGCTAGCCACACCCCGAAACTAAAATTCATTTTTTTCTTGTATCGTCTTAACGACGGGAAACACAATATTAAAACTGTAAACAAAAACAGGCGACTGCAAAATCTAAATCTTGCTGCAATAAGCTCAACTCCGTCAGTTCAACTTTGTGTTTGTCTGTATTCTCATCACATGCGAATTGGAGCGACAATTTGTGACATACGTGTGATCTCAATCAACATGGCAATCACGCGCGGCGCCACCACAACTACTCCTAATGCGACGGTATTGAAAATCAGCATTCGTGCCGGCGACGCTCTAGTATCTAGTTACACAATTTGATTTTATACCTACAACGAGCACTACATGCAACCGAATCAACTCTTTCCGGCTTTATCTCACAAATTCATCAACCTTTCATGATTGTTCCGCAGTAAACTCAATTGTATTATAATGCGGATAATAAGACTACTGAAGTGCCACTAAAATGTTTATTTCGCTGAATAAATATGCAGTAAGTCATGTATCTGCTGTCCGAGCCCTCGTAAAGTGTTTTTGCAGCTATAAATCCTGCCGTCTAAGATCCTTGTCTTCGAGCCAAGGTCTGCAAACTCATTCACAAGATCAAGTGGCAAAAAAACTGGAGCAATGAACTGGGAGTCACGTAGGATTCTCATCAACTCCCAAAGCACGTAGTGGCGTCTAAACTACCGCTCATTGTCAATATTGAAGAGCTGTTCCGAGCCACTGGTAAAATCAATAGAGGCATTATCGGTTATTAGACGTATGATTGCTAGAAATTGTTTTACGAGCTAATGAATAACAAACATTAGGCAAAGATGTAATATGGCTAAGACAATTTAGACAATAGACTTCTCAAAACTTAAATGCCATTTGTTTAAAGATACTGCCAATACCGTGGAATTATAATTCATTACCATAAAAATCTTAAAACAAAAATACAGGAACAAGAATACTTTAATGAAGCAAAAAATATCGCAGTTTTTGTACAACAGCATATTTTCTTCAATCGGAATGCAAATGGTTGTAATCGATTCGAATCGTTATTAAGTCGGCAACCTCGAATATCTGAGTAATGGCCACAGAGAGTGAACAGTTGTACACACACAGCAAAGTGCAAGGCTGCCAAGTGCATCGCCGATAAACCGGAGATGAAAGCGACTGTTTATTTGATTTTCTGCCGGTACGTGTAAGCATATTAACCAAGCTACGGCCAACGACCCGCCGTTGTTCCACCATTCCTTCAGATCGTAAAACTGCCGCAAGTTTGATGTTCGCACTGCGTTACCGTGGGCCGGGGCGTAATTAACCTCGTCCAAATTTCCGTTTATTGGCAGGTAAAGTTTGATGGATATACTTTAATTAGCCATCTCATCAGCGAGAACTGCTTGTAACTTTGTCTCAATGACTCCGATTAAGTATCAACCTTGATATGTGTCTTCGTCCTAGCATGTTATTAAAACAAATAGATGTCCCACACTGTCTGTGTCGCACTCATAAATCTACCGCCGTCTAAAACAGGCCTGACGCACAATCACATTCACAAAATGAGAATTGTAAATTAGGTGTACCACCTAGTTATAAGTATGGAAATGTTATGTTTGTGTGCTCAGTGATAATATTGAGATTGCTGTTCTGAATCATTGCACCATCGACATTGCCTGCAATAGACCATATAACTTTAGTAAGTATTCTAGTATCGTGTAAACTTGACCTATCAAGTCAAAACTTGATGATATAATTCCTTCGTCAATGCGTTCGTCATATTAATCTTTCTGTATAACGACGACATGCTGATGGCAATTTGAAATGCAAATAATCATATATCGTATCACGCATATACTTATGCATATACCTATCAAAATTCCAGAGACGCACGCTTACAGCCTTTGTCTAGGCTGAGCAGACTGCCGGTTTCGCAATCGAACGCCCCAAGCGGCCGGCAAACCATCAAACATTGTCGGATTACGTTTATGGACCATTTGTATGGGATCTGCTACGGTTAATGATTTTCGGCCGTTCCTCCTTCTCTTGAGCAATTCTATTTCGAGACAGAGTTACTTAATAACTTTTTATAGGGGCTTTACGTTGATGCAGTTGATGGCGGGTGAGACACAACACAATTGTTTTTTTATTATTTATTTTATAACAATGATAGGCAAGATCTTCTTTTGAGGTGTCCATAATAAATGTTTTTAAATAAGTAGGTTCAATTATTTTTTGTAATACTAGTAGCAAGTAGATATAAAAGGTCATCATCATAAATTCAAAGACAAAAGTGCGGACCCCACTGCTATTATTACTACGGTAGCACACCGGTCCCCTATTAAATAACAAGCACCCCATGCTCTTGACATAATGGTTACAACGACCTTCTGCGAAAAACTTCAACTCTTATTAGCTTCCATATCAATTTCCTATGTTTAAGTGCGACGTTTGCACGTTTTATCGTTATCTACAGGTCTCAACCCGGTGACATTTTCGTATGGTTCTTATCTCTACGTTAGTAGACTAGATTGCTGCGTCCATGCGTTCCAGACATGCATAAAGCTTCAAACATTTTCTATCTCCATCCTCACCGTTTATTTTCCTCATGCTGGGCCTAGACCTTCACTGCACGGCCAAAATCCTGTCCTCGGTGTCAGCAACAACAAAACACACACACATACGTGAAACGAAACACTAACATTAATTCCACAATGAACACTGTTGTAAACATTCGATAACTCGAATTACGTTGCGCCGGTAATTCACGCCAAATAACTTGAGTGCACTATTTTGATTGCTTGATAAGGCAGAAAACACATAAATACAGTTTATCTCGAAGCGATCTACACCCACGCAAACATGTTGCGACGCGCGTCAACGCCGCGTGACTGCAGGCGTGTCGCCGGCTGACACTTTGGCGCCACTAGCGACGGCAACAGTGGGAACTAACATTCATTGAATGTCGATGATAGATGGCGCTGTTCTCAAATTTGTTGTGTGAATTGTTTACCTACTGCAGAATTTATTAAACATTTTAGCGCCACTCAAAACAATGATGTTACCGACAGTAACGTTTACAATAATCTTAAATTCAACACTTACAATTAAGTTGGTAGGTTCCTTTAATATATTTACAAGCTGAAAGGTACCTATCAATTTAATTTATAATAAATTAGGTACGTTTGTAGTAAGGTTTAAACTTACCTTATAATTCCCAAAGAACGCCAATGTGGAATGTGGATGTAAAGAATATTTAATTACACCTCACTATAATACAACTAATTAGGAAAATCGTAGCTAAGTCTCGCCCAAATATATTTTCCAAATCACTAGAGGAAAATCGCCGCAGTTGCAATTCTTTGGGTTCTATAATCCGCATTGAAAGAAACGCCGGTCCGTAACCGCTTCCAACCTACAAAAATCACTGAAAGAACACTGTTCCACGCCAATCCGTTTAGTTACTGGCTTTTCCACAACACGGTAATAATAAATGCACGAGTTCAACGCGGTACACCATGAATAGCGACCGATAACACTATCCATCACCCCATTATCCTATGCGACTTGAAGTTGGCGACGAGCGGGCGCACGTCAAAATATACCATAAATAACGTGGTACGTACCCGGGGTGGCGCACCCCATCCCCGCCCTTCGATCGACGGTGACTGTAAACAGAAGGCCCGGTTTTCGGCTTCGATACGAAATTTGAAAAATAACAAAAATCTAAACTGGACTGCTTTTGCCCCGCATAACTAATGGGTAAGCTAGCATACTGCTAAGGTGTGCCGAGACGGGACGAGCGGGGAATACGCCGTATATAAACTCGCATTACCTACAGTACGTTGTATAGCCTCCAGCCCTAACAGACTGCGGTCGTAACGCGACGGGAACTTCCCGGCGACGCGGCGACGTCCCCGAGTAGGCTCTCACCATACAGCCAATTAACTTGAACTTTAATGACGCTTTTCCATTAAAGAACTTTGGCAGCGTTTGCAGTCATAATAGGGAGGGACGTCTTTGTTATAAATATGAAAAGGAATTTTTAATTGTACCTACCTAGAATAGGCATAAGAATAGGTAGCTAAAAGTGAATGGTTGTGCCTAAATTTTGTGTTGATACTTTAAATAAAAATGTAGATTATGCGGTAAATAAGACATTCCTGGGACAGTAAAATGTCGCCTCTAATATAAATAATATCCATTCGTTTCCAGCCAGAGGCGAAATGTGGTGAAGGGAAAAATCGACAAAGGAAGCTTTTTTAGGGATCCGGATAAGACCCGACGTGAAGAAAAAGAGAGCGACAATTTTTCCGGTTCATATCCTTCTGTACATTTCATTACTTCCGCTTTGCATGGACGTGGATCTCGGGTGAAGTCGGGAGCGGTCGGGAATCGTCGGACAATTCCTGGAGACTAATCGATAGCCGTCAGGCATGGTCCCGACATGCTACGCTACATCGTAGCCACTACGCGAGTCTACAACTTTGCGGCTTACGCTACGGGTGGTGTTATTGTTGCTCGGCTAAATTTAAAAGTCGGCAAATTTTGCTGTACAAGTAGTATCATCGTACGTACCGCATATTTTAGGGGGTATTGTAGCACTTAATTTCCACATTCTCAGGTTAAACCTAGTTAAAAAATGTTTAGTTAATCAACTGTTGTCATAGTAAACGAAGTAAAAAATTTGCGTTCTCTTTAATATTTATTGATCTGAAGAACTACATTCACTACAGTGCTTTTAGGTATTTGCAATACTTCGATACACTTGTACCTTCTCACTCATTAGGTAGGTTACACACACTTACAGGTTTTAAGTAGGAACCAGATTTTTGTTGACGGGAGGAAATCTTCAGAAAATGTCCAGACCTCTTGTGGGAGAGGCCTCCTGGGGGTATGTGGGATTCTTACCCACTAAAACCTCCCCGGTGCCGGCCTTAAGCACGTTGGAAGTGCTCTGGGATCTCCAAATGAAATGCACCGGTAATCTACTTCTGTAATCTGTAATCTGTAATTTCTTCCATAATCTACTTATGTAATGAACTTACACCAAATAGGTACCTACTTATAGAGCTCATGCTTCTTATTGGTAGGTTATAGATCGTACCTATATAATTACATTCGACCATAATCCGAGGTACCGAGGTACTTAAGTACCTCGTAAATATTTAAGTATGTTTCAGTATAGCTTCAGCAACATCTAGCACATGTTTATTATAAGAATCAAAGCGACAAACAAACAACAAATAGGTAAGAAAAGGTACGTAGTTATACTTACCTATTTTACCGAGAAAGGGTCGTGCCAATAGATGGCGCTTTGCTGAAGCAAGCAAGCAACAAGCTACAGTAGGTACCTAAATAAGCAAAGCACCAAAGAAACAAATAAGAATGTTCTTTTACATGTAAGAACTGACTTACCTTAACATAGCGGGTTAGAATTCCACTTTTATCCCCATTTCAAGGCAAGTTTTTAACTATTCTCCATACGAATGTACTTAATTTTATTTATTAAGATGTGCGTTAATTGCTACGAACAAAATCAACGGCCTCCCCTACTTTTGATTGCTACCTACTAGTTTCCTGCCACCCACCATTATACTGCCACAAAGTTTTTCCCGCCTTTATACTTAAAATCAAAAGTGAAAGACGAGATTCGTAGGTAGGTACGAACTTTTTACGACAAAACATATTGTCTATGGTCTGAACATAGATATATTTCAAAATGTCATTCGGTTAAAGATTAAGAATTCTGCGGAGCATTTAAATATTAACCTCGAACGAGTTTAACCCTTCTAAGCTAGGTATTGACCCTTTGTATAAAGAGCAAGCTTTGCCCAGCAGTGGGACGAGCGACGGGGGTTAGAAAATAAAAAAAACTAAAACCCGACTACGGAAAAAACGTGCTCTAAAAAGTATGAAACAAGAAAATATTCTCATCTAGAGGATAGCCGTGGTCCGTGTAAGTCTTTTAGGGCCAAATGGCATATGAACACGGACCACGGCTATCCTCTAGATGAGAATATTTTCTTGTTTCATACTTTTTAGAGCACGTTTTTTCCGTAGTCGGGTTTTAGTTTTTAAACTTACTTTTTATTTAATTATTTTGGAGTTATGGGTAACAATATATATATTTTTGAAATGTGCTCATTAAGCTCTTTCATTTGATATCCCACACGGTTTCATTGAAAAATGTTTTTTTTTTAGTTCATGACATTATGTCCTCTAGAGGGCGCCATATGCAATTTTATGTGACGTCACATAGCCTATAACCAAGGAAGTTTTAAGTCTCTAACACCTGGAATGATGACTTGCCAGCAAAAGTGAAGCCGACAGCGATATACCACACTGAACGTTGTTTCCTTTGCCAACAAATGGTGCGTTCCATTCACTGTTAATTTTGTTATTTTCGTTATTTTTGTCCACAAATCACGTTCCACTCGCACCAACTTGTACTGAAAGTGATCATTATTATCGTTTTTAACAGTTTTTGTGGACGAAAATAGCAAAATTATCAGTGAATGGAACGCACCAAAGAGTGACCATAATATTTTGACATTTGGAGAACGTCCCCATGGCTATCTGGTGAAAACGTTATATTGTTCCAAGATTGTTATGATAGGAAAATAATAAGAAAATAAGGCAAAAGGATGTTAATTTTCATAAAAACATGAGTAGGTACAATAAATTAGTCTGCGGTGGCCAAACTACGCGAGTGCCTGTGTGTATCTTGGCAACCCAAATGGAGATACAAAATAGTATTTAAGATCGTAGATTTTGCCACTTTGTAATATAAAGTAACATGACACTTCACACGCTTGGACGTTTTCTAGGCTCTCCATATCTATGGTTTTTCCTATACTTATCTTTCCTATACTTACTCTTTTTCTATGCTATAAAAGGTACCTACTACTGTTAACATGTTATGTTTGATTTGGGCTGTGCAAGTTGTGACAGACGGACATAGAGACAGACAGACGAACAACAAAGTTATCATATTAGGGTTTAGTTTTTTTCCTTATTAGGTACGGTACCCTAAGAATATCTAACTAATTAGACCATAAGACAAAATTAAAGGACAATAGGCAAAACTGTATGGGACTTGGTCCAAATATCCACCACTGACGAGACCTACGTAACCCGATAGACCACTAAATACTGAGTAACTTTTACAAAGACAGTTCAACAAAATAAGCTGTAAGTAAAAAAATACGGGTAGTTCAAAAAAATAATATGATTTCACCATTAGTATTATGTTTATACATTTTTTTCGAAAGGCAACAATATAAATACTCTTACTAACATTAAATAAAAATAAAATAAGCTGTCAGAAAGCAAAAAATGCCGTGAAAAGTTTTTATTATTATTTTTGTTACCTGATGAAAAGTGAACAACAAGCGCTTCTATAAAATAAATAAGCAGGTACCTTCTATGCGTTACCTTAGTTTTTCACTTATCATCAGGTAACAAAAATGATAATAAAATATATTTTACGGCATTTTTTGCTTTCTGACAGCTTATTTTATTTGTATTTAATGTTAGAAAGTGTATTTATATTGTTGCCTTTCGAAAAAAATGTATAAGACATAACACTAAGTGTGAAATAAAAAAATTAAAATATTTTTTTAAACTACTCATATTTTTTTTACTGACAGCCTATTTTGTTGAACTGCCTTTGCAAAAGTTACTCAGTATATAGTGGTCTATCGAGTGACGTAGGTCTCGGAAGTGGTGTACATTTGGACCATTTTTGCCCATTGTCCTTTGTGCTAACGAAAAGGAACAGTGAGGGCAGGGCATTTTCCTTTAAAACTCGTTGTGTTAAATTAGGGACATAATCTGTCGGCTTAAAATGCTTGCTGTATATGACGGAATTTTGGGTAATTTTTCTGTAGCCAATAGGTATTTGTTGTAACCAATTTACACGCCTGGGATCTGTAAAAGACAAAATTGTTTTTTTGTTTTTTATTGCTTAGGAGTAATCGGGAAGTGTAAAGTCAAAAGTCGTCCCAATTGCAAACAATTTCAATCGACAAACCATCGGTCTCGGCCTTTATTTTATATTGTCCATCAAGGGTTGCAATGCTGACCGCGCTGTGGAGGCCTGGAGCTGCGCTGCGCCGCGCTTTCGGCCATCAACAACGCGCCCAGCAACACACTCATTACAGACCGTGGCAGTAATGTACTATTAAAAAGTAACAAAAGGGTAAAGGAAAGGGGCCCCGAGAATTACATTGCCTGAAAGGGTTTAACGTCCTTCGTATGTCGTTATTTTATTTATCACAAAACTCACTCACACCAATGGCTATTGTCCGTTCTCAAATAATTATATGGTAGTTAAATAAGTAGTCCCAAAATCCAATTTATAAACGTAAATTTATTTCCACTATGTAAACCCCCGGGCGACAACCGTTCAGTCGGGACAGCGCGTAGTAACTCTCTCGCCTTTCATACCCTCACACTCTTTATACTTTGTTTGTTTACCTTATACTTCGCCTCACATAATTACATGTGTCCCTACAAGGGTTAATCTGGCCCTAGACGTGCGCGTTCCTCGAGCGTGTGAACGACGCGAACGCCGTGTGCGAGCCCGGCGAGCCGTGACAACGCGGCATGAGCGTCGCGTTTTACCAGCGTGTGGTCTGTCGCGCGTTGCAAATGCGACCGACTTCAAAAAGTAGCGATGTAGTCGTGCGGCAACGAAAAGCGCGACTTTATCGCTGCAAACAGTTCCCGTGGACGATATTCCTCAGTTAACACAGACACATAATAAGATTTATATTATAGTCCTTTTTACTAGCGAAATTTATGTCACCCGAACATCTAAAATGTACTTAACGTGGAAAACATAGTTACCCACTTACCTATGTTAAGATAATCCTTAATTCGGATAATATTCGCTTTTACACCCTTGCATTACGCATATTCTACCCATTTTTATGAGAAAATTCAGCACAATCCTCTAGATTTAAAATTAGCTGAAAATGTCGTGTGTCACGCAAATTGACGTTCTGTGTTTCAAGTTTTTAATTTTATTTCTGCTACGATTCCTATAGACATCACGGAACTGACAATTACAAGCGAATTATTAAAGAAGGTAAGTACTTATTTCCAGATATTTATTTATATTTGAAATTTTAATCTTAGGATATTCTTATACTTTACCATTGGTATTTCATTAATCGACTTTATTGTTTATTATTCTTAACATGAAAATGTACCAAGTTTAAGGTGATCGAATAAATATTAACTGGCAACACAAGGGTTGAAAGGTTGTACTGTTAGAAAGGGAAAGAAGGCGCAGTTATAGGTATCTGGCTGGGACCGGTTTTTTATAAAGCCTGCATCGTGGGCGTTAAGTCCGTCAGATAAGGTTTATTTTTGAATGAATGAAAGGAAAATAAAGTTTGTAGTCCACAGTCCTCGTTCAATGGTATTACGTTCATGCCTATAACCAGCGCGCCATTAAGCCGCTTCTGACGATACCTCATTTGTCAAATTACGATAAGTAGTTTGGAAGTTAGGTGGGAACAGATGCACATACATACATACATACATACATACATACATACATACATACATACATACATACATACATACATACATACATACATACATACATACATACATACCGGTCAAAATCATAACGCCTCCGTAGTCGGGTAAAAAAAAAGTAAAGAGCAAGACTCATCATCGGTTAATGAACGAAAAATTAACTGCCATAATGTCATCCCATCTGATCTGTGTGTCAGTTTGCTGTCAATGTCAGAATGTCAAAGACGGACGACAACGCCGAAACTTGAAGCGAAGAAGCTTTGCGAAAAAAACGCTAGTTGAAGAAGTTATTATATGAATATTTATCGTAATATTATTTTTGTAACTGTGAACTAATAATGGCATGTAATTTGAGTTGTACCTGAGTTATATTATACCTACATCCGTCATGGACAAACCGAGAATACTATCGTAAGTTTTGATCAATCAGATTCCACGTTCGTCTAATAATTAATTGTGTGAACTGTACAATCTTTGTTTTCTTTGCAGCGGCGAGTTAATCGTAGCCAAAGGTATAACGAAGATCGACGCTACATTGCCTGAACTTGGTTTAAAAGATGTGTCTCCAAATGGTTCGTGGTTAGAGCAGAAACAAATACAAGCAGCTTTGGAGGCGAGGAAACACTTGATTGAAGTGGAGAGGATTGAAAAGTTGTAGGTATTTTTGAACATTTTACCGACATAATTAGGTTAGAAATAGAATTTAACCACTCTGTTTCTCAGTGGTACCTCCTAGACATAAAATACAACTTGCAACTAAACTAATAACATGTATGGCAATGTTTGACTACCGCTTGGCATAAGTGGTTCGAGCGGAGGCTGCCCGGCTCACTGCATTGGGTGGTTGCAGGTTCAATTCCTGCCAGAGGAAGATTTCAGAAGCTGCCTGTTAGTTATTTGCCCTGGTCTAGGTATACTGGGATCCCTCTCCTATATACGGTTCCCATAGTACAAGCATTACTTAGTTTGGGGCCATACAGGTGGTGTGGAAGTCACACGATCTACATACCTACATGTAAAATGTCATTTCTGTATATTTAAGCATACAGTTTTGTATAAACACTTGTATACAAATACACTTATGTATGTCCCCTAATAAGTTGAGCCAAATAGTTGTTTGGTATGTCCTGCACCAGTACGGGTTTTATAATACCAATTTCCAACATTATGTGTATAATATTCTACTTTTTAAATCCAAAATATTAACATTGTCAATATCTTTAAAGTGGCACATTGAGTCATGCTGAATGGAGAGAGGATGTCAAGTTAGCTGAAGTCTCACAGAAGGCTGGCAGTTACTGGCAATACTTTGGCCACAATGTTGGCAAGAAATTGTTCCTCAAGCCTGAGGAGGCACTATTTTTGATAGAACTTGTAAGTACAAAAAAAAATATCCTTTTTATTAGCAGCATGATCCGGTAACCTGTGGGGGTAATCCCCCACAGGTGATCCCGCATCAAGTATTAATTTGACTGTTGAGAGAGGTTTTAATGGTGGTAGAGCCAAGCTATAGCCAATTGACTGCAGCTCATATACCGGCTGGCTCGACCGGAGTAGTACCGCTCTCTCACAGAAGATCGGCGTAAAACAGCTATTACAGTTGCGTTTCGTACGATGAGTGAGAGAACTGGAAGCCCAACCCCCATCCTCCGTCCCACTCCCCTTGAGGTCGTCGACGACGTGCGATCATTGCCTTTGGTATTGCAAGCATCTATACTATACATATAGATATAGATTTTATAGGCTATGGTAACTGCTTAACATCAGGCGGGCCGTATGTTTGTTTGCCGCCTCAGTCCTATAAAATAAAAGGTTTTACTCAGGAGTGGGATAAAGTAAAAATAACATCCATGATAACTGTTTATCTCACTTATCATAATGCATTCCTGTTCTATTTACAGAACTGTTTACAACTTAAACACAATGATGTCACAGTATCATTGCAAAAGGCATACTCACTGTTGCTCCATGAATCAATATCCATTATTCAGTACAAAGTCTACGCTTCTCTCAGCAGGCTGGGATACAAAGTGTTTAGACATAAATATGTGGTAACACCTAAACCTAGCGATTGTATATCACCCGAAATAAAAGAAAGCAATGAATCTGAGGGTACAACAGAAGTAAATGATGATGAACCATTGAACAACAGTAGTTCCAGTACAGAAGATAAAGTTGAAAAAGATGTTCAAGTTGATGAAAGAAAAATGGAATGTGAAGACCACATTGCAAGTCAACCTTTACTTGACTCAGGTAATCGCAAATGCACCGAAAAAATTAAGTGTTAATATTTGATCTCTCGAACTATGTTAAATGTAGAAGCTTTTTTTCTAAAATAAATATCGTCAATTATTTATTTTTTTAATGACACTTATTTCGTTTTCTAGGTGTCTTTTCAACGGAAGAAGATGCAGATAAAACTGAAAACAGTGAGAATACAGTCATAACTAGAGATGTAGTTGGAAACAAAAATATAAATGGCCAAGATTCATTTACTGCAAGCAACATAAAAAGCTCTGAAAGAGAAAATGCAACAACACATGATATTAATACTATAGATAGTCAAAAACAACCTTGCTATATTAATAAACTGCAGAAATTGCGTCACAGGAAACTCAAACCGACAGATTCGAAAGCTTTACACAAACATTTTGAAAGTATTCCAGATTTATATCAGAAACAAGTCATCACAATAAATGTTCCAGACCAAGAATATTTGCCAAAAAATGTTTTTGTCAACAAGTCTAGTTACATGTTGACTTTAGATACTATAAGAATGAAAAGCGTGCGACCTGTGGCAACAGAGTCTCCATCTTATAGCATCACAGATGAAGTTAACGGGGATCATGTAAGACGACTCAGAAGTACCTCACATACTGAGAGTCCCCAAAATTTGAACCCGTTTCCAAATGCTAGATATCCCAGGCAACCATTCCATTTCCGACCCTTCAACTTTTGGAGGCCCCAACAAAATCTCAACTATTACCAATTTGGTATGTTTTTCCAAAGACCCTTTTTCCAAAATATGTATTTCATACCGCGCTTTCAAATGAGAGCACACCCAAATCAGAGGCCTTTTCCCAATCTCCATAATGTTAATTTTAATAGAACTAACACCAGGAAAAGATCGATGAATTTAAAAACTTCCCAATTACAAGGTATTAAGGAACTAGCGGCTAGGTTCAAACACCTCATAATGTCTGGGAACACACAAATTCAGAACATACAGGCTCTTCATAGATTACTGCACACATACAACATGAAGTACAAAACCAGATTACGATTAACGGAAAATTTTGATATTACTAATGATGAAACTATCATTGAGACTATAGAATTGGAAGATGAGGAAGAATCCAGGAGCAAAAGACCCCGATTAGATGACCAAGATAATATGTTCATGGAAAATCTGAACAGATTGAGACAGTTAGCATTGAAACTGAAAGAACTGGAAAGTAACAACAAATCAACTGCAAGACAGAGAAGAGCTTTCTCCAGTGCAATTAAAACCTTTAATAAGTCCTACAATTCTGATGTGTATTTAAATTCAAACTATGAAATCATTGACAGAAGGCATATCACTCTGGATTCTAGTTCAGAATCTGACTGTGTTGTAGAAGAACCTCAAAAAAGTTCTAAAAAGAAGAAGTTATTAAGAAATCCTTTCAATTTATTGAAACGACTTTCAGAGAAGATGGATACTAGTAGTGTTCCAACTACTAGTGAAGACCAAAATCATAATAATGAAGTGCCAGAAAAAGATATGAAATATAATGAACATATTACAAGAATATTTAATAAAAACTGGCTGCCTAGTGAAGATGATTTTGGAAGAGCTGAAGTTGCGCCTAAATTGGCAACAGACACACATTTTACAGATAGTTGCAAAGAAGAGTTTATCATCGATTTTATAAATGAACAACCCAAGGAATATAATAACTGGTTGGAAGCAAAGATATAATTTTTGAAGCATATAGAAAACGCGAATATTGCCTTTCAACAAAACCAGCTTCAAAATGATGTGCAAGAAGTTTCATATACTGGCTTACGGCCTCTAATAGGTATAGATGACCGCCTCGACATGCCTTCGGTGTTAGAAAAGTTGAGAATTATTAAAAACAACAAAGAAATATATACAGAAACTAGTTTAAGAATAGATTTCGATGTGTACAATAGAGATGTACAGAATTTTCGGAAAACAAACCCACCTAAGCCACACTTCAGAGTGATTTGTTTGGAGTAAGTATAATAATGTTACATTCTATTTTGTATATAGTAGAAAGTAGAACTTCTTATCGTATGTATATCGTATTCTTAGTGGCCATCCTGGTGTCAGAGTTGTTCAAGCCGCCTGAAGGCCTCTGATAAGGCTTAACGACTGCTGCCTAGATGAAAACAACCGGGACCGAGTTTTTAAGTGCACTCCGAAGCACGGAGAGGCTCAGTTCAAATGCCACTAAATGGTCACCCATCTCTACTGACCTTGCCAAGCGTTGCTTTAATCGTTTACCGATCAGTGATTGCAGCTGGCTATGAGCGCAAAGTAGAACCGGAAACTGTACATAATGGAATAAGGGCAGTGACTATTTGTCATATATTTTTATACAATGTTTTTAGCGACTGTAGCCTAGGGTCGAACACGTTGGGCTAGCAATCAGAAGGTCCCAGGTTCGATCCCCGGTGGGGCATGCACCAATGGATGAATTTTCATCTATGTGCATAATTTACAGTTCGCTTACGGTGAGGGAAAACATCGTGAGGAAACCTACCTATCCCTCGGGATTAAGTAATAGTCAGTTCCTGTATACACGGCGACAAGGTTCACCACCTGTCACGTTGGGTTCTGACTATCTGGTGAAACGTGGGCTTTGAGTTGACTTAATACCACCACAATGTGGTAGTGTATGGCCACTCAAGCCTCTGATTACCCCCGAATGGGGATAAAAGTCGTGACGTTATATATTTTATCCATGAATGGAGTCGAATACAGGCAATAGGTAACAAGTCTAAATTGGGAAGCGTTGGGTAGGGTTTTGGGTAGCCTTGTGTAGGGAAACCCGTTTGTACGTGTCGCTACTCAAATTCGACCCTATTTCTGACTACATGAAGTATATCAATTGGTGACCTAATGGTAGAGTCTCATATCTCAATTGCATAGCTTGTAAATATCCTTGTGAGAAAGGCCTAACCCTCAAAATGTTTTTAGTTTTTGAATTTTATCATAATCTTTTACAGTGAATCAACAAGTTTCCCTTCCGCCGCCGACGTGGCAACCCTCCATTCTAAATACGAAGACAACGTTCCCATCGTGTTTGCCGTGGTCGGCGCTTCAGTCGCCTACCTACAAATAAACCCAATGGAATTGCCTATCTATATTCCCAATAACGATATAGTATGATGTTTATTTTAAGAAATCCATTTTATGGGTAAGTAACTATTTGTGTAAATAAAAAATGTATAAATAAATAAACGAACTTATCTTTAGTTGTAAAAATTCTTTTTAAAAGATAGATCAATCAGCAATGTTGCTTACCAAAAGATGCAAAGAATGCAAAGATAACTTGGTCAAATATCTAACATCAAAACTACAATTTTATACTGAGCTGCACTGGTAGCACAGCCGGACATGCCACGAAAAATCGCGAGATAAATAGATTTTGTCTCATACTATCGTATGTATAATGTAATAGAGAGAGACTCGGTGCGACATAATGCTTGACAAGTCTTGTCTTGGCGCGTGTGCTAACCATTCTGAAATGATACTTTTCGTTGTTGGTGCCTATCAATGATCATAATTGGTGCAATATATTCTTAAGCGGGCTCTACATTCGCGCCGCAGAGGCCCGCGAACCTATTGCTCGCGAGTAGTCGCGACAGTTACCTATCCTTCGGGATTAGGTAATAGTCAATTCCTGTATACACGGCGACAAGGTTCACCACCTGTCACGTTGGGTTCTGACTATCTGGTGAAACGTGGGCTTTGAGTTGACTTAACTCCACAATGTGGTGGTGTATGGCCACTCAAGCCTCTGACTACCCCCGAATGGGGATAAAAGTCGTGACGTTACATTAGTCGCGAGTCTTCGTGGCGTGAATGTAGTCGCATTTATGGGTTTAATAAGACAGCACTAATGCACCATTTGTATGTTAGTTTACACAAAATGATTGTCAATTAAAAAATGTAATGTAATAAGCGACTGTAGCCTAGGGGTGAACAGGTTGGGCTAGCAATCACAAGGTCCCAGGTTCGATCCCCGGTGGGGCATGCACCAATGGATCAATTTTCATCTATGTGCATAATTTACAGTACGCTGACGGTGAGGGAAAACATCGTGAGGAAACCTACCTATCCCTCGGGATTAGGTAATAGTCAGTTCCTGTATACACGGCGACAAGGTTCACCACCTGTCACGTTGGGTTCTGACTATCTGGTGAAACGTGGGCTTTGAGTTGGTTAAAACCTCCACAGTGTGGTGGTGTATGACCACTCAAGCCTCTGACTACCCCCGAATGGGGATAAAAGTCGTGACGATATATTATTATTTTTATTATTATTTAAAAAAATGTATTCAATATAAAAACAACGTTTACAACTGAAGATAATTACTCACTGTTAATACTTACGTGTTTTTATTTTTAATTAATAAATTACAAAGTTTAAAACAGCCTTGTTACAATTCATTGAGCTAACTAATAACTACGTTAAGCGACTACATGGCACGTGTGATAGGAGGGCATAGTGCATCTTAACTACATACGCGTACTAGTTTGTGTAACCCACGCTAATTAAGAAATGAAATGAAATATATTTATTATTGAAAGAATGATAATGGTGTTTTACAATGTGGACTACCTAGTCCCCACACTAGGAATATAATTTAATAATTGCGTCCAACCTTTGGCTTAGATAGGACCGCAAAATACTTTTTATTGGCATGGGCTATAGTATTTTACTATATGAAGTACCTTACCTAATTCTTTTAAACAATTCAACTACCTACGATTCATTACGGCATATAAAAACCTAATTCTACTATTATTTTAAACTTGTAATTAGTTTTCGTTTACATTCCACAACCATCATGTTAATAATATTATGTACTTAATTTTATAAGGGCAGTGACAGTTCCTACGAGCAGATGCGCGAACAACGAATTTTCATTAACAAAAACATATGAAAATCACGAAAAAATAATTATTATTTGTTATTTACTCATGGTTCCGCTCATGTTAGTCAACGCCATAATAATACGATAAATATACGGGTTTCTTTGACTTAAACACAATGGGTGCTACGTCTTAACAATAACTTCAGTCTCTAAATAGACTTACACTGGAATAACAAATCACTTTTGTTCCTTGCTTTGTAAATCCATTGTAGACAGGCTAAAAATTTCTATAAGTTTGACGGTGAAACTATAAACCTGTAACAAACAGGACCCATAAAGCAACAGAAACCCGATTTTTTGCTATAAGAAAAATCACAATATTTGCTAAAACAACTTATCAAAGTGCTAAATCATAGTGACTAGCGATATGATTCGATAGATATACCCAGTTTTTTTTTATATTGGGATATTTTAACATTTTACAAACGCTTGTAGGTATTTGTTCAAAGAGCTGGCACTTAAATGGGGGTATATATTACTGTTGGGCAATAGTGATAATTAGAAGGTGCTCCAAAATCGTATAAATTATGGAGTAGGTACAATAGCTTAAATGGGTGCGGTTTTACTCGTCGTCGTAAATATAAAATGGAATGTATAATGCCGTATGGTATAGGAATCGTTTACTGACCGGCAATAGAATGCCTTGTTGGTAGGTATTATACTTAGGACTAGTTAGGAAGCATATTCCAAGAACGCATCCATACGTCACGTCATAGTATAAAATTAACAATGTAAAATAAATATTACATTTCGCAATATAGCCGACAAACTTAACAGAAAAATAACAGTCTATTAGCACATTACATTAAGTCAAATTTCCTTTCTTTAAAAAGCCACACAATAAAATATTTACAAAAACGTGTGCAGTATGGCGGACCACTTCATTAATTACATAGGTTTCGGTTTGGGACTTATATTTAGTAGATATGATAATATCCTTCTGCATCACTTTTCCACCGGTAAAGTCAACCATCAGTCAGCCTTTTCAAAAATCACAACCCATCAAAGCCATCCGAAATTAACACCAGATAACTCATAAAACCTTTCATTAAATGGTCTATAGTAGTCCCTAAGTCTTTGTAAGATCGAAGGGTCGATATGTGGGTGATTCCTTCCTTTAGTTTTCCCGAGACAGTGGGGCGTGGACCGGCTCTCAGATTTCAGAAGACATGGGAACCCTTTTGTGGAGTTGAAGTAGAAATGCTTTTCCGTTATCACGCGTTCGAGGCCGAGAAATTCCTGTGGAATAAAGTCGTAAATATTTCACATAAGAGATGGTTAAAATGACACAGTAAAGTCGATAAACACTTTGAATCATCACTCTCTTATAAAGATGTTGCCCGTTGACCCCGTTTTCTGAATGTATAAGTGTTGTCGAACATCTGATTAGACACCTGAAATGTCTCATAATAGCAAAAACTCTTCAATTCGTATTTCTAGAAAAAATAAATTGGTGATTTAAAAACTAATTCTTGTTTCTTGAACCTTTAGAGCAACATCCTCACGGCTCTTCCGCAAACTCATACCCCTAAAACTCTTCTGTATTCGTCAAACATTCTTCAAACTACAATACTTTATGCCGTGTGTCCACTGGCAAGTAACTTCCGCAATTTCTTGCAAGTCACTTGCCGACGTGTTTCCACTGACTGCAATTTTACACAACCGTGTACATGTGGGACTTGCAGCAAGTTCGGAAAGTCGCAGAAGTCCACTTGCGTGAGTGTTTACACATTGGAAGTCGCTTGCACAAGTAAACTTGTGCAAGTTTTCTTGTCAGTGGACACGCGGCATTACCTGCACTCTCGCCATCTCAGCTGCAGGATCCACGACCAGCCTCTCCCCGCTAATAAGCAGTAGCCTGGACCTGGGGAACCTTCGGAGCCACCTCCTCAGCGGCCTAGCGTACACCCCCAGCCGCACGGGCGGCCACGACGCGTCCACCACGGACGGCCCGCCCCAACCACCTGTGCTGTTCACTAGAGCTAGCTCTTCGAAACGAGGGAGGGATCGCCTTTTACTGCAGAAGATGTTTGCTTGAATAGTAGGATGATTTATGAGATTGAGACAATTATCCTTTATTAACAAAAGAACTTCAAACACAAGACGATTCAACAATATTTTCAAATTGGCAATAGTTTAAATCTTAGGATTGAGGATGAACCTCTTATGAGTATCCTGGCATCAAGAGTTTAATTACATGCACCTTTTTAAAACTGACTAGACTTGTTATGAGTTCCTGGATCTTTTTTCTAGGATTTTAGAGTGTCCAACTCATCTTCTTTAGAGACTATTGTAGATACAGGTGACATTAGTGCAAGATTTTAAAAAATAATCTTCTTACAAAAGTTTAAATACCTTGCGGACTGCGTGTAGTCGCTTATGGCCCTAGTGACCGGATCCCGTACAACTGCCAGCAGTTTGACGCTAGGGTTCATAGCATACACCCGTCTCGGCGCCGATCTCGTTACCCAGTATGATGGGGTCTTCTCCATTGTGATCTGCCCTTCCAAGGTCGGCGGCATTTTGTCCCTGTACCATTCAAATCCTTTGTGATAAAACTTATCGAAGAAATGTACTTCTGACCCCGCAGCTCGGACATCTGGATGTACTCTGAAAAAGCAGAACAAATGTAAGAAACTAACTAAGACTTAAACTGGTCGTGTGCTTTTGCAGTCACTATAGGTAAAAATGGTTATACCTAGGATCATAGGTTTACCTAAACCTACCATTTTTTAAATTTAGGATTATAGGTACAATCAAATATAACATAGAAGAGGCTATGAAAATGAGATACATGTCAAATTGTCAACCGACTCTTATGGCTCCTGCTAAAGCTATGGTTTCCTCCGATAGCGATGCCGTCATGTAGCGCTGAATGACGTCACTAGAACGTTGGCTATGTAAACAAAATGGCGCGGTTTCCTAGAGAGCGGTATTGGACACCGTTGCTTACATAGCCAATGTTCTAGTGACGGAACCGCTATCGGAGGAACCCATAGCTTTAGGCTGCGTCGGCGCTTTAACTCCACCTACTGTGTGCGGATAGGACTCTTGCTCGTTTGACTATGCTTGAACATCACAGTTCGTCCCAAGTTTAGTTACCTCAAGAACTCCAAAAGAGCTCTAGTCCCGCATTTCTTAACGCCTATAATGAGTACGACTGGCAGCCTTTTGGCAGGCGCTTGGTTCTGTCCAAGCCGCGTGTACTGGTACTCGTCCTCAACCCTCCAGCCGAGCAACGCCGCGAAGCGCGCGCTCGCTTCTCTATACCTTGATATATGCCGCTTCAGGGACACGTAGTTTAGTGAGAACTGGAAGAAGTTTCGAAAGGATACAGAATTTAGGCAGCTTCAAGGTAAAAATTGGCGCGAATCTGCTGACCAATGCTGGTGAAACCCTCGCTTGCTTGAGTTTAGGCAAACAGCACGTACCTACCTGAAAAAACCTAAGTTTTTTTACGATGTGAGCAGTAAGAAGAAAATTTACCTACTATTTTTAAACCGACTTCAAAAAGGAGGAGGTTTCTCAATTCGACCGTATATATTTTTTTTTTTATGTGTGTTCGCGGATAACTTCGTCGTTTATGAACCGATTTTGATGATTATTTTTTTGTTGGAAAGGAGATATCCCAGCGGTGGTACCATGATAAGGAAACCAGGATCTGATGATGGCATCCCAGAGAAATCGAGGGGAACCTTCGAAAATCGTAGGAGCGACTAGTGCGTTTGTAATTTTTTTCATGAAGTATTTTAAAGCACTACTATTTTATGAAGGTCTGGAGTCGATCTGATGATGGAGCCGAAAGACAGTCGATGGAACTCCTCAACGATTTACAACAATTACCTGGTGTTTGGGCTTGATTAATTTGTATTGATGAGAACTTTACACCTAGATGGGTTGTGACTGTCATTAGGGGTCTGATGATGAAGACGAAGGACAGTCAAGGGAACTCCTCAACGTTTTACAGTAGCTACCTTGTGTTTGGGCTTGATTCATTTGTATTGATGAGAGCTTTACACCTAGATGGGTTGTGACTGTCATTAGGGGTCTGATGATGAAGACGAAGGACAGTCAAGGGAACTCCTCAACGTTTTACAGTAGCTACCTACCTTGTGTTTGGGCTTGATTAATTTGTATTGATGAGAACTTTACACCTAGATGGGTTGTGACTGTCATTAGGGGACTGATGATGAAGACGAGGGACAGTCAAGGGAACTCCTCAACGTTTTACAGAAGCTAACTTGTCTTTGGGCTTGATTAATTAGTATTTATTGATGAGAACTTTACACCTAGATGGGTTGTGACTGTCATTAAGGGTCTGATGATGGAGTCAAAAGACAGTCGAGAGAACTCCTCAACGATTTACAGCAATTACCTGGTGTTTGGGCTTGATTCATTTGTATTGCAGAGAACTTTACACCCATATGGGTTATAAGTGCCATTACAGGTCTAATGATGGAGACCATAGACAGTCGAGGGAATTCCTCAAAGATTTACAGCAGTTACCTTTTGTTGGGGTTACTTCATACGGTTCAATATGCCAAAATGTTCATTGGTATGGCGCCACTAAAAATCGTAAAATAAAATTATTTTTATAAAAAAAACAAACCGACTTCAAAAAAACCTGGATCACTAAAAAGCCTGAAATAATATTTCTATTACCACCTCTGCCTACCCCTTCGGGAAAACCAGACGTGATGGTGTGTTATCGAGTATTTGGAGTCGGTGCCAATCTTGGTATGCCAAGTCTACCTACTATAAAAGTAAGAAGATAGATTGGCACCGACCCCATGGAGCATACTATGAACTTAAATGGTACCTACTTGGAGGAGCCAAATTGACCCAAAAAACGTTGCTTGTTGCACATGCACACGAGGCGTTTCGATGTTGACTTTTAGGAATAATAATTGTGAGTAAGTAAGACCTAGTTCTGGTAGAACACACTGGTACACTTACCTTCTTTTCGTCAACTGAACAAAAATTCAGAGCATACAATAAATATAATAGAAACAATAATATGAAATATATAAACATAGTTCGTTTCGACAGCACTGGAATCCATTTCATTGCTATTCTTGGTATTCATTTGTGTGGTTCTATATTTAGCTCGTTAATTAATTACTTATTTCACTGAACATATTAGGATTGTTGATTTATATATAACTACACACTGTTTAATTTGCATGTTTCTGTGTTTATAATCATAATGCAGCACAAACTAGTGTTTATGAAGGACGGTATCAGCAGGAGACGCATGGTTGATCGATGTATTTTGCACTTGCAATCCGGGGAAACTTCAATGAACGGTACTACTGCGCAATCTCCGTGCATCCAGTCAACAAGGAAAATTGTAGTTCGCGCCAAAACTTCGCTACGCACGCGCGCGCGTAAGCGCTCGGTCTAGTGATGTGCCGAGTACGCTATTTTTGGTACTCGAGTATTCTGGTACTCGTTAAAAAAATAATCGAGTAAGTACTCGAGTCAAAGGACTCGGACAGGTACTCGAATACTTGTAATGAGTACTCGAGTACTTAATAGGACTCGAGTACTTTTGTATTATGTATTTTTAACCACTCAAACGTCCGAGCTTCACATATAATTATTGCGTTGTACTTGCACTCGTGAAAATTGGAGAAAAACGCGAAAATTTTGGCGAGAGCCCCGATTTATAACGTATTTTCTAAAAAACTACAACTGTTACAGCAAGTACTCGGAACCCGTATTCGATTACCGGGTACTCGAGTTCTATAATTTGAGTACTCGAGTACCCGAGTACTTACTAAGTACTCGAGTAAGTACTCGAGTCAGGCTGTACTCGGCACATCTCTAGCTCGGTCTGCATTTCCGGTTTTATATTCATTGAAAAAGAAAAGTTGCAACAGCTGGTTCCATAGATATAAGCAAAATGGAGTAAAAAAAATTGGATGCAGTTCCTTGAATTATAGTCATGATTATAGTAGAAATTCACGTTTTGGTGATATTTTTTCTTTTGCAATCATTGCGATCGGAATCTACAAAACTGTGTATCCGAATAAGAAACGTATCATGTCATAAAATACACAAATAGCATGAAATAGAAACAACACTAGCCCATACTCACTTGAGAGAAAAAGATAGAAGATTCTTTTCGTCATCTCCAGTTATGCCAACCTCTACGCATAAATAAAAAAAATGACAAGCGAGCGACAGCTAGCTAAATAAAAATAAATTTGATCGCGTTGAACTTTGAAGCAGTGAAATAAATTAAAATGACAGTCCAACAGATTAACTCGAATATTTCCGACGACTCCGATGATATGGTGAGTCTACCATCAGAGGAAGAGATTTACAGGCGAAAATATCAGTTGTTGTTGGACCGATGTGAGGTGTTGCAGCAGGATAACGAGAGAATTATAAATAGGTTTGTGTTTCCAGGATTAATTTTCTTGTTAAACGTGTTCCGCGATTTAGACAGTGTGCAATATCTTTGTAGAATACATGAGGCGAAGAAAATTACTAAGCGCTACCGGAAAGATATCAAAATCCTAGTCGAGCGGTTGGACAGACATGGTGACCAGTTCAGGACCGCATCTCTGGAGGTTGACACGAAGGCCGAGGTGATACCGCGGCCAGCGCGCGCTGGCGGCAAAACTCAGGGCGCGTCAAGGCCCGCGGACAAACAGACTACAAGTGGTGCCAAAAAACCGGGCCCTAAGAGGAAAAGCAAGGCAGAAAAGGTATTTTTTTACTTCGTTGATTGTTTAGCAAGTGTGTCGTTTTTATGCGATGATTATTGTTTTCAGTCATATTTATCATCTACATAACATTGAATTCCAGCCGGAAAGAGATCCCAATGCTCCGAAGAAGCCCTGTAATGCATTCTTCCAGTTCTGCCAAGAACAGAGACCTTTGATAGTTGCTGAATCAAACTCGGAGCTAGGTGCAGACCCTACAAAACAGGAGGTCACCAGGCAGCTGGCATCAAGGTGGAGATCACTTTCTAATGATGAGAAAAGGGTAAGGATCCACTTAGCAATATAACGTTTTATTCACATTAACAGCTAAGAACTTGCTCACTTATGATTGTTAAAATATTGCTTGGAAAGGGTGCCTAACGACCCGGTTATAGTAAACTGGAACACAAGTTTTCAATAATGATTATTATTCTATATTAATACCATAGTGCTAGCCATGGACCAATTACTAAGAGGACTGGCCCTAAGCAACTCGGCCGAGTGGTCGGCCTAGTACTAACATCGACATAAAACGAAGCGAGTAGTTCAACCATTTACCGGTAGATAGAACAATGAAAATGAAAAAACAATGACCAAGTTTTTTTTCATACATATATCTAATAAGGGCACCTCTTTCTTTAGTCTTTACTCTGTGGTGCTAGCACACACACTAAGACAAGACTTTTGTCTCTCTTTTTTACTTAATTCATAGTAGAGAATGTGTTGGTTGTCATCATACTCTTGACCACCGTTTGTTTATCAATACTAAATAGTATAAATTAAGATAATAGTATTAGCACTATTGTGCTGCTACCAGCACCGGCTTTATGTTTTCATAGCTGAAGAATTAATTGTTTCTGAAATGTTCCTTGCAGGTATACGTGGCTATGTTCGAGAGATCAAAAGAGAAATATGCAGAACAGATGTCAGCGTACATAAAGAAGGAACAATGACAAACCCTTACTGATAGCTCTAAATTCTCTTGTGATAGTCAGCTTTAAGATTAGGTTAAATAAACACTATTTATAAGTTACTGGCTTTTTTGTGTCCTAAAACAGGTATTATAAGATTGCATGATGTCATCACATACTAACTTGTTTGTTGGGCTGAGACTAATTACACAGTATAAGTTTATTCTGTGCTAATTATTTAGGTTGTAGGATGACTAGTGAACATCAGAGTGGTAAAACCAGATTTTATTATTATAAATTTTAAGAAATCTTACAGACTAACAATAATATATTAAATTAGTCGGATAATGAATGATTGCTAAGAATAATATGCTTCCACCTAACATCCTATTCTAGGTTTTCTCAGTTAGCCCACAACTTTAAGCAGTTACATTCTGCTTCTTGATGCCCACCATTTACTGGCGTGGCTCATTCCTTAAGTATACAATTGGTTATAACAAAGTCAGCCTTTATATTGTGCATATAGATTTACAGAGATTGATCCTATACCATATTTTATGTATCGCGGAAAAGTTATACTATTTGTATGCAAATAAAAAAGCAACTTAAATTTGAAAAAATAAGTTTTATGCAATAACAACAATAATCAGTACAACAGAACATAGAACAACAAAAATAATTGAACCATTGAGTCCCAAAATAAATGCAAAGTAAATATACATAATCCGTGTTGTATTAAGCTTTGAAAATATCTTTTTGCTGTCTTATTATTTTCATAGCTTCTATTGCGTTGTTGGTTTTTGCATGATCCATGACAGGCTGTTGTGTCACTCTCATGAATGGATTGTAGAGCTTCTCATCTGCGATTGTTGAAGGCACCTGGCAAAGAAATAACATAAATTTTATGAATTGACTGTTGTCTGGGGTAGTTTTTGTTGGTTCCTGATGAAATTAATTGTGTTTATTGCTATTTAAAAATGCATAAGTGTATTCATAATAAATAATTGAGTATACCGTAGGCTTCATCTCCTTTCGCCTCTGCTGAGACAATGTGATCATTTTCTTGACTTCTTCATTTGTGGGCTCCACATAAGCTGCAAATTTCAAATTCTGCAGAGTGTACTCGTGGCCACAGAACACTTGGGTGTGGTCGGGGAGACTACTCAGAATATTGATCAACGCTTGGTACATCTGTTCAGCTGTGCCTTCGAAGAACCTGCCGCATCCGCCCAAGAAAAGAGTGTCTCCTGGAAATAACATTTATTGCGTTAGAAGTAAGGTGACGATGAGGGAAAATATCTTGAGGAAACCTACCTATCCCTCGGGATTAGGTAATAGTCAGTTCCTGTATAAACGGCGACAAGGTTCACCACCTGTTACGTTGGGTTCTCACTATCTGGTGAAACGTGGGCTTTGAGTTGGTTAATACCTCCACAATGTGGTGGTGTATGGCCACTCAAGCCTCTTGACTACCCCCGAATGAGGATAAAAGTCGTAACGTTACATTTATCAAGTAAGTAACATAAGGGATGTCATTCGCCAATGCTGCACGTGGAGTACGATAGTTTTGGTTTGGTCCAGGTGGGCTAATGGCGCCACTATGCAACATTGTGGCAATTCTGCAAAAGCAATTCCATTTTCCGACCCTCCAGCAGAATCGCAATATTTTCGTGAAACGTGGTCACGAATGGCGTAAAATGTGTGACATTCTGTGAATTACTAAGGATTTTGCTAGAAAATCAGAAAAATGAAATGCATTGGCAATATTGCATAGTGGCACCATAGGCCCCCAAGTCAAGGGTTTTAGTGTGTTGCTATTATCACTGTGCATTTCAGTAGTATGACCATATTAACAAGAATTTTACTTTTTACTCACCAGTAAACACAGCACTGTCACTGCCCTCCTCAGGAGCAGTAACATAGTAACAGATATGACCTGATGTATGACACGGTGTAAACAGACATTTGACATTCAAGTGTCCAATATTGAATGTACTGTTGTGGCCAATCTTGTGTGTCAGAGCTCCGATACGATCATCTCCACCGTACACTTGGAGATTGGGCTGCATTTTCACAAGCTTCTCATTGCCACCGGCATGGTCCCTGTAAAAGTTTTAGATGAGTGTTTATCCCACTAATATTATAAATGTGAAAGTTTAGATGGATGGATGAATGTTTGTTACTCAGTCACGCAAAAACTACTGAACGGATTTGGATGAAAATTGTTTATAACCTGGATTAACACATAGGATACTTTTTATCCCGATAGTAGTATGTTCCCGTGGGACAAATTATGCGCGGACAAAGTCGCGGGCAAAAGCTATGTGGAATATATTTAATATCAAGAGAAATAAAGGTCTTGCAATGCTCCTTTACTAGTTCAATATTTGATTAGTCGTACTCGAGTTTGCTTAATTTCTAATACTCATAAAAATAAAGATAAAGTGGATGGCAACTAAAGGCTTGCTGATACATAGCATTGTAAACTTTAAACAATAATCCTGGGTTACTGAGGGAAAAACAAACAGCACACCTGTATGATATCCCCAAAACCAAAAACCTTTAAGATATGCCCATGACTTATAGCGCCTTCCCATGTCAACCTGTGCTTTACAGGCAAGACATCACCAGCTAGTAATACTATGGACCACCACAGGCTATGGAAAGGCACCATTATGTCTCTGCATGATCTTTCTCCTTCTTCTACAGGTGGCTTCTACAAATCGACGGCTTCCCCTGTGGACTGATTATAATAATGTAAAAAAATATTTACCTACCAATGATGATGAGTAGTAAGCACAGTAGTGAGCTTCACCCCCTCCTCTTTAGCAGCATTCACCACAGTATTGGGTTCAACTGGGTCCACAATAGCAGCCTCTTTAGTCGCCCTGTCCACTATCAGGTACATATAGTTGTCCTGTAGAGCAGGCAGTATCTTCACATCCATTGTTTTGAATATATGACTTTCCTGAATACTGTGGGCTTCGCGCTGGTTGCGGATGAGGACTGAAATAGAGGAAGGCATTTTTTTAAATTGATAATTAGGTTTATACTGACAATGTCAGCCAAGCTTTTATTTTAGGTCCCTTTAATTTTTTTTCCCACCCTTGGTCAAAGGCCCCTTCTTCACCACCACAATCCCTATCCTAGGTTTGTTGTGTGTTACCCCTCTACCCCATTAGACACACACAAGCACTGAATATATCTTAAGTATCGTAAATAAGATCGAAACTCTTACCCCCAAGTATACCTATAGGAAGCTATGGACTTACACTGGCATTACAAATTACTTTTGTTCTTAAAATGCTTTGTAAAGCCTTTGCAAACTGGCAAAAAATCTCTATAAAGGCGGCATTGATATAGGATTGGTAGTTACACGATAAATAAATGTTTTAGCGAAATGGCCAATGGTTTTAGCACTTTATCAGTAAAAATATGATTAGTGATTGATTACTAAAGATGTATACTTGGTTAGGCTAACCAGACATCCTTGTATTTCTTTGTTCAATATTTTTATGCATTTCCATCCCATTAATCACCTTTTCGATGCACCAAAACATAAAAATAATAATTCATTAATTCATTATAAGCCCAAATTGTTTGAACATTTGTTGCTTATTTTTGGACAGATTTAAATTTAATGTAACGTCACGACTTTTATCCCCATTCGGGGGTAGTCAGAGGCTTGAGTGGCCATACACCACCACATTGTGGAGGTGTTAACCAACTCAAAGCCCATGTTTCACCTGATAGTCAGAACCCAACGTGACAGGTGGTGAACCTTGTCGCCGTGTATACAAGAACTGACTATTACCTAATACCGAGGGATAGGTAGGTTTCCTCACGATGTTTTCCCTCACCGTCAGCGAACTGTAAATTATGCACATAGATGAAAATTCATCCATTGGTGCATGCCCCACCGGGGATCAAACCTGGGACCTTCTGATTGTCTTTAAATTTAAAGACAATAAATGTATTTATCCATACTTCTTAGCATTGGCGATAGGTACACGGCCCAAAGAAGAGTTAAAGGAGTAAAGGAGGTACATACTTTGAAAGTACAGCTTCGTTAGTTGTTGGGAAAGCCCAAACGGCAAGGAGTTAACGATCCTGGCAAGCATTGAACAAAAATTGTATCACTCAGTTTAAAACTAAAAATACAAGACATGCAATTTTCAATGCTATATTTGTTTAGATTATTCCAAAAATAAAATTATTGTAAATCAGTACCTTTCAGCAATCAGCTGGCTGATATTGATTGATTGATTGTAGCCTGAAGGATAGTGGATTATTTGACATGACAAGCATGACAGATAGTGCTTTTTGACATTCCCTTCCTACCATAGAGATTTATATCATACTTCTTCGGTCTCCTACAACTCTACCTTTACGATAATACTTAGTCGGTACCTGATTATAGCTATAGCCTTCGTATACTTGCACGTACCTACTATAAATTTTATACTTAAGGGCTACTGGATAAGGGATACTGCAACACCTGCGATCGGGTATTTAATTTGGCTTAGCGAGCCACATCAAGGGCAGGGCTCACGCTAGGACACAATAGTTCTTTTAGGTCGCCATTATCGAATCCGATGAGGAGGTACATTTACTTAGTCGATTATACGCGAAAAATCGATAATACCATGGAGCAACTAATAAATTAAACCAATCAAACATGTAACTTTTTTAAATGTTTATCAATCAAACAAAGAGAATATAACCAAACAAATAATATTATTATCTCCCATACTTATCTATGAATTGTAATTGAATTGTATAATTCGTAAAATGTATGAAACGGACCACTATCATCAATATGGCGGCGAAAATAATCCGTCTAAATTAAGAAGTGACGTAAATTAGGCCAGCTTAATACTTCTCGGAGCTCTTCATAACTTGGAGTTTTGCATAGCCGCCATGACAGGAGTTGTTCTTTTCATTAAAAAAAACATGTGTTATCTATTGACTTGATTTTCAGCGGTCAGCCAGCATTCGTACTAGGGATGCGTTTAAACGTTACAACAAAATTAACACCGCTAAATGCCAATGCTAATAATTATTAACACAACATTAATAGCAATTTTTAGGAACTGCTAAATTTAAACACATACAGATTGTTAACATTATTAATTCATTCAATTTTTTTTAAGGTGTCTCTGACGGTAAAAAAGTTCCATTCCACTTTTTTGCCGTTGAATATCCATTTATGAGTACTTTTTGTAATACACTAAACAAATGATTGAAATTTTACTCAAAGCACTCATTACCTAGATCAGGGGTTCCTAAACTTTAAAGATAATGGAACACCAACCAAATACCTTTTATTTTATGGAACTCCATATCAAATTATGACAAATCAACACTGAACTTTATATAAGAACATTTTTTTAAGAAAAGTGTAATATAATTGAAACACATTATTCTTAACTTAAAGTTTTAATGTGAAGAATGAAAGTGTTTTAGTGTTTTATGTATTGTTTTATAGTTCGGTATTATGTCTGACAATTGTATGCGTATATCTGGGGTAGCATCCAATCTTGACCTGTATTTGTTTTTTGTATAAAGTAGGCTGAAAAGCCTGTTTCACAACGATACGTTGTGACGAATGGCAGCAATGTTAAAATAGCCTTTTTGGCTATTTCAGGGTATTCACTCCTAACACCAACCCAAAACTATTTCAAAATAATATTTGTAACCGTGGTATTATTTAATAGCTAATAATAAATAATTTTGGCGGAACCCCGATGACTATTCTACGGAACCCCTAGATTCCGCGGAACCCAGTTTGGGAATCCCTGACCTAGATAACGTAACACGTAAATATAGGTACCTGTGACTGCTATATTTAACACCTATCTTAGAATTTATTTAACAGGTGTTGACACTACATAAATTTAGCAGCTTATTAAATTTAGACCATCCCTAAATCGGACAAATATTGAAATATGTCAATGTCATGTGAATGAAAAGCGCTGCGGCGTGGATTTATTTACATTTTTGTTCATTATTATTGTAAATGATTTGTTGTAGTTTGAGTTTAACAAACACTAAAAATGAAGAGCAAACCCGTCAAACATAAGACTACGAACACCTTTAGGGTAAGTTTATAATAATTAATAATATAAAAACCTTTAGAATATATTCGCTTTTAGGTTAGGTGCGTAAATTATTAATTTAACTTTTATCTTGTAAAGTATCTTAACAGACTATGTCAGTGTAATAATAAAATATTAGCCCTTTGATTCACTACTGGGTTCAGGCCGCCTTCCCTCACCACGAGGGGGATTCGGTAGCTCTATACGAGAATTGATTAGGTACCTACCTGCTTCCAAACATGCAGGTTTCCTCACGTAACCCTTTTCGTATATATTATTTTTGTGTTCCCTTCTGTACGTGATTAGGTTAAACACAAATTAGTAACATTCAATAAACACTTATTTAATATTTATTTATATTTTTTAATTATATTTTTACAGTTCATACCTTTTGCGGAGCGAATAAATGCAATAGATATTCGCCATGCGGCTTTATACCACATTGAGCATGCATACACACAGCAGCCAGAAGAAAATGAGACCCATTTCTATCTGGCACTCCAGAAATGGTATGCACTCAACTTGACCGTCAACTTTAAAAAGTTCAGGAAGGAAGTGTTTGGTATTATAACTGTGCCTCAATTGGTTCATAGAAAGGATGAAGTATTGGAGATATTGGAAAGATATTTGAAATTGGAAGATCAGCTGTGTTTGCAGCCATTATTGGAGTAAGTAATTTTTTCAACACACAATACACCTAGCTGATCCTTGAAAAATAGCAATTTGTACCGAATCTTCGGTAACCAAAAACAGTATACAGTAGTAGGTACTAAATATCAGTAATTAGCCAAATGTACCTATCCTGATTTTACTGGGCACCAACTACAATAGTAACAAAGTGTGGAGAAAGGCTAGGAAGGCAGCAAATAAGCTGCTCCCGTTCAGGTCGGCAATGTGCGAGCAATGCCTTTAGTATTGTAAGCATCTATAGGCTATGGTAACTGCTTAACATCAGGCGGGCTGTACGCTTTTTTGGCACCTCGGTCCTATATAAAAAAAAAAGAGTCTGAGCTCATTATTATCATAATTTCTATTTTCTTTTCCAGAATCTTAGTATCATTAGCAAAGGACTTAAGAGAGGACTTCTACCCACACTTTCCGAAGTTTCTAGACATTCTTATCAAATTATTGAACACAAAAGACGCTGAAAGGCTAGAATGGACTCTAGTCTGCCTAGCTTTCCTCTTTAAAGTGCTAAAACCCTACCTGAAGAAGGACATTGCAGTGGTTCTAAAGAGGATAATACCTTTGCTGAGTGAGACTCAGCCACAATATATAAATAACTTTGCAGCGGAGAGCTTCGCATTTGTTGCTAGAGATATAAGGGATAAGAGCAAGTTTATCAGTCTTGTTCTCAATTATTTGCAGAGTAATAATGATGTAAGTTTTTCAGAACAATATTTTGCTAAATAATTTAGATTGTAAGCAATTTGCTTAACCTAGAACTCTTCTGTGACAGCAATATATTGTGATGTCTTCATTACTTTCTTTAAGATAAGTCTATTACATTTTTAATAAGACCATAATTAGTGCTTAGAACTTTTCAAGAGTTTATTATTGTTGCATCGTCGTTAGTGTTTTGGTCTAAGCATTCATTCCAAATATTTATCTTCCAGGCAATCACAGGTTGTGGACACCTAATATTCGAGATACTTAGAGGAGTTGGTGGCAAATTTCACAACTGCATTGAAACATTCCTACCTCTTCTACTCCAACACCTCAAAGATGCAAAAGAACACCAAGAAATACTGTTCAAAGTCCTCACACAATCGTTTGAAGACAGCCTACAGACTATATCACATAAAGAATATGGTGTCTTCTGGTCAAGTATCATTAAATACACAGAAGAGATACTCAAAGAGGATGTAGAAGAAAATAAAGGGTTGGAATATATTCTAAGGCTCGCAGGACAAGTTATTGAACATCATAGTGGCAAATACTTGACAAACCCTCCACAATTTGTATTGTTACTCGTAAAGGTTATCTGTGAGCAGTCCTCAGAGTGTGTCCTAGAAGTCTGTGCTCAAATTGGAGCAGTTTTATTGTTGTCTCCGAATGTCTCATTGTCTCAAGAACATGCAGGAATTATAGTGAAGGTGTTACTACCTCTACCGTTCCCTAATATCCTGATAAACTTCGTTCAAAATGTAATCGATTATTCTCAATTTGATATGCACATATTACCACCATTTATTAACTTCGTGTTACAGTCTGATTTCGATAACGAAGCCATGTCAACTCTAACTAGAATATGTCTAAAGAAATCACCTCTGTCTAGGAATGGTATAAAACTATTTGAATGTGTAAAATATCCAGTCGATTTCGGGAAATATTTACCTAATTTTATGGAACATTTTAATAGCACTGTATTGGAAGACATCGAGAAAATTGTGGAGAATCCACTTAGATTGACAAATGTATTGTTCTGTTTACCGCACGTTGAGAAAATTGACGTCGATTACTGTATAAAATCGTTAAGTCAGCTTATCAATAAGCTGCTAAATATTTTGGCCAGTTATAATCTAGAGAATCAGCTTGAAGATAATAAATTCCATTGTGACACTACTGCATTATCGCGTTGCGCTAGAAAAGTTCTTTTTATACTGTCAATAGCGATGGAGAGTGCTATTCACATATCAAGTTGCAAGAAATTGCAAGAAACTTGCGACATTGAGAAGTTCCTGCCTATAATTTTGCCGTGTGCCGCAGATCCGAACTATCTGGGTGCTTTACATCTACTCGATCTGTATCTGACGGCTTATGAACAGGAGAATGGACTGACGTATCCTCATTTATCATTGGTGGATTCATTTTTGAAGAGCAATGTGTCGTCGCCTTTTCATTTGGTGAGTATTTTTATGTATTTTTTCACTTTTAGGGATTTAGATAATATTCCTAGTCAGTCCTCCCTATACTGGCTAGGGCGAAACTAATCACCCTATCCTCAAAGAAATCTCAAATCTTGTAGATAACATTCTTTTATTATTTTAGGTCCGACTTCTAACAACACACATCTACAAATTATTCGAGAATGTAGAAGAATTAAACAAAACAGCAGAAATAGGAGGCACAGTTGAAAGATTTTCAATATTCAGCAAATGTTACGCAGTGGAGTCCATATCTCCATCTATCCAAGAGTATAGAACTCAGTTAAACATGTTACAGAAGATGGCTTTTAATACAACCCAGTATGCATTAGCAAAGGGTACAGATTTCCATCTATTCGCGTTGAATTACATGCTCGGAGTTTTGCACATCAATTTCAAGTTACTCTGGGAACCCGTGACTGAATTCATAGCAGGATTCGGCAATGCGCTAAACGTAGATGATTTCTGGCCAACATTCCACAATGCTCTACAATCATCATTCATAAACGCGAAGAAAAATCTCAAGCGGTTTCATTTCGACGATGAAATGGAGACCAACTTTGAAATTCTAAGAGAATTGTACTCGCATTATAACAATATATCTGAAAAGCCCGATCTGTATAATTATAGGAATTTGATCCTAAAAGTTATGATGAATTGCATTCAGGTTTGCGAAGCTAGGAATCGCGATGTGGTCATATTATTCTTAAATTTTATTGACGAGGAATACAAAAGGAATGATAATATGAATGCGCTTAAGATTGACGTGGCAATACGCGATAGTAAAATGGATGTTGATGAAGAGAAACCTGAAGAAAATGCTGAAAATATCGAAGATATGATAGACGAAATACACGATACAAAAGAAACAGTATCCGGAAAGATTATATTCAAAACTCTTATAAACATAATGCAAGTTCTAGCTCAGTTTAAAAATCCAAGGGCTTTACACAAAGAACCGGTTTTCTGGGAACTCTATATGGATTTTCTGAAAAACAAAAATCCAGGTCTTCAGAAATACGCATTAGATTGCGTTTTAAACTATAAAAACAAGAGTGTTGTTCCTTATAAAAGTAATTTGTCTAATTTGGTTGATGAGAAGAAATTCAAAGATGAATTGACTCTATTCAAAATAACAGAAGACGCTAAAAGTATACAGCCTGAAGACAGAGAACACGTTGTGCCAATAATACTTCGAATTCTTTACGGCAAAATGACTTCCAAACTTGCAGCTGATAAAAAAGGCGGTGGACAAGCCAGAAGGTCTCTTGTGATGCGGTACTTAGCTGGTTGCAATGAGAACGAACTCAAAATGTTCATTGAGATGGCTTTCTCATATTACAAACAATATCTAGACATGAAGCCTAAAGAAATATTTGAAAGTATTGCGTCTAAATTAGATTTAAAATCGATTACTAGTCCAGGAAAACTGCATAGTATTTTAAATTTGTTTGAAGTTGTTCGCGAATATTTCGGTGGTTATATGAAGGAAGAATTCCTATCACAGTTCTTTAACATATTGTATGCGATTTGTTCTACCGTAGCCGGTGTGATAGCTCAGGGGGATAAAGTACATGTTGGTTACATCAAAGTAATGAAAAATTTGAGGACTCTTGCTTTAGGAACCTCAAGGAAACTATTTGAACAGTATGATAAATATCTTTGGAGTAAAGACGAATTGCTCGTAATATTTGAAACTCTTCTCTGGCCTTTGATACCAAAGCTCCATATTGAAGGTATTCATAGTCCCACAGCACTCATGAAATTGATTAACACGTGGTGTCAAAATCCAAGATATTACGTTCTCTTAATTACTATTTCGAATAAAGATCAAATTAGCCCATTGCCAGCACTTTTTAAACTTCTACTTGCTCCGAAAACAAGTTCTGGTGTAGTCAACATGATTTTGGATATGATTGAAAAACTGTTAATATTGACGGAAGACGAAGAAGATAAAGAAGTTCCTCCTATTGAATCTTTCAATACATTATCTATAGAAGGAAGTAAAGTTGCTCAAGAAATAAATTTTGGAAGCAAAATTCTAATTCCACACATACCGAGCATTTTAGAAGTAATGAAGAGGCGAATGGCCAACTCGGCGAAATCAAATACGGTGAATAAGAGAGATTTACTGATCCTCTCTAGGGTAACAGAGTTAGTAGCATCACCTGAGCTGTGTGACGAACTATTAACTTTGCTACTACCAATACTGGTTAAGAAAGTCTGCATGAACATGGCAGAAGAAAACATGGAACATGCTGTGAACACAATTATAAATTTACTTGGACATAGCACGAACCCTCAAGTGTACATAAAGAATATAGCAGTTTTGTTCAACAAAGTTACTATGGTAGATGTTAGGAAGTTGCTTATAAGGCTTCTTTCTACCATTGCTGATAATGCTCCGAAAAATAAAGAAGTATTGACCAGAATGGCTAACATAGTTTCAGAAATGAATGCGTATAATAAAAGATGGATTGAACAACCAGATTTTGATCGAAGAATAGATGCATACAAGCAAATATATGACCTTGCTAAAACAGATGAAATTGACGTAGATTTAGCAATACTAATAGTTAACAATTGCTTTTACTTCATTCGCACGGATAAAGATATTGGATTACGAGATGGAGCTGGACTATGTTTGAAGAGAATTCTTCCAAAGTTGCTGATGAAATACAGATCAACGAGTGATGGCCTATTTCTAGTTAGAGATACAGTATTGTCTCTACTATCTACCGGTATAAGGGATACTAAAAACGAAATTTTGAAGAACGAATGTATATCGTTACTCGGAGAATTAGCCAGAGAATGTCCTGACGCTGATGTGGTGCTTACTGACCTTGCGTCTTTGACGAATAAGGAAGATAGAGAAGTCGATTTCTTTGATAACATGTGTCATTTGCAGATGCATAGACGTGTTAGAGCACTGTTGAAGTTCTGCAAAGTCGCTAAAAAGCTTACGAAATGTCCTACTCCGAGGACACTGACGAACTTTATCCTACCAATGGCTTCAGTGTACATATGCGACGATACATACACGGACAAAAATAGTTTGATTGACGCGTGCCTAGAAGTTTTATCAACATGTTGCAGATTACTGCCCTGGTATCATTATGAAGTGATCCTGAAACTGTACTTGAATAAAATGCGTCATTCTTCAGAACATCAGAAGCAGCTGACACGGATACTCGTCGGTATTATAGACGCCTTTCATTTCGATTTCTCTAAAGTGAAACACATTGATCTACCAAAAGCGTTGATTGCGAATATAGCATCGAGGAAGGGTCGTGTAAATATCGAATCTAAAGACACCAAAAATGATACAGATGTAAAAGAACCAGTAGAAAATAAAATAGAAGATTCTGAAAATATCGAAGAAGAAACTTTAAAGGATATTGGAAATGAAACAGACACTGAAGTGAACATAGAAACTGAATTAGAAGCAGCCGATAATGAAGTTGAGAAAGATGAAGTGACCAAAGAAGTGTCAAATGTACCGGCTTTTGATAGAGTAACAAGCGTATCGCCTTCGGTAGCTAAGAGGATCATCAATTCATTGACTACAGGATTACTGCCGCAATTGAATCGGTGAGTATTCATGCACTCTTTTTAATTCATAGACAATATTTTTGTCCTCCAAATAATAAAATACGAGATTTTCAAAACGTTGACATTACATAAAAATTTTAAAGCAGATGTTAAGCATCAACTGTGTATTATAGTTCGCCGCATAGTAAGTATATTACCAGAGAGAAAATTCGTAGATCTAGTGTATGCGATGGTTTCGTGTCATTTAAAGCTTACGAATTATTTTGGGGTACAAAGTTTACAGTTAAGGTTTCTGTGTACAGTGCTATAGGTAAGATGACGGAACATGAGGAGTCACACAAGGTGAACCGTCGCCGCACTGGCTTCGAGCGTCAGCAAGAAGACATGCTTCGGGTGCCTATAGCTCTAGCGCTCGTCAAACTGCTGCAGAGACTGCCTGGTGAACTTCTGAAACATCAACTGCCTGGGTAAGATTACTTTGTTTTGATTAATGTACTGTCGTAAAATTGTCCTCTGTCATGAATTTTGTTTGAATCAACTGTAAAAGTTACCAAAGGGTGGGTATCCAAAGTCAATTACACTAAATTTCAGCATTTATACTGCCATACAAAGCTAGAAAGAATATTGACGAATTTTCAGTCCTCTGGATCGTTTTAATGTTGCTTTTTCAATGACTCGTTCTTTCCTTTTTAGCATAATCATAAAACTCTGTTCCTTCCTTAAATCACCTCTAAAACAAGTGCGCATCACCGCACGGGACATCGTCAAGAAAATCATGTTGACTGTTGGTTCCTCGTACTTGGGAGTCTTACTGGAGCATCTCACTTTACTTCTAACAAGAGGCTTCCAAGTTCACGTGCTAGTCGCCACTATACATAATGTGTTGGACGCTTTGAAAGCAGATTTCAAAACAGGAGAAATTGACAAAAATCTTCATTACATACTCGATGTATGCACTAACGATCTATTCGGTGCGTTATCAGAAGAGAAAGAAGTTGATAAACTGCACTATAAAACACCAGAAGCGAAGCCGAGTAAGAAGAGTTACGTCACACTCATGATAGTGTCACAGAATATCACAGAGAAGTCATTAATCAACCTGATTCTGCCTTTTAAAGAAGTGCTACATAAGCACCATTCTAAAAAAATAGTTTTGAAAGTGCAAGAAGCCCTGATGCATATTACAAGCGGCTTAGTAACGAATAACTTCATTGATATAGAATCTCTTTTCGTATTTCTACACGGTATCGCTTCTGAAAGTATTCCCGAGTTCGTATTAGGTGCGCCCAAAAGGGTTATAACAGAAGTGCAAAGAGAAAAAATGTTGCGAGCGAAACCGGATTGTTTTATAATTGCCGAAACGCCTAAACGCAACAAAGAGTCCCAAGCCAAACACGTCAAAACTTCTGGGAAAGCTAACGCTCATGTGTTGGTTGAATTTAGCTTGAATATTCTGTACGTAATTCTGAAGAGAGAAAAGGTACCCAGAGTTGAATGTAGGGCGTTTGTGGACCCTCTGATCCCATTACTGGTTGATGCATTAAAAAGTGATCATGTGAAAGTAACGACGGTTGCTATGAAGTGTGTAGCGACGTTATGGACGATAAGGGTTAGCACTCCGACCCTCGAAGAGATGGTGCAGGATGTTGTGAAGACGATATTCCTTATACTGCATAAGTACGCGACGTTTGAGATCAGTAAGCAGAATGATAATTACCACTTGGTTAGAAATGCGTTTAAGGTGAGCAGTTTTTCTTTTTTGCTTCAAATAAGAGGCGTGTATACCCCATTTATTATAACATTAGAAATAAGAGGCTCGTAGAAGCAGGGATCCAAAACATTTTATTTCAAAGTCAAAACAACTTTTATTTAGAGTGGTTACATTAAAATTGTTTTCACATAAAACAATGCTAAATACTTCGATAACCAAAATAAAAGTACTTTTTATACTATGTTTTATTTATAATAACATCGTATCACACATTTTAAGCTGACAACAAAAAAAAATGAAAAAAAAAAATGATGGTGAATGAGTCAATGACAAACACTGACAGAACATTATTTACGTCAATTTCATAGACAACATAATCCGACAAAATTAGAAATGCCCTGCTGTCATAACCTCTGAACGGATTAGGTAACATTTTAGATTTGTTAGGATTATAGTGGAACGAAACACGTTCCCGGTATTGTTCACCCCTGCTACTTTTAGGTTTTTAGCATTGACACTTACTTTTAAATTGGACTGAAATGATAATATTTAAATGAAATACAATTTATTTTATAATATATATTTATATTATAAAATAAATTGTCTTAAAATAATTACAGTTAGGTGTGACAAGCTGGTATATAATAAATTCGACGTCAATCATAACTGTAACATGTTATTTGTACTTTTGTTACAAAGTGGACACTAAACATAACCTTTTTTAACTTCTGTCTAATGCTATAATAAATGGAGTATAGATGCCAGAGACACTTCTTCATCGCTCTAATGTGAAGACAGGCACCCTAATAGGGTTACTTTCTTTTTTGATGACCGCTTGGCGTAGTGGTTCGAGCGTTGGCCGCTCGGCTCACTGAATCGGGTGGTTGCGGGTTCGATTCCCGCCAGACACAATTTTCGAAAACGGCCTATTCGTGGGATCGCCCCCAGACCATTATATACTACTTATTACAGACTTATTCTGATTTATTATATCAGACGTCATTATCCCACTAATATTATAAATGTGAAAGTTTAGATGGATAGATAGATGGATGGATGGATGTTTGTTACTCAATCACGCCAGAACGGCTGAACGGATCTGGACGAAATTTGGCACAGAGATAGATTATAGTCTGGAAACACAGCCACAGTCTGGAATAGCACATAGGCTTTTATCCCGGTAAAATGTCAGGTTGCTGTGGGATTTTAAAGTTAACGCGGACGAAGTCGCGGGCAGAAGCTAGTATGTTATACGAATGTTATAACGATAATGCAATATCCCCCATAGTCTGCAGCATTTTCATCAGAATTATTTTCCTTAAAAACTGGGCAAATTTATGAAAGAAAATTTGGATGGCAAGTTATACCGTAAATAACTTTATATTTACAGGCAGTTACAGTTCTAATTCGCAACGTGAAATACTACAAGCTAGAAGCGGAACAGCTCAAAATCCTTCTGCTATACGCTGAAGAGGATTGTCAGAACGACGAGAAACAAGCGAATTCGTTCTCGTTATTGAAAGCTATATTGGAAGCCAAGCTGGTGTCCACCGAACTCCACGAAGTTATGGAAAAAGTATCCAGGATCTGTATACTTAGTGAATCACAGAGGTCGAGGTATGTTATGTATTAGTTCGGACGTCGTAAACCAAGGAGGTTCAAACCTAAAAATTATATGTCATTGTAAAGTTAGCTAGAAAATGAAAGAATATTCCAACTCCTTCTTTCCTCTCATAAAATATTTGCGGGTTTCAAGACAATTTAGTTAAGACAATTTAGGACTTGACGAGGGTCAAACCTCTTCGCCATTGAACACCACTGTCGATCTAGGCAGAAAGGATAAATAGTAGTGTCCGACCGAAGATTCGGTTTCGGTTTCGGTTTCGGCCAGTTTCGGCTCAAAAATCTAGTTTCGGCACTAGTTTCGGTTTCGGCAGAAAATCCACCGAACCTTTCGGCCGCGCCGAAACTCTGCGTTCGTGAATTATCGCGCGTCGTCGTTTAGTGTTATTTCTCGCTTTATTGGCCTTTATTAAGCATTGAAGTTCTTTCCGCTGAGTTATTCACTCGGATTTATGAATGATGAGAATTAAGTATGTAAAAGAAAGAAGTTATATTATATTATATTTGATTCACACATTCATCATTTATTTATTACTTATGTTACGGCACATTTGTTTTAGGTTATTGTTGTTGGATGAGGTTTTAAATTACCCAAACAACTACCAGCTATGATTTAGCTGTGTGACCTTCAGATACATAATTTTTTATTGGTAAAATAATTTCCTGTTGTCCGTAAATTTTTGAGAATCGATCTGTACGTGACATACCTATCTACTTTATTATTATTATTATTTTATTGATACACTAGCAGCTTTGAGCTGATGCGTGTATATCACTGCACTTATATTTATTCATATTTTAAATGTCTGTCAAGTCTATTTTTAAAACTATTCACTGTTGGAGCACTTATCACTATTTCTGGGAGAGAGTTCCACAAGTTCATCACTCGATGTGTCAAAAAGTGTGTTCTAGGGTTGCTATTGCATGGAGGCGTGGTTAATTTCAAAGAATGCCCTCTTAGATGTTTTTTTACTAAAGTAGAAAATGAAAACGGGGGTTCAATATATTACAATTACGATTGCCACCCTAAATTATAAAAAAAATATGAAAATCCCACAAAAACCCTGAATTACCAACTGCATTTAAAATTTAAAATGATCTCAATTAATGTTAAATTTAGTCTTAAACATGTTGTGATTATAAACGCAATCGAAATACTCAATTAAAGACGTCTTTTTTATAATGTAAGTGTTGATTATTGACAAATTTTTGTTCCAAGAAGTGTTAACATGATTGTTATTTTGTGTTTATTTTAATCAGATCAGTAATATTTAAAAAAATGTAATAATAATATAATAATATTATTATTAATAATTATATTTTCACATACTTCAATTATTGTTTTTTATTTCATTTAACACATTCTAACATTTCGAACTGTCAATATAAGTAAGCCAAATGTCAGTAAACAAAAGATTTTTAACTTGTCTGAAGAAGGTTCGGTTTCGGTTTCGGTTTCGGCCGAACATAAAACAGATGCCGAAGATTCGGTTTCGGTTTCGGTTTCGGCAGAAAATCCTGTTTCGGTCGGACACTAATAAATAGTGAAGGAAGAGTGTGGCGGGCAAAGTCCAAAAAGAATATCTCTCTTACTTCTTTATTCTTTTACAATGAAGTAGAGAAATTTAGATCTATGGAGTTTTCTAAGACTTTTTATTATAATTTTATTGTCATTGTCACAGAGAAGAGGCTCGACTGATATTCGTCAACTACCTGACCAACTACTCACCGGGGAAGCGCTTCGAAAAGTACGTGGATTTCTTCGTGTTCCAGTTGAACTATGAACTGCAACACGGTCGGGAGTCCTCGCTCAAATTCCTAGAGATGATCATCAATAAGATTCCTGTGGTAAGTATTAATTATTATTTTTAGGGTTCTGTACCCAAAGGGTGCCAACCACAGAGTAAAGACTAAAGAAAGAGGTGCCCTTATTAGATATATGTATGAAAAAAAACGTGGTCAGTGTTTTTTCATTTTCATTGTTCTATCTACCGGTAAATAGTTGAACTACTCGCTTCGTTTTATGTCGATGTTAGTACTAGGCCGATCACTCGGCCGACTTGCTTAGGGCCAGTCCCCTTAGTAATTGGTCCATGGTGCCAACGGTGTCCTACGCTGTCCGTCTGTCAGTCTGTCTGTCGGTCTGTTCGTCTGTCAGCGGGCTGTATCTTACGAGCCGTAATAGGTAGCGAGTTGAAATGTTCACAGAATGTGTATTTCTGTTGCTGCTGTAACGACATATACTAAAAATAACATTTAAAAATAAAGGGGGTCCCAATACAAGAAACTTGATATTTTGTACGTTTTTATTCTACGGTGGTACGGAACCCTGTATGTGTCCGAGTCAGACACGCACTTGGCCGGTTTTTAATTTACACACCAACTGTATGGTCCCAAACTTAGCAAAGCTCGTACTATAGGTACTGGACTGGGGGCCGTCCCGAAACACTAAAACCAGGGCAAATTACGAAAGGTCGTTTCCCAAATTTGCCTTTGGTGGGAATTGAACCCGCAACCACCCGATGCAGGGAGTCGAGCAGCTTACGAAAGAACGGCCTAACGAACGAATGAAACGAAACGAAATAATATCAGCCTAACGGCCGAATACTCAAAGGCTACTTAAATATTGACGGGCCCGTTAGCGTGGTTGGCGCGGAGGCGCCTTTCACGCTGCAGGTCGTAGGTTCGATTCCTACCCGGGACATGCATTTGTGTGCATGAACATGTCTGTATGTCCGGAGTCTGGGTGTATATGTATATTAAGTATGTATTTACAAATAAAAAAGTAGTATATGTAGTAATATCAGTTATCTGGTTTCCATAGTACAAGCTCTGCTTAGTTTGGGATCAGGTAGCCGTGTGTAAAAAAATGTCCCAGGATATTATATTTAAGTTCCACTTAGCAGTTTGAGACGTCGTTAACTGTCATTTTTTGGATGGCGCGTCAAAGTTAAGCAGCTCTCAAATTTAAGTTGCGTACGAGTATTCGGCCGTAAGTTAGCTAAATGCTTTACTAGGGTAGGCTCAGACGTTTAACAACACCGTCTTAAGGTGGTAGAGCCAAGCTGTAGCCAATTGACTGCAGCTCATATACGGGCTGGCTCGACCGGGGTAGCACCACCCTCTCACAGAAGATCGCCGTAAAGCAGCTATTAAAGCCGCGTTTCGTACGATGAGTGAGAAAGCCGAAAGCCCACCCCCCCCTTCCCTCCATCCCACTCCCCTTCAGGTCGGCAATGTGCGAGCAATGTCTTTGGCAGCATCTATAAGCTACGGTAACTGCTTAACATCAGGTGGGCCGTACGCTTTTTTGCCACCGCAGTTCTATAAAAAAAAACGAAGATTCAAATTCCTTTTTCAAATCAGGAACAGCTATCAAAGCACGGCGCTCATCTCCTATTGGGTATCGGCGCGTGTATGGTGAACGACGCTGCGCCGGAGTGCCGCGCGGCCGCCGCCGCTTGCATCGAGGCGATGCTCAAACGCTTCACTCCACTCGAGAGGAACAAACTCTTCGATTTGGTGCTCACTTTCTTCCAGGACAATCAGGTAATAGGGGATGATCCTATTTTTTTTTTCACTCCGGGCGCTTTTCGGCCTGGCCCGCGATCTCCCGACGTGGGGGTCAGAGACTTTATTTGGCTTAAATGTAGGTGAAATAATTTTTTCACAGTCTTTTTAATATAATAAAACAGGAAACACAGATTTTTATTAATTAACAGGTAAAAAAAAAGCACATAAAATATACATTAAAAGATAAGCTTGTCATATTAAAACTTAATATGAAATAACAATTTAAAACAACAAATGGACAAGGATAGGTGAAGTCATACATAAAAAATACAATAAATTTAAAAACAAAGTTTCCCTACTATTTATTGCACAGATCTGTCAGCCAGTGTGATTAATAGCGCAGTGTGGTTAGGGTTGCTAGTCGGTGCTTAATACGACAGTAGTAAGCTGACAGCTAACCCCTATCTGCATTGGTCTTATTTCTATTAATCACACTGGTTGCTACCTCCGTGGATGATCCTATTGCCTTTATACCAGATATATTTCCCTGAAATGCCAAGGGGATATGGACCATAATCCATCATGCTGGCCCAGTCTGGGTTGGCGAACGCTACTCGTCTTTATCGAAAAAGATTTTTATTAAAAGTTTCCTGACGGTGTCTTTCATCACTGCTCAGCAAGTGATGATTTTGATTGAAAATCGATCAGAGGTCAAGCAATGCTAGGTAAGGTCAGGCAGAGATGGGTGACCATTAGTGGCATTTGAACTGAACGTCTCCGTGCTTCGGAGGGCACGTAAAAAGTCGGTCCCGGTTGTTGTCATCTAGGAAGCAGTCGTTAAGCCTTGTCAGAGGCCTTCGGGCGGCTTGAACAACTCTGAGACCAGGTTGGCCACTAACCATACGATAAGAAGAAGAAGTTTGAAAATGGGATCCGACTATTTCTAAAATAAATAATAATTAGATCTTTTAACGTCCCACTCTTGGGCACGGGCCTCCCTTCAATGCGAGATTCGGGTCCTAATTCAACACGCTGGCCCAGTGCGGGTTGATGGATTTCACGTTTCTTTCTAATATTTGTTAGATTTTTTATGATATGCAGGTTTCCTCACGATGTTTTCCTTCACCGTAAGCAAGTGATAATCATATTATTAAAGTTATAAATATTTTTCACATAGATTTCGAAAATTCTATAGGTGCAAGCCGGGGTTTGAACCCTGGCCCGCAAAATGCGTGCTGACCCAATGACTCGACTATTTCAATTATTCAAAAATAATTCGTTCTTCCTTTGATCCTAACATTATCTTTTCAACAGCCAGTACATTTCGAGCTCGCAGCCCAACTAAGCGTTCGTTTCGTGAACGTTGAAAAAGATACCTTCCAAAGCCGTCTCTACAACGTTCTCCCGTTAGTAAGCGGCAAAATACTTCTCCTCAGCAACGACATAACAGAAGGCAGATTCGTCAAAATAAACCTCGACCAATCAGAAGAAAAAACCGACGACGAGAAACAGAAGGAAAAAGATCACAGTTTGATACAAATACTAAATTTGATCGATAAAATTACAGTCCATTGCGTGGCTAGTTTGAGTGATGAGAAATATTTGAGTGAGTATGACGATATAGCACAGCAATGTAAGGTGTTGTTGGCTTATCCTCACGCGTGGGTACGATTGAGGGCGGCTAAGATCATAGGACAGATTCTTTCGGTGGTTGATGGTGAAGAATTAGATAATATTGTTAAGAAGAAACTGGAGAGCGAGAGGGGCTTCATTTATGATGATACGGAGGAGACAGTAAGGAGTCTCGTGTTGGATCTCTGTGCGCAGTACACGACTAGTGCGTCGAAGGAAATGGTCGAACAGGTAAGGTGCTAATCAAATTTGTACTTTAAGGTCTTGGTCTCCTATTAAATGCCATCGGCCGTTAACAGCGTTACGCGTACGCCGCGTCACAATGCTTACTATAGAAATGTACTGTTGTGGACTCCTTCACACGCTGACGTCACTATAGTAACATTGTGACGCGGCGTACGCGTGACGCTGTAAGCGACCGATGGCATTTAATAGGAGACCAAGGCCTTCTTTGGAAATTAGAACACAAACGTATGTCATACAAAGTTTTGTTGGTGGTTAAGCCAAGGAAGCCAATTGACTGAGCTCATATATGGGCTGGCTCGAACGGGGTAGTACCACCCTCTTACAGAAGATCGGCGTAGTAGAAAGAGAAGAAGCAGCTGTAGTAGCTATTACAGCTGCTTTTCGCACGATTAGCGAGAGAGCCGGAAGCCCAACCCCCTGCCCCCAGCCTTTCCCTCTGTCCCAATCCAACGATGCCTTTGATATTGCAAGTATCTATAGGCTACGGTAACAGCATAACACCAGGCGGGCCGCACGCTTGTTTGCCACCTTAGTAACATAAATAAATCTAATTTTTACTTTATATTACAGGTAACAGCAGTGATATTCCAAATTATGAAGTTAGTCCAAACAATGGCTTGTTTCAAACTGGGAAAGAAGGTTCAGAATGAGGATGAAGTGGAGGGAGGTGGGAGACTGAACATGAGATGGATTCTGTTCAAATTGAGGAGAGCAGTCAACGTTGAAGTCGCTAGAGCACCTACTTCTATGACCATTGTAAGTTAACTATACTCTGATTTTTATTTATATAAATATAAAATAAATAAATATAACGTCACTACTTTTATCCCCATTCGGGGATAGTCAGAGGCTTGAGTGGCCATACACCACCACATTGTGGAGGTATTAACCAACTCAAAGCCCACGTTTCACCAGTTCATCCATTGGTGCATGCCCCACCGGGGATCGAACCTGGGACCTTCTGATTGCTCTGCCTTCTGATCTTCTGATTTTTAATTATATGGACTAAAAGGACAGCTATAAATATCAATTGACATTTATATTTATGAGTGGGTTTGTCTTTGTTATTCTTTAGTAAATGAAATTGAATTAATTTGAACCATAATCATTAAAACAACATTAATCATGATGAACAGATCAAATTAATTTTACGTTTAACATAAAACGCTGTCATTTTAGCCCGTATAATAAAAAAATCTAAGTTTACATTCGTTGACGCCATTACTCATTAAAATCTGGGCTTGTTTCCTCTGCGGTCTCTTGCGATATCTTATCACGACAGTTGACAATCAATAAGTCAGGGCCCTAATTCGCTTAGCCATTGTGACGCCACTGTGGCGTTTTGCTATATGTAGTGATCAGCCCTCTGATTGGTAGGTTGATTCTGACCTACTGCAAGAGTATCATTCAAGCAAAAGTTTGTGTTTTTCTAAATTGGTGGGAATAAAATATTGGAAAAAAGTGTTCAAATTTCAATAAAATACCATTTAATTATATTTCCTGTAGTACTTGAGTATTATTTCGCAGTTTTGATACATCCTATTTTCACAGAGAACAGCGATATTCACGATGTGGACACACGTGATCAGTTCACTGGAGAGCGATGACGTCACCAAGATCGTTGACGTCATCCTCCCGCCGATAGTCCGCGAGCTGTCCACGGGCGACGCGGCCGCACCGGCGACCGTCGCCAAGCAACTGGCGGGCAGGCTCGGGAAGAAGCTACGCAGGAAGATCGGGGACATAGAGTACGGTAGACTAGTTGCCGATACACAGACAAGGCTGAATATAAGGAGGGCGGAGAGGAAAAAGGTTTGTTTATTTTTTTTACGTACACTTGACTATAACTCAGCTTAAAAAAATGTTTATAACATTAACGGCCGAATACTCAAAGGCTAAGCAGTTTGAGACGTCGTTAACTGACATTTTTTGTATGGCGCGTCAAAGTTAAGCAGCTCTCAAACTTAAGTTGCGTACGAGTATTCGGCCGTATGTGTTCTAGAGGGCGCCATATTCAATTTAATGTGAAGCCACATAGCCTATAACCAGCGGACGATCAAGACGCTTCCAACGATACCTCATTTGTCGAATTATGATATGTGGTTTGGAAGTTATGCAGGGACAGATGAACATACATATGTATATACCGGCCAAAATCATAACCCTCCGCCGTAATCGGGTAAAATTGGGACTAGGCCTGCCACCCCACCACTGTTACTCCTGTAAGCCAGGATCGTCAATGGTGTCCAACGATGACGCCAAGGTTTGACCCTCGACGAGTCCCGAGGAAAAGCTAAGTTGTCTTGGAACCCGCACGAATTTAATCAAAAGAAAGGATAGGAGGAGTTGGAGGAAGATTATCCACTGCCCTCCATTGCAAAGTGGGAGACAAAAATAGTGTATGCTGACTTCGTTTAAAGCTCGCTACATGACAAAATAGCAACTCTAAACTAAAATTTACTAACCAAACTTTATTTTATTTTAGGTTTTGCTGCAAGAAAAAGTGAACAACCCCGAGAAGGCCGCGAAGAGGAAACTTCAGCTGAAAGAAAAGAAAAAACAGGCCAAGAAAGTTAAAATAGAAATGCTACAAGGCAAGAGGCTGAGGCCTAAGAAACGGAAAGCAGAGGATATAGATCTTGAAGACGAATTATTGAAAGATAATGACTGAAACATACCTTATGTTAATTAGGAATAGACGGGGTATTTCCGACTTTGTTATTGTTTTGAATGGCTTCTAAGTTTGTTTAAAATCTTGCTTCATAATGAAAGATAATGTGTTAAGATTCCGTAGAGAATAATCTATTTGTCTTTGTAAATATAGTGTAAGTTGTTTATAAAATTATAGGTGAAATATTTTTCAATAATTCTGATTTTCCTCAGTAGTAATTTCACCTGGATCATTCGACATTTTGTGAAGGTCCAAGGGATCATGTCTCAAAATCTAAAAATTACCTATCGGGGATTTAGTACCTAATTTGTACCTTCAACTTAAGAATTTGTACCTCCGAAGACAAAAAAAGTACGAAGGAATTTAGCTGGTGATGGCGGGACACTGTAGGGCCTACATTGTAGGCCGTTCATTATACCTACTGTGTTTTAAATGCTTAGGGTGCGTTTCGATTGAAGCGGAGCGGGGCGGAGCGGGGCCGAGCGGACCGTGAATTGGCCAATCACATTGCTCGAAATCTCCACTCCGCATCAGTGGAAACAGTGTAAGGCTGCGTTTCCATTGAAGCGGAGCGGGGCGGAGAAGAGCAGTGAAAAGTGGCAACTGTTTCCATTGAAGCGGTGCGGGGCGGAGCGGAGCGGGGCGGAGCGGGGCGGAGCGGGGCGGAGCTGGGCAGAGTGGAGCGGAGAAGAGCAGTGAAAAGTGGCAAATGTTTTCATTGAAGCGGTGCGGGGCGGAGCGGAGCGGGGCGGAGCGGGGCGGAGCGGGGCGGAGCTGGGCAGAGTGGAGCGGAGAAGAGCAGTGAAAAGTGGCAAATGTTTTCATTGAAGTGGAGCGGGGCGGAGCGGGGTTGAGCGGAGCGGTGCTGGGCGGAGTGGAGCGGAGAATAGCAGTGAGAAGTGGCAAATGTTTCCATTGAAGCGGAGCGGGGCGGAACGCGGCGAAGCGGAGCGGGGTGGAGCAGGGCAGCGTGTTCATATATTGTATTCGAAAGTCCGCTCAGCTCCGCTCAGCTCCGCTCAGCTCCGCTTTGCTCCGCTCTGCTCCGCTCAGCTCCGCTCAGCTCCGCTCTGCTCCGCTCAGCTCCGCTCTGCTCCGCTCAGCTCCGCTCTGCTCCGCTCAGCCCCGCTCAGCCCCGCTCAGCTCCGCTCAGCTCCGCTCAGCTCCGCTCAGCTCCGCTCAGCTCAGCTCAGCTCCGCTCAGCTCCGCTCAGTTCCGCTCAGCTCCGCTCAGCTCCGCTCCTCTCCTCTCCGCTCCGCTCCGCTCCGCTCCGCTCCGCTCCGCTTCGTGCCCACCACTCGGCACCACAGCCTTCTCGACTCCGCTCTGTCCGGCTCGGGGCCGCGTGTTCATTTGTTTTATTCGAAAGTCCACTCATCTCCGCTCCGCCCAGCCCAGCTCCGCTCCGCTCCGCCCAGCCCCGCCCCGCCCCGCTCCGCCCAGCTCCGCTCCGCTTCGTGCCCACTACTCGGCACCACAGCCTGCTCGACTCCGCTCTGTCCGGCTCGGGGCCGCGTGTTCATTTGTTTTATTCGAAAGTCCACTCATCTCCGCTCCGCCCCGCTTACACTGTTTCCACTGATGCGGAGTGGAGATTTCGAGCACTGTGATTGGCCAATTCACGGTCCGCTCGGCCCCGCTCCGCCCCGCTCCGCTTCAATCGAAACGCACCCTAAGCGGGGCGGAGCGGAGATGAGTGGACTTTCGAATAAAACAAATGAACACGCGGCCCCGAGCCGGACAGAGCGGAGTCGAGCAGGCTGTGGTGCCGAGTGGTGGGCACGAAGCGGAGCGGAGCGGAGAGGAGAGGAGCGGAGCGGAGAGGAGCGGAGCGGTGTTGAGCGTACTTTCGAATAAAACAAATGAACACGTGGCCCCGAGCCGGACAGAACGGAGTCGAGCAGGCTGTGGTGCCGAGTGGTGGGCACGAAGCGGAGCTGTGCGGAACTGTGCGGAGCTGAGCGGAGCTGAGCGGCGCTGAGCGGAGCAGAGCGGAGCAGAGTGGAGAAAAGAGGAGCAGAGCGGAGCTGAGCGGAGCAGAGTGGAGAAAAGAGGAGCAGAGCGGAGCTGAGCGGAGCAGAGCGGAGCTGAGTGGAGCAGAGCGGAGCGGAGCGGAGCAGAGCGGAGCGGAGCAGAGCGGAGCTGAGCGGAGCTGAGCGGAGCTGAGCGGAGCAGAGCGGAGCAGAGCGGAGCTGAGCGGAGCAGAGCGGAGCAGAGCGGAGCAGAGCGGAGCTGAGCGGAGCAGAGCGGAGCTGAGCGGAGCTGAGCGGAACTGAGCGGAGCTGAGCGGACTTTCGAATACAATATATGAACACGCTGCCCCGCTCCACCCCGCTCCGCTTCGCCGCGTTCCGCCCCGCTCCGCTTCAATGGAAACATTTGCCACTTCTCACTGCTATTCTCCGCTCCACTCCGCCCCGCACCGCTCCGCTCCACCCCGCTCAACCCCGCTCCACTTCAATGAAAACATTTGCCACTTTTCACTGCTATTCTCCGCTCCACTCCGCCCAGCACCGCTCCGCTCCACCCCGCTCAACCCCGCTCCGCCCCGCTCCACTTCAATGAAAACATTTGCCACTTTTCACTGCTCTTCTCCGCTCCACTCCGCCCAGCTCCGCCCCGCTCCGCCCCGCTCCGCTCCGCCCCGCACCGCTTCAATGGAAACAGTTGCTACTTTTCACTGCTCTTCTCCGCCCCGCTCCGCCCCGCTCCGCTTCAATGGAAACGCAGCCTTAGTCGGTCATCTGCAAACATTGATCGATGAATGATTGGAGGTTAAACAACGCTTGGCTAGGTCGGTTAGAGATGGGTGACCATTTTTGGCATTACGTACAGAGCGTCCCCGTGCTTCGGAGGGCACATAAAAAGTCAGTCCTGGTAGTTGTCATCTAGGCAGCAGTCGTTAAGCCATGTCAGAGGCCTTCAGGCAGCTTGAACAATTCTGAAATCAGGTTGGCTTCTTACCATAGGAATGTGTGTAGGAATAAAACAACAGCATATAAACAAAATAATATATTGCTTTATGCACTCAAAGTACAAAAGAGCCATTAACAAAAACATCGAATGTACAACATTCATTTAAATAAAACATCACAATCAAACGATGCTCCTTCACGAAATGTGCTTATAAGCTTAACATTTTGTATGCAACTGTGTTGCACACTACGAAGACAACGTTACTTATAAGTATTAAAACAGCGTATGCATTTTATTTCATAACAAGTTATTTATTGCAGTAAGTGCTATTTTTTTCAACTCTTGATTTAATAGCTTTTTATATTAGCTACAAAATTATATTGCCTTAAAATTATAGCAGGTAGAGAAATGTGCGTACTTATTTGCAATATTGGTAATTTATATACGTAGCGGAAATCTTAGATCTTAACTCTACAACTGAGAAAACAGACTATCTGAGCCCTACATTATTATAATAGAACCAGATATAAATAGCTATTTTAATACTAGGATGCGATTTAACTTAATTTTTTACGTCATCGGTAAGTAATACATTCATACTTTGGTTACCCGTAACAGCTCGTAGTCTAAATTCTAAAACAACTAGTAAGCCAAATAATTCGGTTTATGAATATAAGTAGGTAGAAATCGAGAATGGGTTAAATTACAGAGTACCTATTTCGAGCTAGATTGAGAGTATCATACCTGCCAGACTATCGCATCCATATTACACGGTACTGCGATAAAAAATATGGATCGCAATACTTAGTATCATACTAAAGTTCTGAGTTTGCCGTATCTCGCACTCATGAATAAATAAGCTCGCGTGTAACTATTTTAATTAACAATAACATAACTTAAACTATTTCGTTTCACGTTATTTATAAATAAACCTATGAATCATATTTTGTTAACATTCACAGCACCATAAACTTTCAAAACAATTATTTCTAATTTACACTTTTTTTGTGTGACGACTACCAAACGGTGAAATATTAAAAATCTTAGGCCGGGAGCTGGCATCTATTAGATTTTTTATTAATAACAGACTAGATAAGCTACTAGATTATATTGTGAGTTCATGTTGCTATGGCTGAAGAATATTTGAAACAATTTTTGAACTATTTTGAAATATAAGTACCTACCTAGATGGTATTTTATAGTTATAGTAATTGGCAAGTATACGAAGACAGATAAGTGTTGAATTTAAAATTTTTTTTTTTAGAAAGGATCAGTGTAACAATATCAATAGAAATGGACGGTAGCAAGCTCGGCGATTATATAGCACTTTATCATTTCAAAGCATGATAATTTTAACGTAACTAAAGCTGTATTTTTTGTTTAGGAAAATTTAAGACTCTTTAACTAGGAAAGCTTTTAAGTAGCGACTTATAATTCTGCGTATTAAAATCTGTAAATTAGTCGGCATCATTTCATAGAACGCTACTCCATAATATTCAAACATTCTTTAACACTGTATTTATTGCTGAATATAACTAAGGTTTACATCCCATCTAACTGGCTTGCTAACCAAACTCTTTAACCGGTAATTGACTAGTAATTCCAAGAAATAATATCTAGGGGAAGATTTTTACAACAGCATAGCGGATAATGGGTTGTATCTCATTATTTTCGAGAGTAGAATCCATAGGAGTGATGTGGTGGTGGCTAGAGCGACCCCGCCCCAGCCGAGGTCTAGGGACCAGGATGTGGAGAACTCCCTCGCGGACAGGAGGCTGATGGCCGGTCCTTGGGGACCGACCACGCCGTCTCCTGTGTCGTCCCCGTGCGAACTACCCCGCGACGAAACTCGTTGTATGCGTTTGAAGTGTATTATCATTAGCGTGAACATCGCGAATAGACCTGCGGATTGATGTATCACTTAATATATTGTAAAAATCCATAAAACCAAGATAGTAATTAACAATTAATTAATTTACAGTTCGCTGACGGTGAGGGAAACCATCATGAGGAAACCTACTTATCCCTCGGGATTAGGTAATCATAGTTCCTGTATACATGGCGACAAGGTTCACCACCTGTCACGTTGGGTTGTGACTATCTGGTGAAACATGGACTTTGAATTGGTTAATACCTCCACAATGTGGTGGTGTATGGTTACTCAAGCCTCTGACTACCCCCGAATTGGGATAAAGGTCATGACGTTACATTTCATTTTTTCTTTTCATTTTAGTAATTAACGAAGTATATTGATGTCAGACCATGATATAATATGATGTATAACCGGGACATTTGCAAGGGCATCCGGTATTGTCGCGATCTACAGAATTGAGGGTACGAGGAGGAAGAAGATTCATGTCAGGATTTTAAGTGTTATCACGTAAAATCAACAAGTCTTCATTAATTGAAAAATCATGGCGGTTACGCCCATCATGGCCGTTAATGAAGTCGATATAGGCAAGTCGCTTATAATAATTGGACACGTGATAAGCTTCGAGTCGAAATACTTTGACCCGCATTCTTTGTTCGTCTCACATTCCTCGGCCAGCATGTTTAAGGGCCCATAAAATGCACCCTTGAGATACACTATTCCTCTGTAATATTTTTTCTTTCATCCTGAATACACGGCGACAAGGATCACCACCTGTCACGTTGGGTTCTGACTATCTGGTGAAACGTGGGCTTTGAGTTGACTCAATACCTCCACAATGTGGTGGTGTATGGCCACTCAAGCCTCTGACTACCCCCGAATGGGGATAAAAGTCGTGACGTATATGTATGTATGTATGTCCTTTTCTATCTAACGGAGAATACTCACCAGCTAAGAGATACATGACTCCCGTAATAAGCACTGCGCTGATTTGGTGCTTACAAATGCCAAAAGCTCCCACCAAAGCCGCACTGCCGAGCACTATCAAGCATACTAGAGCGCATGATATGGACAGGTTTTGCATACCTGAAACAAGAGTTAGATAAAAATACCATAAAAATAGCCCAACTGTCTATAAACAGCCCCGAACAATTTCATCAATATTCTTAGGGTTCCGTCCCTAAAAATCATGTTCAAATCACAGATCTAGAAATGTTACAATCTACGTTTATGGTTCTAATGGGTTTAACGCCATGGACAGATAGAGAAAAGTCGAGCTTATAGCAAATAACCCTCTTAGCGTTGCCCTGGGTAAATAACATCCTATAATAAATATATTGGGTCTTAAATTTTTAAAGATTAATCGCGTAACAAGTCGTATATACCGCAAAGTTACCTCGTAGGTACGGCACCCACTTTAAAAGACCGCGTACCTCATCCACTTGCAACATGCAAAGGGTTAAAACGACTATTAACGTTAGTGCAGCAACATTTTCCGCTTTCCCTGGTACTCGTTAATATGCGGGAAATTTACCTAGTTCCGAAATATCTCCATTACGTCAAAATATATTCTAGTGTGAAAAATACTCGTTAAAAATTCATAGAACGTTTCCTTTTAGGGTCGACTATAAAAGTATTTTCACATAACATGTCAAGCACGCCTACGCCTACTTTTCAACCTTTTTATACGTAGGTAAATCTATTTAAGTCCATCGTTTGAATATACGGAATGACTTGCAAATTGATTTTATGACGTATCCGCCGCAATTTTTGCTCCTCATTTGCACCAAAATGATTTGATAAATGAACTTGGAGCAGCGAAGGCAAATGGGACTAGCCAAGGTTAACTCGCTGGGGGATGTAAAGGGCGTTGTTTATGCATACCTTGACTTATGGGTGTTGAATATTTTAGCATCTCGTCTTCATAATGAATACAGAGTTTATTAAGGAGAACAAATGATTGTGTCCGTTACAATGGGCTGTACATAATTTTGCATAATTATCTATAATTATTTAGTTTCATTATTCATGAGAAGCTTTACCCTATTAAATTATACTAAATGCTTTCATTCTAGTAGACAGACACATCAAAATTTGCCCAAGGACCGTCTGCCTACCTTGGAATCTACCTATACTAATATTATAAAGAGGTAAAGTTTGTTTGAATGTAGGAATTAATCTCTTGAACTAGTGAACTGATTTTGAAAATTCTTACACCAGTGGATAGCTACATTATTCTTGAGTGACATAGGCTAATTGCTACGCGGGTGAAACTGCAAGGGGCAGTAAGAAATAAAATAAAATGCATACTCACGATGTTGCCAATCCGCCCTAGGTTCATCATAGTCACTGTTAGCTAAATAATTTGTGCACACCGGCTCCGAGGGGAAGCCAGCTCTAGATAATATTGTAACTTCTTCCTCTGAAATTAAAACAAATAACGCTTAATGTGTCGTTTAGCTAAGGACTGAGTTCACCAACACACTAATTGTTACCAGTAAATCAAGCAATCAGTAACTGTTGACGGTCAGTTGATGTGTTGGTGAACTTGGCCATTAGTCATTCTGCTTTCAAGTCAATTAACGTTTAGGACCTTATTATACGGAGCGATATAATGATGTGCCTAAAAATATGAATACTAAGAGATCTTAACATGTTTACTTTGCTAAAACAATAAAAAAATCGGTTCATAATTGACGGAGAAATCGCGTAATAAACACACAAAAACAAAGTCGAATTGAGAATCTCGTCCTTTTTGATGTCGCTTAAACAAAAATTTAAAACCTGCTCCTTTTTGATGTCGCTTAAACAAAAAGAGGATTGCATACCTTCCAATGACACGCACATGGTCCATATCCCGCCGTTCATCGGCACTAGAAAGGTCCCCCCGCCCTTTCTATTGCTCGAGTCTTCGATCTGTAAAGACAAAATAAAATAAAATGAAAATACCGTCGGCTCCTGGACTAACCTGTTCGCAACACGTTTTTATTTTAGTACTTAAGGTGATACAAATGTTCAACTGGGTGGGTCTAAGTAAATGGTTTGATGAAGCAGCTGGCTTATGTGCAATATAAAGTATACAACATTAAACCTCATATGGTCGGGAATAAAATGGCTTAGCCGATTTACTTTAAATGTTACCAAATTTTGTAGAAATCGATTTCAAAATATGAAATTGTCAACCTTAATCGTAAATGTTCTCCATAGCAACTGAACAGATTTACGTGAAACCTATACCAGAAAAATTGTCAAGACTTGTCTAAGAATCCGTGGATCCAAGATTTAATATTAGTCATTTTATTTAAAAAATAATCAATAATAACCTTAAATATGCTACAAACGTCATGGGTCATCATGACTTGGACTGCAAAATGTTCGTTGCAGATCCGCGATGGCGGCCTCCAAAGCTGGACGTGCGCGCAAATTTTTGCGTGAAATTCGTAAAAAAATTACGTCTTCTTAGCATTTTATGAATTAAATCACGTTTTAAATAGTTTAAATATAATATTGAACATAATTTTTAGGATATTATATGATTACAAATATTTTTAAATTAATATTTATGTCAGTGACGCGTTTTGTTGTCATCATAGATTATGAATAATATATAATGATGAATAGGTATATGATTAAAAAGCATAATCGTCCTCTAAAAACCGCGTACCTACTTTCTAATCTTATTGTCTTGCCTAACAACAACAATAGGTTGGGCTAACAATCTGAAGGTCCCAGGTTCGATCCCCGGTGGGGCATGCACCAATGGATGAATTTTCATCTTTGTGCATAATTTACAGTTCGCTGACGGTGAGGGAAAACATCGTGAGGAAACCTACCTATCCATCGGGATTAGGTAATAGTCAGTTCCTGTATACACGGCGACAAGGTTCACCACCTGTCACGTTGGGTTCTGACTATCTGGTGAAACGTGGGCTTTGAGTTGGTTAATCCCTCCACAATGTGGTGGTGTATGGCCACTCACGCCTCTGACTACCCCCGAATGGGGATAAAAGTCGTGACGTTACATTTCATTTTTTCATATTTTTTGTCTTGCCTATGATATCTTTTTATACCACTGAGTTGCTAGACAAACTTGTTTTTTTTTGGCGAGAAGTGGCGAAGTGCAACATTGAAAATCTATATTATTATAGGTAGGTACTTGACACTGGCTATATGCGACAAGAAAAGCCAAGACAAAAAAACATGCGTACGGCCCGCCTGATGTTAAGCGTGTTTCAGTTGATGTTATTCATACTACTTAATATTAGTAATACGATATTATTTTTGTTTGCTTATTTTTAAGTTGGACTAACCACCGTTTGGTGGGGTAGTACCACCCTCTCATAGAAGATCGGCGTAAAGCAGCTATTACAGCTGCGTTTCGTACGATGAGTGAGAGAGCCGTAAGCCCAAACCCCCCCCCTTCTCCCCTACCCCTTCCCTTCAGGTCGGCAATGTTTACTATATGTTTAGTTTTATTGAGCATCAGGATTAAGTTGGGAGACCGGAGTTCAATGCTCTACATTACTAAACCATACATCAAATAAACATCACAGCTTCTTAGGGATGGGTCCAAATTTAATAAGTCGCTAAATTTGCAGTGCTAAATTTATTTAGTGTCATCACCTGTTAAATATTTTTTTAGAAATGTAACGTCACCACTTTTATCCCCATTCGGGGGTAGTCAGAGGCTTGAGTGGATATACACCACCCCATTGTAGAGGTATTAACCAACTCAAAGCCCACGTTTATACAGGTGAATTTTTCAAGTGTGCGTGGATGGCCAAATCCGAAACTATAAGGAATATCGAAAGGTACTCAAAGAAGTCTCGGGGCCGATTTTGATTGTTAGCCCAACCTGTTCACCACAGTCGCTTGCAGTGCAGTTGTTATCCCGAGATTCGAGTCTTCATGATTTTCCCTGTTTTCGGAACAATACACACTTAGGTGTTGTAATTATTATGTATTGTTCCGAAAACTAGCAAAGTGGAAGCTCAAAGAACCCCAGCGAGACAGTGGAGCACATCTTGCTTCATTGCCCTGTATTTGCACGCCAAAGATATGATGCACACACAAACATAATAAAATTTGTACGGAACCCTCAGAGCACGAGTCCTACTTGCACTTGTCCGGTTTTAATTTGTAATGAGTAGCCCAAATACAAATGTTCATGTCTCTAGCTTCAGAAAAATTGGGACGCCTATACAAACTTGCACCCCCTATTTTACACCGTTAGAGGTGAAATGATCAAAAACGCTGAAATTACTATTCTTAGTTAATAAGAAGCCTAAATACAAATTTTATTGTGCCTAGCTTTAGAAAAATTTGAACCCCCATATAAACTTCCACCCCTTATTTTACCCTCTTGGGGGTAGAATTTTCAAAAGCGCTGAAGTTACTAATTTGGATTTGTATTAGTAGCCTAAATAGAAATTTTCATGTTTCTAACTTCAGAAATGAGGGAATTCCATACAAACTTCCACCCCTTATTTTACCCCCTTAGGGTAAGAATTTTTCAAAATCCTTCCTTTGCTCTTCTTTTACGCTATGAAAGGTACTTACTGTCCAAATTTCATGTTTGTATCACCAGCGGTTTGAGCTGTGCACGTTTTGACGGACGGACAGATAGACAGACGGACAAAAAGTGATTCTATAAGGGTTCCGTTTTTTCCTTCTGAGGTACGGAACCCAAAAAACTCACAAAACGAGGCGTTTTGTGGAGCCAGTATTTTATTTTTAATTATACCATATATTATTATTATCATGGAGCTGCTCCAGACCCATGGCTCTGGCTTGAAAATCTTGACATTACATGAAAATTAGTATTTCGGCTACTCAGCCTACAAATACAAATATTCACGTCTCTAGCTTCAGAAAAACTGGGACTATCCATATATACTTTCTCCCCTTAATTGTTGAATTCTCAAAAATCCTTCCTGTGGTCTTCTTCTACGCTATAAAAAGTTAAAATTTCATTTTTCTAACTCAAGCGGTTTAGGCTGTGCACGTTTTGACAGACGGACAGATAGACTGACGGGCAAAACATTGATCCTATGAGGGTTGCATGCATGCCCGGCATGCGTTGCATTGCCATTCCATCCGTCCGTCATCCGTCATCCTCCATCAATCCATCAGTCAAATAAGGGGTAACCTTTTCCAAAAATGTGCGCGTACTAGGTCGCAGGCACAGCTAGTAACTAATAAGGATTAGTACTATTTTTATTTCAGTTATTACCCGATGTTGTCAACAATTTTTCTTGTTTTCAGTTATTTAGAATTTTAAGTTGTTTTAATTTTACTTATTTTGTCCTATAATATTAAACATTTAAATTATGTACTAGTCTTTTTTAAGTAGTACTACCTATTACCCAGTGTTGGGCAAAATTAATATTCAGAACAATTAAAAAATAACAGTTAGTGAGCTTTTATTTACAATATCAACAAAATAACAATAAAAAAGATTACAAAGAAAAAATAACCTACCCACCTACCTATTAATAAAAATGAAGTACTTAAATTGTACTTAAGATTTAGTGAAAATTTTCCTTTACGAAGTTACCCTTATACGACTAAATAAAAGTAGGCAAGATACGAGTTTAGTATATGAGTCACTTCTGTTTTTGATTTATCATGTCGTCTTTTTGATGTGTCGTGGCGTATCGAAAATTCTAAATTCAAAAAATTCAACTCGCGGTCCTACGACATTGTTTGAGCAAAAAGCGGTCAACCTCGAGCTGTCAGTTGCAATGGTTCCAGCCTTAAATAAAATGGGTTGGTGGATGTACTGCCGTGTTATGAAATTTTGAAAAAACCGGCCAAGTGCGTGTCGGACTCGCACATAAAGGGTTCCGTACCACCGTAGAATAAAAACGTCAAAAATATCAAGTGCCTTGTATGGGGACCCCTTTATTTTTAAATTTTATTTTATTTTTAGTAGGTATTTGTTATTGTAGCGGCAAAAAACATACACATTCTGTGAAAATTTCAACTCTCTAGTATTAAGGTTCGTGAGATACAGCCCGCTGACAGACGGACAGACGGACAGCGTAGGCTTAGTAATAGGGTCTCGTTAAAAATAACCTAGTGTGGATTAATTATCAAAAGCTGAAAATCTAGTCTAATGAGACTGGCTACGTCATCCCGTATTTCACAATGATTTACGTAGGTCCCGCTATCCACCCTATTTGGTATCTAATTAAAATGATGATGTACGATGTTTTTTCAAGAGAACTAAGCTTCCGATAGGTATTAATATTCTATTACCTATGGGAATTAACCATTACTCGTAGTAAAGCTTAATGGGAAACACGAAATAGAGGCCTACGAAATACTTTTCCGTTTACGTGGTTCCGAAGCGTGTGTAGTTGTTGGAGGATAAAACTTTATGTTACTACTTAGGACCTAGTTCTTTTCCTGCTTCGTACTTTTGCGGCTGATTTGGGCTCATTCAGAAGTTTCATTATTACATCGTGATTCATTTAGGTCATCCTTACCCAAAGTGGGCGATAACGCCCACTTGTTAGCGCTGCAGGCCTAAAGAGTCTACACAACGCCCCCATTTTTTTCTGGGTCTCTTACCTTTAGGCCTGCAGCGCCCACAAGGGGGCTTTATCGCCCACTTCGGGAACCTATTTTAGGTCATGACGTAGCCGTACTTAATAAAAACTCCCCCCTCCTTCTTTGTCTCCCTTCGGACCACTCCTCTCAGGTCGGCAGCGTGCGAGCAATTCCTTTGGTATTGCAAGCATCTACAGGCTAAGGCAGAGTTGGGCAAAATTTAATTGCGATTAATTAATTGCAAATTGCAGGTGATGTCACAATTAACAATTAATTGTGATTTGTTCGCGATTGACAAACAAATCCAAATTATTTGTTAATTGTGACACCACATGCAATTTGCAATTCATTAATTGCAATTAAATTTTGGGCTACGGTAACTGCTTAACATCAGGTGGGCCGTAAGTTTGTATGCCGCTTCAGTCCCATAAAAAATAATATACCTACTTTAATGTGGATTTGACTGGGATTTCATTTTCCGGAATCCAACTGTTTTATGCCCCGCTATGAGAGAGACCAAAACAATCGTTCTAATTATTCACCTTTTGGTTTGACTGTAAAGTGGGAGTAGGCATGCACAGCTAACTAGGCTAGTTTTTTTATTTTTTTAAATTTAAATACGTTTTTCTGTATTTTTTAATTCACAATGTGTTAATGCTTGTCTGCTCACGAAGCGTTGCTGTTTGAAAATGTATACAAATTTTGAAAAGAGTAACCATTGAGTTTCTTGCCGGCTCTTCTCAATGGAAGCAACATTACGAACCGGTGGTAACGCTAAAATATTGTTTATTATTGACTATTTATAAATGCTTTATTGAGCTTACATGAATAAAAACTTTTGATTTGATTTGATTTGACCCCGTAGTTTCTATACGAAATACTGTAATAAATCATTATCGCTTTATTAGTTAACTAGCTTTTGCCCGCGACTTCGTCCGCGCAGGATATAAATTTAAAAAATTCCGTTTCCGGTTGCTGGAACCCAAATCCCGTATCCTGGATATCCCGGAACCCGTATCTCATATCCCTGATTCTGTATCCCATATTCCGTATCCCTTATCCCGTATCCCGTATCCCGTATCCCGTATCCCGTATCCCGTATCCCGTATCCCGTATCCAGTATCCAGTATCCAGTATCCAGTATCCAGTATCCAGTATCCAGTATCCAGTATCCAGTATCCCGTATCACGCATCCCGCATCCCGCATCCCACATCCCATATCCCGTATCCGTATCCCGTATCACGCATCCCACATCCCACATCCCGTATCACGTATCACGCATCCGTATCCCGTATCACGCATCGCACATCCCGTATCCCGTATCCCGTATCCCGCATCCCACATCCCGTAACCCGTATCCCGTATCCGTATCCCGTATCCGTATCCGTATCCCGTATCCCGTATCACGCATCCCACATCCCGTATCCCGTATCCCGTATCCCGCATCCCTTATCCGTATCCGTATCTCGTAACCCGTATCCCGTATCACGTATCCCTTATCCCAAATCCCGTATCCCATATCGCGTATCCCGTATCCCATACCACGAATAATTTCAAAAACGCACTTTTTTTTTAAGACACCAAATCACTAATTTTCATAATTCTAACTACATAAATGACGAACTTACATTCAAACTTTCATCCCCTATTTTACCCCCTTAGGGGATGTATTTTGTAAAACCCTGAAATTAATATTGTTGATCTTTTAAAAGTCACCTAATCACCAATTTGTATAATTCCAACTTCAAAAAATGACGAACTTCCATACAAACTTTCAACCCCTATTTTAATCCCTTAGGGTTTAAATTTTCAAAAAAGCTGGAATTATTATTTTTAATGCGTAAAAAGAAACCTAAACACAAATTTTCATTATGCTAACCTCAGAAATGACGAACTTCCATACAAACTTTCGTCCCCTATTTTACCCCCTTAGGGGTTGAATTTTCAAAAACGCAGCAATTCAAGTTTTTTATTTTTAAAAAGGAACCTAAACACCAATTTTCATAATTCTAACTTCAAAAATGACGAACATCTATACAAACTTCCCAACTAACTTTCATCCCCTATTTTACCACCTTAGGGGTTGAATATTCAAAAACGCCGAAAACCATATTTTTTATTTTTAAAAAGACACCTCAACACAAATTTTCATAATTCTAACTTGAAAAATGACGAACTTGCATACAAACTTTCATCCCCTATTTAACCCCCTTAGGGGTTGAATTTTCCAAAATCGCTTCTTATTGCTTGCCTACGTCACAAAATATATATACTATCCAAATTTCATGTCTCTAACTTCAGTAGTTTTGGCTCGGCGTTGATGAGTCAGTCAGTCAGTCAGTCAGTCAGTCAGTCAGTCAGCATTTCCCTCTTTATATATTAGTATAGATATAGATTTAGATAGACAATTAGTGTTTGAATCAGTTAGCAGGCTTCACGTAAACAAGTGCGTGATCCTCTAATTAAGTCGAGCGTAAGAAATATAACTAAAACATTGTAGTACAGATTTATGAGTTAGAATGACACACTGAGAAAAAAATTTGGTTAAATAGTTTTTACCTACAATAGGTTCAGAAAACCTAAACTAGGTAGTATTTGACTAACTTTTTGCAATAACCTCACATTAGGTTTTGCATTTAACCTATTTTTTTTCTCAGTGCAGTCTTGTTTCTGTGGCAATCAGCATATTAAGGTACTATTATTTTTGATTCCCGCTCTGCTACGGAGGGAAGTTGATAATCTTCTTCCAACTTCTATTCTTTCTTTGATTCACAAATGCGGGTTCCAAGGCAACTTAGCTTTTCCCCGGGACTCGTCGAGGGTCAATCCTTGGCGTCATCGTTGGACACCATTGTCGATCCTGGCTTACAGGAGTAACAGTGGTGCAAGTGAGTGGTGTGTTCAATAAAAAAATACAAATAGGTATTATAGGCGAGATACCTATTTGCCGTAGACGTTTTTATTGCGCGATTTGTTATGTTTTTGTGTCGTAAAAGCAATAAAAGGGTAATAATAGCGTGGAAAAGCTACGTTTTGACTTGTCAATTGGAAATCCAGCTATAGAAACTAGCAACTGAGATTGTGTCCCTATTTCCACTAAGATTATGGGTTAGTTGCGATTAAGATATTGTATCATGCAATGGTCTGAGACCCCCAGACTAAAGCAAATTACGTCGGGAATCGAACCCGAAACCTCCGTGCCGTAAGGAGCGGCCCACGCTGAAACCATAAGGAGGTTATTTAACTTGCTTTCAAATACATATATTTCATCCTACAAAATGTACTAACCCGCATTTGCCACATAAAATTCAATATCAGGTAGCGAGTCTCGCGTGCCAACTTTAGGTGCAGTCTACCAAGGTGATCTGTCTGATTACACCCTATTGTTTCACTTGTTCGATCCTTGACCCGAATTCCGATGGATGACAATCGACACGACTAAACTAAAGGGCTGGGAAACGTGACATTACACACGGTAACGTTCCGCGAAACTTTTACGATGTTATTACTTTGGTATTACTCGTGCGGACTTAATGAGCCAATAATAGTACCTTTTGTAGGCACACAACGAATAGAATAGAATATACGCTACATTTATGTGAGGTTCAGACCGAGACAGAATCATTGTAATATCTAAATTATACTTAGGTAGGTAAGTAATTATACAACAAAATGGGTTGAAAAAGAACTTCAAAAAATGAATGCGCATTTGCAACTAGTTGCGAACAAAGAAACAAAATTCTTCTATCGCAACCAGTTGCAGATATATAATAACTCTTTCACAACTGGTTGCGAAGGCCAGATGCTGAAAAGAAACGAGCATATCTACATATTTTATAGTTTAGATCTAGTTACAATTCGAAATGTTAGCATAGAAGTTCTACTCACGTTTCGAGGGCAAACTAAATTACAGAATTCGAAGTAAATTTTTCACAAACGCATTGAACACGTTTCCAGTTTGTTATCCAATTACAATACAATAAATGTCAATAACATAGTTCCCAAATGTGACTAATTCTTCGAAGCATTACCAATTATTATATTTATAATTGTTAATTTAATTAGTGGCTTCATAAGGGGCCATCCATTAATTACGTCACACGAATTTCATGATTTTTAGACCCCTCCCCCCCCTTGTCACAGCTGGTCACATTTGCGAGACCACCCCCCCTCCCTGTGTGACGTCACATATTTTTTTATAATTTTCAGAATTTTTCAAAATTTTTCGTTAAAAATTCAAATTTCGGTTTTAATACTTAGATATTATATTAGATTTTTAAATGTGACGTCACAAAACTTAGGCCCCTCCCACCCCCTTGTCACACAATGTCACATTTCGTCGACCCCCTCTTTACGTGTGACGTAATTAATGAATGGCCCCTAACCAGTCCGTGTCTAAACACTGAGAAAAAATTTACGACAGCAAAATGGTTTTTGTAATTCCTAGTAGTGTTTTTAATATTTTTTACTAAACGTTTTGTATTTACAGCAAATGTTTTATGTAATGTCTCACATTTATAAAACATTTGCTGTAAATACAAAACTTTTAGTACCTAAAACATACTAAAAAGACTACTAGGAACTACAAATACCATTTTGTCGTCGTAATTTTATTTGTCAGTGAATGTCGGAAGTTTTAGAAGTTTTATGCGTGGTGTTGCTAAAGATTGAGCTGGAAAACAAATATAAAATAGTAACTAAAACTAAACTACTAACTTCTTACTATTCCTTTACAATTAGTTATACCGACGGTGCTACCACCATTGATATATTACCACTAATACCCTTGTCAGCCACCCTCTAATCCGGTGGGAGCGAGTAATCCTCCATAGTAATTACTTGCTAACATTGAAACTAACAGGTTCTATATTTACCATAGTATAGGTTGAATAACGCTCGTTATAGGTATTATTATTTATACATAATGAAAATAACATCCAAATTGGTTCATTATAAATGCGAAAGTTAGTGAGTGTGTGTGAATGTTTGTTACCACGTATCTCCATAACTACTAAACCGATTTTAGTGAAATTTGAAACGTAGATAGTGTACGCTCTGAAATAAGACATAGGCTAATCTTACACATCAATTTCCAAGCGGGCGAAGCCGCGGGGCACAGCTACCAAAAACTGAAATATCAAGAAGGAAATTCAAGCGAATTCTTAGGGACTAGTCTCAAAATCGATGCCTGCGGAATGCCTGCAGTGAGGCGATTGCTTCGCGTGCATAATCCGCCCCCGGTCAAGGCGACCCGGTAGCGCCGGGGTTCGAATCAACCGTGACCGAAGATTGCTTCCGATTAGTAATAACGTATTCGATAGCTTGGTATAATTATACCATTTACTTCATGATATTAAAACAATGTAAAAAAAGACAAGCCCGCTGAGTTTCTTGCCGGATCTTCTCAGTCGAGGTCGCGTTTCCGATCCGGCGGTAGAATTTAAGAAAAAATGTAAAATGTCAATTTTAAAGTGCCCTAGGCCTAAAAAAATAAACGTTTTGTTTTTTTTTGAATTTTGATAAGGTTTAATTGAAAAACGGTTTAAGAGAAAGCAGATTTTATTAGTATGCCTACATATCTAATATTAAATTTAGCTTTAAGATCACGTTTTAGGTATTTTCTTATATAGTTATTTTGTTGATATACACCATGAATTATTTAAGTTACCCATAGACCTAGTTTTTCTTGCCATAAGAAGGAATGACGAAGCAATACTGTTTATTTTGAAGTATGTTAGTCTTAATCTACATTTGTAACTAAAGTTTAGGTATGTATTAGCATTTTTTTATTAGTAAAGTTATTAGCAGTAGGTCAACTACAAACATAATTTGCGGGGGTCAAGGCGACCCGAGTCGTTATCGTTGGACTATGGCACCCTGTAGCTAGATTACGGGTTAACCGGTGCTTGCTGTACAATTCGATGGTAAAATTCGTCACTTTGATATTATATTATGTAACAAAATTGTGTTCTAAACCTCCCACAGGACAGGTTTAGCCTATAGTGTGGAAGTTTACAGATATTACAGTGCACAATAATATTCCTTTAAAAGTTTTTTTTTTTATCTTGGTACGTGCTCGGACCTTCTTTATGTGACACACAGAGTAAAGACTAAAGAAAGAGGTGCCCTTATTAGATATGTATATGTATGAAAAAAAACGTGGTCATTGTTTTTTCATTTTCATTGTTCTATCTACCGGTAAATAGTTGAACTACTCGCTTCGTTTTATGTCGATGTTAGTACTAGGCCGACCACTCGGCCGAGTTGCTTAGGGCCAGTCCTCATAGTAATTGGTCCATGATGTGACAGCATTTCATAACTCGTCAAATCACGATGTAATAACTTAAAATATTCCCGTTCTTTTCATAGAACCCATGATAAGGTTAGCAATACAGTTACTTTAGTCAAAAAGTTTAGTTTGTGAATCAACAGAATCAGCACCGCATGTGATTCGTAAAAGCCAATAATATAAATAAAAGTGTTTCACAAGAATAAGCACTCGTCGTTCATCTTCCTTCAGCTTGAACGTTCGCGATAGAATAACGTTGATTTATTAGCGTTCCTTCCACAAAGAAATAGTGTACCTATCGAATAATTTATTCACACAAATAACTTTTCTTTGTTAGGCTCGATATTCTATGAACAAACATTTACGGAATCTAATAGTCTGGATGGATGAATTTTCATCTATGTGCATAATTTAAAGTTCGCTGACGGCGAGGGAAACATCGTGAGGAAACCTACCTTTCCCTCGGGATTAGGTAAATAGTCAGTTCCTGTATACACGGCGACAAGGTTCACCACCTGTCACGTTGGGTTCTGACTATCTGGTGAAACGTGCGCTTTGAGTTGGTTAATACCTCCACAATGTGGTGGTGTATGGCCACTCAAGCCTATGACTACCCCCGAATGGGGACAAAGGTCGTGACGTACCTACATTTCATTTTCATTTCAGTAGCCTGGAATAGTGACATTTCTATGGGGACGAGACCCGCACATTCCAACTCTTAGATCGTTTTTATTTTCAGCGTCTCCCACCACTGTACCCCTGTAAACCCCTGTAAACTGGGATGATAATGGTATCCAATGATGACGCCGAGGTTTGACCCTCGACGAGTCCCGGGGAAAAACTAATTCGACTTGGAACGTTGTTTATCTATGGATTTTTAATGTCATAAGTACAAGTATAAAAAATTATAAGTCGTGACAAAATTTGTTCCCATACCTACTGGTGTTGACCATTTGACCGTTGGCGTGGTTGGCTAGATTCGGCCTTTGACGCTGCAAGTCGTAGGTTCGATTCCTACCCGGGACATGCATTTGTGTGCATGAACATGTCTGTATGTCCCGAGTCTGGGTGTAATTATGTATTTACAAACAAAAAGTAGTATATGTAGTATTATCAGTTATCTGGTTTCCATAGTAGGTACAAGCTCTGCTTAGTTTGGGATCAGGTAGCCGTGTGTAAAAGAATGTCCCAGGATATTTATTTATTTTATACCTACATAAACGTATCTCATACAAATAGGTGTTTATCTAAGCTTTCTAGGTACACACAGGTACTAAAATGTCTTGAATTAAGACCTCTGGCTTCCCCAAAACATTACAATATCGCACGGACCGCAAGGGACGGACCAGTACATGCTGGCTTTGTTATATTAAGCCTTTGGGTTCGTGAGGACCGTAACCAACCCGGGTATTAAGGTCACATTAGTGTTAACTAGTTTGTGGGGACCATTTTAGAAGAATGTCTAGGTATTATAAGGTTAGGGTTTAGTGACATAACTCATTGTCAAGAACTTTATAACTATAACAAATTTAAACTTGATCAAGGTTTGACATGTACTTTAAACTTTTAACTGAATAAAGCAATAGTACATTGTTATCCGAGGGGAAAAGTAACTTATTAATTGGTCCCGAGACGGGGTTTAGCGCCCGAGCGCAGCGAGGGCGCTAATAGTTCGAGGGACCAATAATAAGTTACTTTAACCCGAGATAAACACTGTGCTTTTCATCACGTATACAAGGAAAGTAATAATAAAATAATTTAGTAGCTAAAGAAAAAAATTGTGAACATTTACACATACAAACACATGTATACTGACGTAGATTGCGTATTTTGCTTTTTGATATTTTGACGCTGTCACTTTGTTTTTTTAGAGGCCAGTACTTTTTCAAACATTATAAAAGGTTTTAGTCTGTGATTATAGATTCGGAGCAGGAACGATTTGTGATTGATTTAGGGAAAAATGGTAAATATTTTGCCCAAATGTATGTTATTTTAAATAGTAGTTAAATAGTAGTTAGTAGTTGAAAGTAAATTATAATAAAGTCATTTAAAAAACTATATTCTTTAATTAATACTTAACTTTATGTTATTTCAATTTCACATCGCGCTGTAATTGAGTAGATGTAAGAAGGTTGGAACTATTAAATTCTCTTTGGTTGGAACATAGTTCAATAGAAACTCGTTTTTTTTTATAATTTGACAGAATCTTTGACAGAACGGGCCCAATCATTTTCTGGATATACGATTGAGCCCGTTCTGTCAACGATTTTGCCCGATCAGAAAAGTATCACCTTCTGTCGGCCAGAGTTGGGCACTAATTGATTAGATTTTTAATTGATTAAAAATGTAATTGTAGTTTTGTTTAAACTAATATTCGCATTTTTGAGTAAAGCACTATACAAGCTTTGGTCTCTAATGAGTGTACTGCTGACCACGCTATAATGGCCTCAAGCTAAGCTACGCTACGCTCACGGCCTTCAAGCTTGGTCATCATAGCTACCCTTGCTGGCCGCGCTATAAAGGCCTCGACCTTTGGTCTCGGCCTTTATTCTAGCTTGTCCATCAAGGGTTGCAATGCTAACCGCGCTGTGAAGGCCTGGAGCTGCGCTGCGCCGCGCTTTCGGCCATCAACAACGTGGTCAACAACACACTCATTAGAGACCGCGGCAGTAATGTACTTAAGTTATAGTGCCATGCTTTCCTCATAAGTGGTCCATTTTACCAGGGGCAACCTGAGGTGGGGTGGTAATAGATAAAATACAATGATTATCCGAATTCATTATACTCACGATAGCCCTGGTTAGACGCAAGTGGGCTAATGTGCACGAATAAAAATACCTAGGAGGTAATATACCTACTTACTCAGTACCTAATTACTTACCTAATCACGAGGAACGAGAAGATGATACACCTTTTTAATAACATTCATCACCATTATGTACAAATTATTCTGAATCCCTAAAGAGATGGTCAGACCTATTATTTTCAGAATTGTTTTTTACCTACATATTCAATGGGTGTTATCAGAATCTATACTTACAAATGTATGTAAGTACTGGTAGATATAACGTCACGGCTGAATTCCTCAAATAGGTAGGCAGAGTTTGAGTAGGTAATTCCTGCCACATTCCCTCTGAAGGGGTACCTATTGAACCAAAAGATCTTCCAAAGATCATTTATCTTCACCTTTCAGCAAACTATAATCTTTTTTCAAAATTACAAGGATGTTCCATTGGTAACAATGGAGTTTTGCAACTGAATTCTCAGACAGAATGAGATTATACAGAAGTTTTGTCTGAACAATAACTCGGCGCCCTTGTACCTAGATGTGTGGCGATGTAATTACGGACGTCCGTTGAACTTTGCCCTTACCCTACCCACATTTTGGATAAAACAAAAGGAAAGTTTGGTGTGCCTGCTAGAGTATGGGCCATTCAAAGAACATTAGTGGTCATGCTGAGAGCTTTCTGGGAACATTATCTAGCCTTATCAAAATAAAATAAGAGCAAACTTACGTATGCTTTTGACATATCATAATTTTCCAACCACTCTCAGATTTGAAAAGGACTTATTAATATCGGCCTTTGTGATATAACTTGACATTGCTACTTGCTATCAATAAAAGTTTAAGCCTTGTCAGAGGTCTTCAGGCGGCTTGGAGAACTTTGACACCAGGTTGGCCACTAACCATACGATAAGCAGAAGATCATTAAAAATCATAATTTTATTTATCTGCGTCCGAAACTGGTTTTATTCAAGTAGCGTCGTCTATTTTGCTTTGTTGATACATCGACTCCCAATATTCTTATAATAATAATAATTTGTCCTCAATGCGAGGGGGATTCAGGCCATAATCCACCACGCTGGCTCAGTGCGAGTTGGTGGATTTCACATGTCTAAAGACATGCAGGTTTCCTCACGATGTTTCCCTTCACCGCAAGCAAGTGATATTATAAATTAAATAATATAATTAAATATCATAATATTAAAGTTAAATCAAATCAAATCAAAGCGTTTATTTTGTTTATGATTCACACATAGATTTCGAAAAATCCAGAGGTGTGAGCCGGGGTTTGAACCCAGGACCTTAAGCCCGCAAGACGCGTGCTTAACCAATCGGCTACCACTGCTTTTTTAATATTCTTATAGATATCTATTTAAAGGCGAATAAAGGAGGTTGCGCCATGGATTTTTAGGAACTTTATAGGTATGTAGGTTGGTAGGTACCTAACGGCGATCATCAAATTGTTAGCAAATTTTACTTGTGTGACGAAAAGGCCTTTCTGTCGTTTTATTTTTAGTCACCTACCTGTTTTGTAAAGATCTTATCCACTTACTTTGTAAAATGCTAATGATCGATCGGTATTCCGTATTCACAAAATTAGATATTCGGTACCAGGGCAGGGGTGGAGTAAAACGGAATTAATCGGATAGTCATGGTTCCAACGGATTGACGTTTAGACCTAAATTAGATTTGATATTCCGTTCGTTTCGCTCGCTGGAATTCAATTTGTTATAAAAATATTTCTGAATAGAAAACTAAGGCATTTATTATTTACATAGCCGAACTAGAAAATTATTTTCAGCTCAAAACTGCTAATGAATAATAAATTATTGTAACAGATTTATTGTAGCACTATTTTTAATGGGTGTAATTAAGTTTAAAAGACGGTTAAATATTAATTATAGTAGGTAATTATTGTATCCATTAAACGTTGCTGTTAAAAGGCAATGAATAGCAAATGAGAAAATGAAATGTTCAGCTTGCATAATTACTTATAGATGGGGAGCCGTAGAAGGGGCTTCTGGATTTGCACGAGCGCGTCAGATTAAGATAAGGGAGATAGCTTAAATATTGATAAGAACCTCAAAAAATTATGAGCCCTTAATATTGGTGGGTTTACTCAGGGGAACCAAAAAAAAAAAATAGACCATCTTAAAATACTCGACCTCGTCAGATTAAGATAAGGGGGATTCATTACTAGCTAAGAAGTGTCAAAAGTGTCAATTTTGCTAATTTGATCGTCAGTCTAAGAAATGGGAGCATCTGGAAGTTTCACTTTTTCACCCTCATTTTTTTTTTTAATATAGCTCTGCGGTGGCAAAAAAACGTACGGCCCGCTTGATTTTAAGCAGTTACCGTAGCCTATAGATGCATACAAATTTTGACGCGCTCGAGTAATTTTTTTTTTCAATTTATCATGTTGGAGCATGAAAAGTATCAATATCTGACACGCTTGAGTATTTTTATGTCATTGCTCTTTATACAAAAAAAAAATTTTTTTCATATACTCTTTCCCCAATGCTGAAAGTGGAAACATCTAGAACAATGTATTCTTCCTATCATCTCATCTACCGAATCTACTAGGTTTGGACGACGCTCGTGCAAATCCACGAATTGCACGCTCGCCTCCCCATCTATTATAGGTACCTAACTATATAAATCTGACGAGTAAATTTTGACGACCGCTTGGCGCAGTGGTTCGAGCGTAGGCCGCCCGTCTTGCTGTATCGGGTGTTTGCGGGTTTGATTCCCGCCAGAGGCAAATTTCGGAAACGGCCTTTTCGTAATTTGCCTTGGTCTGTGTGCCACTGGGATCGCCTCCAGTCCATTGTACTGTAGCGATAGTACAAGCGTTGCTTAGTTTGGGGCCAAACAATTGCTGTATAAGTCTAGCGATATTTATTTATTCTTATTATTTAATCTGTGGTACATAAACGTGCAAACGGGACCTTATCTAAATAACCCTATAAAAGACACCTCGTAAACCTATTCCAATCTAGAATAGCATCGTAAGAGCGCTAGAAATAAGCACTATTTAGGTCAACCGAACTTTATTGACACTTAATTGGAAATGAGCAACGTAAATAAGAGAACTTGTGACAAAGACATTACCAAGAGACAGGGAGACATGCGACTGTCCGAAATAGTATGTTCTACTAAACTTAGTCCATGGACAAGGTATGACTATTATACTACTTTATACAATGAGGTAATATACAACTATGATGATATGATCTGATCCGGCTGATCTGATGATTTGGTTTCGGCCACGGTGACTGCTTCAGCTCCCGTGTTGCTCGTGTGATCGCATGTGGTTTATGTAGCCAATCTTCTATGTGAAGATTCTGGACACTACGGGCACGTGAGCACTCCATTTACATAAATATACAGGGTTATTGGGAAAACATTAACAACCTTGCAGGGCTGTATTACTTACTTCAAAAACAGCAACTTTTGTTCTATGACTTTTTACAAAACAATAATGAATTTAGCAAAACTCACACTCTAAAATGTATGAAACAAGAAAATATGCTCATCTAGAGGATAACCGTGGTCCGTTTAGGTACTTTAGGGAAAAATGGAATACAACCACGTACCATAGCTTTCCTCTAGATGAGAATATTTATTGAATATGTATAATGTTTTGTAAAAAGTCATAGAATAAAAGTTGTTATTTATGATGTCAGTAATATAGTCCTGCAAGGTTGTTAATGTTTTTTTAATAACCCTGTATACAATACAACTTTATAAAGGGTAAGGAACTATTCAACGATTCTTGTTGTTTCGTGCAACCCTGCAGTTTACTGCATTATCTTATCTACCCTCAGCATATCGCCTTCCGGTGAACCTTGTTTATTTCCCAAGCTTATCTTGTTACCTCGGAGCTGTTCCTAACCCCTTATCAAATTGGTTATAATGACGGCATTTTTGCGAGCCTATTATTACGTTAGTGTAAAACTTTCAGTCACCTTGACGTATATTCGTTCCTCACGCGATCCTTTGAAAATGCTGGGCATTACGTCGGAAATTATATTTTTTACCTGCCTGTTGACCTTGTCGTTATTGCGAAACTTTTTAACTTCGCTAACTGCTTTTGCCAATAAGCCTGCCAATGCCTCTGCCTCGTTTAATTTTATGAAACTATGAAAGACATATACTACTTGGGGGTAGTCAGAGGCTTGAGTGGCCATATACCACCACATTGTGGAGGTATTAAGCCAACTCGTAGCCCACGTTTCACCAGATAGTCAGAACCCTACGTGACAGGTGGTGAACCTTGTCGCCGTGTATACAGGAACTGACTATTACCTAATCCCGAGGGATAGGTAGGTAAGAAACATGGGTATAGAGAGGTAGGAAAGAATGAACGCAAAAATGTAGATATAAATGCTTTAAAAACAATGCATGAAATAGAACATAGCATTGAAGGCGAAATACTAGAATCTAGCTAGATATAAATACACTACGTAGTTAGATAAGAACATAACATAAAATAAGGGACTAACAAATAAGACAGTATAATTCCACGTTCTTGTTAGAAGAAACCGAGGCTTATTAGATAGTATAAGTTATGTTGTGGTACCCTTATTTCTATCCCAATTTTATTGTTGTGTATATCTTGTACGTTCTTCTATTCGCATAAACAAAGAAAAGGTAACATATTACGCAATTGTTTTTTGGGGATCATTAGGGCGGAGTCAAACCTAGCGAAGCAAATAGATTTTGCCTTAAAATGCCCATTAATTTTATTTACCTCTATAAATTTACGAGCTAGACACAAACAAGGAATAATGTTACCACAGAACTCGAATTTTCTACAGGACCATGGGCGTTTGTATGATCATTATACAGACGAGTTACCCTAAGTAGGTGGTTAATAGCAGAGTTGGGAAAAATTTAATTGCAATTATTAATTAATCGCGATTGACAAACAAATCGAAATTAATGCAATTAATTAATTGCAATAAAATTTTGCCCAACTCTGGTTAATAGTAAGTAAGTATACATTTTTCAGGTTCCGTACCCAAAGGGTGCCAACGGGACCCTATTACTAAGCCTACGCTGTCCGTCCGACTGACTGTCTGTCAGCGGGCTGTATCTTACGAACCGTAATAGCTAGAGACTTGAAATTTGCACAGAATGTGTTTTTCTATTGCCGCTACAACAACAAAGACTAAAAATATAATAAATTTTAAAAATAAAGGGGGTCCCCATTCACGAAACTTGATATTTTTGACGTTTTTATTCTACCATCCGACACGTACTTGGCCGGTTTTTACTGTCAATTTCATTATTTTACTAGATAAATACCTACCTTCACTTAAGTAGTTTTTTATCCAGTAGGCAGCAATTGATAAATAGTCCGACGCAAAATTAGTACCTAAAGAAGTTTCTAAATGATCAACTCTGGTAAGATGAAAAATATTTTTATAAAATAGCCTACAGTAGGTATCGCACAGCTGGGCAAAGGTCTCCCCCATTTTGTACTATAGGTGTCTCTATTTGACGAGACGAAAATATTACGGTACCTTATTTTATTATCTTGAGCCTGAAAGATGTACCGCCTTCTGAGACTTCTTATAAACTTACCTAGTACAGTCAGCAAGGAAAGTCGCTGAACATTCTGAATTTTTCAAATCGCTTATACTGTTTATTCTACAAACGTTGGTAAACCTTTATAAAACCAAACATTAGCAACATGTCTACATTTTGTTTCGATAAAGAAAAATTATGGATTTGATGCAAAACAAAAGTGTGCAAGCTATTTGAAAAACTGAGAATGTTCAGCGACTTTCGTTGCTGACCGTACCTATACAATTTTTTAAAAGTTGAACATCGAAGTTTTGTGATTAGAAAACAAAGTTGTCTTGATTGAGAAGCGACGGCTAAAAAGCGTCTTTTTTGCTTCGGAAACTGATTTATAATAAACTTCTCATTAAAATTGGTAAGTTCTTTACTAAAGCATGTTTAATTCTAGTTTGTACAGCACGGTGATTAACCGTCGTTTACACGGACGCAATTTTTAGTACGATTTATGCTGTCTAAATTTTTTATCAGCGTTACATAGAGACGACAGTATACATCGGTAAAATCGTTAACAGGTACCCCATACTTTTTATTAACCATATAAATTGATATATGAAATAATTAATGATTCATGAGCACGCAAAATATGCTTAGGTAACCTATTTAACAAGATTTGGACGTAGCCAAGTAAGTGACTGTAGCCTAGGGGTGAACAGGTTGGGCTAACAATCAGAAGGTCCCAGGTTCGATCCCCGGTGGGGCATGCACCAATGGATGAATTTTCATCTATGTGCATAATTTACAGTTCGCTGACAGTGAGGAAAACATCGTGAGGAAACCTACCTATCCCTCGGGATTAGGTAATAGTCAGTTCCTGTATACACGGCGACACGGTTCACCACCTGTCACGTTGGGTTCTGACTATCTAGTGAAACGTGGGCTTTGAGTCGGTTAATACCTCCACAATGTGGTGGTGTATGGCCACTCAAGCCTCTGACTACCCCCGAACGGGGATAAAAGTCGTCACGTTGCATTACATTATATGGACGTAGCCATCTTTTCAGGAGGATGTAGCATGAGAAATACCTATGTCATATCTATCTACTCACCTTGCATAACCCCCCAATGTGACGTATAGGAGGCCCACGGCTGGGACCTAGTAGTTCGTTAACTAGCTTTAGCAAAAGTATCACGTTTTTGTAAGAGTGAAAGAAATTCGAAAATGCCAGCGAGTGCAAACAATCACTGAACATTAGTATTCCAATGGAGTATTTCTATCGCGTCGTGCACACCTACAAACTATTCCAATCAGCGTAAAGTTTGCGTCACGTGGGAGATAACACCCCTGATGTGAGGAATTCTATCGACGGACCAAGTTACGGCACCCGTTTTAGTTGTAAAAAGATGGTAGGTATTTAAAAGTAGTTGAAAGTTGTAGCCTAGGGGTGAACAGGTTGGGCTAGCAATCAGAAGGTCCCAGGTTCGATCCCCGGTGAGGCATGCACCAATGGATGAATTTTCATCTATGTGCATAATTTACAGTTCGCTGACGGTGAGGGAAACATCGTGAGGAAACCTACCTATCCCTCGGGATTAGGTAATAGTCAGTTCCTATATACACGGCGACAAGGTTCACCACCTGTCACGTTGGGTTCTGACTATCTGGTGAAACGTGGGCTTTGAGTTGGTTAATACCTCCACAATGTGGTGGTGTATGGCCACTCAAGCCTCTGACTACCCCCGAATGGGGATAAAAGTCGTGACGTTGTGTGTGTGTGTGTTGTGAAAGTTGCTGTTTGTATCGAAAGAAGGCTATTAAAACTAACGTGTCTGATTCCACGGAGTCCATCTATATGGCAAGCCAACCTTTGAAAAGTGGAAATATCACCAAGAATATTTTATAAGAAGTTGACTTAGCCAGCTGCAGTTGTTTTGCATATTTTAAGAAACTGTTGCTAAAGTCGACGAACTCATAAACAGTTTTTATACGTCTAGTAGAAACACAGAATTACATTAGGTACTAGATTGTCGTCTTTATTCTAAAGTAAATAATACGTTCACTGAGGACAGTACGAACGGCGTCGGATATTTATTCTATATAATACCTATTCGACAAAATGTAAATGTCAGTACCTACTTGGTATTGTTTGAAAAGCATTTTCATATTACAAACTGAAAGCCCTGAAAAGTAAACGGCTAATGATTGATTGATATTTAATTGGATCCCTGCCTACGACTACCCTTTTTGCCAAACAGACCTAAATCGTATTTGATTATACCACTACTAAGTAGTACAGCCAGCGACATAATTCGCTAAAAATTCAAAATTTTTAAATTCATACATGACCTTATACGGTTAGCGCGTATAAGGTCATGTATGAGCGTAGTGGTAGTAAGTACCTTGGTACTTTACTACCACTACGCTCGCACTAAAGCGTGTGCTTGTAAAGACGAAGGGGTAGTTACCTACTAGTTTTAGGGTAGGAGCATTTTCTTTTAGGGGTAGTATTACCTTGACGACCTTCTCGTCGAGCAGCCACTGGACCGGCGTGTTGGACGCGTTGGCGAGCGCGGCCAGCGCGACGCGCTCCCACGCCACGTGCTCCCAGTGGTCTGTCATGATGGCCGCGCACAGCATCGCCGTCGAACAACTGCGCAACAATAAGGACATTGTTACAAATATTTTGATAAGGACAAAACACTTTTATAGCCAAGGAAGGCACTCTGGCAGACGGTCCATCTGATGGCAAGTGGAAGCCGCCACCCAGGACTTCTGCAACTTAAGGGGAGCAGACGCGGCCCCGACCTTTTAGGGACCTGTAAACATGCCCTTTGAAGAACTCTATGTTACTGCAACTATTTTTTTTCTCGTCCTGTTGCTTTTTAGAGTACAATTACCACTTTGATTTTTGCATAGATAGATGGAATTAACCTGACAATCTTGTTTCTGTTTATACATTTCCTTTTTACATAGCCAGACAAACCCACCAACTGTACATTCCCAAACTAAGCAACATTTTTACTATAGGTACCGTACAATGGTCTGGGGGCGATCTCAGTGACACCCAGACCAGAGTAAATTACGCAAAGTTATTTTCCAAAAGCTCTGACGGGAACCAAACCTGCAACTACCCGGTGCAGTGAGCCGATCTCTATAAACAAGGTTCAATCGTGTAGGGGAAAAGAGAGAGCTTAAAACGGCGAAAATATGGGGTCATCGGCTCCGAATATATTTTTATGCCGTTCGGAGTCGAGACCCTGGGTCCATGGGGTCCAACCACCCATCAACTCGTGAAAGAGTTGTCAAGAAGATTGGTCGGCGCAACCGGCGACCCAAGGGCTGGGCATTTCCTCGCTCAGCGAGTAGCTTTAGCTATCCAGCGAGGAAATGCGGCCAGCATCTTGGGCACGCTTCCGCATGGGCCAAATTTTGTAATTTTTTTGTAAATAATATGTTTATATATACTATAGGGTCGTTCCGTAGTTTCGTGCAAAAAGCATATCCAGCCTAATAAACCCATCAGTTATGATATATATTTTAAATATTAATTGCCTAATAGGTAAAAGGATTATCATTTTAAAAACAGCATCGAAAATATTGGACTTTGATTTGTTAGTTTTCTAAAAAAGTTAATAAAACAGCGTGCAAAATCATTCCTCTCTGTTTCCAGCTAGGGACCACGGCAGGTTCTTTAATGTTTATTTATCTGCATTTGAATTGATGACTCTAATTAATACGTTATATTGAAGCCAAATTCATGACGTATTGATAAATGATTATGATTATATAATAAACGCAGAAATAATATAAGTAAACCCTATTTTACAATTTGTCACAATAAAAACGTCATTACCATCCGCACCCAGAAACTGCATAATTTTGTACTCTAGTTATACGTTCCCAACTACAGTTCGGGTCACAGCGTGTGCCTATTGGCCAGCCAGACACGGTGCCCAGGCGAGAAGGACGTGCGTCTATCGCTGATAAAAATATTTACGATTTCCCAATTTTTATAGTGCTTTGTCCAAAAATCTTCTCATTACATTCCTTTGGTTTTACAAGATAAGTAAGTAAGGAAATTATTATTATTATAAAAAATGTTTACCTTTTTAATCCATTTCGTTCATGTTTTACTTTCGATTTTCTAATATATTCGATTACAGAGTTATTCAAGAAAAAGTTATTTTTTTTCATTCCTCTCCATTTCATTACCGTCCGTACCATCCATTTTTTTGCTGGAAGGTAATGAACTGTTTTGGAAGGAAATGAAAGGTTTTTAAATTGGGGCCATAACACACCGGGTAGCCATGGCGACGTCGCCAGCCACCGTAGCCAACTATTCGTATTGAACTGGCGAGGGATTGGCGAAGTCGCCAGTCAATACAAATTGTATGGCGACGTCGCCAGCCACCGTAACCAAACAATTTGTAGTTATTGAAATGATGACAGGTAATACACCTGGCGACTGACTGGCGACGTGGCTAATTCGTCGCCAGGTGAGATACCTGTCATACATGTACCGTGTGGTGCCGGCTTAGAATAGCACCAACCCATCTCATCCCGTATGTCTCGTAAGAGGCGACTTAGGGATTAACCGAATGATGGGCAGCAGCGTCCTTCGAGTACATATTCTAACTACTGCGATCGCCAACCCGCCTGCCAAGCGTGGCGATTATGGCAAAACCCCCCAAATAAAACGCACAAACAGGGACCGGCTCCCAGTCTCCGGCAGCCTCGCTAGTTCTGGCTAGCGTGGACTTCATCAGTCGAGATCTTTAAAGCTATAAAGCTTGAAAGATCTCGTCTGACGAGCGTAGATTTTACAGTCGAGATCTTTCAAGCTTTATAGCTTGAAAGATCTCGACTGTAAAGTCTACGCTCCGGCCAGCACCAACCCAGATCCAAAACCCCGAAAGCTTTCAGCTCCAACTTCAAAACCGATTCGATGTCCTAGGGAGTAGCGTGGAAGATTGTAACGATAAGTTCGTGGAAACTGTCCATACGATCGGGTCAAAGTACTGCAAGGCCAGTCGTACAAACAGAACCAAAAAATCTCAGATCGTACTCTTAAGCTCATGGAGGAAAGGAGTGAAATGGCACTGCAGTCTTCAGATGACGCGTCTGAGTACCGGCAGCTCAATAGACAGATCTCGAAGTCTTTGACACGTGACTTCCGCCAATTAAATACCGAGCGTAATAAAGAGGCCAGAGGCTATCGAGCGGAACAAAGGCTCCAAAGTGTTCGCTAGAGATCTGACTATTGGGCCAAGCCAGCTAACGAAACTGAAGACCGATAATGGCAGAATCGTTTCATCCAAACCAGAGCTTTTGAGGGAGATCGAGAAGTTCTATGAACAGTTATACACATCAATCCGGACGCCCATTACAAACCTGGCGTACGACCCAAGAGATTGTCCCGATTGTCAGATTAACCCGACACTATACCGAAGACATCCCGGATGTCAGCTTGTACGAGAGTAGTATTGTTCTTAAACAGCTTAAGAACAACAAGGCACCGGGTGATAATGGAATAACGGCTGAGCTCCTGAAGGCGGGTGGAAAACCGGTCCTTGAGGCCCTTCAGAAGCTGTTCGGTTCCGTTATACTTGAGGGCAAAAGGCCGCAGGCATGGAAGAGAGGTGTGGTGGTTCTTTTCTTCACGAAGGGTGATAACGCTCTGTTGAAGAATTATAGACCCATCTCACTTCTGAGCCATGTCTACAAGCTGTTTTGAGGGTCATAATGAATCGTCTCGCACGCTCGACGACTTTCAGCCTCCCGAACAAGCCGGTTTCCGAAAAGGATTTAGTACCGTAACCCACATATATACGCTGCGACAGGTTATACAGAAGACCGAGGAGTATAACCTGCCCCTTTGCTTAGCGTTTGTGGACAACGAGAAAGCCTTCGATTCGGTCGAGACCTGGGTTGTATTGCAGTCTCTCCAGCGATGCCAAGTCGATTACAGGACCAGAGCTCGAAACCAATCCGTTTGCAGCGAGGTGTGAGACAGGGAGATGTTATCGCTCCTAAACTGTTCACCGCTGCACTGGAAAACGTTTTCAAGGTTCTGGACTGGAATGGGCTGGGCATCAACATAAACGGCGAAATCACTCACCTTCGGTTTTCCGACGACATAGCGGTCATGGCTGAGACTATGGAAGACCTCAATACCATGCTCGATGGCCTCAGTAGAGCCTCCGAACGAGTAGGTCTTAAAATGAACGTGGAAAAGACGAAGATCATGTCGAATTGCCGTGTTGTACCTACTCCCGTGAAGATCGGAGGCTCTACATTCGAAATTGTCGACGATTATGTCTACCTGGGATAAACTATCCAGTTAGGTAGGTCCAACTTCGAGAAATAGGTTAATCGACGAATCCGACTCGGCTGGGCAGCGTTCGGGAAGCTACGCAATATCATCTCGTCTGAAATACCACAGTATCTCAAGACGAAAGTTTGCCACCGATGACCTATGAAACTGAGACATGGCCGCTCACAGTGGGCCTTATTAGGAAGCTCAAAGTCACTCAAAGGGCAATGGAGAGGACTCTGCTTGGAGTTTCCCTGCGGGATCAAATCCGAAATGAGGAGATACGCAGAAGGACTGAAGTAACCGACATAGCCCGCAGGATTGCTAAACTTAAGAGGCAGTGGACAGGGCACATTGCTCGTAGAACAGATGGCCAATGGGGCCGAAGAGTTCTCGAGTGGCGGCCGCGCATCGGAAAGCGCAGCGTGGGTAGGCCTCCCACAAGGTGGACCGACGATCTGGTGAAGGACGCGGGAATCCGCTGGATGTGGGCAGCGCAAGACCGGTCATAGTGGCGAACCTTGGGGGAGGCCTATGTCCAGCAGTGGACGTCTTTCGGCTGAGATGATGATGATGATGACCTATTTCACAACTATTTTGCCGTGTGTCATGTCTACCCTGACTTTAATAATTTCCAAATTCATTACAATCCTTTTAATTATTATTACCATCCTGCCCTTATTCATTACAATCCTTAGACATTTCATTACCATCCACTTGTAAAATTACAATTGTCATTTTCTAAGTAACTAAATGAGATAAAAGAGTGCCTCCCACTTTTTACTGATCTGGTGACTATCTAAGCTCAATTAATTAAAAAAAATATACATAAAACAGACTTTTTTTTTTATTCCGCGGAACGTTCAAATTTGCACGAAATGGCGGAATGAACCTATATATATATATATATATATTGTACATAGGTTATAGGTAATAATTGTAACTTACATACATGTAAATATTTTGATTTATAAGTCTATGTTGGTTGATTTTGCATTGTTAAAAACCTTCATCTATGTGCTTAGAATTTCCCAAATTATTTGTTGCTTGACTGTTTCTCTAGTCGCAAGTTCTTGTTCTAATGAATAATTCAGTACCTTTTCAAAATTAAAGACGTTACCTACTTGGAATACTTCACAGGCTTTCAAAAACAGTTTCCAACGTATATTTTATGAATTCAGCTAAAGTCTACGTCTAGGATAAAGTTACGCAGAAAGTGTAATTGTTTTTCTCAACCAACCTAGGCCTATAAGATTAATTAAAAGCATGTCAGTTGACATTCCTCTTCGCCTTTGTAAATAGTCATCAATCAAGGACCTTCCTCTTGTGTAGGGGCTTTCCTTGGCTTTTATTCGTATCCTATGTCAACAGTCCCTGATTTATCTTCACAAAGCTATCGCATCTGGCTAGTGGTCGACGATTAAAATAATAGCCATTTAGGCAATTAATGTAATGCTTTCGTATCGATATACCCACCTACAATTGTGTGATTACGATAAAATCATTATTAACGTGATACTATCGATTCAAATGTATCTATATTTTAATGTTAATAAAATGATACGAAAGAACACGCAAGCAAATTCAATGGAAATGAACCATCTAGATACTTTATACAGGCTTATTGGCAAAACACTAACAACCTTGCAGGACTGTATAACTGACATCATAAACAAGAACTTTTGTTCTATGACTTTTTTTATACATTAAAAAAATCACGCACTAAAATGTATTAAACAAGAAAATATTCTCATCTAGAGAATAGCTGTGGTCCGTGGATATTTGCACTAAAGTACCTAAAAGGACCATTCTGTATAACTCGCTTCATCTTGCATAAATACACAGTCCTGCGGTGGACGTCACGAACAAAACGATGTCTTTTGTATAACCAAAGCACAAATTCCGCTAAACAATTCCACGGAACTTATTGGCCAATGTAGAGTTGAAGTTATTTTATGAAATGCTGAACGCGATGGCGTGGTTGTCAGAACAGAACAAAGGGAAATGAAATCGCAAACTGAACACAAAGAAAATACGAAAGTAAGTAATAAGAGCGGTCTCTGTTTATTAAGGGTGAAAGGGTAAGGCATTCAGGACCCTAATTCAACACAACGGTTAGTACATAAACAAAGTAGTGATGTAAGTAAATGAACTTAATTATGTGTAGGGATTGCAATCCGGTGTCATTTTCAATCCGGCCGGATCCGGCCAGATTTCCATCAATCCGGCAAACGGCCGGATTGATCAAACCGGAATGATTTTCACTTTTCGATCCAAAATGAACTGTTAGTTAGTTAATTGAGATTCGAGTGTAAAATTGCATTATACGTAGTTCAGTTATTATACGTAGTTTATAAAAAAATAACATATAAAATCAACTTTATTTTCAATGTTAAGGTTTAGACAACGAGCAAACAATTAAAATTAGTGTAAGTAACTAGTAACATTTTAACGACATAACGAGTGACTCAGTCTTCCTAGATTTCACATTCACAGATAAGTAGATCAATAATTTACCTACTAAGTAACTTTATAAAATCTAATATAATTAAACTCACGTAATTTACTGAGAGGAGATCACAATACCCATTGAAGTATTTGAGAATGGTAAGTGGTAACAAGCCTCATATTTTAATGTTTTTTTTTCTTATTTCTTCATAATAGTTTATAAAGCGAATTTAATAGAATTGTAGAATACAAATACATAGGTAGTGTTACAAATGTAGCCTGCGGCCGAAAAGGCCCTTTCAGCTTCTATACTTTTCGGCTTTATTGACAGCAAATAATCATGAATAGCAGATAAGTATTCTCCTCGAACTCCTCACACTACGCGTAACGTATTTAAAGTACCTACTCATGCAACAGCGCTAATACCTCGCCAAAATTGCTATCACCGGATCCGGTCACCGGATCCGGTATATTAGTACCGGATCCGGTAAACGTAAAATGATGCCGGATCCGCCGGATTACCGGATCCGGTTTTCCGGATTGCAATCCCTAATTATGTGGGACCATACAGCAGTGTAAACATTTTGTATAAAACATGCAAACAAAGACCTGTATTTTGTGGGAATTTACCAAAGATGTATTAAACATTTAGATGCGAATTACTGCGCTTATTTCGGCAACATGATTGCAAGGTAACTACCCGCCATCCACTTGTTCATGCACCACCCAGTGTTGCAGCTACACGGAGGTACACCATACGTCTGTATTCTCTTTGTAGGTACCTATTCTAATATAGCGTGCGTTGGATCACACGCAGAGTTATCACTTTTTAAAAACCGGCTTTGTTGAAATTACACTGTTACACCACAAACGAAAATGGTTCCACATTAATTTTCCGGTCTGAAATATTGCAGCTATTTCCTTCCAAAGAAATAAGCAAGGGAAGGAATTTATTAGCGGACGTATATTTGATTTAACAATAAAACCACCGTTCGTCTTTCGAGTTTTGGCGAGCCGAAACAGTTTGCGAGGATGTTCCGAGGTTCCCTTTGAGTTTGTGCTACGGTCCCGTGGGCGCGATTTAATCCCAAATGCTTGTAAGATTTTATGCCAGATATTGTAGGTATACTAGGTAAATAAAAACACCAATCTACCAGGTTGTGAACTTTCTATACGAAATGAGTCGCATGTCACATTCCTTTGAGACGTCGTAAAATATGCATCCATCTTCCAAGCGTCGGAAATTTTTTACAAAACAAAAATCTCCAGTGGAGAAGTTTCAAAGATGCTTTTTATGAAGTATTCTCTGGGGGTTCCTCAATGGATTCACAGCTATGGTACAAGAAATGCTACTTTAGTATGCTGTTGGCAATCCTTTTAGTATCAAGAAGTTAAGTAAGAGACGTAGGCAAAAATGCATGACGCCTTTCTAGTTTGCCGGCTTTCATTGATTCTCAAAGTAAGGAAGAAAGAAATACGGATAGGTATTTAAATTGTTGGAAAATCTTCACGATTTCAATTCTTTAAATAAACTTTAATAAAGTAATAACTGATGCATTCTCAGAAAAAAAGTGAGCACAGAAAGTTTGATTGCATGTTTCTTACAAACCATTTCACTTCAGTAAATATTTTCAACGCTACGGACGAATAGAACAATGGAAAATTAAAACCACCGAACAAAACAGTTGCAAAACAAAAATGAGATGACCAAAGAATTCGCAATACTCTGCTGACGTAATGATACGAAGAAAGTGAAATAACAAAACTGCGCTATTCAGTGTGTCCGATATGTTATGTAGGTAGGTATGTGCACTGGATAATGAACCATACCCTTTGCTCATGTTTACTTCAACACCCTAGAGGTTAGGTAAAGGGTTCGTGTGCAATCATAATTACGTAAATTGAATTAAAAAGTAACATATTTTTTGACATGTTTGTTTAATTGTTTTTTAATTACTCAGGCTTCAGTTATAATGAAACTTTAAGATAAGTATTAGAGCCGTATAGGTAAGCACGTGGTTTTAGTTTTCAGTGAAATACGAATTAAAATATTAATTTTGAAACATGATCCTCGCATCTGCTTTCTTAGTTAATCGTTTTAATTACCCTGAAGTGATGATAGATGTAAGTCCTCATGTTTGATAAATTTGCCTTAAAGTTCAAGTTCCTTTTTAAATACTAGGTAGGTATAGTGGACATTGATTGAACCTTCATGCTTCAAGTATAGACAGTGGGGAAATTGAGGAGTACCATTATCTGCCTCTAAATAATTCCGTAAAAAACTTCACAAGATTTGGAAGATTTATAAGGGAAGGAAATTCCTTACCCGCATCTTATCGTTCCTCCTCCCTCCCCGCTCTCAGGTGCTCAGAACTTTATTAGTCTTAAAGATAAAGAAAACAGGAAAGATTATTTTTTATGTCCACAGTCCCGTTAAGTTTTTTTTGTTGAAAATGGCGTTCAAGAAAAGTAGGATATTAAACTTGAACCAACAACAGAACATTTTATGCGTGTTTTTGGAGTTAAAATTCCATATGGGTTAAATACCTACCTACAAATAGGTAGGTACTTGATGCTATAAGTACGTTCTCTATTCTGTGCTATAAGTGAAACACCAATATAGAGTAAGCCATGTTCCTAAACGACTTGTATTGTTCTTTCGGAAAAATATTCCACAGCATAGGATATAAGCGACAGCCATTTGAATAGGTAATCTAAGCGCCGCTGTTTGTAATTTATTAACGAAAAGTTATATGACATTTTTCCAAGTTTTTGTTGATGGATTTGTAATAGTTCGTCTTATAGGTATGTCACCCTATAGGTATTTTAAGTTTAATGGTTAGAGTAACCGTTTGCTCTCTCAAACAGAAATACAAAGTGAAACAGTTCAGAAAATAGTCCCAATCCAACCTTGCCAAAAAAAGCTGATTCAACGAACATGCAAATACCTACATAAAAGTTGTTTCCCGACGTTCCTAGAGCCTTTTGCTTAGGCTCGGCTTGCAGGTAAACTACAGTCGTAAAAACAAAGTGAACGTATTCGTTTCGAACCTTTCGTGTCGAAAGCCCGATCCCGACAGTCGATTTAATGCTACGCAAGTAAAAATCACCGGAGCAAGGCAATTTTGTTCACCGTTTCGGATATATTTTGCTTACAATCAATTTGGGTTACGTTTCTTTAGGCACACATTTCGAATTATGTCATCTATCATTTTTATTGTCTTCGATGCTAGTTTTTTTTATTATGTAGACGGTAAGACTGATTTTTAGGGTTCCGTACCCCACAAGGAAAAAATGGAACCCCTATAGGATCACTTTGTTGTCCGTCTGTCTGTCTATCAAGACGTGCATAGCCCAAACAGCTGGTCGGACGGACGCGTCTGCCTTCCATTTCCCCATTATTAATGTTATAAGTAGTTAGCATAGTCACTGGTAACATTTGTATGTGGCATTATTTATTTTATTGTGGTTTTTAATTGTGTTCTCTATTACGGACCCTATATGTGGTAACTGTAGGCTTAGTTTTTATTTATTGTTATACTCATTCGCATTAAGTACAAGCTGTTTGTTATCCTAAAAACAAATAAATAAATAAATAATAAATTATGTCATAAGGATAGCTTTTTCATAATTAGCCATTGACCTACGATTGCATCTACGAAATCAGGTAAGTATTTGATAGAACTTGTAGAAACGCGTTAGCCTAATAAAAATGATCTCCCAATACAAGTTCCATTAAACTTGTAACAAGTACAATTATTGTCACATAGTGTGGGTGGCTCCATCGATTGCCGGGCGTGGCGCCAGAGTGTCTGGTCCAGAGCCCTCGAGCCAGCAGCCAACAGCCATACATCAAGATTAAGGTCGTTCGTTCACGGCGCTACCCAATCAAAAGAAACAGGTTTCTAACTTAAATTACTAATGAGTTCCTAGAATATAATAGCACTAGTATTTTTACGGCGGCTTGCACACGACGTTACCTTCAAAAGAAACTGTTTAGTAATGAAATAGTAATTAGTAGCACATGATTCGGCATGCTGGTTGATTGTGACTGGTTTCAAAAAACTTTTCTGCACTGCGTGTTTGAGTAAATTGAGATTTGTTATTTTTTTGTATGGAGCTTAGCTTGGCGAGTTACTAATCGATCGCGTTTCTTTTGAGTGGCGCCGTGGATGAATTGCCTTAGTTTTATGGCATGGCAATTTGAGATAAAACATAGTGCATTACATAAATATATAGCTTGTCCCAGAATATTATGGATTTGTTTACGCTGCAGTGATCAAATGTAGAACAAAGGAACTAGAAAAAGAGATAAATTCCAGACTGTTTCTTGAATTCTTTGACCGAATAGCTGTTGACGTTCCTAAAGGGCTAGACAAGTGGCTGACGTCTACAAGCGTTCCTTTAAATCGCTACGCTTCATGTATGGAAATGACATAAGTCACGTGATCTACATAGCAACTTGTTGTTGATCTACATAGCGACGTTTGACATTTCCATACATTGTGAAGTCTATTCAATTCACATTCTATTCTATTCGATTAGCGTTCATGCCACTTGTCTAGGGGGGCTAGTCATAAACAGTTATCGAAGAAATGGAATACTATTGTGAAACCACTGTTACTTCTTTATAATCTACTCTACGCCACAGATTAGCTTTATAACATGTAAACTTCTAGTAGGTGTCTGCTACCAGCAAGTAATTAAATACGACAAAGTTCAATTCAATTACTTGCTTCTAGTCTAATTAATTTACTTAATTGAATTCTGCTCCTCTGAATCCAGACGAGCAAAGGATTTCTTATTTCTTCAACCCAGATAAAATGAACAGACAAAATCTAATTTCTTTTCGTACGACGTGTTCATTTCTTCTTGACGTAGGGCTCTTAGGCTTACATCATACAGTTCTAATAAAACTCGTCCAAATCTTTGGTCGGTTACGTGACTGGCCCACTAATGAGCTCGTGACCTTATTTACAGCGGGGTTCAAAAAGTCGTTCACCTATAGTACCTATACGGTTCTTTCGATAAATGAGGCTGCTATCAAAGCGCGTTTTATCGGAATATCGCTTGAGGTTTAGTGTCGTACGTATCGTTAATGATTTATTTAGATTTTCGTATGATTTAACGGTTTAAAGTAAAATGATTTGATAGGTAGATTCAAATACAAAAA